>CM028132.1:1356835000-1358070000 GCA_016271365.2 Neoceratodus forsteri
TCCCAGCCTCAGACTGGAATTTTTTTTTTTATACATATAGCGTTTTGAGTTTTGAACCCCTATTACCTCCTTGCACTGGTTTCTGGTTTACTCCAGCTCCTCAACCCCATCAGCCACTCACCACCCTGTCACACCAGTAGGGATCCACCATTAATGGCGGCCAGTGCTCATATGAATGTTTTCTATATTCTCCCTTTTCCCTGTCCATTGCCCACTTGATGCCATGCAGCACACCTGCAGGCCAAGCACACGAGTATTTGGCCCCTGTGGAGGAGGCAAGCTCTTTGGCCCACCATAGGAGCAGCTAGTGTGGTGGAACCTGGCATCCATACACTGTGAACGCTGCTGTGCAGCTGCCCCCCCAAGTCCCCTCACCTGCCCAGATGCCTCCTGAGTGTGGTCCCAAACTCAGGTCCCCAGGATGGGAGCATGGAATGCAGCCCACTGGGCCATTAGTCAGCCCTTGTCTGGGATTTTATTTTATTACCTCTTTTCTTCCCTTGGGGTGCTGGCAGGGCCCTCAGCCTGTACTTACCTCTCTGACCAGCAACTACCTTCCCCTCAGGACTCCGCTGCCTAAGTCTCCCACAGTACCCCCTGGTGGTGAAGTCAGGAAGGGGAGGGACATCCTCCCCCCTCCCCAGAGCATTATCCAGGTGTTGGTAGTGTCCCAGGGTGATGGCATGGGCAGGAGTGAGTGAGTGGGGCTTACTTAAGCTCAGACCCTGATTTTTTCCAGTTTTTTCCCATTAGCTGGATGTCACAGTGATGTGATGGTATGTGCACATGGAGGTGTATGCATATGATGTGCCAGCCAATCCCCCCACGTTGTGGCACTGCTGCTGCCCTACTACCATGCCTCCACATGGCGGCAGTGTAGCAGCAGTGTGAAAGGTCCTCCTCCCTGCCTGGGAGAGGAAAGCAGTCAGAGGATGCTCGATCTTCTCCCACCCCAGCTGACTCTCCATGACAAGAGTTCATCACTGAATCCGGTTCACCGTTGTGGTGGCCAGCGTAGCACAAGAGCCTCAGCCTGTCTGCACCACTGGGTTGGCCCTGTCATAGATTTAAAAAATATTTGCCAAGGAGAGCTCAGTAAGCTGAAAATAGCCAATTTCCAGTTGTGTCCTGGAGAAAGGGGACCTTGGAATGCATTGCAGAATTCCCAATTCATATTTGTTTACCCACTGTTCTCTTTCTGTACACCTCTCACTTTTGTTTCTTTTCTGTCTCCCTTGCCTTTAAACGGAACTCTGTATGTAGTCTTCTATTGCATCATTATAAATGGCCTGTCAAGACACTTTATTATTTACATAGTACTCAATCCTAAGGGCTCTGGGCAGGTCACAGTAAAAAGCTAAAAGGCACAATGCCCACAAGTCCCGTGTGCCCACTTGAGGTGCACCCACATTATGGTGCCCTTGTTCCTGTAACCTTTTCATGGTATACCGGCTGAGAGGTATTTCATGTAACTTAGCACCAGCACATGTAGGGCCTTGTATGTGAACAGTGCTATCTTGAAATGCTCTAACCACTGATATAATTGGCTAGAGTCAGTTGAGAGTCATTTGCTGATGTTGCTACCTGCATGGGATGCTATTATGATGCAGAATGAGTGCACTGAGGAGCTGCTACATTTGCATTAATGCAGCAACCCATGCTGGTAGCTGTAGTACTGTTAGAAGCCAATGCCTGATCTGAACCAGTGATATCACTGGTTGGTGCATTTATGATGGTGCAGTAGGGGGTTACATACAGAGCAGGTTTCATAGATGAGGGAGACAGGCTACATATAGGAAATGAACAGAGGGTAACTGAATATGGATTTGTAATGTTGCAGTGTTTATCTGTTTCACTCTAAAGGCATGGCGTAATACAATGATGCATCCCTTGAGTGATTGTGAATTGCACAATGAGTGATTATAAATACATATTGGGATATTGCATGAGCCTAATGAAAATATGCCAGATATATTACCTTTATGCAATTAATTCCAGGTCGTGCCTGGAAAGTGGATATTTTATCTCTGTTCGGCCTACCTGGTTACCAAAATCCAGTACATAAATAAGTATTCTGTGACCCCATGACAAGACTGGTGAAGCCACAAATGATGTTACTGGGTCATGGATCCCAAGTACAATATCAGGCACATGTTTGTTAGGGCCATGCCATATTTGATTTATGCAATGGCATGGGTTAGTGTGCTAAAGCAGTTAGATAAAATTCTATAAAGAACTTCCCCAGTACAAGCAAGTCTTGGAATGAAATGTTGTCAGTCTTCTATTCTGAAGGACCTACAGTGAGAATATATACAATAATTAAACCCCCTTCATTGAGAATGAGCAGATTCTCAATGCCAAGTTAGTTCAGTGACATCAGGGCAAGAGAGAGAAGCTTGAGTGCCTTCCTGATGTCATCGAGCCAACGAGGCATTGAGAATCCACTCATTCTCAATGAAGTAGGGGTTATGTTATTTTTAAAGAGCTACTGATCCTTCAAAGAAAACATTAAACAACATAATAATTAAGTACAATTCTGCCTGCATTCCATTTATATGCTGTATATTTCTCCTCCTTATTATTTATTACTAAGGCAGTTTGCATGAATGTATGATCTTTATCCCTTAGAGTTCCTTTAGATTTAATCTACCTCTACAGGTTACTCCCTAACGCGTTAATAGAAAACTTAAAATGTGAGAAACTAGCCACGGGGTTGAGAACTAGAACTGGAAATACACCTGTTGGGGAATATTGGGATGCATTATTCCAACTCATCACCTCTTAAATTATTTCTACCTGAGAAATGTTTGGTATTCAATACGTTTCCACTTGTCATGTCTGTTTTGGAGCTCACTTTCCACACTCCACATCTCTTTCATTTTCCCTTCTGACCTCACATTCATTTTTTCTAACCTTTGTATTTAACTTTAATTCACATATTTCTCAGTACTTATTCTTAGAAATCTTGATAACTAAAACCCCTTTAAACTGTGCATTTTTCAGGGTAGACTAATGGAATAGGCATACTGGGGTAAAATGTTCAAGAGTGAAAGAAGGGTAAGAAATACTGAAGCCTGTTTATGTATTTATTAATACTGATTTATAGCAGTTTTTCAAATAGAAAGTAATTTTTTTTCCTCTCCGTTTTTCTTTAAAGGAATTTTGAAGTTTTTACAATAGGAGTTATATGCGATTATTAGAGTGCTATATTTAATGTTTCTTTCTTTTTATTGAATAGAATTCCTTAGTTATAGAATTTATTACCAACTCTTAAAAGGTTTCATATATGTATTGACCTGATTTGCATGTAACGTTTACTTTTTTTGCATGTATTGATACTTGTATATGAATCTGTTTAACCTACATAATTGTAAAATTATTCTTTTTACTTTGAAAGAAAAATCTTATTAACAAAAAATGGTTACTCCCTACTTTATGTCATAGTCCTTTGTTGTGACATCATAATCTGTTGCTATGGGAGTAGCTCTAGTATCACAAGCAATGCTCTATGACTTCAGGTTTGGAGAAAGCTGCAGGAACAGATACAGGAGCAAAGATCCTGTTTTCATACAAATGACCTCAGTAATAAATAATGGGGAGGAGGAATACAGCACTAATGGGAAACACAAGCAGGTCTGCGTCTAAATATTAGGTTTTGTTAAAGTTCTCCTGAACTTGTCACCAGCCCTTTAATAATACAGTTTGAGCCTCTTTTTCAGTAGGGGAGTATGGTTTACTGAGGTTCAAACTGCTGATTTTGAATCAGCACGTGATGCTGTCAGTTGTCTGTGACATCTCACTTCAGCTGCTGCTTTCATAATGGAACTTGTGATCACTGCTGTAATTGGTTTACAACTGGTTTAGAGAGCAATCTCATTCTTCATGTTCTGAAATGTTAAGAACAAGGTCTTGAAATCACCAGAAAAACAGGCTCAGAGTATATTATGTTTCCTTTTGTTATCCACCTAGACAAAGAATATCCTTTGCAATGTAGATCCCTGGAAAAACTATAACCTTGATATGTGTGACTTGTTATTAATACTGCTACTGTATTAATGGATATACGCTAGGGATGAAAACACTGGAAAGGTATGATCAAGAATCGCTGGGCTCAGTAGACAGGAAACTCAGGGAAGAACCCCAGTGTCATATGGAACAAAAGCAGATAGACCATGTAACAACTGTGCTGGCATGAGTTAATAAACTGAGCTAGTGAGGGAAGACCAGAGCCATGTTTCCTTCAGACACACAGGAAATAGCTAAAGTACAGCAAAATAATTTTTCCTAAAAACATTTTCTAGCTTACAGTAGTGTGATTCAGTAAAGGAATGCAGTCCCTCCTTTATTGAATAAAAAAACAGCAGAGCAATTCTTTCATGGCGAATATGAACTGCTGTTGAAATAAACAAAGCCTACTGATTTTTCTCTAGCAACAGAGGTATCCAATCTCGGGCAAAAGACTGGGTGCATGCCATAGAGATAAAAATATGTCTACAATGAAAAACCTTTGCAGACTCTTCCCCCATTTGCTACAGTATATATATTTGTGTGTGTGTGTGTGTATATATTATATAAAAAAAATACAATGGGGGGGGGGTGAGACATATTCCAGTGAGATAAAACAAGTTATTTTCACTGCAGTGAAATAAATCCTGATGACATCAGCAGAGTTAAAATAAATGTTATTACACCCCCGAAACCCACGCAAATTGTACATTTTGCAACAATGAGGCCCCCATTGTATAAATAGGCTACATGATGTGCACTTGTGTGATATGGGAAATATGTTCAGTCCTGTACAGTGACCTCTGAAACCTCACTCATGGCTTTGCCACTCGTGAGAATTCAGAGGTCACTCTAGAGGAGTGAAAATATTTTCCATATTACAATCGTGCCCATCATGTATCCCCTATAGATATATATACGCACTTCAGAGCCAGGAACCAGGGGAGGGATTATCACTTGAGTGGGGTACAGTTGGGGAGCTCCACAGAGGAGAAGGACCTACCAGTGATCACTATGGGCAGCATGAACAACCTGCTCAGAGCAGAAAGGTGGCAGCAAAGCCAACAAAATGCTGGGGTGTATTGCAAGAGGGATCTCCTCCAGAAGGAGGAAGGTTATCCTGCCCCTGTATAGGACACTGGTCAGGCCCCACCTGGAGTATTGCATGCAGTACTGGTGCCCATACCTGAAAAAGGACATCAGATTGTTGGAGGGGGTGCAGCAAAGAGCCACAAAGATAATCCAGGAATTGGAGAGCAAGCCCTATGAGGACAGGCTGGGAGAGGTGAATATGTATTCGCTGGAGGAGAGGAGGGATAGGGGGATATGATTGAGACCTTTAAGTATCTGAAGGGGATAAACAAGACCAACACAGAAGGGATTCTTCAGATGAGAAGTGGGAGAGACATGAGAGGGCATGGATTGAGACTGGAAGGGGGGAAGATTCAAGAGGGAGATGAGGAGACATTTTTTCATAGAAAGAGTGGTGGACAAATGGAACACCTTACCAGATGAGATAGTGTCCTGTGACACAGTGGGCAGTTTCAAGAGGGGTTGGGACAGGGCAAGGGAAAAGGATACTGGGAAGTGGGGGCTGCAGGGGCAGCTGTGTGATGAGGGGCTAGCTGCACGCTCGAGGAGAGTTGATAGACCATGAGGCCTGTCTCTGCTGGCAATTTCATATGTTCTTATTAACATTCTGAAGTTTACCACAAGCTTGCAGTAAATTAAACATGCAGTTAATTAAAAAATGTTCAATTATTTGAAAATTGTTTACATCTCCCCCTCATGAGGGTGCTGAACTTAACCTATAAATGGATTTTGAGAGCAAGGTTAACAGATGTAGCTTATGTGGAATATTTTGTTGTGTTATATTGTCATGTTTTTTTTTCCTTTTATTATGTAAATGCTTTTTGTATTCAAGTCATACACTTAGTACAAGGTGTTAGGAGATGCCAATAAGAGATAATTTAAAAAGCATATCAATTAAGTAGTCAAAATATATTTAAGAGATATATAAACAAGCATTTGTCAATGCCGAACGTTTGCTTGCAGGTATTTGCAGTGGTGTTTGGCACGCATGGTGCTTTACCCTAATGCCCTGTGCGATTGCTGGTATTTGCACAATAAATTTTCAGCACAACCTTTTTGTTACCCCCATTGTGCGCTACAAAGGCGGAAACATGTTTTGGACAGGATGTGAAAAATGACAGCTGTACTGCTCATAAGGAAGTGTGGTAAAATGGCAATGTTGAATATCTAGAGTGGAAATATTGAAAATTCGCAATCCTACGAGCGTGCGTGGGAACTGTGCAACGCACACTCGTAAAACAATCATTGTTAGGAGTTTGTTCACCAAATTTTCAACATAGCCATTTTAAGATCTCTGCTCATTAACAGTGACACTGTAATTTTCTTAATGTGTCCCATACACTGAGTTCGCACATCGACTGTGCCATTGTGCGCTACATGGGCGGAAACATGTTTTGGGCAAGATGTGAAAAATGACAGCTGCACTGCTCATAAGGAGGTGTGGTAAAATGGCAATGTTGAAAATCTGGAGTGAAAATATTGAAAATTCGCAAACTTACGAGCATGCGTAGGAACTGTACAGCATCGGTCGTAAAACAGTCATTTTAGGAATGCTGAAATTTTCACAGCCATTTTAAGACCTCTGCTCAATGAACAGTGTCACTGTGATTTTCTTAATGTGTCCCATACATTGATTTCAAGACACCGATCAGCCATTGTGCACTACATGGGCGAAACACGCTTTGGGTGAGATGTGAAAAATTACAGCTGTACTGCTCATAAGAAGGTATAGTAAAATGGCAATGTTGAAATCTGGATGGGAAATATTGAAAATTTGCAAACCTACGAGCGTGCATAGGAACTGCGCATCGCACGCTCGTAAAGCAGTCATTTTTAGGAATTGTTTCACCAAATTTTCAACATAGCCATTTTAAGATCTCTGCTAATGAACAGTGTTACTGTAATTTTCTTAATGTGTCCCATACATTGATTTCGCACATCGACTGTGCCATTGTGCGCTACATGGGCGGAAACACGTTTTGGGCAGGATGTGAAAAATGGCAGCTGTACTGCTCATAAGAAGGTGTGGTAAAATGGCAATGTTGAAAATCTGGAGTGAAAATATTGAAAATTCGTGAACTTACGAGCCTGCGTAGGAACTGCGCAACGCACGCTCATAAAACAGTCATTTTTTGGAATGTTTGCACCAAATTTTAAACATGGGGTTTTTGGGATCCCTTCTCATGAATGATATCACTGTCATGGCGTTATTCGGGCCCAAAGGGTGATTTCGTGTAGTGACTGCGACATCACCCTTCGGGCCTGAATAACGCCATGACAGTGCCATCATTCATGAGAAGGGTCCCAAAACCCATGTTGAAAATTTGGTGCAAAAATTTCAAAAAGTTGAAAACCCCTCGTCTAGCCCATTATACAGCTTACCGCATTTCCTCAGTTCGCAGTCGGCTTTGAAGAGTGCAGACGTGTTCCGGTCCACCAAGATCGCCGCGCTGAGCTCCAGGTAAGTATGGGGTGAGGGGCGGGTGGGGAGGCTAGGTGCACAGTGGGTGGGTGCGGGTTGTGGGAGGGGGACTGGGAGAAGCGCTGGGACCGCTTTTGCTTTACTGGTGAAAAGAAAAACAAGACTACGTGAGGACGTTGCCACGCTGGGGTGGGCTTCCAGCATGGCAGAAGGATGGCTGAAGGGCCGAGGGCCGACAGAGGATTGGGCACCCCCATCGGCAGACAACCGGGACATTTGCCACGCTGGGGTGGGCTCCCAGCGTGGCAGAAAGATGGTTGGCGGTGGAGCCGACGGGAATGGGCACCCGGCTGCAGACGACGCGGATATTTGCCATGCTGGGGTGGGCTCCCAGCATGGCAGCAAAGATTTGGGGGTGGCGGACGCGGGGCGGCATGACGCTGTGCTGCGTCTGACAGTGGTGGTTTTGAGCGAAGACCACGTCGTCATACACAGCCCTGCACCCATTGGTGCAGGATCGCACACGCCTGCTCAACTGAGCAGTGGATTGAAAGGGAGAGGCACACCTCCAAAGTGTGCTACTCTCCCAAAATGTTCCTTGCGCACGTGCGCAAGCAAATGTAAAAACATATAGGATCACCCATATAAGTATACAGTACAATGGGGATATAACACAGCATTTTTTTAATATTTGTTGAATATATATACAAGTGGCTCAAATAATACATTTTTAATTTTTTTGAGATGTATAATATAGAGAATAATGGATGGGGAAGGGTTTGGTATGATAATATAATAGCTGGTGATCCATGTTATCAACCCGTTTTCAAGTACTTTAAAAAGTCGTATCAACCTGCAGGTTGATACGAAAAAGTCGTATCAACCCGCGGGTTGATACGACTTTTACAGCCTCGCACCAAGAAGCCTGCAGCACTAGCATTGCAGAGTAAACAGATTCAAAAGAATATGTAACTTACAGATCAGAGAAGCGAGGGGGAAACGCTCTCCTTTCCTTACTGGTAGGCACACCCCTACACTAGCACGTTATGTGATGTCAGCATGGGGGCGTGCCTACTAGTAAGGAAGTAGGAGCGTTTTGGCCTCTGGTCTCCTGGTAGTGGAAATTGTAAGAAATTTGTTTTGTACCAGTTATTATATAAAATAAAACATATGTAGGGAGTTGATATGGAGGTTTTTTTACACACCCTCGTTGTGCGATAATATTAAAACCTCTCGAGCTTCGCTCTCGAGGTTTACATATTATCACACAACTTGGAAGTTCATCCTCAACTCTATCCTGTATTATTCTCTATTTAATGCACACCGAGTTGTGGGATGCTACATAAACCCCGAGGGACGGCCCGAGAGGTTTATCATAGCATCCCACAAACGAGGGTGTGCAAATTCCATATGAAAACCCTCCCATCTTTTATTTTTTATAATAACAGACCAGCAATTTTTCTCCAGCAGTTTGTGAGACTGTTTGGCCCTGCCCACATATAGAATGTTGGCCAATGAGGCAGCAGCATAGTTTGACTGGCATGGCTCATGAATGTCATAACAACCAGCTGGTTGTTATGGAAAATATCAGCCTGGTAAGTACATTGAGAGAAATTGCTGACCAGTTATTATAAATCTATATTACATACAGATATAAAATATATTTGTAGCCGGCCCACTGATGCAGCAGCTGTGCTACCGTTTGCAGTGCCAGCGACCTGGATTTGGAAGTGAACTCCTCCTCTGAGGGAGATGCTAGCAGCACCCAGTGATTGCCTGGCCCCTAGCAGAACTATGGTGACAGGCACCCAGGATTGCATAGAGTATAAGGAGGGGCATGGCAGGTGCTCACGTGTGGTGCACGGGAGTGAAGGGTGCACATCGTGGCATCATTGCATACCACACCTCTCAGGGAACTACAGGGAAGAAAATGTCACTAGCGGCTGGATGTTGCTGGACAACAGTAGGCTCCACACCCACACCAACTGGGCTCACTGGCCAGAAGCTGGAGCCTTTCTCTGACAGGGGTTGGGGAACCCTGTTGACTGCGGGGGGAGCCCTGGGTGAAGAATGGCTGGCAAGTAAGTTCTGGTAGGTGTTGGGGTAACGGGGCCGGGGTGTTCAGCATATTGGGGTTATCCGATGACAGGCAGAGAAAAAAATTAACAGAATATATATATATATATATATATATATATATATATATATTTGTAATATATTTTTTTTCATATGGGATAATTTGCACAAAAATTATTTTCTTTAGTGTACAGGAATAAAGAGCATTTTCTGGGTTTCTCAGTTTGAATTCAGAACATTTTTGACTAGTTTTACTTGTAGAAGTTTGCTAAATTTTGCTGCAGAACATTCCAGGTTTTGATGGTATAGTTCCACATTTCCAGAAGAAAATATTCAAGTAGAAAAAAAAAAAATATATATATATATATATACTTTATTTTTTCTGGGTTCATCTGACATTCACTCAATCAAATCATTTGTGGGATTCTAGCTTTCTCCAATAAATTATGTGCCAGCAATTTAGTAAATGCTTACCCTTTCTTGTGCATAAATTTCCATCCTAACTAAAAGCTCTAAAGTTCATAAAATGTTGTTGCGCCCTTTTGTGGCACAATAGCTTTTTAAATTAGAATGGAAACTCCTGTCACCTGCCATTTTCATTCCCCCTCCACACATGAACCTGTACCCTCATGTAAGTTTTCAGCAACTGGGTAAGGGGGGGGGCTGTTTTAAACAAAACAAACTAAACCAAAGATTCCTTGTGAAGGAAATAAAGCAGCATTTCTTTTTAGTTTATGTTTCAAACCATATACTGTGTAAAATAACACATGGGCAACCATGCACAGCTCAACTGTGCTTCCATCTCAGGGCTCTGATGGTATTCGTGACCTACCTAGCTTCACTCTCAAGGTCACTATTATATCATCAAATCCCCGAGAAAGAAACACAACCCATAGTTGCCCATGCGTTACTCTTTAGCAGCTGTCTTTTCTTGGTTTTCTGGCATTTTTGCCAGCTGTTTATTCACATGCATGTTAGCTAGGGTAGAATTCCCATATTCTTAGTGCCACAGTACAGCACCACTAAATGATGGTCTTTTTAAAAACATAGAGTTTAAACAAGCATTTGTCAATGCCGAATGTTTGCTTGCTGACGTTAGCATTAGAAGTGCAGGAGTTAGACAGATGCAGAATAGGAATGGCAGTGAAGTACTGAACTCATACCAACCCCACCTCCACCCTGCAGAGATGGACAGGCATTGGGGTGTGACTTTGGGTTGTCACCATAATGCTCACGCCATGTCACCTCACCCTATCTTGCAGACACCGACAAGATGGCCGCCGGGCTGGGTGCGCTACATGTTACTCTCTACAATTTCAGCTTTTGAACTGTCTTGAACTAACTTTACTCACTTTTTATTCACTTTTACCCATTTATTTGTTTTATGTGCTTTACTGTCTTTATTCATTTTCTTGCATTTTTTGTTTTATATAAGTTTAAGTGTGCTAGTTAGCTCAGGGCCTTTTGATTGAGGTAGCTGGTCCTTTGTACATTGACGGGATCCTCTGGAATGACCTCACGATCTTCATTAGAGCCGTTTAAGTTGCTCTGCTACTGCCCAGGCTCCATCAGGGACCCTCATTTAAATCTGTCTGTCTGCCTTGATCCATTTTTGTTGAGTGGCTAAGAGGTGACTTTTGTTGCTTTGTGGCTGGAAAATTGAGGAGAGGGAGTGAGAGCAACTGGTTGGAAGCGGCAGTGCGTAGCCCGCCTTTCAGTGGATTTTTTCTGTGGATGAACTGGCCAAATTTAGGATCGCTTGGGCTGTGTGTGGTGTGTTTTGCCTGACTGCTGGTGCAGAGCCTGTGTGGGAACTTTGAAATTGTTTTGTGGGGTCGGCTGCCACAGGTGGGCTTGACTGCCGCCATCCAATGGCCAGATTTGCTGTTGACACGGGGGACTGGGATATAGATTGGCCAGGGAACTTGCCGACGAGTCTTTTGCTCCCCTAGATCCCCAGGGTTTAGCCATGGTCTGCTAATTCCTCGAGTATTGAGGTGCCTCAGCAATTATTTCCGGTTGTGGTCACTGGGAGCGGAGCCTGGTAAGCCCGTGTTTGCTGCTTACGGCTGACCAGATTCTTTGGCTTATTTTTTATCAAAATTGGATTGCCTCCTGGATTACCTGCAGTCCTTAGATCTTTATATGCCTCAACTCTGGATTTACAATTCATTTCTGTTTTCGGACAGTGAGAGTGTTCTTTCTGTGGTTTTCCCTGGTGGCGAGAGGACCTGAGCGTCCCTATTTTACTTACTTTTTGTTTAAACTCTCTAAAGAAGATTTTCTTTTTCTGGATTTTTAATTCTGTGATGACCTGTTCTGAGCAGAGTCTGGATTTTTAATTTTGGGCAGCCAGAGTGCCTTGACTTCTCCTATTCTCAGACTGTGAGAGGACCTGGGGGTTGGGGTGGATTTATATTTTGTCTGCGTTCCAGAGAAAGGGGACTGCAGGAGATATTTTATTATTATCTGGTCTTATTTACTGTTATTAGTTTTTTTGTTTATGTTTTCCATGTTCTGAGTATTGGATTAAAGTATCCATGCTGTGTAGGGTTAAGTTTTTATTTTTATTTGTTTGGAAGTGTTTTTGATTTATTTTATTTTTTTGCTTTGTTTTTTGTTTGGTTTGGATAATCTTTATTTACTGTTCGGGGTTTTTTCTGGGTCAGGTGCCTGAGTGTTGTGTAATCTGGTTTTGATTAGCTTTTATGATGTGTAGGCCTTCCTCCCTGGTTGTGCGCTGTTTGTCCTCTGCCCTCCATTCCCTCTGCCCGTTTCCCCTCCTCCATTGATGCTGTCAACTTACCAGTGCTGTCGAGTGCTGGGTATTGTTCATGGGGGGGTGGCGAGGGGTGCAGACATCAGAGGATGAATGAACAGGTCTCTCACATCAGGGTTGTTAGGTCTAGAAGATGCCCTGGGGTGAAATGGAGTCTGGAACGTGGTGGGTCATGTCTAGTCTCCATACCCAAGGGCACCACCATGTTTAGCGGGCAAGTAGTGGGGGCAACCCTCGAAACCCATCCAACTGGAGCGGTGTTATGCAATGCCAGATACGTTAAGAATAAGACTGCAATTATTGCAGATCTTATTGGAACAACTGATCTGGCTTGCATCACCGAGACCTGGCTGGATGATAATGCTGGCCCCATATTGGAAGCTGCAATTCCAGCGGGGTACTTGGTGATTCACCGCTTGCGATTGGACTGAAGGGGGGGTAGTGGTCTGTTTCAAGACCGAATTGGGCCTCACGAGTGAATCAGTTGAGGAGGCCAAATATTTTGAGTGTACCATGGTGGCAGGTATAGGTTGTAGGATAGCTCTTGTCTACCATCCACCAGGGAATGAGAAGCGATTCCTGCAGGAAGTAGCAGACTTCGTCGTTGACATGGAGTTGAAGTTGCCCAGATTGATGGTTCTGGGCAACTTTAACATCTGGGTCGATGACGAACTTTCGCAATTTGGACAGCACCTCCTCCAGTTGATGACATCACTGGGCCTCACAGAGATTGTTACCTCTGCCACCCACCAGCACAGTCACTCCCTTGACTTGGTTTTCCTCTTGGGGATTGAGGTCTCCCACTTGGGGGTGGAACCTGTCAAATGGTCTGATCACTACACCGTGAGGTTAAACTTTTGCACCCCCCTTCGTATGCCTGCCCCTGTGGAGATGGTCAGTTACCACCCTTTATGGGAGGTGAGTCCTGAAGGTCTGGCAGCATGTGATTGACCTCTCAGAGTTTCCCATGGCCAGCACGAGTCCAGAGGCCTTGGTTTTGGCCTATAATAATGCAATATCTGCGGCCCTGGACCTGATTTCTCCTGTCCATGTTTGTCCTCTCCTTCTTCACCCTTGGGCTCCTTGGTTTGATGTGTCCTTGAGGGAGTTGCGGTGACTGGGACATAGGTTAGCGCGACGTCGGTGGAAATCTGCCCTGGAGGTTGACCACCTTAGATTGGTAGAGCATTATTAGACTTACCAATCAGTGATCTCCCGTGAGAAGGCAGAATTCCTGTCTGGGGAGATTGCTGCTACTCAGAACTGACCCGCTCAGGTCTTCCAGGCTGTGGACAGGTTGTGCAGCACAACCTGTCTGCAGCTCCGAAGACCTTTCTTGCAAGTGGAGTGTGATGAGCTTGCTCAATTCTTTGAGAATAAGGTGGCCGAAATCAGGTCGGGGATGCTGTTGATTGGTGCCTGGTCACCTCACCTCTTGTTTCCTGGAGTTCCTTTGGCCTGCCGGAGTTCGCAAATGTCATGCACCCTATATGCTGTAGTTTGGATCTGGGTCCAACCTCCTTGATTATGGGATATTGTGATATCATCGGCCCGGTCCTGGTTCAGATAGTCCTGTGCTCCCTTGATTCGGGTGAGTTCCCAAG
The DNA here is from genome assembly GCA_016271365.2 of Neoceratodus forsteri. Classification (NCBI taxonomy): domain Eukaryota; kingdom Metazoa; phylum Chordata; order Ceratodontiformes; family Ceratodontidae; genus Neoceratodus; species Neoceratodus forsteri. The sequence goes on from CM028132.1 coordinate 1,356,848,979, forward strand.
CTCCCTGAAGGAGGCAGTGGTAACACCTCTCCTGAAGAAAGCTTCTTTGGACCCTGACTCTCTGCAACTACAGACCAGTTTCTAACTTCCACTTTATAGAGAAGGTTATTGAGAAAGTAGTGGCGGTACAACTGGAGAACCACCTGACCATCCATAACATCTACGAACCTCTCCAGTTTGGTTTTCAAAAGAGGCATAGTACTGAGACTGCACTGGTTCGGGTGCTCAATGATCTCCTGATGGCGACAGATTGGAGATGCTGTTCCATCTTGGAGCTCCTTGATCTCTCTTCAGCTTTTGACACTGTGGACCATGGGGTACTGCTTGGGCGCCTGAGGGCCGCCTGTGGCTTAACACATACAGTCCTCAGTTGGTTTATATATTTCCTCACTGTCAGAACTCAGAGAGTTGTGTCTGGAGTTTTTTCCTCAGACCCATTCTTTCTGTCATGTGGGGTACCTCAGGGCTCAGTGCTTTCCCTCATGTTGTTTGCAGTGTATATGCTGCCCCTTGGAGACATTGTAAGATGGTATGGGCTGAGGTTTCACTGCTATGCTAATGATGCCCAGCTCTACCTGTCTTTCGCACTTGACCAGGATAGTGCTCTCTCAGTATTTAACAACTGCCTTGCTGAAATCCAGGACTGGATGAATTTGAGCTGCCTAAAGATGAACGCGGGAAAGACTAAGGTGATGGTTGTGGAGCTAGGTTGCCAGAAAGAGGGGTTGAGGACTGTTCAGCCCTCTGAAATTTACCTAGGGGGTGCCCAGATCCTTACCTCTGAACTGGTGCAGGACCTGGAGGTGGTGCTTGATGATGGACTGACCCTACGATCTCAAGTGTCAGTGGTCGTCAAGTCTTCCTTTTTTTTCCATCTTAGGGACATTGCCACGATCAAGCGCCTTATTCCGTCCATAGATCTTCCCACACTGGTCCACACCTTTGTGTGACCTCGTGTCTTGATTATTGCAACTCCCTGTACTTAGGGCTTCCTGGGGTTGATAGCCACGCTTGCAGGTAGTTCAGAATGCAGCAGCACGATTGTTGACGGGGGCTTCCTGAACATCTCATATCACCCCTGTGCTGGGCAATCTGCACTGGCTGCCGATTCAGTGGTGGATCACCTTTAAAGTTGCCTTACTGATGTATAAAGCCCTACACGGACTTGGCCCTGACTACTTGAAAGAGCTTCTGCTTCCCTATCACCCAGAGCAACAGCTCTGTTTGGCCAACAAGGGGTTGCTAGAGATCCCAAGGGTGTCTTTAAAATCTTCTGGGACCCGTGCATTCATGTATGTCACAAGTACCCTCTGGAATTCTCTACCCCATCGGCTGTGGGAGTGCACGACAGTGGTAAGCTTCAAACAGGCGTTAAAAACTTTTTTATGGTGCCAGTCCTTTAATGGTACTGAATGAATGAACCATGTCAGATTATTGTTATTGTTTTATACTGTATTTATCGATCTTATCATTTTTATTTTAATCTTTTGTAAAGCGCCTTGATATTTTGAAAGGCGCTTGTGTGAAATAAACTTATTATTATTTTTATTATTATTATTAAGTGTTGAGGTGTCCCTTGGGGTGTTTGGCTTTACAGTCACCTCATTCCATAAGGACGTACGCTGAAATGGGTGCAGTATTGGAGAATGGGGTGAACTCTGGGGCCGAAGAGTCCAAGGCACACCTTGATGCCTGTCACTGGCTTCAGGGTGGGGTGGGGTGGAATGGCATGAACAATACAGCTGGCAATCCAAAGGCACACCCCTGATGCCTGTCAGGCATAGGGCGGGACGTCATGGTTAGAAACCCTAACTCCCCGGGCGTTTGTTGGTATTTGCACTACACATTTTCAACATGGCCTTTTTGTGACCCTACCTCATGAAAGCATTTGGGACCTCTGCTCATGAACAGTGGCACTGTGATTTTGTGAATCTGTCCCTAACGTTGATTTCCCACAGTGACACCACCATTCTGCACAAGATGTGTGAAAACACAGTTTGGGCAGAATATGAAAAATTACAGCTGTACCATTCATAGAGAGGTGTGAAGAGATGGCAATGTTGAAAATCTGGAGTGAAAATATTAAAAGTGCTTGAACTTACGAGTGTATGTGGAAACTGAGCAATGCATGTTTGCAATATAGTCATTTAGTGGAATTATTTCACCTAATTTTCAACATTGGCATTTTGTGACCTTTGCTCATGAACAGTGTCACTATGATTTTCTTAATCTGTCCTGAACTCTGGTCTGGTTTCGCAGAGGGTAGAGGCACTGGACACCACACCTCGCACCATGCCAATGACCCGGGTTCGGGGGAGAGGACTCGGGTTGTCGGTGGGTCGGCCGGGGGGAGACGGCCTGGAGCGTCCTACGATAGCTTGCCTTCTCTGGAGAGGGATCCAGGTGATGCCAGATACTTGCATGACTCTGAGCGGAGGCTTGGAGTACTGCAGGCTTCACTAGAGGAAGGGATGTGGCCACTGTACAGTGTGCTAATGCGCCATGAATTTGGAGGGAAGTCACACGCTGTACAGGGAGGGAAGGAGAAAAAAACGTGGAAAGAACCTGCCACCACCGGGAAGATGAGGAGACCAAGCCATATCCACGATATGCCAGTGCCCACCCAATAGACCCTGGACCAACGAAATGAAGTTACTGGATGTCTGCACCCCCGCCTCATCCCCGCCCGTGGGGTAATCTGCAGCTCCATGGGGCTTGGGGTTCTGTTTGGGTAGGGTTATGGGCAGTAGGATGGCAGTGTGTCTCTACTGAAGGGTTGGGGATGGCAGCCTGGGTTAGGAGATAAAAATACTAACTTCAAATCTGTCCTGAACATTGATTTCCCACAGCGACTGCGCCATTGTGTGCCTGATGTGTGAAAACACATTTTGGGCAGGATGTGAAAAATAATAGTTTTACTGTTCATAAGGAGGTGTGCAAAAATGACAATGTTGAAAATCTTGAGTGAAAATACTACAGATTCTTGAAGTTATGAGTGTACATGTGAATTGTGCAATGCAAGCGCATAACATAGTCATTTTATGGACTTTTGTCTCTAAATTTTTAACATAGGCATTTTGGGACCTCTGCTTATGAACAGCATGACTGTGATTTTCTTAATCTGACCTGAACACTGATTTCCCGCAGCGACCATGCTATTGTGCGCCGGATGTGCGAAAACACATTTCAGCCAGGATGTGAAAAATGACAGCTGTGCCATTCATAAGGAGGTGTGAAAAAATGCCAATGTTGAAAATCTGGAGTGAAAATATTACATATTCATGAAGTTACGAGTGTGCGTGGAAACTGCGCAATGCACTCTTGTAAAACAGTAATTTTTTTGTAATGTTTTCACCAAATTTGCATCATAGGCTTTTTGGGAGCCCACCTCATGAACAGTGACACTGTCATTTTGTTAATCAGTCCTGAAAGTTGATTCCACGCAGTGACTGCGAAATCACCTTTCGGGGCTGAATAACCAGATGACAGTGACTGAATTCACGAGGTGGGGTCCCAAGAACCCCATGTTGAAAATTTGGTGCCAAAATTCATAAAAATGGCCGCAACATCTACCTAAGTTGAAAAAAACATTTATGCCATTATACAGCTTACCTAAATTTCTTCAGTTCGCGGTCAGCTTTGAAGAGTGCAGATGTGTTCTCGCTCTACCGAAGATAATTGCAATGGGCTCTGGAGATAAGTATGGACTGGAGACAATAAGGGACTGTGTTTTTCTTTTACAGGCTAAAAAAAACAAAAAAAAACATCGCAGGAAGGTTTTTCCTTTACAGGTTTGTTTTTGGCACACTGGGGTGGGCTCCCAGTGTGCCACCTGTATTTTTGGGAAGGGGACTAAGCCGATAGGGAATGGGCCCCCATTGGCACAGAAAACAGGTCTGTGTTTGGGGGGGTGCATGATGCCGAGGGGGCTTGGGCACCTCCTTGGCATACAAAACTATTACATGGGGGACATTATGCCGATGGGGATTGGGCTCCCCATTGAAAAATGAACTGGGGAGGGGGCATGCTGACAGGGGGATTGGGCACTTCGTCAGCTTTCATGGGGACTGTGAGAGGTGGACAGCGACAGCCACTGCCATGTTTATTGAAATGTGACACCATCAAGGCAAGCTGCGATTTGCTGCTACAATCAGGTACCGCCCCAGCAGCAAAAACAGCTGATTCTTCAATGATGGTGGGCGCTCCCTGACTGCAACGGTGAATTTCTTTCAAGTTGGAGGCATGCTGCTCCATTGGCACCACAGAGACCAGCCCCAAAATGCCTTTAGGGCATTGGCCACAACACTGCCGCACCTCCACAACCTGCTACTCCAGCAAGCTGCCACAACATGTTTCTTGCGCATGCGTGCAAGCAAACATAAAAAAGCCAGGACGAGTGAACCAGTTTGGTAAAGAATGTGCCATTGTCAGAAAAAACCTGGTTCAAGTATTACAAAACAAAATTAACATTTTCATAAAGATATGGTCAGTTTGGGCAGGCATTCAACTGAGTTAATTAGCATACATTTGCATGCAGACTATGTGCAAACTGTGTATTAATTAGTTGTTCTAAAAATGGTCAAAAATTCAAACTATTTCAGATCTGAGCCCTTTACAGGTCTAGAGTCACCCATCCTTATTTTTAAATGTTTTATTTATAGATTTTATGATAATACAGCATAAACTGTTTCTCATAAACAAGAAAAAAATGAGGTGTGCAAATCTCCACATCACAGGTACAAGGATAGATACAGTTAGGTTTGATAAAATTACTAAAGTTCAGTTAATGTAAGATTCACCAGCATTATATAAAGGAATATAGTCCAAACTGTTCATCCTGTAGAATGTTGACCCTTTCACCTTGAAATAACAGACTAAATCTCTTAAGCCAGGAAGTCAGTTCCCTTGTAGAACTTGTTTTATGGAGGGAAAAAGGCTAAAGTAGCTGTAAACATACATTTAACCAGATAGTCTGGTCTCAACTACATTGAATAAGGTATCCATAGGTTTCAGCACGGCATGGCAACCTGCCCTATGGGGACAGGATTTTGTAAGGCAATAATTCAGCTCACAAACTGAGAGGCGCACTAAGCACCAACCTATAATGTATTACAGATACTGCCTACTAGGAGTTAATAGTAAAGACATTTATATTGGAAGTTCATACAGGTCTGTATAAAAGGATGATAACCCAAATGGTTGTTTGTGAATAAAACAGCCCTCAAACAGGATAGTCCCTTAAAAAAGACTATATAACCCATTAATATGCACCTATCCTTATTTTTAAATAGAACAGTGGTCACAAACCAGAATCTGGATATTTTTTCTCTCGTATCATCCTTTTATGGATGCTATGCACTATATTTCCTGCAAACCACCTCTTTGCTTTGCTAACACTGAGTGAACTAAATGCTAGGACCACCAGGTAGACATTACAGCATGTCCCTGCTACCACTGACAAAATGCCCCCTGTAAATGAGACGTTTCATCTCAGTGGGTGGGTCGATCATGTATAAATACATATTTTTTATTTTAATATTTATGCACCTCCTTCAGTTGTCCAGCGCAGCCTTCTCTGGGAAGCTCCATTGTGCAGGACCCCATCACCCATGACCGCAACTTCCCACCTGCACCTAGCTGTGGCTATACCATGCAGGTGCAGATAGGAGGGGGAGACAATCCTCAGATCTTTTGTTGCATGGGAGGGTGTGTGTGATATGGATACACCAGGGGCTGTCATCTGTGACTGAGGTCATTTCCTTTTTATTTTCCCCAAGTCCCTGGGACATGTGCATGCAATGGGGTTTAATGCAGACATCCCCCTCCCACCATTCTTACACTGAGCTTTGAAACTGTGGTCACCCAGGGGCAGCACATCAGTGGTGACAGTGATCTTCTATCCACAGAGTTGCAGTGTATCCTGTGGGACCCTCGAGTCTTCTTTCCTGGCCATCCCTAGATGTCTCAGGCTCCTCTCCAAATCTGGACCGCCGGCACTAGGAGCAGTGACTCCACTGCTGAGTTGATGGGCTGGCTTGATGTAAAATAAATTTCATGAATAAAAAAATCCAAGACCTTGACTCAGCTAAGACACTGTATTTTATTATCACCCTCTTGGAATCCCCCCCCCACCCAAGAATTCCTTAGTCCAGCTTACATCATATGCTTCTTTGATCAGCTGAACGACATTACTGGAATCATCTGACAGCTCACCCACCACAGATTTTGGGATCATCTTACTCAGCTCCTGCAAAGGAAACAAACAGAATAGGGTGGATTTGACTGATTGATGAGTCTTATTGCAAACACGAAACTGTTCAAATTAAAGTTCACAAATAAAAACAGTGCAAATATAACTATGAAAAAAAAAACAGCATAAAGGGCAAACATAATTAACAGGGACACTGGTTTACTGGTGTTTTTTTTTTAACCAGAAAAATGAATGGAATTCAGTGAAGAACAAAATGGGCCAAAACCCAGGAATAACAGAACCCATTTGGTTTGTTATAATTGGTAACATAAACAATACAGTAAAAAATATAGGAATTCAACGTTTAAAAAATGGATTTGCACTTTTTAAAAAAAATGTAACCCAGTGTCCGTGTAAGTAATTCTTCATAACAGATGGTCAATTAATATCAAAACAGGTACCTCTTGTATTCATTGAATATACCTATATTAACAAGCAGGGGGTTTGCTAATTGTCATCCCCCTTAAAAGGAACACGTTGGATCTACTGAGTTTAGTAAGCACTTGTATGTTGAACCCCTAATTACGGCCACTTATAGCTCAGCTGTCTTTTGACTTCGGGATCTAAACAATGGCATGGACACCAGGACATACAGATCCTGATTATTTGGTAACAACCTGCAAAGTTTTAAAGTTATTGTTTCAAAAATACCCAAATAAATTATAATTAACATTTTATTTTTTTGCTCTCCAGAAATGGAATTACAGTAAAGCTTTGAAACCTGAAACTTACAGGTTCATTACATTCTATATCAGCGGAGTGCCTTTTATTGTTTTCAGAACAAAATGTCTAAAAACAACAGAGATTTTCAAGAGTTTTTGAACGTTGGCTGTGCATGTGTGGAAGCATCTTACCATCATTTTCCTTAAGCTGTTTTCATACGCCTGTTATCATTCAAGGGTGTGTGATCACATTTGTAACAACATAGTGGCTCCTTTGCACCCACAGTGTCGTTACATTCTTGCCAACACTGGGAGGCCACTCCATGTACTGATAAACTTTGTTTTATTTTTTGTGTGTTGGCAGACTTTATTTAAGTGCTGACACCAGGAGCCCATTCCCCAGGGTACCAACAGCCTGCCCCCAGACATGAAATGCAGCAACTGGGACCTCATTCTTGGTGGCTTTCTAGTGCCCCCAACAACCCACCCCCAAATGTGAAATGCTGTCATTAAGAGCCTATCCTTGGTGGCTCATTTGTAACCTGCCCCCCCCCCGAAAGTAAATGGCATTACCACAAGCCTATTGCCGATGGTATGATTGTCTCCCAAGTCTCAAACTCCTCTAAAATGTGCAGACCCTGGGACCTTATCCTTAGAGACTTACTACTGCTCCATGCTCCTCCCCTGATTCTGACAATGGGAGCCTAGCCATTGTGTTGGGAAGTACAGTAAAAAAAAAAAAATTAACATCCACCCTCTCTCCATATTCACAGCTTCCTCTGGGTGGGGCAATGACCCATCTCCTCTGCTAGCAAGTACCTTAAAGCCATCACACCATCCACTCAGACAGGGACTGACTCAAACCCTTTGTTCTTCTTCTCGGCTGTCCACCTTCCGACTTCAATATTGCTAAATGTGATAAAGGAAATACATGCCTACTGCATGCATTTTCTAAATTGTTGTAGGATAATTTAGGAAATACACACAATAAGTGCGTACTGTGTATTGCACTTAGCAATACTAAAGGTAGATAATGACCAACAAAGGAGAAGAATGGTGGGTTTGAGCTGACCATCAGAGAGAAGGGGTTTCCATTGGATTCCAGGGATATCTTGATATTTGACCAAGGTGAGAAAGGGAGTTGCCAGTGGATACAAGGAATACCTTGGCAATGGGAAAAATGTTTGCCTCAGAGATAGACTCCTCTGACTGTACCATTTTTCTGTGATCTCAAGGGAAGTCAGTAGCCAGGTACAAATCCTTTTTTTCTCACAGATACCTTGGAACCAGGGTGGAGTAAGGGAGAACGGTGCTACTAGATACCAGGGATATTATGGAAATAGGACACGCTAAGAAAGTAGGTGTAACTAGACACCAGGGGATGACTAAAACCTGTGCAGGGTGATTGCTAGGATGTGTATTTTAATGGGTCTTTCACTGTTGTGGGAGGGTTGTGCTGTATCACAGAGAGGACAAAAGGAAAACGGTTAGAACATCAGTGGAAACTAGGGAAGGATACTGAAGTTCCAAGTGTACTAATTAAAATATGGATGGACACTTACAAGTACGATAACTGGGGTGGTGCAATAAGACTGCCATTGTTTTTTTCATCAATGTTTTCAACTCTGGAGTCACTGGGGAGGATAGAATGGGGAACTGAGGCAGGTCAATGTAAATTATTCGCAATCCCCACTCATGCCATCTGTAAATTGCGTGAATGTCTTTGTTGGTGTTAGCTGGGGATATACTATAGAACTGAATCTGGGTCCTCCAGAAATTGGAGGCTGTTCTAGCAGAATAACTGGAATGGTAGGCAATAAAGGATTAAGAAGAGCCCATACAGAAATACAATACAACAAATCCAGTAGTAAAAATGTATAAGTCAATGTATTTACTAAGTCATTCAATGTACAGGTACAGATATATACAAACTCATTAATTTACAGAGTGTTTAAATAAAGTTGAATCTTATTTAAGTACCACAGGTACATGGGGAGCACAGTCCCATAATACAATGATGTTATTTATTGCTGTATAAAATATCTTTCAGGAAGGCCCAATTCAGAACAGAAGAGGGTAGGAGTAAACTAATCAGGACCATGCCCTAATAAAGTTAAAGAATACCTCTAGGGCAGTTTGGGCAGGGCAAAGGCATCTTGCAGTGCACTTTAAGGTAAGGTTAGCCTTCACAGAGTAGAAACTGGTAATGGATGTGAGGTTGGAGGGAAGACTCTTCCATACATGGGGGAGATTATACCTGATAGAATCTTGTCCCACAGACAGTCTATACCTAGGAATTTGTAGTAATTTTTCATTATCCAACCTTAAGGAGTATGCATGATTGGAGAAAGTGGTAAATATGTCACTGAGATACCCCAGAAGTTTCCCAGACCAGTATTTGGCACCTAGCAAAGCAATATGGAGGGACTGTCTCATAAAGAGGGATGCCCAGGCTAGGTCCTTATACATTCTGCAATGAATGGCATGGGGAGGGAAGGCCAACACAAATCTGCTGAACGAGTTGAAGAGCGTTGCACAACAGTTGGACTAAAGACATGTAGCCTTTTATGACATTTCACCTCGAAATTTTGGCTTAATGATGGTTTGCCCTACAGGATATTTACTGTAACACGGAGGCTATGACTATGAGATACTGATATGACCACCTTCTACATGCTTACCGTGTCACTGAAGCTGGGTGCTGGGGTTGTTTTCCTTAGTTGTTGCATTATGGAAAATGTTGTTAGGCTGAATGGCTACTGCTAGGTGTCATTGCGCTGGGTGGTATTGTGCCAGTTGTTGCAGATGCGTTAAAGAAGATCATATGCTTAGCTAAGGTACAGGAGGAGGCTCCTGAGATAATTGCATCCCCATAGTCAAGCAATGGGAAGACTGAGTGCTCAGCTAAAGTTTTTCTGGTTTTAAAAGGCAGACGGTTTTTAACCCCAAGAGAGAGACCCTAGTTTGACACAATATTTCCCACTATATAGTTTATGTGAAGTGACTAGTCTAATAGTCGATCTAGGATCTTCCGTAGGTACTTATAGGATAGTACAGAATCAATGGGGTTCCCAGATAAGGAGCTCAGCTTTTGAGTGGAGGGGGATGAATGAAACCAATGGGTAGTGCCAAAAAGCACTGTAGCTGTTTTCATTTGATTCATAGCTTGATGAGGAACCATTTCTGCACATTAACAAAATCAGAATGAAGAGAAAGTTTGGTGTCAGAGAGGGAGGGATCAGAGGAGAAAATGACTATCATCTGCATATACATGGTATTTGCATGATTTGGGACAGCTGGGGAGATCATTAATGAAGACAGAGAATAGAAGGGGGCCAAGAACTGATGCCAGGTTAACCCCTAAAGAGACTGGGAGTCAAAAGGAAATTAAGGACCCTCATTTAACTGAGTATTTTCTATCAGAGAGGCAGCAGTTGAAGCCGTATAAGAGGAAGCAGAGACACCAGAGGAGGCTAGCTTGGCTAAGAGTAATGTGTGATTAACCATATCAAATGTTTTAGTAAAGTCTATGAAAACTGCACCGGTCCCTTGGCTGGTATTTATGTGCAAATGGTTGTGGTCAGTAACTCCGAGCAGGGAGGCAGAAGTAGAATGGACTGGGTGGAAACCCAATTGGAAAGGAGTATGGGTATAAATGCATTACAACCATAAATTATACAGTTCAGTGCAATTTTATTTTAATATACTGTCTTTCACACAAAGTAGCACAAAAACAATTCACAGAGTAAAAACAACAAAACAACTGCACACACAGAAACACTCAGCACATGAAAATAGCCGCTGAAAACTTTATTCGCCATCACAGGTGAGAAATAACCACACTAACGTTTCACACCGTAGCATGTTGTCAAAGTGCTAGTTGCGATACCTAGATGCTTTACATTTACAGAATCACGTTAAAAGTGTAGCACCACAATTAGGTAAGGTGCAATAGTAAAAAGTGTCAGTGTCACACAGAAGTATGTACACAAAACATCCGAGCAGATGGTTAAAAAAATTTTAGTTTGCCAAACACTTTTAGAATATGCAATCAGCATTTGATACATGTATCCAGATGGTTAAAAAAAATAGAAATGTTAATACATACAGTATGTTCAACTAATAGCATTTACACAGAGAACAATTACTGTAATAAAGTTACAAAAATGGCAGGAGTGCAGTTCTGTCATTAAGACATGGAAAAACTGTGGCCTGAAGTTTAAAGATCCAAAAGTTTTCCGTTTGGTCAGTTGTTGATCCAAATTAACCCCCTCTTAGGAATTGTATGGTTAATTTATTTGTTTGCATAAACTGTGACCACTTTGATCCCTAGAACAGGAGGTCTTTGAGGCTGCCTCACCCTAGAATGGCTGAAACTGAAGGATTTTGTAATTAGCACTTTGACTACCCTATGTTATCCTTCACTGTCTTTATACTCATTGTAATGAAACAGTGCCACTGTGCTAGAGGATTCTGTTTGTATGTTTGTTGGTTTGTCCTGGTTGATGATTGTGTAGTAGTCTGTTATAATGTTAAAATGTTCAATAAAGTGCATTTAATTAAAAAAAATCCCCCTCTCTTGCCTACAAATACCATCTCTATATCTATGAAGGACAGCTTGAGAGTGGGTCTGTTGCTTCCAAAACATGACAGGGCAGGTCACAGTCCTTATTGCCATTGTTGACTACCATCATATGGTGACAATCTCTGTTCTTCAATCTCTTCTTGGTATGACAAATGTAGAATGCCCTGTATGCATGGCTTGTGAGGTAAACCATGTGAGTCGCATCCCAATTAATGAACTTTTTATGTACATCATTTTGCCATTTCATGAGTTGAAGAAATTACTACCTTCTCTGATAACTGTACAGTAGTTGCAGTGGTTACATTTATGGCACCCATTAGGTGGCAGTGGCAGCCATGTTGTGGTATGTTTGTAAGGGTGCAAACTATGCATACTATACAGGATTTAAGAATGCATGGGATAGACATAAAGGAATTCTGGAGGTCAGGGGTATGGGGCAACAGACTTCCTGGAAAACATAAACTGAACTTACAAACTTAAATGGGCAGACTGGGTGGGCCATAGGCCCTTATCTGCTGACACTGTCTATGTATCTATGTATCTATGTATCTATGCAGAAGTCTGTCTCCCAAGTTAACGGCCCTATGATAGACCATCATTGGTGATCTCTTAACCTAGTTGTTTAGTTTCTCCTCTGTTTGGAAGGTATTCCATTTCTTCTCAGGACCCTTTCTACTTCCCAAGACTGTACATTGAAGGTAGTGACAAAGTTCAAAACCTCCACATTTTCCCTACTGTACTCTTGTGATTGCAAGAGTGAGGCCCTGTCACTATTGTCTGCCCTTTCACTAGTCCTAATGATGTCACCTCTACTGTATTCTCTGCTGATGAACCTCTTAGCTGGTTCCACTGCAGTTTTCTGGTGCCTTTCAATGGAGCTACAGTTCCTGCGGACACACAGACAATGACTAGTAGGGATATTTTTGGTAGTGTGGCTGCAGTTGCAAGAACTAGCCAGGAGAAAGGTGTTCCTATATGTGGACTTGTGGAACAGATCTGTGTTCAAACCATTATCTCCACTTATAATGACTTTGACATTTAGGACTGATATGCTGTTTTTGTCATAAGTGAGGGCAAAGTGTCATTGCTCTCCTTAAGAAAGTGGAAAAATTATTTTAATTTTTCAACCGACCCCCACCACACCATTAAAATATCATCAATATAGCAACGCCATAATTAGCTGTAGGGGAGAAATTTATTCACCTCGAAACTGTACATCACATTGTATTCCCACATACACAAGCACAGATTAGCATAGCTTGGGGTAAAGTTATTCCCAATGGCCGTGCCGCTCACTTGCACACAATGATCTCCTAAAAAAGAAAAGATATTACACTATAGCGCAAACTTAAATAGTTCTACCAGGAAGTCAGTGGGAGAAGTTGTTTCACTGCTACTTTGATCAAGGTAGTATTGAAGGGCAGATAACCCATCCTCATGGGGAATACTGATGTAGAGAGGCTCCACACTTGGGATGCCAAAATGTGATGTTACAGACGTATGATTGGAGTCATTGCACAAAAGGTCTAATGTGCCAGTCCACAAACTGGGAAAGTGACTCCATTATAGAGCCTATCCCTGCAATTATAGGTTTACATGTAAAGACAAGACTAGGCATGCACACCAAAAATATGTGCAAAAACAACTTTTTGTGGAGTTATGAAAATATAACAGAGAATAAGACTACCCCATGCACAGTCTCCTTTTCTAGGCTTCATCTGGGGGGGGGTGGAACCATAACATTCAGGTGCCCATTTAAGCAAGTAATCGTGAATATTCATAACATGAGTAAACCAGTGGAGAAAGAAAAGCTTATTCACACCATATCAATTAATCAGAATCAACAGTTAACCTCAAAATACTTCAATAAATATATAAATCAATCACAGTGTTTAGTGATTAAACACATTTAAAAGTGCACAGACAGCTTGTGATTCTTGGTGTCTCCACATTGACTGTAGATTTTACAAAATTGCTGGCTATTGTTATGTGTCTATGTTAATGTTCCATGATAAGCATTTTTAAGCAACAGCACCCCAATACACAAATTTTATTTTTTATCGTCTAATAGAGAGGGGTGCAAACATAGCCATAAACTTTAAATGTTCAAATGCAAATTGACTGATTGAAGATACTGTGTTAGATATCCAGAAAGTTGGACGAGAACTGAAAGAAATGGGGGGGAGGAGTGGGCAGTTGGAAAGCGAATTAATTTTTACTACCATTTCCATTCATACTGCGAGGCATGTGAATTCACATCACAACCCCCCCCCCCAAAAAAATGAGTTGGCTATGGCAGTAGGACCGAGGCTTAGAGTATCTTACTGCAGAGGCACAAATATTTCCAACATTGTTAACTGAAGTCACTATGTGGATAGAATGAACCAGACGTGCTTTCCAATGACCGTCTCACAATTCTGTATTTGTAAATATGCAGTACCAGGTATTAGCTGTATTCGCCATGCACAGAAGACAGCTTTGACATGAATCACTATGTTAATTGCAGAACCACCCACGTTGTATGTGTGGTTTGGTAAGATTGTAAACTGCTATATATGGGATGGACAAAATGACAACTAAGATGTCAAATCCAGGACCATGTAGAGGCAATCTGTGCAGGAGATACCGGGATGCATTTGTTCTGCATTTAAAAAAAAATACTGTAATTGCAACTCTAAAACTTTAAAATTTAAGCTCTGGAACATGCTAAAACATGGGAATAAGGGGGAAACCACACAGAGAACCGGGATCAGTATGAATTGGAATGGATGCACAGATTATCTTCACTAACACCTTTAGGATTAAACAAATTATTTGATTTGAGACTACTTTTGTAAGTAGCAAGGGTAACAATTTGAGATTGCACTCTTAAGCATACCTACATGATTTTTGAGTGATCTCTCCAGTTTTATAATATCTTGTATTATACATTCATGCTCTGTCTTTTTCAACTGCATTGTATTCGACAGTTGGATACTATTTCTATTATGTTGGAGTTAATATTGCCTTCATCCATTATCGTTTATATTTTTCAAATGGGATACTGGAGCAACTTCAATGTCAGACTATATTTTGGAACCTTATATAGATTCACAGCTCCACTCACCCTTTTACTGCCTTGCTATGTATTGTGGATACTTGTAAAGAGTCAGGTTTTGATTATTTTTTAATTGATATTTATTTTTCGGGCTCTGTTGCTTGTTCCACTTTTATAAATATGTCTATGTTTCATGTATATTTTAGAGTATATAAGCAATATTTGTTTTTTTAAATTCATAAATTAGGACTAGTTTTCACATTTTTCCCTTAGTGGCATATACTGAAATATATATTTGTTTGTGTTTTTATTCATATTGGGGAGTAGAGATAATTGTAATGCACTTGAATTGTAATTATTTTCATGTTGCACATTTTGTGATTTTATTATTGCGTAATAGTTATGTTAATGTTAATTTTAAATACTGGATTCCATGTATTGTGTATAGCATAAGGGTAGCTTTATGTTGTATCTACATACATCGTTATGTGAACTGAAACAACTAGTAATAGCTTTTTCATTGTTTCTGGTGCCTGTCTCTGGAGCTGGAATGTGCCTTATTGCTAAATTATATTAACAGTTGGAGAAAATGGAAAGTCCTATATGGATTTTACATGCCCTCGGACATGAAATATAATAACAACAACATTTATAGTCCCTCCATTCTCTTGGCTGTGTCCCTTTTTCTTGTAATTTTTTTGTGGTATGAGTTCATATGCCTCGCTGTGTGAATGGAAATTGTAATAAATTCATTGGCTCTCCAACTTTTCTTCCTCTCCCATTTCTCTCAGTTCATTTCAAAATGTTTGGATATCATGCATTGTAATTTCAATCAGTCAATTTGCATTTGAACTTTTAAAGTTCATTGTTATGTTTGCACCCCTATCAGAGAATAAAAATTAAAATTTGTGAATTGGGGTGCTTTTGCTTGAATATACTTATCATAGAAACAGTAACACATACACACAGCAATAGCCAGCAATTTTGTGAAATCTACAGCAGATGTGGAAACACCAAGAATCACAAGCTGTCTGTGCGCTTTAAAATATGTTTTTAATCACTAATCACTGTAATGTATTTATATATTTATTGAAGTATTTCAGGGTTAGCTGTTGATTCTGATTAATTGGTATATTGTGCACAAGCTTTTCTTGCTCCACTTGATTAAAGTACTCATGGTTATGAATATTCATGATTACTTGCTTAAATGGGCACCTGAATGTTATGGTTCCACCCCCAATGAAGCCTGAATAAGGAGACTGTGCATGGGGTAGCCTCATTACCTATATATATTTGTATAACTCCATAATGAACTGTTTTTGCACCTGTTTTTGGTGTTTGGACCTAGTCTTGTCTTTACATATAGTTTGAGTGTTCTTCATACTATGTCCCAACAAAGTGCAGCACTCAAAAAGACAATGAGCAAAATAAATTTCAAAATGCAAAACAGTTTAATAAGTGCTCAGATGTCTTCATAGGTAAACAACAGGCTAGATAAGGCAAAAATAGCATTTAAACAGCAAAAGTGCAGGAAGTAGAAGCAAAAGCCAATGCCCAGGTTCCAATAAGTGCTCAGCCTGAGGAACACTGGGATAGTCGAAGCGCTGGGGACATTTGCCACTGTAGCTCAAGCCGAGCAGATGACAAGCATAGGAACTTGAACACTGGTCTTTGTATCTACTTCTTGCACTTTTGCTGTTTAAATGCTATTTTTGCCTTATCTATTCTGCTGTTTGCCTTTAAAGATGTCTGAACATTATTAAACTATTTTGCATTTTTAAATTTGTTTTGCTGATTGTCTTTTTGTGTGCTGCACTTTGTTGGGACGGAGTGTTTATGCTGGAATGGTTGGCTGCTCTTTGGTGCAGGGCACCGAACCCTGAGACCGCTGTTGTGGCATCTTTGAGGAAGAGAGACTGTTCTTCATACTAGGCTGCACCTTCGGGATTTGCATCTGTACACCACATTTTCTTGTTCTGAATTATAACTCTACCTCGTGGAGCAAATAAGGTTGTATGCACCTTAGGGAGTGCATATATAGTAGGCCTGATGGGATGGGGCACAATGAGAAAGACTAGAGTATCTGAATCAATGGTATAATCAAGGAAGGCTTCATTTAGGTATTGACCAATGGCCCTCTAAGTGTGGGATCACTGGACATGGATTTGTAAAATTTCTTGTTGTCCAAATGTCTGATGAACCCTCTGTTGTACTCATCCATGTCCAGTACCACTACACTGGCCCCCTTATTTGCTACCTTGACTGTAACAGTCTCACTAGACTCCAACCTTACAAGTCCCTGCTGTTCCAGTTTACTCATGCTGACAAATGATGCAGAAAAAGGTGTGTTAGCAGTGTCAGCAGAATCCCCCTTACAAGCTTTTATGAACACTCCCACTGTGGCATCACCTGGTGTTATGTAACAGGACTTGCCCCTAAAGTGCGTAGTGGCAGTTTTACACCCGCTAAAATCCTGAATGCTTGGTGTACCAGGTGGGGCATGAAATCCATCTTGAGATGCTGGTGCAACAGTCAGATTTTCCAAATGTGGCCAACTCATCTCTGAAGAGAAGCACTATAAATTTAATGTTCTGCCAAACTTCTGGACATCCAAGTGTGTCCCAAAATGGTCAAAGTCAACAGTTAGAATAAACTTCAGTCCTTTGTTCAGTACAGATAGTTCCAAATTTGGGCTGGCAGTATAGCCTAGAGGTTAGAGCAATGAGGTGTGAATGAGCTTGGTACATCCAGCAGATCAGACCTGGGTTTGAGTCTCACAACCTCCACTAGCATAGTGTGTGACTCTAAGCAAGTCACTTAACTGCCCAATACTCCCAGGTCACCCCTGAAAACAAGCACATGTGTCTAGTGAGTCTTACCCAGTTACCAAAGACTAAAATAAAAAAATAAGATAACTGATAACTTGATAGATTTATGACATTAAAGGTCACCGCTAGTTGTTGGATGGCCCCTCTGTGCTTTGTAATAATGCTTGTTCTACTGCTTCCTTTTCTATGTCTGCTGGCCCCGCTGTTGAGTATGAGCCCTTTTTGTTGCACTGCCTTTTTTGTCTTGTCTAATGAGTTAAAGGGAGGACTCGTGAAGCTCCTTCTTCCAGGGGCCAAAAGAGGTAAACTTTAAGATCTGTAACTCCCTAGGCACTCTTCCTACCTGGAGGTATTTCTCCAGTGTCACCTGCTGCCATGTAAGCCTTTCGGCTTTTAACGCAGTCTTTTCATATTCTGCAAAAGCCTCCCGTACACTCAAACATTTTGGAAATACAGAGTCCGCTGGGTGGTGACTGACTGGCTGCCTGCAGCTGCAGTGTAGTCACTAAATTCTGGTTCACCTAAAATGTTCTCTGTAATTGTTCCACTCCTCACTTGTGTGTCGGCTCCTTCAGCCGGGGCTGCCCACATGCTGGCACTGCTCACATGGCTGAGGAGCTCAATGTAAACCATGTTTGTCCTGGCATGGAGCCCGGGAAACCCAGACATAGAGAAACGGCTGAGGGCCATGCCACACAAGATGCTTGGTGTCATCGGTAACTGGAAGACTTCCAAAACAACTGCACACACTGAAACGCTCAGCACATAAAGATGGCTGCTGAAGATTTCATTATGCCACCACAGGTGAAAGATAATTGTACTAATGTTTTACATTGTTGTGCAGAAGTACATATGATGATTGACTCTCTAAAAGTGTTTGGCAAATATTTTAATTTGTTTTTAACTATTTGTCTGCTAGGATGTTTTGTCTATATATATAGTCTGTGTGACACTGACACTTTTCACTATTGCAGCTTCC
The DNA here is from genome assembly GCA_016271365.2 of Neoceratodus forsteri. Lineage (NCBI taxonomy): Eukaryota > Metazoa > Chordata > Ceratodontiformes > Ceratodontidae > Neoceratodus > Neoceratodus forsteri. Next base: position 1,356,867,320 of record CM028132.1, read on the forward strand.
CTTATTGTGGTACTGCACCTTTAATGTGATGCTGTAAATGTAAAGCATCTAAGTGGTGCCCATTAGCACTTTGACAAAGCACTATCACGTGAAACGTTAGTGCGGTTATCTCTCACCTGTGGTGGCACAATAAAGTCTTCAGTAGCCAACTTCATGTGCTGAGTGTTTGTGAGTGTGTGCAGTCGTTTTGGTCATCTTTCAGTTACTGGTGGCACCAAGCACCTTGTAGCATGGCCCTCCGCTGTTTCTCTCAGTTTGCAGAGTAATCACTCTGTCTGTCTGTTTTTATAAAGAAAATGGACTGGATCCAGAGTGACTCATTTCTGGTTCTGCCTGATGAAAGGAGATTGTGTACAGTAGGACATGCAGAACAACATAACAGTGCACATCATAGTTACGTTGAAATGGTTACTTAACACACTTACAGACTGCAATCTCATGTATAGGGTTGTACAGTTTATGTATTGAACAAATTAATCCTATCATTATAGGGAACTGTAGTGCCCTATAGTTAGGGTTGAACAGCCACTTCTATATTAAACCCCACATTTTGCACTTTAATAACTTTGCAACTGTTCAACCAATTTGCCTGAATGTTTGCCAGTGCTGTATGGTACCATAGATCTCTGTATCTGGCAAGTTTCATTTCAGTTGGATGCATGGTTGCGGAGCTACAGAGTGCCAGATATGTGAAATTAACTATTTTGGTGCAAATTCTTTGCTCATCTGTAAGTCCAAAACACTCTGGGGCTGTAGTCTGAAATTACTAGGGTATATGGGGTCTGGGCACTGATGTGCCTTTTGAAGGTTTAGTGAAAAAATATTAATCCATTCAATCGATATTAAATTTCAAAGTTTCCCAGTATAGCCTATAAGAAAAATAAGATGTCTGGTGCAAAAGCAGCTGCTGCTTTCGAAAAAGGACTTTTTAGTGTCACAAATTGGAAAGTAGTGTTGTGCTGCCACCATCTAATTTTCAGTTAGTGATGTAGAAAAACACTGTAATTGAAAAAATACTGTCCCTTGGTAAACAATAACAGTTGTGTTTACCTAATCGTGCACCGAGGAACACGATGCTGTCATTGTATTTAAAAAATAATGGTCAGAAATATGTTTATGCATTCAGTTCTTTTTTTGGTTCAGTTCAAGTTTATCGCAGGAAGGCTCCACTGAGCAGGCTCATTCATGAGGAGATCCTGGTTACATAAAAGGCAATACATAGATGGTAGGTATGTGATTACATAAAAGAAGGTCAGATACATAGCATAACACAGTGGGATACGTCAAGGCCGATATATATAGCCATTCTCCGATCCTGTCATACGTACAGCACATAAAAGGAGGATCCATACATAGTATAAGCAGCGGAATTCATACAAATTGAAACATACAGTCATTGACAGATCCCGACATTAATATAAGGCAATATTGCCAGCCTATTGATACTGAGGGTTGAAGCGCTGGATGCCACACCTTGTGCCACACTGGTGACCCGGGTTTGGGAGTGAGCTCAGGTGCTGGGGGTTGGCAAGAGGAGGGAGAGGACTGAGCATCCAGTGGGCTGCTCTCCTCTCCTCTCCTGGGGGGAGGGTAGTGGGGCTTCCTGGTATCCCAGTGACCCTCGGTGGAGATTGGGGGCATTGCAGGATGCAGACCAGGGTGTGGGTGAGCATAGCAGACACTGGCAGGGTTGCCATGCGCAATGGCATCACTGCATGCCACGCTTGGAGGGAATGAGGTTGCTCACCGGGAAAAACAATGAAAACCCCCCTCCAGGCTGGATAGGCGATGGCCCTCCCAGTGCCGAACCACCACATGCCCAGCACTGTATCCCGCCTCTGCCCCTTCGCCCCTGGGCCATTCCTCCAGGGTCTGAGGGGGAAAGTGTAATGTCCTTGAAGAAGGCAGGGATCACAGTGGGATGGTAGAGAGGCACAGGAGAGTAGAATGGCCAAAGTGAGTTCTGGATCTGGGGGATGACAAAAATAAAGTTGGATAAAAAATATAAGGCAATATTATGGCACTATGCAACAAGGGTACAGAGGCATAGTGGAGCACACAGGGAAATGCGGTAGAGGTCATGGAGTGCAGCAGGGAAAAGAGCAGAGATACAGAAGAGGCAAAGACAAACTAAAACTGCAGGAAGGAGAGCTTAGGAAGAAGGAAGGGGGCTGAAAGAGTTAAAGGTACAACACTTGTAACGGGGGAGGAACAAGTGATTAATTCGAAGAGAGCTGGGGTGACATGGGGGAGAGAAGAGGCAGGAATATGCTGGGTGAAGGGGTCAGAAATTACCTGGGAGGATGGAGTGGGTAGAGCAAAGAAGGAGGGGGAGCAGAGTGAGGGCGGCAGGAGGAGGGGAGTGATGGCAGGGATGCTCCTACGAGGAAGCATAAGAGGGTGAGGGAGCATACAGCAAAAGAAGAGTAAGGATGGGGGTGGGGAGCATACAGCAAAAGAAGAGTAAGGATGGGGTAGGAGGAGGAGAAGAAGGAGAGGGAGAAGGGAGGGGGTTTAAGAGCAGAACTAAGGAGGTTAGAGGGACAAGAGGAGGCATGAAGGAGGGAGTGGGTGGAACGACGGGGAGGAGGAAGAGAGGGAAGAGTGATGCGAGGGGTGGGGAAATGGGGAAGAGGAAGGGTAGAGATGCAGACATGAGGTACAGAAGAGGGAGATATTCTATGAAGGACTCAGGCGGGCTATGCTAGTTGGCAATTACAAGCTCCTGAGAAGGGCTCTGTGCTCCCATAGGGAGATGAGGGTTAATTACAATGTCTCTACATTATGGTTACATAGGAATGCAAGGCCCAGAGGACCCTGTGCCCCCACATGAAAATCAGAGACAATTACAATATGTATGCCTTCCAGGCCCTGTGCTCCCACAACACATTACAGAGTGATGGGAGTGCAAGATGAGCCCTGCGATCCCATAGCCACATATGGGTAACATTAAATGTTCTCAAAAAGAAGAGAAATTCATTGCAAAAAACTCTCTTACTGCATCAGTTAAGGTTGATATTACAGCACCGAAGTCTGCTAATTTGGTGTTAGGGTTCCCAACCCTACCTCCACACCCACCCTCCACACACTGTCAGGCATCAGGGTGTGCCTTGGGGTTGTCAGGCCTAACTTGCACCCCATTCTCCTATACTGTACCATCTCAGCTTCCTTACACATGGAATGGGGTGAGAAGCCTGATGACCCTAAGGCACACCCTGATGCTTGTTGGTATGTGGAGGTTGGGGGGGATGGGGAGGTTGGGTTGGGTTGGGAACCCTAACACTAAATTTCCAGACTTTTGTCACTGTAATATCTACCCTAACTGATACATTAATGGAGTTTTTTTGCAATGAATATACAATATACAAAATGGTTTATTAGCAAACAGATTATGCCAGCAATAACATACAGTGAGGTGTGGGTTATCTCTTGATAATAGCACGCCCAGGTGCATTGTTAGGCATGAGGCGCTTGTGCCGAGTGCCTTATGCACCTGGGTGTGCTCTTATCAGGAGATAATCCACACTTTGGAGTGTGTTATTGCGCTTATAAAATGGGTCCCCTTCTAAAGAAATAAAGTTTAAAAAAAAATGTACATAAAAAGTGTAGAATAAAAAAAAACAGTATAAGCATGAAAAGAAGAAAAAGTAGTCCTTGTCACTGGCTTTTCAGTACAGTGATTGGTGTCTCTGTCTCCACTCCCTACACAGCCACCCACACACAGCAACAAAGAAACTGTTAAAGAATATGCTTCTTTTGTTTTTTTCTTTCACATTTTTAGTTTGTGTGCCTGAAGAGTGACTGCCCAGTGAGTTTTAGTTGCAGTCAGCAGGAGCCAGGTTTTATGTTATCAGCAGCAGTCAGTGTAAGGTTTATGATTTTGCGCCCCCCCCCATACATAATTTTTTTTCCTTTTGATTTTGTAATATTTGTGTTTGATTTCTTTTAGGTTTTTTGATAACTTAGAGTTCTGCTTTACTGAGAGCAAGCGTGACCGTTTGCGGACACCTTACACACTGCCGTTTCCTTCCTTGCAGTTTTCATAACCTTAACTGCTGGTATGTGGCATCATTGGTGACTGGGTAGTTTAATGGATGAGCTGGGCAGTGCTGAGTGTTTTTTATTTTCCTTTTACAATGTAAAGGAAGAGCAGGTCCGTGGACAGCTTTGGTGCTCGCTCGATCGTCTTGCAACTCGTGCTCATTTTTCAACATTGAAACGGAGGTTAGACATTGATTTTAAAATTATTTTTGGCAATTGGATCATACTCTTTGCTTGGTAGGGAAATATAGAGTTTGTCTGTGTCTCCTCTGTGTGTGGGGAGTGGGTCTGTTGCATGTTGGATAGTTCACTACTGCACCAGCTTTGAAGATCAGGGCCGTCTTTCTTCCGTGTAATGTTGAGGAGCTGCAGCGGCTGGGACAAAGATCCGTGTGGTAAAAAGCCCTGATTAGCTGAAGAGGTACTGGTTGCCACAATATACGCTGATAAGAACACGGCAAATGGTACCCCTCAGCCAATCAAGAGACAGAAAAGTACAGACCCATTTTATAAATTGTGTTAGAATACTGGATATGCCTTTTCCTCATAGAAAAGGTTTGCAGTTACTTCCCTGCATGCACTTTCCCTGCATATGCTATTGAGGGCAAAACTAACATTAAGCATCCAGGTGCATTACATAAAATAAAATCTGGGCAAGTCTGCTATACTTGGAAATAAACCCATCAAGGGGGCTAACCAGATCATAAATCCAATTGTCCTTCAGGCTTGTGGCTTTAAAATCTGGTCAGCCCATTCAGTGGGCTAATTTCCTTGTATACTACATTTACCTATCATTTAGTCTATAAATTGTAATGCCCCAAAGTTGGATCACCACAGTAAAAAATAGAAACAATAAACCTATAGGGGTTACAGGCGCCCAGGGTGCCTGCTGTAGGTGTATGCTGCGGGGTACAAGTACAAAGGGGACCCTCTTCAATAAAGTTTCCCCTCCTTGTAAAGGAAACACTGGTAAAGCATAGAAAATGTGCCCTGTGCACTGAAAGCTTGTCAAAAAATAGATTTTACATGCAGCTCAAGCAACAATGGCCTGGATAGAATGTTGTGCCGAGCTGCTCCTGCACAGCATTCCACTCCAGCCATTCTGCAACTAGAATGATTTAGTTTTAAAATTGCAGTTCAGTTTGACAGTTCCTGGGCAGCTGCTGAGGAGAGAGGGTACAGCAAGTCAAGGGGACAAAAAAAGTGCTTACCTTGGGTTGAAGCCATCCCGCAGGACTTGCCTGCATGCCTGCTCTGCCTCCAGTGCCCGAAGATCCTCCCTGTTGCTGTGTGGTGCGGTTGGTGGTGCCATCGGGGCACCATGAAGACGTGAAGCTCTGGTTCAGTCTGTGGTGCCACCAGGGCACCACAAATAAACAAAAATCCCTCTGTGTGGCCATTGGGCTGTGAGCCCTGCTCATTTTTTTTAAATTTTATTTAAGTTTTAAAGTTAATTCCCAGTCCCCTGTCGGTGGCTAGCCAGTGCCGCATTGCCGAGAAGCTGCAGCTGTCTGAGGCCCACTGCTGTCCTCCCCGCTACCTGTTCAGATCCCTCCCACTGCCTGAACACCTCTCGCCTCCTGTCTACCTCCCGATCCACCCAGAGCAGCCACTGAAGAGGTCCTAAATATTCAGGAGGGAGGCAGAATAGGGCGGAGCTACATCTGAGGAGTAACAGCAAGCTCAGTGAGCCAGATAGTTAAAGGGTGCCAGGCCCAGGTTTAAAGAGGCCACCAGGCTCATGTTTAAGAAGGCAGCCAGGCCTACAGTTAAGCCGGGCACCAGGCCTGTGGTAGTAAAGGGCATCAGGCTCAGTACAGTAAAGGGCACCAAGCTTGTGATAGTAAAGGGCACCAGGCCCAGTACAGTAAAGGGCACCAGGCCCGTAGTGGTAAAGGGCACTAGGCCCAGTAAAGGTGGGACATCCCAGCTAACAGGGAAGGGGGCAGCAGGCATATGTGCAGTTAGTATAACCAAGCTAAATAGCTGGGGTAATTATATTAGAGTGCTCAGGGGTAGCCAGATCCTAACGAAGACAGACACCAAGAGGAAAAGGTTCTGACTAAGGGGTGTTTAAGCACATAACCTGTTACAAAGTGATCATCAGCTGTTGTACTGTGTTTATGAACTGTTTATTCTTCCAGCATCTCAAGAGTTGTGTTTACTGCATGAAGCACCGAGACTGTATTGTACAATATTAGGATTGTGGTCATTTGGCCCTGCCAGTGAACAATTGCCCCAGATTGTTGCAATTTGCCCCTGCTCCAGGCAAGTTGCCCCTGCCAGTGAACAATTGCCTGGGATTGTTGCAATTTGCCCCTGCCCCAGGCAAGTTGCCCCTGACAATGAACAATTGCCCCAGATTGTTGCAATTTGCCCCTGCTCCAGGCAAATTGTCCCTGAAAGTGAACATTCCAGTATATTGTGCTAAAAGAAGTTCCATTGTGCTGCATCAGGTCCTGATTCACTCTTCAGCCTCCATCAACTCTTTACCATAACAATCTTCAGCCAGCAGAAGACTTCAGCAACTTCTTGCCCTTTCATCCACCGTAGTCGAAATCGATGTTCTGTGAGTAGTCGTGGCCACTGATTCCTGAGTATCTTGGAAGAAAGATGACTGGAAAGTGCCTCGTCCATCCCTCCCAGATGCCCACCGATAGACGAGTCCATCATAGCCAAGTGTGGTCGTGGCCGTCGTTTCTTATTTTGTCCTTCATTTTTGTGGAATCCCGATCTTCATCTACTCCTTCTTGCTTGTTTCATCCTGCATCACCACTGCAATCCTCAGGGTAGCAGCTCAAGTCTGGTATTCCTCCAAGTGGATCTGTCACCAAAGCAGCTCAGTAGTGTCTTCTTCATCTTTGGTAGTCCTCCGAGAGAAGTCTTCTCCAAGTCCGGTGTTTGTTTGGCAGCCCCAGTTGAGGGTAGGTGCCAGGAAAACCTGCAGCAGTTCTTCTTCATCCTTGGCAGCCTTGATCGAGGGTTGGTGCTGAGGAGAATGCAGCAGATTCCTTCTCGTGTGGTCACATTTTGGTTCTTCATCCTTGGTGATCCAGTTCAAGAGTTTTTGTGCCAAGAAAGAGCATTACCACAAGTTAGTTGATCTGTGCTCTTGTATTCGTGCAGCCCTGGAGAGTGGGTTGGTCGATGCCTATGGTCTGTTCACCAATCTCTCCATTCCCTGTTTGCAACCTCTCATAGGTTTTCTGGTGAGCTTGGCGCCAAACAAGAGTTCCCCTTTCTCTTGACCCCTATTCTTCAATTGTGCACAAAGACGACGGACATCTACATCTAATGGGCTTTTGAGACTGTGAGACCATTTGCTGATTGTACATTGAATGCTTGTCACATGGTATGATAAAGTAATAAGGTATATTCTGGATGCATAGATCTCTGGGTAGGAAATTGTAAGAGTGATAGATAAGAATATTATAGAGTGGCCTTAAGCCGAGGTGACTACTATAGAGTGGCCTTAAGCCAAGGTGAATACTATAGAGTGGCCTTAAGCTGAGATGAATACTACAGAGTGGCCTTAGGCCGAAGTACCTATAGAAGAGAATAACATAGAGTTTAGATCTAGTTGTATGTTAGTTGTTATCCACAATGCTCTCCATAATTTCTGTTGTGTTTGCTGTTGGTATTTTCTTGTACGACCATGTCCTCCTTCCCCTCCTGTCTAATAAACGTCTTTGCTTCATCTGACCTCTGTGTATGACTCCTGCCTCTCCTTGTCGGGTGATTTCATCAACCCACCCCCATTCTAACCTTAAGTGACCCATCGCCATCCCACCTGCTGAGGGTGTTGCTGGCTCTGCTGGTAGTGAGACAGTTCCCTTCGCCATGCAGAACCCCTAGGTCCATCATTAGAGCGCAGACTACCAGTTCAGTGACCATATCACAAAATAATGGACTCTGATTGGTATTAACTTCTTGGATAGTGAGATCTGATGGCAGAGGAGAGGAAGAGGATCATAGCTAGTACTCTCCCACATCTCAGGGCTGATGGCAGTATAGCAGGTACTACGAAAGCTATGGCCTATACTGGACTAGGTGAAGGGACTTTGGAGAGGGGATGCAAAGGGTGCAAGCACCAGGAAAACAAGGGGATGAGAAGATATGTGAAGCACAGGGTTGCAGCAAAGCAGGATCAGGGGTTAGTTGGAAGGGGGTATGCCTTAATGCCAGGAGCCTAGGTAACAAAATCAGTGAGCTCCAGGCACTGACAGCAGACATGGAAATGGACATTGTGGCCATAACAGAAACATGGGCTTTAGAAAATAATGAATCAGAAACTGATGTTCCATGGGTACTCTATGTTCAAGAAGGATAGAGAAACAGGTGTGTGTGTAGGGGGGGAGTAACACTTTATGTTAAGGAGGGCATAGAGGTGACGGAAAATGGGTGCATCAGGGGTAGTAATGGGAGACTGAGTCACTGTTGGTGCAACTCACTGCAGCCTTAAGCAAGAAACTGAGCTTGGGGATGATCTATAGACTGCCAGGGCAAGGAGGGGAGGAGAGGGACAGAGAGTTCAGGGTAGAACTGGAAAGAGGGATAGCTAAGGGGAAAATAGTGGTGGAGGGTGATCTGAACCTGTTGGACATCGATTGGAATGTTCCAGTGGCCAGAAGCAGCAGAAGTGATGTTCCAGGACTGTGCTAGTACAGTTAGTTGAGGAACCCACCAGAAATAAGCAATTTGTGATGTGGTGGTCACCAACTTGGAGATGGTAGGAGCTGTGGGAACAGGGGAGCTGTTAGGGAACAGTGAACTGGCTGTTTTGTTCAATCTGGCCCTCAGGTCTATTAAACCAACTTTGAGAGCTGAAGTAATTGATTTTAGAAGGGCAGACTTCAATAGGCTGAAGGAGCTGGTCAGGGATAAGTTAGAAGGGGTGGACAACATAGAAGGGGTGAAGGCGAGATGGGGCAATAATTAAGGGGGCCATACTCAGGGCATCTGAGGTCCGCATGAAAATGATAACCCAAAAGAACAAGTTCAAGAGACCACTATGGTTCTCAGCAAGGGTCAGGGAAGCAGTGAGGGCCAAGAAAAAAGCCTTCAAAAAATGTAAAGAAAAGCAGGGGGAGAAAGAATGAAGAGATTATTTGCTGAAAAATTGGAAAGCAAAGAGGGAAGTTAGGGAGGCAAAAGCAGATGCAGAGCTGTGTGGAGAGGGGCAGAGTGAAGAAAAATAGTTTTTCAGGTATATTAGTGAAAAAAGAAGAAAGGAGGTGGAATTGTGAGGTTAACAGTGGGGGACAGGGGGACTGAGGCAGACGGGCAAAAGGCCATAATCCTCAATGATTACTTTTGTTCAGTTTTCACTAGGGAGGATGGTGGGATCTTGCCAGAGTGTGGCATCAAAGCAGCCATTAAAGGGGTCCCGAAGATAAGGCAGCCAACATTTACTAGCGAAAGGGTCTTGAAAGGGCTGGCAGCCCTAAAGATTGATAAGGCCCCAGGCCAAATGGGTTGCATCTAAGGATACTCAGTGAATTAGCAGCAGAACTAGCTGATCCCCTGGTTGGTCTGTTCAATGGCTCTCTAAGGACAGGGTTGGTTTCAAAGGATTGGAGGATGGCAGACTTACAGTTGTAGTAGTTGATATGGTCAGATATTTCCAGATATTTTGTGATATGTCTAAAGAGATTCTCTCTGGTGGTCCTACAAGGTACTGCAGGTAGGCAGGGAATTTCTCTAGAGATTTCACAGAAACCTGAAGATATATCTAACCATGCCAGTTGCTGCAATTGTGGTTCCACTTCATGGCGGGGGGGACAAGGAACGAGCAGGGAACGACAGAGCTGTCAGTCTTACCTCTGTTGTAGGAAAACTGATGGAGTCATTAGTCAAAGAAGATCTTGTGGACTACTTTGACTGCTCCGACATATAAAAACTGCCCTTAACAATGCCTGCAGGTTCCCTTAGAGGCACACTGACTAACCCACACTTGCGATCTCTATGCAAAGGCTCACCGGCTAACGCTCTTTGGTCACTTAAAATATCAATCCTGCCTCCTGGCCCAAAAGATCTGCCTTGGTCAGCTCCTGACTGGGGTCCAACAACTCCTAGTTCCCAGCACTAATCCCAGGCCCACCCAAAATTCAGAACTGCAGTCCTTCCTGACTCCAAAATATTGGACATCTCAAGGACAAAGGTCCTTTGTCTATAGGGCACCGTTGTGGTTCAACTCCCTGCATGAGAACATTATTAGCCTGCCCACTCTGTGGACCTTCAAAAAGAACCTAAAGAACCATTTAATACAGGAATCTCAATGTGTCTGCCATTGATAGCACCTTGCAAAGGCATCTCCTACCATCTGCCCTTCTGCCAAACAGACCTCTCTTTCTCTCTCTCTCTCTCTCTCAGACACCCTGCACTTGAGGCTCAACCCTCCACTCTGTGTCTCCAGCACTTCTATGCACAAACCCCCTCGTGTTGCTGACAATTAACAGGCTCCCTGTTGGGCAGTTATTTAGTCTGTTCCTGTATGTATCTGACTGTGTTTACCTATTCCAGTTTTAGTTTTTGCTGTATTTTTTGCATTCCTTTGTTCAAAGACCAAATCTACCTAAATGCTCTCATTCTAATTGTGTTGCCTTGTTTGTCTCAGTCCTCTGTATAATCACCTACTTGTTCTACATTTACTAACGTGGAACCTAGGTAAAGAGCTCTGAGCTCAAATGGTTAATCCGAGATCAGATATAACTAACTAACTAACTTTCTCGGGGATAGTGAGAAGTACAGATTGGCAGGGGAGTTCCTGCCAGATTAACCTGATCATTTTCTTTCACTGGACGTCGAGGGAACTTGACAGGGACCATGCTGTGGATCTGCTCTACTCACCTTCAGCAAGGCTTTTGACTTGGTACCCAACAGACAATTGCTGAGGAAGATGGAAGATCTGGGAGCAGTTAAGGTCATAGAAAACTGGGTGGGGTAGTGGTCAATGGGGTTAACGCAGAAGAGAGGAAGGACATGAGCGGGGTTCCACACAGATCTGTTCTGGTGTTCCGGTCTTCTTCAACATGTTCATCAGCGACATTGGTGAGGGGATCCTGGGCAGGCTGTACCTTTTCACAGATGACTCTAAACTCTGTGGGAGGGTGGATAGTGGCAAGGAAATAAAGGAAATGCAAAGAGACTTGCAAAAACTGGAGAGGTGGTCAAAGGTTTGGCAGCTGAAATTCAACACCAAGAAGTACACGATTATGCACCTAGGGAACAAGAAACCCAGGACAGAGTACTGGATGGGAGGGGTGAGGCTTAGTATTACAGCTGAAGAACAAGACCTTGGAGACATCAACGACTTCCTAAGCAATCGAGTCAGTGTAACAGGGCTTATAGCAAGGCAAATAGGATGCTTGGCTGTATTAGGAGAGGTACTGATAGCAGAAAAAGGGAGGTAACACTTACTCTGTAGAGATTCCTGGTGAGGCCACACCTAGAGAACTGCGCTCATGTTCTGGGGTCCTCACCTCAGGAAGGACAGGGATAGGCTCAAGATGGTGCAGAACAGGGAAACAAGAATGATTTAGGGTCAGCAGGGTATGTCCTATGAGGAACACCTCAAGGCATTAAATATGTACTTACTGGAGATCAGAAGGGAGAGGGGAGATATGATAGTGACCTTTCAGTTCCTAAAAAGGAATTAATAGGGTGAACTGCGGGGAACTATTTAACTAGATTACCAGCTTGTGGTCATATGGTGATGAGTGGAAGCTAACCGGTGGGAGATTTGGGAGGGACACGAAGAAATACTATTTTACAGAAAGGATGGTGGAGCTTTTGGAACAGGATGCCAGCCATGGTAGTGGGTGCAAAAACAGTTAATAGTTGAAAGCATAGTTGGGACAGTATGAAGGGTATAGTGGTTACCCAGAGCATCAGAATCGGGGAGGAGAATGGAGGGGTGGTGAGGGCTAGGAGCCTGGAGGAACGAACAGTAGATCCCAAGGCTAAATAGGGAACTCTGGCAGACTGTGTGGACCTTTGTTCTTTTTTTGCTGTCATTGTCTATATTTCTATTAGGGATTGGTAGAATAGGCAAGAGAAAATAAGATTTTTCAGGTGAGATTCAGAGCGGGGTTGAGTCAGTTTGGCACTTGTGAATTGGTAGCCTATTGAACACATGAAGAGAAGAGTATCTGAGACAGCAGCTACCAACAGATATAAGGGAGATGAGGAAAACAAAATGAGAAGCAAGGAGGCACAAAGGGAAAAGTAGGACAGTAGGGATGGATTCAGGTAGAAAGCTATGAAAGAGCTAAGTTGTTACAAAGCCCCTGGTTGAAAATTGGCTTAACCTTCTGTTTTTTTAAACTTTGTATTTATTGTTTTCATTTGAAAATACAATATTCATTCCAGATCTGAGACAGACCATATTACATTTGAATACCAATTGGAGAAAAACATTCTCCCTAATCAAAGAAAACAAAAAAATGCATCTCACATATTTTGATACCACATCAGGAGGTAAAGCTAAATTGAGCATCTAGAAGTCCAAGAAAAAGTATTGGCTGTAACATAAAGCACATGAGCAGTATGACCATTATGTTAATCTTAGAATACTAACATACTATTTGCCAGCAGATTAGGCCTTATGGTCTATCAAGTCTGCTCGAACCTAGATCCTTAGTTGGGTGCCGAGACCCTCCCATCCCTTGTGCTCCAGAAACCCCTATCATCCATCCCCACCCCCCCGGGACAGGCCATCATCTGATACATCCACTTTCTGTGTCTGTCCCACCCTCTCTTAAAGCTCTCCACTGCGGATCTCTGAACCAGCTCACCAGGCAGAGCATTCCAAGGGTCCACCACCCTCTCAGTGAAAACCTCCTCCTCTTTCCCCTCACCCTTCCACCTTCCAACTTCAAACCATGCCTCTGGTGATGCCTCCTGCTTTAGTCTAAAGATCCTCCATGTTTACCCTATTTATTCCCTTGAGGTACTTGAAGACCTCAATCATGTCCCCTGTCTCTCCTCTCCTCCAATGAAAACAGGCAGAGCTCCTCAAGTCTGTCCTCGTAAGTCAAATCCCCTAGCCCTCGTGATCATCTTTGTTGCCCTCCTCTGTACCTCTCTCCAGGAGCTGTATGTCCCTCTTCAAGTGTGGTCTCCAGTACTGTACACAGTACTCAAGGTGTGGTCTAACCAGTCCATTGTACAGCGGCAGAATCACTTCCTTGCTCCTAGAGGTGATCCTCATGTATGCATCCCAACATCCTGTTTGCCTTGCTAGCTGCTCTCCTGCACTGCTCAGTGTTATTCATACATGTATCCACCATGACCCCAGGTCTTTTTCCCTGTTGAGGCTTCCAGCACCTCCTCCCAGGGTGTACCTGTGTTTAGGGAGTCTCCCGACCAAGATGCAACACCTTGCACTTGGTGATATTGAAATTTAATTTCCATGTGTGAGCCCAGCTTCCAGGGTGTCCAGGTCCCTTGCAGGGCCAACCTCCTCTTCTCCCTCAACTACTGCTCCCATCTTGGAGTCATCCGCTAAGAGACTCATTTCACACTCTATACCATCCCTGATGTCTGATATGTATGCATTAAACAGGATTGGACCCAGGACTCGAGCCCTGTGGTACCCTATACCAACCTCTGTAGGGTTCGAGAGCTCCCACAGACCACTACTCTCTGAGTGCGTCCAGCTATCCAGTTTTCAATCCATCTGACCATATTAGGGCCTACTCCTAACCCCATCAGTTTCTCCACCAGACCATTGTGGGGGACAGAGTCAAACGCCTTGCTGAAGTCCAAGAATAATACATCCACAGGCTTACCTCTGTCCAGTTCTGATGTTACCCATTCATAGAACTCCACAAGGTTGGTTTGACATGATCTACCTGGCACAAACCCATGCTGCCGACTATCCAGACCTCCCACCTCCTCCAAGTAAACCCCCAATCGTTCCTTTAGTATACTCTCCATTAATTTTCCCACCACCGAGGTTAAACTGATGGGTCTATAGTTTCCTGGTACTTCCTTCGACCCCTTTGGATTGGTACCACATGTGCCTCTCGCCAATCCCTAGGTACCCTCCCTGTCTCAAGTGACCTGTTGAAAAAGCTCCATGGGGTGCAGCCAGTATGTCACAAATTCATAGTACTCGGATGAATGCCATCCGCCCAGGAGATTTGTCTTTCTTTAGGGCCTTGAGGGCATACCACACACCCTTTTGGTGGGATGGCATCATCCGTCCCTCCACCTTACTGGTCTTTTTATCCTTATCCAGATGTGACACCCCTGGGGTACCTTTCCCTCCCTTTTGCTCCATTTCTGTTGCTCCCCTGATCCCACTCCCTGCCGCTTCTATCCCCTTTGTGCCTTGCTTTGTAGATATCCCATCCCTCCCTAGTGAACACAGAGGCAAAGTACTCAAGTAAATACCTCTGCCTGGTCCCTCGCCTCTTCCACCCACCCTCCTTCTGATCTCAATCTGCTGAGATGGCCCTTAGTTTTTTCCGCCCCCCAATGTACCGGAAGAACCCTTTTCCCTCCATGTATCCCTGTGCCAGCCGTTGCTTTTACTGGACTTAGCTCCCTCACCATAAGGGTGACTTTTCTAGATGCAAGCTGGTACATTTCTTATCCCTATCCCTCTTGTTGTTTTATATTTTTGTAAGCCGCCTCTTTTCTCTGACTGCTACCTGGACCTCACTGGACCACCAGCATGGTTTATGTGACCTTGTCCCTCACGCTTCAACTTAGCGAGATCCTGACTGCCTCATGAAGTCCCGCTTTATGACCTCCCATCTCCTTTCCACACTTGTTGTTGAGGTAATCCCCTTCAAGTGATCCTTGAGAATATTTCCCATGCCCATAAAGTCTGCCCCTGAAGTCCACTGCCAGTGTCCTAGATCTCACCCCCACTCCCCCAATGCTTATTTGAAACCAGACAGTATTGTGGTCACTCCCAGTCAGGGTCCTGTACAACCATGTCCCTTACCAGATCCCCATCTGCCAGAACCACATCCAGGACATGCCCCTCCCTTGTGGGCTCCATCACATGCTGTGTTAAGAACACATCCTGGAAGCCATCCAGCAGCCTCTGCTCCTTGGCCACCTTAGAGGACATGGTTCCCCAGTTTGTACCTGGCATATTAAGGTCCCCATCAACACCACTCCTTCCCCTTTTGGACCACACTGGGCAATGATGTTGTCCAGCAAACCATCCTCTAGAACATCACTCATCCCGGGGCCTATATGCTACTCCCAGCTTGACCTTATCTCCTGCTGGGGATCGGTGACCCATAACGCTCCACTTCTTCTGCCTCTTCTACCATAGCAATTTCTATGTCATCTCTAATGAACATAGCCACTCCCACCCTCTGCCCTCCTTTCTATCCTTCCTAAGCATAGTGTACCCCGCATATTTAGGTCCCAGTCATGGTTTTGTTGGTCCACGCTTCCGTGACTGCCGCCACATCCACCCCTCGAACAGCATGGCCTGGAACTCTGGCAACTTGTTTCCCAAGCTCCTGGCATTTACTAACACTAACCCCCACCCCTTATCCCTGATCCTTTTGTCTAACCCCACCCAGATTCCTATACTTCCATCCTCCCCTGCTCCTCCTGAAACCTCCACCTCCAGTCTGTTTCCTCCCCTTGGGCTTGAAGGCTACTCCCTCATCTGGAGGGAGGGCTTCTGTCAGCCCTCCCTATCCCTTCCCTTTGCAAGTTTAAACCCCACCTTTCTTGTATGTAGTCAGCCATCCCCTGTTTAAGGATTCCTTCCCTAATGGGGCAAGATGAAACCTGTCCTTGGCATATAGTCCCTTATCCTCCCAAACTCCATTCCAGTTCCCTAACACCCCAACCCATCTTCTTTCACCCCACTTCCTGAGCCATTCATTAACCTCTGTGAGCTTCATTTTTTCTCCACTGAGGCCTTTGGTACTGGCAATATCTCCAAAAGGAAATGTTGCATCCATTATCCCGACAGACTCTGGCAAGTTCTTGAACCTAGCTTGGATTTCCATAATGCTATTTCCTCTAGATCATTAGTTCCCAAATGCACCAGGAAATCGGTTTCCTCCACAATCCCTAACCATTTCATACACCATGAACTTTGCTCTGTGCACTGTCACCAGAGATACTCACTACCTTTACCTGGCTATGGCATCCATCCCCTGTCCCTCCCAATGGATACCCTTAATCATCGAGTCTCCCAGTAACAGAACCTTAACACCGCCATCATCCTTATGGTTACCTCCACTATGCCCTCTCAGCCCCCCTCCCCCACTTTATTCATGATCGCAATTTCATGGGAGTCTTCCTGCCTTATTAGAGACCCCCTTGTCACCCTCCCCTTTCTGCCTCCCTTGCTATTTTGCCCACTTAACTCAAACCCCCTCTGAATAGGTGTCCCCTTTAACCCTCTCTTATCTGAACCATTTATCCTGGCCCTGATGGTTTCCCCTTTCCCCGCACCCTCATCCCCCTTGTAATAGTACCCCTGTCTCCAGGAGGCTCTCTGTGGGTCCCCTTTAGCTAGGGCCCCATCCTTGGTACTGACCTTCCTGCTGAAGGGGGCTCCTCTCCCACCTCCTTGTCTCCCAGTTCCTCTCCAATCATGCCTCTCCCTCATGTCTGGAATATGTTGCATCTCCCAATTGCTTAACATATATGTTTCCCTTCTCCTCTGGGACTATGTCTATCCTTTCCATAGCTGTTCTGTGATGCCCTATGGGTATCTGACCCTCCCCAGCCTCTGTATAAGTTTCCTCATTTCCACCAACCCCTTCCTCCCCTCTAGGATGCTTAGTATCTCAAATTTATTGTGACACTCTATGTCAGCCTCCATCAAGTAACCGAGTTTCCCTGACTGCATCTCTAAACTGACCTCTTCTTCCTCTCCTGCACTGTTCACCTTAGGAGCTCCCTTCCCACAGTCTGCTGTTTTAGGCTTCCGCACAACAGCCCCTCCTGACTCTTCCCCCTCCAGTCTCCTTGAATTCAGAATTTTACCCTGTACGCTTTCCCCTTAGCATCAACTTCCCTATCTAAGGGTCCTCTGTCCCTAATATCCCCCCTTCTGCTTGCTGTAGCATAATGTCCTGTAATTTCAGAGCGTTGCCCCAGCCTCCCCTCAGCCCCACCCTTCTGCTGCCCATATCCACACCCCTTATCCTTGGACACCCCCCAGCTCCTACAGCTTACTCCTTAACCAATATACCTCACTCCTGATACAAGATAGCTGTCTACAGAGTGGGCAGCCCTCTCTCCAGGCCCAATTTAGAATTATTGCCATCCCACAGCCTGTGCAGCCACAACCCTTCCAAGATGCCTGCCATGGTGGAATATGGCCACCCTGATTACCCCTCTGTTTATAATAGCACACCCCTTTCTCAGTCCCTTTCCCTGGGTACAGTTTCTCTCTATAATGACTGTAGTTATTTACAAACCCAATTTCAACCCCACCAACAAAGTTCCCAAGTCTCACAAACACATACAGTCCAGTATGTGTTCAGTCCCACTAACAGTGTGTGTAAGCAGACTCCAGGTACCGTATGATGTCACAGGCCCACCAACTCCTGTTGCTTCAAATTTCAGTCCCAAACAGAAATACTCAGCCCTTCAATCCCAACCCCCAGTGGCTTTTCAGTATTTAAGAAAGCTTACAAATCAGGGTGGGTGGCAGGGCTCTTACCAAACACCAGGCAAACAACTCATTTAAATTACCTTCTAATTTTCCCTGCCAAACATCTATCCCCAAACCTACAATATCACAGCCCAAGTATCAGTTCAAATTCAAGGTAATAATTTTTAACACATAGAACTAATTTCACTAACAAACTATTCAAATATTTCAGTTTAAAACAAAATATAACTCCTGGCCTCTTTTCTACCAACCTGTTGCTTAAGCTCCCAAGTGAACAATGAAAGCCACAGTAATTCCTGTTTAAAGACAAGTTAATTGCAGCTAATGTCCCCTCCTCCAAACACCAGGCAAACAACTCATTTAAATTACCTTCTAATTTTCCCTGCCAAACATCTATCCCCAAACCTACAATATCACAGCCCAAGTATCAGTTCAAATTCAAGGTAATAATTTTTAACACATAGAACTAATTTCACTAACAAACTATTCAAATATTTCAGTTTAAAACAAAATATAACTCCTGGCCTCTTTTCTACCAACCTGTTGCTTAAGCTCCCAAGTGAACAAGTGAAGCAAGATTGTCCGAAGTTTCACACCCCACTACGGGGCTACTGTCATCATACTATATACCTAAAGCCTGTCACAACAGCAGATCTAAGCAGCAAATAATCCATCTAGAAGAGAAAATTACATTGATTCCATTGGAAAGACAATACATTTACGAGGGAGGGGTTAACTCTAGTGTAAGAACTAGTGCATAGACAATTGGAAGTAAAGCAAACTTTCTGTTTTTTAAACCCCCTTCCCCCTCTGTATGTTTAATACCAGAATTGAACACCATTTTCCTATGAAGTTATAGGCGCACTACACTATATATTTTTAACTACAGATTTTAAGATACTTAAGGCTTTGAGTCCTTAGTTCAGCCAGTGTCTTGCTCGTCCAGATCACTAGCATCTTCATCCCAGTCTTTGTTCCTATTCTGAGGGTGAGCGGGCCTGGTTTTCCAAGAACTCTAACCTTGCTCGAAGGTGGGTATTTTGTTTTACAATCGAGGTGGTGGCAGCTGAGGTATATTTTGACTGCCATTTTATATTGGAGACCTCCCTCTGTTTTTAGAACCTCGGTCTCCTTCTAGACTGTGGTGACTCTAGTGGCAAGAGAGTCCAGTTTGGTGTTAATGTCCAAAACCACTAAAATAAGCCTCTGCATCTGCACTAACAAAGCCATTGTCTCTTTTGGCTCTTGTGTAGAAGCAGCCTGCACTTCTACTCCTGCCCTCGTGGAGAGAGAGAGACATTCCCATTGATTTCCCACCTGAGTCGCCACCTTTATCTTTACGTGGGTTGCCCATATTGACCACCATGGTCTCCTCTGTTGAATGGTATGAAGATTGATATATATTTTAAAGTCCAAAGTGTCGACTATAAGAATTTAAAAATGAATAATAAGGAACTCCAGAAATTTGCTGCCACACAGCTAAGGCTACACAGCACCCCCCCCCCCCGGGCTTAACCCTCTTCACTAGTACTGCCTCCAGCCTGAGTATGGACTCATATGGGGCTACTCCTTTCTTACCCCAATTTAGGCCCTCAGTCATAGCAAGGCCTCTAGACATAGAGATCCTCAATTTGCTTGTCACTTTACTCCTGCACTAGAAGTAGTAAGACTTGGATTTGGTACATGCCCTAAGAGATGGCTCACACAGTAGCCAATAAAATAAATTACTTGTACCATTTAGAACAATGCACAGTCACAGATGCAGTATATTCAATAAAAAAAATTAATATTTACACAATGTACAGTATAAGTTATACAGACAACTAATTGGGCACACATACCTCAAGTTAGGAGTCAAAATAAAGACTACTACACAACAGGAAAATACAAGACTTAAAAAGGCTTATTAACTAAAGTCTGAATTCTAACTTTACAGTTCTTCCTTGAATATATATATTTTTTACAGAAAGCTTCACTTTCCTAAAAGGATTCAGCACAGCAATATTATTAATTTTTTAATTATTTAGTTTTTATTTACCAGGTAAATGCACAAAACAAGATATTTGCCTATTTTCAGGCATGACGCAAGAGAATCACAAAACAGGAAGTAAACAGAAACATTATACAGGATACAGAGTGAACATACACAATTGCATACCAATAAGCAAAGAAATACTCAAAAGAAACAAAAATACAAAATATAACAACTGGGAGGCAAAGTATAGGTTATAGGGCAGTATAGTCTCAAAAGTGGTTGAAAACAGCATGTCAAGCACTGGAGGTTATAAACTTGGTGTTTATGATCAGCAGTACAAACAAGTGCAACAGATCAGAGATATAGTGATTTACCAAGGCAAACTACAAACAATTACAGACAGGGGCATTGGAAAGGAAAGAGTGACACCCACACTTGAAGGGAATAGACAAACTCAGCTGGACTGAGGCTGAGATGGAATTGCACAGTTCTGGGCAGAGTAGAAGAAGGACAATTTGCCAAATTTGGATTTAGTCTTGAGGACGGTTAATGACCACTGGGCATTGGACGTTCATGGACAAGAAATGCTGTTAGGAATAAGAAACAAGTGAAGGGATGATTGGGGCATAATTAGTAACAACATAAAAACCACACAACCCAAAGTAAATTTATACAAGGCAGGTGGGGATTGCTAGCAGAATTTGGAATAAAGGGTACAATGGTGTGTGTGAACTTATTGGTGGCCAGGCAAACCTGCACATATTATTATAGGCTATGTCCCACTTCTGGAGGACAGTCTTAGAGGCAGAGAAGTATATAGCCATCCCATAGAACAGTCTGGGTAGTAAAATGCCATGGGTAATGGTAATAACAGGCTTCTGGGACAAGGTTGTGTCTGACTTTGAAGGAAAGTCCCAGCCTAGTCTTCAGTGCATTACAGACCACAGAGGTGTAAGTGGAAAAGTCCAATGATGTGTCTAGTATGACCCCCAGATAGTTAAAGGGGGAAACAGTGGTAAGGCAGGATCCATTCATCCCAGTGACTGTCAAGGGGTTAGGGCACATTTTAACACTTAGGGCTGAGCCAAACAGCATGGGTTGAGTCTTAAAGACATAGAAACATAGAATTTGATGGCAGATAAGGACCGCTTGGCCCACCTAGTCTGCCCATTTCCCTACCTAATGCATAGGCTGCAGATCCTAGTTAACTAGCAGCCTACTTCCTCCTACCCCCACTAGAATTGCCTTATGTCTGTCCCATGCATTCTTGAATTCCACCACTGTTTTTGAGTCCACTACCTCCTCAGGAAGGCTGTTCCATGTATCCACAACCCTCTCCATGAAAAAATACTTCCTCACATTACCTTTGAGCCATCTCCCCTCTATCTTCAAATTGTGCCCCCTTGTTCTTGCACATCTCTTTTTCTGAAACATGCTACCCTCTTGGACTCTGTTAATTCCCTTGATGTACTTGAAAGTTTCTTTCATGTCCCCCCTCCTCTCTTCGTGAGTATACATATTAAGCTTCTTTAATTTCTCTTTGTATGTCTTCTGGTGCAGACCCTGCAACATTTTAGTTAACATAGAAACATAGAAACATAGAATTTGACGGCAGATAAGGACCGCTTGGCCCACCCAGTCTGCCCATTTCCCTACCTACTGGATAAGCTGCAGATCCTAGTTAACCAGCAGCCTACTTCTTCCTACCCCCACCCCCCAGAATTGCCTTATGACTATCCCATGCATGCTTGAATTCCACCACTGATTTTGACTCCACAACCTCCTCCGGAAGGAGTTACACAACCTCCTCCGGAAGGAGGTTACTCATAAGTTGCCCTCCTCTGGACAGCCTCCATCCTGTCTATGTCCTTGCGGAGATGGGGTCTCCAGAACTGGATGCAGAACATTCATAAGGAGCCTATTTATGTATATTTATGTGGAGCCACACCTAAACTCACTGTAGGTGAGATGATAGCTGATAATTTAGGTCCAAGATGCTGCGAGAACTCAAGTAAAGGACCAGGTCATCAGAATGCAGGATAGATGTACAATTTGGATAGCGTTAATGTGTAGAAAGAAAAGAAGGGTCCTCAAAATAGATCTTTAGGAGACCCCAGCTATAGTAGCATTGGGTTTGGACAGAGAGTGGCCAAATCTAACTCACTCACATCTGTTTCCTAGGTAGCTATGGAAACATGACAGGGCAGTGGGTGAGACACCTAAAGCACTGAGTTTACCACATAGTAGATTATGGTCCACCAAACCAATGGCTTTGCTGAGGTCAATGAAAGCAGCACCTGTGAGCTCACCCCTATCCATGGCAGAAGACATTCCCGTGGTGAGTGATAGGAGGGCAGTAGTGGTGCTGTGGTTTTTCCTAAATCTGTGCTAGGCAGATGACAGGAGGTTGTATTTGGAGAGGTACTTAGTCATTTGAGAAGCTATCAATATTTCCAGTAACTTATTAAGTACTGGCAATATCACAATTGGTCGATAATTGCTTAAGTTCTTTCAGTCACCTTTTTTAATACTGGGACCACGTGAGAGGTTTTCCAGAGATCAGGGACTGCGTTAGTCATAAGAGGCAGGTTAAAGAGTCAAGTAATGGGTAAGGCATAAGTAGTTTGCACACTTCATCACATGATACCGCCCTAAGGTGTGGGTGTGGGGGGGTCTTGGTCAGGGATTGTCTACAGTGGGACTAGATGATGAGGTAGAGAGGTATAGAGAACACCAATAAAGAACAAAAGATCAGAGAAACAGCGGTTGAAAGTGTTAGCAATAGTGATAAGGTTACTGCAGTTGACTCCTTCAATAACTAGATCCTTAGGTGTAAAGTTATTATTCTGGCCTAGGACCTGCTTGATGTTTTTCTGGAAGTAATGTGGACTGCTAACTGTAGAGACAGATGTTTGAAATGCTGGCTTTTTCTGCTGCACTGGATTGCCTTTTTACATTCATTTCTGAGCACCGTGCACTTAGCCCAGTCAGTGCTAGACTTGGAGACCCTGTAGGTGGACCAGCCAGGAGGACCAGCTGGCATCCCTTTGTTTTATTTATTTATGTACATATGTACAGCATGTATGTATGTATGTATGTATGTATATATGTATTTATGTCAAGAGTTATATCAGGAAAGGCATGCTGGGCAGGGACTGCTCATTTCCAGATACATCCTAGGGGGAAGGGGAAAGTGACAAATAAGTACGCAGGGTGTGTGGTTATTGGAGATTAACCAACACCCATTGGTGTGTTGTGAGGTACAAAGTTGCAGGCCAAGTATTCTCATAGCGCCCAGGGTGTTGATTAATCTCCAATAACTGCACAGCCTAGACTGGATTATTGCGCTTATAACATGGGGTATGTTTAAATAACAACAAAAAAAACAGGATAGGTGTTTTTTTTTTTTGCTGTTTAAACAGCAAAACGAGGTGGTGTATTTTTCCACCTTGCAAAATAGTCCCTAGCAAGTAATGCATCCTATATTGCTGTTATGCATGCAGAAATGTCACACATGCACTATTCAGAGAATTTGTAAAATTTCTGGTGGATAACACTGGTGCCTACAGTGCCTCACATGTTTACGTTACCCCCCTCCACCAAACACACACTCTCAGATATTTCATATTGTCTGTGCTCAAAACCAGTCACACTGAACAGTGACACACAGTGAGAGACAGAACAAGAGGTGCGACAGTGCTGCAATATTTTACTTTTTTTCTGTCTTTGTCTCTGTGCCAACACCACTGTCTTGCTGTGCCACTACTGCCCCACCCTTACTGCCAGCTCACTTTGACAGTACTGTATGGCTATGGATGGCAGGGCACACTGTCACAGTCTGCAGGCGATGGCACCGAAACAATCTCTCTCTCTCTCTCTCTCTCTCTCACTGTATGGACACAAATGCCATTCTCATTTTTTGTTTATTCTGTGACACACAAGGTCACCTAACTAGGACATCTGGAATGGCCCCCTGCTCAGGGCACATCATGTGTGCCTGGAGAGGATGGAAACAGCTGCACAAAAACTGTCACACTGAACAGTGAGAGAGAGAATGAGAGGCAGCACAGTGCTGCAATTCTTTACTTTGCTCCACAACTCTTTCTGCTGCAGAGGATCTCTCTCTCTCTAGCAACACCGCTGTATAGCTCTGCCACTACTGCCCTGACCCTTTCTGACAGACCACCTTGACAGCACTGTGCTCTCTCTCTCTCTCTCTCTCCGTTAGTCTCCTTGACCGACAATATCACTTGCCACTTGTTGTTCCATTTGTGACTCTTCTTGCAGCAGAGACAGAGAGAGAGAGAGAGAGACACAACAGTTTGCAGTGTGCCTCACACTGTGTCTCTGTAGCCCTCAGACAGCGGATCATGCTATGTGTGCCACTAGCTCCTTGTCCAGCTGTCTTTGGAGAGACAAAGCAAGATGAAATTGCCACTCTCCCAGTCTCGCTCTTTGCCACCGATCCGTATCTTTTCTGACAGCTGGGGAGGGGCACATTTGGGACACGTCATTACTTACAACACTGTGTGACTATATAGAAAGAGATCAGGAGAAATTTATTGTGTCTCTCTCTGTGATTGTGTCCCTCGCTGTCTTGCCCTTTCACGTTGTGTACCAAGTGTAGGGAGCTCCGCAGACAGATGTGAAACAGACCCATCCTGGTGTGGATCTCTGCTGTATGGGAGAGTAGAAGGACAGTAGGGACTGATGTTACTTTGTTGTGGTTATAAGATGGAGAAAGTGCAGGATGACAGCACTGTCAGTAGGGGCAGAATCAGGTACGAGTGTGCTGGGTGGGAAAAGCACAGCATAGATGGGTAGTGGGGTGGAGAACTGTGATAGTGCGGTTCTCCAAGGTCTGCTGGGCAGATGCGTGGGGAGAACGACAGTAGGGACGTGTGGTATTTTACTGTGGTACTCACATTAACAAACTGCAGGAAGACAGCACTCTCAGTAGGCAGGTTATGGGATAGGACTGTGCAAAGGCCTACAGGGCAATCGCTTGCTTAGCAGCAGAAACAATGGCTGACTGTTCAAATAATTTTCCCATACAATAACAGCTGGGCCACTCCCTGATCTGTTCTCAGGGACTGATCACAACTTGCTGTGTGTGCATGGGGAATTAATGAACCAAACCCTGTACCAAACAGGTCTCTACACTCTAAGAAATAAGGGTTCAATAGGAGAGCTGAAATGAACCGTAGGGTTCATCAGTTCTAACAGCAGCATGTTAAGGTCCTTTGCAGAATCTAAAGGTTCCCTGCTTTGCAGAATCTAAAGGTTTCCTGCATTTAAAACAATACCAACAGGTTCTTCTGGGAACCTCTACATGTGATATAATTGGTTATGTCACCTAGCCAGTTACTGTATTTTTTTTAATTTCTTTTTATTGTAGATTTAAACCACACACACACACACACACACACACACACACACACACACACACACACGATATATAGTATCATTAAAGATTGCATTATATATGTATATCTTAATAGGCTTCTAAATCCATTAATCCTTGAGGATAAAAATTAATATAATAATAGTGGAACATCTTATAGTAAGGAGAACAGAGTAGGATCCATCTCTCGAGTGGCTGTTCACAAAACAAAAGGGGGGTGCTGGTTCTAGAACCAAGGACCTCGTAGAATAGATCCAGACCCTACATCTGAAAGAAATCTCTCAGACAATATTAACACTTCCCAGTCATCGCTTCCATTGATAATTGTCAAGGACAGAAGTATGGGTCAGTTAAGGAGTTATATTGTACCCAAATCTGCCACTTCAAAGTGAAAGATGGGACCCTTCCCTGTACCTCCGCATTAAGACTTTCTGATTTGTATATCTCTAGCACTATCCCTTTCCAGTCTTGTATTGTTGGAATTTGGTTCGTCATCCAATGTCTGGTAATAGGTTTCTTGGCTGCAATAAAACAGACTGGTAGGATAATGCGACCCCATTGGGGGGCGTGGTCCAGATAGATCCCCATTAGAAATTGTTCAGCAGTAAGATCAATAGATTCTGAGAATAAACCAGAAAGCTCATTTTGAAATGAGAGCCAGAACAGCATAAGACAAGGGCATAGCCAAAACACATGACCGAAGGAAGCAACCGGACAGCCATAATCCCTCCAACACCTCCCATAAGCCTCTAGGAGGTGCTTGAGAAGGACTGCGGGAGCCCAAACAAAATGGGAATGGCATTTCCATGTGAACTCCCTCCATTGAGGGGAGACAACATATTTTATCTCAATCCAGGAAGACAAAGACCAAGCCTCCATAGCAACCTCCATATTTAGGTCCTTATTCCACCCATCCAGAATGGTGGCCATGGAATCCAGGAGCCCATTTCTTAGCTCACTACAGGTTAAGCCTATTATATGGGATCCCAAATTACCCTTAGTTGCCTCCATAAAACGTTTTAGTAGGTTTGGAGTAGGGGAAGGTATACTGGGCTGGATAACCCTATTACGGAGTATATGATTACGAATTTGAAGTAGCGAAACCTGTCCGAGTTATTAAGTGGATATTGGGACTGAAGCTTATCAAAGGGAATAATGCCATCAGGGGAAAGGAACTGAAAAATGTGGGAAAGACCAGTCACCCTCCACAAGGAGAAGGTGTGATCCATGTGTATAAGGGTAAACAACTCATCCTGGGATATCAATTTGCAGTATTCATAAACCTTAAGGGTTGGACCAGATCTTCTAACCCTTTTCCATAACTTGTACGTTTAGGATGTAATTTCTGTAAAGACTGAGGGGATAACTGGTTTCTCGTCAGAAGAAAACAGGATCCTCTTGATGTTGAAGAGATTGTTTAAATGAAATTCTATGGTTTTCCAAGGGGAAATATTGCAGTCTGTCATCCACAGCACCAATGTTCTTACAAATGCAGCTTGGGCATATAAACCAAAGTCTGGGAGATTTAACCCACCCTGGGAAGGTGACAGCTTTAAGATTGAGAGTCTAATTCTTGGGCAGTTTTCCCCCATAAGAAAGTAGGTGTCATTCTATTTCAGGATTTAAAGTAGAATTTCGAGGGGAAAAAAGGGGATATTCTGAAATAGGTATAAAATCCGGGGAAGAATATTTGTACGTATTATTGAAATTTGTTGGTGGAATGTGTGGAAAGTCATAGCCTACCTGTCCAGATTAGCCTGGATCCATATTGTAAGAGGTTCGCAATAAATAATTTTCAGAACTCCAGGGTCAAGTGGGAGGCGGAGACGTAGATATGTTATTTTAGTAGACAGCCACCAGAATGGAAAATTATTTTTCAATTGTGGGGAAGGGGAGATGCTGAATGAGGAGATTTTGCTTTTAATTACATTAAGTTTAAAGTCAGATATTTTTTCAAAGAGAGTTAAAATTTTCCAGACTGCAGGGATAGATTGAGAGGGAGTTAGCAAGGTCAACAGTACGTCATTGGCAAACATGCTAATTTTGTATTCTTGTTGGCCAATCGAGATCTCCTCAACTGCAGAAGTATTGCATATAAGAGACGCCAATGGTTCTATAAATAGTGCAAAGAGGTATGGGGACAGAGGGCATCCCTATCGGGTACCCCTACCAAAGGAAAGGGGGGAGACAAGGAACCATTTGTCCCAATATATGCTCTCGGGGACTTGTACAGGTTAACTAAGCATGTGATAAGTTGGGAGGGGAATTGAAATGTTCTTAGGGTTTCCCATTAAAAGGGCCATGATACTCGATCAAACATTTTTTCAGCATCTAGGCTGATAAATATGGATGGAGTTTGCCTTGCATGAACATATTCTTGTAGAACCAGGGCTCTACGAACATTATCTGTGGTCTTCCCTGTTTTTAATGAAACCTGATTGGTCCGGGTGTATGATCTGGGGAATAATAGATTCCAGTCTGGAAGCCAGTATGGCCATATAAATTTTATAGTCAACATTAAGAATTGAAATTGGGCGATAGGACCCCGGATCTGAGGGGTCCTTGTTTGGTTTGATTATTCAGGCTATAGTTGCATAGTCCCAGGATAGGGGGGACAGACCACCCTGGGAAATATCATTAAATAGTAAATGTAGTTTTGGAGTCAACTCTTTGTATAGTTTTTTTATACCACTCAGCAGTATAGTCATCTGGCCCAGGACAGCACCCAGAGTTAAGCTTTTTAATTGCCTCCTCAGTCTCTAAAACCGAGATGGGGGACTCCAATTTTTTTAATTTGAAGGGGCGAAAGTGTTGGATGGTTCACCCATTTTAAGAATTGTGTTGATTCATTTAGAGGGAAGGAGGGGGAAGGGGAGTATAGTGTAGTAATCATTGAAGGCCTGTTGGATATGACCATCAGAGTGATGTATTTTCCCTGAGGATGGGTTCCTGAGTCTTAAAACAGTAGATGAACTTTTCCAAGCCCTTAATTTACAGGCTAAGTTCTTGATATTCTTGGGCCTCCCCTCATGAACTGATTGGCAAAGATAATATAGGGACTGATGAACCTTATTGTCAAGGATCTGTTGTAAAGCAGCTTTTGTATTTCTTATTAGTATTTGGCGGTCAGCGTCATCCTCCCGATATAGCATCTGAAAATGTAGTAGTTGGGTATATAATCTTTGGTACTCAAGTTCTCTTTCTTTATGTTTTCTGGTCAAGTATGCTATTATTTCCCCCCAGATGGTGGCCTTCATCACATCCCATTGCATCGCCTCGGGAATATCTGGATCTGTATTTTCTGTAAAAAAAAAAAGAAAAAAAGGAAAAAGGAAAGTCTGGTGTAAAGGTTCTCTATGAATTCTTTATTAGTTAAAATGAATGGGTTAAGTCTCCAAAGGGAGTTCTTCTTCTCTCTTCCCATGTCCAACTTGAGAACCAGGGAATGATGATCAGATAGTAGCTTAGGGCCAGTACTAATGTCTTGTACCAAGGATATATGTTCGCATGTAGTTATAATATAGCCTAATCTGGAATGGGATTTAAATCTTGGGGAATAGTCAGTAAAACCTGGGCTAGAGGGGTATATCCGTCTCCGTACATCTACCAGACCCAAATGGTCGATGGTATGTTTGAATTGTTTGGTAGTCGCATTGTTCCTGTGTTTTTGTGGGTTTGAACAGTCAATATTTGGGGCCAAAGTTAGGTTCAGATCGCCATCCATGATCAACTGACCCTGGAGGAGATTGAGTAACATGGCTATAAAGCCCCTATATATTAGAAGGTTTGATTGTGGGGGGAAATATACACTAGCCAGTGTGACTTGTTTACCATATAGTATCCCATTTATAATTACATAGCGACCCTGAGCATCTGTATGTGTTTGTTATATCTCCATGGGTGTATTCCTTGGAATTAAAATGACTACTCCTCTCTTTCTCCCCCTAGGATTTAGTTGGAGGTGTTCAGATTCAGGAAGATGGGTTTCCAGGAGAAATATCAGATTGGGGGGATTTCTAGCTAAGTATTGTATGAGCCTTGCTCTTTTAATCGGGTCATGCAACCCATTAATGTTGTGGGATATGATTTTTACTGGATTTATTGCCCCCTTTTTTGCCTTTATTAGTAATACTCATTTTGTTCTTTCTCCCCCTCCAAGAAGAACTTGAGGGATCTCCTATGGACCACGCTACCCCATCAGCCAAGCTCATTTCTTGTATTGAAGCCATCAGCTTGATACTATTGTTCAAATGATTCAATAAAGAGTAGTTAGAAAACTCTATTTCACTGCATGAGTGTTTTTTTACCTCCCCCAAAATCTGTTACTATTATGGTATCTCTATAAACCATTTCATAAAGACATATTTGGTTAACCATTGGACCAAAAACCAGGTCTTTAAACACAATTTGCCTTAGCCATAGTAACAGCACTATTTATATAACATAGATAGAAACCATTAAGGGTGAAACCTATACATACCCTTTTAAACTCAAAGCAAACTATATATAATTTGACCTCCAATTGGGAGGTGCTCACACAGAGCTCCTCCTGGGACATCCTGTCCTGAGTTCCACTTGGAAAAGGAGAGGGATGTGGGGATCCTAGTCTATCCCCAAGTGAGAATATACTCAGGGTCAGCAATAGAGCCCCAAAGAAAGTGATTGTAAGATCACTCCGGGGTGGAACCAGTATTACCATGGCGAATACCTAATTTAGCCTTATTGGAGGCTCTCTGCCTTGTCGTTAAACACTTAGGCTCACTGGATTAAGTATAAAGGAAGGGGAATCTAAAAGAGCACAGTTGAACAGGAGGTTAAAATCAGCCGCACGAGATAAGCCCTTAGCTATACAATTTCACCATCTGTAGTCCAACTATTGGGGGACTAGCCCCACTATGTACAACCTGGGCTTAGTGAACCATTATGACAGAATCAGGGCCATCCAAGCACGATAATGACTGGGGGAGTAATAACCCAGATTAGTTATAGTGTCTCGAGTTAGAGTAGTAGAAAGGGTCTGCAGGGGCAAGGACACAAGGGGAGCCCAGAGGAGAAGGCAGCCAAACCTGATCAAAGCTATTCTGAGTAAATATTTATAACCTTGGTAACAGAAATATGTAAGTTACATTTTATACTGTGCCCCTCCTGAGCCCGCCCCTACCCCCCACCAGTCCCCATTTAGTGTAGTAGAGGACGTGTACTAAAGTTAGTTCATTGTAGGTCCAGGTAATATTCGTCTAGTCCAAAGACACCCCAGGATTATAAAAGAAGGTTGAAACAATAAAATGCCCGGGTAATACTCAAAATTATGAGCCAGCCCACAGTCTCGATAACAGAATCCGAGGATACCCAATTTCAAGCTGGTGGAGATCGGGCACGCCACCCAAAGAGCCAGGAGAGAGGGAGAAAGCACCCAGGGGTACAGGGTTACGGCATAGGCAGGGACGGAAGAGGCCATATGCTTCAGAGAGCAATACACCCTAGTAAGGGAGAATTCCCACCATCAGGGAGATCGCTGGAGTTCAAATGGCAACCCAAGGCCGAGAATATACTGTAGAATTTTTAGTTTGTTGCCTGGACTATAGGAAGAAGCAATCATTCTGCTCAAAGTGAGGCCCCCCAGCACTTCCTATCCCCACCCCAGCCCCAGAAGAACTGGCCCTTACCTCCAGCTCACCTCAAGATAGAGAAATATTGCCTCAGGATGTCTCAAGTAGGCATGGAGGGATTGTGGTATTGCTGTAGGCGCTTTAGTAGATCAGCAATCGAAAGCGATGTCTGGCGTATATTTGCACGATCCTGTTGGGCCCACTGCTTCTGGCGTTGCCTTACTGTTTCCATCATCTTCTCAGTTATAATGCCCTTTGCAAGAAGGTTGGATACAGCTTCTGGTGCTGATGAATAAGTTTGTTATCCAGAGGGCAGATGTACTATCAACTTAGCAGGGTAAGTTGTTTTAAATTAAATTTTCTGGGATCGTAAAATAGGAAATAGCGGGCTGTAATCCCTGCACTACCTCTGCATATATGGAGTATAATCATTGTCATAGAGCAGTCTAGTCTGGCCCAACATCACTTTCTGCTTCTGCCAAGCCTTGTTAAGGAGAGATTCCTTAGTTTGGTAGCTCAGTAGGCGAACTAGGAAGGAGCAAGGTCTGGTATCTGGGTTAATTGGCTTTGGACCTAGTGCACGGTGGGCCTGCTCGACATCTGGCTGGAAATCCGGATCCAGAGCTAGGGATAAGCAGAGGAAATAGTCAGCAAAGGCCCTGGGGTCATTCCCCTCCTCGCTTTCTGGGAGACCAAAGATGAGGATATTCCTCCTTCTGCCCCATTCTCTGAATCCTCCTGATGGATAGATATGGTGAGTTGCTCAGCTGCTAAAAATTGGACTGATTCTTCAAGATCTTCCAGTCAGGAGGTATTGAGAGAGATCTGATGGTCAGCTTCGGTTGCTTGGTTTTGTAGGCGATTAATCTCATTTCTGATATCTTTAAGCGATTCACGGACCACTCCACAGAAGTCCGTGATCGCTTGCAGGATAGTCTCCACATTTGATTCCATTAGCTTTTTTGGGCCCTTGGACTTCAACAGCTTTTTCTCCAAGTCCAAGGTAGGTCCAGACTGGGCCTCTCCCTCGACAGACGGTTGATCGTCAATATCTGTTAATTCCGCTATAGGCAAGAATCGGTTTCTAGATGATTTAGCCATTTGAGTCGTATTGTTCTGAGCACAGCTTCTGTATTCTGGTTTTTCCATTTTTAATTGTTAAAAGCGCTCTTTATCTTTTTTACAGGTGAGAGCCTCCCAATGCTCGTCTTCACCCAAGCATGACCAGAACTGGAAGTTGCCAGTTACAGTATTAATGAAATGGACCTATGATATATTATTCCTGTCCCTCAGACTACCTCCATGGCACTGTTTGGTGGACTTGGGAGTGGTGACTCGACCCAGGACCCTACACTGGGAGAGTTGGTGGGGGAGGGAGATGGAAAAGGCCAACTGGTAAAGTGCAGACCAGGGGAAAACAGAATCCCCATGGGAACATGAGCAGGGGAAATGGAAGTATAGGGAAAGGGTGGAAGGTAGACTTGCTAAATGCCAGGAGCTTGGGCAATAAAATGCCTGAGCTCCAGGTGATGCTAACTGAGGGAGCAGTGGATGTGGCAGTGGTCACTGAGACCTGGGCCACTGCAGGACATGACTGGAACCTGAACCTGGAGGGTTACGCTATGTTCAGGAAGGACAGGGGGGAGGAGGGGTAGCAATGATAGTCAAAAACTGCATTGGCATAGGGAAGTAGAAGAGGTGGAGGGAACCGTGGAGGTGATTTGGGTCACCTTGATAACGGGGGGGGGGGCAAGAGAGTAAAAAGAGGAATGGTGTATAGACCCCCTGCACTGGCGCAGGAGCTGGAGGAGAGTCTGGTGGCAGATGTTGGGAGACACTGCAGACTGGGCAGGGAAAGGGTGGTGGTGTTGGGAGACTTAAACATGCCAGGAACAGACTGGCAGACTAAGACATCCTCAGTGGCCAGGGAACAGAGGTTGTTGGATGTCATTCAAGACGCGTTCCTAACTCAGCAGGTGGGGGAACCGACCAGGGAGGCACAGGTACTGGATGTGGTCCTGGCAGACAGTGACCAGACTGGGGGCCTGGAGGTAAGGAACCCATTGGTGGGGAGTTACCATGCCACGGTCTGGTTCTGCCTGGACCTAAGAAGGGTAGAAGGCTGCACAAAGACGGAGGTAACTGACTTCAGAGGGGCGGATTTTAAGGAAATGGGAAGGATCTTTAAGGAGCATTTGGATGGGATTGGGTCAGACATGGACGCTGATAGTAGGTGGGAAATCATCAGGAGAGGGGTGCAGGATGCTACCAGCACCTGTGCAAGAGTAAAATGAAAATGCAGTAAGGCGCGAAAACCCTGCTGCTGGACCAGGGAGGTCCAGGAGGTGGTGCAGAGAAAGAAGGCAGCCTATAGACAATTCAAGTGCTCAAGGAGTGAAAGGGATCGAGGGGAGTACGAGCTGATGGCTAGAAGGGCCACTAGGGTGGTGAGGGCGGCTAAGGCAAGGAAGGAGTAGAAGCTGGCCAGGGAAGTTAGGAGAGGAAACAAGGGGTTCTTTAGATACATTGGGGAAAAACGAAGGGTGAAGGGGCAGATTAGCAGGATTAAAATGGGAGAGATGGGCACAAGACCCAGGGGAGCAGGCTGAGGTACTAAATGAGTACTTCACCTCAGTTTTCACCAAGGAAAATGGGGGTGCTGCTGCATCATACATGGGAGGAGACAGTGATATTGAGGAAGGGGGGAACCTTACTGATTGGCGGGTCTGGGGAGAGAGGGAGGCATCACTGGCAGGAGGGGGGAAGGCAAAGCAAGGAGAAGAGGTAGCAGAAGTGGAAATCACAGCAGAGAGAGTGAGGGAAGCCCACAGGTCCCTTAAGATGGAGAAAGCACCAGGGCCGGATGAATTACATCCCAGAGTGCTGAAGAAACTTGCGGGTGTCCTGGAGAAACCCCTGGTGGAGATTTTCAGCATCTCTCTGAGGACAGGGTGGGTGCCCCAGGATTGGAAGGTGGTGCATATAGCACCTATCCACAAGGGGGGAACAAGGGAGGTGGCAGGGAACTACAGGCCTGTCAGCCTGACATCGGTGGTGGGCAAGGTGATAGAGGGCATTATCAAGGAGATGCTAGGGGGGAACCTGGAAAAGTCAGGGTGCCTGGACGATAGACAGCATGGATTCATCCCGGGGAAACTGTGTCAGACAAACCTTGTGGAGTTCTATGATTGGGTGACGAGTGCCTTGGACCTCAGTAGACCAGTGGATGTCCTGTTTCTAGACTTCAGCAAGGCATTTGACTCTGTTCCTCACGTGGACCTGTTGGATAAGCTGGGAGAAAGGGGGGTGGGGAACCAGATGATCAGATGGATAGGCAATTGGCTCCAGGACCGGACCAAGAGGGTCGTAGTTGGCGGGAAAGTCTCATCCCCAAGGAGGGTCATTAGTGGGGTCCCACAGGGATCAGTCCTTGGGCCCCTCCTGTTCAATGCCTACATCTCTGACATAAAGACAGGTATCAGGAGTGAGACGAGTCTCTTTGTGGATGACTTAAAACTGGGGGTGGTGGTGGATGGGGAGATGGGGAAGGTGGCCCTACAGGGGGACCTGGAGGCTCTGGAAAGATTGTCTAGAAAGTGGAAGCTGAGGTTCAATGCAGGGAAATGCAAGGTACTGCACCTGGGGGCCAGAAACCCGGGCCAAATGTACTCCCTGGGGGAGGGGGAATGCTAAAAGTCTCGATAGCTGAGAGGGACCTAGGGGTGGTGGCGGATGTCAAGATGAACAACTCGGAGACTTGTAGGAGGGCAGCAGCCAAGGCCAACAGGATGCTAGGATGCATCGCTAGGGGGATCACCTCTAGAAAGAGGGAAGTGATACTCCCTCTGTATAACTGCTTGGTGAGGCCGCACCTCAAGTACTGCATGCAGTTTGAGAGACCACACTTAAAGAGGGACATTAAACTGCTGGAGAGGGTCCAGAGGAGGGCAACCAAAATGATTTGGGGCTTGAGGGGACAGGACCTATGAGGAGAGGCTCGAAGAGCTAAATATGTACACACTGGAAGAGAGAGGGGATGGGGGGACATGTTAGAGGTCTTCAGGTACATGAAGGGAATAAATAGGGGAGGAACAGTCAGGGTGCTTCGAAGGAAGGAGGAGGCCACTAGAGGGCATGGGTGGAAGCTGGAGGGGGGAAGATTCAGGGGAGAAAAGAGGAGGTGCTACTTCACTGAGAGGGCGGTGAAGCCATGGCATTTGCTGCCTAGGGGGCTGGAGGAGGCAGAGACGGTGGAGGGGTTCAAGAGGGGGTGGGACAGGTACAGGGGAAGGGTTCTGGAAGCAAAATCCAATGCAGCGAGAATATCCAGAATGGGAAGGGAGAAGCCAGAGAAGGTGAGGGGGCTGCAAGGTCAGTCCCCAGGGTGGGGGCTGACCAAACGAGCAGATGCAAAAGACCGTTAGGCCTATTCTGCTGGCATTTTAGTATGTTAGTATGTAATTGGTCAATATTGGGTGAAATCTGTGCAGCAGTGGATGGAGCGATGTGGTGTCAGAGCTGACTGCAAGCTGTGGTGGATTATGTCTCATGCATAAACAGAAACAGTTTCAATGCAAAAAGAGTTCACAACCATACACTGGAATCACAGGAACACCACAACAGCTTACACACTGGTGGGGAAGAACTTGCAGTAACAAAACAGGCAAGGGAACTGGGGATGATCATGTCTGATGATCTGAAGGTGGCTAGGCAGTGTGACATGGCTGTGGGATAGGCAAACAGGAGTATTGGATGCACAGGCAGGGGTTTCACCTTCAAGAAGAGTGAGGTTGTATACCACGGTATAACTCAATGGAAAGACCTCACCTGGAGTACTGTACCCACTTCTGCAGAGACCACATTAGAAATGCCAATAGGCAGGGCAGAACAAAGTGGGCATTAAGGAGAATCAGTACCCTCAGGCCTTGTTAAAGTCACTTGGCCCAAAACATCATGCTTTACACCACAGTGAAGAGTGCCAGCTAAGTGGCACTGAGGGTTGAGGGGATGGTGACATACCTCATGCTGCACTGGCAACCTGACCTGAATTTGAGATTGTGCTCAGGTCATCGGGGAAGGGGTGGGAGGAGCTGGACTGAGTCACTGTCAGGCAGCTCTAATCTCAGGGGAAGGTTGGGCATTGATCTGACCAGCAGATGGTGTTGGGGAGCGTACTGTTAGATGTTTGGCTGAAGACATGTCTCTATACAGATTCATGCCAGGACCTTCGTTCATCATGCCAGCACACTCTTGTTTGGGGGGGGGGTTAGGCTAGACTTCCTGTTTCTTCTTCCATCAATAAGAAACAGAAACATAGAGACATAGAATTTGATGGCAGATAAGGACCGTTTGGCCCACCCAGTCTGCCCATTTCCCTACCTAATGGATAAGCTGCAGATCCTAATTAACCAACAGCCTACTTCCTCCTACCCCACCCCCTAGAATTGTCTTATGACTGTCCCATGCATTCTTGAATTCCACCACAGTTTTTTACTCCACAACCTGCTCAGGAAGGCTGTTCCATGCATCTCCAACCCTCTCCATGAAAAAATACTTCCTCAAATTACCTCTGAGCTGACCCCCCTCTATTTTCAAATTATGCCCCCTTGTTCTTCCATGCCTCTTTTTCTGAAAGATGCTACCCTCTTGGACTTTGTTGATTCCCTTGAGGTACTTGAAAATTTCTATCATGTCCCCCCTCTCCCTCCTTTCCTCGAGGCTATACATATTAAGCTCCTTAAGTCTCTCTTCATATGTCTTCTGGTGCAGACCCTGCACCATTTTAGTTGCCCTTCTCTGGACTGCCTCCATCCTGTCTATGTCTTTACAGAGTCTGGGTCTCCAGAACTGCACACAGTACTTCAGATGGGGTCTCACCATTTGTCTGTACAGAGGGATAACAACTTCCTATTTTCTACTGGTGATGCCTCTCCCTGTGCATTCCAGTATCCCTCCAGCCTTCCTTACTGCCCTCTCACATTGCTTGCCCACCTTTGGCTCATCTGATATGACTACCCCCAGGTCCCTTTCCATTTTTGTTTTTGTTAGTATCTCACCTCCCTCACTGTGTACTCTTCCCCTGGGTTTTTGTTTCCCAGGTGCATTACTTTGCACTACTAAGCACTGAATCTAAGCTACCACACATTTGACCATTCCTCCAACCTTTCCAAGTCCCTTCTCATCCTTTTCACCCCACCTTGTGTATCAACTCTGTTGCAGATCTTTGTGTTGTCTGCAAAGAGACATACTTTTCCTTCCAGTCCCTCTGCAATGTCGCTTATAAAGACATTGAAGAGGACTGGTCCTAGTACCGAACCCTGCAGTGCTCCACTAGTAATCCCCCTTTCTTCAGAGTGGATTCCATTTACTATTACAGTCTGTGTCCCGTTCTCCAGCCAATTCTTTACCCAGGCTACCATCTTGGGACCCACTCCAAGGCTGGCTAACTTGTATATTAATCTTTTGTGTGGGACTGTGTTTAATGCCTTGCTAAAGTCTAGGTAGGCCATGTCCACAGCCCCTCCCTGATCTACTACTTTGGTCACCCAGTCAAAGAAATCCATTAGAATCGTCTGACATGACCTTCCTGCTGTGAATCCATGCTGCCTTGGGTCCTGTGCCCCTATGGCCTCTAGATACTCAACAGTTATTTCCTTCAGAAGTAATTCCATAATTTTCCCTATCACTGAGGTTAAACTAACAGTTCTGTAGTTTCCTGCTTCTGCTCTGCTCCCACTTTGTGAAGTAGAATAACATCTGCTCTCCTCCAGTCCTCCGGTACCACCCCATCCTTCCATGATTTGTTACAGAAGGTAGTCAGTGGTGTCACTAGTTCTACCCTTAGTTCTTTTAGAATTCTGGGATGAATCCCATCAGGTCCATTGCTTTGCCACCCTTAGTTTTAAGAGTTCTTTCAGAAATTGTTCTTCTGTGAATGGGCTAATATCAACCCCCATATCCAGAGTGTTTCTATTGTTTGGTTTTAGGTACCTCTCCCTCTTCATTTGTGCATACTGAGCAAAAATATTTGTTTTGTATCTCTGCCTTTTCACAGTCACCCTCTGCCCACCCCCTCCCCTTTATTAAGCCTCACTATCCCTTCCTTGGTCTTTCTTCGCTCTCTGATGTACCTATAAAAGGTTTTATCCCCCTTCTTAACTGAGTTGGCTATATTTTCCTTGGTTTGTGCCTTTGCTTTTCTGACTGCCGTCCCTGCTTTCTTTTGCTTTAACTGATACAGTTCTCTGTTCTGCTCCTTCTGTGATTCCTTGTACTTCCCGAATGCTTTCTTTTTTCTCCCTAACCTTTCCTGCCACCTCCTTTGAGAACCATAGTGGTTTCTTACATTGTTTTGTCTTGCTTATTTGCTTCACACAAAGGCTTGTCGCCTCTGTGATGGCGGTTTTGATTAGACCCCATTGTTCTTCCACCCCTCCTTCCTGCCCATTTGCTAGTGCATTCCTTAGACACTCACCCATTTTTGGCAAAGTCATCACTCCTAACGTCCAGTACCTTTGCCTTTGTATGGCTTGACTCTACTGCTGTGTTTATTGTGAACCACACTGTTCGATGGTCGCTAGTTCCCAGCTGGCTACCCACTTCTAAATCTGTAATCCTCTCTCCATCTCCATTTGAGAGTACCAGGTCTAAGATTTCTCCCTCTTGAGTGGGTTCCACTACCAGTTGTCTAAGGCATGCCCCCTGTAGGGCATCTAGAATGACCCCACTCTTGGAAGTGGCTGCTGCAAATGCATTCCAGTTAACATCTGGCATATTCAGATCCCTCATCGACAATATCTCCCCTTTTTCTGCCATTCTAAGGATACCGTCTAGCATTTTCTTGTCCTTTTCCTCCCCTGAGATGGGGGTCTGTATACAACCCCTGTGCAGATTGTGGTGCCATTGCCTGTCTCCAAAGTGATCCACAGTGCTTCCCCTCCTCCCTGTTTACCCTTTTGTTCTGTTGCTTTGATTCCTTCCCTTATGTAGAGAGCTACTCCTCCTCCTCCTCTTTTACCCTCCCTGTCCCTCTTATAGATAGTGTATCCTGGTATGTTTACATCCCAGTCATGGTTCTGTGTGTACCATGTTTCTGTGACTGCCATGATATCCAGATGTTCCTCTTCCATCAAGGCCACTTGTTCAGGAAGCTTGTTTCCCAGACTATGGGCATTGGTATTCATTACTCTCCATTTTTCTTGATGGCTTTACCTCTTGTAATACCATCCCTGTCCTCATTGACTTTGCTTTCTCCATTTACTCCTGTCCTGCACCCTACTGACCTTTCTGCCTTGGTCTTTACCTCATTTAGTACCCTGTTTTGTAGGGGGAGCCTGGGAATTCCCTGCTGCTTATCAGTGCCTCCCCCCTTGACTAGTTCAAAAGCTTGCCAATGAAGCATTTAAACCAATCACCCAGAAGACTTGTTCCCTTCCTGGACAGATGCAGACCATCCTGCCAGTATATGCTGGTATCTCTCCAGGTGGAACCCTGGTCCCCAGTGAAGCCAAACCCCTGTTCTCCGCACCATTTTTTCAACCATTCGTTGAATTGCATGGTGCGGAGTACCCTTGCCTCACCCATGCCATAGACAGGCAGTACATCTGAGAAGGATACTGTGTGTGCTACTTGCCTTAGGCCACTCCCCAACTCCACAGACTCCTCTTGAACTACTCTAATCTCATGTTGAGCCAAGTCATCATCCCTAAGTGGACAATGATGTCCAGCTCTGTCTCCAGTGCAGGTGTTCTTGTGATCCTGAGGATGCGCTTCCTGTCCTTCCAAGCCATGGTGCCAGGCAGGCACCTTACTTCAGTTTTCCCTCTTCCCCCCAGTTCTAGCCCCCTAATAATTGAGTCCCCCACCAGTAGCTGCTTTCTTTCCCGGTGGTGTCCTCTGTCTCCTTCCTGCTGGCCTCCCTTGTGACAGTTGTCTGCAACCTCCTTAGTCTCCTCTGTGGGTGCATCCATAGGGGAACTATGCTCCACTAGAATGGTGCATGGTTTGTGGAGTGGTACAACTGACTGGGTGTGCCTCTGTTCCACCACCCTCACCCTCCTCAAGCCCACTGTGGTCCAACCGCTGCACTTTCTTGGCAATCTCTGAGGCAGTGGTGGTGGCCCTAGTGCTCCCTGGTGGGGAGGTTCCCCTACTACTTTCCAGTGTGGCCTGAAGACAGGCAACCTCCTCCCTCAGAGCAGAGAGTTGCCTGCAAATAGGGCAGCATCTCAGCCTCCAGAAAGACTCCCAGAAGACTGCAGCCCCACAGCCAGTGCATTGCACTACTCCCCACATGTCTGTCTACCTTCCTGTTTATCCTGTGTAACAAGGAAACAAAAAACTTCCCTGACATTCCCACCTATCCCATTGGTGGGGGGGGGGAGTGGATGGTCAGTATGCCATCACTGAGCCTCGACAGCTGTCAGGGATAACATTTCCCCAAAATGTATAAATAAGACGATAAAACACAGTTGAGGCAATTATTGAAGCACACAGAACTCACCATAATTATCATTGGTTTGATTAAGAATGCAAAGGTTCCAGAACAAACCTGACATGGGTTCTTTAAAGAACCATGTTTGAATTTATCAGCCAATCAGGTACCTGAC
This sequence comes from Neoceratodus forsteri, assembly GCA_016271365.2. NCBI lineage: Eukaryota > Metazoa > Chordata > Ceratodontiformes > Ceratodontidae > Neoceratodus > Neoceratodus forsteri. The sequence continues at coordinate 1,356,907,569 of CM028132.1, forward strand.
TTTTTCACACCCATTTACTACTAAAAAAAGGTTCCAATAAGAACCTGCTTGGTTCTACAATGAACCATTTGTGTAGGGTTCCACATTGAACCCAGCTAAAATGGTTCTTCTGAGCATCTTGGAAGGTTCCTCCACAGTATCAGTGTGAGGAACCTTTAATTTGTAAAGTGTAGCTGTTCCTCCTCCATGTTATAACAATAAGTAATGTGCACAGTTACCAATAGAATAACATAAGAGTGAACTGGGTACATAGTTACAGGGTCAAGTACACTTAGTACTGGAGTTTAAAATTAACCCAACATGAAAAGAGAGGAGGGAGCATGGTAAAATTAACCTTTAAACTAAGTACACGGTTGAGCTCATTGATACTCGTAGGAGACGACCTTGTCAGCAGGCAGCAAGAGTAGGTACACCAAAAAGACAGAGAGCCAGAGGGGAGGTGGGGGAAGAGTGGGGAGATAGAAATGAAGAGGTTGGGCAAGTGGGAGGGGTGGGATGGGGTGGGGAGAATAAAGGGTGAGAGGATTGAGACAGGGAGAAAAGCAGGGATAGAAGTAGGGGGGTCAGGAATAACAACAAGAGGGGAAATGTAGTCAAGAAGAAGGGCGAGAGGGCCCTAGGGAGGACACATGATGAATAGGGGATGGGAGGACATTCCAAAGTTTAGGGAAGCGGTGGGAGAAAGAAGCCTACCTGTCAGAGGTAGACCCAGAAGGAATAACTAGGGAATGAGAATCAATGCTTTGAAGGGGGGGGGGGGAGTGACAGAGTGGAGGAGAGGTATGAAGGGAGAGAACAAAACCAGAATTTGCCCACACAACTGTCACAGTGGGCAAGGCATCTTCCCTCTAGCAATGGGAAGAGAGAGACTGATTGAGGATACAGTGGTGAGTGTGAGGGGCCAGCAAAGAATGAAGTGACAGAAAGAGTGGAACAGAGTGTCCAGTCTGGTCAGGAAAGTCCTGAGGGTGGCACTGTAGACTACATCGCCATGGTCAAAAACCGGAAGGATAATTTTCTGGACAGTCTCACAGCGGGCTGCTATGGGAATGAAACTACAATTCCTAAACAGGGCAGCTAGCTTAGGGTGCAGGTTTTTGTGGCTAGCATCAATGTGCCCAGAAAAGTCAAGGTGAGGGTCAAGCCAGACCCAGAGGTACCTGAAGGAGGAGACATCCTTGAGCTTAGACAATCCGTGGAGTGGAAGAAGGGGAGGACGGGGATCTGAGACAGTCTCTGCCTTGTGGCGAAGGTCATGGAGACTGTCTTCTTGGCATTAAGGAACAGCAGTTAGAGCATAGCCAAAGCTGAAGTTTGTTGAAATCTGCCTGAATCCACATCAGCAGGGGGAGGAACCAGAGGTATACAGGATGGTGTCATTCACATACATCTGGATAGAGGAGGATGAGCATACCTTAGGAAGGTCATTGAGAAATATGGAGAATAGCAGTGGCCCAAGTACAGAGCACTGAGCGACACTAGTGCTGATAGGTGGGGGAGGGGGAGACAGAGTCGCCAATCTGCACAGATTGGGGTCACCCTACCAGGTAAGAAATGGAACCAGGCTGTGGCAGCAGGAGAGAGCCAAGCAGCATAGAGTTTAGAAAGGAGGAGGGTGTGAGAACTAGTGTCAAATGCCTTGGCCAGGTCGACAAAAATAGCCGTGGGGAGGAGGCCCTGGTCCATGGCGGTAGTGTAGTGATTCTTCTGAGAGTCAGACTGGAAGGGGGGTGAAAAATAGGAGGAGTCAAGGAAGGGGAGAGTTGGGATAATACAAAGTGTTTCTGAAGCTTGGCAAGAGTAGGTAGAAGAGTGATAGGCCAGTAGTTGCTTGGTATAGAAGGGTCACCACCTTTAGGTAGCTAGATAACAGTGGCTTTCTTCCCGGGCAACTGGGACAGAGGACAGAGAGAAGGAGAGGTTTAGAAGAGATGCCAGAGGAGAGGACAGGAGATAGCAGGGACTAAGAGGAAGAGTAAGAGGAAGATGAGCTTGGGGTCGAGGCCATCTGGGACGTCCCCTTGGGGGGGTTGAGGGCAAGGACAGCCTTGAGAGTGTCAGAGGGGGATACAGGAGAGAAGGAGAAAGAGGAGGAAGGAGGAGGGGCAGTTTGTGAGGGCATAAGGGGGGAAGAGAGGAGGGATCAGGCACAAGAAGTGAAGAAATTGTTAAACTCTGTAGCTAATGAGAGGGGATCTGATATAGAGGTGCTGCCAACTTTAAGGACTGGGGTGGGGGCTGGGCAGGAGGGGGGGAGAAGAGGGTATGCATCACCTTCCAGAATTTGAAGGGATGGTTAATGTTGGACTGGAAGGTGTGGGAGAAATATTCAACTTTGTCAAGTCTAATGGCCCTAGTACTGGCTGGGCCAGTAGGGGGTGATCCAACCACTTCGTAACTGGGCCTCTCACGCTGTGGGAGGTTATAGGTGCATACTTGTTTTGGATATCCATCAGAAGTTTGCTGAAGGCAGAGAGGGCCTTGTTTACATCATTTGTGGCCCACAGCCTTGAGCAATCAATACATGCAACCTCCTGTTTGAGTGTTGAGAAGTCCAGCTTAGAAAAGTCCAGGAAGTGGATGACTCTGGGAGGAGCCTTAGGGGGCCTTGCCTGCCTGACACAGTATATGGGGATGTGGTCACTTATAGTGTCTGGGAGGATACCTGAGTAGAGAATTTTATCAGGTCGAGGGGAGAGGACCCTATCAATAAGCATGGAGCGTTGACCATTATTGGGCTTAATGATAAGCTGATAAAGTTGCAATTTGTATAGCATAAGCTCAGCGTTTGGTGCTTTATTGTTACGCCAATCAATATTAAAGTCACCAGTGATTAGAAATGCATTATTTTGGACAAGCAGACCCACTGAGCTCATAAGAAGGGAAAGAGCTGCTGACTACCAGCTGGTGGAATGTAGACACAGATAATCTGCAGCTTTTTTGCGTTTTCCAGTAGTAGGCTTGCATGATATAGCTCAATCAGAGGACTGGAGAATGATGTGAAATGAACTCAAGGCATTGAAATGAAGGTGATCCTTCTACTAGATCAGAATTCCTCCACTTTTCTTGGATGCAGTATGATCAGATGTCATTAGGTTATGGCCTGGGAGTGCAGAGATATCCAGGATATTAGTGTGAGCCAGGTTTCAGAGATACCAAGTATATAAACCCACACAGCAAGTTCACTAAGATTTTTGCATGGGCTGCTTTTATTAATGTCAGCAAATTTGAGTCCCTTGACATTTTGCCGGGGGGAGGGGGGCAAGTTAGAGGGAGCAGCAAACTAGGGGCCAGGATTGGGGTCAATATCTCTGGCAAAGGACTGGGGTCAATATCTCTGGCAATCAGCAGGAGGGTAAGGGTCAGAAGAGAGTTGGAGCAGACCTCAGATGGAAGAGGTATGGAACAACCCCTTGGATGCAGCTTGAGGAGGTATACAGTTACTCTGAAAAGGACTCTAATTACAAGAGAGTGGCAGTTACTAGACAGCTCGATTTCATATTTTGGAAGATTACTGTATCGGATATAGAGAAGCTGGAGAGGTTTGCCGAGGGATTGGAATGCAAAAGATTGGGAGGGAGGGTGTCAGCCAGCAGAAACATGCAAGCAAGCATTATGGTGAGGGCTGGTATCCAACTGAAGGACCCCATGAATGCAGTAAGAGGCTTGATCCTCTGGGTGGAGACTCACTGTACCTAGTAAAGCGCGATGGCCTGCAGAGAGGGTAAGGTGGAGCTGGGGATGGACTCAGAAGCCCAATGTACCAGTGCAGTTATAGTGGTTTGAGCATGCACAGCCACACTTCCCCCATCTTATTTCACTCAAAAGGATAAAAGCTAAAGGCTAGTAGAGAGAGGAGGAACCTAGAGCACAAAACGCACTTCACTCAGATAGGGTGTAGGCTGTATTATACTACGAGGCAGGTCAAAAGATACCATGTCACTCAAACAGGGGACAAGTTCTGGTAAATTAGACTGGGAAACTGTGTGCAAAACATACACTCCACTCTGGGTGATGGTTACATTAGCATAAGGCAGTTTACAGTATATTAGGGTACTCACCGTACGTAAGCAGTAAGCTAGGGCTACTTATCATCTTAGTATTCAGGAAGCAGCACAATGGTTAGCAAACCTCAAGCATAAAAACTTATTCCACCCAGGTAGGGTGTAGGGCACACTTGCATGATTGAGAGGCAATTCATTTACATGAGAGGCAGTTCTCAATGTACCAGGGAACACACAATTGAATATGCAGCTAGCCAGCCTGTGTACCAGTAAGCCTAAAACTCACTCCACGAAGATTGGGTGTATGGCATAATTACCAGAGAGGCAGTTCTGAAAGCATCAGGGACCACACAACTGAATAAGCAACAAGCTAGAGTATATACCAGGAAGCATAAAGCTCATTACACCCAGATAGGGTATAGGGCACATTTACAGGATAGGTAGCTCACAACATACCAGGGTGCACACAATGAGTAAGCAGCTAGCTAGGGATAGTAGACGAATCAACAGCAGGGGAGTAGCATAAAAAATAAACCCTGTAATTATAATTGCAACAGTGCAAATGTAACATCAGTGGATACCTGCGGTTATAAAGCTAGAGAATGAAGGCAGGTGATGAACAGCATTGATAAGGTCTTTATTGGTTGCAGACAGTGATCACACAGCACAGTCTGTGGTTACACCATGCAACCATGAGAGAAGAGAGTTCCTCCCTTGTGCAACACCAGTTATAGGATGTCTTTATCTGTCACACCACAGAGCGGTGGCGTGCTGTATCTATAGTGACTATTTTCAGTATTCCTGACATTTGACCAGTTCTCTATCACCCTTAGCCAGTCTAAACTGGTTTTGGAGGCTCCATCCTCTTAGAGAGGATTATACCACACACTAACATACTAAAATGCCAGTAGAGTAGGCCTAAAGGTCTAGTGAGTCTGCTCGAAAGTCAGCATCCAGTCAGGACACTGTTGCTTCCCCAAATCCTCCTGACCCCATCTCCCATCAGAGTTACACTTCCAGATCTGGCATTCTGGCATTCCTAAGCTTTACCTTAAACTAGTACCTGTCCCAGCTCCTCTTGAATCCCTCCACTGTATCAACAGCCACCAGTTCTGCAGGCAGTGCATTCCATGTGTCCACCACCATCTTGGTAAAGTAGTGTCTCCTAGTCTCCCCTTAGCCTCCCGCCAACCAGCCTCATGGAATGCCCCCTTGTAGCCCCTTCCTCCCTCAGCTAGAACACCCTATTTAGACTGCCCCTGTTCCCTTCCTTTAGATATTTAAAGATCTCGAGCATGTACCCCCAGCTCATCAAGATTCTCCTCATAGATCTTTCTCCCAGACCCTGTATCATCCTGGTCACCCTCCTCTGGACCCTTTCCAGATGTGCAATGTCCTTTTTCAAGTACAGATGCCAAAACTGCATGCAGTACTCGAGGTGTGGTGTAACCAGGCAGTTATACAGAGGGAGAAGCATCTCCCGTCTCCTCGAGGTTATCCCCCTGGCAATGCACCTGAGCATTTTATTTGCTTTAGCCGCAGCCCTCCTACACTGCTCAGAGTTATTCATTTTGGCATCCGTGACCACCCCAAAATCCTCCCCCCCGAAACCTGCAGTTTCTCCTCACCCAAAAAGTACTCATGATCAGAGTTCGTAAGCCCCAAGTGGAGAACACTGCATTTCTTGGCATTAAACCTGTTTCCAAATGCGTGACCACCTCTCCAGAGTCACCAGGTCCCCCTGTAGGGCTCTTCTACCCTCCTCCCCATCCACCACCACCCCCAGCTTCGAGTCACCAGCAATGAGGCTCATCTCACTCCTGATACCGTATGTGATGTCTGAGATGAAAGCATTAAACAGGAGTGGGCCTAACACCGACCCTTGTGGGACCCAGCTAATGACCCTCCTAGGAGATGATACCTCCCTCCGACCACCACCCTCTGAGACCACCCAGTCAGCCAGTTCCCTATCTGCCTAGCCATCCTTTCCCCCACCCCCATTATAATCAGCTTATCCAGCAACCATAAGTGCAGCACTGAGTCAAACGCCTTGCTGAAGTCCAGAAAGAGGACATCCATTGGCCTTCTCTGGTCCAGCGCCTTTATCACACAATCATAGACATGGCCCCAAGTTTTCCGCAATTCACAGAGCGCGTCGATCGCGAATTAACCACTTGGCCCAGCCCACCCGCGGAAATTTGTGGCTGCCCATGAATTACGCGGCTGATCATGGAATTTGCAGCCACCACCGTGAAGTTACAGCTGATCATGGAACTCACCTACAAATTGTCTCTGCCGATATCAGGTAATCTCTTGTAGAAACATTCAGTGACCGAGACAGTTTTGCTGTGTCAAGGTTTACCTCCAACTGTACTGCTTTTGCCGGTACAATACCATATTTTGTCATCTGGTACCGGATCCTGCAAAGATCGTCACGCATGTAATTTGCCGCCTCTCTGTGTCTTCAATTTTGTTTTTCCTGAAATAATCGCTAGAGCCGAGCGCTCAGCTGGCACAGTCCGAGGCAGGGAGTGTCCCAGAGCCCATGGTAACCACACCACTGTGCTGTCCGGTCGGATTTGATAACAAAAACGGTCGGGTCATCTTCACCACTCTCCATCCAGCTGAGAGTGGGTCTCACTGGTGCCACCGCAACACCTGAGTTATTAAATGCATCATTGGATCACTGGAGCAGCTGAGCTACGGAGGAGTAAGTGTTGTTCCCTGCCTAGTAGTACCACCGACCACCTGGACTTGACAGTTGGACCACAGATCTTGCTTAGTTATTTTTTAAAATGTAAAGCTGCTCCTCGGGCCAAAGCGTACTACTGTCTCGTACCCTAGCTGCCCACCCAGAGCCGCCCAGCTGCATTTAGTTTAGCTTTACCTCAGTGCTGCCTTGTTCCAAGAGCAGGTGGCAGAATTAGAGCAGCTCAGCCCAAGGGGTAGTCAGGAGATGCTTTAATTTAACTGCACTCCAGGAGCAGGCACTGATCTTTTCCCCATCACGACAGATAGATCGTTTGACCGCAGACAGCTCAGACATCTTCCTACAAAACTGGATCCGTATCTCTGCAGCAGGTGAGGAGTTCAATCTCATGGGGTGTACTGTCTATGACAAATCATTGATCCAACAGTGCTGTGGGGTGACAGCAGGTAGTTGACACTTCGGGAGAGGAGAGGGACTGGGTTCCAGGAAGTTGTTAAATTGTTGGGCTGCAGCGGGGTAGATAAGGGCTGTATGTTGTCTGTCAGCGTTCAAGTCTCGACTGCACCAGATGCCTGCATGCATCTGCTTAAACAATGCTAACTGTATCTTCTTCTGCATAAATCCAGGATTCGTGAGTTACTGGCCTAGATTTTCTGTTGGATTAAATGTGTTTGTTCAGTTTAGGTTTCCCTGTTCTGGATGGAATACAGATTTACTATTGATCGCAAACATTTGCTGTCGCAGGAAGCAGGGCTGACATTAGCCAGATCCGTAGATCCCAGTTGGTGGTAGTTGTTCTTATCTAGTTTACCATGCTCACTGTTTCTTCTTATCTGTCTTAAAAGATTAGAAGGATTTGTAAGGCATGACAAAAAGGATCGCTTTTGCTTTGACTTAGTGCTTATTGTTGAAACTCTAACTTATCAGCATAGCATGTATTCTGCAAGCAGCTTGTTTTATTTATTTGTGTGTCCATATGATTCAGCGCCTGGTTTGCTAACTCACTTGGGAATGCTTCTATCAAAGGCATGTTGAGAGTTATTAATACCAAAATACAAAGAAGCATTTTGTATGATGCTGAAATCTGGGCTCAAAAATCAGTTAAATCACTAGAAACACAACTTAACAAAGTGTATAGGTCCATTTGATGGATATCCAAATCGGTTCCAGTAGAAATTATTTGAAGAGAATTGTCAACACTTTTGCTCTCCTTGGTCCAAGAGCAAAAAATAAAAGCTTCAGTCACAGTCTAAATCCCAGCTCAGCCATGGAGGGCATTGCTATTGTGAAAATCACCACTCCCAGTAGGACTCAGCTCAGCCCTATTCCCAGTATTGAGGGGGTACTGTGGCCATGTGCCAACCAGGTTAGGGGCACAAGAAATGTGCACACTGTCTGTGTAACCAAAATGAGTTTTCTAACACTTGTTTTTCCTGAATTAATTTTAGTTATACAGACAGCATGAATATTTGGTGTGTCCCTGTCCTGGCTAGCACCATGCCACAGTAAATTGCCACCCCCCCCCCCCTTGCTGGGACCCAGGGCTGAGCTAAGTCCTACTGGAAGCAAGGATTTTATGCCCTTTTGAGTTGAGACCTCCTGTTTGAACTGGGATTTAAATTTAACCAAAGCCTCTGTGCCTCTCCTGGGCTCCACCCACTACACATCAGGCTACAGTAAATCTATCCTGATGTGAAACCATTCCAAAGGAACCAACTGAACACCTATTGTGATAAAAAAGTAAAAATTACTAGCAGGAGACAGGAGGTGTTGATGCCATTGTATAAAACAATGGTAAGGCCTCACCTGAGTACTCATTGCAATACGTATGTATCTATAGAAACATACAAAAATGAATATTCTCAGGTGTGTGTGTCAAATTCTAGCTGTGTGTAAGGCTTGTCTGTTGTTCTAAGCAATGCAGTAAAATATTATGTTTTTTGTGGCATGCATGAAACATCATGACTCTCATGAAGATATGTGAAGGTGATGTACAGTGACTCTCACAGTATAAATAAAGCAAACACACATAGTTGTGAAAAGGATTTATTAGCAGCTGAAAACATTTTGTCATTCCTGTAAATAAAAGTAAAACAACAAATAAAAGATTTAGTGTAGGTGTTCATGCACATGGGGAAGTAATCAGTTACACATCTTTATTTTATTTTATTTTATTTTTTTCATAACTGTGATCTGACTCCAAAGTATGTCACATGACACCCAAAAAATTAAAAAAATGTTTACTTTCCCAGCATATGTAACACCACTCCTTTGGGCTCATGTGTTTATGTACTGAATGTTAAGGGTGAATATTACAATATAAGCACTTTACTAAGAAAATGTAAAATATGAAGAAAAACAACAAAGTATAACAATAAAGGGAATAATGCAGCAGATTTGTGCCGCAGAATTGCCGCAGAAATAGTCGTCCACCGCCGCAGAAGTTCTGCGGCAAATGGGAACCCTGCCGCAGAACTTTGCTCCAAAGTGCCACAGAAAAATCGGGGCCCTGATCATAGAACTCCACAAAGTTAGTCTGACATGATCTGCCCTGAACAAACTCATGTTGGTAGTCATCCAGATGGCATAGTATCGCCAGAAACACCTCCAGCCTCTCTTTCAAGATGGCCTCCATCATCTTGTCTGCCACGGACATCAGACTGATAGGTCTGTAGTTACCCGGCTGCTCCCGTGGGCCACTTTTGTGAATAGAAATGACATGGTCCATCCTCCAGTCCTGAGGCACCCAACCTGTCTGAAGGGAGGAGTTAAAAAGGTCCACCAGAGGTGCAGCAAGGACATCTGCCATCTCCTTCAGCAGCCTGGAATGAAGGCCATCTGGACCTGGTGCCTTATCCGTTCTCAGGGGCTGAAGGGCCTCCCTCACTCTACCAACAGGAATTTCAACATCAGAGAGTTCCCCTCTTCCTCATTCCTAGCCTGCCTCCCCCCATATGGTGTTGGCCCTCCATCATCTGTAGTGAAAACTGAGGCAAAGTATTCATTAAGTACTTCCACCTGCTCTCTGGCCTCCTTGGCCCACCCACTCCCTGACCTCAGTCTGCTAATCTGCCCTTTCACTTTCCTCCTTTCCCTGATATACCTAAAGAACCCTTTTTTTACCTGGATCTGATCCCCTGTGCCAACCTATGCTCTGTCCTCACCTTGGTCGATTTCACCACCCTAGTTACCTTTTTGGCTATCCTATTGTACTCCCCCCTGTCCACATCCCCTCACAAGTGCTTATAGATCCTATAAGCAGCTCTTTTCTCCCTCACCACCTCCTGGACCTCTCTGGTCCTCCAGCTCGGCTTTCTGGCCCTACCAAATTTGTATCAGACCTTCGTGCAGGCCTTGGTGGCTTATAGGAGCCCTCATTTAATAATTTCCCACCTCCTCTCTGTGTCCAGTTCCTGTTTGATCCCCTCCAAATGCCTCTTGAGAATCCCTGCCATACCCTCAAAGTTTGCGCCCCTGAAGTCAACCACTACTGTTTTTGTGTGATTTTCCTTTCCGCCTAGGTCTAAGGGAAAACCAAACCATGACGTGATCACTCCCCGCCAGTGGGTCTCCTACAACTAGGTTCCTAACCAGATCGCAATCTGACAGGACCACATCTAGGATGCTACCATCCCTCATTGGGTCAGCCACCAGCTGAGATAGGATTGCATCCTGAAAGACGTCCAGTAAGCACTGCTCCCTAGTCGATGAAGATACCATAGTGGCCCAATCAACCCCTGGTATGTTAAGGTCACCCAGCACCACAGTTCTACCCTCATCCTGACCACAGTGATCTCTTAGATTCACCACCAGGCCCTCCTCGAGTTCCTCAGCCTGCGTGGGCAGCCTATAAACTACCCCCAGGTTGACTCTCTTTCTCCCAGGCACCTGCAAGGTAACCCATAACACCTCTATGTTTCCCTCTGCCCCCTCCACCCTGCATATATCGATGCCATTCCTAATGATAAGTGTCACCCCACCTCCCCTGCCTACAGCCTTGTGCTTCCTGAACACAGTGTACCCCATCAGGTTTAGGTCCCAATTGTGCTGAGGAGTGGCCCGAGTTTCAGTGACTGCCGCTACATCCACATTCCCTTCAGTTAGCATTGCCTGAAGCTCAGGCATCTTGTTTCCCATGCTCCTGGTGTTAATCAGGATCACCCTCCATCCCTGCCACTTGCCCTCACCCATCCCCCCAACCCGAGATCCCCCGGTTAACTGCAAGCTCCCTCTCCCTCGTGCACTGTCGGGTGCCCCATGTGAACACCCCTTCCCCTCCTGCTGGGGGGAGAAGGCCAAGTCCTCCTTTGATGTGCCTGCCAGCAGCAACCTCAAGACCCAGCCCTTCCCCTTCACAAGTTTAAACCCCGCCTAGCTTCAATGAATTCTGACAGTTTTAATTTCAAAACCTCCTTCTTCCCAAATTTAAGTGAAGCCTACCCCTAGCATACAGCCCCTTGTCCTCCCAAGTTGCATCCCAGTCCCGAACCAACCCACACCCCATAGCCACACACCATTGTCTGAGCCATTCATTAACCTCCATGATTTTCTGCTTGTTTCTCTCACTGGGAGGACCTCCGAGAAAGAGATCATGCACCGCACAGCATGACACACCCTGGCTAGCTCCTGAAACCTTGCCTGTATCTCCTCCACGTTATTTCCCTCTATGTCATTCACGCCCATGTACACTAAAATGTTAGGGGATCCTCCACAGTCCTTCACCAAAGCATAGACCAAGGGCTTGGCCTTGTGCACTGTCAAGCCAGATATACTCTTGACCCTGACAGCACTGCCTTGCCCCTCACTCCTCCCCTCCCACTTAAGCCCCTGATTATGGAGTCCCCCAGCAGGAGCACTCTAACATCCTCCTTTACCTTGAATCTAACTCTCTCCTCTGCCACACCCACCCCTTACTCCCACCACCTCTCTGTTTTCTCTGACTGCACCATCAATTTGACTGCCAATGTTTGCCCTTACCCTCCTGGTCCAACTGTTTCACCTGTCCGACCATTTCTCTTCTAGCTCCCCCCTGCCTCACCACTCTGATCTGTCCCAGCAGCACTCTTGTTAGCCTGTGACCCCTCCTGACCTTCAGGAGCTCTCGCTTTTATAGATTAAGATATTACAACCACATTTAAACAGGTGCTTTAAGCCTTGGTTCCCGCAAGCTGTTTTATTTACCCTTATTTATTTATTTATTTATTGAAATGTTTCACCAGGAAGGCACACTGAACAACAAGTTGCTCATCTCACAGTTTGACCTGGGGGAAGGGGGTTACATAGGGTTGTGAAGGATGATCAGTCACAATAGTATGTGGGTAGTACAAACAATACAACATTGTAAGATTGTGCAACAGTTGGAACACAAGCTATTGTACAATAAACAGTAGTGGAACATTGAGTAAATTACAATACATGTCCAAAATAATGCAAAAGAACATATAAACGTACAGAACAGTAATAATACGATAGAACCATTTATAGTGCATGAGTGTACCAGGAGCAGGCTTGAGGTAGTACACAAGTGCTGTTGGAGTAAAAAGGATGGGTTAGGTTGTGCACACTGGTGACTCAAAAGGGCAGGTGGAGAAGAGAGGGGGAGAGGCAAGAACTGAATATGAGGAGAAGGGGTAGCCATTTCCTGATTTCCCCCATCAGGATGTTGAGAACCCTGCCGGGGGTCATGGTAGGAAGGCAGAAACTGGGGATAGGTATTAAGGAGGGTTAAAGCAGGAGCAGCTGAGGGAAAGATCATTTTGTAGGGCAGAGGTAAGGTAGTAGTTGGAGGAGAAGTGTTGTATTTCAGGAGGGAGGGATTTCCAGATTTTAGGGAAATAATGGGAGAAACCAGTCTGACCGAGGAGGGTGAAGTGGTGAGGGACTGTCAAGGTGTGGGTGTCATTTGATCTGAGAGAGTGGGTGGGGGGAGGTGGAGTGGAGAGAGAGGATGAGAGATAGGAGGGGAGCCCCCTGAACCAGAATTTGGAGCTTAGTTTGGCACAGTGAGAGATGCATCTGTGAGATAGTGGAAGGAAGGTTAGAGAGCGATAGAGTTCACAGTGGTGGGATTGGGAAGGGGAGTCGACAGCAAAGCGGCAGAAGGACTTAAAGAGAGTGTCCAGCTTGGTCAGGGAAGAGTTGGGAGCAGCACCATAGACTACGTCACAGTAGCCAAAGATGGGAAGTATCATCTTTTGGACAATTTCGCGCCTTGCAGTCAGCGGGATGCAACTACGATTCCTGTACAAAGCACCAAGCTTGGGGTGCAGTTTCTTCAGGACAGCATCGATTTGCACAGAGAAGTTGAGGTGCTGGTCCAGCCAAACCCCTGGATATCTAAATGAGGAGGTGTCCTCCAAGATGGTCCCATCAAGGGTGTGGAAGGTGGGTAGGCCGGGAGCCTAGACAGTCTCTACCTGGTGTCAAAGGTCATTGAGATTATCTTCTTGGTATTTTGAAAAAGCTAGTGAGAAGCACACCAGAGCTGAACTTGGTTGAAGTCATGCTGTAAGCTGGTTTCCACAACAGCAGGGTTTTTGCCAGCTGTACAAAACAGTATTGTCAGTGTACATATGGATAGAAGAGGATGTACAGGCTGTAAGAAGATCATTAAGGAAGATGAGGAAGAGTAGGGGACCAAGCACTGAGTCCTGAGGGACACCAGTGTTGATGGGGAGTGGAGGGGAGATGGAATCATGGATTCTCACCTACTGGGTCCTGCCAATGAGGTAGGATTTAAATCAGTTGGTGGCTGACGGAGCAAGGCCAGCTGAGGAAGGTGAATCAAGAAGCAGGGGATGGGAAACAGTGTTGAAAGCTTTGGCTAAGTCGACAAAGATGGCTGAGGTGATCAGGCCATCATTAATCCCTGAAAGGATGGAGTTAGTAAGCCTGAGGAGGGAGGTGGTTGTTGAGTGGTTCTTCCGAAAACCAGATTGGAAGGGGGTGAAGAAGGAGGAATCAGAGAGGAAGGGTGATAGTTGAGAGAGAATGTTCTTGAAGTTTGGCAAGAGTAGGAAGGAGGGAAATGGGGCGAAAGTTGCCAGGAGTGGATGTGTCACCATCCTTGGGGAAAGGAGGGACTACAGCATGTTTCCAGAATGAGGATACTTGGGCTGAAATAAAGGACAGATTAAGGATTAGGGAGTTAGGATAAGCAATTGCAGGAGCAGAAAGGTAGAGAAGTTTAGGATCGAGCTCATCTGGTAAGGAGTCCTTAGAGGGGTTGAGGGATAAGACAGCACTAAGAGCTTCGTCAGAGGAGATAGCAGAAAAGGAAAAAGAGGGAGGGGTAGGTACTGGCTGAGGTGAAGGGCTTAAGTTAGTAGGTGGCAAAGGGGAGAGGGAATTTAGAAGAGACATGGTGCACAAGGTGTAGTAGGCATTAAATTCATTGGCCACGGAGCCAGGGTCAGAAATTAGGGAGTTATTTATTTTGAGAACTGGAGGGTAAGGGTGAGAGGGGGAGAGAATAGGGCATGAAACTACCCTCCAGAATTTAGATGGAGAATTAATGTTAGTCAGCAATGAGGAGTTGAAATGATCAGACTTAACCAGTCTAGTAGCTTTAATACATGAATTGCGTAGCGTTCTGTATTTGGATATGGAATCAGAGCCGGGGCTTTGTTTATTAGTGGTATCTCTATTAGATGTTAACAACCCTCAAAGAGGTTGTGCTACCAGCTGTCTTGGGCCTTTGACAATATGGACAAAGGAAAAGCCTGTTGCTTAAATAAGGGGTCTATAGCATGCACATAAAAGTGAAAAGAAAAACAGATTTAATTTTTTTTCTAACTCTATTTATACCCCTTACTGACGAACTCTCTCCAGCGACCTCCTGATCCACAGTCTGTACCTCCCAACATGGCTTGGTGGCTCTCCACAAGCTCCTCTCCAGCACCGGACATCCCCTGGGTTTAACCTCCGGGGAAGGGCCTCCCCCACCCAGGGTGCTCTTTCTCTTAGTACACCAGGCCAGAGAGGGGGTGATAGCCTGAGAGCTGAGTCTGTATGTGGGAGAGTGGTCTGCGGAGGGAGGCACCTTCGGCTATCGGCAATATTTTTAGTTTTTTTTCCTATGTGCAATCTCATGTGGAGCCCGGCTGTCATGGCAACGTGTTGCCAAGGCTTCACCCCCAGACATATGCCATGATGCTACTTTGGGCTACCTCTGTCCACTACCAGAGGTCGCTCTTCAAGCAGTGGTATCCCTGTCCCTCCCCTGGGAAGAGAGAGCAGCCGTGTGGATACTCGATCTCTTCCCACCCCGCCGAACCCCGGCTCCCAAGGCTCTTTCCCGAACCAGAGTCGCTGGCGTGGCACAAGGTGTGGCATCCAGTACCTCAACCCTCAGCGCCACCGGGCTGGCTTAGAAAAACAGATTTAATAACAGAAAATAATTTTTATATATTGTTGATATCATGTCATGCAGACCAAGGAGAATTTTGAAGCATGTGAAAGCAACTGTGTACAGTAATGGGTATGTTATATAATTACAGTATCTAGCAAGTCCCAAACTGATGACCAACTACTTATAATTTTAGGTTTGATACATATTTGACATGCATATGATGTTAACTCCTGACCATCAGTAAGAAGGGAATGCTTTGAAAAGCTAGAGGACTCTCAGTGACAAGACAGGTGGTGCATACTACCTATGATGTATCTTAATAACAGAATCCTTACTGCAGCCATCTGTATGCCTTGAGTTGCAGGCTCATCCTGCTAGTCATTTCACACAATTACCTATTTTGCAATGATTTGATGAGGTCACTAGATACCTTGCCAACGTAGCATTTAAACACTGCTGTTGACTCCTGAATTGCATTGCATTTGTTTTTCCTGTGGTTTCCACTCACCTCGTACGTTGGCACCATTTTTTGGGTGACAGCAAAAATTGCTTGAATGTTGTTTTCCTCTAGTTTTTGAGCCAATTGTGCAACGGATGGGTAGTCCTAGGAAGAAAAATAAAAGCAAAGTAATCACCTCTCCAAGAATCAGGGCCAATCCATCCCCTTCCCCCCTAAAAAATTTAAATTGGTGTGCAAGGCAAAACAAATTTATTTATTTATATAATGCACTATTCAAAGGGGTCTAGGCACTGTATGATTACATAAAAAAAGATATAATCAAGATATATAACAATTTACAAAATGAATCAGAGTAATGAAAAACAGTAGGCCATCAGAGATGGTAGAACCCTATAATAATTACAAACTGTGTAATAAATAGTGACTCCTGAGTATCTCAAAACCTAGATGTCATAGATGGCCTGGAACAGACTAACAGAGGAAGTGGTGGGGGCTGGCCTAAAACAGACTACCAGAGGAGGTGGTGGGGGCTGAAACAGTGGAGGGATTCAAGAGGGCATGGGACAGACACATAGGGCTGCGTAGTGGGGGGGGGAGGGGAGCCAGTGGGAGGAGAGAGATGAGCAAGGGGGTAAGGGGCAGGCTAGATTGGCCGATGGGGTCCTTTTCTGCTGTCAAGATTCTATGATTCTATCAGAAACTTGTTTAAACAAATTAAACTTTAGCCCCTTCCCTAACATCTCCACCGGGGGGGGGGATATCTACAAGCTGATGGACAAAGCATTCCATGTACTGTAGATGGAGCTGTGATGGAAAAAGCCTTGTCCCCAGACTGTCTTAATCAAGATCTAGGGATAAACAGCAAGTTAGCCTCAGCAGAGCAGAGAGAGCAGCCTAGACTACAAAAGGTCAATAGATCTTTTATGTGGCTTGGACCCAGCCAGCGCAGGGCTTTGAATGTTAACAATGCAATCTTGAAAGAAATGTGTCACTGACTAGGTAGTCAGTAAACTTCATGCAGAACTGGAGTGAAACACAGAAACATAGAAGTTGATGGCAGATAAGGACTGCAAGGCCCATCCAGTCATACATAGATACATACATAGATACATAGACAGTGTCGGCAGATAAGGGCCTATGGCCCACCCAGTCTGCCCATTTGAGCTTGTAAGTTCAGTTTGTTTTCCTAGAAGTCCGTTTCCCCTTACCCCTGACCTCTAGAATTCCTTTATGTCTATCCCATGCATTCTTAAATCCCGTGATTGTTTCATCCCCCACCACTTCCTCTGGCAGGGTGTTCCACTTGTCCACCACCCGTTCTGTGAAGAAATTCTTCTCATGTTTCCTCTGAATCGTCCTCCCTCCAACTTCATCCCATGCCCTCTAGCCCTGGAACATCTTTTTCGCTTAAAAATAGTGTTTTCCTGCACCCTGTTTCTCCCTGTAAGATATTTGTATGTCTCTATCATATCCCCTCTCTTCCTCCTCTCCTCCAGGGAGTACATGTTCAGTTCCTTCAACCTGTCTTCATAGGACTTGTGATGCAATCCATGCACCATCTTTGTTGCCCTCCTCTGAACCTTCTCTACCCTGTCTATGTCCTTACGTAGGTATGGTCTTCAGAACTGTACACCGTACTCCAGGTGGGGCCTCACTAGTGTCTTGTATAGCGGAATTATGACCTCCCTTTCCTGCAGGTGATGCCCTGCCTATACATCCCAGCATCCTATTTGCTTTACCTGATGCCTTGTCACACTGTTTCTACTCCTGAGGTCATCAGAGATGACAACCCCAAGATCCCTTTCCTGCTTGGTGCATGCTATATCTCACCCCCAACTGATATATTGTGCCAGGGTTTTGTGCCCCATATGCATTATCTTGCACTTCTTTGCATTGAATTTCAACTGCCAAATCCTTGACCATTCTTCAAGTTTCTGCAGGTCCCTCTCATTCTGTCTCACACCTCTGGTGTGTCTACTCTGTTACAGAGCTTTGTGTCATCAGCGAACAGTGAAATTCTGCCTTCTAGATCCTGTGCAATGTCACTGATGAAGATGTTGAATAGGACCGGTCCCAGCACTGATCCCTGTGGTACCCCACTGGTCACTCTTCCCTCTGTGGAGTGACAGCCATTTACCACCACTCTCTTGGTCCTGCCACCCAGCCAGTTACCTACCCACCACACTACTGTCCTGCCCACACCCATATTCCCCAGTTTGTGTAATAGTCTTCTATGTGGCACAGTGTCAAAGGCCTTGCTGAAGTCCAGATAGGCCACGTCCACTGCCCTCCCCTGATCCACCTCTCTAGTCACCCAGTCAAAAAATTCAATGAGGTTGGTCTGACATGACCTCCCCCTGGTGAAACCATGCTGCCTTGGGTCCTGTAGTCCATTGACAACCAGATGTTCCAACAATCTCTCCTCCAGTAGTGCTTCCATGATCTTTCCCACTACCGAGGTGAGGCTGACTGGTCTGTAGTTCCCTGCTTCCTCTTTGTTCCCACTTTTGTATAAGGGACTACATCTGCTGTCCTCCAGTCTTTGGGTACTCTCCTATTTCCAGTGATTGGCTAAACAGGATAGCCAGAGGTTCAGCCACCACCTCTCTTAGTTCTTTAAGGACCCTGGGTGCACCCCATCTGGCCCTATTGCTTTGTCAACTCTTATTACTTCCAGTTCCTTCCAGGACCCTTTCTCGTAAAGGACTTGTGTCCATTTCTGCACCATTCTCACCCCTTGTACTCCCTTCAGACCCATTACCCCTCTTCCTCAGTAAAGACTGAGCAGAAATACCTGTTCAATATGTCAGCTTTACTGTTGTCATCCTCCACGCGACTCCCATCCTCCCCTTCAGTCTTGGTATCCTCCCTTTGTCTTTCTTTTTTCACTTATGTACCTGTAAAAGGTTTTGTCCCTTTAACCACTGATTTTGCAATGTGTTCTTCTGTCTGAGCTTTGGCTTCCCTTACTGACTTCCCTGCCTCCCTTTGTTTCTCCTGGTACTTCTCCCTATCCCCTTCTGCCTGTGTCTTTTTGTATTGCCTGAATGCAACCTTTTGGCTTTCACTTTCTTTGCTACTCTTTGAAAACCATAATGGTCTCCTTCCTTTCCTCTTGCTAACCTGCTTAATGCATAATTCTGTTGTTCTTATAATCCCCATTTTAAATACTGCCCACTGTTCCTCAACCCCTGATTCCTGTCCCATTCCCCTTAATGCCTCTTTTAAGTATCTCCCCATTTTCCCAAAGTCTGCCCCCCTAAAATCCAGGATACGTGTTTTTGTGTGGTTTGGTTCTGCTCTTTCTGTGATTTCAAACCACAATGACTGGTGGTCACTGTTACCCAGGTGCTCCCCACTGTTACCCCTATCACACTGTCCCTACTTAGAGCAGAAGGTCCAGTATTACCTTCTGCCGAGTTGGTTCCATGACCAGTTGTTTGAGGAAGGCACCTGAAGGGAGTCCATGATAAATCTGCTCCTAGTTGATGCTGCTGCTGGGATGCTCCAGTCCACGCCTGGAATATTGAAGTCTCAACCAGTACTACCTCACTTGTCTGCCATCCTTTGATGGCTAGCATCAACTCCCTATCTGTTTCTTCCTCCTGGGCTGGTGGTCTATAGACCACACCTAAGGATGGCTGGCCCTATTTTCCTTTCCAGCTTTACCCACAGTATCTCCCCCATTTTGTTCCTTCTGGATCTCTGTGGCCCTTATGTCATTTTTCACATACAGTGCCACTCCTCCTCCCTTCCTGCCTGCTCTGTCTCTCTCTGAATATGTTGTAGCCAGGTATGGCCATCTCCCAGTCATGGTTATCATTACACCAGGTTTCAGTGATGGCCACAATGTCCAGGTCTGACTGTACCATGACAGCCTCCAGATCTTCCATCTTGTTGCTAAGGCTCCTGGCATTTGCACACATGGCTTTCCATGATTTGACCTCCCTAGACTGCTTCATTGTTCTACTCCAGCCCCTTCCTTGGTTGTCATTTATCCCTGGTTCTCCTTGCTGTCTGCCCTTCTGCTTCAGTCTGCCCATTTCTTTTTCTACCTTATAAATGTGCCATCGGCCTTTGCTCTGTCAATGGCCTATCTATTCATACTCATCTGTATTGCTCCCTTATGCCTAACTATCCCATGCCTGTTTGAAGCCTGGCACTGTATTCATATCCACCACTTCCTGAGGTAGGCTGTTCCATGTATCCACCACCATTTCTTGGAAAAGAACTTCCTCACATTACCCCTTAATCGGCCTCCCTCTAATCTCATGCTGTGACCTTTTGTCCTGCTATTTTTCTTCTATTGAAACATGTTAGACTCTTTGACCTTGTTAGTGCCCTTAAGGTGTTTGAATGTTTCGATCATATCACCTCTCTTCCTCCTTTGCTCTAGGGTATACATATTGAGCTCTATTAATCTGTCCTCATATGTTTTATGATGCAGTCCCTGCACCATTTTGGTTGCCCTTCTCTGGACTGCCTCAATTTGGTTAATGTCTTTGTGAAGGCATGGCCTCCAGTACTGCATGCAGTACTCCAGATGGGGCCTAACCAGTGTCTTGTAAAGAGGGATTATTACCTTCCTCTTCTGACTTGTGATACCTCTACTAATACACCCCAACATCCGCCTAGCCTTACCTACTGCTTTAGTGGTCTGCTTGGATGATTTCAGGTTATTGGTGATGATGATGCCTAAGTCTCTTTCTTCCCTTGTGACTGCCAGCAACTCCCCTCCCACCCTATAGGTGGCTTCAGGTTTCTCTTCCCTATGTGCATGATCTTGTACTTCTTTGCATTAAACCCCAGCTGACACTCTTCCGACCATTTTGCTAGTTTATCCACATCTCGTCTCATCCTGCCCACCCCATCTGGATCATCTACTCTGTTGTAGATCTTGGTGTCATCTGCAAACAGACAAACCTTACCCTCCAGTCCATCAGCAATGTCACTGATGAAAATTTTGAAGAGGACTGGCCCCAAGACTGATCCCTGAGGCACTCCACTTGTGACTTGCATCTCTTCTGACTGTATACAGTTTACCACGACTCTCTTTCTGCCTGTCAACCAGTTTGACACCCAGTTGACCAATTTCTGACCCACCCTGGGCCTACCCAGCTTATTAATCAATCTTCTGTGTGGAACAGTATTGAAAGCTTTGCTGAAGTCAAGGTAGGTGACATCAACTGCTCCCCCTTGGTCCACCACTCTGATTACCCAGTCAAAGAAATCTATGAGATTAGTTTGACAGGATCTACCTTTTGTAAACCCATGCTGTCTTGGATCCTGTGTTCCTGTGGATTCCAGGTGTTGCATGATCCTTTCTTTAAGGAAAATGCCTCCATAATCATGCCCACTACTGAGGTAAGACTGACTGATCTGTAGTTCCCTGACTTCTTCCTGCTACCACTCTTGTGGAGTGGGATCACATGATCCCTTCTCCAGTCTTCTTGGGCCGCTCCTGTGCTCAGAGACTCACTAAACAGTTCTGATAATGGATCTGCTAGTTCCACCCTTAGCTCCTTTAGTACCCTGGCATGTATGCCATCAGGTCCCATTGCCTTGTCCACCCTGAGCTTATCGAGCTCTTGTAGGACCCTTTCTTTTGTGAAGAGACTAGTGCACATCTCCCTTCCCCCATGTCCATGGTGCTGAGCTGTGGGCCCTGCCCTATCTTCTCTTCAGTAAATACTGAACAGAAGTATCTATTTAGGATAGATGCCTCTATGTGGTCCTCCCTCATACACCCCCTTATCTCCTTTGATCTCAGCAATACCTCCTCTGGACTTTCTCCTTTCACTAATGTATCTATAGAAAGTCTTGTCACCTTCTTTTACTGTTTGTGCTAGTGTTTCCTCGGTTTGGGCCTTTGCCTGCCCTGCTGCCTTCCCTGCTTTTCTTAGGGAAGTTTGGTATGCCTCCCTATCTTCATCCCGCTGCGTTCCCTTATATTTCCTGAAGGCCAACCTTTTAGTGCTGACCTTTTCTGCTACTGTTTTTGAGAACCAAAGTGGTTTCCTTCTTTTACACTTCCTTTTCTCTCTAACACAACGGGATGCTGCTTTAAGTATTGCATCCTTAATGCTTGCCCACTTTGTCTGTACTCCCTCACCTGTATTTCTTTTTTGCCAGGGCTAGCTTAACTCTGTTGGCCATCTTATCAAAGTCAGCTCATCTGAAGTCCCATATTTCTGCCTTGGAATGGGATGATTTAGTTCTAGTGGTCAAATTGAACCATACCATGTGATGGTCACTGACCCCCAGGTGACCTTCTACCTGGAGATATGTGATTCTTTCCCTGTTAATCAGTACTAGATCTAGAATAGCCCTGTCTCTTGTGGGTTGTTGTACCAGTTGACATGCCCAAACATTTTGACCCCAGCAATCAATCTGGCAACAATGTTCTGCACCAGCTACAGGGGACATTCCAACTTTCTAGACAGCCCTAGGTACACTGTATTGCAGCCATCAAGTCTAGATGTCACAAAGGCATGTGGATCTCCAGGTAATCATAAACTAGTCAGGGCTTGATCTGGGCGACGTTCCTTAGTTTAAAAAATCCACTGCAGACAATAGCCACCACCTGAGATTCTAAGGACAGCTGGTTATTCACAATAATTTCCAAATTCTTAACTCTATTCATGACTGAAGAGGAATACCATTTAAAGGTGGTCAGTGTAGCAAATTGCCGGTCATTGCTGACCCACTAGGACCTAGTTTGACTAGTAGCACCTCTTCTCTTTCAAAGATTTAAGCTCAGCCAGTTGGAGGCCATCCAGTCAGAGATTTCTTTAAAGCATTTGTCTAGTACAGGAACCACATCGTACCCACGTGACACAACAGACAGGCACAATTTGGTATTATCTGCATAGCACTGAAATTCCTACCTGTATTACAGAATGACAGCTTCTAGTGGCAGCATGTAAATGATGAACAACATGCAATATGGAATTGACCATGAGGCACCTCACAGCCAATAACAGCAGGACACAAAGAATAAGTCACCAGTGCAACCCGATGAGGAGGAAGGACTCAAACCACCTAAGTGCTGTTCTGGTGACTCCTGATGTTGCCTCAGGTGACTTATCAAAATTCCTTGATCCAACTTATCAAATGCCAACAGGAGGCTGAACAGAACTACTATAGAGCATTCTCCTCATCTCTTGCAAGAATGTGGTCTTTCAGCACCTTGGCAAGTGTGATTTCAGTGCTATGCCAAGGTCTGAAACCAGACTGAAATGGCTCACAGATGTTATACCTTTCAAAGTGACCTCAAGCTGTCCTATCTTTTCAGCCACCTTCCCCAAAGAGGGAAGATTTGAGATAGGTCTGTAATTTATGAGGAGGCTCTGGCCCACAGATAGTTTCTCTAGGAGAGGTCTCACCACTGCCCTCTTTAGAACTGAAGGGAAAACCCCCTCCTCCAAGAAACACCAGACGATACTTAAAACAACTGAACCTAGCATCTCCTGACAACCCACTAACAGTGGGGTTGCTCCAGGATCAAGAAGACAGAAAGTAGTTTGCAGCCCAGAGATTACTAAGTGCAACTTCAAGTGAAACTGGCTAAAATGCATGCTAGGACCATGGAGGGCTCTCCATCATTGATGACCTGGCAATGCTAGCACCCGACAGGCAACTTGTAGAAAACTCTGCCCCAACAGACAACACTTTGTCTAGGAAGAACCAACTGAACTTTCTGCAGTTCCCTGCTGAAAGAGTTGTTCCAGACCGTAGACAGTGTGGATACAGTAAGCTGTCCACAGTGCAGAATCAAGCTGGAAGGTGTCTGCCTAAAGCAATCACCAGTTACAGGAACTCTGACTTTTTCAGCATGTCTCTCCGCTGATACTCTTTGTAAAGAGCTCTCAGAGCCAGTCTGTCATCCACCAGGCTGGATCTCCACCAAGAACACTCCAACCTCTGTACTGTTGCCTTCACCTGGCACAGCTGCAGGAGTGCTGTAGCCTTGGCACACTCCTTGCATGCTGTCTCCATACCTGAGATGCCCAGCACCACCATGAGCTTCTCAGGCTTAAGACTTTGTTTAATGCTGTACAGAACTATATCTACAGAGGGAGACAACATCTAGTAGCCCCCAGCAAGAAACTCCACAGCATGGTGGTTGGACCATCCTGCCAGAACCACCCTAACATCCAATATGTCTAAACCCTGCCGGAAGACAAGTTTTAAGGCTTGGCCCATCTTGTGGGGGGCACAGGTAGCTTCTTGTTTTAAGGCCCAGTGGCGTCATCAACTGAAGGAACTGCTGAGCAAATTGCTAGGTCTGAACATCAACCCAAGCATTAAAGTGTCTCAGGATCAATAAACAGGGGAATTCCCTATGCAAGAGAGATCAGGTTAACTGATTCCATCCTCTCTGAGACTGACCAGGGCCAAATCACTTCCACCATTTTTGTTGACCTGGCCAAAGCTTTCGACACTGTTGCCCACCCCATTCTCCTGGTGAACTTCACCGCTTCTGGGCTCTCGACTGATGCCACTAACTGGTTCTGGTCTTACCTTCTGGGTAGAATCCAGTCAGTTAAAATTGGTGGCTCCCTATCCCCACCCCTCCCTATCAACACCAGAGCCCCTGAGGCTCTGTGCCTGGCCTCATACTCGTCTTCCTCTTTCTAAATAACCTTCCCACTGCCTGTACCTCAACGTCCATCCACATGTATGCTAATGACACAGTACTATTTGCCTCTGGCTCCTTCCCCACTGAGCTGATGACCAGTTTCCAGCTGGACTTTGACAGTGCCCAGTGCTGGTTCCAGTCAAATCAGTTGGCCTTAAATGCAAAGAAGACAGTTTTAATAACCTTTGGCACCAGACAAAAGATCTCAAGACTTACATCTGTCCCATACTTTCACACCCTTGATGGGTCTCCTCTTGAAGATATCCCTACCTTCAAGTACTTGGGGGTATGGCTTGACTGGAACCTAGACTTCTCAACTCACATTGAGGCTATCCATAAAAAGTTGCACCCAAAGCTAGGTGCTTTGTATAATAATCAGAGGTACATTTCCTTGCCGGCTCACAGAGCCATCTTGCAGAGAATGATTTTCCCCATCTTTGACTATGGAGACTCAGTCTACAACGCTGTTCCTAAGTCTACATTGGCCAGACTGGACCTGATCTTCCATTCTTTCTGCCATTTTGCTCTTGACTGTCCCGCCTCCACCCGTACTCACCACTGCCCTCTACTCTGCCCTTTCCCTTCCCTTGAGGTCAGACGCCTTAGACATTGCTCCTCCTTGCTTGCCAAATACAGGCTTGGCTCTCTCCCCTCCTACTGCTCTTCTATTCTCTCATCTCCTCCCAGCCCCACTCTTTACGCTCCTCTCAATTTTGCTCCCTCGCCCTCCTGCCTAGGTCAACTACAGCTGGCCAAATGGCATTCTCCTACCATTTCTCTAAACTTTGGAACTCCCTCCCCCTATCCACCCACTCTGCCACCTCTATCCACTCACTCTCCTGTCATCTCTGAGAGTTCTACTTGCACACCTGCAACTGCTTCTGAGTTTTCCTTCCCTCTGCTCTTACCCCTCACTATTCCTCTCCCATTCTGTCCCTTCCCCAATTTCTCCTCCTGTTTCTCCACTGCCCACCTGCAATACCTTCCTTCTCTACTCCATTTTTTTTATACATTTCATTTTTATTGTGTTTTTCCAACATATATACATACATGTCATCAGATCGCAGTTTGTTGATATTCTTTACACTTTTTGTTTATACAAGTAGATGAGGATTAATAAATAGGTTTGACATACTTATTAGACATTGCTTACTTCATTCTGTAGAGGAAGATTAGTGTATTAAAAAGTAAATGCTTACCCTTTTGGAAACAGATAATTTCTTGGGGTTGGTGAGTGTCTATCCATGTATCACTAAGTTCATAAAGCCAACTTAATTCAATGCTCCTTACACTGTGTCTACCAATCTAACCCTCTTTCTTATCTGTTGCTACTGGCTAGGATGGTCTATCGACTTACTTCTTCCGATTTTGGGTTATAGCCCTTTGATCAGTGGTGTTCTAGTTCAATCACTTCTCTTCATTTAATTTCCCTCGTACCTGTTGGTGGGAGAGATCCCATTATCTCTCAGGCACCACAAGACAGGGTGCCTGATCTGTGGATGGCCCTTCCCCGCTGTCCTCAGCCTAGAGGCGTCCATCTCTGTTAGGTGATATCTATCCTTCTAGGGGATGAAGGTGCATTCTTTCAACATGTGGTATACCTGCCATCGAGTCCATCTTATAGTGAACTTCTCTCCCTGATCATTTAGGTTATGTGTTATTCTCTCCATAGTATATATCTGCCTTGTGATGTCCCACCAGTTTTGTATCATTGGGGTCTTGTTAGTCAGCCATAATTTTGTAATTGTCTTCTTTGCCGCTGTAATGAGAAGGAGAAGAAGGTATCTAGTGTTTGGGCCTCTCAGCGCTTCGGGGAAGTTAAAAAAGAGGAACATCTCCATTGTTAACTGAAGCTGGGGTTCAAATATTTCCTGTAGCTGCAACTGGAGAGCCAAGAGAAATGGTCTAAAGTGTGGACATGCCCACATAATATGTGTATGGTTTGCCCTAGTTTCACCACAGGCAGTCTAACACATTGCTGTGTTGGTGGGGGTGTAATGGTTGGTGATTAAGGGGGTTCTAAAGTACCTTATTAAATTTTTCCATGCATATTTGCACCATTGGTGTGAGCTTGTCACCCATTCTACATAGCCACAGGCTCACTGCCAGGTCTCTAGGTTGACCATGTACCCAGTTTCCTGACTCCACTGTTGGCGTACCCCTTCTATTTGAGATTCTCCCTGGGAGTTCAATAGGTGGTAGTATAATGATACTAGGTGGTCCTGTTGTTGGGTATTGTTCAGTTGAATTTGGCCATGAACCAGTGATGGATACTGCTCAGGTGTCCAGAGCCCTTTCAGAAGATTTTCGATATTGTGCCCAAGCTGCAGATATCGGTAGAAGTGTCAGTGTGGCAAGGGGAATTTTCTTTGAATCTTTGCAAATGACCAGATGTTTCCCTGTGACATCACCTGTGTTATATATTTTAAACCAACTCTCTCCCAGCCTCAAAATCCATCATCCAAAGTATCTGGGGGGAAGTCACAAACCTGAGATAGGGCATATAAGGATTTGAAAGATGGTCAGGCGTTGGTCTTTTCTGTTAGTTTGCCAGTTTTTAAGTTGGGATGTAAGCCATGGGTTTGGGAGCTGACTCACTTCTGAATTTGGCGCCAGATCATACAATATTTGAAAGTAGGTGTGGTCACCTACCAGGTCTCTTTCTATCTGTAACCAGTGTGGGTTAGGTGTCTTATTTTGCCGAGCCATTACTTGTGTCAGAGTCGTTGCCTGCTGATAGAGTCACAGGTCTGGGAGTGCCAGCCCTCCCTCCTGACAGGGAAGGGTCAAGATTTTGAGGCAAACACGAGGCCTTCTATTTGCCCATATAAATTCAGATATTAATTGATCCCATTCTTGAAAGGTTTTCAGTGGGATGAAAATAGGAATGTTTTGGAATAGATACAGTGCCTTCCCTGCTCCATGAATCTGCCATAAGCTACCTATGTATTTCTGTGAATGCTGCAATTGTCTAAACTTTTGCCTGGCTGGACAACTGGTGCCACTACAGTCGCTTCCTCTATGTACTATCACCAACTTGGCCAAACAATCTCTATTGTAATTTGTGATTTTATATTTTTGTTTTTGTGCATATTGCTCTTCTGCTCATTCATAGCGTTTACCATTTTTGAAGAACATAATATTTGGACACAAAGTAGCTTATATTTTTCATCAGCTCTGTATTTCTTACCCACATTATGTATTACTGAGGTCAGAAGCATGAAAACAGAAGAGCTGTTCCCTGAGGGTTCATCAGCCCCTATTGCTTCTTCCCAACCTGATGTCATAATACTGTGCTTGTGACATCACACTTATTTCCATGGCAACAGACTGTGATATCACAACAGAGCATTATGATGTCAAGTAGGGAATAAGTTATAGAGGTGGATGAACTCTTAAGGGATAAAGATCCTGTTTTTGTGGGAATTTCTTCAGTAATAAGTAATGAAGAGGAGACAACTACAGAAAATATGCAAAATGCAAGTTGAATTGTGTCCAGCAATTATGTTTTCCAAAGTTTTTGCAAAGTTTATTTCTTGCCATTTAATTTGTCATCTTATTTACTTTTGTTGCATCTTTTTCTTCCTTGTACCTTATCCACAGGATGCATCTGGAAACGAGCTGCTAGCCCAGTTCAGTGTGTTCTTCCTGATAAAACTTCTGTTCCCATCCTAGAGGGAAATAAACTAGGAGAATCCTGCACTCCACATCTGCCCCACCCTTTACAGCTGTACATTCAAATTACCTTGCCTCTCTCACAGGGCATGTTGTGAGCCCTATGCTGGATCTAAAGCAGATAGTCCCCCCAATGTCATTTGAAGTAGTGGATCACTGAGAAACCAGCTAGGAGAGCTGTATCCATTACAGGCCCAGAGTCATTACCCTGCCACACCTTAGTGATACTGTACACACCAGGTCTGCCTAGGAATCTGTGATGAAATCTAACAAAACCAGAGATTTATTCCTCAGGAGCCTGCTGTTGCAATGAATTGCCCAAAGGGGAGGAATATGGACAGTTGATTCTCTGGTTACCTATCCCTGATTCCAAAGAGACTCCCTTAGGATAGTGACTAGGCAGATTGGACCCCTATCCCTGGCCACTCTAAGCCCAGGGTGCCTTCTCAGACTACTGTAACATTCTGGATTAGTCCCTTCCTGATATCTATTTCCAGACTGTACCTTCATCTCTTGCTCAGCCTCCTCAGAATCCTCAGACACCTGCAGCAGTCCAAAACCATTGCTAGGGTCACGGGAGTCAAGAACGAGTAAAGGTGGCTAAGTTGTTCTGAGGAGTAGACTTGTGTAGGGGCTTTTGTTAAGTAACACATAATAGGCAAATAATCTGGAGCCTAGAAAAACCCACAGTCTCCCCCCACAGTCACCTTCCACTTCCTATATAAAATCAACAAATAAATACCCCTACCAAGCTGGCCCAGTGGCACAGATGGCTATGGTGCTGGATGCCTTACCTCCACCACGTTGGTGACCCGGATTCAAGAGCAAGCTAAGGCCGCTGGGGGTCAGCTGAGGTGGGAGAGGATGGAGTGTCCAGAACACTGCTGTCCTCTCTGGGGAGGGGGGACGTGATGTGCTGCTCCTATACTGCCACCATATGGAGGCATGGTGGAAGGGCAGTAGGTGTATTCCAGAGGGGGACCGCCAGTGGCCAGCATGTACAAACCTCTACATGCATGTGTGCCTGCATCATTACATGCTGCCAGACATGGGGGGGGGGCCCAAAATAAGGAAACAAAAGCTTGACTCAGGTATATGAAGTTGGACCTGCCACCTGTCCCATGCTGCTACTCAGGACCTGCCAGCTGGCTTATGCACTAGCGGCAGGAAGGATGGACCTTCCTCCCTGTCCCACCACAGGGGCACTCCATGGGGGTACAGGTAGGTCCTGGGGGAGGCAGTTGGTGGGGTGGTGGTCAGGGCTGATGGCCCTACTGGAGCCTTGGGTCATGAAAGAAACAGCTTAATTGAAAAAAAAAAAATACCCCTACCTCCCACACAAACACTCCCCTTGCACGTATACACACATACACACACTACTCACTCCAACTTTACTTTAATAAATACGATAAATAAGTAAAACAGCCTTATATTCTGTTGAAGAAGGGTGCCAAATACATTCTGTTTGCTTTCTGAAAGGTTCCCCAATTCAGTTCAGAATACAAAAAAAGTTAGTGTCACAAGAAGTATACGGAGGTCCTCATCTGCTACAACCACTGGTGAGGAAATTTGTCAAAAGGTTCTATCCATGACTCATGTTGTGGTCTCCTTGGTCTCCCTAGTGTGCCCGATTCAACCTTTCTGGTCCAGAAAATCACTGAAGCATTTCCACCCCACCCCCCCGGGGTCCTCTCTCACCAGTCTGGGTGGGGGGGGGGCCTTTGTTAGCAGGTTTGGCAAATATTGTTCATTATATCAATGTGAACCCCCTTCCAGCCAATCAGATTGCTTACTTACAGGGCATTGTGTGGTAAACAATCCAGGACAATACAAAATACTCAATGAACAACCTAAGATTATGCAATTTAGTCAGTAAACACCCTTGTAATGTTGAGATGAGCAGTGAGTCATTTCAAGCTTTAACTGTGATCCTGTCTCTTTTTTTGTTTGTTTGTGAAAATGACCTTGATATGATAGCGATTATCACGGTGGATTGTTGGATCAGTCCTCGGGAATAATGGTACAGTGGAACATGGCCTTGGCCTCTGGCCTCAGTCATTAGACTTCAGCCTTGGTCCTGGTCCACAGTGTCCAGTGCCATTAGTCTCTCATACACCAGAAGGTCCCCCCAGTTATCGCTATAACAAGTCGCTGATCTCTCACAGTGGCATTGAGAGGAAGTGAGTCAGCTCAAGCCCACCCAAAACTTGGGCCATTCTCCAGCAACAGTACTAGGACAGATCACAACCAGAAAATCAACTTCCTCAGCACCCGGCGATAGAATCACTGGTCTTTACTGCCGACACAGAAAACACCCAATCTCCCCACCATCAAACCCAGGATATAAGGGTAAGCTTAACACTCCGAAAATCCTCTGCCTAGCAAACACAGAGCTGCTGAAACAGACCCTACAGCTACCACAGTTCAGAAGCTCTCCACATTTCCAGGGAGGATGAACACATAGAAACACCAAATTTTATGGTAAATAAGATAGTTTGGCCCACCTAGTCTGCCCATTTTTCCCTATCTACATTATCACCACAGACCTTACTTGATCTACAGCTCTTTCTCTCTCCTCCTGTTCCTTTTCACTACAATTCCCCTGTGCCTGTCCCCGGCATTCTCGAACCCTACCACTGTTTTTGTCCTCACCACCTCTGCTGGAAGGTTGTTCCAGGAATCCACCACTCTTTTTGTGAAGAAGTACTTCCTCACATCTCTTCTGAATCTACCCCCCTCCAGCTTCACTGCATGTCCCTTTTGATAAAGGCAGAACAGGAAGCATGGCCAAAGAAAGTTGTGGTTTTATTGCAACCAGCAATATCAAAAAAAAAACAAATACAAAAATATTGACCCCTGGAAACTGGAAGAGTTGATGTCTCCACAGTCAACACACCACACCCAAGCAACCGTCAAACATTACCCTAAAAAAATAGTAAAGAAAATGTTACCTCCCTGTAAACTACCTCATTCTAATACCTGTCTCACACTAAAAGGATCTCAGAATTACACTAAACCCACCCTATGCTAATTAAGCTCAAAAAGCACAGGTAAATAAAGCATGAGTAAGCATTACACAGTTTGTACAAGAGCATGAAAAGAGTTCATAGAGACCTCAAACTAATACCATACCCAGCTGGAAGGCTATCATGGATCCTTAAAATCGACTTGGCGCAACTTGGTTCAGGTTACCCCTTATGCAATGACATCCACCAGTATGGAACATTAGGTGTTAGATGTCATAGTTTACTGTGTGATAAATTGTTTTTCTTGCCCATTGGATTACACTGAGTACCTGCAGTATCCTGCAGGTTATCACTGGCAGAAACTGTGATAAGAGCATATTATCCTGGTGGGCAGCACTATATGTCCTATTTGTAACAAAGTTACATGTGCAAACAAATGGTTTTACATCCCCTCGGTAATAGTACTGCTCCAACCATTATCACTGACGAGAAAGGCAAAAAAAAATATTACGTTTAAATTCAAACTAATTAGAGAAGTAACAGGGAACACAGAAAGCCATTGTGTTCCTTAATCAATCTGGCATTATCAAGCCGTAAAAAAACCCCAAAACTTTAATCAGTTCATAATGGCTTTCTGAAAAGCCCAGGAAAAGTAATCTTTCAATTCTATATATAAATATGTTAATTGTACAGTATGCATAGTGTTACAGACACAAACCAGGCTGTCTATAATGGACCTTCCAGGCATTTCGTAAACACTTTTCCCAGATTCCCTCAGCTGGCAACTCTACCAATGAATAGTAACACATTAACAAAGTAAAATAGCAATTTAAGGTCAGAAGGGACTCAAGGTTCATCGGGTTTGCTCCCCCACACTTTATAAATAAGGATGAGTAAGTATACTGAGCAACCAAGTACTAATACAGATATAGATATAGATAGTATTCTCTACACACTGTACTACCCAGGGTACCCTTTGATTGCATTGGTAAGCAGAAATTTGTTCCAACATACTGTACCTTAAAGGTCTCTATTTTCTTCATATCTATTGTTTTCACTAGTGGTTATTTTTTTCTGAGGTTCCCCACCTCTGGGAGAAGAAATGCCACCAACCATTACTCCCCAGTTTACCACCTCTGAGCTTTCGGGGTGTATCCTCAAAACCACTTAGCAAACATTGCCATCTGCCTGATCTTAAAGAAACCCTTGTGTAAGAGGTAGACTGAGATAATGTCCCCTCTTAGCCTACTTTACTCCAAGATGAAGATGTTAAGGTCCACCAACTTCTCCTCTTAACTTTTGTGTCCCACCCACCACGCCTGATAATTTTGGTAGCCCTGCATTGACTGACTGAGTGTCCTGTTTGTACTGAGGAGCCCTGATCTGCATATAATGGTTCAGGTTGGGCCTGACCAGGACCATATAAATTTCAGGATTACCCCCCCTCCCCCGATCACTCCCTTTTGATATGCTGCAGCATTCTGTTAGCCCTCTTGACAGTGGCTGCATGCACACTGCCTATCAACCTCCCACCCCATGTCTAATCCCAAGGTACACAACAGGAGTCCCATACAGTATGTAGGTCTTACCTCAGTTTTCCCTTTCCAAGTGTCATATTGCATTTGACTACATTGAACCTGAGACTCCAGGATATGGACCAATCACCCAGCTTGTTCTGGACCTCTAGAAATTTGTCCGCATCTTCAAGAGTCCCCCACTCTGTGTGACTTAGTGTCACATGTTAAAGAGCAGCTGCCCCCTTCAAGAGAACTTTAACAAAACATAATATTTAGATAAAGTTCAGCTTGTATTTCACATTAGCTCTTTGTTCCTCCTCCCCATTATTTATTGCTGAGGTCATTTGCATGAAAACAGGCTTTTTGCTCCTGAAGAGTTCATCTGTTTCTGTTGCTGTCTTCCTACCTGAGGTCATGATGCACTGCTTGTGACATTACAGTTACTCTCACAGCAACAGATTGTGATGTCACAACAGCATTATGATGAAGTAGGGAGTAAGCTGTAGAGGCAGATTAACTTTAAAGTAACTGCAAGGGATAAAAATCCTGTACTCATGCACATTTTCTCAGTAATAAATAATGGGGAGGAGAAGTCTAGAATATACAGTATATAGAATACAAGCAGAATTTTACCGAATTATTATGTTTTTCAAAGTTTTCTTTGAGGCATCAGTAGCTCTTTAACTTAAGCAGACTGCTGGACACCGCAGCTTTCAGATTGTTGATGGAAATGTTAAACAGCAGTGGATCCAGCACTGATCCCTCAGGGATGCCACTCAGTACTACTGTCTGCTCAGAGTTGTGCCCATCCATGACAACTCCTGTCTCCAAGCCAGTTAGTAATGCACCTTGTGTAGGCCTGGATTCTGAGCTGATATATTTTGCTCCATTATTCTACCCTTAATAATGACTTCAAGGATGTTGTCCAGCACTGATGTTCGGCTGGGGACCATATTGGCCACTGTCACATCCTCTGACACCTTCCTCCTTTCATCTGTCCTGGAAAAAAAGCTTTGGTGCTGCCCATAGCCAGAATAGAAGCAGGAGTTGTGGACAACAGAACTCCTGCTGTGTCGTCCACAGCAAGGTTACACAAGCCGAATAGTGTGCTCCGGGATGCCACAAGCCAGTGCCCCCAAGGTAGTCACACCAATGTATGAAAATAAAACGGAGGCACTCAAGAGATTGAGATCCATAAGGTATAGATAAATTCCAGGTCAGCATTTATTTGTGTGTATAGGAGATGCCAACTGTCTGCCCCCCTGATGAAGACTGAATGGTCAAAGCACTAAGACAGCCAGTCAATGTCTCCTGCACATGAAGACTTAATGGTCAAAGCGCAGTCAGTCGATGTCTCCTGCACACTAAAAAAATACTAACCGGGGGCCAGTCCAGTGGTATAGAGGGCTGAGACACTGGTAGCATCTCACTCTCGCCATGTCAGTGATCCGAGTTCAGGAATGAGCTCAGGTCGCTGGGGGTCACTGGGGGAGAAGGCTGGGAGAGGATCAAGCAATTGCCTGGCAGCCCTCCGCTCCCAGACTGAGGTAATGAGCTGTCTTGACACTTGGCTGCCACCAGGTGAGGCCAGGTGGTAATATTGATGCGAGGGAGGCTAATGTAAAGTCAACTGGGTGGAAAGAGCTGGCAGTTCCGGAGCACGTGCACGCCTCTATGTGCATGTGCCATCTGAGTTTGTCGTAGCCCTAAGAGGTAAATGAAGGTGGAAAATGGAAGAGGACTGGGCTCAATTAAGCCTTACCTGAGGTGCCATGATCCACCCTGCCACTTCAAAAAGGGAAGGGAGAATCTGAATGGGAGTCTCCAGGGGTGGGGAAGGATGGTCTTCCCTCTCAGCTCAGCTGCAGGGAGAGAATCCGTGGGGCAATGCCCCCCAGGAGGGAAAGAGGCAGCAGGTTGGCTGAGGACCACTGGGTCTCAGGTTGATCAGCTACCCAATCAGCCCAGCAGGTTAGAAACCTTGATGAAATCAATAACTAAATGCTGACCTGGAAAGTATTGCTATCTTGTGGACCTTAGTCTTTTGAGTGTTTCTGTTTTGTTACTATTGTTGTCCACAGCTCCTGCTGCTATCTTGTCTTCCAGTCCTTCCTTGGCTTCTTTGACTTTAGCTGTGCAGTGCCTCAGTACTGCTCTGTACCCCTCTCTGGCCTGGGGGAACCCTTCATAGATGTTTTTGTTTAGGATCAGTTTACCTTAAGTCACTGTTGAGCGGGTGGTGGGGAGGGGGTTGCACTTCTTCGACAATTTCCCAACACTGTTTACAGAGATGCAGACCTCTGAAGCTGCTTCAAACACTATTTTAAAAGAGCTTCCTCTGCATTACTAGTCTGGTGCCGCTGCTCTAGACCATGGCTCACCAGGCCCTCAATCTCCATAATATCTGCAGTTCTAGTTTCAAGTCCAGGAGGATGAGGCCCTGGCTAGTTTTTCCCTGTCACTAAAGAGGTTACCTACTTGTGGTCACTGACTGCTACTAGTTTTTTGATGTTCGCACTGGAGATGACTGCATTTGCACTACTGAAAAACAAGGTTAAGGGAGACATAAAACCTATTTTCTTGTTGGGCATGCAGTTCAGGGACTCGGTGCTCAATGGACAGGAGCCCAGTTTCCCCCTTGCCTTTAGCCCTTTCAGGATGTCAGTCTATGCTATTCAATACTTCAGCTGAGATATATTAGTTCCAAAAGACTGGAGGGTAGCAGACATAGTCATTCTCCACTGGGGGGACAAGGAGCAAGCGGGTAACAACAAATCTGTCAGTCTTACCTCTGTTGTGGGTAAACTGATGGAGACACTAGTCAAAGAGGACCTCAGACTACCATGAGGGCATTGTACTCCAGGATAGTAAACAGCATGGGTTAGGGGCAGGGAGGTCTTGTCAGACTAACCTGATTGTATTCTTTGACTAGGTAAGGAGGGTAGTGGATAAGGGACATGGTGTGGATTTACTCAGATAGCAGCAAGGCTTTTGACTTGGAGCCTCACAGGGCTCCGCTGAGCCGCATGGACAACAAAGTTGTCGACATGAGGCACCGCGAAATCTCCAATACCAACAGGTGAAATTTCACCTATCAATATCTGAAGTGTTTTTTGCCAAGGGCTATGCCCACCGCACCCCTCATTTGGGGTGCTCTGCCCCCTGCACCCCATTACTAATATTATTAACTCTGAATTGGAATTGATTTTGAACAGGGGAAACACCGGCAAAACCAGTGCTGGTGTGCAGCAGGACTCTTACAGCGACAACTTCAAATCTGTTTGAAAGTGTCACTGTAATGGGTTTTGCCATCTGGCTTTTGCTGTTTTAATGTGTTACGGACTCACAGAAGGTTGCTGAAGAAGCTAGAGGATCTGTCTGCAGTGAAGGACACAGTTAAAGGTGCTTGAGCTTTTGCTTATGTAGCTCCTACTCTGTGGAATTCTCTACCTCGTCGGGTTCGGCAGTGCCAGATGGTGGAGAGCTTTAAAGCCACACTGAAATCCTACTTATTTAGCCTTGCTTTTCTGTGATTGGACATGGTGGATTTTAACTGTTTTTCTTGAATTTTAACTATTTACGGCTTTTGATGTTAATTGTGACACTTCTGTAAAGCGCTTTGATACTTGCAGATTGCACCGTATAAATAAAGTTTATTATTATTATTATTAAAGGGTTGAGCAACTGGTTAGAAGGAAGACGGCAGCAGGTTGTGGTTAATGGAGTCAAATCTGAAAAGAGGGAGGTTGCTAGTGGGGTGCCACAAGGACTGAACCTGGAGCCAGTACTCTTCAATATAATCATCAGCGACATGGGAGAAGGAATCTAGGGCAAAATGTGTCTCTTTGCAGGTGACACTAAGCTCTGTGGCAGGGTAGACAGTAAGGAGTGGGTTAGGGAGATGCAAAGAAACTTGCAAAGGCTAGAGAGGTGGTCAAAAGTTTGGCAGTTGAAATTCAATGCTGGAAAGTGCAAGGTAATTCATATAGGGAACAAGAACCCTAGGACAGAGTACTGGATTGGTGGTTGTGGTGGTGGTGGGATGTGTGTGTGTATAAAACTGGGTATGACCTCTGAGGAAAGAGACCTAGGGGTCATCATCAGTGACTCCCTAATCAAGCCAGTATAACAAGGCCTGCAGTAAGGGAAACAGGATACTGGGTGTATAGAAAAGGGTACCAAGGAGGTACTACTAGCTCTCTATAGATCACTGGTGAGGCTCCACCTGGAGTACTGTGCCCAGGTTTGGAGTCCTCACCTGAGGAAAGATAAGGACAGGCCAGAGAGAGTGTAATGTAGGATAACCAGAACAGATCTTATAAGGATCGGCTTAAGGCAGTGAACATGTACTCACTGGAGGCCAGATGAGAGAGGGTCGATATGGTAGGGACCTTCAGTTTACAGAAAGGAGTGAACAAAGTAAATTGTGAGGAACTATTTAGCGTAAGTAGTGGATCAAGAACACGGGGGCATGAATGGGAACTGATGGGAGGAGGTTCAAGAGGGTAGTGTGAAAGTTTTATTTTACAGAATGGGTGGTGGAGTCATAGAGTGATCTGCCAGCTGATGTGGTGGGTGCCAAAACTATCGATGGTTTTCGAAGGACTTAGTGGTTGATCGGGACAGTAGCAGTAGGGCGGGGAGCATGGGGTGAATAGTGTGGGTTAGAACCCTGTATAGACAGTAGGTCTTGGGTATCTTAGGGATTTATGGGCAGACAGGATGGGCCAGTGGTCTTTTTTAGCTGTCATTTTCTATGTTTCTATGTTCCCTTGCCCCACAGACTGATGTCCCCCAGGATCACTGTTACCTATCTGATTTGTCTGCTGTCATACTTTCTCTGATCAGCTGGGCATCATGCTCCACAGAACTGTTTGGGGAGTTGTGGCACAACCACAAAATGACTCTTCTATCCGTCCTTTACCTGACTCCACCCTGATGGACATTCTAGGACTTGAGACTACTAATGTTCTCCTTGTCCACAAAACTACCTCCCTTCCGAAGAAGACTGCCAACTAGTGTTGCTCAGATAGTGCTGTTGTGGATCCTACCACCCTCCATCAGATAGTGCTGCTATCCTACCTAGGATCCTACCAGAAATCCTACCAAAGATGGATGTCAGATCCAGGGTCAGATAGCAATGGATCCTACATCATATTCAGGGATCTTAGGTTGGATAGTTCGGATACAAGCTGGATCTGTTGGTTGGATCTGTTGCTAGGATCCACAGGATCCACAATGTTTTTCGAATCTGTGCACTGGATCGTAGAGGGTCGGATCCGTGGTCAGATAGCACTGCTATCCTACCACAGCAAGTACAGTATTTGGCTAAATGGGAGGTATCTGCTGGCAACCTAGTTTCTAGGATACTATCTGAGCAACACTACTGCCAACCCCTTTACCTGTCAGGTCTATCCCAGATACATGATGGTTGAGAACAGATAAGGACACATGTCCATGCAGCCTGCCCTGTTATTCCTACCTAGGCTTTATTCAATCATGTTGGGTTTTTCACAACTCTTTCTGACCTCCTACTTGTTTCTACGTACTCCCCTGTAGCTATGTCACTGGCGTTTGAAACCCGGGATAATGCTAGCACTAATTAGTTTTCTGGGTAGTCTGTTCCATTTGTGCACAACTATTTCTGTATAGAAATGTTTCCTTATGTCTTTCTTGAAGTTCCCCCTGCCAGTTTACATTTGTATCCCCTTGGTGGTCATGTGATATTTTATCCAAAATAAATCTATGGTGTCTACCTTGTTATGTCCCCAGTCCTCCCCACCTGCTGTTATTCCCTATCTTCCTCTCCACTCACCCCCTCCCCTACCCCCCACCTTCCTCTGGTCTTTCTCCTCTCGCTGACTCCCCTCAGCCCATTCTCCAACCTGAGTTGCCTCACCCCCCCCCACGTCTTCCTCTCCATTTGACAAGGCCAACCGTCACGGCTGCAACCATAGCACCTATCCCATCTCCCCCACTACTTGCTGATCCCTTTGTTGCCCAACTGTAGTGTCTCTCCTTTTAACTCCTTCTGTGTATCTAAGAAGGTACTTTATATTTTTATACAAACTGAATCAGCTGCACCCCATGCAACTGCCTGTGTAATAACTTGTCGTTTTCTTTGCTAAATCACTTGTAGTGCATCTTGTAACTGTATTTGTACGTGTGTGTCTTTTTGTATTCTGTTTCATGACGTGGAACCTTTGTAAAAATGTTATTTCTGAATTACAAATACTGTATATATGTAAATTTCTAATATTCTCCATCCTGATCTGCAAGAAGTACATGATTGAGATCTACAGCGTCTTCCAAAAGATCCTTCCTTGTTGATCGTGAATCATTTTTCCCCCCTCCACTGGATATTTTCTAGCTGCTTCTCATCATTTTTCAGATGAAGGTTCTAAAACTGCACATAGTACTCCAGGTGTGGTGTTGCCAGTCATCTGTACAGTGACAAGATCATCTCCTTTTTACAGCGAGTGATGCCCTGTTTGATACAGCCATGCCCTCTTTGCTTTTCCATATGCTTTTTCACACTGACATAAAGGTTTAATACTCCTCAGTAGGGGTGTGCATCAAATTCAAATCAGCAATTGAATACCTCGAATACCAGCTGTGTTCGATGAATACTTGAATACTGAGGTGTATTCTAGGTATTCAACGGTCCCGTGTTCGATGAAACTTTGAGATCACCTCAGCCAATCCCCAGGCTGCTCCGGAAACGTTCCAGAACTTAACCATGTGACCTTGCCAGTGCACAGAGACACTTCAGCTGAGAGGAAGAAACATAGAAGCATAAAAACTGACAGCAGATAAGGACAGCTAGGCCCACCCAGTCTGCCCATTTTATCTGCCTGCTGCAAAAACCTCTGACCCTACTGAATCTCCGGCTTTGTTCTCTTTCTTATCGCTAGGGTTCCCCTTTGCCTATCCCATGCATTTTTGAATTCCCTTATGGAATTTGACCCCATGCATCCACCACCCTTTCTGTGAAGAAATACTTCCTCACA
Source organism: Neoceratodus forsteri (assembly GCA_016271365.2). Lineage (NCBI taxonomy): Eukaryota > Metazoa > Chordata > Ceratodontiformes > Ceratodontidae > Neoceratodus > Neoceratodus forsteri. Next base: position 1,356,946,902 of record CM028132.1, read on the forward strand.
TTACCCCTTAGTCTACCCCCTTTCAGCCTCATGTCATGACCCCTTGTTCTAGAACATCTTTTACTGAAATATGCTATCCTCCTGTACCTTGTTTATACCCTTAAGATATCTGAAGGTCTATATCATATCCCCCTCTCTCTCCTCTCCTCCAGGGTGTACATATTGAGGTCCCCCAGTCTCTCCTCATATCAAGTCCTCCAGTCTCTCCTCATATCACTTTTGGTGCAGGCCTTGTACCATTTTTGTTGCCCTTCTCTGAACTGTCGTTTCTCTTTGTGAAAGGACATTTTTCTAAAGCAAAGTGGAAACTATAATCTTTTATACAGACTTTTTTGGACACCTCTGTTTCTTTCTAAGACTGTGTGCTCCATTTCAGTAACAGATTGATTGCTAAAGTACTTTCTCAACACAAAACATCCTGTTGAAATCTTCAGGCTAGGAAGGGCAGAGGGAGGTGTGGGGAGGGTGTGTCTGCAGTTGCAGGAAACATTGCTCTTGTTCGCTGTCTGGACTGAGAAAAGGGCCAATTGGCAGCGGTGCTGCTGTGACTTAGTTCTTAGTTCTTTCTTTATAGTGCTGTGCTGAGATGGAGACTCGGTTTTTTATTTTTATTTGCAGAAAGCAAAAATATCTTATCTGTTTGTTTGTGTGTGGGCTGGGGAGGCAAACCTGTAGTGTGTGTGCTCACTGCTTACACCTAGTGCTCAGCATACTGCTGTGTTCTGAAGCTGGCTACTGCCAATTTCTGTAGTTTAATGATTTAAATTGTGATAAAAAAAATCTAATTTTTTTTTCCTGGGACGCTGCAGTCTTTTTTTTTTTTTTTTGGTAGTGCACTTACTGCTTATGCATTTGCTACCAGCCTGCCACCACTGCAGTGTATCGAAAGCAAGGGGGAAGGAGAACCCCCTTCTGTGCTTTGCAGAACATTCGGCTTTGGGGAGTTTGGGCTTAAGTTTGCTGTTCCTGACTGACTATACCTGGTACCATCCCTGAGCACTTAGTTAAGCTGTTATTTTGTAAAACACATACAAAAAAAAATGTGTAAGTCTCCTGTCGTCTCACAACAGACTTTGTCTGTGCCCTAGTGTAGGCAGGAGGTGCAGGTGGGGGGGGGGGCATTCTTGGTGCCCAAGTGCCCACTGCCCAGTGAGTTTCTAACTGTTGTTAAAACAGTAAAAAGTTACAAAGTACAATATTTTCCCTTTTTTGGCAGGTTAAATGATGAATGAAAATGTCATACAATCAGTGAAGTACAGTAAAAACGTGTGTGGACCAGCCCTTCGAAAAGTGATTCAGACAGAGGTCGGCATTCAACATGTTCTGCTGTCCCTTTCATTCCAAGCAGACCAGCTGCTACTTTAATCAGTGGTAGCAGTGCTAGTACCACTGCCACGATCACTGTTCCAGTGCAAGTCTCAGCCTCTGTAGTGACCAATGTTGTTGCCACATCGGCTGCCATCACTACCACCTCCACTGCTGTTGTCAGTGCCACCAACAGCACTGCCTCGGATAGTGCTACTACCACCATCACCATACCACCATCAACACCACCTCCACTGCTGCTGCCAGTGCCACCAACAGCACTGCCTCTGATAGTGCTGCTACCACTATCACCATATCACCATCCACACCACCTCCACTGCTGCTGCCAGTGCCACCAACAGCACTGCCTCTGATAGTGCTGCTACCACTATCACCATACCACCAACACCACCTCCACTGCTGCTGCCAGTGCCACTATCAACAATACCTCCGATATTACTACTACCTCCATCACTACCACCTCCACTGCTGCTGCCAGTGACACTATCGACAATACCTTCAATACTACTACTACCTCCACTGCTGCTGCCAGTACCACCATCAGCACTGCCTCTGATAGTGCTACTACCACCATCACCATACCACCAACACCACCTCCACTGCTGCTGCCAGTGCCACTATCAGCCGTACCTCTGATACTGCTATTACCTCCATCACTACCACCTCCACTGCTGCTGCCAGTGCCACTATCAGCAGTACCTCCGATACTGCTACTACCTCCGTCACTACCACCTCCATTGCTGCTGCCAGTTCCACCATCAGCCGTACCTCTGATACTGCTACTACCTGTGCCTGAAAGCTTAGCTCTGGCAGGGTCGGATGCTAGTACCCAGTCAAGTGTGGTGTGCTCGCCTGTTTTCTGGTTGAAGCGTGTGGGCTCTTGAATTAACCATGACGTATTCACATCTTGCAGGTAGGTTTTAACCTCACCATTCAATGGGGCACTGCAGTGCAGGTTAAAGCCCCCCCAGTATTATTTTCTCACACCCTGGCAGTTCAGAGGTAGTATCCATGAAAACCTTTAAAGCACCCATAGCTGTCTTCAGAAGGGTGTTGTAGACACAGCCGACTAACAGGGGCTTTACCTCACCCAGGAGAAGCCTAACGAACACTGCTTCACACACGGACTGTTCTAGGTCCAGGGTGGCACCAGAGAGGCATCTAGGTGGGATTTGACATATATAAGAACTCCACCACATTTTTTGCCCCAACGGTGTTTTCTGAAGGAGTTAAACCCCTTTAGTTTGACCTCATGTGGTAGAATATTGGGTTTTAACCATGTTTCTGATATGGCAACTATGTCAGGGGAGAAAAGGTTAGCCCAGGCCTCAAGTTCATGCATCTTGTGCCTGAGACTATTTATGCTCATATGCACCATTTTTAACCCCTTGGAATTGCTCCAGGCAGGCGTAGTGGAGTCAATGGCTGGGATACAGGTAGATAGGGGACCAGGGTTCAGCTCCACATCTCCTGCCAGCAGGATCATAGGGCTCAGTATTAAGGACAGGAGCCTGTAAGGGAGAGGAGGGGAGAGAGTGCACATCTTGGCCTTTAGGAAAGCCATGATTTTAAAATAGTTCACATCTTTTTGTAGAGCATAAGATGCAACTATACCTGCTTTAGACCAGGGATTGTGGAAAACCTAGTTAAAGTGGTAACTTACCCGCCTTTCCCAACATTGGTCAGAAGGCCTTTGGCTTTCTAACATATGATCCATGCACAAGATGGACAGAATGTAAATGCAACCCAACAACATACCCCACACTATTCTGTCAGTATAGACTTCACAAAAACAATTAGACATGACAGGGTGTGGGTTGTTGATTGATAAGAGCATGCCTCCAGGTGCATTGTTAGGCACAAGGAATCTTGCCGAGTGACTACAGCAGCTGGGTAGTGCTCTTATCAATCAACAACCCACACCCTGAAGTGTCTTATTGCTCTTATCAAATGGGTACCAACTATTTCTATAACAATCAAACAAAACTCTGGATACATTATTAAAAATTTAATAACAGTATGTTATTTTATTTAAATATGGTGAAACAATAGTCCCCAGACTTGGGTAGAGGAGTGGTAAAATTGATTGAACAGCAACTCACTGAAAAATGCTAAACTAGTGAGTTGGAGGGACAGCAATGTATTATTTGAGCAGTCTGGGTCTGCCTCTGTCTATATAACTGTATTTTCCCACCTTTTCTCTTTGTTTATAAAGTATTACTGTATTGCCTACTTTCTTCATCCTGTTTTTTTTTCTGTTTTCCCCTCGTTCAAGACACAGAATGTTTATCATGGAATGTTTACCATGGAGTACAGGGATTCAAAATTTTACTCAGTTCCGCTGGTAGAATGTTATTCTCCTAACATACTGTACACACAGACAACAAGAAAAAATGACTTACCATAGTAATGTTGTTTCTTCTAATGGACTCTTGCTGTATTCTGACCTAATGCAGTTAGCCCCAGCACTTGAACTGCCCTGAAGAGTAAGGCGTTAAACTCTATGCAGGAGCATAGAACGTTGAGCTCGAGCTCGGTTTTCAATAATAATAATAAAATTTATTTGATTAAGCGCCTTTCAAATATTTCAAGGCGCTGTACAAAACATCATAACATTCAACATAACCATGCATACACTAACAATACAACCGATAAAATATTTAAAATAAACAATTAAGATACAGCAGGAAATGCCTGATTCCATAAAAATGACTTTAAAGCCTTCTTAAAACTATCCACCATTGTGCTTTCTCGGAGCTGGCAGGGCAGAGACTTCCAGAGGATGGGAGCCGTAAAACCAAAAGCACAGGCTCCAGAAGACTTCAAATTCACCCTTGGAATCTCCAGCTGTCTCAGAGGGGTGTAAGGCACCAGAAGCTTTTTCAGATAGTCGGGACCTAACCCATGTAGGGCTTTGTAGGTCAGAAGACCCACTTTAAAGGTGATCTGCCACTGTATTGGCAGCCAGTGCAGAGTGCGCAGCACAGGGGTAATATGGAACCTTCTAGACACCCCAGTCTACAAATGCGCTGCAGCATTCTGCATTAGCTGCAAGTGGCCGATATCAACCCCAGCAAGCCCTAGGTACAGGGAGGTACAGTAATCAAGACGCGATGTCACAAAGGCATGGACCAAAACCGGCAAATCGCCTGGTGGAACCAGGTGCCTAATCCTGGACATGTTTCTAAGATGAAAAAATGAAGTCTTGACTACTGCAGACACCTGATATCAAAGGATCAAGCCAGTGTCAAGCTCCACACCCAGGTTACGCACCCGTTCAGAGGTAGGGATCAGGTCTACCCCAAGAACTAATCCAGAGGGGGACCCTATCCCTAGATCCTCAACCCTGCGACCGAGGTCCACCACCATAACCTCAGTCTTTCCTGGGTTCAACTTCAAACCATTGGTATTCATCCAGTCTTGGATATCAACGAGGCAATTATTCAGCACCGAGATAGCACTAACCTGGTCAGGTGCAAAAGACAGGTAGAGCTGGGTATCATCGGCATAGCAATGAAACCTCAGCTCATACCATCTTACAATGTCTCCGAGGGGTACCATATATACTGCGAATAACATGGGGGAAAGCACCGAACCTTGAGGTACCCCACAAGATAGAGAGAAAGTCCCGGATGAATGTAAACCGGAAACCACTCTCTGAGTTCTCCCCAGGAGGTAAGATGAAAACCATCTGAGGACAACACCTGAAAGGCTGCAGATGGACCTCAGATGTTCGAGCAGGACCCCATGATCCACAGTATCAAAAGCTGATGATAGATCAAGGAGAACCAGAATAGAGCAGTGTCTCCTATCTCTCGCCATCAGGAGATCATTGAGCACCCGAACCAGAGCAGTCTCGGTGCTATGCCTCTTACGAAAACATGACTGGAGAGGCTCGTATAAACTATGGATGGTCAAATAGTTATCAAGTTGAGCCACCACAACTTTTTCAATAACCTTCCCCACAAAAGGGAGGTTAGAGATCGGACGGTAGTTGGCTAGGTCATTCGGGTCTAAGGAAGCTTTCTTCAGAAGGGGAGTCACCACCCCTTCTTTCAGAGAGCTAGGGAAAACTCCCATCTCCAAAGAACACCGAATAATCCGAGCAAGGACCGGGCCAATAAGTTCACTACATCCTATAATCAAGGAAGTGGGACCCGGATCCAAACTACAACAAGTTGGGTGCATCTCAGAGACAATCCTCATAGTCTCCACGAGGTCCGGAAGATTAAAGGAACTCCAGGAAACTCTGGGCTCTGTGACAACACACTGATCAACTGCAACAACCTTGGAGTGAGGTTGGGGACACTGCCTCCGAATGTCTTCCACCTTATTCGCAAAGAATCGAGCGATCTCCTCGCAGTCAATCTGCGTAAAAACTCGACGGACCTGCCGACAGGCTGGGTTGCACAGACTGTCAACAGTTCTGAAGAGCTGAGCCGGTCGATTCCGAGCGACAGAATTCTGCCTTCTTACAGGAAATTTCTGTTTGATAGAGCTTATAATGCTCTAGCAAAATAAGATGGTTGTCGTCCGAGGCAGTCTTCCTCCAGCGACGCTCCAACCTACGCCCCAACCTCCGCAACCCTCTCAATGCCCCATCAAACCAAGGGGTAATGAGACAGCGTGGAAGGGGGTGAACACGGGTTGGTGCAATCTGGTCAAGAGCAGCCAAGATGGCCCCATTATAGGCCACCATGAGCCACTCAGGATCACAGCACAATTCGTCACACTACGAGAGGTCAATAACTGCCATCAGGTCTTCAGGGACAACATCCTGCAATGGGCGGTACTTGACCATCTCCACAGGGGCCGACCTACCCAGGGGGGCCACAAAATTGAATTCAACTGAGTAATGGTCAGACCAACCGACTGGTTCCACCACCAAGTAGGATGCCTCGATCCCCAGGAGGAAGACCAGATCAAGAGAGTGACCTCCCTTGTGAGTAGCTGTGGAAACAACCTGAGTGAAGCCAAGAGATGTCATCACCTGGAGGAAATGTTGACCAAAAAGTGAAGATCTGTCATTGACCCAAGCATTGAAATCGCCCAGCACCATCAATCTGGGTGATTCCAAGGCCATGTCGGCAGCGAAATCTGCCATTTCCTGCAGGAAAAGCTTCTCATCCCCGGGTGGACGATAGATGAGAGCAATCCTGCACCCCACCCCAGCTACCACAGTACACTCAAATGATCTGGCCTCCTCAACTGGAACTTCAGTTAGGCCCAAGTCAGTCTTAAAACAGACCATTAACTTCCGCCGATCCAATCTCGGCAATGTATAATCGAGAACCCGGTGGGAACAGCGGCCTCAAAACCGGGTCAGATTCTCATCCAACCAGGTCTCGTAATGCAAGCCAGATCTGCCCTAGCAACAAAGTCCGCAATAAGAGCAGTCTTATTGCAGACAGATCTGGCATTGCACAACAGTGCCCGAAGTTGGACGAGGGTGACGAATTGTCCCAACCACTTGCCCTCTAAAAGAAGAGGTGCCCTTGGATATGGGAACCAGAATGGGGTTACCACGCTCCAGAACCCATTTCACCCCAGGGCATCTTCGAGACCTAACCACCCCAATGGGAGAGCAACGCTCACTCCACTGTCCACAACCTCCAACACCCCCTCGCCTCCCCCTTCCCCTTCGCACAATCCCCAAAGCCCGGCAACTTTGATAAACCTGAGTTGGTAAGTGGGGAGAGAAAAAGGTGCGGAGAGCGGAGGCCGAGTAACGGACAACTGGTGGAACTGGCAAGCACATCAGGCTGCTCATCAAAATTAAAACCAAATAAAACAAATAAACAACAAATAAAGAGCACTACTATCCACCATAAAACAATATTATAATATAACAATTAAACAATCAAAAGAATTACTTTATGTCGCACAGCCCTCTCATGGCAAAGAGACAGAAAATATTAATACAACTGTAACAACTAAAATAAAATATAGTAAATATTTGCAGGGAAAAAATGTAAAAACCACCCACCGGAACTCTCTCACCGGACCGAAAGGGTGGAAAATAAGATGAAAACAAGCACTCTCACTGCTTAAATCATAAAAATAAAATACAAGCAGTACAATAAATCAATATTCATCAGCACTTAAATGAAAACAAAATTAAAACAATCAACAGATGACAGGAACCAGCCAGTCCGAAAGGATTAGAGACCCACTGCTACTACTCCGGGGGACCCTTCGGCCAACCACCCCAGGAGTATAGAGGAGAGAAGAAAGGACTGGCCTTCTAGCCAATCCCACTCCCCCTCACTGCGTGAGACCCTAGCCCAGGACCGCCAGAGCCCAATAGACCACCAAATATTAATAACAAAAGGCTCAAGAAAACAGTACCTCTGTCTGTGGTACTTCCCAGTGTAACCATCAGATTCTTATGAGCAACTAACTGAATCTACATATAATATATATAAATGTGTGTGGAAATTGTTTAAGTATAAGCCAACAGGCAACAATTTGGGCCCAGAAGACTCAAGTCGAGAACCCAAGAAGAAAATGGTAGTGACAACACGAAACAGAATTAACAATTAAGCCACCAAAGATGGGGTGCTAGGTACACCCCTGAGGTGCAACACTGTACCTGCCAGACCACTTCCCAAAAATTAGGTTCTGAGAGGGGAGGTGGGGGGGAGGTCAGAATACAGCAGGACTCCATTAGAAGAAACAACATTACTATGGTGAGTAATTTTTTCTTCAAACAACACAAAGTCTTGCTGTATTCTGACTTAATGTAGACTACCAAACAATTCCCTATGGTGGAGGGAATGCAGAGCCTACTTTGGGAACAGGCTCTGCAGTACTGCTGTGCCAAATCTAGCATCACTCCTAGCCTGGCTATCCAGAGAGTAATGCTTGGTGAATGTATGTACTGTTTTCCAGGTGGCTGCTTTACAGATCTCTAACAAGGGTATATCTCTGGCAGCCACCAGAGTAGCAGCTGTACCCCTAGTCGAGTGAGCCCTCAGGCCTCTGGGGGGCTTTACCCAATTTATCATAGCAGAGCTGTATGCAAGAGACAATCCACCTGGCAATAGTTCTTTTAGTGGCAGGCCTACCTTTCCGCACCTCATCATAGGTGAGAAACAACTGAAGACAGTCATTCCTGTGAGCCTTCGCGTGCTCTATGTAATAGCTAAGAGCTCTTTCAATGTCCAAGCTGTGTAGACTTCTTTCACCTGAAGAGGAGTGGTCAGTGAAAAACACAGGAAGAGACACAGACTGGTTCAGATGAAAATCCGATACCACTTTGGGTAAGAACCTCCTATTGGTTCTAAGGACCACTTTATCCCTATGGAAGGCTATGAAATTAGGTTCAACTGACAAGGCCTGTAGTTCACTAATCCTCCTGGTGGAAGTAATGGCTACCAGGAACATAGTTTTCCAGGTCAAGTATTTCAGCTCAGCCGAAGCCGTGGGTTCAAAGGGGGTCTGTATGAGCTATGCAATGCAGACATTAAGATCCCAAGCAGGAATCGGTTCTCTAAATGGAGGGTTTGTATGAACCAGATCCTTGAAAAACTTTTTAAACACATGGTAAGAGGCCAGGGAAGAACCCTTCCTGTTGAAAGGAAAGCAGAGACTGCTGCTAGGTGAACCTTTAGAGTTGCAGGCCTAAGGCCTAGACCATTGAGGTGAACCAGATAATCGAAGGCTGTGAAGATGCCTGCAGAATCAGGGACAATGCCTTTCCGAGAACACCAAATGGCAAACCTCTTCCATTTGGAATCACAAGTCTTTTTAGTAGGTGGTTTCCTTGAAACCTTCAGGATATCCAGGACTGCCTGAGAAAGATGCAGATCTGCATATTCTAGCTCTTCAACAGCCAGGCCTTGAGATTGAGAGACTGGAGAACAGGATACCAGATCCTCCCCTGGAAGTAGGACAGAAGATTGTGTCTCTTGGGAAGGGACAGGGGACAAGACACTGCCAGGGACAGGAGCAGAGGATACTAAGGCTGCCTGGCCCAGTCTGGAGCCACTAGTATCACTGTGCAAGGTTGAGTTCTGATCTTGATCAGGACTCTGAACAGCAGAGGGAATGGAGGGAAGGCATAGAGGAACCTGCTCTTCTAATCCAAAATCTGGGCATCCCGGGGCACAGTTTCCATGAGAGGAGGTCTAAAACAGAACAGAGGGAGTTGGTGATTGTCCGGGGCTGCAAAGAGATCTATCTCTGGAGTGCCCAATCCAGAGAAGATGATCTGCAGGATGAGAGGATTCAGGGACCATTCATGATGTCCCTGGGATATTCTGCTCAGAGTATCTGCCAGTGTATTGTCCTTCCCTAGAAGGTGAACTGCAACTAGGGAAGTCTGAAGAGAATAGGCCAGAGACCACAGTTTCATGGCTTCTGTGCCCAAGGCCGAGGACCGAGTGCCTCCTTGTTTGTTGATATACCACATCATGGTCGTGTTGTCTGTTCTGACTTGGACCACCTTGTCCTTGACCAAATCTGAGAAGCACCAAAGGTCTAGACACTGCCCTGAGTTTCAGAAGGTTGATGTGAAGGAGAGACTCCTGTGGAGACCAAACCCCTTGGGCTGTCAGGGCCCCCAGGTGGGCTCCCCAACGTAGGAGAGAAGCATCCGTAGTTGGAACTACTGAAGGAGTTTGCGGGAGAAATGGGACTCCTTGTCTGAGGTTGTCCTGATCCAGCCACCACTGGAGAGCTTGGACCAGAGTCTGAGTCACTGGAATCAGTCTGGTAAGAGAATCCTTTTACTGAGACCAGAAGGACCTTAGGTGAAACTAAATGTCCCTCATCTGGAATCTTTCCCCCTGCACCACTGCCGTGGAAGCTGCCATGTGGCCCAGAAGCTGGAGGAACTGTCTTGCTGGGTGAGAGACCTGAGGTCGAAAAGATGAAGCAAGATCCACTAGGGCCTTCACCCTTGCCAGGAGAAGGAAAGCTTTTGCTTGTACAGTGTCTAACTCTATTCTTATAAAGGTGAGAAGTTGAACTGGTTTAAGGACAGACTTTGGAACATTGAGAAGAAAACCCAGGGAACTGAGTAGGTTCTGGGTAGTTTGCAGAGCTGACTTAACCTGTAGAGATGACTGACCCACAGTGAGCCAGTCATCCAGATTGGGGAAGATGGTGATACCCTGTCTTCTGAGGAAGCCACCACTACTACAAGACACTTTGTGAACACCCTTGGAGCTGATGTTAGGCCAAATGGCATGGCTCTGAATTAGTAATGGCCTGAAGGCAACTCAAACCTGAGGTATTTTCTGTGGAAGCACCTGATAGGGATGTGGAAGTAGGCATCCTTGAGGTCTGGAGATGCTAACCAATCTCCTGGCCTTAGAGAGGGAAGGATTATTCCCAGAGTTACCATTTTGAATTTTGGCTTTAAAATGTGTTTGTTCACATACCTTAGGTCTAGGATGGGTTGCCACTCCCTTGTTTTTTGGGGGGATAAGGAAGTACCTGAAGTACAGCCCTTTTCCCTTGTGCGGAGTAGGAACCTTCTCTATAGCTCTGAGAGCTAGAAGAGAGGAAACCTCTGCCTCTAGGGCAATGGTTTCTGAGATTGATGCAGGTAGAAAAGACCTGGCCCTCTTTTTTGGAAACTTTTTGAAGCTGAGGGCTAGTCCCTTGCTTACTACTTCCAGGACCCACTTGTCTGAGGTCACAGACCTCCAGGCCTGGAAGTAGTAAGCCAGCCTGCCTCCTACTGGAATTGGGGAGTTGGAAGGAGGAGGAAGCAGTCCTGCTCATCACCCTCCTGCTCCTCCCTCTGAAGAACCTCCTCTGTGGGAAGGGAGAGCAGGCCTGGGCCTGGTAACAAGGCCTGCCCCTTCCCCTAGACTGCTGCTTTTGTGGAGTGGCTTGCCTTTCCTTGGCCTGTGCACTCCTGTACGTGGTCCTGTATTCATCCATTTTCTTCATGTAAGCCTCTGTTTGCTCCCCAAACAGAGAGTTACCCACTACAGGAAAATCCATAGCCTTAGTCTGGGTATCCTGTGAAAGGCTAGTACATCTGAGCCAAGCATGTCTTCTGAGAGACACAGATGTAGCCATGACTCTAAATGCCACATCATTGGAGTCCACAGCAGCATGAAATTGCATTTTCGATGCCTCAATTCCATCTGCAGCCACCTCCTCCAGCTCTTTGGCTAGCTGGGGGAAGGTCTGTTTAGCCAGTTCCAGAACCGTATCCCATCTGGATTTCTGGTACCTGACTGTGTAGGCCATATAATTAGCCTGCCTGAGTCCAAAGAGGATGCCAAATACTGTTTCTTGGCCATGGCATCCACTTTCCTGGAATCCTTATCCGGGGGGGTGTAAAGCCAAAGGAATGTTAGCCCTGTCACAGGCTGCAGCCTGCACTACCCCAACATAGCTGCTATGATTATAAAGGAACTCAGTAGCTGAGCCTGATAACATATATCTCCTGTCCATTCTCTTGTCCACAGGAGGTATTCAATTAGGAGTTTATAAAATTTAGTGTATCTGCTTCCCCAAGGACTTATGAAGCAGGATAGACAGCCTTTTGGACTCTGGGATGTCCATCATTTCCACAAAATCAGGCTCTTCTTCCTCCTCTGCAGCTTCAACCAAGGGAAGCTGAAGGGTTTCGGCTACCTTTTTGTAAAACAAAAAGTGTGAAGGGGACTTAGAGAGCCTAGGAGGAGAGACACCCGAGGGCCTGTCTGGGGAGATGTCCAGTTCAGTTGGCACATCCAGACCCCCCTGGTCATTATCATCATCATCATCATCATTATCATCGGGATAGTCTTCATCTCCCTCCCACTCCTCATAATAAGCATCTGGATCATAATCCGAAGGAGATGGGTCCGACCGAACTGACTGCCTAACTGGTGGTACCAGTTCGGACGGAACCGGTCTAAGCAATTGAACAATGCTAATCACTTTGGCTATTTCGTCCGTGGTTGGAGAATGCGATACAGGATCCAAACCAGTGGACTTATGTTTTCTTTTTGATGGAACCTGCCCCTCAAAGTCGGCTCTCCTTTTGCCCGAGGAGGTATCGCCTAGGTCAGTAGGCACCTCCTCAGGTTCGTCCGCAACCGAACTGGGCTGGCCATCCAGATCTACGGACTTCTTGGCCTCCCTTTCCTTCAGCCTACTCAGTCTTTTATCTAGAGTGGATTTAGGTAAGTTTTTACAAATTTGGCAGTCTGACTTGAGGTGGTCAAACTCCAGACAATAAACACAGACGAGGTGGGGGTCTGCCTTGGTAAAGGCCTCCCCACATTCAGTACAGTGTTGAAACCCAGTGGGACCTGTTTTCTACTTGGGTTTCTCAGACATGGCCAACCTACCAAATTCCCTTATAGCAGCTTTCAAGCCAGGTAATAAAATAATCAATCAGTTACAAACCGTGTCATGGGTTTTGAAAAAGAACCAGAAAAGGCCCGGTTCTTTTGAAACCGATCGGTACCGGAACACCACTCTAATCCCAGAAATTTTTTACTTAGAAAACAGAAGAAATACAAGGTTGGTTCCTAACCGGACCAACCAAAAGAGACCGAGGAAAAACAATTTCCACACTTTTCCCCCAATAAACACAGTCACTACCTGTCTACAACATTACCTGTACCATAGACAGAGGCCATAAATCCGAAAAATAACAAATAGAAAGGTTTAAAACTGAACGTTTTACTTTTACCGAACCGAACAGAGGAACTCTCCGGAGTGACTTCACTGTTAGGTGGAGTAAAGAATCTGACGGTTATACTGGGAAGTACCACAGACAGAGGTTTGAAAACCGAGCTCGAGCTCAACGTTCTATGCTCCTGCATAGCGTTTAACTGCTTACTCTCCAGGGCAGTTCAAGTGCTGGAACTAACTGCATTAAGTCAGAAAACAGCAAGACTTCATGTTGTTTGAAAGGCTTGTTTTAGAGCCAGTGAATCAATTATCTCACTGTCAGGGCAAGCAGAGAGAGAGTTCCCTGATGAACAGGTAAAGACAGAAGGGGGATCTTTCACTGTTAGTAAAGAAACAGTTGTAATGAAAACTATAAACAATACTGAATGTTTTTAATTTGTTTATATGTGTAAGGAGAGTGTGATGATCAGGGAAACAACGTTTAATTAATTTGTTTTTTTAGTTAAGGTAGTTTTATTTTTAGGGCCCAGTTGAAGGTTTTTACAGTGTAAAGGTAGCAGCCATGTTTGTGATGGAAGATCAGTTCTGGTTGCAGAAGGACTGATGGAAGATAGTTCTGGTTGTAGGAGGACTGATATGCTCATTGTGTGATGTGGTTTAGGAAAAGGATGACTATGTGTATATAGAGATTTAATGTACAGTCAGCTGATGTCTCTTGACCAATGAGAATTCTAGATTTTTTCTTGACATTTTATAATTAAAACTATACCACAGGGGATCAAGTATACTGGGAGAAAACCTCTCAATAAGTCTTTAAGACACTTGCTTATATTGGATAGTTCTTATTACAGACTTAGGGCACCGACTTAGAACCACTTAATGCTGTGAGGGGGGGCCCCACCTTGGTTTTCCCACTGGGTCACACATTTCAAAATCAGGACCCTAACTAGTAGAAAAATTATGATAGCAGTCTGTTCAGTATGACCCCTATTAAATACAAGATCTTAGAGAGATACCCTTAATAACTTAGGACTTTGCAAAAGTGACTATTTTTCACTAGGCTGTGCAGAGATCTAACCTTAACTACCTTTAAGCAAACTAGACTATGTTGTCAAATAGTCCAATGAAATAGCTCAATGAAGGATAAAATGACTGTAAGATGACTATTATTCATTAGCCATAACAAGCAATAACAAGACCAACTACTATAGTTAGTGGAACATGTCATAACATAGTTAGAGGAACATGTCATAACATAGTTACAGGAACATGTCATAATACAACACAATTACGTCATACAGGCATTCACAACTAGCATAAACGTACAGAGAACATAATTACTACAATTAAGAACCACTAGTATAGATAACAGTACCACAGAGTATACTATGGCAGATAATAACATAATCATCAATCCCTATTTACATACAACATTGTACTTAATTCCGATTATACAGATAGTAATGTACCTAACTGAGAAATCCAGTGATGCTACTGTAAGCACACAGGCAGAGGAGAGGTAGAAAGCCTCGAAGTCATCGATATCTGATATTTATAATATGTCAAATATCTAATATATTTATTTACTAGTCCCCCTTCCCCTAATGTTTGGATAAGTTACCAATCCACCTAGTTATTTATTTTCTAGTCCCTTTTCCCCTAATTTTTGGATGCGTTACCTATCCACCTACTGTAGTTATTAATTTACTAGTACCCTTACCCCTAATTTTTGGATATGTTACCTATCCACCTAGTTATTTTTTTATTTACTAGTCCCCTTTCTCCTAATTTTTGGATAAGTTACCTATTAACCTAGTTACTGATTTACTAGTCCCCTTCCCCCTAATTTCTGGATAAGTTACCTACCCACCTAGTGTTTATTTACTAGTTCCCTTCCCCTAATTTTGGATAAGTTACCCACCTAACCACCGAGTTATTTATTTACTAGTCCCCTTTCCCCTAATTTTTGATAAGTTACCCACCTATCCACCTAGTTGTTTATTTACTAGTCCCCCTTCCCTTAATTTTTGGATAAGTTACCAATCCACCTAGTTATTGATTTAATAGTCCCCTTCCCCTAATTTTGGATGTTACCCACCTATCCACCTAGTAATTTATTTACTAGTCCCCAGTCCCCTTCCCCTAATTTTGGATAAGTTACCCACCTACCCACCTAGTATTTATTTACTAGTCCCCCTTCCCCTGATTTTTGGATAAGTTACCAATCCACCTAGTTATTGATTTAATAGTCCCCTTCTCCTAATGTTGGATGTTACCCACCTATCCACCTAGTAATTTATTTACTAGTCCCCTTCCCCTAATTTTGGATAAGTTATCCACCTATCCACCTAGTTATTTATTTACTAGTCCCCTTTCCCCTAATTTCTGGATAACTTACCAGTCCACCTAGTTATTTATTTACTAGTTCTCTTTCCCCTGATGTTTGGATAAATCATTTGTGAGGCATTCACCTGAAGGCCTTAAAGTGGATATGAAATAATTTCTAATGAGCAGTTGTTTATAATGTTACCATTTACAGAAATGATATTCATATCCCCAAATGGTCAATATGTAAATATACCTGAATAAAAAGTGATGTGAAAAATTTTTTTATTTTGCATTGTTTTGTTTTGATGAGCAACATTATGTTGCAGTTCCCTTCCTGGAACCGGTGATCTGTAGTTTTAGCAATATCATGGTTTGTGCAAAGAACAATAGCTCATGTTTAGCATTCTGTACAGAAACTTGTAAAAACAACAAATTACTGGTTCCAAGACAAGAATTGTGTAAATAGCCAGTTCAGGCGGTTTAAATGTTTTACTTCTTAGATCTACCATGGTGGGGATGGTGTGTGTGTGTGTGTGTGCGCGCACTGGATTCTGTTTGCTTGTTACATGCCACAAACCAATAGCATCTCTCAGCAGAAATGTGAATTGAATTTTGTGAGCAATGCAAAAGTTAGAGTGTGCTACCTTTGGAATGTGACACAGCTATCATGCACAGCTGCTTTAATAAAGTTGAAGTACAGAATGTCAGTTGCCTAACTTTTATTTATCATCTAGAAACACAGAAAAGGGATGGACAGAAAAAGACCTAACAGTCCATCCAGTCTGCATCAAGATTCCTTACTTGGAGACACCCTAGTCTCCATTCTTCCTTCAAGTCACTTCTTCTACCATCCACTCCCCACCCATAACATCGTTATATGCATGCCTCTTTCTCTTGGACCCTGCTATCATTTTTGCTTCCATCACCTTGTTAGGGAGTTTGTTCTGCCTGTCCACCACCCTTTCCATGAAGTAATGCTTCTTAAAGTGCAACAATCATGTTCATTACTCAAAAAACCCATAAGCCCCCCTAATAAACCTTACCTACTCTGGACTGAAATAGTGCACATTGCAGAGTATTTAATTTCTAAAATACTTTATGGGAAGGGATTGTAAATTCTCCTCAGCCATCCAGTCCCTCCCCCTTTCTTCTGCAGATTGTAGCCAGCTCCGCCCCCGTACTGACCCCTGTGCTCACAGGTTTTATGATGTAGGAGTTTGTAGAGCATGTGGAGAGGGGATACACCACATTCATTAGAATGGGAGTGACGTTTACAATATTTAAACATTTTAGAAGACCACTAGGGTCAAATGAAAGCCTCAGCTCAACTAACAAGATCCTCGCTAGCTGAGCTGAGGCTTTAATTTGACCCCAGTGTTTTGCAAACTAAAAACTCTGCAAAGTGGACTGTTTCAGTCCAGGGAAGTAAAGTTTAATATGGAGGCTTAATTAAAGCACAGAAACTAGTGCTTCTTTAATGTCCTTTAAGAACCTTCACTCTTCCAGCTTGAGTACAAAGCCCCTGGTTGTCACACTGTTTCATAATTTGAACAGATTTGCTGTGTCCACTCAGTTAAACCCTTTCATGAAGTTTCTAATATTTCCCTCCTCTCCCGTCTGGTCTCCAGTAAATACGTGTTGTCTTTTTAGTCTGTCATCATACACCTTGCCCTGCTGCCCATGGGTTATCTTCATAGCCCTTCATGACACTGCCCCTAATCTACCCTCCTACCTTCCTTACAGACCTCAGAACTGGACACAGTATTACAGATGCAAATTCCTGAGTGCTCTATATAGAGCCAGTATCACCTCCATTCCCCCTGCTAGTAATCTCTCTCCCTCTATAGCATTCTGTTAGCACTTTCATACCCCGCTGCACAGAGCAAGCCTGCTTTATGTTATTGCTGGTCACAGCTCCTAGATCCCTCTCATATGGGCTGGTGTTTTCTAAGCTCTCAGAACCCATAGAATGAACTGTAGCCTTCAGAAGGGAACACAGTACTGTACTCCAGGTAGGGTCTAACAAGTGACCAATATAGAGTCAACACCACTTCCCTTCTCCTACTTGAAATCACCCTCCCTATGCACACCAGCATCCGGCTAGCCTTGCCTACTGCCTTGTCACACTGCCCTATACCTTGAGGGGCCCTTTGATGACTGATTCCTATAGCTTTCCCACTATTATTGTAAAGCTCACATACCTATAGTTACCAGGGTTGTCCCTATCCCCACTCTTTTGAAGGTGGACCACATTTACTACCCTCCAGTCCTTGGGTACCTCTCCACATGCAAACAATTTGGTAAAGAGGTCTACCAGTAACTAGTTCATCTCCTTCAGTGGACTACCCTTGGGTGCAACTCATCTGGTCTGATGGACTTTGGTCACACATATTCTTGTAGACATTTCAGAACTCTTACTTTAATAATTATCTCTTTCAAACATTCAGCACCCTTCTATCCTGGTGCCTAATTAATTTATTTCTTCCCCCACTAGGTCTCTATAAGTACCACTACTTCCTGTCCTACAAAGACCATAAAGCCTTACCTGTCCATTTTGCTGGGTCCTCATGCTGATCTACATTCAAGTGAGACTAGATAATTGTCCCTTTAGGTTTACTCACCCCACACCTATTGGGAGTCTTCTGTCTTGGTGCCACCCTGCTCTGGTGATATTCCATTGGTGAGCCTCTGCTTCTTCCTCCTACCCTTGGTGATCCCCCACACTGGATAACTACCCCACCCCACCCCCAATTTAGAGGCAGACAGACAACGAGTGTGTTGTGAAGTTTGCTTGCACTGAGTCTTATTGCGACTTTTTATTATTAACTCTTCCTCCGGCCCTCTGCAATTTTTCATCCCTGCCCTGTTGGGGCAGATCTAGGCATGTTGTAAAAAGTGGTCCTACACATTTTTATTTGGGTTCTGAGAGAAGAACCTTATAAGTTTGCAGAAATGGGGGTGAGAAAAGGGGTCTAACCCCCCAACCCCCTTTTGGATCTGCCACTGCTCTGACTGGTAATATCACTATTTGATGTATGTAGGAGAATCGTAATGGTGTACTCAGGTTTATTGTTATAAAACTACAAATAAAGTCTGGTGCTTGATAGCAGGGAAAATTGAATCAAATTAAGTGGCCCCACAATACTGTATGTGATGTCGTCCTATCTGCACATAGACATAGAATGGTACCTGACCATTTATTTTAACAAATTCATATTTTTGTTATGCTTCCTATTATTAGGCAGTATAAGTAACCTAAAACACCAGCTCAAAGTGTCAACCGAATTTGAACAGGGCAAAAGATTTTGAAACTGTCAAGGAAGAATTGTCACTTTGCCACTTTACCACACTCAGTTGCCTAATTCTTGTATAAGACAGTGACTGCTGTTTACATTCAGTCCACAAGCGTCTCGAACTAGTCAGTTTTTACTGTGGTTCCCCACTCACCCCTGGCCAAGGGCACACAGATATCTATTTTTTACTTAGCTGAGGTGTATTCTGGTGCAGGAGCAGGTAAACTGGCTGGGTGAGGATCGCCTGGGCACAGTGATACTCACAATATTCACCAGATGTTCATAGACTCCCCAGGCTAGGGGCAGCTGCTCTATCACCAAGTAGCTGGCCACTCGGAACCTTCTCCTAGACATGGACAAAAATGCTGATGTTTCAAAGTCAGGTGAAAAGGATAACTGTGTGCCCCTAGCTAGGAATGAGTGGGAAACCACACTAAAAGCTGACTAGTCTGAGGTGCTTGTGGACTGAATGTAAGCAGTGATCACTGTCTTATACATGGATCAGGCAACTGAGCCATGAAGAGTGCAGCACAACACGGTAGTAAAGTGACTACAAACGTTTTGGTGACGGTCTGAAACATCTGTTAGCAAACTTACCGTGGATCAGGCAACTGAGCCATGAAGAGTGCAGTCAAGTAAGGCAAGGCAAGGCAAATTTTATTTTAAGACACTCAGTCCCTGGGGCTCTGGGCACTGTACACAAAGGGCTGGCTATTCAAACTGCGCCATTCAAAGGCGCAAGCCCTTGCACTGCGCAAAATAGTTGTGCAGGGGTGTGGCCCAGGCAATATTCAAAGGAGTTGCGCTATTGAGCAACTCCTTTGAATATCGCTCCCCAGCCACAGCCACTGTGCATGGCACAGTGGAACTTGCGCAAGCGCAAGTTGACAGAGTGGAGCAGCCAACTTGGCGGTGGCGCAGCAACTAGGTGCGCCACAGCGCAAATCCACGATATTCATAGGCAATATGCAAATGGAATATAATACATGTAAGGCGAGGGGGCCATTTGCATGTCATTATAGCCTCCCATTTGCATGCCATTAGCATGTAGGTGCACCGATCCCCGAGGACTTGTGCCTGGCACCCTGCCAGGCAGCAGCTGTCGGGGACCAACGCACCCTGCAGCCCGATCGCGGGCATCAATGTGGCTCCCCCCCTCCTGTTCACATCCCTGGTGGTCCAGTGGACCGTAATGCCCGATCGCGGGCAGAATGTAATAAAACCCCGGTACAGTATGGGCTGCATGCCCATTGGCTCTAGCTCTGGCACCAATGGGTGTGCAGCCCTACCGCCAGTCAGTCGGTGGGCGGCGGGGCGGCAGGCGGTGGGATGCTGCCGCCCGGCTGCCGCGGGAGTGCGTGGTGGGGCTTCGTGGGTGGGTGGTGGGGGGACACTAGACACCAGGGAGATGTTTGGGTGGGGGTGTCATATACATTCTGCCCACGATCGGCATTACGTCCACTGACCACCAGGGAGATATTCGGGTTGGGGAGGGGGGCACTTTACTTACCGCCCACGATCAGGCATTGGGGGTTCTATTACATTCTGCCCGCGATCGGCATTACGGTCCACTGGACCACCAGGGATGGAACGGGAGGGGGAGCTATATTGATGCCCGCGATCGGGCTGGTGGGGGGCACAGGGACTGGAGTTGAGGGCCAGCCATTCGCCCTGCAATACAGCAGCTCACCTGTGGGTGGCCTCAACTTAGTTTTTTTGGCTCAAAGTTGTGCAGGCGCAGGTTGGGGTATGCGCCAGACACTTCTGCACAGCCCACTGAATATCGGCTGTGCAGTTTATGCATGGTTCCTCCCCCTCCTGTTGAGCATGCATTCATTTGCATTGTGCTGTTGCTCAGCCTGTTTTCAGTTGCACAACTGCCTCCTGCTGAATATCGCAGAATGGCGCAATGTAGGACTTGAGCATGCGCAACCCTGTTGCGCATAGCGCAACCCTTTTGAATATCTGGCCCAAAAAATACAAACCAGAGAATAAATAAAAACAGCATACCATATAAATAGAGCAGTGTAAATAGACAACTATGATAAAATAAATTAAAAATGAGTAGCTAAATAAATAAATAAATATTCTGATGACCTGGGACAAAAGCTGTTTCGCAGTATGTCAAATACCAAGGCAGTATTTACAAAGCAAGGTCCAGGGAATCCTGATTAAACGAGAAGTAATGTGGTAAAGTGACTTAAGTCTTCCTTGACTGTTTTAAATCTGTTTGCCCTGTTCAAATTCTGTTGACACTTTTAGTTGGTGTTTTGGGTTACTTATACTTCCTAATAATAAGAAGCATAATGAAAATATGAATTTGTTGAAAGAAATGGCTGCTGGTTAACTAGGATCTGCAGCTTATCCAATAGGTAGGGAAATGGGCAGACTGGGTGGGCCAAGCGGTCCTTATCTGCCGTCAAAATCTATGTTTCTATGTTTCTATGGCCTAGTTCCATTCTATGTCTGTGTGCAGACAGGACGGCATCACATAGTGTGGGGCCACTCGATTTGAGTTAATATCAACATGTCTGCACTCTTCCACCAGCTAAGCAAGTGGGTAAGTTGCTGTTGTCACAGCAAATATCAGAGTACCTCTCCTTAGTCATCTGACAAGAGGTGTGTAAATGGTGGTTAGCCTGTTCCCACTTGCCCCAAAGCTGAGCACCTCAACTTTGTAATGCACCTGTCCCACACCCAGCCCCAACATGGAATTGCTGGGTATAAATCCTGTCCCCATGGCTGGCAGCTCAGAGTGGCTTAGCCAGCCATAAAGGCAAGTCTTTCTTAACCCTTTAGGTGCTAGCTTTTCCCTTTCATCAAAGTCTCATGTCAATTTTTCTAAAGCTGGGTTCCCAATAATGAGCCATAGTGCTGATCCCCGGAAACATGGTACAATCCTTCCGATAATACGTACAAACTCAGTACTTTTGCTATACACGTCATTCTCCAGGTGGCATGACCCATCATTCGGGGTCAGGATGGCTGCCAGCTTTCCATCTCCAGCAAAATGGAAACCATCATCAGTGGCGAACAGCAGCAGGCGGGTCACATTCCTCCAGCCAATTTTATCCTGCAAAAAGACAACAAGGTTAGGCATTTGATAAAATTATTGCAGCTTGTAAGCACTGGGCCAAATGACAGTCATGTAGTCATTTTGACCAAATCCCAGGAAATCCTATACATTTGGACAAAAGTCAAGAGGTCATTTGGCCAAATGCATTTTAGCTAGAAAGCCTGTATTTTTTGTGAATGTTACCTTTTGAGTAGTGGTTCACATTCTGTTATTGCTCTTTCTTTATTGAGCTTACAGTAAATTCACTCTGTGTTTCTGACTTGCACCCTGGTGCTAAAGATCCTTTTAGAACCATATGGTGTAGTTTACAATATGCTCTTGTTAAGCTCTTAGACTGTTGACACAAGCTAACCCAGTAACATAACAGTAATGCCACCACTTGCTACACCAACGAACCTGGTTTGGGAGTGGATCTGGGTCACTTAGAGACTGTCTGGGGGAGGGAGGGAGGCTTGAGCACCCTTTGGACAGAGCTGCACCCTCGGGGGTTCTGCTGGTTGGCTGCCACCTGGGGGAATCAGGATGGAAGCACAGTGGGACTGCACGCAGGAAAGGATTCACACACCAGTGTACTGGGGGAGGGGCATCTCTGCAGTGACAGAGCACACACGTCCCGTCATTGCATGCACATAGCCCAATGGGAGAAATAGGAGCTAAAACCTCCTATCGGTGCTTGACCATATCCCAGTCCACTACAAGCCCTGCACTGGTGAATGGGCACCACTGACTGGTCCTGTGGCAGAGGACACCCAGAGTCAGGTGTGCGCCAGACATATCCTGTGATGGGGCTGGAAGGACCAGTCCAGAAGGGGGTGTGTCAGCTGATAAAGGAGATAAAGAAAGAATATAAGTCTAATTAATTATACATGAGCCTAGCTAGGCTCCTGATAGGCTACTGGATTGGTCATTAATGTCTTAGAAATTACCAGTTCAGCTGCCAACTGATGCTGTGTGGTATGTACTGCTCGTGCCACTCTACTTAAAACTGTAAATAAGTTAAAACTAAATGGGGAAGAAAGAAAACTGTTATTGCGATTAGACTTATAATCACAGTAATGACCTCTAAGCTCATCATTTCCTTGGATTAATGACTGGCTGGAGGGAGGTA
The DNA here is from genome assembly GCA_016271365.2 of Neoceratodus forsteri. Taxonomy (NCBI): domain Eukaryota; kingdom Metazoa; phylum Chordata; order Ceratodontiformes; family Ceratodontidae; genus Neoceratodus; species Neoceratodus forsteri. The sequence goes on from CM028132.1 coordinate 1,356,969,622, forward strand.
GCTCTTGGCTGCGCCTCAGGTCACCCATCCCCCCAGCCGATCATTAATCCCCCGGAAATGACTGTCTTCTCAGTTGTTATTGCTTAAATTGAACAAAACAGATTGCTGCCTCAATGCATTTGCATTTTACTATAGAATTCTGTGGCTGAAAAGGGCATAAATGATGTCATACAGTTGTAAAATGGAACTCACCACCAGTGTGTAAGTCAGAAATATTAAGAGACCAGTAACGATGGAACAGTACAACAGCAAAATTGAAATTGGCATTACAGGAACAAACTGCTTATAGGTTCAATGCAGTTCTATAATTTGGACAGAACCTGAGCCAATCAAAGTATAACAGCAACATAAACATTGTAGATGCTCTTCAGTAGTAGAATGTGGCTATATCATCAGGAGGCTCATGCCATTAGAGTGATGGTCGTAGAGGATTTTCAAGCTGACACATGGCAACAGAACGTTGTCAGGGAAAGGACCGTATGTTAATATGGCCACTAAGACCACTCCTATGGTTGTGTGCTCTCAGTGTATGTTCTTAGGGTATGAGAACCACGAATCGAGGTGACCAGTTTTGGTACCATTTTTTAATTTTTTTTATTCATATGCAGAAAACATACACAATGAATGCAACTTGTTTCCAGGGCAAAAGAAAAAAGTACAAGCAATTCCCCTGTAGGGATAGGATATGGAGCCTATCATACTTTGGTGCAGCATCAGGGGAAATTTTCTCAATAAGTACTTCAAATAATGTTACAAGAAGTTTTTGCAGCATATGAACATATGAAAACACCAACAGAAACAGGCCATAATGGTCTATCAAGTCTGCTTGAGTGTGCAGCTCAGTCTGTTTTACTACCTGGACCCGATACGTGAACAATGGACACTGTACAGAGATTAGTAGTTCGGTAATGTCCCTGAGTCCAAGACTCATGAAGTCAACCAGTGACTTCGAAGATTCATTCATCCTAAATACTCAAAAGGCAGACAGTGCTCCATCTCCTTTATCCGCTCCCCCTTTTATCCACCACCCTCGCTTAATACCAGTGTGAGCTCCCATCCCATTTTCCAGAAATGCTATCTCCCCCTTTAACAGCCACCCTCCATTATACACCACCCTCTTTTATCCACCATAATTCATCATGTATAGAGGTTGGTGGATAAAAAAGGGATCACTGTAAAAATTGTTACATGCCTCTTTATATTTGCATATGCACACCAAACACAAACTCAGATTAACAATGCTATATTAGCAACTTCCAGGCGTACTACAAAGCATGACACAGTTAATAATGAATTCTATAACATCAATTGAAGTTATTATATCACAAACTAATAACCAAACAAAGTGGAAAATGGGGGAATTTGAGAGCTAAGATAAACAAGTGACCCTGTATCATCAAATAGGTTGATAAAAGTATTTTGGTACTACTTGTGCAATTATAAAACGTTTTCTCACCCTGCTTTATTAGGTATCCAGAAGCCTGTATGCTAAGTGAAATGGAAGGATGCCAAAGCACTCTTTGCATGAAAGAGCCTCTTGGCCATGTGGCCATAGCCATTTTGGCCCCCGAATTACCAGTCAGAAGAGTCTGCAAAGAACCTAAGAGGAAACCCATCAAATTGACAAATAATTACTGCCATTCACTCCATTCCATCTGTGTAACCAGCATGTACAGTATATGGACCTATCAGCGCAGAGTCTATCAGATGTAGAGTTAAGCTAGGAATAAAAATTAGTAAGCAGAGGTGATTGTTTTAACAAAAAAAAGTGCACATTACAGTAAGACACAACCAGGCCATTTAATCAGTGACATCTCTGTGATGTCCCACATTAAACAGCAACATTTTACATCAGATTCTCGGTTCCCATCATTGTCCTCTTCTTGTGGGGATTGCCTCTCAAAGTCTTCTTTAATTTTGCTTAATTTCTTACCCGTCTCCTTCAGATCATGAAAAATATTTGAAGTTTTACCGGAGTAGATCACTTGGAGTCTGGCAGGTCACTGTAACCTGTGTGCAATTCCCAAGGTTTTCAGTCCCAACCTTATGGCATAGAGTGATTTTCGGCATTGTCAAGTGGAGAAGCTCAAATCTGGGAAAACAAAGAATCATTCTCCCATTCTCATCTGGAAGCAGAAGCTGTCCTTTTTGTTTAGAAGCCAGTAAAATAGTGTCCATTAAAATTAGGGCCCCCAGTCACTGCTAGTAGAGTCTGTGGGAGCTCCAGATTTGTAGGTCAACATTGTGGGTTTATTCTGTAGGCTTTTAGGATTTGTCCCTCCAAAGAAAGTTCCAGCACAGTTTAAAAAGAAGGTTTGTTATAAAGGTAATGCAGTTACATCCTTCAAGTTCCTCTGAAATGCTGATTATGCAGAGATGAGATATGCAAACCCTGTTCTCATGGTGTTCTAGTCATAAGTGTAATATTTTGTTAGCTTGAATCAAGCCTGTAATTGCAGTGACAGATTTGTTCACCACTGATGTAGCAGTTTGTACTTCAGAAGAAACTAAGTCCAATTTTGTTTGTATTAAATTGACTTGGGCTGTGAATGAGTCTCTTTTTTTAATTGATGAACCCCTAAAGGTCTTTCATGGCCTTCAAAACTGCTCCTGGTGTCGGCTCCCCCTATCCACATAGTATGTTGCTGGGCCGCCCTGTGCTTCTCCACCTGGTCACTTCATTTGCTTCCCCTTTCTGCCCTCCTATTGTGTCATCTTGTGAGGATTTCCCATTGTCAATCTGCCCCCAAATCACTCCACTAATAGCAGAGATGTAGTACCATTAAATGATGACGTTCAAGTTGAAATATTTCTTTGTAGAGCAATAATTTTGATTTATTATTGCAGACAGTGTTGCAGAGCAGCTAAAGCTACCCTGTTGGCAGCTAGCAACGCCCTTCCCAGTTCTGGTATCTTAGCAGTATAAGTGAAACCCTCTTACTACTGCAGGAGTGGTCTCTGTTGCCATATTAATATATTATTGATCAAGGTTGCTCAATAATAAATTTAAAATTTATTAACACTCCTCTGAAAATGCCTGTTTCCAGGGCACTTGCACTTGAGATACTTTTTACAGAATAAAAGTGTCTTACACCCAAGGAAAAGGAGTGCTCTGATTGGTTGGGAATGCACTCTTGAATTTTACTAGAGACAGAAGATCCCTGGGGAGAGCAGAGGAGATTGAGGAATTTTAGAAATATTATTTATTTATTTGTAATATTTGAGCAGGAAAGGCCCACTAAGCTATGATAGCTTGTTTACAGATACATCCTGGGGGGTGGGTTACAAGGACCCATTTTACTGATGGGGGGAGTATAAGCAACATGATATGGTGGGGAGGTGGTTGCCATGGCTTAAACACCTGACCAGGTGCATAGCGAGGCCCAAGGCACTGGAAGATATACCATCTATGATAATCATTAGAGAGAATGGTTATAGAGGATGATGCATACAGGAATGAATATAGATGTTCATCCTGGAAGAACAGTGATAGAGGATTGCCAGAAAGGGGAAGGTACTGTAGCTAGGGGATTGTCTGGGAGAGGAATGGAGATAGGAGATTGTCAAGGAAAGGGTGAGATATGGAGCTAGGCACTTCTCAGTGAAAAGGAGCAGAATGGGGAGAGGAAATTGGGGAGAGGAAGAGAAATGAGGAAAGTGAATTACTGCAAAGAGGGAGAAAGTGTAATGGAATTCTCAGGGAGAGGAAGGAGACGGGGAATGGTTTGGAGTGAAACTGGGATCAGAAATTGGAGCAAGAAATGGGTATAGTGAATTGTCAGGGACAGAATGGGCACAATGTGTAGTTAGAGAGTGGGAATGGGGCAGAGTCTGGGGACAGGGATGGAGATCAAGAACTGTGGTCTCTAGTATTGTCAGAGAGAGGGAACTGTGGGTGTCTGGTCGCTAGAGAAGAAATTAGGTATAAACTGAGGCAAGGAAAGGAGGCCCATCATAAACAGGACTAGGGAAAGAAGAAGAGTAGCCAGGAAAAGAATAGGGATCAGTGAGAGGGATGGGGGTTAAAGGATGATAAGTAGGATGGGATACAGGCTTTAAAGGGGATGAATGAAGATAAAACTGTACAGTAGATAAAAGAACCTTGAGGAATAGAATGGAATAAAGATCAATCAGGAGAAACCTAAATACTAGTGGATTATCCTTAATAGGTATAGATGACAGGGAGAGAAAGACTGGGTTAGAGAAATGTAGGCGAGAACAAAGTTAGAAAAATAATTTTAAGTTCAGAAACAGAACAAATGATGTCCCTTTTCATTATCTATTTCAAATCCTTGTAACTTCTTATCCAGGGAGCACAAATGGAAACACCAACGTGGCTCTAATTCGTTATTTGTGTTTTTGATGTTACAACACTCCTGCTAGCTAGACCTGATGAACAGAGAAAAAAAATAGTGAATTAGAGCTATTTAGTAGCTGTTGTCTTACAGAAACCACAGTTAGCTGGCTCTCATGTATCTGCTAAACTAACTGTTGCCATTTGTGCTCCCTGGATAAGAAGTTACAAGGCTCTGCTGTTGTTAAACTAATTTTAAAGCAATACACATGCTAAATCAAGGGCATGGCTACATCACTGTCACATGAGACATGAGGCATCCTGGGAGAAAGAAAGCCATAAAACTATTTGTTATGGAGATCCCCAGGGGTCCTAAAACTACCATACAGCTAGCAGGCAATTTAGGAAAAACTCCAAACAGCAGACAGAGGGAAGGACACACTAGGATTTAACATACATATCAAAACACTCTACATAAATTCTGGGTGGACTACTCCTTTAAATTCTCATGAATATGGTTCCTACAACAGACAGGTGTCTGTTAGAGAGACAGTATAGCCTGAGGAAAGGAGGGAGAGGGGGGACATGATAGAAACTTTCAAGTACATCAAGGGAATCAACAAAGTCCAAGAGTAGCATCTTTCACAAAAAGAGGTGTGCAAGAACAAGGGGGCACAATTTGAAGACAGAAGGGGGGCAGCTCACAGGTAATTTAAGGAAGTATTTTTTCACAGAGAGGGTTGTGGATGCATGGAATGACCTTCCGGAGGAGGTTGAGGAGTCAAAAACAGTGGTGGAATTCAAGCATGCATGGGAAAATCATAAGGCAATTCTAGGGGGTGGGGGTAGGAAGTAGTAGGCTGCTAGTTAAGTAGGATCTGCAGCTTATCCATTAGGTAGGGAAATGGGCAGACTGGGTGGGCCAAGTGGTCCTTATCTGCTGTCAAAATCTATGTTTCTATGTTTCAGTAAGCCCCTATTCTATTACAAGTGTCTAACTAACTGGTACTGTCAAGTTAGAGTTTTCTCTGGATCCCCCTTAATAGTCTTCTGAACATTCTCTTGACATCACTCTGATTGGAGATATCATACCACATGTATGCTCTTACCCCTGATAATTGAATCTTATTTATATCTAGCTAGACTCCGTGGAGTGTTTGAACTACCGCCACCCTCCTCCGTCCCCCTCCACCCCCCATCTAATTCTAGACTTTCTCATGCCTCATTTTTATTTCCTTTCCTTTAGCTCCATTTTGTAAGAGATTATTGTTTACTAATTGGATCCAGGTTAGACAGCATGTTACTACTAAACTGAGGTGCTGTAGCTTTGAGACGCTGCTGTTAGCAATGAGTTGACGTAGTGTATGCATCTATCTTGAATTCAGACATCTTTAAAGGATTCCTAAACCCATAAAATTGCCTTATCAGTTGTCCAAGATCTGGCGTCATAGCCCCTAGAAGAAAAGGCTGTTGTTTACATGAATGCTGAAACTGGATTTATTTAATTAGGATGAATGCAGTTTTGTAGCATTTAAAAAATGTAAACAACAGCCTCTGCCAATTCAAATCTCCCTCCTGCTGTTTCCCTAAAATGGCTGCCATGATGACGTCATTGAGAAGAGACTGCCTGATAAGCCATAATGCTGCTAGCCCTTCAAGCAGCAGGACATTGTCCTTTTGTCCCTGGTTACTGTCAGATTTGTTAAAATTAGTAAAAATCATCACTTAACCTGTGTATTATTCATAATAGATACGTTAAGTGATGATTTTGTTAGTTTGACGATCGTACCAAACAGAATGAGAAATGAAGGCAGCACATGAACACCCATCCCAAGTATCAGTGTCCCAGTGCCAGCCTCATTACAATTGGTCCCTCTCCCTTAAATGTCCCAATTTCCCTGCATTATAGCATTTTTAAAATACATGGTGTTCTTGCGGGGGAACAGAAATAGCTACAAAGATTATACAGTGGTTAAAATTGCTACTGCACCAACTGGAGCGTCTCCCTGACCCACTACTTTGCCTGTCTATCTATGTAACCGTCATCCTCCTCGTAGTGACCAATCCTTCTAACATATCTCTGTTTGCATCTGTGTTACAAGGAACATACCATAGATTACTTTTCCTGGTCCCAAACAAAGATACAAATTTATGTATACATTCCCTGGTAGCTAGTGGTCCCTCCACCCCACTGGCCCAAGTAGAAAAATAGAATAGTCCCTGGTGCCAGTGGACCCCTTCTGCGACCGCCTATTGCCAGACAGAGTAAAAATAAAAGTTTCCCCAGTGGCTAGTGGTTCTTACTCCCATCCAATCACCTGTCTGATACATAAATAAGTTTTCCCTGGTGGCTAGTGGCCCCTCTCTCCAACAGATCACCTGCCCAATATATAAATACATTTTTCCTGGAGTCCAGTAATCCTGCCCCTCACCAGATCACCTGCCCAATACATACAGAAGTTTTCCCTGGTGTCCAGTGTAACCCCCTGTCTCAATCCCCTGTATAGTACAGTGAAACATTTCTCAGGTGGTCTAGTGGCCCCCTCCCTATCGCCAATCCCCTATATAGTTAATGTAAACTTTTCTCTAGTGGTCTAAAGGATCCCCACCCAGGCAGGTAGTGACCCACCACCCCACTCCCTCATCCCGAACCTGAGCCAGTGACCAGCACAGCCCTTTTCTCTCCACCGTGGCTGGCTGCCGACTGAGCTCTCACTGAGCATGCACTGTTATACACTGAGCAAGCCTTTGACAAAGTATGTGAAGCAGAAATATGAGCGCTGTTGGATGATGCACCCAAATCTAAATATGTAAACATACCCGGCCTGGTGGTGCTGAGGGTTGAGGCGCTGGGTGCCACACCTCACTCCACGCTGGTGACCCGCATTCGGGAATGAGTGTGGGCTGCCGGGGGTTGGTAGGGAAGAGAAGGATTGAGTGTCCACTGGACAGCTCTCCTTTTCCGGGGAGGGGGTACTCTGGCAGTTGGAGCTTGCCTGGCCCCTAGCGGAGGCTGGGGGCAGGAGCACCAATGATATACATAGGGATCAGGGAGCAATGCAGATGCTAGATGGGGTCATGCATGGGAGCATGCATGGCGATGTCATGGGTGTCATTGCACGTGACGCCCCGGGGAAGAGAAAATAAACCAGGAAATACAGCTCCTGGAGGATGACGGGGGAGCTCGCAGGCCCCACACCTGGCCAGCCACAGCACGACACACCGATTTGGTCTCAGTGGGGGAAGGACCCCTCCTCTGCCTATGCTGCCAGGGGGGACAATCCCTGGGAGCTAGTGCGGGATGGTGGACACCAGAGTGATGGGGCTGGGACTCCCCCAAATTGAGAGGGCCATGGAGCAGAGGAGTATAAATCATAAATATGTAAACGTGAGCAATGCAGAACGAGAAGCTTTGAATTAATCAGAAATAAATATAGACATAACAATAAAGCCTACAGATGGGGGGGCTCCTTTGTAGTAATGTATACCCCCACTTATATAGCAGAGGTACTAAGACAACTGGAAGATAAGGATGTATATAAAAAAACTGACAAGAGATCCCACAGTTTTTTTTATTTCTTTATAGTAACTCCTCGGCTGTTTTTTTTTGCCTACAATTCCCCCCTTGTCCAGCCCTGACTCCTCGGCCCCTGCACTGGCCACAGTCAGAGCTCTAACCCCCTTGCCATCCCCTCCCTAGGCCACTTCACAGTGGGTACTTACCATGCACATAGTCAAAAACCTGGAGGCCAGGCTTGTGGGGGCCCTGACTTAAACATGTCCATTGTGGCACTGTCAGGACTGGCCTCTATGTGTGTGCTGGAGGATTTTTGTCCCTGTTACTTCCCCACGGCATGGGCGGGCAGTGACATCAGGGATGCTGCCATGCACACTTCCACATGCTGCACATCCAACGTCAGCCCGCATTGACTCACACTGTGACCCCTGAGCCTGTAGTAGCCCCCAGCCACTGACAGGAGCCAGTACCCCAGCGGTCATCCCCCCCAACCTCCCCAGAGGAGAGCAGTCTGTGGGTTGCTCAATCCTCCTCCCCCAGCCAACCCTCTGACACCTGATGTTGGTCCTGACCCTGGGTCATCAATGTGGTAAGAGGTAAGGCGCCAGTGCCTCAGCCCTGTACACTACCGGGCCTGCTCCATAAAGATCCCACAGTTGAATGTAAAAAGAGAATTGACATATTTCTGCATTGCTCATTGTTCATGTGAGGAGGGTGTCATCAGCCCAGAAGAAAGAGATTTCTTCAAAGTTGCACACCCAGTTCTGCCTACGATATATATGTGCTCCCCAAGATTCATAAAGCATTACAGAACCCGCATGACCACCCAAAAAGTGGTGAGCATAGGCAGTAATAAGCAGAAATTGTCTAAATATGTTGATTATTATTTCTCTCCCCTTATTTGCCTACTGCCAAGCTATCTTGAAGATACAACTGAATTACTACATAAATTGCAATCTCTATCTATTGACCAGGAATGTTAACTTGCTACAATGGCTGTAACATCATTATATACAAAGGTACCCCATGCAGGGGGCCTCATGTCCATGCTGTATTTTTTAGAGAATGAGGGGAGGACATGATCTTGAATTTATAGAGTTTTCTGATCTCTTGTGCAGAATTTGTACTCACATGTAATAATTTTGTTTTCAAGGACAACATTTTCTACAAATTCATGGCACAGGTATGACTCCCAGCTGCATGAATCTTTACATGGGGTATTGAGAATGCAGGTACATCTAAAATGAAGTACTGAATCCTTTTCATGACAAGACTGCAGCATATTACCATTATATAGACAATTTATTTGTTTGGAGGGGGGACTCAGGACAAACTCATTGAACTGTAAGTTACCTGCATACCACCAAAGAGAACTTAACATTTTCTGTAAAATCAGACAGAGAAAGGATTTGGTTTTTAGATGCTGAAATATATAAAACTTCTGGGGGTAGTCTGGAGGTGGATCTATATAGGAAACCAACAGACAAGAGTTCTCTTTTACAGGAAACCAGTACGCATCCCAGAGACTTGATTAATAATATTTCCCCGTGGTCAGTACTTGAGGGTGTGCCATAATTGTGGCAATGAAGAAAGCTATGACGTGAGGGCAAATGAGATGAGGGATGCATTTTACATAAGGGGGTTCAGTGTGACGCTTAGCCAATCAGCTTGCTATTATTGTATTATATTTGTGATATAAATATATGTTTCTTTGAATTTCTGCTTGGAAAGTATGGCAGCCGGCACAAGGCATTGTGGGACCCTGGATTTTCAAAAAAAAAAGTACTGTTCTCCCCCTGAGTGGAAAATCTAATTAAGAGCTTCCTTTAGAAACCAGTTTGTATAGGTTGTAAACCAGCCACTTGTGTAAAGTATTGTATTTTATGACCTATTAGGAGGAAAGCAACTTCTGACAGATACCTGTTAGATTTCTCATACATAGCAGAAATAGCTGTCAGGAAGTTCCTCTGAAGCTCAAAGAGATAATTTTAACCTGCCATAAAGCAGGCTCACTAATTAAAAAAAGTACATTTTTTTTGTGGGGGGATGCTTAGCAACAATGCAGATGCCTGTTGCTACCATTTGGTATACAGAAAATGTGAGTAACCTCACAGCCAGCATCACCTCTGAGGTGTGACCTCACAAACTGGGTGGGACCCTTGTTCCCCTTGGATATTGCCAAAGCTGGGGGAGAGTGTGCTGGTGCTTACTGTGATCACTGCTTGGCCACCTTGCTCCTGCTCACCCATAGCGATAAACGACATAACTACAACTTAAAATAATAAATTAAAGCTCCATTTAGATAAAATTGGAATAAGTTAAATCATCTGACAGTATTTCTTGTTAGTTCTGTGGTTATCCAACATTATCTAGTCAATCTAATTCTGTGAGAAAAATACCACAGAGTGGTGCTATGATTCAGACTACCGGAAGTTCCACTGCCGCAGTTCCTCAGGATGGGACAGCTCTCCCCATTACCCTACTGCTGATGGTAATGGCAAATCAGACATGGAGTTGGTTAAGGAAATGTTTACAAAACTCACTAATGATATAACAGAAATTAAAAACTCAACGGGGACACTAAACATTAATATTACTACCAACGCTAATAATATAATGGAAGTGGGGAATAGCATGGTTCACCTACAGGACACAGTGGCACTGCTTGAAAATAAATTAACACTTCAATCAGATCAGAGCAACTACTTATTAAATAAGGTTCATGACCTTGAAAATTGGGGTAGACGAAATAACATCTGCATTGTCGGTATTCCTGACGGTCTGGAAGGGGTGCTATGGTCCCATTTTTACAAAACATGATACCTTCAATACTGAATTATGAATGGCCATGGCTTTAGAAATCGAGAGAGCCCACAGATCATTAGAACCAAAAGCTCAACCTGCGGGGAGACCAACAGCTATCACTGTCTGTTTTTTAGGGTATTCTGTTAAGGAGGAAATACTTAGAGTGGCGAGAGATAACAATCAGCTATATTGGCAAGGACAGAGAACTTATATGCTTCAGGACGTCTCTACAGCAATAGTGGACAGAAGGAAAACATTTTTTGAGGGTAAAAAACAGCTACAAACTCTTGGTTGGTTGTATGATTTTACATATCCAGCAAGCCCAGTGGTGTCTACACCTGACAATAACGCTCATCATTGCGATTCACCTAAGCAAGTGTGGGATATAATTAATAATTTCCAACATAGACCACAAAGACAGACTGCCAATAGTATTTCAAATTCCACTGCGCTCCCCCAGAGTGTTCGTGACTCTACTGTAGCTCCATGCCAGTTCTAAATTCCACCACTTCTTCACCACACACCCAACGTAATGACAATACACAATTTGCAAATCAAACTCTAAATGAAGACCTGGTAAAAGTCTACACCCGTCGGCCATATTCCAAGATTGCAAAATACATTGCTCAGTCACCAAAGAATGTGATTTTCTCAGGGATTTCAAGGAAATGTAAACCTCCTAGTAAAGCATGCCTTTCTCTTAGGCAGAGCCACTCAGGACCCTTTTCTACTGCCAAAGCAAATAAACATTTTCAGCATCGGGGATCCATTCCGAATATACATGGCAGCATTTCCCAGCATACTCAGCATCATTATTTAAAATACAAATTTAATGGGGGTCTAAGACAGGATAGTTTGGGTTCTGATCCATCGGTTGAGATGCAGGTTGTGGGATGAACTTCCTGCCTTGCTCTCCTTGAACCTGACTAGCCAAAGGTCATATTTCTCCACTTCATATCAACTGATGATGTGGTTGTAAATTCATTTTGAAATGCATTTAACAAGAGATGTTGCTATATATACATATATACAGTATATATCTATATACTATCTATCTATATATATATATATATATATATATATATATATATATATATAGGACAAAGAACCTCTGTGCACAAACACTGAGGCAAGGGTTACCCAAAGGGCATTTGGCTGGGAAGCCAAGTTTCAAGAAAATACAAAATCACACATGCCCGCACAATGCAAAGCATCATGGGCTGCATATGCAAATCACCACATAATGTTATGCTGGTCTAACTTTAAGCAGAATTGCATGGTGCCGAAAGGCCTCTCACACAATTTGCAAAGGGTGCTAACAGAAGACATAGACACGTGTTTCGTCCTACCAGGACTCATCAGTATGCCTCATCTGTTTGACACCCCAGTGGAATGGACCAGCTACCCTTAAGGCGGTGTGCCTTGGATATATTGTGGTGAACCCATTAAAATGAAAAACTATTTAAAAGACAAAGAACCTCTGTGCACAAACACTGAGGCAAGGGTTACCCCAAAGGGCAGGTCTGCTGGATGTCACCAAATTTGAAGCTCAGAGCCTTAGACCACTGCGCTATACTGCCTCCTAATTTATTTATTTATTTATTTAAGAGTTTAGCCAGGTGGGCATACTGAGTGACTAGCTGCTCATTTTCAGATGTGACCTGGGGGAAAACAGTAGGGTACAAAGTGGTAAAAAAAACAGACACAGTTATTAATACACAGAGAAGGGTACAACATACACAGATATTAATGTACAGAAAAAGGCACACATAAGAAGGATTATACATGGTGGTAGCTATCTATACAGTATAAAACAAGGTGTGCAGACCAGGAAGCATATAACATAAGGTATTTCATTGTATAAGTAAACTTAAGTTAAGAGAAAGATTTGGAGCCTCCACAAACCAATAGGTGAGGAGTTGAGGCTCAGGAGACCTTGAGGGCCTCTAAGGTGTAGGTAGGTTGCAGGTGCAGATAGTGAGAAAGTGTTCATGGAGGCGGGTGTTGAGATGACTGGAGCTGGTGATATGATGGATATCTGTTGGTAGGTCATTCCAGAGTTTAGGTAAACTGTAACTAAGCGCAGACTGACCCTTGGTGGTGCGCATGTAGGGGATATGGAAGCGCCTAATATCAAAGTGTCGCAACGAGTAGGCCGCCCTAGGTTGAGCGTTTAAGGTGGACACCAGGTAGGGTGGTAGGGTATGGGACCAGAATTTGGCAGCGAAATGTGAGCAATGAATTTGCCTGCAGGCTGAGAGTGAGGAAAAGGCAAGAGAGTTATAGAGGTCACAGTGGTGAGTGAGTTTAGGACATTCCAGTATGAAGCGGCAGAAGGAGTGAAAGAGAGTGTCCAGGCTGGACAGAGTGGAGGGTGGGGCGGTGCCATAGACTACGTCCCCGTAGTCAAAGGTTGGAAGTATCATTTTTTGCACTAGTTCTCTCCTGACCGCGGTGGGCAGGCAACCTTTGTTATGATAGAGGGCTCCCAGTTTAGTAAGCAATTTTTTATGAAGAGAGTCTATGTGAGCTGAGTAGTCTAGGTATTGGTCGAGCCAGATGCCAAGGTAGCGGAACTCGGTGCAGGAATCAAGGGGTAAATCCAGGGTTAGGAAAGGGGCTGATGGAGCCGGGAGAGGCGCAGGCTACAGCCAAAAGTAAGGGAAATTGTTTTTTTAGCATTTAAGAAAAGCTGGTTTGATTTGAGCCAGAGTTGAACAGCGTTGAAATCCTGCTGCAGTTGGTCATGCACAGTATCTGCAGAAGGGCCGGTGTTGTAAATCACAGTATCGTCTGCATACATGTGAATGGCAGAGTGGGAGCAAACCTGCGGCAGTTCATCCAGGAAAATAGAGAAAATTGTCTTAAAAATGAAATCGGCAAAGAATACGGTTTGCTAATACCTGATGTGTGGTTGTGTCAATAGATACAGAGATACAGATGCTGGAATGACTTAATAATAAGAAAAGCAACATTGCCCAATCTTAATCACCTCTCATCTTTACTCAGAAATCCACCTCTTGAAAGCTTAGTGCCAGACAATTTGGGTTAAGTTTGTGACCTTGTACTGTATAGAGGCAAGGCCCCTCTTCAGCAGGTTGATGCTAAGTGCCTTATATTATTTGTTATCGCATGTGACTGGTTGCTATTAGGGCAAGGTAGCCCTGCAGCATTTCGAATTCTGAATTTGAGGCTCTGCTATTTATTTTTCAGTCATGTGGTGGTTTATTGAGTCATTATTAAATGGACTTACCTCTATGGTAAAATTAGATTAATTTGCTGTTTTTCCTGGAAAAATAGGTTGTCAGATGACATCAACTACAGGACAACAGTCAAACCATTATGTATGACACTCTCTTTCTAACGGTTAACAATTGTTGAGTGGACTGGTGAGGGGTTATTAATTCAGTCATTTATATAACTTTGTTAACATGACCAGCTAAAATTTCAAGTTGAAACGCTTACAGCACTGAGTCATATGCAAACTGGAATTTATATCTTATAAATATTATTTATAAATATAGGTGTTGCAAAGATAGGCACCTAAATGCTTTCATTTCCTGTCATTATTGACTTAATTGTTCTTTACAGAGATAACTAAAGGTATAAAATTAATATGTTGCACTTTAATAACGTTATTTGGGTATGGCATAATAAGAGTTATAGATCTAATTTAGCTCTCAGTTGTTAATTTAAGCCATAAATAAGGTGGTCCTACATTGCATTTTGTGCAGTATATTCTGTTTTGTATATAAAGCTGTTACAAATATACTGATTACCTCTTTGTATTTGATTTACCGTAGCAAAACTTTACTGCTTAAACACTTATAGTGGCTACTTAAAACTCATTATATATATATACAGTGTTTCTATATTTAAAATGTAAGTTAGTTTGTAGGTTTTGTTTTTAAAGTGGTTCCCACACACTAGCTTTGTTCAGATATCAGCTCTGTGACAAGATCTGTATTTATCTTTTTAACAATGCCCTCAAAGAAAGGTACCTTAAAAGTTGTTTCATGGAATATTCTGTGGGGCGGCAGTGTTCCGGGAGACATTCTGGAGGCTGTGATGCTCCCCTATCTGCAGGCACCTTTCTGGTCTGAGGAAGGAGGTTGCCCATCTCCAGGCTGACCTGGCTAGGATTTATGAAACCTCCTCCCCCGCCCAGAGACCACCAGGGCCACTGCCGATACCTCAGAGGTTGCCAAGAAAGAGGAGCGGCTGGACCAAGGTGGGCTCAGGGAGGGAGAGGGTGGTGGAACAGAGGTGCACCCCTCTAGCTGTACCTCTCCACAACTACACGCTGTTCTTGGTCGATAGTGGTTCCTCCATGGAGGCACCTGCAGTGGAGATGAAGGAGGATGCTGGGAACCCCACAAAGGAGACCCACAGGAGGGTGGCACGGGACCCCACAGGGAAGAAAACAACCCTGGTGGGGGCTCAACCCATTAGGGGGTAGAGGGTGAGGAAGGGGAGAGGGAGGTAAGGTGCTTGCCTGGCTTCAAGGCTTGGAGGGACAGGAAGCGAATCCTTAGGATCATGGGAGCAGCTGCACGAGGGAGGGAGCTGGATGTCATTGTCCACCTAGGGACAAATGACCTGGCTAGGAATGGGTTCTGAGCAGTGCAAGAGTTGGGGAGGGGTCTTAGACAAGTAGCGCATACAGTAGCCTTCTCGGAGGTGCTGCCTGTCTATGGCAAGGGTGATGCTAGGGTAATCCACACCATGGAGTTCAATGAATAGTTAAAAAACTGGTGTGGACCTCAGGGTTTTGGCTTCACTGGGGACTGGGGAGTCACCTTGAGGGATGCAGGCCTATACTGGCATGATGGTCTGCATCTGTCCAGGGGGGAACCAGGATCCTAGGTGATAGGTTTAAATGCTTCATTGGCAAGCATTTAAACTAGCCAAGGGAGGAGGCACTGAAAAGGAGCAGGGAAATCCCAGCCTCCCCCCACAAAACACGGTAATTAGTGAGGTAAACACCAAGGTAGAGAAGTCATTAGGGAGCAGGACAGAGGTAAATGCAAAAAAGGCAAAGAGAGTAAGGACATGGATGAGGCTAAAAAGGGTAAGGCCATCAAAATTTGGAGGGTGATGAGTACCAATGCCCGTAGTATGTGTAACAAGCTCCCTGAACTAGTGGCTTTGATGGTAGAGGGATGCCTGGATATTGTGGCAGTCACAGAAACGTGGTACACAGAGAACCATGACTGGATGTCAACATTCCAGGATACACAATCTACAGGAGGGACAGGGAGGGTAAAAGAGGACAAGGAGCAGCTCTGTATATAAGGGAAGGGATCAAAGCAACAGAACTAAAGAGTAAACAGGAAGCAGATGAGGCACTCTGGGTCACCCTGGAAACAGGAAATAGCACCACAATCCGCATGGGGGTTGTATAAAGACCCC
The DNA here is from genome assembly GCA_016271365.2 of Neoceratodus forsteri. Classification (NCBI taxonomy): domain Eukaryota; kingdom Metazoa; phylum Chordata; order Ceratodontiformes; family Ceratodontidae; genus Neoceratodus; species Neoceratodus forsteri. Next base: position 1,356,985,650 of record CM028132.1, read on the forward strand.
CATCTCATGGAGAAGCAATGGACAAGGAAATGATAGAAGGCATCCTTAGAATGGCAGAAAAAGGGGAGATATTGTTGATGGGGGACCTGAATATGCCACATGTTAACTGGAGCACCATTCCTACAGGCACATCCAAGAGCAGGGCCATTCTTGATGCCCTACAAGGGGCATGCCTCAGATAGCTAGTATAGGAACCCACTCAGGAGGGAACAAGCTTAGACCTGGTACTCTCAAATGGGGAAGGAGAAAGAATATTGGATTTAGAAGCAGGTAGCCATTTGGGAATAAGTGACCACCAAAACAGTGTGGTTCATGATAATCATAGCCATAGAGTCAAGCCATACAAAAGCAAGAGAATTGGACTTTAGGAAAATGAGAGAGTGCCTCAGAAAAGCACTAGCAAATTGGCAAGAAGGAGGGGTGGAGAAACAATGGGGAGAAATCAAAACAGCCATCACAGAGGCAACAAGCCTTTGTGTGAAGCAAATCAACAAAACACAACAAAGGAAAAAAATGCTATGGTTCTCAAAAGAGGTGGCAGGGAAGGTTAAGGAAAAAAGGATAGCATTCAGGGGATATATGGAACTACAGAAGTAGCAGGACAGAGAACTTTATCAGTTAAAGCAGAAAGAGGCAGGGAAGGCAGTCAGAATAGCAAAGGCTCAAACTGAGGAAAAGATAGCCAACTCTGTTAAGAAGGGGGATAAGACCTTTTATAGGTATTAGGGAGTGAAGAAAGACCAAGGGAGGGATACTGAGGCTTAATAAAGGGGAGGGAATATGGGCAGAGGGTGACAGTGAAAAAGCAGGGCTACTGAACAAATATTTCTGCTCAGTATTCACAAAGGAAGAGGAGAGGGAGGTACCTAAACCAAATAAGAGAAACACTCTGGAGACGGGGGTTGATACCAGTCCATTTACAGAAGAAAAGGTTCTGAAAGTACTAGTAAAATTGAAGGTGGACAAAGCAATGGGGCATGATGGGATTCACCCAAGAATTCTAAAAGAACTAAGGGTAGAACTAGTGACACCACTGACTACTCTCTTTAACAAATCATGGGAGGATGGGGTGGTACCTGAGGACTGGAGGAGGGCGGATGTGATTCCTCTTCACAAAAGTGGGAGCAGGGCAGAGGCAGAAAACTACAGACCAGTTAGTTTGACCTCAGTGGTGGGGAAAATAATGGAATCACTTCTGAAGGAAAGAATTGTTGAGTACCTAGAAGCCAGTGGGGCACAGGACCCAAGGCAACATGGATTCACAGAGGGAAGGCCATGTCAGACGAATCTAATAGATTTCTTTGACTGGGTGACCAAAGTAGTAGACCAGGGAGGGGCTGTGGACATGGCCTATCTAGATTATAGCAAGGCATTTGATACAGTCCCACACCAAAGATTAATAAACAAGTTAGCCAGCCTTGGAGTGGGTCCCAAGGTGGTAGCCTGGATAAAAAATTGGCTGGACAACAGGATGCAAAGGGTAGTAGTAAATGGAGTCCACAGTGAAGAAAGGAGGGTTACTAGCGGGGCACCGCAGGGTTCCATACTGGGAACGGCCCCTTTTAATGTCTTTATATAGTAAGTGACATTGCAGAGGAACTGGAAGGAAAACTATGTCTCTTTGCAGATGACACAAAGATCTGCAACAGGGTTGCTACACAAGGTGGAGTGGAAAGGATGAGAAGGGACTTGGCAAGGTTGGCAGAATGGTCAAATGTATGGCAGCTTAGATTCAATGCAAAGACGTGCAAGGTAATGCACCTGGGAAACAAAACCCAGGGAATAGTAACAATTGGGGGTGAGATACTGACAACAGTAAAATTGGAAAGGGACCTGGGGTAATTATCAGATGACCTAAAGGTAGGCAAGCAATGTGAGAAGGCAGTAAGGAAGGCTGGGGGGATACTGGGATGCATAGGGAGAGGCATCAACAGTAGAAAACAGGAAGCTGTTATCCCTCTGTACAGACAGTTGGTGAGACCCCATCTGGAGTATTGTGTGCAGTTCTGGAGACCCCATCTCCACAAAGTCATAGACAGAGTGGAGGCTGTCTAGAGGAGGGCAACCAAAATGGTGCAGGGTCTGCACTAGAAGATATATGAAGAAAGACTAAAGGAGCTTAATATGTATACTCCTGAGGAAAGAAGGGAGAGGAGGGACATGATAGAAACTTTCAAGTTCCTCAAAGGAATCAACAACGTCCAAGAGGGTAGTATCTTTCAGAAAAAGAGATATGCAAGAACAAGGGACCACATTTTGAAGATAGAGGGGGGATGGCTCAGAGGTAATGTGAGGAAGTATTTTTTCATGGAGAGGGTTGTGGATGCATGGAACAGCCTTTCTGAGGAGGTTGTGGAGTTAGGAACAGTGGGGGAATTCAAGAATGCATAGGACAGACATAAGGCAGTCCTAGTGGGGGGTAGGAGGAAGTAGACTGTTGGTTAACTAGGATCTGCAGCTTATCTGTTAGGTAGGAAAATGGGCAGACTAGGTGGGCCAAATGGTCCTTATCTGCCGTCAAATTCTATGTTTCTATGTTTCAGGGATGTAACAATCCAATTAAAAGGACTAAAGTCCTGGCCTACCTAAAATTAGTGAAGGTGGATACAGCATTTCTACAAGAAACACGTTTGACGGCTGAAGAAACAGCTACATTTAAGAAATCTTGGGTGGGGGCAGTCTATGGAAGCTCCTTAAATTCTAAAAGTAAAGGAGTTTGTATTTTATTTCATAAGAATTTAAATGTTGTAGTTAGTTCCACCATTTCTGATGTAGAAGGCAGGTATGTTAAGGTCAATGTAAAAATTGAAGACAGAGAGCTGCCGGACTCATTGGTGAATGTCTATGCCCCCATAGAAACATAGAATTTGATGGCAGATAAGGACCACTTGACCCACTTAGTCTGCCCATTTACCTACCTAATGGATAAGCTGCAGATCTTAGTTAACCAACAGCCTACTTCCTCCTTCCCCCCACTAGAATTGCCTTATGTCTGTCCCATACATTCTTGAATTCTCCCACAGTTTTTGAATCCATCACCTCCTCAGAAAGGCCATTCCATGTATCCACAACCCTCTCCATGAAAAAATACTTCCTCACATTACCTCTGAGCCATCCCCGCTGTATCTTCAAATTGTGCCCCCTTGTTCTTGCACACCTCTTTTTCTGAAAGATGCAACCCTCTTGGACTTTGTTGATCTCCTTGAGGTACTTGAAAGTTTCTATCATGCCCCCCCCCGAAGGTATACATATTAAGCTCCTTTAATCTCTGTTCGTATGGCTTCTGGTGCAGACCATGTACCATTTTAGTTGCCCTCCTCTGGGCAGCCTCCATCCTGTCTATGTACGTGCGGAAATGGGGTCTCCAAAACTGCATGTAGTACTCCAGATGGGGTCTTACCAACTGTCTGCACAGAGGGATAACAACTTCTTGTTTTCTACTGGTGATGCCTCTCCCTATGCATCCCAGTATCCCGCCAGCCCTCCTTACTGCCTTCTCACATTGCTTGCCCACCTTTAGGTAATCTGATATGACTACCCCCAGGTCACTTTCCATTTTTGTTGTTGTTAGTATCTCACTCCCAGCTGTGTATTCTTCCCCTGGGTTTTTGTTTCACAGGTGCATTACTTTGCACTTCTTTGCATTGAATCTAAGCTGCCATACATTTGACAATTCCTCCAAACTTGCCAAGTCCCTTCTCCTCCGTTCCATCTCATCTTCTGTATTGACCCTGTTGCAGATCTTTGTGTTGTCTGCAAAAAGACATACTTTTCCTTCCAGTACCTCTGCAATGTCACTTATAAAGACATTAAAGAGGACCGATCCCAGTACTGAACCCTACGGTACCCTACTAGTACCCCCCCTTTCTTCAGAGTGGACTGTTTACTATTACCCTCTGCGTCCTGTTGTCCAGCCAATTTTTTACCCAGGCTACCACCTTGGGACCCATTCCAAGGCTGGCTAACTTGTATATTAATCTTTTGTGGAGGACTGTGCCAAATGCCTTGCTAAAGTCTGGGTAAGCCATGTCCACAGCCCCTCCCTGGTATACTACTTTGGTCACCCAGTCAAAGAAATCTATTAGATTCATCTGACATGACCTTCCTGCTGTGAATCCATGCTGCCTTGGGTCCTGTGCCCCACTGGCCTCTAGGAACACAATAATTTTTTCCTTCAGAAGTGATTCCATTATTTTCCCTACAACTGTGGTCAAACTAACAGGTCTGTAGTGTCCTGTCTCTGTCTTGCTCCCACTTTCATTAAGGGGAATCACATCCACCCTCCTCCAGTCCTTAAGTACCACACCATCCTCCCATGATTTGTTAGAAAGGGTAGTCAGTAGTTTCACTAGTTCTACCCTTAGTTCTTTTAGAATTCTTGGATGAATCCCGTCAGGCCCCATTGCTTTGTCCACCTTCAGTTTTAAGAGTTCTTTCAGAACCCTTTCTTCTGTAAATGGACTGGCATCGACCTCCCTATCCAGAGTGCTTCTATTTTTTGATTTAGGTACCTCCCCATCCTCTTGTTTTGTGAATACTGAGCAGAAGTATTTGTTCAGTATCCCTGCTTTTTCACTGTCACCCTCTGTCCACCCTCCCTTCCATTTATTATGCCTCACTATCCCTCCGCTGGTCTTTCTTTACTCCCTAATGTACCTATAAAGGGTTTTATCTCCTTTCTTAACCGAGTTGGCTATCTTTTTCTCACTTTGGGCCTTTTCTATTCTGACTGCCTTCCCTACTTCCTTCTGCTTTAACGGGTACTGTTCTCTATCCTGCTCCTTCCGTGTTTCCTTATATTTCCTGACTACTACATTTTTCTCCTTAACCTTCCCCGCCACCTCTTTTGAGAACCATAGTGTTTTTTTCCTTTGTTTTGTTTTGTTGATTTGCTTCACACAAAGGCGTATTGCCTCTGTGACGGTTGTTTTAATTTTCCCTTATTGTTCCCTCATCCCTCTTTCTTTTTTTTTTTCACTTTTTATTTGTATAATTTAGTACATAAGCATGCAGAATACTCAATTGCTGAATAGGTATACATAGTATAGACATAGCAGTACATTATTTAGGATTGAGACTATCTATTCGGTTTGAACAGCATTGGGGGATAAGGCCGCTAAGGTGAAAGAAGGAATGGTTCATCTATTTCAGAGGCTATAGTGCAGTCAATGCCCAAGTTTAATTATTTTATAATGAGGTGTAACAACAGAGTAAACCGACCAAGGGTCGTTTTTGAAAGTTAACATCATCATGTTCACTGAGAGAATGCCGTTCTGGAGTGCCCTCTAGTGATAAAGAATGAGAAAAAAATGGTGTTGCCTGCAACAGTTCAGGAAATAAGCCCACGTAATGTGAAAGTAAAGTAACGTGTCCGGTGCCTATAAAAGAAACCTTCCCCTCACACCGAGATGAGCTCATGCCTTAGAATGATTTAATACAGGCACCTAAATAGAGGAGAACATACCTCCAGGGCTCCCAGAACTAGCTGCAATGACACTCGCTCTAAATTCTGAGTAGGCAAAACGCACCCCCCCCAATAATAATTCAGAGCATAGAACTTTTAAATTGTTAAACAATTAACCCCAAGGTAATAATAGTAAAATCACTGATAACAAGGAGTATCTGGTATATGCACATTTCAAGGATTAACTGTCCCAAGGCACTGGAGTCATTTATAAGTGCTCTAATCGTTCAATAAGCAAAATTCACAAAAAGACTCTGTTGTCAGTGCTTTAGAGATGGGAAACTACAGAGGTTAACTTCAAAAAATAAAATAGTGCAGTTCAGATATTTAAATTAACAAAGCTCACTGTCCCTTAGAAACATATCAGTCCTCTTCTGATTCTTCTCCTGCCAAGGAAGGTTCCTCACGGTGTCATTTAGTAATCAGTCTCTCTACACAGTCCCCTGCTTCTTTAGGATCAGAGAAGCAGTAAAGCGGTATCGTCGATGGTCCACCGTGAAACACAATCTTGCTGGAAAGGCAAGGGAATAGGAGATATCCAGTTCTCTAAGGCATTGCTTCATGCCATTGAAGGCCTTCCTTCTTATGTGGGTGGCATAGGGCACATAAGGAAAAAACAGAATCCGGGCCTCATCTAGATGGACTGGACCCCTATTTCTCAGGGCACCCAATAACAGATCCCTTTCTCCTGGTGAGCACAATGTAAAGAAGATGGTGCAAGGGTTGGACAGACCGCTGGAGGGTCGTCTAGGCATGATACGGTAGGCTTTAGTAATTTTAAAGTCTGAGATCTCAGTCAGACCCTCCAGCCAAGATTGTAGATAAAGTAGTAAGGAGTCTCCTTCAGTTTCCCCCTGGCATACCGAGTACCCTAAGGTTTGCAGCACGCACAGAGTTTTCACGTTGTTCCACGCGGCTTCTCAGTGCCGCTTGTTCCTTCAGAGATGTGGCCGTGGTGGCGAAAGCCTTTCCCGCTGTTGCCTCTACCGACTTCGCGGTTTCCCCCGTAGCATCCAATCTATGTTCTATCAAGAGAAGCATTTCAGAAAAATTATCCAGTTTCTGGTCCATTTGCTGGACTGTTTTGGTAAGTGCTTGTACTGCTATTTGTAGCAACATCAGGGTAGCTGCATTGGAGTCAGGACTTGGTCCTTGAGAAAGGGCCTGGTAGTTCATCTAGCGGTTTAGCAGTTGAGGAGCATGGCAGAAAGAAGTCTTGCTTAGTTGTTTTTGTGTGCCTCAGTTCAGCTTAAATTTTGGTGCTCTTGATGCAGGATCTCCTCCTCTATCAGTGCCTTGCTATAAGTAGCGGCTCTAGGCTCGGAACTATATTTTGTATTAGTTTAAATAGCATGTAAATGGGGAGCTCCAGAAAACTGCTGCTGCTGGCTGGGCTGCTAGCTCCACCCCCCCACCCCTCCTTCCTGCCTGTTTGCTAGTGCTTTTCTGAGGCACTCTGCCATTTTCCCAACGTCAGCCCTCCTAAAGTCCATTACTCTTGCTTTTGTATGGCTTGACTCTATGGCTGTGTTTATCGTGAACCACACTGTTTGGTGGTCACTTGTTCCAAGATGGCTACCCACTTCTAAATCCGAGATCCTTTCTCTGTCCCCGTTTGACAGTACCAGGTCTAATATTGCTCCCTCCTGAGTGGGTTCCACCACTAATTGTCTGGGGCGTGCCCCTGTATGGCATCAAGAATAACCCTGCTCTTGGATGTGGCTGCACCAAAGGTGCTCCAGTTAACATCATCTGGCATATTCAGGTCCCCCATCAACACTATCTCCTATTTTTCTACCATTCTAAGGATACCGTCTATCATATCATTGTCCATTGCCTCCCCCTGAGATGGGGTTCTGTATACAACCCCGTGTGGATTGTGGTGCCATTTCATGTCTCCAGGGTGACCCACAGTGCCTCCTCTACTCCCTGTTTATCCTTTAGTTCTGTTGCTTTGATCCCTTCCCTTACATAGAGATCTACTCCTCCTCCTCCTCTTTTATCCTCCCTGTCTCTCCTATAGCTTGTGTACCCTGGTATGTTGACATCCCAGTCATGGTTCTCTGTGTACCATGTTTCTGTGACTGTCACGATATCCAGGTGTCCCTCTTCCTTCAAGGCCACTAGTTCAGGGAGCTTGTTACACAGACTATGGGTACTGGTACTCAGCACCCACCAGTTTTTGAGGGCCTTACCCCTTTCAGTCCCATCCCTGATTCCCTGTCTTTAGTGCCTTTGCCTTTTTTTGCATTTACCCTGTCCTGCTCCCTATTGACTTCTCTACCTTGTTGTTTACTTCGCTAACTACCGTGTTTTGTGGGGGGAGGCTGGGATTTCCCTGCTCCTTTTCAGTACCTCCCCCCTTGGCTAGTTTAAATGTTTGCCAATGAAGCATTTAAACCTATCACCTAGGATCCTAGTTCCCTTCCTGGACAGATGCAGACCATCATGCCAGTACAGGACTGTATCCCTCCAGGTGGACCCTCAGTCCTGCGTGAAGCCAAAACCCTGAGCTCTGCACCAGTTTTTCAACCATTCATTGAATCTCATGGTGTGGAGTACCCTAGCATCACCCTTGCCATAGACAGACAGCACCTCCGAGAAGGTTACCGTACATGCTACTTGTCTAAGGTTGCCCTTCCCCAATTCTACAAACTCCTCTTACACTGCTCAGATCCCATTCCCAGCCAGGTCATTTGTCCCTAGGTGGACAATGACATCCAGCTCCCTTCCTCGTGCTGCTACTCCTGTGATCCTGAGGATTCATTCCCTGTCCTTTAAGCTGTGGCGCCAGGCAGGCACCTTACCTCCCTCTCCCCTTCCTTCCCCAGTTCTACCCCCCTTCCCCAATAATTATCATGCAGTGTTTTATGTGGACCTAGCTGAGACAATCAACAAACATGCCCTAGGGGATTTGCTTTTCGCAGGAGATATGAATACAGTAGTGGATGTGTTTATAGATAGTACATACTCCAGTCCAACAGGTCATAATAACTCTTCTAAAGCCCTGAATTCATCCTGTAAGGAATTTGGGTTGGTAGATGTCTAGAGAGTCATGTATCCAAAGGGGAGAGATTATACCTTTAAGTCAAAGAAACATGGGTCTTTTAGTAGATTAGATTAGATTGTGTGTATGTGTTTAAAAGTTGCTAGCTGACCTGTGAGTGCAGGCATCATATTACAGGGGATTAGTGCTGGCTAAATGTGAAGTGTAATTGTCATCTCAGTCAGTCTTGTGTGGGGGAGGAGAAGACTATACTCTCTGGAAGATTCTGTGCTTTAGGTAATTCTGTTCTGACTTTAAAGTGAGGTGAACTGGGATTGCGTTGCCAGGGCTGATACTGTCATGTGAGTTGGGTGTGGGCTCTAATCCCACCCTCCCCAACCCCTCCATCCCCAGAGCTCAGCTCATTTATAGGGGACCACCTGCCCTGCAATTGGAGGAAGAGGCTACAGGTGCAGCTCATGTAGTTTCTACCCAATAAAGCAGTCACAGGGCAGGGAAAAAGCATAGGTAGGTCCTGAATAGGAGTGCAGCATCCACAGTGAATTGCTGATCAGTGGGACAGTTGAATATAGTGGAAGGCCTTAAACTGGAATATAGTTCATGTAGTTCTAGCCACTGGGGTTTCGGTTTAAAGGCTGGGAGAGAGGAGCTTAGGGAGCTGTAAACTTCCCCTATAAGTTTACTGTGTAGTACTGCACCTAGTAATGGGGGTACCTGTTTAATGTGGGACTGTATCTAGGATTAGTGGGTGTCCTGATTAGTGTGTAGGGATGTATCTTGGACTGCTGGGGAGCCTGGTGGTTCACCCAAGGAAATCTACTTGGAGGGGGATGGGACCACACATCACTAGGGCTGGCATCTTTGGGAGGGTGGTGGGGTGCACAGGGTGTGGGGCAGCCATGATACTGGACTGGGCTTAGAAGTTCAGTGATTGCCCAGTGTGCTACCAGCTAGCGCAGCTTAGGGAGGAGGTTGAGGGGATTAGGAGACAGCTGGAGGGAAGGGGGAGGTATGGCTGGGGAATAGGGCAGGGGCTCTCCCACTGGGTTGCACCAAGCACTAGGGGCGGGGGCACAGGGAAAGGAGTGCAGGAGAGTACTCTGGGGTCACATAGGGACTCTGATAGTGGGGGCCCAAAAGGAGAACACAACCAAGGAAGCAGGCAGGTATCTGGGGACCCTCACAGAGGGGGGCCAAAAGGAGGACATTCTCAGGGAAGTAGGCACATGCCTGGGGCTGGACAGAAGGAAGCAGGGGGGAGGTGGATCAGACCTTAAGCTCAGTAACCGCTTCAGTTCTCTTCTTCTGCTTGGGGATGAGTGGGGTGATGTAGCCATGACAGGGGTGGTTAGAGATGGAAAGGAGTGGGGGCAGGAGGCAGGGGCTGGATTGCAGGAAGAAGGGGGAAACTTGGAATGCAGGAAAATGGGGGGAGCGGGGTATCAAAGCAGGAGGAGGAGGGGGTAGAGGGAGGAAAGTGCAAGGAGAAGGACCAGTTGGGGGAAAGGGCAAGGAGAAGGAGCAGAAGTACAAGGAGGATACAGTAAAGGGAGCTGAGGGTTTAGGCCAGGGGAGCACAACAGGCAAGGAGGGGCTGAACGGAGATGGGAAGGAAGGGAGGATGAGACAGGCTAGTTTAGCAGATGGGGGGGAAGGACCAGTCATGAGCAGGGCCGGGGAGGGTAGAGGGGTACAGAAGGATACTGCGGAGGAGGAGAGGCATAGAATCGGAGGAGGGGTGGCTAGGGTAAATAAGGAGGGCGGCAGGTGGTACCAGATAGGGGAGGAGCAAGGAGCCGGCTGGGGGGAGGGGCTGATAGAAAGGATGAGGGACATGAAAGGGGGGAGGAAATGGAGGAGAAGGGGCGGCCAGAGTGCTCCTGTTGGGTGATTCCATGATCAGGGGTATCAAATGGGATAGGGAGGGGGAAGCCTGCCTGGTTAGAACAAAATGCTTCCCTGGACTAATGGTGCACAGGGCCAAGCATGAGGTATATCAGCTGGTGAAGGATTGTGGAGGTTCCCCGGACGTACTGGTCCACCTGGTTACAAATTACATTGAGGGAAATAGTGAGCTTCAGATACAGGCAAGGTTCAGGGAGCTTGCCAGGGTCTGTCATGACATAGGATGCACGATTTCCTTCTTGAAATCCTGCCGATGCCAAGGGCTAGTGGGGAACACATGAGGAAGATTAAGGAGATAAACCAGTGGCTCAGGGAGTGGTGTGGGGTCAGAGAGTATGGGTTGATGGGGGACTGGGTGGAGACCTGGGAGGATAAGTGGCTGTATGCTAAAGATAGGCTACATCTCAATTTGTAGGGAAAGGAAATCCTTAAGTTGAAAATAGAGGGGTTCGTTGGTGAAAGGTGGGGTTTAAACTTGTGAAGTGGGGAGGAATGGGAGAAAAAGCTGTCGAGGGGGGGTCTGATAAAGGAGGGACTCTTGTCTCCACTTCGGGAGCTGGAGAATGCAAAAGGCTGACTGGTAAGGTGCAGACTGGGGGAAGACAGAATCCCCATGGGAACGCGAGGAGGGGAAATGGAAGTATAGGGAAAGGGTGGAAGGTAGTCCTGCTAAATGCCAGGAGCTTGGGCAATAAAAGTCCATTATGGATTGCAACCTCCGTCAATAATACCAAACCCATAATTAGGACTGACTACTCTGTTTAGATGCTTTCTCAAGCTAATAATGTCTTTCTGCTGTGATGATGTAAATTTCATCATTAAAATATTGTAAATAATGTCTGAAAATATCAACATCCAAATATTGTAAATAATGTCTGTGACAAATGTCTGTAACGCATGCTTAATGTCATTGTTGTTATACCCTGTTCTGTTTTAGCTTCTGTCTTACTTGTCACAAGGTACCTTTGTAAATAAGCCTCTGGCTCAAAGGTTATAAACCCGATATATCAAATAAGTAAATAAATAAATGCCTGAGCTCCAGGTGATGCTAACTGAGGGAGCAGTGGATGTGGCAATGGTCACTGAGACCTGGGCCACTGCAGGACATGACTGGAACCTGAACCTGGAGGGTTACACCATGTTCAGGAAGGACGGGGGGAGGGAAGGGGAGGAGGGGTAGCAATAATAGTCAAAAACGGCATTGGTATAGGGGGAGTAGAAGAGGCGGAGGGAACTGTGGAGGCAATTTGAGTCACCTTGATAACAATGGGGGGGCAAGAAGGAAATGCAAAAATAGGAGTGGTGTATAGACCCCCTGTGCTGGCGGAGGAGCTGCAGGAGAGGCTGGTGGCAAATGTTGGGAGACACTGCAGATTGGGCAGGGGAAGGGTGGTGGTGTTGAGGGATTTAAACATGCCAGGAATGGCCTGGGAGACTATGACATCCTCAGTGGCCAGGGAACAGAGGTTGTTGGATGTCTTTCAGGACGCGTTCCTAACTTAGCAGGTGGGGGAACCGACCAGGGAGGCATGGATACTGGATGTGGTCCTGGCAGACAGTGACCAGATTGGGGCCTGGAGGTAAGGGACCTGCTGGCGGTGAGTGACCATGCCACCGTCTGGTTCTACCTGAACCTAGGGGGGTAGAAGGCTCGCACAAAGACAGAGGTAACTGACTTCAGGGGGCGGATTTCAAGGAAAATGGAAGGATCCTTAAGGAGCATTTGGATGGGACTGAGCCAGACATGGACACTGACAGTAGGTGGGAAATCATCAGGAGGGGGGTGCAGGATGCTACCAGCACCTGTGCAAGAGTAAGAAGAAAATGCGGTAGGGCCCAAAAACCCTGCTGGTGGACCAGGGAGGTTCAGGAGGTGGTGAGGGGAAAGAAGGTGGCCTATAGGCATTTCACGTGCTCAAGGAGTGAAAGGGATGGAGGGGAGTACGAGCTGATGGCCAGAAGGGCCACTAGAGTGGTGAGAGTGGCTAAGGCAAGGAAGGAGCAGAATCTGGCCAGGGAAGTCGGGAGAGGGAATAAGGGGTTCTTTAGGTATATTGGGGAAAAACAAAGGGCAAATTAGCAGGATTAAAACAGTGGAGGGATGGGTACAAGACCCGGGGGAGCAGGCTGAGGTACTAAATGAGTACTTTGCCTCAGTTTTCACCAAGGAAATGGGAGGTCTGCATCATACATGGGAGGAGACGGTGAAACTGAGGAGGGGGGACCCTTACCGATCGGTGGGTCTGGGGAGAGGGGGAACATCACTAGCAGGAGGGGGGAGAGCAAAGCAGGGGAATGAGGAAGCAGAGGTGGAAATCATGGCTGAGAGAGTGAGGGAAGCCCTCAGGTCCCTTAAGACACAGAAAGCATCAGGGCCGGATAAATTACATCCCAGAGTGCTGAAGGAACTGGCAGATGTCTTGGCGAAACCCCTGGAGAAGCTTTTCAGCATCTCTCTGAGGACAGGGTGGGTGCTCCAGGACTGGAAGGTGGCACGTATAGTGCCTATCCACAAGGGGGATGATCAAGGGAGGTGGCAGGGAACTACAGGCCCATCAGCCTGACATCGGTGGTGGACAAGGTGATGGAGAGCATTGTCAAGGACAGGCTGGGGGGGACCTGGACGATGGATAGCATGGATTCGTCCTGGGGAAATCATGTCAGACAAACTTTGTGGAGTTGTGAGAAATGAGGAAAAGATCGCCAACTCAGTTAAGAAGGGGGATAAAACCTTTTATAGGTATATCAGCGTGCGTAGAAAGACAAAGGGAGGGATAGTGAGGCTGAATAGAATGAACGGTGGGTGGGCAGAGGGGGACAGTGAAAAAGCAGGGATACTGAACGAATATTTCTGCTCAGTATTCACAAAAGAGGAGAGGGAAGTGCCTAATCCAATTAACAGAAGCACTCTTGATAGGGGGTCGATCCCAGTCCTTTCACAGAAGAAAGGGTTCTGCAAGAACTCCTAAAACTGAAGGTGGACAAAGCAATGGGTCCTGATGGAATTCACCCCAGAATTCTAAAAGAACTAAGAGAGGAACTAGTGAAACCACTGGCTACTCTTTTTAATAAATCATGGGAGGATGGTGTGGTACCCGAGGACTGGAGGAAGGCAGATGTGATTCCCCTTCACAAAAGTGGGACCAAGACAGAGGCAGGAAACTACAGACCTGTCAGTCTGACCTCTGTGGTAGGGAAAGGATGGAGTCACTTGAAGGAAAGAATAGTTGAGTACCTAGAGGCCAGTGGAGCACAGGACCCAAGGCAGCATGGGTTCACAGCGGAAGGTCATGTCAGACAAATCTAATAGATTTCTTTGACTGGGTGACCAAAGTATAGACCAGGGAGGGGCTGTGGACATGGCCTACCTAGACTTTTAACAAGGCATTTGACACAGTCCCACACAAAGATTAATAGTCAAATTAACCAGCCTGGGAGTGGGTCCCAGGGTGGTAGCCTGGGTAAAACATTGGCTGGACAACAGGACACAGAAGGTAATTGTAAATGGAGTCCACTCTGAAGAAAGAGGGGTTACTAGTGGGGTACCGCAGGGTTCAGTTTTGGGTCCAGTCCTTTTTAATGTCTTCATCAGTGACATTGCAGAGGGACTGGAAAAAGTATGCCTTTTTGCAGATGACACACAGATCTGCAACAGGGTTGATACACAAGGAGGCTGGAAAGGATGAAAAGGGCTTGGCAAGGTTGGAGGAATGGTCAGAAGTATGGCAGCTAGGATTCAATGCAAAGAAGTGCAAAATAATGCACCTGGGAAACAAGAACCCAGAGGAAGAATACACAATGGGTGGGAGGTAGTAACAAAATGAAAAAAGGAAAGGGACCTGGGGTAATCATATCAGATGACCTTAAGGTTAGCAATCAATGTGAGAAGGCAGTAGGGAGGGCTGGGGTATACTGGGATGTATAGGAGAGGCATCAGCAGCAGAAAACAGGAAGTTGTTATCCCTCTGTACAGACAGTTGGTGAGATCCCATCTGGAGTACTGTGTCCAGTTCTGGGAGACCCCATCTCCAAGGACATAGACAGGATAGAGGCAGTCCAGAGGAGGGCACTAAAATGGTGCAGGGTCTGCAAGAGAAGTCAAAGGAGGAGAGACTAAAGGAGCTTAATATGTATACCCTTGAGGAAAGAAGGGAGAGGGGGACATGATAGAAACTTTTAAGTACCTCAGTGGAATCAACAAAGTCCAAGAGGGTAGCATCTTTCAGAAAAAGAGACTTACAAGAACAAGGGGACACAATTTAAAGATAGAAGGAGGGCGGTTCAGGGGCAATGTGAGGAAGTATTATTTCACAGAGAGGGTAGTGGATGCATGGAACAGCCTTCCTGAGGAGGTTGTGGGGTCTAAAACTGTGGGAGATTTCAAGAATGCATGGGACAGACATAAGGCAATTCTTGTGGGGGGTAGGAAGAAATAGGCTGTTGGTTAACTAGGATCTGCGGCCTATCCTGTAGGTAGGGAAATGGGCAGACTAGATGGGCCTAGCGGTCCTTATCTGCCGTCAAAGTCTATGTTTCTATGTTTCTATGACAGGGTGACGAGTGCCTTGGACCTGGGTAGACTGGTGGATGTCCTCTTTCTTGATTTCAACAAGGCATTTGACTCTGTTCCTCACGGTGGCCTGTTAGATAAGCTGTGAGAAATGGGGGTGGGGAGCCAGATGATCAGATGGATAGGCCATTGGCTTCAGGACTGGACCCAGAGGGTTGTGGTTGGTGGGTTAGTCTCATCCCCAGAAAGGTCATTAGTCGGGTCCCTCAGGGATCGGTCCTTGGGCCCCTCCTGTTCAACGCCTATGTCTCTGACATAAGGACAGGTATCAGGATTGAGATGAGTCTCTTTGTGGATGACTCAAAACTGGGGGGTGGTGGATGGGGAGGAGGGGAGGGTGGCCCTACAGGGGGACCTGGAGGCTCTGGAAAGATGGTCTAGAAAGTGGAAGCTGAGGTTCAATGCAGGGAAATGCAAGGTACTGCACCTGGGAGCCAGAAACCCAGGCCAAGTGTACACCCTTGGGCGGGGGTAGAATGCTACAAGTCTCGATGGCTGAGAAGGACCTGGGGGTGGTGGTGGATGTCAAGATGAACAACTTGGAGACTTGTAGGAGGGCAGCAGCCAAGGCCAACAGGATGCTGGGATGCATCGCTAGGGGGATCACCTCCAGAAGGAGGGAAGTGATACTCCCTCTGTATAACTGCTTGGTGAGGCTGCACCTAGAGTACTGCATGCAGTTTTGGAGGCCACACTTAAAGAGGGACATTGAACTCCTGGAGAAGGTCCAGAGGAGGGCAACCAAAATGATCTGGGGCTTGGGGGACAGGACCTATGGGGAGAGGCTCGAAGAGCTAAATATGTGCACATTGGAAAACAGAAGGGACCAGGGGGCCATGGTAGAGGTCTTCAGGTACATGAAGGGGGTAAATAGGGGAGGAGCAGTCAGGGTGCTCTGAAGGAAGGAGGAGGGCAACTAGAGGACATGGGTGGAAGCTGGAGGGGGGAGATTCAGGGGAGTAAGGAGGAAGTGCTACTTAACTGAGAGGATGGTGGAGCCATGGAATGTGCTGCCCAGGGGGCTTGTGGAGGCTGAGACGGTGGAGGGGTTCAAGAGGGTGTGGGACAGGTACAGGGGAAGGGTTCTGGAAGCAAATTCCAGTGCAGCGAGAATATCTGGGACTGGGAAGGGAGAAGCCAGAGAGGGCGAGGGGGGCAGCACGATCAGCTCCCAGGGTGGGGGCTGACCAAACAAGCAGACACGAAAGACCATAAGGTCTATTTTGCTGGCATTTTAGTATGTTAGATTACATTTTGATACCCAAATCATTGATGCCAGGTCTTACTACTAATCATATTGGTAACATAGTAATCTTTAACGATGCACCTGTCTCCATGGGCATCACTTTTGGTCACATTTTATCTTCAAAAAGAAACTGGAAATTCAGCAGTAGCCTTTTAAACTATAATGAGTTTCCTAATTGGTTAACGGAGGAAATTAAAACTTTTTTGAGATCAATGATAATGGGGAAGTTTCGATTCCAACCCTGTAGAACTCCTTGAAAGCATATATAAAATGCTGTATAATTTCTTTTGCATCACATAAAAAGAGACTAAGAGAAACGGAACTAAACAATCTAGAAAAAGAACCAAAATCAAAAGTAGAAGATTTTAACTCAACAGGGGCCAACAACCTTAACTTACATAGAGAAATCATAAATATTAAATATGAAATTAATACCATTTATAACCATACAGCAGAATATGCTATTTTTTTCCTTAAAAACACATACTGTGAAGCTGGGGAGGCTCAAGGGAAGCTGTTGGCGCATAAGCTCAGGAAGATATCAGAAGTTACTAAAGCTGATTTTATTAGGAACAAACAGGGTAAATTGATATGCAAAATCAACCTTATATTAGAGGAATTTAAAACCTTCTATTCAAATTTATATGTAGGTCATCCTAACCAAAGGGATTTAGATTTGTTTCTACAAAATATTGATGTTCCATCTATTTCTGATCAAGATGAAGCTAGCCTAAATAAACCCATTACACAAGGGGAGATAAGTAAGGCCACACTATCCCTTCCTTCAGCCACACTCTGGGCCTGGATGGTATAACTGGGGAATTTTATAAAGCCACTACTCACTGCTAGGCCCTGTTCATCACAAAGTATTTTGTGATGCAGTGGATATGGGTTTATTACCTCTAACTATGCATGAGGCCTCAATTGTGGTACTTCCAAAAAAAGATAGGGACCCCACCCTGTGTGAGAATTTTCGTCCGATCTTTCTCATTAACGTGAACTGTAAGTTTCTGGCCAAGCTTATGGCCACTAGACTGAATTCTGTTACACAAAAATTGATACATCCTGATCAAGTAGAATTCATCCCAGGGCGCTGCAGTTCAGAGTTATTTAGAAAGATTATTCATAGTATTCATGCAACTAAAACTAATCCTGTACAACCCACGTTATTATCCCTAGATGCCAACAAAGCATTTGACAGAACAGAGTGGGGTTACTTATTTAAAATTATAAATATAATCAAGGAGAATATCTCAGTCACGGTGTACAGACTCAGTACTCAGAAGTTTATGCAAAAGTAAAGATCAAAGGTTTCTCTTCGACCAGGTTTCCAATTTTCAGGGACACCAGGCAAGGTTGCCCCCTCTCCCCACTACTATTTTTATTAGCCTTAAAGCCCCTGCTCATTAAATTTTGCACATCTGCTTCAACATCTGGTATAAAAATAGGCAAATATGAAAAATGTCAATCCTGTGCTGATGATGTTATGCTTTCCATCGCAAATCCCAAGTCCTCAATTCCTCAAATACTAGAGATCATCAAGGATTTCTCGAATGTCTCAGGATTCAACGTGAATCCCGATAAATCAGAAGCTCTACCCTTGACAGAAGTAATAGACAAATCAGTTTTCATTAAAAATAGAATCTCAGTTGCAACACAGGGAATAACATTTCTGGGTATAACTGTAACCCCAAATATCTCTCAAATCATTTAAAGAAATCGAAATACCATCTTAGAAAAGTTGGACCTAGATTTTGTAAAATGGGGAAAAATATTGTTATCATTCTAGGGTAAAGTACAGGAATTTAACATGCTTTTAGTGCCAAAAATATATTATCTCTTACAACATCTACCAGTGCACATCCCTACATTTTTCTTTGACAAAATCTATGCACAAGTTAGGAAGTTCTTATGGGGCAATAAATCTCCAAGGATTTCTATGGCTAAATTACAACAACAAAAATCTAAAGGGGGCTTTGGCCTACCCAACTTTAAACTTAGACATGTCGCCTTCATCGCAGTACAATGTACTGTAGCAAATCTTTATGGCTAAAAGATAATCAGGATTTCCCAGAGTGGCTCCAAGTTGAGAAAGCTCTCCTTGATGGTAATCACCCCAGAGTTTTCCTGTTTACAGAATCTGTTATAATAATCAACTCGAACCCCATTTTATGTCAAAACAACGCATCATGGAAATCAGTTGCAAAGGTGTTAGAATGGGATCCCAGGTCTTCCCTACACTGCACTTTATGGGGTAATCCTGCTCTGAGAATAGATGGCAAGTGTCTTCACTGGGATAGCTGGAAATCCAAAGACATAATATACCTTGATGATATTATAGATCCAACAACAGCTTCCCTGATGTCATTCTCACAACTGTCTTTTATGTTCAAAATCCCAGAACTGATCTTTACAAATATCTGTAACTAAGAGACGTTCTCAGGTTACAGATACATATGGATGCTACATTCCCCCCCAAGCCATGTGCTAGACCACATTTGCACAACCAACAATGGTCACAAGAAACTGTATAAGTTGTTGTTGGACTCACAAACAGATCAAGTGGCAACTTTAGCTGAATCATGGCAGCAAGAACTACATATCCAGATATCTAAAACTGAATGGGATGAAATTTGGAGTACAACACTAAAAGCTGGTAGGAAAGCTAAAGGACGTCTCATTTAATATAAAATCATTCACAGATGGTACTACACTCCTTGCAAAATGATTAGATTAGGCCTATCATCAGATGAAAAATGCTGGAGGTGCTCAGCTGATAGGAGTACACTATTCGATATTCTGTGGTCATGCTCAGAGATTCTACCTTTTTGGAATAATATCTTATAGATTTGTGAAAAGGTAACAATGTATAAATTTACTTGCACCACTAAATTTGCAGTCCTAAGGATTTGCTCAGATTTAGGAATCCTATCTTCTTCTGAAAAATTGTGGTTGATATGCAGCCTTTATTATGGCAAAAATTTCATCTTAACCCTTAGACTGCTGACACAATTAGAACATATAGGAATTTTGGACTGATATATCACTCCGCGGCCATGCAAGGGGGCACTGGAATAGTTCAGTGTGTCCATCAGTTAGAGAATGGCTTCAGGACCTTTATACTGGAGCTAGCTATGAGAGGGCATCGTATGTGAATATGCATCGTCTGGATAAATTTACAGAAATATGGGAACCATTTTTGAAAAGTGCATAAGTTTAACGTCTTATATGTAGCCAGTATTTGTGAAGATGTGAACTTTTCCGATATTACTTTTTTCACCTAGGTTTAATTTTCTGTCCCTTTTTCCCTATACTCTTTGGGCCGGATATTCAGACTGTGCCGGCAGTGGCACAAGCCTGTGTGCAGCGCAACTGGGCTGCTCCGGGGCCAGGACCAGGCGATATTCAACGGTGCTACACAATGGCACAGCACCATTGAATATGGCAGGGTCGGCACACATACTGCACATGGCACAGTGGCACTGGGCTGGTGCAATTCACAGTGAGGGAGCATGGGGATGCGCCAGTGCAAGTGCCGTTGTGCTAGGCGCGTCACCTATGATATTCAGCCAGGGGCATTCAAATGAGGCAATAATCTATGCAAGTAGCAAATGGGGCCATTTGCATGTCATTATGGCCCCATTTGCATGCACTGCACTGGGCATCCCAGTGAAATGCACCTGGTGCCCTTCCAGGCTGCTGTCATCGTAGGTTGGCTCCCTGGTGGGCTAGTGTAGCTCCCCCCCTCCCATATGCTCAATCGTGGGCAGTAGTAAAAATACAGTATATTGAAACCTGGAGGTCTAGTGGTCCCTCAGCAGCCTGATTGTGGGTTGTAGTGTGTAGAAATAGAACCCTGGTGGGCTAGTGTATCTCCCCCCCTCCCGTATGCCCAATCATGGGTGGCAGTAAAAATATATTGAAACCTGGAGGTCCAGTGGTCCCTCAGCAGCCTGATCATGGGCTGTAGTGTGTAGAAATAGAACCCTGGTGGTCTAGTGGACCCCCTCCCACCCTGTATGCCCAATCATGGGACTGTATTAAATTACTAACCCCTGGTGGTCTAGCAGTACCTCTGCTGCCTGATCATGGGCTGTTGCAATGGCAGAATGTAACATGGTGGTCCAGTGGTACCCCTCTCCCCACCCTCCCACAGAGGACCCCTGGCCACCCATCACCACACCCGCATACTGCCTAGCCGCCTGCTGAATGACAGTATACAGTATGATCTGTACACCTATTGGTCCACAGTGTGGACCAATGGGCTTGCTGACCATACTGTACTACACTGGACCAGATATGTAAATAAATGCGTTCATTCACATATCTGGTCCAGTGTAGTACATTATGGTCTGCAAGCCCATTGGTCCACACTGTAGACCAATAGGTATACAGATCATACTGTATGTTGTCATTCAGTGGGTGGCTGGGCGGTATTTGGGCAGGGTGCTGCCTCCTGCCGATGACGGGGGGTGCTGGGTGGCCGGGGGTTCTCTGTGGGAGGGTGGGGAGGAGGGTACCACTAGACCACCAGGCTACATTCTGCCATTACAACAGCCCATGATCAGGCAGTGGAGGGACCGCTAGACCACCAGGGATTAGTATTTTAATATGGAAGCCCACGATCTGGCATATGGGGTGGGAGGGGGTCCACTAGACTACCGGGGGGTCCAGGTGCCTTTGGATGGTGTTTCCGCTGTCAGGTGGCCACCCACGGCTGGCAGCTGTTGTGTTGCACCTTGCAATACAGATGCCCACCTGTGGATGGCCAGCTTTTGAGCCTATATTTTATGGCTCAACTTTGAGCACCAGTGTGCGGCACATGTAGGGGTTGCGCCAGCATATGCGCCATACATCCCGGGCTGAATATCGGGATGTGCTGCATATGCATGACACGCCCCCTGCATCTGTACCACATAGGATTAAATTGCGACCCGGCGCATCGGGATTTGTACTATGCTGGGCAGCCTTTTCAATATCCCGCCGGGGTTCAATGCGGGGTTGTGCCAGCACAACTCAGTTGCACCAGGCACAACCCCTTTGAATATCCCAGCCTTCATAGTTATCATAATAGAGTTATATTCCTTGTAGATATGTGTTATCATACAGTTAGTTTTTTTATTATTGTTGTGCAGATAGATTTAACATTTTCTGTATTAGCAGAATAAAAGATGTATTAGAAAATATATGGTTTATAGTTTATGATCCTAAATGATAGAAATGCTAATGTAGATATTTTGTCAACTTTGACTGCTATATTGTTAAAAATGTATATACTCAATAAAATTATGAACAAAAAAAAATGAAAATGAAAAAAAGATATTGCCAAGGCTGAGGGGACTTAGTGCTTTAGATTTCTGGACTCCTGAAGGAGCACATTCTTTAGAAGCACTTCTACCCAAGTAATTCGACCTCCACTATTTATTAATTGAAACTAGGGTAGGATTATATACTCAATAATAAGGCAATTTTGTTTAAATTGTCCATTTAATTTGTGTGACTGTATCCTAAATGTTATATGTTCTGTGTTTTGTATTCCATCTATTTTTTATTGAGTAAACTTTGTTTTTCTTGAAATCTTGCTTGAGCCTTTTTCTTATTTTGAATATGAATGCTGGGACAGTGTTGATAATTCTGACAGAACTGTTAAGCACTTACAGTGTGTTGCCACATGCACCAAGGTAACAAAAGTACCTAGGTCTCAACTGAGTCAAAAGGGGGATTATGAACCAGGATGGGTGCCCGCTGGGTTACGTATTGCATTGCATTTCCCTGAAGAGGGTGTGATATTTGAACCTGTTAACTAGACGTGCTAGTGAAAAAGGGTTCATATTTGATCCCAGGACTCGAGACTGGTAGTTGTTCAGACCCAAAACAGACAGGAGGGTTACCCTGTTTGTCTCCTGTTCACATATTGCGCTTCGAGGTTCAGCACTGTGGGAGCAGAGGGCCTGACCCCGGTAGTGCATTTGTGACATTCAATAAATCAGTAATTAAGATACATCAGACTGGGTAAAATAAAAAGACAGAAATGTACTTTTAATCCCATAAGAGAAGTCACAGATACTCAAGAACTGATGGGACATGCTTTGAAATACATAACAAAATATACTGAACAGTCAAGTACTGTATATAGAGGATATAATATTTAAGAATTGGGATCTAATTGGTGCTGATCCAATTTTGGGTCCTGCATATCAGAACAATCCTCCTAGAATGATACATCAGAGCTCTAGGAATATAAGAAACAGGACTGTACTTTCCTACCAACCCATGAGACTAAAGTAGCCGACAATATTTGGAGCCCCTCCTCCCTACAGGGCTGCATAAATTGAGGTAGATGTAAGCTGTGTAAGTTTGTTAAGAATGGGACGAGTTTTAAGCATCCCACCAGTGATCAGACTTTTGAAATACATGACATAATCACACGTGACACTCAGGGTATTGTTTACTTGGCTACATGCACCTGGGGTAGCTTTTATGCAGGTAAGATGAGGAGAACAAGAATGGAATAACATATTGGAGACATAGCTAATGAAGACACGACTAATATTTTAACAGCACATTTGACATATGCTAGTTCTGATATGGAACACTCCTTGGTTTATATGGGGATCGAAAAGGTAAAATTGGGACCGAAAGGAGGAGAACTTGATAATCTCATATTAAAAAACAGGCACAGTGGGTATGCATATTGAATGCACTGCACAGTCCTGGTCTGAATGGGAAATTTGAGATTAAACCATTTTTTAGAGTGAAAATGTGCAATAAGGTGTCTGTTCCTTCTGAAAATAAGAGGTTTAAATAACTTTGTTTTTTCTGTAAGATCGGGCAATGTTTTGTGTGAGAAATTAATAATAACTGATGATTTATGTTCCAGAAAGTCATCCATGCCCTCTTCTCCCCTCTACACAGCCCCCACCTCCGGTCCTCAAGAAGGGTGACTCCACTACTTCCAATCCCCTTTCTGTTGCTTATGGTTTCAACTCCTGCTTCACCACCTGAACTTCCTCTCTCCTGTCTGCCTTCCCCGCCTCCTCACCTCCCCCTACATCCCCATTGACCCCCACACTTCCCTTTTCATTTTTGCCAGTTGCCCCATCTTTTTCTCTAAAGGCCCTTTTGGTGCTAAACCCTCAGAAAGGCGGGAGCCTTGATGGGCTTGACCTCAAGCTCCTGCACATCTCTGCACCTACCATTGCCATTCCCATCTCCTCCCTTCTCAACCTTTCATTCTCCCTCTCCTTAGTCCCGGACTCCCAGAAGCATACTACAGTCATCCCTCTCCATAAACGTGGTGACTCCTTCTCTCCTGGCAACTTCCGACCCTATATCCCTTCTTCCTCCCCTATCTAAACTACAAGAACACATTGTTCTTTGTCAACTCTCACCCACCTTGATTCCTCCTCCTTTACCACCTTCCATTCTGGCTTTTGCAAACTTCATTCCACCACCTCTTCTGTCCTCAGGCTCACTGACTCCATCCTTACTGGTATGGATCATGGCCACTGAACCATACCATACATAACCATACTGAAGTACCCCAAGGCTCTGTCCTTGGTCCATTGCTTTTTTCCATATTCCTCAATGACCTTCCCCCAGCTTGTTCTTCTGCTGCCATCCATATGTATGCAGATGACATGGTCCTGTTCGCACCTCAGTCTTCTTCCTTGGAGTTATCATCCAGGCTTCAACTTGATTTTGAGGTTATCCAGAACTGGTTTCACTCAAATCAATTAACACTAAATGCTAAAAAACTGTCTCAATGTGCTTTAGCACTAGGCAGAGGCTTTCTAGGCTATACTCCCTCCCTCCCCACCTTCCACACCTTTGATGGTGGTACAATTGTTGATGTACCCTCCTTTAAGTACCTTGGCATCTGGCTTGACAGGCACCTTTGCTTCTTTCTGCACATAGACACTATTCATGAAAAACTCCACCCCATGCTTGCTGCCCTTTAGAGGAACAAAAGCTGTGCCCCTTTACCTGCTTGCCAGGAAATCATTTCAAAAATGATACTTCCCAGCTTTGATTATGGTGACACAGTTTACGGTGCTGGATCCAAGTCCACTTTGGCCTGACTGGATCCCCTCTTCCACTCGATCTACCAGTTTGCCTTGTCCTATCCTTCCCATACTCACCACTATTCTGTGTACTCTGATCTCTCCCTTCCCTTCTTGGTAGATTGTTGCCTAACCCACTGTGCCGCCTTCATCTCTAAATTCTTGCTGTCCTCCCTGCCCCCTTATATCAGTTCTCTTCTTTCCCCATGCCTCCTTCCTCTTACTCCTACTCTTTCTGTAACTCAAGCTATCACTCTCTAATGCTCCCTTCTTGTAAATCCCTTGCAGGACAGAATGCCTTCTCTTACTGCTTTCCTAAAATCTGGAACTCTCTTCCCTTTACAATTCACTCTGCCTCCTCCAAATGCTCTCTTTCCCTGTTACTCCAAGCCCATACATCTCCCACTTGCAATTGCCCTTAATCTAATGTCTTACCCCTTTCTCTTTCCCCAACCACTGCCAGTTCCCAATCTACTACTACTACTAGATGTTTCTTCCTCGGCACTCTTCCTCTTCCCTTTTCCCCCTCCTTTCTCTCTGCCTTCTTCCACTACCTTCCTCCAACCCTTTCCTCCCTATCTCCCCCTCTCCTCCCCCTCACTACTACCTTCAGTTTATTCACACTCTCCTTCATCCTCTCCCTCCTCCCTCCTCCCTACCCGTCCTTTTTTCTCCTCCTCTAATGAAGATGGCAGCCACACTGGGCTGCCACTTATAGAAATCTGCAGTAGCTGCAGCTCTACATTTTTGGTTTAAGCTCTGTTTTAAATTGTATATTGAATATTTATGTATTAGCAGAATAAAAGATGTATTAGAAAATATATGGTTTATAGTTTATGATCCTAAATGATAGAAATGCAGTATAGTTATGGTGGGGGAGGACAATGAATCTTCAATTCTCACAGATTGAGACCTACGTACCAGATAGAAGCTGAACCAATTAGTTGCTGAGTCTGAGAGACCCACTGTCTTGAGTTTATCAAGGAGAAGAATGTGGGAGACAGTGTTGAAAGCTTTTGCTAAATCAACAAAGATAGTGGCTGTGAGGTGGCCATGATCCTTTTACTTTTCAGTGCATTTAGTTTATTACTGGTATGCTGTTATTGTTTCCAGTGTCTAGGGAATTCAGGACTGAGCGTGCTGTATGTCCATTGTTTTTGTTTTTCGCTGTTGAAGGACGTTGACTGTAGTGAAGCGGACTGTGGATTGAACCATTTGGATCATTCAGATGGTTTGTTTATTTCGGCTGTGCAATATTTCCATTTGGTTTGGACAGCCCGTTCTCCTTTGGTGTTGTTGAGAGGAGACTATCGACTGCAGTGGTGAACAGAGTTGCCCATGTTGTGTAGTGGTCTGTCTACCCTTGACACTGGAATATGTCTAATCAGTTTGAACTACCCTTTTTGGATGAATTTACTGGTGGCACTGTCCTCTGGTTTGAGGTCATTCGGGCCCCATTGATCTGCTGCACGAAAGAACTTTGAAGGGGCCTGATAGGGGTCCATAGTGCCCTGAAGAACTGCGGGTTCTGGGATCCATTGGGTTGGAGAGAAAGGGTGTTCTGAAATCAGGTGACCTGGATGGATGGCAGAGGAGTTTGGCAGTTTGAGCTGTCCTGAAGTTTTGTCATTATTGGGTTATCTTTGGAACTGGAGGAACTGATTGCTATCATCTAGCGAACTGAGGTCCGAGTAAGAGACCAGCTGGGGAAGTGTGAATTTTTGGGTGACTTCACTAGTGGTGGTCACTGTTGCTGGCTGGGTCTGTGGTGGGCGGCGGTGATCTTGAAGAAGAAGAAGAAGAATCAGCATTTATATAGTGCTTTTCATACGCATTGTATCCCAAAGCATTTTACAAGTAATGCTAGACTGGTAGCAAAGTGACTAAATGTGTAGTGGTGGCCATGTTGCACATCATCACCCACACACAGCCTGGATAATTGCATGAACCAGTTTAAGGGAAGGGGAATGTTGGCCAGGACACCAGGAATGTCCCCTACTCTTTGCGAAGAGTACCCTGGGTTCTTTTACTTCCACCTGAACAACACCAGGATGGGTAGAAGGGAACTCGGTTTAACGTCTCATCTGAAGGATGGCACACTCCAACAGTACAGCACCCCCCCAATACTGCACTCAGATGCCAGTGATTTTTAGGTGCAAGTCCAATCTCAGTGTGGGACGAGAACCCATGACCTTCTGGTCCAGAGGTGGATGTGCTACTAACTGAGCCATGCTGACACCTGATCTTAGGTCAGCTGGAGGGCAGACGCATGTTGCCAGTGCCTCCTAGGCCTCTTGGCGGGATCTGCTGGTGAGTGAATGCCAGGCCGGGGGTCTCTGCTGTAGTCCTGACCGAGTGCAGTGACTCCTCTGGAGGTGGTCATTTTCCCCTTCATGCTGTTGGCCCCTATGTGGATAGCATTCCTGGATATTAGACTCTATTTAACACTGACAGTTGTGCAAATTTACAAGACTTTCAGTGGACATCGTCTAGACCCATAGGTTTGATTTATTTTTGTCTTTATTGTTCGCTTATATCTCAACTTTTGGTGACAGCAGAGTTTGGGATCGAGAAGATTTGGCATCATTGGCCAGGGGAGGTGTGAGATTGCTGGCCTAGTCATTCAACATTTAGCACTGTTTATTTGATTTATTTGGAGGGGTGCCTGATTATTTATACTAAGACTGAACCAGGTTTCTACAATTCGGGAGTTGTGAGAGGACTTCTGAATGTGGACTAAGCTTTATAGGACTCAAGTTTAAATTGATGTTTTATATTTGTTTTATGTTTTAAACTTTTTGGGTTTTACATTGGAGGGATAGATATTTGGCTGTTGTGTGTGAATTAAGTGGTGATTTGAGTGGTGGCTAGTGAGTGTCGTGATTTACCTAGATCTCTGGTAGGTTTGTGTAAGAGGCACCCTGCCGAAGGTGTTTGTGTAAATGTGGGGCGGATTGGAGAGTGAAATGAATTTGATTAAGTTTTGGGGGGTTTGTCAATTGTTGTGTTTGTAATGTGCTGGGAGGGTTTTAAGATGGTCAGGCATTATTCTCCCACCATGCTCAGGGATTTACATCCTTGTCACTGTCCCCTATTATCAGATGAGGTGTATAAGAGATGTCGAGCCTTGGGGATAGTCAGAAGCCAACTGAAAAGGGTACAATTTGGGCATGGTGGGAGAATGGAGAAGGGTGGATGGATAGAGGTCATAGGGACTAGCAGACACCCTGGGGCAAAATGGGGTCAGGAAAGGGATGTTCCCTGCCTGGTTCTCATACCCAAGGGCTCCACAGATATTGGGCAGACCTCAGGATCTTCCTCGATTACTCATCTAACTTGGGTGGTGTTGTGCAATGCCAGATCGATTAGGAACAAGACGGCTATTATAGCTGATCTTGTTCGGACATCTAGTCTGGTATGCATCACCAAGACCTGGCTGGACAAGAATGCGGGCCCTGTTTTGGCATCTGCTGTTCCAGCTGGGTTCTAGGTGATACACTTTCCGAGACTGGATCATAGGGTGGTGGGGCAGGGTGTAGCCATTATGTTTAAAATGGAACTGGGCCTTGTGGATGTGCCAGTGTGGGGCACTCGATCCTGTTACTGTATCTTGGGAGCAGGTTCAGGATACTCCTTGTCTACCATCCACCCAGCGATGAGGGAGAATTCCTGAAGGAGTTTGCGGACTTCATTGTCGACATGGCTTTGGAGTCACCCAGATGGTTAATTCTGGGTGACTTTAATGCCTGGGTTGACTAAGAACTCTCACAATTTGGAAATAATTTCCTCCAGCTTATGACTATGCTGGGCCTTACACAGGTGGTTACCTCTGCTACCCATATAGGGGGTCACTCTTTGGATCTTGTGTTCCTCCTGGGGATGGAGACCACAGATCTGGGGGTGGAAACAGTTGCTTTGTCAGATCATCACACCATAAGGTTCAGTTTTGGGCCACCCCCAAATAGGCCTCTTCCTACGGAAATGGTCCAGTACCACCCATTAAGGGAAGTTACTCCAGAGGGCCTATTGGCTGTACTGGATGTATTGGGCCTATCAAGTGAATGCATGATTCCAGGGGTCTGGTACTGGCCTATAATAATGCGGTGGGAGATGCCCTGGACTCAATTGCTCCTGTTCATGTTCGCCGACTCACTCTGCCCCCAAGGATCCCTTGGTTTGATGGGTCCTTAAAGGAGCTGACAAGAGTGGGTTGAAGACTAGAGAGAAAGAGAGAGAGAGCTTGGTGGAAATATGGCCTGGATGCCGAGAGGCTTAGACTGATGGAACACTATAAGGGCTATTAATCAGCAATCACCCATAAGAAGGCAGAATTGCTGTCCGGGGAGATTGCTGCTGCACAGAATCGACCAGCTCAGCTCTTCCAGACTGTGGACAGACTGTGCAATCCAGTTTGTCTTCAGTCTGGAAGAAATTTTTCACAAATAAAGTGTGATAAGCTTGCTCGAATTTTTGCAGATAAGTTTGCCAGCATCAGGTCGGGCATCAGCCCAACTCTGTCTATGAGGGATTGCGGAGATTGGCAGGAGGTGGCAAGTCGCTGTTCTGCCTGGTCTGACTTTAGCCAGCTGGAATTCATGAACATTGTGAGGATTGTCCAGACTTTGTGACCAACCAGCTGTATTTTGGATCCAGGCCCTATACCACTACAGTACTGGTAGGTTGCGTAGATGTTATCTGCCCGATCCTTGCTGAAATTGTCTGGAGTTCCTTGGAGAAGGGGGGGCCTTCCTGATCCCCTCAAGGAAGTGGTCATTTGACCACTCCTTAAAAAATCTTCCTTGGATCCAGACTGTCTAGCTAACTACAGACCTGTCTCTAATCTATCCTTTGTGGGTAAGGTTATTGAGAAGGTGGCTGCGTTGCAGCTGGATGGCCATCTTACAACCCACAATGTCTATAATGCTCTCCAATCTGGGTTTAGGAAAAGACACAGCACTGAGACTGCCCTTGTTCTGGTTTTAAATGATCTCCTAATTGCGACAGACCAAAATGCCCATACTATCTTAGTCCTTCTTGATCTCTTGGCAGCATCTGACACTGTAGACCATGGTGTGCTTTTGGACTGCTTGCGGCTTCTGTGTGGACAGTCTGCAACAGTCCTAAGCTGGTTTCAGTCTTTCCTCATGGGCAGGTCACAGAAGGTTGTCACTGGAATTTATTCCTCTGATGCTCTCTCCCGTCCTATTGGGTGCCACAGGGCTCCATACTGGCATCCATGCTGTTTGCAGTGTATATGCTGCCATTAGGAGATATCGTTAGGCGATACAGTTTGGGTTTTCACTGTTATTCAGATGATACCCAACTGTATATGTCCTTTATTCCTGGACAGGATGATGTGATCTCTGTGCTTAACAACTGTCTAGCCGAGATCAAGAGTTGGATGAGCACTAGCTGGCTGAGGTTAAATCTGGATAAGACAGAGGTGTTGGTTGTGGACCCGGGTCATCTGGAGGTGGGTCTTGGGACAGGACACCCTTCCAGCCTATGGCTTGATGATGTCTAACTCATGACCTCAGACTGGGTACGTAACTTGGGGGTTATTTATTTATTTTTTTGTGTTATTTCTTTATTACCCCTAAATGCTCCATGGCAGCCACTCCTTCGGGCTAGCGAAGGCTGACCTCCGACCCATCCATCCTCCAAGCCTCTCCTCTCAAATCGCAGCCAGCCCCCAGGGTAACCCAGCGTAACCCTTTGCTGGATGGGTTTCCCTCCTCCGTGGGGGAAAGCGCCAGCCAAGGGGGGGGCAGACCAGTGCAACACTTGGCCCCGGTGGTGCTGCTGAGGTGGAGAGCTCAGTAGAACCTAGATGGCCTCAGAGAGCTGGGCAGCCGTCATCCAGCTGACGTGGAGCGGTATTTCTGCTTTTCCAGTTGGTCCCTCCTGCTGTGTCTGCAGTACTGCTGGTCTCCACCAGAGGCCACTACAGCGTGACAGCAACCCACTACCCACCCCCAGAAGAGGAGAGCAGTCCTATGGATGGTCGATCCTTTCCTGCACCTGCCAGCCCCCAACATCCCGAGTCTGCTCTTGAACCCGGGTTGCCAGCGTGGGCCGAGGTAAGGCACCAGAGCCTCAACCTTCTGCACCACCAGGCCAGCCTGGGCATTATTTTTGACAGTGGATTGACCCTGAAATCACAGGTGTCTGCTGTTGTCAAATCTTCATTTTATCATGTAAAGAATATCACCTGGGTGAAACACCTGGTTCCTCTGGCTGACCTTCCTACACTGGTTCACGCCTTTGTAACCACAAGGCCTTGATTACTGCAATGCCCTCTACCTACGACTTCCTGGGGTTGATATCCATTGCTTGCAGCTAGTGCAGAACGTGGCATCCAGGCTATTGACTGGTGCATCTAGGACCAGTCATATTATGTCTGTACTGCGCGAACTGCACTGGCTGCTGGTACAGTGGAAGATCACCTTTAAGGTCAGTTTACTGACCTACAAAGCCCTACATGAACAGGGACCCCAATATCTGCAAGAGCTCCTTACTCCTTACTGCCCCTCCTGCTCACTCCGATCCGCAGATAAGAGATTGCTAGAGATTCCCAGGGTTCGGTTAAAAACATTGGGGCACATGCTTTTTCTCACGCTGCCCCTTCCCTGTGGAATTCTCTAGCTCGTCTGTTAAGGGAATGCCTGACTGTCTTGAGTTTTAAATCAGAGCTTAAAATGTATTTGTTTTATCAGGCCTCTTGCGAAGGCTTTTAAAATTTTGCTGATGTTATTTGTTATATTGAATGCTTATTTTAATGTAAAGCACCTTGGTATTTGAAAGGAGCTTAAGAAATACATTTTTACTTACTTACTTTCCTATCTGTCTTTCTTGTTTAGCAATTTGCCATTTATGCTGGACTGCCGGTGCAGCGGTTGGATTTCAGCTTGTGACACCGGCGACCCGGAT
Source organism: Neoceratodus forsteri (assembly GCA_016271365.2). Classification (NCBI taxonomy): domain Eukaryota; kingdom Metazoa; phylum Chordata; order Ceratodontiformes; family Ceratodontidae; genus Neoceratodus; species Neoceratodus forsteri. The sequence continues at coordinate 1,357,016,835 of CM028132.1, forward strand.
TTGGGAACGGATCCAGGTCATCAGAATGCCAGCTGGGGGGAGAAGGATTAAGCGTTCTCTAGACTGCTGTCGTTCTCCAGGGGGGAGGGTGGTGCACGTTCAATGCAGAAGCGACACCTGGCAGAGGCTGGGTTCATTGCATTGCACCAACACCAGTTTTTCTCTAGGGCAGGGCGGACGCTGGCTGTCATTGCATGTCCCCACCTCAGCTTAAGGGGAGAAAATCCTGCTCTGGCCATCTCCTTGAAGCCCTGCCCTGGGCTTCAATTAGCCTCCTAGCTGGGCTCTCCTGACACAGTTTTGTGGCACTGGTAAGCCTGATGGTACCGTGACCCCACCCTCTAGGGGGTAAGCCAGAGGTGACTGGGACAGCTCCGGTGATCTAGGAGGTGGAAGCATGAAAGGGTGCCATGACCAGGGCAGATGACATGATGGTCTGGAGCAGCCAAAAAGCATAGTAAATAAAAAAAAAAATGCCATTTATGTTGCTGTATATTACTGTACATAGCTATGCCTTTTGCTTATCAGATTACTGTGCTTTGCTATTTATTCCCACCTCCATTTCTCCAGGACACATCTGGATATGAGCTTTATGACTCAGTATGTATTTCCTGGTAAATCTCTTTCAATAAATAAATAAATAAATAAATATACAGCAGGACTTCAGCCCCACCCCCCAGAATGTTGATTGTTACCATGATGAGCTCTGCCACTAACGTGCTTCAACTGTCCTCACTCAACTTTTTCTGAGACCAGCTAGTAAGGGGCCACTACACTCCTAAGGGTAACCCTGACCTCCAAGCCTGCAAAGTGCACTCTACAAGTACACAGCCTCCTGATGGCTACTCTGGATACTAAGAGGTGGAAATAATCAGTATTTCCATTTACAAGTCTGAACCAAACTGGGCTTGGTACATTTACTAGGAGTCATACTAGGAGTATTAGATGTACAGAAGGCTATTAGCCCATTTATGAACATCTCTTACAATGTAGGCATAAGTTCCCTCAACCCAATTTCATTAAATAACTATCAAGTCTAGTCTTAAAACAATCAGGAATCAACTTCTACGATGCCCCTAGGAAGGGTATTCCAGATAGGGATAATACGCTGTGTAAAGAAATTCCTTCTTAGTTGACTTTTTGGGTTGGTAAGCTTAAGTTGATGTTTATGGCTTCTTAATAAGAAGTTCCTTTGGATATGAATCAAGCCCAATTCAGAAAATAAGGTTGGGTCCCTTATAATTTTAGACATTAATAACAAATCTCTATATTTCCTCATCTCCAATGAATAAAGGTTTAATGAATGTAATCTGGAGCTATAATCAGTCCCTTCAAAGCCCTGAACTATCTTTGTAATTCTTCTCTGAACCCCTTCAACTTTTTAACATCCTTACGTAAGAAAGGGCTCCATAATGGAGAGCAATAGTCAAGAATAGGAAGTACATAGGCCTTATATATAGGGAATTAAACATGCCCCGTCCCAAGAGCTCACAGATCTTCTAATACAGCCAATTAATCTATTAGCCTTTTTTGCTAATTCTGTACAATGAGAGCTAAATTTCAAATCACTAGAGACTAATACACCCAAATCCGTTTAATTTTCCACAGATTGTAGCTGCTTTCCAGCTAAAGTATAGTTATAACAAGGGTTATTATTTTCCAAATGTACAACTACAATTTTGTCAAGGTTATACACCATACCATTACTATCTGCCCATTTCTCCATTTTCAAGAGGCCATTACAAAGATTTGTATATCCATCCTCAGTGCTCACATCTGTAGCAATATTTGTATCATCAGCAAATTTTACTGTGTGTCCATTTAAGTCCCTATGTATATCTAAAACAAAGATAGAGAATAACAAGGGGCCCAGGACAGACCCTGAGGTACTCCACTAGTCACGCTGCCCATACTAGATAGATAACCTTTTATTTTAACAACTTGTTCTCTATTCATCAACCATGCATTCACCCATCTAAAAATAAAACTGTTTAACTCAAGATTTATCATTTTATTTACAAGAGTTACATGGAGGACTTTAGCAAATGCTTTGCAAAGGTCAAAGAATATGATGTCAATTGGTTTTCTGTCCTCTAGTAATTTCCTAACAGCTTCATAAAAGCAAAGATTTGCAGTAAGACATGATCTTTGAGACTTAAAACCATGCTGTGAATTGTCAACAAAGCATTTTGATTCAAGAACAGAGGAAAGATTATCTTTAATGATGCATTGAACTACTTTACCCAAGATGCTAGTCAAACTAATCAGTCTATAATTGGCTGTACAACTATGGTCCCCTTTTTTATATAGGGACGACAACTGCCTGTCTCCAATCATCAGGCAATTCACCAGTTGTCAAGGATTTGTTAAAAAACAAATGTAATGGCTCAACCAACCATGATTCATTAGCTCTTAGAACCCTTGGATGGAGTAGATCAGGACCAGGAGCAGAATTTATTTTTATATTTTTTAATTTATGAAGCATTTCTTCCTTAGTTATATTCAGAATCTCTGTGGAACTTATATCAAAAACAGATATAATTGTATTATTATTGTTTGAGAACACAGAGCAAAAATAGTCATTAAATACATTAAGCATATCAGATGGTTCTTTGATGATAGTATTGGAAACTTTAATTGGACCTATTGTATCGGAAGTAGATTTTTTTTATTATTAATATAGGAGTAAAAAGATTTCCCCCCATCTTTCATATGAGACAGTCTAAATTCTATTTTCTGTTTTTCATTTTTTATGATATATTTGCAGCCTCTTAAAGCCTCCTTGTATTTATATTTGTTATAGTCGTTATTATCATGATTGACTACCTTATAAGCTCTTTTCTTTACTGAAATTTGCTTTATGAACTTTATTTGTATACCACATTTGAAGTTTTCCTCTTTTATTATACAATGTATGGTTGGGAATATATTTATCGCACAACTCAATGATTTTATTCTTTAAGTTACTCCATAAGCTATTACCTGATTCACCTTTAACATTCCATGTCCAATTGTAAAGTTCATTAATAATTGCTCCAAAATTTGACCTTCTAAAGTCCTTGACAATAGTAATATCAGTTTGTTTAATAAATATGTTATTGATTGAGAAAATAATAGTGCTATGGTCACTATTAAACAAGGCATCAGAAATATTCAAGTCTAGAATTTTATCTTGAATGTTAGATAAAACAAGATCCAATATATTTTTGCCTCTTGTAGGAAAATCCAAAGGTTGTTGCAAACCATTATTGATACAAAAATCTAACAAAGCTTGTTCCTGAATGGTAATGGCAGAATCATTATTCCAATTTATGCCAGGAGAATTAAAGTCACCCAATAACAATATATCCTTATGCTTACATTTACTTGAGAGATCATCGAGTAACAACTGATTGTCAGCTAGTTTAATGTCAGGAGGCCTATAGCACATACCCACCAATATGTTTTTATTGTTTTTTTATTTCTAATTCAACCCATAGAGTTTCATAGGAGTCATTTAAGGTACTATCTAATTGTCTAAAGCTAATGTTATTTTTTATGTAAAACATCACCCCACCTCCCCTTCTATTTTTTCTATCCTTGGGAACAAGGTTATATCCAGGGATTGATTTATTCCAGGTAGATGACTCGTCCCACCAGGTTTCTGAGATAGCCGCAATATCAATGTTTTTATTTACTAACGAGCTCGAGTTCGTCTTTTTTTTTTATATAATGGAGACTTCTTGCATTGGTAAGTAGCACATTTAGATTTGATTTAGTAAGACTGGTGGACTTATTACCAATTTTCTCAACAGAAACAGTACCAGTCTCTTTTTGCCTCTTGTCTATCAGTTTTTTTGGTGGTCCATTTGCACAATTTATAGTTTGATGGAAAATATTACCCAGAAGTTTAGCACCAAGTTTATTCAAATGGAGATCATCTGAACAGTACAGATGATCTTTAGTACAAAAGATTTCCCAAGTCATTAAACATTTAAACTTGTTTTCCAAACACCACCTACAGAGTCAGTTATTAAAGGCTTTAATTTTTTGATTTCTACTTTTGGATGCTCTGGGAACTGGTAAGATCTCTAAATCCTGATGCTCATTATCCTGACTCTGAATTCCCATCTGTGTCAAAATACCGATGATTATGTTCCCGACTATCTAAATCCCATTTATCAAATTACTGACTATTTTGCTATTTGACTATTTAGCTCCTGTGTGTGTGATTCACTGTCTTGTGGTTTCTGGTGGCTCCAAGTACCGACTGTAGTCAGGCTAACAAATCACTTTATACATAGCTCAATATTTGCCTTCATTAACTATGGCCTGATCATCTATGACTCAGCCAGTGACACTACCCTTCACAACATCTCGATGGCTCTGAACAAGGCATGTCGACTTCACACAGGGGCTGTGCGTTTAACACAAACATGTGATCTCTACGCTCTAGTCAATTGCCTTCAGCTAAAGGACAGGATCTTTTACCAAACCTGCTTGTTAGCCAAGAAGATCTGTCTTGGCATGTTGCCTACTGGAGTCATCAAATCAAATCAAACTTTATTTATATAAGGCACTTTAAAAACCAAAGCACCTGTACAGAATCTAAAATTAATCAAGTTAAAATTTGATCTAAACTATTCCATAAAATACCAATAAAATTCAGGACAAATCAAGGTATGCCAGGTCAAATGAGTATGTCTTTAATAAAAACTTAAAGGATTCAGTGGACAGGCACTCTGTTATCCGATGAGGTGGAGAGTTCCACAGGGTCAGGGCCATGAACGCAAAAGATCTGGCCCCAGAGGTCTTCAAACAGACCCTGGGAACCTCCATCAATTCCTCATCAGTGAAGTGGAGTGGTTGGAGGGGCGGTAGGGATGCAGGAGGTCTTGCAAATAGTGTGGGCCCTGTTCATATAGGACCTTATAGGTCAGCAAAGCGACCTTGAAAGTGATTCTCCATTGCAATGACAGCCAGTGCAGTCTGAGGAGCACAGGCATAATATGGCTGTCTCTTGAAGAGCCAGTTAATAGCCTGGCTGCCACATTCTGCACCAGCTGCATGCAGCAGATCTCCACCCCTGGAAGCCCTAGTTAGAGAGCATTGCAATAATCAAGGCGGGAGGACACAAAGGAGTGGACCAGTGTGGGAAGATCATCAGGCGGAACAAGGTGTTTCACCTGGGTGAGGTTCCTCAGATGGTAAAATGAGGTCTTGACAACGGCCGACCCCTAAGCCTTAAGTGCCAGTTTAGAGTCAAGAACAACACCCAGGTTACACACCTGTTCAGAAGCGTCCAACTGACTGCCCTCCAGAATAATACCAGAAGGACAGCCAGGTGGAAGTCTCTCTAGCAATGACTTAGGTCCATGACCAGCACCTTGGTCTTTGCCGGGTTAAGTTTCAACCAACTGGTACTCATCCAGTCCTGAATCTCAGTGAGGCAGTTGTTAAAGACTAAGATAGCATCACCCTGCCTGAGTACAAAGGGCAAGTACAGCTGAGTATCATCTGCATAGCAGTGAAAACTCAGCCCATACTTCCTTATAATTCCCTCAATGGCAGCAGGTACACCGCAAACAACATGGGGGACAGAACAGAGCCCTGTGGTACCCCACATGACAAGGGAAGAGGGGCAGAGGAAAACATTCCTGACACCACTCTTTGAGACCGGCCAGTGAGAAATGAATGGAACCATCTGAGGACTGTTCCTGATAGTCCACAGATCAGCCGCAGGTGCTCTTATAGTACCTCATGATCCACGGTGTCAAAAGCCGCTGATAGATCTAGAAGAACCAGAATTGAATGGCTCTTCCAATATCTTGCCATCAGGAGGTCATTTAGTACTAGGACAAGGGCAGTCTCAGTACTGTACCTCTTCTGAAATCCAGACTGGAGAGCATCATAGACATCGTGGGTGGTAAGATGGTCCTCGAGATGCAGCGTGGCTACCTTCTCAATAACCTTGAATAAAAAGGTAGGTTAGAGAGTGGCCTATAGTTAGCGAGACAGTCTGGGATGAGGGAAGGTTTCTTTAGAAGGGGTGTCACCACTACCTCCTTCAAGGGGTAAGGGAACACACCCTTCTCCAATGAGCACCAGACAATCTCAGTTAGGACTGGGCCGATGTCATCCAAGCACTCCATAAGGAGGCGAGTTGGGCCTGGGTCCAAACTACAGTAAGTCAGCCACAAGCCCCAGACAATCTTCACAATGTCAATGATTGCCAGATGGTTGAACTCAGCCCAGACAGATCATGTGCCAGTGCTCTCCCACTAACAATCACAACACTCAACAGAAGGCACTGGTCAGATCTTTGACCTGATGGTGGCAACGTTATCAACAAAGAATTGCGTGAACTCCTCACACTTCGACTGTGAAAAGGCTCCCTGGTTTGGCAGGCAGGCTGGATTGCACAGGCTGTCCACAACATGGAAAAGCTTAGTCGATTGATTTCTTGCTGTAGAAATCTCTCTGGTGAGGAATTCTGCTTTCTTATGAGAGATTTCCAACTGATAAGACTGATAATGTGCCATCAGTCTAAGCTTGTCCTCCACCAGGCCAGATTTTCGCCACCACCATTCTAACCTTTGACCGACTTATCTCAGCTCCCTCAAGTCCTCATCAAACCATGGGGGACTGGAGTCACAGTGTGAGTTGGCGAACATGAACAGGAGCTATGGAATCCAGGGCCCCCGATACTGCACTATTATAGTACCATACCAGATCCTCTGGATCCATGCATTCCCCAGCCTACTTGATAGGTCTAGTACCACCATCAGACCATCGGAGTGGAGGTGTCACGCCCCTTAAAGGGTGATACTGGATCATCTCCAGAGGGGCAGATCTATTGGAGGGAGCTGCAAAAATTAACTTAGTGGCGTGATGGTCAGACCATCTGACCAGTTCCACCACCAGATCGAATATCTCCATCCCTAGGAGGAACACCAGATCCAATAAGTTACCCTGATTATGGGTCGTAGTGGTAACCGCCTGTGTGAAGCCCAATGAAATCATTAGTTGGAGGAAGTCTGGTCCAAACTGCAAGAGTTCATCATCGACCCAAGTGTTGAAGTCCCCCAGGACCAACCACCTGGGAGACTCCAACATCATGTGGACCATGAAGTCTGTGACTTCCTGCAGGAATACTTTCCCATCTCCTGGTGGATAGTAGATGAGAAGTATCCGGCAACCCACACCTGTGCCCATGATACACTCAAAGGACCTGGTGCACCAACTGATATCTCCACCAGCTCCAGTTCCGACTTAAAACAGATAGCTACACCCCCGGCCCACTGATCCAGTCTCGGGCGATATATCACTGAATATCCTGCTGGAATTGCTGACTCCAAAATTGGACCAGCATTCTCATCCAGCCAGGTCTTGGTGATGCAAGCCAGGTCAGATGTTCCAACAAAGTCAGCAATTATTGCTGTTTTGTTCTTTATTGATCTGGCATTGCATAACTTCGTCCAAGTTGCATGAGTGGCAGGGAGAGAGCGTGCTATTTGCCCATCTATTGTGGAGCCCTTGGGTATGGGAACCAGGCAAGAGGGACCTCTTTCCTGGTACCATTTCGCCCCAGGGCACTTCCTCATCCCCACCACCCCAATCCGCCCACTCTGCTCCGTCAAGAAACTTCTCAGCCCACACCAGCCCACTCAAAACACCAGAAGCTCTAACAATCAAGTCTCCAGAGTCCCTAGAGGCCATACAACACTTGTACAGCATGTCTTTGTCCATAGTGCCCTGCTTTGGATGAACTCACTCCAACCCAAAATAAGTTCTTCTACCTCAGTTGGTCTCTTCAAGTGCAAATGTCAATCTCATCTCCTTTCAAAAGCCACCTGTGATTGCTACCACTAAGTCCATCACGGTACTCAGATGGATGCACTTTAGCCTGCACCCCTGCTCTCTTCTGACCCTGCAGGTCACACCTAGAACTTCAAACAACATGAAGTCTTGCTGTGTTCTGACATATGCAGTTAGCCCCAGCACTTGAACTGCTCCGGAGAGGAAAGAGTTAACTCTATGCCACAGCATAGAACATTGGGCTTGAGCTCGGTTCAGACCTCTGTCTGCAGCTCTTCAAAGTGTACCCGTCAGATTCTTTACTCCGCCTAACTGAACAGTCGCTCTGGAGATTGCTCCTTCGCTTGTCAGTTCGGTACTAGTAAAACGTCGGTTTTATACCATTTTTTTGTCTTTAATTTTTGGTTCAGACCCCTGTCTGTGGTACAGTAAGTGTTGTAGGTAGTGGACTTTAGTTTAATTATTGTTTATTTCTGTGTGGAAATTGTAAAATCTGTCGATCGGTCCGGTTAGGAACCGATTGTGTTGGTTTATTTTATTTCTTTAATTTCTTAGTGTGAAGTACCGGTCCCTATCGGTTTCAAAAAAATTTAATTTTAGATGTTTTTTTCCACAGCCATTAACACGGTTGGTAACAGATAGGGAGGTCTTGTCTGGCTTTTAAGCTGATAAAGGGTAAGTGGTTAGGATGGCTACGTCTGAGAAACCCAAGAGAAAAAACGGGCCCACTGGGTTTCAACACTGTAGTGAGTGTGGGGATGCCTTTGCTAAAGCAGACCCTCGCACCACCTGTGTTTATTGTCTGGGGTTTGACCACCTCAATTCAGACTGTCAAATCTGTAAGAATTTTCCGAAGGCCACCCTGGATAAGAGATTAGGTAGGCTTAGGGAAAAGAAGGCCGAGCAGTCCGCTAATCCAGATGACCAGCTCAGTTCGGTTTCGACCGAACCTGAAGGAGTGCCCACTGACCAGGGTGATATTCCCTTGGGCAAAAGGAGAGCTGATCCTGAGAGGTCGGTTCCATCAAAGAGAAAGAAAAATCGTCTGGTTCGGATTCAGAACCGCATTGTCCAACCGCTGATGAGACAGCCAGGGCGATAAGTATTGTAGAATGGCTCCATCCAGTTCCATCCGATCTGGCGCCTCTTGGTAGGTGCTCGGTTTGGTCGGTTCCTCCGGTTCTGGAATATTGTCCGGATGATTATTATGAACCTGATTTGGAGGAGGGGGTGGAAGGGTACGACAACGACGATGATGATGGTGTGGAAGGTCTGGATGAGCCCACTGAACTGGACATCTCCCCAGACAGACCTTCTAATGTTTCCCCTCCCATGCTTTCTGAGTCCCCACCCTACAAAAAAGTGGCAGAGACCCTCCAGCTCCCTCTGGTTAAGTTGCTGAGGAACAAGAGGAGCCTGACTTTGTAGAAATGTTGAACATCCCAGAGTCCAAGAGGCTGTCTATCCCCCTCCATAAATCTCTTGGGAAACAGACACAAAAAATTCTCTAAACACCAAATTCTTTCCCTCCTGTGGACAAGAGAATGGACAGAAGGTATATGCTGTTAGGCTCAGGTACAGAGTTCTTGCTCCAACAATGCAGCCATGTTGGGGTCATGCAGGCTGCGGCCTGTGACAAGACTAATATACCTTTGGCTTCACATCCCCCAGATAAAGACTCTAGGAAGGTGGATGCTATGGCCAAAAAACAGTACTTGGTATCCTCCTTTGGACTCAGGCAGGCAAACTATATGGCCTACACAGCCAGATACCAGAAGTCCAGATGGGATACTGTTCTGGAACTGGCTAAACAGGCTTCCCCCAGCTAGCCAAGGAGCTGGAGGAGGTGGCTGCTGATGGGACTGAGGCATCTAAGATGCAATTTCATGCTGCTGTGGACTCAAATGATGTGTCATCAAGAGTCATGGCTACATCTGTGTCTCTTCGGAGATTTGCTTGGCTCAGATGCACTAGCCTCTCATAGGACACTCAGGCTAAGGCCATGGATATCTCTATGGTGGGTAATTCTCTGTTTGGGGAGGAGACAGAGAATTACATGAAAAAGATGGATGAATACAGGACCATCTACAGGAGTGCATAGGCCAAGGAAAGGCAGGCAACTCCTCAGAAGCAGCAGTCTGGGGCAGGCTTTTTCACAGGCCTTTTTACCAGGCACAGGCCTCCTCTCCTTTTCCTCAGAGGGGGTTCTTCAGAGGGAGAGGCAGAAGGGGGATGAGCAGGGCTGCATCCTCCTCCTCCCAGTCTAAGGCTCCTGCCAAGCAGATACCCTGATGTGTCAGCCTGGGTCGACTCCCCTATTCCAGTAGGAGGCAGGCTGGCTTACTGCTTCCAGGCCTGGAAGTCTGTTACCTCAGACAAGTGGGTCCTGGAGGTGGTAAGCCGGGGACTGGCCCTAAGCTTCAAAAAATTTCCAAAACTGAGGGTCATATCTTTTCCACCTGTAAACATCTCTGAAACCACTGTCCTAGAGGCAAAGGTTTCCTCTCTGCTGGCTCTCAGAGCTATAGAGAGAGTTCCTACTCCACACAGGGGCAAGGGTCTGTACTCCAGATACTTCCTTACCCCAATAAAGACAGGGGAGTGGTGGCCCATCCTAGACCTAAGATACCTAAACAAGCACCTTGTCAAGCCAAGATTCAAAATGGTGACTCTGGGAGTAATTCTTCCCTCTCTGAGGCCAGGGCATTGGTTAGCCTCCCTGGACCTCAAGGATGCCTATTTTCACATTCCCATCAGGTGCTCCCGCAGAAAGTACCTCAGGTTCGAATTGCCTTCAGGCTATTATCAGTTCAGAGCAATGCCCTTTGGGCTAACATCAGCTCCAAGGGTTTTCACAAAATGCCTAGCAGTAGTAGTGCCCTTTCTCAGGAGACAAAACATCTCCATTTTTCCATACCTGGACGACTGGCTCATTGTAAGACAGTCCCCAGACCAAGTCAAGTCAGACCTGCAAGTGGCACAACAATTGCTCACTTTCCTGAGATTTCTCCTCAGTCTACCAAAATCAGTTCTCGAACCAGTACAACTCCTGACCTTCATAGGGATAGAGTTGGATACTGTCCAAGCAAAGGCTTTTTTTCTTCTGGCAAGGGTAAATGCCCTTACAGACCTGGTTTCTTCCTTCTGCCTTCTGGTGTCTCGACCAGCAAGACATTTTCTTCAGCTCCTGGGCCACATGGCAGATTCCACTGCGGTGGTACAGGGAGCCAGATTTCAGATGAAAGACATTCAGTTTCATCTGAGGTCCTTTTGGTCCCAGAAAAAAGATTCTCTAACCAAATTGATTCCAGTGACTCACACTCTGATTCAGGCTCTCCAATGGTGGTTGGATCAGGACAATCTCAGGCAAGGAGTGCCATTCATCAGTCAGACTCATTTAGTGGTGCTAACCACAGATACTTCTCTCCTGGGCTGGGGGGGGCGGCTCACTTAGGTACCCTCACAGCACAGGGAGTGTGGTCCTCTCAGGAGTCTTTTCTTCATATCAGTCTTCTGGAGCTCAGGGCAGTATTCCTGGCTCTCCAGGCTTTCTCTGACTCAGTAAGGAACAAGGTGGTTCAGGTCAGAACAGACAATACCACCACCATGTGGTACATCAACAAGCAGGGAGGCACTCGGTCTATGGCCTTATGCATGGAAGCTGTGAAAATTTGGTCTCTGATTTATGCCCTGCAGGCATTTCTGGTAGCAGTCCATCTACCAGGGAAGGACAATGTGCTAGCAGACACCCTGAGCAGGATCTCTCAGGGCCATCATGAATGGGCCCTGGACCCCTTCATTCTGAAAGTAGTCTTCTCAAGGTGGGGCACTACAGAGATAGATCTCTTTGCAGCCCCGGACATCATCAACTCCTCTCTTCTGTTGCAGACCTCCAGTCATGGGCATAAGTCCCCTGGATGCTCTGGTTCTGGATTGGGGGGGCAAATTCCTTTATGCCTTTCCTCCCTTTCCCCTGTTATTCAAGGTCCTGGTCAAGATCAGGTCACAAATGTGCAAGGTGATCCTGATTGCACCAGACTGGGCCAGATAGCCTTGGTATCCCCTGTTGATGTCCCTAGTAGTCCATCTTCCCCTACTTCTTCCCAAGAGGCACAACCTGTTAACCTCCTCTCAGGGGAAAATCTGGTACCCCAATCTTCAGTCTCTCAATCTCAAGGCTTGGCTCTTGAAGAGTTAGAGTATGCAAGTCTGCACCTGTCTCGGGGGTTCTGGATATTCTTAAAGTCTCTTGAAAACCTGCCACCAGAAAAACTTATAATTCTAAATGGAAGAGATTCAGCATCTGGTGCTCCAATAAGGATGTCTTACCAGACACTGCTGATCTGGCTATGTTCTGGATTATATGGTTCATCTCAATGGCCTAGGTCTCAGGCCAGCCACTCTGAAAGTGCACTTAGCAGCTGTCTTTGCTTTTTTGTCAGTGGGGAAGGCTTCCTTCCTGACATCTCACCCTGTTTTCTGTAAGTTCTTTAAAGATTTGGTTCACACCAACCCTCCCTTTAAGGACCCTACCTCTGCTTGGGATCTTAATGTTTGCATTGCTCAGCATATGCAACCCCCTTTTGAGCCATTGGCTTCAGCAGAACTTAAGTACCTGACTTGGAAAACTGTGTTCCTGGTAGCTATCACATCTGCCAGGCATGTTAGTGAGTTACAAGCTTTGTCAGTGGAGTTGGATTTTATCTCATTCCATAGAGCTAAGGCGGTCCTTAGAACCAACAGGAGATTCTTACCCAAGGTGGTTTCAAATTTTCATCTGAACCAGTCCATGTCTCTTCCTGTGTTCTTTACTGATCACTCTTCTTCGGGAGAAAGAAGGTTACACAGTTTAGATGTTAAAAGGGCACTTAGCTACTACATTGAGCATACTAAGGCACTTAGGTTTGACTGTTCTCAGCTGTTTCTCATTTATGGTGAAGTGGGAAAGTGTAAACCTGCTACTAAGAGAACTATTGCCAGGTGGATTGTCTCTTGTATACAATTCTGCTATGAAAAGCTAGGCAAAATACACCCCTCAGGCCTGAGGGCTCATTCGACTAGGGGTACAGCTGCTTCTCTAGCTGCAGCCAGAGATATACCTTTGTTAGAAATATGCAAAGCAGCCACATGGAAAACAATCCACACATTCACCAAGCATTATTCTCTGGATATCCAGGCTAGGAGTGATGCTAGGTTTGGTACAGCAGTAATGCAGAGCCTATTCCCAAAATAGGTTCGGTACCCTCCTCCTGGGAGGTACTGCTTGGTAGACTGCATATGTCAGAATACAGCAAGACTTCATGTTGTTTGAAGAAAAAATTACTCACCTTAGTAATTGTGTTTCTCTAATGGAGTCTTGCTGTATTCTCCCCTCCTCCTCCTCTTAGAACCTGTTTTTGGGAAGTGGGCTGGCAGGTACAGTGTTGCAGCCCAGGGATGTATTTGGCACACCTCCCTTTTAGAAGGGGGAGTGGGGTTTCAGTTAAGTTGTTTTTGTAGTTAGATTTTGGTCTACTACCTGGTTATTTTTTGGGTTCTTGACTTGAGTCTTTTGGGGACCCAAAACTGTGTTGCCTGTTGGCTATTCTATTTATAATTTCCACTTAGGAGGTGTAGTTAGTTAGTATTAGCTCATAAGAATCTCACAGCTACACTTTGAAGTGCTGCAGACAGAGGTTTGAACCAAGCTCGAGTGCAACATTTATGCTTTGGCATAGAGTTAACTCTTTCCTCTCCGGAGCAGTTCAAGTGCTGGGGCTAACTGCATATGTGAGAATACAGCAAGACTCCATTAGAAGAAACACAATTACTAAGGTGAGTAATTTTTACTTACTGCCCCCTGCCATGCCACCTCCTATCCCTTCCTCTTCCTTCCTCTCACCACTACCATGCCTCCTCCCACCCTTTTTCTCCCTCTCACTCCCCTCCTCCTCCCCCCTCGCTTCATGTCACCGCTCCCACACCCGCTGACCAGCCTTCTCCCTTCCCTTCCCTTCCTTTTCATTCCCTTCCCTTCCCCCTTTCCCCTTCTGGCACGCCATTGTCTGTCCTTCTGTTCTATCTGACAACGTTTTTTCATTACCAGCCTGAGACCTGCTATACAGCCATTTTCTTGTTATTCTCATACTTTGTTGATTGTAATGAACTGTTCTGATTTACCTGTAACAGTGTTTTTCATGTACCTTTACTGTGTGCACTGTACTTACCTTTGACACAGAACCTACAGTATATAAAAAGCTTTTGCTCAAAGGCATGAATCCTAGGTTCAGTAAATAAATAAAATAAAATAAATGATAAGAGGAATAACACAAACCCTGAGAGAGACAAAGAAACATCTGATTTGATGACCTGCCATGGATACTAATTAAAGAATAAGACACCAAAGCACTAACAATTGGGAACACCATTTGGAGAATAATGCTTCAAAGGACTCGTTATATTGAATACTGGTGATCTTGATACTAATCAATATTTGTACTGTGGGGAGAGCTGTATATCTGTTGTTTAATCAATTTAACCCGCTATTCTTATGTTTAATTACATGTGTGTTTTATTGCCCTGACTATCCCTGCGAGGATATCTGTTGCTTAATTTTCTAACTGCTTTTACTGCTCCATTTTTTTATTTGTTGAATGTATATTGCACTGTCCCGGGTCGTGCTTGAAAACAGGCAGGGTTACTGCCTAACCCACCTACCCGGTTAACAAAAGCAAATAAATAAATAAATGTTGATGATGTTTAATCTAGGTCTATGCTGTTTATAGGAATATGCATGAGTATTCTGTGAATAACTGTAATGGATTTATTCAATGATATTTTTAAAGTATGTATAAATACAGGTTAGACGTGTGATGAACTTAACCCTTGATAAAGCACTTGCAAGGGTGCAAAATGACTGTTGGGTAGTTCACTCTTTTTCCTTAGGGGATACGAGTTTATTTTATTTCCATATTACAGTAAAGTGACTTGTTGGTGATGTGAGCATGTACAGGGGAATTTTACTACTTACATGGGTGTGATTTGCTACCCCTTAATACACTGCACGATTTGGGACAATCTGTTTTTTTCTTGAAAGTTTTAACTGTGCCATGGTTTGTGTACAGAATACTAAGCATGAGCTGATGACCTATATGAACAGAGTGTAGAGTTCTGTGCACAAACCATGACATAGTTAAAACTCAAAGTTATGTGTTCCATGAAAGGAACTGTATAGAATGTTGCCCATAAAAACAAAGCAATACAAAATACAGTTTTTCACATAAACTTTTATTCAGACATAGTACTATATGGATCATTTGGGGACAAGAATATCATTTTCCAATCCAAGAACATGACACACAGTTGCCAGTTAGAAATAATGTCCTGTCCCTTTTAAGATAAAAAAAAAAAACTATATCACCAAAGCAGCTTGCGTTATAGGCATCTGAGAGTTTGTTCACACGTGCAACACACTGTATAATCAACTGACTGCAGCTAATGTGATTAACAACATACACACTAGAACTGGAAATGTGGTCTGGTTCCAGACATTTCAGTTCCAAACTTCTGGACCCATGAACCAGAACCCCTGACCAATGAACTTGGTGGCCTGGTTAGCAACATCATTAACCAATGACCCTCTCCCCATCCTCAGGCTTTGAAAAAAAGGCTTTAAAACAGTCACCATGCAGTTTTACAGTAATAATGATTGATGAAAACCGCAACATACCCAGTTTTCTTTTTGTTTTCTTTTATTCTTAAATTAAGATATGGAATTTTGAAGTTTTCAGAAGTTCCTGGTCCCGTGCCATGTCCACCATGAAGAAATAAAATATCTTTGTACAGTATTATTCTGTTTACCTTTAGAAACATGTGGTTATACCAGCCTGATACATCCATAGTATAAATCTAGTATGTACGTATGAGTCTAGTATGTATGTTGAGCCAGCCAGAGCACTAGCTCAGTTGGATTTTGTTTTATTTTGTTCTATTTGGTATTTATTTTGTTTGTTTTAAGTTATTTTTGCTTAGTTCAGTAGGCCAGTTAGGGTGGAGGAAGCGAGGTAGATCAGCACCAGAGAAATGTTTTTCGAGTGCCTGTCGCGCATCTACGGTGTTTTTCTGGCGTTCAGCTAGTTTTATCGGGAGTCTCAGTATTTCTTTGACTGTAGTGTGGCAGACTGTGCAGTCAGAAGGTTGCGAAGAAAAATCCGTATTTTGCAGTTTTTTGGAAGCGCTTATTTTTGAAAGTGCTTCTCCCCTAGCTGCTATCTGTGGTATATCTGTGGAAACAGTAATCTTGGACTTTTCTGAGGCAGCTGCTGGAGCAGAATGGTAAAGGTAACCTATACTTACTCTAATTTGAGGAGTGATTGTTGTCTGGGATGAAAGAACTGTGCAAAGGTACAAGAGGCCACTGGATGAGCTGGAAGAGCTGAGTAACATCAGGCGTGAGTGCTGGAAGGATTGATAGTGTTTTCCATCCAAACTTGAGACTGTTATTACTCTAACAGCTGAATTATTTATTCAGTCACTGGGGTCTGCAGTTGGAGGGGGGCTGTCTGGCCTCAGGTGATTGAGGGTGTAACTGTTGGTGTTTCTAACTGTAGGGCAGGGGTTTCAGTGGCTTTTGGGTTGCTGGCTGACTGACTGCTGGAGGATGGTTGGGGGATCAAACCCTAGTCCCTAGTCATCGAAGGGTTAGTTCTAGCCTCCCCCTCTGCAGCCGTGGGTGACCCGAGGGACTAGCCTGGAGGCTAGAGTAGGGACTGGGCTGCCTTCCTGGTAGGGTATCAGGGAACTGTGGCCGGAGGGTGATAGGGCTCCGTTGCCCTTGGGTTCTCCCCAGGCGAGGATTGTAGGGTTTTCGGTTGGGGACCACATTTTTCAGGGGGCAGTGCTTCCCTGCTGTGGCAATTCAGGGAGGTACTATTACAGGTAGTGGCTTCTTGTGATTTGGGCCTGCGAAGAAAGATCTAATCCTGGGACTGATTAAAGGATAATCTGTCCATGACTGCTTCAGAGTTGTTTTGGATCAGAGGTGGTGAGAGGTCCTCCATGCAGTTTTTACCTGCATGGTTTCATGTACTGGATGAAATGCTGGAGTGAGAGACTGGCATCTTCTTTTGGACAAAAATGTTATTGCTGGCTGGGGGCAAGAGCCTCAACTGAGCATAATTGCATCTGGACTTCCGATTGCTTTTGTTTTATGTTTATTCTAATTAATGAAGGGGTATTGTTAGTTTATTAGTTAAGAAGGTAATTTAAGTAGGGTTGGAACTTGGGATTTGTTTTAATGTTATTAGTTTGTTTTAATTGATTAAGTGGGTTAGTTTTGGATATTTGGGGGTGTAATTCTGGTTTTGTTCAGAAAGTGTAGGCAGGCTGCTGTCCCAGTCAGGCACTACTCCTCCACCGAGCTCCAGGACCTCTGCCCCTTTAATTGTCCCCCATTGTCTGCAGTGGTTTATGGACGCTGTAGGGCTCTGGGGATAGTTGGTAGCAGGCGTTGGGGGGGGGGGCCCTGGACCTGGTGGAGGAGAAGAGCTGGGTGGCTGGATTGGGATAGTGGGGACCAAGATACGCCCTGGGGTGAAATGGGTCCCAGATCGAGGTTTACCTTGTCTGATAACCATACCCAAGGGCTCCACAGTTGGCAGACAGGCGGTCCGTTCGGCTGAGATGTCTCATCTGACCTGGACTATGTTGTGCAATGCCCGGTCCATTAAAAACAAGACGGCTATAATAGCTGACCTTGTTGGGTCATTAGACCTGGCTTGCGCCACTGAAACCTGGCTGGATGATAATGCTGGTCCCATTTTGAAGTCAACAGTTCCAGTGGGGTTCCCAGTGATACACCGTCTGAGGTTGGATCCCAGGGGCCGGGGTGTAGCAATTTGTTTTAGATCTGGGTTGGGCCTTGTAGTTGTGCCAGTTGGGGAGACCAGATCCTTTGAGTGTATGGTGGTCGTAAGTGTGGGGTGCAGGATTCTTCTTGTCTGCCATCCACCTGGAGGTGAGCAGCAGTTCCAGCAGAGGTCGCGGACTTCGTTGTCGACATGGTGTTGGAGTCTCCCAGGTTGATGGTTCTGAGTGACCTTAATGCCTGGGTCAACAACAGACTCTTGCAATTTGGTCAGACCTTCCTCCAGCTGATGTTGTCATTGGGCTTCACACAGGTGGTTGCCTCTGCGACTCATGAGTCTGATCATTCATTGGACCTGGTCTTCCTGCTGGGGATGGAATCCTCCGACTTGGTGGTGGAACCTGTTGGGTGGTCAGATCATCACATTATAAGGTTCAATTTCCATGCTCCCCAATAGGCTTGCCCTGTGGAGATGGTCTGATACCGCCCTTTGAGGGGTGTGACCCCAGATGGTCTAATGGTGGTACTGGACCTATCGGGACTACCGAGTGCAAGCATGGCCCAGATAACCTGTTAATGGCCTATAATAGGCTGTGACGGGGGCTCTGGATGCTGTTGCTCCTGTCCGTGTTTGCCCTCTCACCCTTCGCCCTCCGGTCCCCGTGGTTTGATGGGACCTTGAGGGAGCTGCAGCAAGAGGGATGAAGGATAGAGCTTTGCTGGTGGAAATCAGGCCTTGGTGCCAACAAACTTAGATTGATAGAGCATTATAAGGACTATCAATTGGCTATCTCTCAGAGTTTTTGTCTGGGGAGATCGCCGCAGTGCAGAATTGACCAGCTCAGCTCTTTCAAATGGTTGCTAGACTGTGCAATCCAGCCTGTCTATGGGTTCAAAAAGTGTTTTCACAGGAAAAGTGTGATGAGTTTGCTCACTTCTTTGCTGATAAGGTGGCTGACATCAGGTCCAAGATTCAATTGGTGCGCTCTACAGGGGGTGGCAGCGGTCGGTGTGAGGTTGCTTCTCCTCGGTTTTGCTGGGATGGCTTTGACCAGCTGGAGATCGTGGAGATCGTGCGTATTGTCCAAAATATGTGGCTGACCTACTGTAGTTTGGACCCAGGCCCAACTGGTCTCTTAATGGGGTGTCTTGATGTCATCATCCTGGTCCTTGCAGAGATGGTCTGGTCTTCATTAGAGTCAGATGAGTTTCCAGACTCCCTGAAGGAGGCGGTGGTGACGCCACTCCTTAAAAAAATCCTCTCTTGATCCTGAATGTCCTGCTAACTACAGACCAGTCTTTAATCTCCCTTTGGTGGGGAAAGTTATTGAGAAGGTGGTCACGCTGCCACTGAAGAATCATCTTACCATCCATAAAATCTACAATCCTTTCCAGTCTGGATTTCAGAAGAGGCATAGCACTGAGACTGCCCTTGTTCAGGTTCTCAATGATCTCCTAATAGTGAGAGATTTCAGAAGAGACGTTCCATCTTGGTTCTTCTTGATCCTTCTGCAGCATTTGACACCATGGACCATGGGGTGCTTCTCGAGCACCTGTGATTCATCTTTGGCCTGTCAGGGACAGTCCTCAGATGGTTTCAGTCTGGCAGATCTCAGAGGGTGGTGTCAGGGATTTTTTCTTCTGACTCATTCTCGCTGTCATGTGGGGTCTCGCAGGGCTCTGTGTTGTCCCCCATGTTGTTCATGGTGTACATGCTGCCATTGGGAGACATTGTAAGGGGGTATGGGCTGGGTTTAAAATGTTATGCAGATGATACCCAGCTGTACCTATCCTTTGTTCCTGAGCAGGATAGTGCGGTCTCAGTGTTTAACAGCTGCCTCACTGGGACTACATGAGCCCTCCTCCAGTCCTCTGCAATGACACCTGTGTTAAGTGACTCTGTGAACAGGGCCACCAGAGGTGCTGCTAGTTCCTTTCGCAGCTCCTTTAATATCCTTGAGTAGATGCCATCTGGCCCCATGGCCTTATCCATCTTCAGCTTTGTGAGTTCTTCAAGAACTCTCTTTGGCTGGCCCAGTGGTGCAGAGGGTTGAGGCGCTGATGTCTTACCTCATCCCACGCCGGCAACCTGGGTTCTGGAATGGACTCGGGACGTCAGGGGCTGGCAGGGGTGGGAGAGGATCGAGCATCCATAGGACTGCTCTCCTCTCCTGGGGGTGGGTAGTGGGTTGTCATCGCGCTGCAGTGGCCTCTGGTGGAGACCAGGAGCACTGCTGACGCACGCAGGAGGGAGTAAATAGAAAAGCGGAAATACTGCTTCACGGCAACCGGATGACAGCTGCCTGGTGCTCTGAAGCCATCAAGGTCCTACTGAGCTCTCCATCTCAGCAGCATCCCCGGGGCTAAAGTATTGCGATGGTCTGCCCCCCTTGGCTGGTGCCTTCCCCCTCGGAGGAGAGGGACCCATCCGACAAAGAGTTACGCCGGGTCACCCTGGGGGTCAGCTGCAATTTGAGGCGGAATCTCGGAGGATGGATGGGTTGGAGGACAGCCTTGGTAAGCCCGAAGGAGTGGCTGCCGTGGAGCACGTAGGGGTAGAAAGAAATAACACACAAAAAAAAAGAACTCTCTTCACTGTGAATAGACTGGTGTTCATTTCTCCCCCTGCCATTGCCTCTGTAACCAAACTGTGGTCCTTGATCTGCCCCCTCCTTATTGAATACTGAGCAGAAGTATTTGTTCAGTATTTCTGCCTTGTCCAGATCCCCTTTCTTACACTCTCCCCTTTGAGTCTCACAATCCTCCCCCGGTTTTTCTTCTTTCACTAATGTACCTATAAAATGCCTTATCCACTTTGTTTACAGACTGTGCTAACCTCTCTTCTGTCTACCCTTTGCCCTCCAGCAGCCTTCCCTGCTTCCCTTAGATACTCAAGGTACACCTCCCTGTCTTCCTCCCTTTGGCTCCCCTTATATTTCCTGAAACTCTGCTTTTTAGCCCTGACTTTGTCCTTCACCTCTTTGGAGAACCACAGTGGTTTCCTCCTTCTTTTCCCTTTGGTCACTAGCCTAACACATTGGTTTGTTATATCCACTATGGCTCCTTTCAGTTTCTCCCATTGTTTTTCCACCCCCTCTACTATCTCTCCCTTCCCCAGGACTGCTTGCATACATCTACCATTTCAGTGACATCTGCCCTACTGAACTCTAATATTTTTGCCCTTGTATAGCTTGATTGAGTCCATGTCTCCATGCTGAACCACACCATGTGGTGGTCACTGGACCCCAGCTGCCCTTCCACCTGTATTTCTTTGACTCTGTACCAATTGGTCCATACCAGATCCAGAATTGACTTGTCCCTGGTTGGCTCATGTACCAGCTGTCTGAATCCAGCCCCCTGCAGGGATTCTAGGATGGCTATGCTTCTGGCTGAAACAGCCATCTGGGTGGCCCAATCCACATCCAGCATATTGAAATCCCCCAGTAGCAGGATTTCGCCCTTAGCTACCATGTCATGTATGTTCTCCACTAGTTCCCTGTCTACTTTCTCCCTCCCTCTGTAGGTCTGTGGATCACCCCAGTGTGTATTGCTGTTCCATTCTTTGACTCCAGGGTGACCCACATTACCTCGGCCTCCCCCTGTCTTCCCTGGACTTCTGTAGCCTTTTTACTATCTCTGATGTACAGGGCCACGGCCCCACCCTTTCTACCCTCCCTGTCCCTCCTGAACAATGTATAGCCTGGTTCATTGACTTCTCAGCCACAGTTAGCAGAGTACCATGTCTCTGTTATTGCTGCTATGTCAAGGTCTGCATCTGCCAACAAGGCCTCCAGGTCTGGAACCTTATTTCCTAGGCTACGGGCATTTGTTAGCATGACCTTCCATGTTTTACAGTCTGCCCTCCCTTTGCTCTTGTTCTCCCTATCCAGCATCTTGCTCCCACCCTGGTTTCTTTTCCTATGTGCTCCTGCCATCCCTATATTACTCATTATACATTCTTCACCTGCCTGCCCCTTCCTGCCTATTTCCGCTGTTCCTGTAGTCGACTTATGTTCCTGCATGTTCCCATGGGGGGGGGTTGTTCCTAAGCCTCCTGGCTGTCCCCCTTTGGCCAGTTTAAATGTTCACAGCTAAAGCATTTAAACTTCTCACAAAGAACCAAGGTCCCTTTCTCAGACAAATGCAGGCCGTCATCCTTATATAAGCTTACATCTGCCCAAGTCAGGCCCCAGTCCCCTATGAAGCCAAAACCCTCCCTTCCACACCAGTCCTTCAACCAGGAGTTGAAGGTATGGATGTGGAGGGCCCTAGCTTCCCCTATGCCCTGGACAGGTAGCACCTCTGAGAATGAGATGGAGCATGCTATCTGTTTCAGGTTTCTCCAGAGCTTCCTGAAATCATCCTGGACTCTGGCTAACTCCACCCTTCTCCTGGCCAGGTCACTGGTCCCCAGGTGGACAATAACATCCAGCTGCTCCCTCCTAGCTATTGCTGTAGCAATTCTATGGGTCCGCTTCCCATCCCTTCATGCAGTGCTTCCTGGGAGGCACTTGACCTCCCTCTCTCCCCTGCTAGGTGACCCTAACTCACTCCCTGGACAATAGAGTTCCCCACTAGTTGAAGCTTCATCCTCCTCCTCCTCTGCATTTCTCTACTTCCCTTCCCTAGGGCTCCATCCTGGAGGACCCTCACATCCTCCCTGAATGTAAAAAGAATGTAGGAGTTAGTAAGTGGGACCAGTTGGGGATGTGCTTTCAATCCCCCTCCCTCACTCTACCTGAACCCACTGTAGTCCAATTTCTCCTCATCCTTGGCACCCTTTGAGGTAAAGGTTGTGGACCCAGTGGTTTCTGGGTGGGGGTGGATGCTGCCTTCAGCTTGGCCAACTCTGCTCGGAGACAGGCAACCTCCTCCCTCACCACAGAAAGGTGCCTGCAGATACGGCAGCATCACAGCCTCCAGAATGTCTCCCTGAAGACCACTGCTCCACAATCACTGCACTGCACCACTCCCGTCATGTCTGATTCCCTCCTCAATCAACTGCCTACTTAAGATGGCTATTTGATATCCCCCAAAATATATGTTTTATTTGTGTTGTGTTCTATTATGCATCCTCTCTTTACTTCATCCTGTATGGATGCAGGATGTTGCAAGGCCTTATGGGACTCACCCAATAAATGTAGGGCGAGCCCTGGGGTGGGTGGGTTGTGGGGTAGGAGGACAGGACTACACCACAGGCTGTGTCCAAAAACAATCAGCCAAGGAGTCCTCTGGCAGTGACACCTCATACAATCACCAACTTGCCTGCTAGAATCCCTTAATCCTGCCTAAACTAAATTTAAAAAGCACAAGAAATGGCAGTTAAGAACAGACGTCAAATGCAACTTCAAACACACAGAAATGGCAGCTAAGAAAATACTTCAAATCAACTTACAAACATAGTAACCAGATAAAGGCTCTTTCTACCTCTCCACTAACTGAACACTGACTGAGATGGCAGTTAACCATTACATTCAAACTGCACTAATCCCTGTAATATGATGCCTGCACTTACATGCCAGATAGCAACTTTTAAACACACAATCACCAACATGTCTGCTAGAATCCCTTAATCCTGCCCAAACTAAATTTAAAAGCACAAGAAATGGCAGTTAAGAACAGACCTCAAATACAATTTCAAACACACAGAAATAGCAGCTAAGAAAATACTTCAAATCAATTTATAAACACAGTCACCAGATAAAGGCTCTTTCTCCCTCTCCACTAACTGAAGACTGGGGGATCGGCAGCTGGTATTGCCTCTGGGGTTTGGCTTGGGGGTAACCAGCTTCTGACTTTCAACGGGTGTGAAATCCAGGTGTAATATTTGACAACAAGCCATTGTAAAATCTTCTTTTCACCATCTGAGGAATATCGCCCCAATTAAGTACCTTGTTCCATCCGATGATCTTCCAACATTGATCCACACCTTTTTGACCTCCGGCCTTGACTACTGTAACTCCCTCTACCTAGGGCTTCCAGGGGTTGATATCTGCCGCCTGCAGCTGGTGCAAAATGCTGCGGCCAGGTTGTTGACCAGGTCATCTCAATCCCGTCATATTACTCCTGTGCTGTGTGAACTGCACTGGCTGCCAGTTCAGTGGCGGATCACCTTCAAGGTCAGTTTGCTTACCTATAAAGCCCTACACAGACAGGGACTGGGCTACCTGCAAGAGCTTTTGTTTCCTTACTGCCCTATCCAACCACTCTGCTCTGCTGATGAGGAATTGCTAGAGGTTCCCAGGGTTCAGTTAAAGACATCAGGGGCTCATGCTTTTAAGTTCATGGCCCCCACCCTTTGGGAATCTCTACCTTGTCGGATATGAGAGTGCCTGACTGTGGAGAGCTTTAAAACTGCTTTGAAGTCACATTGTTTTGAATTTGCTTTTGATTGCTCTGTGTAGTATTATTATTTGGTATTGATTGTTTTTAGTGTTTTACTGTTTTAATTGCAAAGGTGCTATAATCTTTTGGCATAGCACCTGCTTTATAAATGAATTGAATTGAATGCATTTAACAGGTAACCTCAATGAAGGAGATTTTTAATAATTTAATGAGGTAAGCCGTTAATTAAAAATTAGCTATAAAAGCTGTTTTAAAAATATCTGAGAAAAATAAAAATACATGGAGGATGAATCTAAGGTTGTCAGAAATACATTCTTGCTAAAAAAAAACTATAGGATGAAATTGTTTTGCTGACTAACAAATACTGTTGCTTTAAAAGCTTTATGTAGTATGAGGAACACAGGAAGTGTACCACATTGCAGAATTAGCATGCCTGGGAGTAACAGGTGGATCTCGTGACCTCAGGTTCAATGAGGTTTCCCCACTGGCAGTTTCTTTCTTCATTGTTCCAAGGTTCAGTCAATTTATTAACATCATTTCCAATTAAACTACAGCTACTAGTTTAATCAATCAATCACTCAGTCACTAAATAAATAGTGAAAGACATTTTGTGGATGATAACAACATGGTTGTAGTTTTACGACTGAATTTTACTTTCTGCTTCTAAATCTCATCTTTACCTACTGTACCTCTCAACTGTCCCTGATTTTCAGGGACATCCCTGATTTTGCCACAGAATTTTCCTCTGTCCCATGCTAAATTTGTGTTTTTGTGACAGAACAGTGGTGATTAAAATCACTAATTAATGTCAAACATTGAAGTTACAGACTTGTTCTTCTTCAGAAAATGCATCTCAACAATAATCTCCTTATTCTATCACCATTCTGAGTGAATAGTACCAATTTTTAAGATGTGTCCCTGATTTGGGGTCTTTGTCCCTGATTTTCTAAGCCTTGTCCCTGATTCAGGAGGCAAGAGATTGAGAGCTATGCGATCTTTAGTGACTGAAATATCAGTTCATTAGGGACAATGGCAGTTTAAAAGTCATTTCATCAGCTTTTTGTCTTAGGGATTCAACTTGAACCAGGGGGGTTTAGTTCAAAATTTCAAATGGTGAATTTTGGTATCAAAACCAAGGACATTGTTGAAAATCAGGAACAGCTACAGTAAGAAGTATGAATGAATGGCTGGACCAAAACCACATGAATACACTCTGTGTACACTCATATTGAGATTGTATATGGCTTGGGGATGTTTTGTGACATCCCTGTCTCCTGACTCCTGTGACCTTGTGACCTCCACTCAGCAAACACTGACATATACCTCCGTGGAAGCTGTGTTACAAATGAGTTGTCTTACCCCACAAACTGCCGCTTGCATCATGGCATCCAGCCCTCCCTCAGGGGCATCTAGATTCCCCGAGATGCCCTGAGAGCTGACCTTTGTCTTGAAGGTATCCCTGTTTTCAGTAAGACTGAGGACGTGCTTGTATCCAAATGGAGGCTGGCATTTTGTGGTTGTATCAGGGCAGGGGTTCTTGAGCTTCTCCGGGTGTGTGTTAACAAAAGGCAGAACAGTCTTATCCACAAAAGCACCAAACCCTGTAGATAGGAACCACATCATCATATTAGAGTCATGAAGACACATTCATGGAGGGGGGAAGGGAGGCAGTGCACACAGCTAACCGATTGCATGAATTCTGTAATCAGCATTCATTGGTTTTTAGTATGCAGTGACTGGTGGTCAAGTAGATCAAATTTGCTCTGGAGTGATGCTACTTCCCCAACATTTTATTTTATTTTCAGTTTCTTACTCATACTTTCTGCAGCCCTGGTTCTGGACCTCCTTCCATCACCTCAAGTGTATGCCCATTCTAGGACCCTTAGGCCTTCATCTACTCACTTGATTATCATATCTCCAGTCCCTCACTTTCAGTTTTCAGTCCACTGCTTGCTGCAAGTAGTGGACCACTGTAGAAGGCGGACTCGGGAACATTTAATTCTTGGGTCCAGTGAGAAGAGGGGGAACTGGCCTTGGTGGATACAGAGGGCAGAGCAAGGTCTCATTTTCTCAGCTAGCTTGTTGTGCTTCTCTCCCTAAAGACCAACCCACCTCCCACATGGGGTTTGCTCTGTAACCCACCCTCTGGCCATTGTGGAATGGTTTTGACGAGACCCATCCACCATCACTGCCAGAATCACAGCACCAACACTGAGCTAGACGTTAGGGTGTCTACATCATATTGTTATGTCTGGCGCCTGAGGAACAGTGGCAGAACAGATCTCTGTGGCATGCATTCATGCCCACATGCCCCCCCGGGATACTAGGAGGCAGCCATACAATGGCATGGCTTCCTACCCACACTGAAGCAGGAGGCATTCCAGCTAGATGCTGTTCACTGCCGCCACCCAGAGTGCAGCTTCCTGATCTTGGGGCACAAACTGTGTCTCTGGTGGGGTATGCAAAGTTGATGGCCATTAGGTCAAGTGGTAGCCCTCCCTCAACATTTTTAAAATACAAAGTGGCTTACAATTATGCATTTCGGCTAATAACATTTCTGCTTTTTCAGTAAGTAACCAATCCCCCGCAGTGTGGGATGCAGGGTTCAAGATGTATTTTAGTTTATTGGCTAGAACAGGCTTAGGAACCATGAAACCTAGATTCAAATTCCATCACAGCCAAGTCATTTCTGTACATCCCTGAGCAAAATACTGAACCTCCAGTTACTTTTGTCTATCCAGCTGGTAAAAACACATAAAGCCTGGATGTCACTGCCAAAAAGATACTGCATCTTAGTTGAGGTGATCAAGGCACATACACTATAAAATAAAAACTAGTGCTCATAGCAGAAGCAGAACAGATAGAACCATATCAAAGGTGAATAACCATTAGCAAATACTATTTCACTTTATTGAATGGAATGAGTATCTTCAGATCAGTTTTCAGGTATGCAATTCAGACCTGCACAGACTTTCTCAATTAATCTAAGCGGGAAGCCTGGACTGCCCATTTTGTAATACAGTAGTGCTCTGCTCTTAACTGGGACAGCACAACTTTCAGGCAGTAGGGTGCTTTCTATAATGTTGTCAGTACCTCTCCAACCTCTAATTTTTAGCAGTTCGACCAGATCTTAGTACTGGGACAAATTCTTTTCCTCTGGCTAAGTAACAGAACTCAGAGGGCAGTAGTAAATGGAGTTCACACAAAGGAAAGTAAGGTAACCGCAGGGTGTCTCAGGGGTCAGTACTGGGACTGGCCCTCTTCAATGTCTTTTTTGGTGACATCGCAGAGGGGCTAGAAGGAAAGGTATGCCTGTTCATGGATGACACACAAATCTGCAACAGAGTGGGGGGGGGGGAGAGGAAAATGAAGGAAGATCTAAAAAAAAGCTGGAAGACTGGCCAAGGGTTTGGCATCTGGGCTTCATCACCAAAGAATGTAGAATGATGCACATGGGGCACAGGAACCCATGGGCAATGTATCATTTTGGGTTGTTAACAACAACCAAAACAGAAGAGGGCTCTTGGGGTCATCATACTGTATCTGATGACTGAAGGTAGCAAAGCAGTGTGATAAGGCAGTAGAAAAGGCTAGAAGAATGCTGGGGTGTGCAGGGAGGAGTATGATTAGCAGAAAAAGGGAGGTAGTGTTACTCTTATATAGATTAATGGTGAGGCCTGGCCACACCTGGAGCACTGTGTCCAGTTCTAGAGGCTCCATCTCAGGAAGGATGTAAACCACACGAAGGCAATACAGAGAAGGGCAACCAAAATAGTGCATGGCTTGCATCAGAAGCCCTACAAGGAAAGACTTAGGGAATTAAATATGCACTCACTGGAGGAGAGAAGAGAAAGGGGAGAATTGATAGAAACATTCAAATACCTCAAGGGTATCAATAAGGTACTGCGGGGTGGCATATTGCACAGAAAAAGATGCTCATGGATGAGGGAGCATGATATGAAGCTGGAAGGGGGAGACTTAGAGGGGCTATGACAAAATATTTCTTCACGGAAAGTGTGGTGGACACCTGGAACAGCCTCCCTGCAGAGGTGGTGGCTACTGAAATGGTAACAGGTTCCAAGTATGCATGGTATAGACACAGAAGCACCTTAGTAACAGGGCTGGTGGGGGGGGGGTAAGGCCGGAAATCAGTTAGGGTCTACGGTAACACAGTAGGTGTGGACTTTAGGACAGACTAGGTGGGCCAAGATGTCCTTTTCTGCCAAGAGGCTTCAATGTTTCTCTGTTTCTATAAACATATAAGGTTCATCCTTTCACCTCGGTTTTATTGCCCCTATATGAAGGAAGCCTTCTGTTAGACTGGCCTGTTCAGATGTGCTTTTCAGTTACTTGCATTGTTGACTTGTGTCTCCAGAGGCAGTGTTAGGCCTACACAAACCAAATGGCTTCTTGGGGTACCAGCACAGGAGGCTGTAATAAGGTAAATAGGCTAAGCAGAGGTTAGCTTTAAAACAAAAAAGTGTTAATAAAAAAAATGTTGTTTCTCTTTATTCATAGAAGCTTTACCACTTTTTGGATTTAGGGTGGGGCAGAAGGGAGGAGAGGGGCAGGGGGGAGCAGTGAAGGGGGCACCACAAGCATTTCTGCCTGGAGTGACATTAGGTCTAAATCTGGCCCAGTGAGTCTTTTCATGGCGTGAACAAGTGTGCAACTGTATGTCGTTTTATAAAATGTGTGTAACCCCCCTGCAAATGGGGGTTCCCAAAAGACTTCCAGGAGCTTGCTTGAATGCTCCAAGCCTGAATGGTGTTTGGCATTTAAGCCATTTATCAGTGAGTGTTTTTAGAGCCTCTGGTACTGTCTCTTTAAGAGCTGTCTGCTTGCAGACATAATTGAGTTTGTATGGGGGACTGTGTGCTTCTCTGAGTACCACTTGAGCTGCTGCCAATTCACTTCATTTTGCAGTCACTAGGAGTGCTAAGGGAACCTATCTGAAAGATGTAACTGTTTGCCAGAAATTATTTAGAGTAATAATGAAATTACAGTTTGTCTAACCTGCTTTCTTTGCAGTCAGAACTGTGTCTGCTAGTTCCCCATTCTAGTTTTGAACTGCTGAACTGGACCAATCAGTGTGGGTAAGCTAGCTCTAAAATGGTGCCTTGACTAATCAGAACTTGGACTCATAATCTGAGCCAGCCACAAGAGGATTGTATGGGCAGTGACTCTGGGAGATGTAGTTTAGACTTCAGTGCCTTTTTGGACCAACAGCAGCAGTCTATTGTGGGTGACAGCCAATCCAGTCAAGAACTGGGAGGAACTCAAAGGAAGTGCCCAGTTTTGTCGGGTTGAGCTTCAGTTGAGCTTTGGCAGTGAAGAAGGAAGGAGCCCTGTGCTTTTCAGTGTGCAGTTTTAGTCAAAAAACGTGTGTAAGGCCCAGAGTTCGGTCTGCAGCTTGTGTAACAGCTTGTTAGGACTGAATCCGTCCTGTGAAAAGAATCAAAGGATCTCTGAAGTAGAAACCAGGCTCACCCTGTAGAAGACTGGAAGAATTGCTGAAAATTGCACTCGGTCTGTCAGGAACTGAATCTGCTGTGTGTTCTCCGGGTATTGTGCAGTAATTGCGATCGGATACAGATGCAGCCTGCCTGGTATAGTACTTTCTTTTATATGGATGTGTGAAGAGGTTTGTGTACCTCAAGTGAGCCCTGCTGACATTGAAGGACCCTATCTTATTTGGAGGTCGTGAGTACTAATTCAGGGTTGCTCCCTGTTAGTTGCCACATTAAATCCAAATGGAATTACTGTACTGCTGACTGTTTAATTCTCCTTTTCTGTGTGAAAGGGCCCCTACCAGCTGCCACGGTTTGGACTAGCCACTAGGGCTTGGGTACCCAGGGACAGTAACTGATAGGGATAGGCCTGTGCACAGAGCCATAGTAGATTATTAGAGTGATAAGCTAATTAACCTGATTTCCCTGTCCTTGTTATATCCCCTAAATAAATCAGAGCTGCTTGTTTCAGCAAAGTTATACTGCCTGAGGTATTTGTCTATGTTAAATACTGTACTGTGATTGTTGCACTGTATCTCATTTCACAGGAGGTCCCAGTGCCGAACCAGACCTGGGGGAAAGTGTATACTGTGAAGGTAATTCTGATATATTGTGTGGGCCACTAGTGGGAAGAAAGGGGGGTTGCAGTGTCCCAGAGGGCTGTGACCAAGTTAGTTTAACTATTGCAAACCCTGACCTCTGGGTGGAGGCACCCGCCATTGGATCCAGGCCCCTCAACCTGTTAGTGGCAAATCAGGCAGGGGTAGTAGCCCCTGGGATAGCGCCATCTAGGGGTTACATGTGGTTTAAGAAAGTAACAAAACCTAAAATCTTCATTGTTGAAACACATCAACTGACCACTGATTTATCTTAAAAACTGCACAGTTTGTAACTAATGTACCCTAATCTACCTAGCAGCAGTTTATCTAAAGAAAAATAAACCCCTTCTACACTGAAATAAAAGCTTTTACAGTTTTTAAATGGAGTAATCCACAACAGAGCATATGTTTCTTCAAAATAAATGCATTTCCTGGTATCATTTAACTGTATTGGAAGTTTGTTACCAAACTCACTTATTCTACCTAGCAGCAGCCTAACCACAGGAAAATAAAACCTTTGTTCATGAAAATAAAACCTTGCTACCTCTCGTGATGCCAGTGATCTATGTTTGGGAATGAGCCCGGGTCATCAGAGGGCCGGCAAGGGAGGAAGGACTGAGCGTCCCACAGGTCTGTGGGCAGCAAGAGGGACCCACTATTCCTGTGCAACTGCTACCTGGGTGACCACAGGTGGCAGTGCATACTGGAGTGTGAGCAGGGGATGGGAGGGATGCCATTCACTGAGCTAAAACAAATGCCTTGCATCCCGCCTGCTCTGGTGTACACTTCCCAGGGGGAGGAGAGGGGTGGGGCTAGAAAACCAAAAAAATACCTCAGCTGACACGAATGACAACCAGAATGAGTTTGCTCACCCTGCACCCACTGACCCAAACTGTCTCCCTATGCACAAATATAGCCTTTCTGAGGGGAACTGGGCCAGCTCGAGGACCTCCACCATGGGGAGGGGATACGGTGGGTGCACAGCAGTGAGTAAGGCAAGCCTTGTGAGAAGGTGGGGTGATGGGGTTGAGGCTCTGTGTGGCCTGAAGAGGGCCTCAAGCAGAATGAGATGCAAGGGGCCAAAAGTGTAAGTAAAAAAAAAAAAAACATACATAAAACCTTGCATTTTATAAGTGCATAATCCACCCCAGGGCATAGAGTCCTTGAAAATGACTGCACTTTACATGTTCACTGAAAGGCACTCCGTTATTGGCATTGTACACCATTTCACCCAGTGCACACACCAGTTATCTAGAAACCCATGCACTTCGTGGCGTATCGCTTAATTATAAACTGGCAAGGAAAAATAATGAAACTTCACTTGCTGAGAGACAATATTTGACCATGCATTACACAGCTAAAGATGCATAGTTACATGCTGGATCTCATTACCATGGCAAAAAAGCCTCAATACCCACAACATCAGGATCTGTTTCATGTATATAGTTTTGCCATTTAAAATGTATTTTTTATTTTATTTTTATTTTAGTCTTTGGTAACCGGGTAAGGCCCACTAGGCACAACAGCCTGTTTTCAGGGGCGACCTGGGAGCACTGGGTGGTTAAGTGACTTGCTCAGAGTCACACAGTATGAAAGTGGAGGTTGTGAGAATCAAACTCAAGTCTGGTCTGCTGGACATACCAAGCTCGTTCACACCTCATTCCTCTAACCTCTAGGCTATACTGCCAGCCCAGTGGCATGGAGGGCCCAGTGGCATGGAGGGCAGAGGCACTGGGTTCCTCACCTTCTGCCATGCTTGCGACCAGGGTTTGGAAACTAACAAGGGTTGCTCAGGTGCCAGCTAGGGGAGGGAGGATGGAGTGTCCCAAGGACAGCTCTTCTCCTTCGGGGGCATGCATCCCACTAGGTGGCTGTCACTAGAAGGTTGTAGGTGTCAGTGAAGTGGTACACCAGGGAATGTGTCCCACCTGCTTGATACTGGGGTGGTGGGGGTGCATCTCTACAAAGGTGGAGCTCCCAAAATGCACCATTTCAGGTGCTGCAGGCCCAGGGAAAAAAGGAAGGAAATTTCCTCCCAAGTGGCAGGATGAAGGCCTGGTCCCCCCAGACTCTACACAGGTGACTGAGCTCCCCAGTCCTCTGGCAGAGGATGGCTGGACAACCAGCAACCCCCAGAAATTCTTTAATGCACACCCTATTGTAGGTTATTGTTTACGTATTCTTTTGCACCTTTAAATTGGGGCTGCTGCAGGTGCACCATTCCTCTGGTCAAGAGGGCAGTTGAGTGGCTGTCATTACAGCTGATCCTGATGCAGTGCTTTGGATGGTCAGCAGGGGGTATATGAATGCCAGACAGCCTGCACCTTGCCCACTGGGGAAGCCAACTGCCTCAGTTACAGTATGTGCTAAGCCCCAGCCAGTCTCAGTGGGAGACTCTGGGAAGTGTAACCAGAACCTGGTCTCCCTGATGGCAGTGGGAGGCCCGTCTAGCTTTACCTTGGTGGAAGGGACTGAACAATGGGTTCCATTTAGATCCATTTTTGTGAGATTCATTAGAACAGCAGCATTTGTATAGCTGCAGTCATATGTTTGTGAATAAGAAATGCTGATCACGTAAGCCATCCTCTGCTTGAACGTCTTACAGAAACTATTATTTTTCTCACTGCTGATTTAGTGACTTGTGCGATATTCTATTAGATTGGACTACAGCGCCTATACACAGTGGTTGTTTAGAGAATATGCACTGCTCTGGCTCCTTAAATAAAATTTAAGAAAGTGATTATAGGACATGAAGTTTAGAATGTGACCTTATAACTATATCATTTGATATTAGTATATAGAAGAAATAATTGTCTAACACAGTTGCTACAATGGTGTGATTTTGATTTATTTGATTTTAAAATGTTTGTATATTTTTCTATTGCAGGTTATATCTCTAAATCGAGTGTGTATTGTTACACAGGATGCTATATTTATTGTGTCTTACATAATTAAATACATTAATTGACACAATTTGCACTTGTTTCGTAAATGTATGCAGTATTTAAAAATGGCAGGTCAGCATCCAATCACTCTAAAAATACGCTTATGTAACGTGAGAAACATTGAGTGCATGCTTTTGTATATTTTCTGCCTGTAACTTCATATCTGTTTATTTATGTGGATTCACAATACATTAGGTCACAATTCTGCACAGCTGCAGTGGCTATGATTGTATGAAAACCCAGGTCCCATGGTGGCAGTGGGATGCTCATCTACATTTTCCCAGGAAAAGGTGTTGCTCAGACTGAAAGTCTCTTTTACAAGAAAAATGCTCTGGTCAAATTGGGTTCACTGGGTGTTGTTGTGACTTGGATGCAGGACTGAGGACCATATGACTAAAGAAAAGCAACTGCAAAGATACAGGTATGTCAACAGACTATCCAAAAATCTGTCTCCTAGGAGAGAGAGAAAAACACAGAAACAAAAAGAAAAACAATGACATTCAATATACCTATGCGTGCAGATGTTGTAATTTTATTTAAAGCATCTAAGATGCCAGTTCCCAGTTTCTGGAGATTGCTCAGGTCGTCGTTCATGGAGTAGGACAGGTCCATAAGGTAGTACAGATCAATGGGATAGCCCTCTGCCCGTTTGAATTTGACTGTTATGGTTACAGGCTGGCCTGCAAATAAGAAAACATTAGTTACTTTGCAAATGAAAAAATCTGCTTCTGTGCTGCATGTGTATATATTTGATAATGCCGGAAAGGAACAGGGCAAGCTGCGAGACAACCCCACCCACCATGGTAAGTGTTTTAGGGAATGGCTGGTTAGTGACTCCTCTGTAGTCATGAATCCTACAAAACTCTGTAGAGTGACTTGTTTCTGCTGATAGCTACTGGGACTGGCACAGCTGTGAGCTATCTACATGCACTGCGTTTACACCATTTTATAATGACTCCAGCTGAGAGAATGGGTCCGGAGTAACTTTGAGTTCCTCAACAGGAAGTGTCCCATCACCATTGTCTACAATGATAACTAGGGGGAAAGGCAGTCACTAGAGTAATTGTGAGTTCCCCAGTGGCCAGTGTCCCATCACCTCTATCTACAATGACAGCTACTGTACTGGGAGAGACTGTTTTTGGGTTAAATGAGAGCTCCCCAGTGGCCAGTGCAACATCACCTCTATCTACAATGACAACTACTGGGAGAAACTCTTATTGGGTTAAATGAGAGCTCCCCAGTGGCCAGTGGATCTTCATTATTGTCTACAATGACAGCTGCTAGTAGCGGCAGTTACTGGGGCAACTATGAGCTCCCCAGTGGCCAGTGTCCTTTCTCCATTGTCTACAATGGCACCTGCTGGGAGAGTCAGTTACTGGAGGAACTGTGAACTCTCCAGTGTCCCTTCTCCATTGTCTACAATGGCACCTGCTGGGAGAGTCAGTTACTGGAGGAACTGTGAACTCTCCAGTGTCCCTTCTCCATTGTCTACAGTGGCACCTGCTGGGAGAGGCAGTTACTGGAGGAACTGTGAATTCTCCAGTGTCCAGTGTCCCTTCACCATTGTCTACAATGGCATCTGCTGGGAGGGCAGTTACTGGAGTAATTGTGAGCTCCCCAGCAGTCAGTGTCCCTTCACCATTGTCTACAGTGACACCTGCTCGGAGAGGCAGTTACTGGAGTAATGGTGGGCTCCCCAGCAGCCAGTGTCTCTTCTCCATTGTCTACAATGACACCTACTGGGGGGGTGCAGTTACTGGAATAACTGTGAGAATCTCAGCAGTCAGGGTCCCTTCTCCAGCATCTACAATGACACCCGCTGGGAGAGGCAGTTACTGGGGTAACTGTGAGCTCCCCAGAGGCTAGTGGCCCTTCATCATTGTCTTCAATGACACCTGCTGACAGGGGCAGT
The DNA here is from genome assembly GCA_016271365.2 of Neoceratodus forsteri. NCBI lineage: Eukaryota > Metazoa > Chordata > Ceratodontiformes > Ceratodontidae > Neoceratodus > Neoceratodus forsteri. Next base: position 1,357,051,787 of record CM028132.1, read on the forward strand.
AACTAGGGTAATTGTGAGCTCCTTATCGGCCAGTGTCCCTTCTCCATTGTCTACAATGGCATCTGCTGGTAGAGGCAGTTACTGGAGTAACTGTGAACTCCCCAGTGGCCAGTGTCCCTTTTCAATTGTCAAGAATTATGACCTAATCTGGCTATCTACTAATCCTTGGCACCCCAAGCACCAAAAAATCCTATATTAATTGAATATTCTTCACAAACCGTGTTATGTTTTCTCATAGATACATAGATACATAGACAGTGTCGGCAGATAAGGGCCTATAGCCCACCCAGTCTGCCCATTTGAGCTTGTAAGTTCAGTTTGTTTTCCTAGAAGTTTGTTCTCCTCTTGAATTTACCCATGGACTTTTGTTTTTTCCCCCTGAGCAATGCAATTTTTCTCTGAATGATGTTTACTTGTTACATGCTCTCTGTCTCTGCCTTACTGTTATATAATCCTCCTGTACAAATTGTATATATATTTTTTTCTCTGAAGCTGTTTGTACAAACTGTATACATATTTTTAAGCTGTATAATGCACCTTATGTAAAGCTGGTGGTGTATTCACCCCGGGTCGCCCCTGAAAAAGGGACCTTTGGTCTCAGTGGGCTTACCTGGTTAACAAAATCCAAATAAATAAATAATAAATAAAAATAAATAAATAAGAATAACACCTGCTTGGGGGGCATGTACTAGACTAACTGCAAGAATCTCAGCATTCAGGGTCCTTTCTTCATTGTCTTCAATGACACCTGCTGAAAGAGGCAGTTACTGGAGTAACTGTGAGCTTCCCATTGGACAGTATTCCTTCGCCATTGTCTTCAATGACACCTGCTGGCAGAGGCAGTTACTGTGATAATTGTGAGCTCCTCAGTGGCCAATGGCCCTTCATCATTGTCTATACTGAATCCTGATAGAAGAGACTAGGAATAGTGTACCCAGTAGCCAACAGAGACTGCAGCCACCATGTAACTTTGAGCTCCCAAAGCTAGTATTCCTACACCTCTGTCTAAAATTACACCAGCTGAGGCAGGGGCAGGAGGAGCTGTAAGCTTTCCCACAATCAGTGCTCTTACACCATTGTCTGTTATAATTTCCCTTGAAAGAGACTGTGATGGACAGCTAGCTAATGCAGCATAAATGCAACTACTTGCCATTAGGGTGAACCTGGTTTGCACCCCAAGCCAGGGTCATCTGGTGCCTACCAACAAGGTGGTGATCTGGCATCTGTCTCACTCACCTACTACCTCTCAAAGGCAGGGAACCCCCTTCTACTGCACAACTTCCCCTTGGTGGCCTAGCGGGAAGGTATATCATGTGGGAAAGAATAAGCGCCCCCTCTGGAGTGACCTAATGTCAGCATGTACCTGCTCACCTGGCAAATGAAATGGAGGTATCACATGTCCAGCGTGGGGCCAACAGGGGAGTTCCAAAGGTAGGGTAGGGCTCACCTACCCTTCCAACAGCCCATGTAGGTATTCTGAATGGTCACTCCTCAGGACAGTCCCTGGGGAGGGATAAAGGAAAAATATCCCAGCGTATCCAGGCAGCTGAAGCTGCCCTCCCCCATGCCACAGTAGGATTCTAGTGACTCCTTCCACACCTAGTTGGCTCCTCCTACCAGACCTAGACCATTGAGTATTTTTCCCCCCAGCTTGGGTAACCAGGGGGTCTCACTGATGGGACTAGCTGTGGGTTATGGTCAGGATTCTGGACAGGATGTTTAGCAGAGGCTGGTGGCAGGTCCAGCCATCAGAGGACTCTTCTGGTGGACAGAAGTGCTTGGGCAGGTGGAAGGAGGACCCGGTATCTGGCAGGCAGAAATGGAGGCAAAAACAGAAAGTGAAAGAATAGAAGGGGTGACTAGTGCAGTTGTAAGCTCCCCACAGTCAGTACTCCCACACCATTATCTGTGACTCTGGAAGGGCTAGGGCTATGTGGTTTGTAAGAGCCACCCAGGGCTCCTAAGTGCTCATGTTAGAATTTCTATGACATGTCTACACATTGACATAATAAATCCAAGAGGTGAGGAAAGCATTACAATAGTTCCAGTTGTTGGGGAGGGAGCATGGGCACAAACAGGCAACGTTTGTTACAGCATACAGTCAATGCCTCCAGGGAGTACATATTTAGGGCCTTCAGCCTCTCTTCTTATGTTCTGTCCTACTGACCCTTAATCATTTTTGTTGCCCTCCTTGGGACTGTCTCCAGCAGGTTTATGTTCTTTTTAAGGTATGGACACCAGTACTGTACACTGTACTCCAGGTATAGCCACACCAGTGACCTATAAAATGGCAGTACTACCTCTTCATGCCAACAGCTGATCCCTGTACCAATGCAGCCCAACATTCTATTTGCCTTTGCTGCTGCCTTTCTGCATTGCATGGAATGCTTCTGGTCGCTAGTGATCAATACTTCCGGTCCTTTTCCTCATTGGATTTAGTTACCAGGACCCCTTCCAGGATGTACTCCACCTTTGTGTTCTTAGTGCCAATATACATAACCTTACATTTTTTTGCATTGAAGCCAAGTTCCCAAATTCTTGACCACCACCCAAGCCTTTCCAGATCTTCCCTTAAGTTCCATATCCCCTCTGCTGTGTCCACCCTCTAATAGAACTTGATGTTGTACGTGAATAAGCAAATCTTACTTTTTATGCCCTCTCCAATGTCATTGATGAAGATATCAGAAAGGAGCGGACCGTGGACTGAGCCCTGCGGGACCCCACTGGTGGCTTCCCTAGCACTTGAGAGCCCCCCCCAGGTCCTGCCTTCAACCAGCTAGTTACCCACTCAGTCAGTTTCTCTCTTACCCCCAGGTCCACCAGCTTCTTGATCAATCTCTTGTGAGGCACAGACTCAAAGGCCTTGCTGAAATCCAAGTATAGGATATCCACTGTTTGGCCCTTGTCACTGCTTTAGTGACCCAGTCAAAGAAGTCAGTAATGTTTGTTTGGCACAATCTCCCAGCCATAAATCTGTGTTGCCACTCATCATTGGAGGCCATTCTATTCTAGGTAGCCAATCAGCCTTTCCCTAAGTATGGCCTCCGTGAGTTTGCACAAGATCAAGTTTAGGCTGACAGGTCTGTAGTTGCCTGGGTCATCTCTGGGTCATCTCTGGGTTATCTCTGGGTCATCTCTGGGTCATCTCTGGGTTATCTCTGGGTCATCTCTGGGTCATCTCTGGGTTATCTCTGGGACCACTGTTATGGAGCAGCACGTCATGTGCCATTCTCCAGTCCTGAAGTATCACATCCAACTCCAATGAACTATTGAACAGATCAGCCAGAGGGCTCTCAAGTTCCTCTGCCAGCTCCCTCAACACCCTTGGATGGATGGATGCTGTCAGGGACTGGGGATTTGTTCCTCCTCAGAGATAACAAACTTCTCCTTACTGTGTCCACCACAATCAATCCATCTGTTCTCACTTCTCCACCCCCTCCTCCCTCCTTGCGGCACTTGGCCATCCCTCTCCTTCATGAAGAATGAACAGGAATACTCATTCAGCACCTCTGCTTTATTCCTACTGATGCTATAATGAACTTGGAATCAGCACAATAGTGCAGGATGCACACCAGGATGCTGGAAATGAACACAGGATTAAAAAAGGCTGCTTGGGTAGGTATGTAACTTCCTGCCACACGAGCAAGGTTCCCACCATTATGGGAATGTGGGGAGTTAATGAGGGCAGAGTGACCTAGAATGGAGCAGAAACAGAAGTCTGTATTAATTTAAAGGCAAACAGTGAGAGCTTATACACAAAAACAGTTCAGTGGTGTAGACAGACCTTAGTGGATTTCTCCCCTCAGTTTCTGTGCCAAACTTCTTCTTTGTGCAATGTTGTGACATTCACAACTGGGTTTCAAAGCTTTCATTGCACTATTGCAAGGGCATTAGGATTGCAGAGGGAACTGGGTAGGGGCTGCTATGATAATGAAGCAGTAGGATACGCAGAGATGCTTGCTGAGACCTGCACAGTCCAGCAGGACACCACAGCATCTTTCAGACTGTTTTACTGCAGCAGGTTTTGGATGTTGAGGATCCAGTAAGGGGTCCTCACAGACAAGCACAATCCTGAATTTCTTTAAATTATTCTGCAGTCATTTAGTCAGTTGTCTCTTGAGACACTGCTTTTTTTTTTAAATTAATGCTATTCAATTTTTTAGAGATAAAACCCAAACAGGCATTAATACAATACAGCAAAGATACATATTTCAAAACAGGGTCAGGGTGCAGAAATAAATGGAGCACATCACAAAAATCAAAAATGTTTCACTATCGAACATCAAAATTTTCACTTTAACAACTCTGCTTGGGTGCACATGTTACAAGAGGGGGTTTTCTAAAATGCCTCTAGTGGTCTCTTTAAGAGCTGCCAGCTTGCTGACCCAGTCAGTTCACTAAAAAGGGAAGGGACTGTGGGTTCTCCTGCTCGAGTCCCGCTTGAGCCGCTGGTTATGTGCCCTGTTTGTGCCGTCATTAAGCAGGCAAAGCGGGCACCTTAATGGGCTGTATCATTTATATATTATATGTTGACTAAGTAATGAGAAATGTGGTTCGCTTAACCTGTTTCCTTTGGTAACTGGGACGTTAGGTGTTTCTGGCCTCCATTTTGGACCAGGACTGCCTTTGGGTCCAATAAGGAGGAAGGCATGCAAATGGAGCACTGAGCAGCCAATTAGAGCTGGGACTCTTCGGAGCCGGCTGCCAATGGGAGGTATGGCTCATGATGCTGGAACTGAAGTCCAGAAGGTGGCGCCTTTTTTGCACCAATAGAAGGGGACAGAAGGATTGGGCATCAGAAGCCCTCTCAATAGAGCTCTCTAAAATCAATCAGACTTTGATTAATGGCCGAGAGGTAGAGTCCTGTGGCTGTGAGAAGGGAAGAAAAAATTTCTCACCTTAGTAATGTTGTTTCTTCTAATGGAATCTTGCTGTATTTTGACTATTGCAGTGATCTCCAACCTTTGAACTGCCCCGGAGAACAAAGAGTTAACTTTCCATGCAAGGCATGGAACGCTGAGCTTGAGCTTGGTTGAAGCCTCTGTCTGCTGTTGTTTGAACCCCAACCGTCAGATCTTTACGAGCTATACTCACTGGGAATTCTGTGTGGAAACTGTAAACTCACACTAGCCAACTGGCAACTAAATTTGATAAAAAGGGTTTTTTCAGTTTCAAAGCAAAGAATCAAGTCAGGAAACCCAAAAAACAAAACACAACACACACCAAAAATAAAGGAGGGTGAGAAAAAGGGGCACTTCTGGGTGCCAACACTGCTCCTGCCCACCCACATCCCAAAAAACAGGTTCTAAGAGGGGAGGCAGGGGGGAGGTCAGAATATAGCAAGACTCCATTAGAAGAAACAACATTACTAAGGTGATTAATTTTATCTTCAAACAACATGAAGTCTTGCTGTATTCTGACTATTGTAGACTACTAAGCAGTACCTCCATGGAGGAGGGACAGAACCTACTTTGGGAATAGGCTCTGAAGTACTGCTGTGCTAAACCCAGCATCACTCCCAGCCTGGACATCCAGAGAGTAATGCTTGGTGAAAGTATGGACTGTTTTCCAGGTGGCTGCTTGACAAATGTCTGAGATAGGAATATCCCTGGCAGCAGCCTGGGAAGCAGCTGTACCTCTAGTAGAGTGAGCCCTCAGGCCTGAGGGTGGGATTCTACCCAATTTTTCGTAGCAGAATTATATACAAGAGACAATCCACCTGGCAATAGATCTGTTAGTGGCAGGTTTTCCCTTACCGATCTCTCCATAAGTGAGGAACAACTGGAGGGAGTCAAACCTGTGATCCTTGGTGCGCTCTATGTAGTAGCTAAGGGCCCTTTTTACGTCCAGGCTGTGCAGCCTCCTCTCTCCAGAGGAGGAATGGTCAGTGAAGAAAACAGGAAGAGACATAGACTGATTAAGGCAAGGAAGGAGCAGAACCTGGCCAGGGAAATTAGGAGAGGGAACAAGGGGTTCTTTAGATACATTGGGGAAAAATGAAGGGTGAAGGGGCAGATTAGCAGGATTAAATCAGGGGAGAGATGGGCACAAGACACGGGGGAGCAGACTGAGGTACTAAATGAGTACTTCACCTCAGTTTTCACCAAGGAAAATGGGGGTGCTGCATCATACATGGGAGTAGACAGAGATACTGAGGAGAGGGGACCCACCAATCGGCGGGTCTGGGGAGAGGGAGGCATCACTGGCAGGTGGGGGAGGGCTAAGCAGGGAGAAGAGGCACCGGAGTGGAAATCACAGCAGAGAGAGTAGGGAAGCCCTCTAGCCCCTTAGGACGGAGAAAGCACCGGGCTGGATAAATTACATCCCAGAGTGCTGAAGGAACTTGCGGATGTCCTGGCGAAACCCCTGGCTGAGCTTTTCACCATCTCTCTGAGGACAGGGTGGGTGCCCCAAGACTGGAAGGTGGCACATATAGTGCCTATCCACAAGGGGGGATCAAGGGAGGTGGCAGGGAACTACAGGCCTGTCAGCCTGACATCGGTGGTGGGCAAGGTGATGGAGGGCATTGTCAAGGAGAGGCTAGGGGGGACCTGGATAAGTCAGTGTGCCTGGACGATAGACAGCATGGATTCATCCCGTGGAAATCATGTCAGACAAACCTGGTGGAGTTCTATGACTGGGTGACAAGTGCCTTGGACCTGGGTAGACCAGTGGACATCCTCTTTCTAGACTTCAGCAAGGCATTTGACTCTGTTCCTCACATGGGCCTGTTGGATAAGCTGGGAGAAATGGGGGGGGGACCAGATGATCAGATGGATAGGCAATTGGCTCCAGGACCGGACCCAGAGGGTCGTAGTTGGCGGGATAGTCTCATCCCTAAGGAGGGTCATTAGTGGGGTCCCACAGGGATCAGTCCTTGGGCCCCTTCTGTTCAACGCCTACGTCTCTGACATAAGGACAGGAATCAGGAGTGAGATGAGTCTCTTTGCGGACGACTCGAAACTGGGGGCAGTGGTGGATGGGGAGGAGGGGAGGGTGGCCCTACAGGGGGACCTGAAGGCTCTGGAAAGATGGTCTAGAAAGTGGAAGCTGAGGTTCAATGCAGGGAAATGCAAGGTGCTCCACCTGGGGGCCAGAAACCCAGGCCAAGTGTACACCGGGGAATGCTACAAGTCTCGATGGCTGAGAGGGACCTGGGGGTGGTGGTGGATGTCAAGATGAACAACTCTGAGACTTGTAGGAGGGCAGCAGCCAAGGCCAACAGGATGCTGGGATGCATCACTGGGGATCACCTCCAGAAGGAGGGAAGTGATACTCCCTCTGTATAACTGCTTGGTGAGGCCGCACCTTGAATACTGCGTGCAGTTTTGGAGGCCACACTTAAAGAGGGACATTAACCTCCTGGAGTGGGCCCAGAGGAGGGCAACCAAAATGATTTGGGGCTTGGGGGACAGGACCTATGAGGAGAGGCTCAAAGAGCTAAATATGTACACATTGGAAGAGAGAAGGGACTGGGGGACATGATAGAGGTCTTCAGGTACATGAAGAGGGTAAATAGGGGAGGAACAGTCAGGGTGCTTCGAAGGAATGAGGAGGGGGCCACTAGAGGGCATGGGTGGAAGCTGGAGGGGGGAAGATTCAGGGGAGAAAGGAGGAGGTGCTACTTCACTGAGAGGGTGGTGGAGCCATGGAATGCACTGCCTAGGGGGCTAGTGGAAGCAGAGACAGTGGATGGGTTCAAGATGGGGTGGGACAGGTACAGGGGAAGGGTTCTGGAAGCAAAATCCAATGCAGCAAGAATATCCAGAACTGGGAAGGGAGAAGCCAGAGAAGGCGAGGGGGACAGCAAGGTCAGCACCCAGGGTAGGGGCTGACCAAACGAGCAGACATGAAAGACCGTTAGGCCTATTCTGCTGGCAATTTAGTATGTTAGTATTAAGGTGGAAATCTGAAACCACCTTAGGCAAAAACTTCCTGTTAGTTCTTAGGACCACGTTATCGCTATGGAAAGAGATGAAATCAGGCTCCACTGACAGGGCTTGCAATTCACAGATGCGCCTGGCAGAGGTAAAGGCTACCAAAAACACAGTTTTCCAAGTCAAGTACATAAGCTCTGCAGAGAACAAAGGCTCAAAAGGGGGTTGCATAAGCTAAGCAATGCAAACATTAAGGTCCCAAGCAGGAGCAGGGTCCCTAAAGGGAGGATTGGTGTGCAGCAATCCCTTGAAGAATTTGCAAAATACAGGATGGGCTGAAAGAGAAGAGGGCTTGCCTACTGACAAAAATGCAGAAACAGCTGCCAAATGTACTTTGAGTGTAGCTGGTCTGAGTCCCAAGCCATTGAGATGAACCATATAGTCCAGGACTATAGGCAACCCAGCAGATTCTGGAGAAATATGCTTACCAGAGCACCAAGTAGTGAACCTTTTCCATTTGGAGTTGTAAGTCTTTCTGGTGGAAGGCTTTCGAGAAGCCTTTAGAATATCCAGGACACCCTGAGAGAGGTGCAGATCAGCAAACTCTAACTCTTCAAGAGCCAGGCCTTGAGATTGAGAGATTTGAGATTCGGATACCAAACCCTCCCCTGAGAGGATGTCAACAGGTTGTAATTCCTGGGAGGAGACAGGGGAATGTGGACTGCTAAGGACAGCAACAGTGGGTACCAGGGCTGTCTGGCCCAGTCTGGAGCGATCAGAATCACTTTGCAGGGTTGAGACCTGATCTTGACTAGCACCTTGAACAGGAGAGGGGGGGGGGAAGCATACAGGAACTTCCCTTCCCAATTGAGTACCAGAGCATCCAGGGGACTGAGCCCAATACTGGGGTCTGCAACAAAAGAGGAAGTTGGTGATTGTCTGGGGCTGCAAAAAGATCTATCTGTGGAGTGCCCCATCTGGAGAAAATCACCTTCAAATCTAGGGGATCTAGGGACCATTCGTGGTGGCCCTGAGATATCCTGCTGAGAGCATCTGCCAGGACATTGTCCTTCCCTGGGAGGTGAACTGCTGTGAGAGAAGTTTGCAGGGAATAGGCCAGAGACCACAACTTCATTGCTTCTGTGCACAAGGCTGTAGACCGAGTGCCCCCTTGCTTGTTGATGTACCACATTGTGGTGGTATTGTCTGTTCTGATCTGGACTACTTTGTTCTGAACAGACTTGGAAAAAGCTTGTAGTGCCAGAAACACTGCTCTGAATTCCAAGATATTGATGTGAAGCAGAGATTCTTGAGGTGACCACAGCCCTTGGGTGGTAAGATCCCCCAAGTGGGCTCCCCAGCCCAAGAGGGAGGTGTCTGTGGTGAGGATTAGAGAATGAGACTGAGTGACAAAAGGAACTCATAGAAACATAGAAACATAGACTTTGACGGCAGATAAGGACCGCTAGGCCCCTCTAGTCTGCCCATTTCCCTACCTACAGGATAGGCCGCAGATCCTAGTTAACCAACAGCCTATATCTTCCTGCCCCCCACAAGAATTGCCTTATGTCTGTCCCATGCATTCTTGAATTCTCCACAGTTTTAGACCACAACTTCCTCAGGAAGGCTGTTCCATGCATCCACTACCCTCTGTGAAATAATACTTCCTCACATTGCCCCTGAACCTCCTCCTTCTATCTTTAAATTGTGTCCCCTTGTTCTTGCAAGTCTCTTTTTCTGAAAGATGCTACCCTCTTGGAATTTGTTGACTCCTTGAGGTACTTGAAAGTTTCTATCATGTCCCCCTCTCCTTCTTTCCTCAAAGGTATACATATTAAGCTCCTTTAGTCTCTCCTCATCGGCTTCTCTTGCAGACCCTGCACCATTTAGTTGCCCTCCTCTGGACTGCCTCTATCCTGTCTATGTCCTTGCGAGATGGGGTCTCCAGAACTGGACACAGTATTCCAGATGGGGTCTCACCAACTGTCTGTACAGAGGGATAACAACTTCCTGTTTTCTGCTGCTAATGCCTCTCCTATACCCCAGTATACCCCTGCCCTCCCTACTACCTTCTCACATTGCTTGCTAACCTTAAGGTCATCTGATATGATTACCCCAGGTCCCTTTCCTTTTTGTTGTTGTTACTACCTCCCCACATTGTGTATTCTTCCCTGGGTTCTTGTTTCCCAGGTGCATTATTTTGCACTTTTTGCATTGAATCCTAGCTGCCACACGTCTGACCATTCCTCCAACCTTGCCAAGTCCCTTTTCATCCTTTCCACGCCTCCTTGTGTATCAACCCTGTTGCAGATCTTTGTGTCATCCGCAAAAAGGCATACTTTTCCTTCCAGTCCTCACAATGCCACTGATGAAGACATTAAAAAGGACTGGACCAATACGAACCCTACGGTACCCCACTAGTAACCGCCCTTTCTTCAGAGTGGACTCCATTTACAATTACCTTCTGTGTCCTGTTGTCCAGCCAATGTTTTGCAGGCTACCACCCTGGGACCCACTCCCAGGCTGGTTAATTTGACTAATAATCTTTTGTGTGGGACTGTGTCAAATGCCTTGCTAAAGTCTAGGTGAGGCCATGTCCACAGCCCCTCTCTGGTCTACTACTTTGGTCACCCAGTCAAAGAAATCTATTAGATTCAGTCTGACATGACCTTCCGCTTGAACCCATGCCCTTGGATCCTGTGCTCCACTGACCTCTAGGTACTCAACTATTCTTTCCTTCAGAAGTGACTCCATCACTTTCCCTACCACAGAGGTCAGACTGACAGGTCTGTAGTTTCCTGCCTCTGTCTTGGTCCCAATTTTGTGAAGGGAATCACATCCGCCTTCCTCCAGTCCTCGGTACCACACCATCCTCCCATGATTTATTAAAAAGAGTAGCCAGTGGTTTCACTAGTTCCTTCCTTAATTCTTTTAGAATTCTGGAGTGAATTCATCAGGACCCATTGCTTTGTCCACCTTCAGTTTTAGGAGTTCTTGCAGAACCCTTTCTTCTGTGAAAGGACTGGGATGACCCCTATCAAGAGTGCTTCTGTTAATTGGATTGCACTTCCCCCCTCCTCTTTGTGAATACTGAGCAGAAATATTCGTTCAGTATTCCTGCTTTTCACTGTCCCCTCTGCCCACCCACCGTTCATTCTATTCAGCCTCACTATCCCTCCCTTTGTCTTTCTATCGCTGATGTACCTATAAAAGGTTTTATCCCCCTTCTTAACTGAGTTGGCTATCTTTTCCTCAGTTTGGGCCTTTGCTATTCTGACTTCCCTCTCTGCTTCTTTCTGCCTTAACTGGTACAGCTCTCTGTCCTGCTCCTTCTGTGTTTCCTTATACTTCTGGAATGCTATCTTTTTCTTCCTGACTTTCACAGTCACCTCTCTTGAGAACCATAGTGGCTTTTTCTTTCGTTTTGATTTGTTTATTTGCTTCACACAAAGGCTTGTTGCCTCTGTGATGGCAGTTTTGATAATTTCCCATTGTTGCTCCACACCTCCTTCTAGCCTGTTTGGTAGTACTTTTCTGAGGCACTCTCCCATCTTGCCAAAGTCAACCCTCCTAAAGTCCAGTACCCTCACTTTTGTATGGCTTGACTCTGTAGCTGAGTTTAACGTGAACCACACTGTTTGATGGTCACTTGTCCCCAGATAGCAACCCTCTAGATCTGAGATCCTCTCCTGCCCCCTGTTTGAGAGTATGAGGTCTAAGATTGCTCCCTCACGGTGGGTTCGAAACTAGCTGTCTAATGCCTGCCACCTGTAGGGCGTCAAGAATGGCCCTGCTCTTGGATGTGGCTGCAGCAATGTGCTCCAGTTAACATCTGGCATATTCAGGTCTCCCATCAACAGTATCTCCCTTCTCTGCCATTCTAAGAATGCCTTCCATCATATCCTTGTCCATTCCTTCCCCTGACATGGGGGTCTTTACAACCCTGTGCGGATTGTGGTGCCCTTTCCAGTCTCCAAGGTGACCCACAGTGCCTCCTCTCCTCCTGTTTACGCTTTATCCCTTCCTATACAGAGAGCTACTCCTCCCCTCTTCTCCCCTGCCTGTCTCTCCTGTAGGTTATATACCCTGGTATGTTAACATCCCAGTCATGGTTCTCTGTGTACCATGTTCTGTGACTGCTACGATATCCAGGCATCCCTCTTCCATTAAGGCCACCAGCTCAGGGGCTTGTTTCCCAGACTACGGGCATTGGTACTCATTACCCTCCATTTCCTGATGGCCTTACCCTTTTGCCCCATCCCTGTCCTTCTTGCCTTTGTCACTTTCTCCATTTACCCTGCCCTTCTCCCTATCGATACCTCCATGTTGGTGTTTGCCACTTACTACCATGATTGTTTGGGGGGCTAGGATTTTCCTGCTCCTTTCAGTGCCTCCCCCCTGGCTAGTTTAAAAGCTTGCCAATGAAGCATTAAACCTATCACCTAGGATCCTGGTTCCCTCCGGACAGATGCAGCCCATCATGCCAGTATAGGCTACATCCTCCAGGTGGACCCCAGTCCCCAATGAATCCAAATCCTAGGCTCCACACCAGTTTTCCAACCACTGATTGAATCCATGTACGGAACACCCTAGCCTCTCCTATGCCATAGATGGGTAGCACCTCCAAGAAGGTTACCGTCGTGCTATGACTAAGACCCCTCCCAATTCCACAAACTCTTCCTGCACTTCTCTAATCCTTTCTTAGCCAGGTCATTTGTCCCTAAGTGGACAATGACATCCAGCTCCTCCCTGTGCAGCTGCTCCGGCAATCCAGGATTCGCTCCTGTCCCTCAAGCCATGGCGCCAGGCAGGCATCTTACCTCCTCTCCCTTCCTTGCCCAGTTCTACCTTCCTAACAATGGAGTCCCCACCAGGGTTGTTTCCTTCCCTGCAGGGTCCCCTGCCACCCTCCTGTGGCTCTCCTTTGTGGAGTTCCCAGCATCCTCCTGGTCTCCACTGTAGGTGCCTCCATAGAGGAACCACACTTGCCAGAATAGCATAGGGAATTGTGGAGAGGTACAACTGGAGGGATGTGCCTCTGTTCCACCACCCTCACCCTCCCTGAGCCCACTGTGGTCCAACCACTCCTCTTTCTTGGCAACCTCTGAGGCAACAGCAGTGGCACTGGTGGTCCCTGGATGGAAGAGGAGGTCCCACAAATCCTGGCCAACTCAGCCTGGAGATGAGCAACCTCCTCCCTCAGCCCAGAGAGGTGCCTGCAGATGGGACAACACCACATCCTCCAGAACATCTCCCGGAAGACTGCTGCTCCACAGCCACTGCACTGCACCACTCCAATCATGTCTTATTTCTGGCCCCTTAACTGTTTGCAATCCTTACTCTTTCCTCTGTTTTTTTTCTCTCTCCTTACTTTCTGCCTGTGTACCTTTAAGCTCCTGATTGTCCTGTTCTGAGACAAGAATATCCTATATTTCTCAGTAGACCACTTACGTGTTCAAGGCAGACCTCCAGCAGCTAGAGGGGGCCGGGGAGCTACTCTTGCCCTTCTAGGATGGTGGGTCCTTGGTGGTTCTGTGATCACTCACTTCCTGCCCCTAAACAGGAAGTTCCTGTTGTCAGTCAAATCCTGTGCCTATAAAAACTGAACTAGCTTTGGGTGGAGGGGAAGGAAGGAGGGCAATATAGTCCCAGCAGAGAAGTTCAGTCACACAGCAGTCCTTTCTCCTGGTGTCTTCTGCCAAGCTATTAGCAGAATCTTTCTAAGGAAGTCTTTAAATGTAGCTTCCTTCTAGCTAAGCCACTCCCCCTACTTACCAGATCTTTCTACAAGTAATTTAAACCTCACAACAGTTAAGTCCTTTCTGTCACCTGAGATTTACACCTAGATGACTTTTCAGTTACCCATTCAGTTCAGTTAACCCAAACACACACTTTTTTTTTGTTGTTTTGTATGTTAGGTTTTTTACCCTAAATTAAAGGTCCAAATACAAAAGTTCTTCTACTTTAGTCCCAGCAGAGAAGTTCAGTCACACAGCATTCCTTTCTCCTGGTGTCTTCTGCCAAGCCTTCTTGCCTTAAATTGTCCTGATCCTCCCATCATTGTAAAGCCTGGATCAGGGTTCGAGTCACTGGGACTAGTTTGATCAGAGAATCCTTTCTCTGGGACCAGAAGGTTCTCAAGTGGAACTGAATGTCCCTTATCTGAAATCTTGCCCCTTTGACCACTGCTGTAGAGGCTGCCATGTGGTCCAGGAGCTGCAAGAAGTGCCTTGCTGGTCGAGACACCTGAAGGGTGAAAGAAGAGGCCAGTTCTATTAGTGTCCTTGCCCTGTCCAGGGGAAGGAAGGCCTTTACTCTTATTGTATCCAGCTCCACCCCAATAAAGGTGAGGAGCTGCACTGGCTCTAGAACTGACTTTGGAAGGTTTAGGAGGAACCCTTAGGAAGTGAGCAGTTGCTAAGTTATCTGAAGATGTGACTTGACTTGGTCTGGAGACTGACCTACTATGAGCCAGTCGTCCAGGTATGGAAAGATGGAGATCTTTTTTCTCCTTAGGAAAGCAACCACTACTGCCAGGCACTTTGTGAACACCCTTGGGGCTGATGTTAGACCAAAGGGCATTGTTCTGAATTGATAGTGGCCTGAGGGCAACTCGAACCTGAGGCACTTTCTGTGGGAGCACCTGATGGGAATGTGAAAATAGGCATTCTTGAGGTCCAGGGAGGCTAGCCAGTCCCCTGGCCTTAGAGAGGGCAGAATTATTCCCAGAGTCACCATTTTGAATTTTGGCTCTAAAAGTTGCTTCTTTAGGTATCTCAGATCCAGGATGGGCCATCATTCTCATGTCTTTTTGGGGGTTAGGAAGTACCTGGAGTACAATCCTTTGCCCCTGTGTAGGGTAGGAACCCTTTCTATGGCTCTGAGAGCCAAGAGGGAAGAAACCTCTGCCTCTAGGGCAAGGGCCTCTAAAGGATTTGCAGGTGGAAAGGATCTGGTTCTCATCTTGGGAAATTTTTTGAAGCTGAGAACCAGTCCCTGGCTTACTACTTCCAGGACTCACTTGTCTGATGTTAAAGACTTCCAGTCCTGGACAAAGTAAGCCAGTCTGCCCCCTATAGGTAGTGGAGAATCGGCCCAGGCAGACCCATCAGGGTGTCTGCTTGGCAGGGGCTTTAGGCTGAGGGGTGGAAGCAGGCCTGCTTATACCCCGTCTGCCTCTCCCTCTAAAGAACCCCCTCTGAGCAAAAGCAGAAGAGGAGGCCTGGGCTTGGTAAAAAGGCCTATGAAAAGGCCTGCCCCTGCCCCTGCAATGCTGCCTTTGAGTGACTTGCCTTTCTTTGGCCTGAGCACTCCTGTAGGTGGTTCTGTACTCATCCATCTTCTTCATGTAATTCTCTGTCTGCTCCCGAAACAGAGAATTACCAATGACAGGAAAATCCATGGCCTTAGCCTGGGTATCCTGTGACAGACTAGTACATCTGAGCCAAGCAATCCTCCGAAGGGCCACAGATGTAGCCAGGACTCTAGATGAAACATAATTGGAGTCCACAGCAGCATGGAATTGCACCTTGGATGCCTCAATCCCATTCGCAGCCACCCGCTCCAGCTCCTTGGCAAGCTGGTCAGGGGCCTGTTTAGCTAGAGCCATCACAGTGTCCCATCTTGACTTCTGGTATCTAGTTGTGTAGGCCACATAGTTAGCCTGCCTGAGTCCCAAAGATGCTGCCATGTACTGTTTCTTTGCCATGGCATCGATCCTCCTGGAGTCCTTGTCTGGGGGGTGTGAAGCCAAGGGAATATTTGCCTTATCACAGGCAGCAGCCTGCACTACCCCAACATGGCTGCATTGCTGGGAAAGGAACTCTGTGTCTGAGCCTGAAAGAGTATACCTCTTGTCCATTGTTCTGTCCACAGGAGGTATGCAATTAGGAGTTTTTCGAATTTTAAATGTCTGTTTCCCAAAAGATTTATGGAGGGGAATAGACAATCTCCTGGACTCAGGCATGTCCATCATCTCAACAAAATCAGGCTCCTCCTGATCCTCTACTGCTTCTTCCATAGGAAGCTGGAGGGTTTCCGCCACTTTCTTGTAAAACATAAAGTGGGAAGGGGACTCAGAAAGCCTAGGAGGAGAAACACCTGAAGGTCTGTCTGGGGAGATGTCCGGGTCAATAGGCATATCCAGACTTTCATAATCACCATCATTACCACTATCTTCATACTCTCCCTCCTCCTCCTCCTCCTCCGGTTCATAAAACTCTTCTAAAGTATAATCCGGAACCGGGGGAACCGACCGAACCGAGCCCGTGACCGATGGTGCCGGTTCGGCCAGAACCGAAGTTAGCAATTGAACTATCCTTATTGCTTTGGCTATCTTATCAGTGGTCGGAGAAAGAACTTGTGGATCTGAACCGGATGATTTATCCCTTCTTTTTCTTTTAACCAGAACCAACTCCTCAGAATCGGTTTTCCTTTTGCCTGAAGAAGTTTCGCCCTGGTCAGAGGGCACTCCTTCTGGTTCGGTCGGAACCGAACCGGGCTGGCCATCCGGGTCAGCGGACTTCTCGGCCTCCTTTTCCCTCAGTCTACCTACTTTCTTATCCAGGGTAGCTTTGGGAAAACTTTTACAAATTTGGCAGTCTGAATTGAGGTGGTTAAACCCCAGACAATAAACACAGGCAGTGTGGGGGTCAGCCTTAGCAAAGGCTTCCCCACACACACTACAGTGTTGAAACTCAGTGGGCCCGTTTTTTTTCTTGGGTTTCTCAGACATGGCCTATTCTAACCAAAACTTACCCTTTTATCGGTAATCCGCCAGGCAAGACACCCCTATCGGTTTCTGACCGTATTACGGTTCTAGGAAAAAACATAATGAAAAATTGTTTTTTTTAGAACCGATATGGACCAGTTACCACACTCTAATAAAGACAGAAGTTTTTTTTTTTACACAGACCTGATTGGTTCAAACCATCTAGTACTCACGGTACCACAGA
Organism: Neoceratodus forsteri; assembly: GCA_016271365.2. Taxonomy (NCBI): domain Eukaryota; kingdom Metazoa; phylum Chordata; order Ceratodontiformes; family Ceratodontidae; genus Neoceratodus; species Neoceratodus forsteri. Next base: position 1,357,068,618 of record CM028132.1, read on the forward strand.
CAGAGACTTAAACCGACAGGTTAGAAGCAGAAATTCAGTTGAAACTGAGCGAAAAAACGACACTTTAACTGACTTTTTTGAACCGAGCGAAGGAGAAATCTCCGGAGCGACTGTTCAGTGAGGCGGAGTAAAGAATCTGACGGTTGGGGCTCAGACAACAGCAGACAGAGGCTTCAACCGAGCTCGAACTCAGTGTTCCATGCCTTGCATAGAAAGTTAACTCTTTGTTCTTCGGGGCAGTTCGAAGGTTGGAGATCACCGCAATAGTCAGAATACAGCAAGACTTCATGTTGTTTGAAGGAGCTCTGGGCTCCTGCACTGTAGAGTCTTCGCGCGGGAAGCGCGTGTGGAAGACCAAAGAAGTCAGGCGACAGTATCGCCAGAGTAGTCGGACTGAATCTGCTGTGGTGTGCAGGCAGAGGAGGCTGTTCCTTAGCAGCTACCTACCAGGCTTACCCTGTAGAGGGCTGGAGAATGTGCTTCATCGCTCTTGGTCTGTCAGGAGAAGTGAAGCTGCGTTGCATCTCCCGGGTCGTGCAGTGAATGCGATCAGGAATTAAAGCAGCTGCCTGGTATGGTACCCCTTTGCTGTACATATAAATGTGTGGAGGAGTGTTTGGATCACAGGCCTATGTCCTGAAGTGGTGTGAGAGGGATCCTTCTACAGGAGTCGTGAGTACAAAATCAGGGTAGCTCCCTGTCAGATGTTCTGTTGAGTGCAAGTTTGGTCTGTCTGCCTCACTGGCCACATGAACTGAGCCTGCTGGCTCTGGATTATCCATTTAGGTATTGAACATTTGTCTTCATCTTCAGGGCCCCAACCAGCTGCACCGAATAGGCTAGCCTCTTATTGCCTGGGTACCCAGTGACAGTGACTTGTAGGGAGTTGGCCTGTGCACAGAGCTCTGTAATAGTAGAGTGTTAAGCTAATCAATCAGATTTCCCCTGCCCTTGTTAGTTCCCCCTCAATAAATCAGATTTGTTTGTTTTGCAAAGTGAACTGTCTGAACTGCATGTTTGTGCTTGCATACTGTGCAGGGGTTATTGTGTTGCTTCATCTTATTTTACAGGGGGGTTCCCAGAATGAGAGCTGAGCACCAAGCTGAGCAATCAATCCTGGGGGTAAGTGTGTGTTGCAATGGTGGTGTGAGAAACATTTGTGAGCCACTGGTGGAAGGAAAGGGGCATTGCAGTGACCCAGAGGGCTGTGACCAAGTCGTTCCCAACTGTTCCAACCCCAACCTCTGGGTGGAGGCACCCGCCATTGGATCCGGGCCCCTCAACCTGTTAGTGGTGAAGCAGGAAGGAGTAGTAGCCCTTGGGAGAGCACCACCTGGGGGTTACATCTTGGAGGCACCACTGGGATTAGCATCCTCTAGTGGCCAATTAGAGGAAGTACCCCACCATGGCAAAATAAGGAAAAACTGGAGGGGGATATCACGTCCAAACTCAAACTAGACCCTGTTAAGATGATGGTGCATAAACTGATGGGGTGGGGTGAAGCTGAAGAATTGGATTCCCAGAAAACTGTGTTACTATTAGATGTCCCTCTGGGAATAAAAAACGCTGACCTTGTTTCTGCGGTTGAGCGTGTTAAATGTTTAGGCAAGGTGGAGGGGTGAATGGCCGACCTACTCGACCAAACTCTGTAGGTACTGCTTTTATGCAGCGTTGCGATAGACCCCGAGGGAGTGCCCCCAGTGATTTTCCCAGAAGGTGCTCAAAAGGGATGGAGGGTCATTCATGCCTGAAGTGGTTTGATCACCCCGGGGGGAATCCTCTAAGTCTAATACCATTAAAGATAAATTGCTTAAACTGTTGGCTGCTGAAGGGAGGACTGCTCAGGAATTACTACAAGTGTTAGACCTTTCAAGTGATCCCACCCCCCAGCCGTCCCCAGGTACATCTCCCAGGTCATCCAAGAGCTCCATCCTGGCTTCACCGCCTATAGTTGTCCCTCCCATACAGTTAGACTCCTATCGGAGGTCAAAACTCTTTTCTGGTACTGTGCCTATGCCCTCGGGGGAAGATGACTTGGAGACTTGAATGGACTATGCTACCCCCCTAATCCAGGAGTGGCAGTGCTCTGAGGGGGAGAAACGAAAGAGACTGATGGAGAGCCTGAGGAGTCCAGCTTTGGAAGCCATTCGGTTCTTGCAAGCAACTAGCCACGAAGCCACTGCTGTAGAGTACCTTTCCGCCTTAGAGGAGGTGTTTGGTAGTACAGAAACAGGGGAAGACCTGTTATGGAAGTTCACGTTAGCAAAACAGTGGAGAAATGAGAAACTGTCTGCTTTTGTTACCAGAATGGAAAGGGCCCTGCAAAAGGCTCACCGAAAAGGACTACCCAAGCATTGAATCAGGACCGCCTAGACCATATCTTGAAGTCTGCCAGGTTTTCCAGCGTAATATTGTTGAAACTTAAATTGCATGACCGACGGGCTGCCCCTCCCGAGTATTGCCAATTGATGAGAGAGATTTGTGAAGTTGAAACCGATGAAGAGGGGTGGGAGCCCTATGCGGGGGTTGTGAATCTGTGCCAGACCTCTGAACCTAGTGAATCAGATGAGACCCATCCATCAAGAGGATTGATCAAGGGGGTGACAGAGACTTATCAGGAGTCCGACTTGTTCCCCGCGTCTCCTAAGACCCAAGGTGGAGTGGGAGTGCATGCTGTTTCTTCTGATCCCCGAGTGTAGAGTAATTTGAGGGCTGAGATTAGAGATTTATGGGAGATAGTGAGAGAGTTGAAACAAACTGCTGCCAACTCCCCCAAAATTGGGGAGCCTGAGTTGTCTTGGAGCAAACAACCTAGTCAAGAAGAGCCCTCTAGAACCCCTGAAGCCTCATGGCAGGTGAGATATCTCCCTTCCACCAAAGACTCCTGAGATACTAAATTCTGTTACCATTGTGGGGAAGATGGACATTTTCAGACTAAGTGCCGGTTGCCAGAGAACCTTAGGAGGGTCACCAGCAAGCTAATAGCCTGGCATTGCAAGGCCTGTGCCGGCCCCAAGGAGGGCCCCCTGGAAAGAGCTTTGCCACCCGGGCCAATGCCCAAGCAACCTCCCAAACAATGCCCCCTGAATGGTCTGAAGTAGTGGGTCCTTCAATGGAAACCACAGTGAAAGTGAATGGAGTGTCCACCAGGACTGTGTTGGACAGTGGTTCCCAAGTGATCATCATGTTTCAGGACTGGTATCAGAAGCATTTGCCTGATGTGCCCCTGCAGCCTTTAGATGGATTACATGTGTGGGGACTGAGCGATAAGGTCTATCCCTATTCTGGTTATATCCGAATCTGGTTATCTTTTCCTACTTCTGTGGCTGGGGTGGCCGAACAAGTGGAGACTCTGGCGTTAGTGTGTCCCCCCACTGGACTGTATGATGAGGTGCCCTTGTTGATTGGAACCAATGCTCACATGTTTGGTCACTTAGCGCAACTGTGTTCTGAAAAACAGAGATCCAAGACTGGGTGAGCTCTCAGAATTAAGGCTTTAATTCAAAAGGCCTATGAGTCCCAGAGAAAGGCTAGCCAGGTGGAACCCGAAGGTCCAGTGGGAGTTGTCTGGAAGAAGGATCCAGAGTCTTTGCTGCTAGCACCAAATGCACAGTGTGTTCTACAAGGAGAGGTTCAGATTAGAAAAGATGTTAAGAATAAAATATTGATGCTGGATGCACCAGGCGATGGAAAATTGCCAGAGGGACTGCTGGTCGAACCTAGTATTTTGCCCGCCCGAGCCCATGCTTTTGCCAGAAGAGTAATGGTTCAAGTCCACAATGTATCTGATCGAGAGATTCGAGTAAAGCGAGGCTGCACTCTGGCTACAGTGCACTGTGCGGATACTGCTGTTCTGCCCAGCAACAAGAGCTTAGGGAAGGGTGACCGAGTGACCCCTGATCTGTTTGACTTCAGTGACTCCCCGCTGCCAGCAGAATGGAAGAAAAGGATTAGTGAAAGGCTTGCTCAGCGGGAACAGGTGTTTTCTCGGAAGGAGTGAGATGGAGGATGTGTACAATGAGCTCAGCACCACATCCGGCTACAGGATGAGGGACCATTCCGTGAGCGATCTCAACGCCTAGCCCCTGTAGATATAGATGATGTGAGACGACACCTGCAGGAGATGCTCGCAGCTGGGGTGATACAAGAATCCCGAAGCCCCTATGCCTCCCCTATTGTGGTAGTAAGGAAGAAGAATGGAACCATCAGGATGTGTGTGGATTATCGTACTTTGAACAGGTGAACTATACCAGACCAGTATACCATGCCACGCATTCAGGATGCATTAGATTGTCTAAATGGTAGCAAATGGTTCTCAGTATTGGATCTTCGCAGTGGGTACTATCAGATCCCAATGGCCCCAGAGGACCATGAGAAAACTGCTTTTATATGCCCACTCAGTTTTTATGAGTTTATGAGGATGCCTCAGGGGATTTCCGGTGCCCCTGCAACTTTTCAGCGCTTGATAGAGCGTGTAGTGGGGGACATGAACTTGCTAGAGTGCTTAGTATTCCTGGATGATGTCATAGTGTTTGGCAGCTCCTTGAAGGAACATGAAAGCAGGTTGTTCAAAGTCCTGGACCTGTTGGAAGACTTTGGCCTCAAATTGTCTATAGATAAGTGTCAGTTCTTCCAAACATCCGTGAAATATGTGGGACACATAATATCCACCGAAGGCATAGAGACTGACCCTAGTAAAGTGGAAGCTTTAACTACCTGGCCTCAGCCAAAGAATCCGAAAGAGCTTCAGAGGTTCCTGGGTTTCTGTGGTTATTATAGGTGCTTTATCAAGGACTATTCTCGAGTGATCCACCCTCTACTTAACCTTACTTAAGGGTACCCTCCAACCCACAAAAAGTATAAGAAAGCAGTGCTCCCCAAGACCGGGAAAAAATATTTTCGCCCCAATGAAATATCTGGGACCCACTGGACTTCTGACTGTGAAGCAGCTTTCCATGATTTCATATATCAACTTACTCATGCCTCAGTGTTGGCCTATGCTGACCCTGCCATACCATACATTCTTCATACTGATGCCTGCTTGCAAGGATTGGGAGCTGTGTTATATCAAGAGCACACTAATGGCCTAAGACCCATAGCCTTTGCTAGCAGGAGCCTAACCCCCTCAGAAAAGAACTATCCAGTGCACAAGTTAGAGTTCCTGGCCTTGAAGTGGGCCATTGTTGATCAATTTCATGAGTATCTATGTGGTGCTAAGGTATTGGTAAAAACTGACAATAATCCTTTGACCTATGTGCAGACCTCAGCTAAGTTGGATGGCACCGGCCATAGGTGGCTTTCTGCTTTGTCTACCTACGACTATGCTGTTGAATACAGGGCAGGTCTGAACCACATCGATGCTGATGCTGTCTCTCGGAGGTCTGCTTCCCAGAACAACTGGGTCAGGTTATCAGAACCTGATATTCGAGCACTCTGCCAAAAATTTGTCAAGGAGGAACAGGTATCCCCTGATGCTGTGGATTGTATGGTGGATTGTTTGGGGCCATCTGAGAACTGTATACCTGCTGCTTACTGCCATTTCTCTGCATTGGATACTTGTGCTTTGCCCTAATTCAATAATGATAGTCTTCAGCTGGCTCAATCCCGAGACCCCATGATAAAGACTGCTCTGGAGGCTCTGCATGCGGGGAGGGATGTGTCCAAACTGTGTTCCACTAACTTGAGAACCGCCCTGTTATACAAAGAAGGTCCCAAGTTGAAAATGATCAATAGACTATTATGCAGAGAAACAGTAGACAAAGGGGGGTGAGTAGACAAACAACAACTGGTGCTGCCCACTGCCTTTTGAGAACTGGTATTGAGGTCCCTGCATACTCATATGGGACACCTTGGCATAGACAAAACCCTTGACTTAGTCAGATCCTGGTTTTACTGGCCCAAAATGGGGGATGATGTGGAACAACATATCAAGACTTGTAGCCGATGTCTACAGCGAAAGACCCTGCCCCAGAGGGCTGCCCCCCTTGTTAACATCACCACTAGTGCTCCCATGGAGTTGGTCTGTATTGATTTCCTGAGTCTAGAACCAGATCAAAGAAACATCAGTAATATATTGGTAGTTACTGATCACTTCACTCGTTATGCTCAAGCTTTCCCCACTAAAGACCAGAAATCAACTACGGTGACTAAAGTACTTATTGAAAATTTCTTTGTCCACTATGGGGCTCCTCAAAGAATCCATTCCGATCAAGGGTGAGATTTTGAGAGCCGCTTGATTAAAGAGATGCTATCCTTGTGGGGGGTACGAAAGTCAAGGACTACTCCTTATCATCCCCAAGGAGACCCCCAGCCTGAGCGGTTTAACTGCATGTAACCCCCCTGCAAATGGGGGTTCCCAAAAGACTTCCAGGAGCTTGCTTGAATGCTCCAAGCCTGAATGGTGTTTGGCATTTAAGCCATTTATCAGTGAGTGTTTTAGAACCTCTGGTACTGTCTCTTTAAGAGCTGTCTGCTTGCAGACATAATTAGTTTGTATGGGGGACTGTGTGTTTCTTTGATTGAGTACCACTCAAGCTGCTGCCAATTCACTTCATTTTGCAGTCACTAGGAGTGCAAAGGAACCTATCTGAAAGATGTAACTGTTTGCCACAAATTATTTAGAGTAATAATGAAATTACAGTTTGTCTAACCTGCTTTCTTTGCAGTCAGAACTGTGTCTGCTAGTTCCCCATTCTAGTTTTGAACTGCTGAACTGGACCAATCAGTGTGGAGTAAGCTAGCTCTAAAATGGTGCCTTGGACGAATCAGAACTTGGACTCATAATCTGAGCCAGCCACAAGAGGATTGTATGGGCAGTGACTCTGGGAGATGTAGTTTAGACTTCAGTGCCTTTTGGACCAACAGCAGCAGTCTATTGTGAGTGACAGCCAATCCAGTCAAGAACTGGGAGGAACTCAAAGAAGTGCCGGTTTTGTCGGTTGGAGTTTGAGTTGAGCTTTGGCAGTGAAGAAGGAAGGAGCCCTGTGCTTTTCAGTGTGCAGTTTAGTCAAAAACATGTGTAAGGCCCAGAGTTCGGTCTGCAGCTTGTTAGGACTGAATCCGTCCTGTGAAAAGAATCAAAGGATCTCTGAAGAGTAGAAACCAGGCTCACCCTGTAGAAGACTGGAGGAATTGCTGAAAATTACACTCGGTCTGTCAGGAACTGAATCTGCTGTGTGTTCTCCCGGGTATTGTGCAGTAATTGCGATCGGGATACAGATACAGCCTGCCTGGTATAGTGCTTTCTTTTATATGGATGTGTGAAGAGGTTTGTGCACCTCAAGTGAGCCCTGCTGACATTGAAGGACCCTATCTTATTTGGAGGTCGTGAGTACTAATTCAGGGTCGCTCCCTGTTGAATTGCCACATTAAATCCAAATGGAATTACTGTACTGCTGACTGTTTAATTCTCTTTTCTCTGTGTGAAAGGGCCCTACCAGCTGCCACGGTTTGGACTAGCCACTAGGGCTTGGGTACCCAGGACAGTAACTGATAGGGATAGGCCTGTACACAGAGCCATAAATGAATTATTAAAGTGATAAGCTAATTAACACTATTTCCCCTGTCCTTGTTATATCCCCTAAATAAATCAGAGCTGCTTGTTTCAGCAAAGTTATACTGCCTGAGGTATTTGTCTATGTTAAAGTACTGTACTGTGATTGTTGCACTGTATCTCATTTCACAGGAGGTCCCAGTACGGAACCAGACCTGGGGTAAGTGTATACTGTGAAGGTAATTCTGATATATTGTGTGGGCCACTAGTGGGAAGAAAGAGGGGTTGCAGTGTCCCAGAGGGCTGTGACCAAGTTAGTTTAACTATTGCAAACCCTGACCTCTGGGTGGAGGCACCCGCCATTGGATCCAGGCCCCTCAACCTGTTAGTGGCAAATCAGGCAGGGGTAGTAGCCCCTGGGATAGCGCCATCTAGGGGTTACACTGCACTTTGCTTGACATGTTGGGCACCCTGCAACCTAAAGACAAGCCTAGATGGAGCCAGCAAATTAGCACCCTGGTACCTGCTTACAACTGCACCAAATGTGATGCCACTGGATTTTCCCTGTATAAACTGATGTTTGGAAGAGAGGCCAGATTGCCAGTAGATGTTTGTTTCGGGGTTTCTCCTGATGGGGTTCAAGCAGCTACTCATCTACAGTATGTACAGAAACTGAAGGCACAATTAAACCATGCCTACCAACTAGCCCAGACCATGGCTTCTAAAAGAAACCTAGCTAATAAAGAAAAGGTATGATAAAAAAGTGAAAGCAATGGAGCTTAGAGAAGGGGATCGAGTGTTATTGAGGAATCTAGGGCTGCATGGCAAGCATAAGATTGCTGACAGATGGCATCACCTCCCTCATATTGCTGTGGGAAAACTGGCAGATTTACCTGTATACAAAGTGCGACCTGTGAACAACTTGAAAGATGTGAAAACTATACACAGAAATCATCTGCTGCCAATCAGACAGATCTTGATAGAGGCTGACCCACCAAACAACACCCCCTCTGAGCCCATGACTAGAGCCACTGCCAAGAAAAAACTAAGACAGACTGATTCACCAGAAATCGAGTTAAAGGGGCCTTCTTCACCCCTCTCAGTTGAATCCGATTACCAGTCTGTGTCCGAGGACAGTGAAAGTAATCCTGAGTAACACCCATCCTATGAACTGAGTCAGTTGTTTAGGGGCAATCCCCTAATCAACCCAGGGGATGAAGCTGGGCTTTCTGGACTGTCTGAGCCCCCAGCTTTGTCTCTGGAGACGATGCTCCCGGAGGGTGAAATAAGTGGCATTAAATCCAAAGATGTGGGTTCATTGTGCCTGGCTGAACTGTCTGACTTCTCAGAAGAAGGAAGAGATGTGGGGGAGGCAGTTGATGATATGCCAGAGCAAGAAGAATATTTTGAGTGCCCTGATAGTTCCCTGCCAGTACCAGAAATTCCTTTGGCTGAGCCAGGTGTTGTGAGTTCAGAAGTGGGGGACCCAGGCATCGAAGGTGCCATGGACTCTAGGTCTCCTGCCCCCATAGAGGTTTCCCCAGCAACCCCAAGCCAGACTGGAGTGGAGTCTGAGCAGTTGGAAATTCTGCCTGAGACCCCTAGACGGACTGGCCGAGAAGTGAGGCCTGTAGTGAGGTTGAGTTATGAGTCCCTGGGTCAGCCTGTGGATCTGCCGTTGAATGTGGTCCATAAGGGAGTGTATGTGAACCCAAGCTCTCTGCCCAAATTAAGCCTGGGAGATGACTCCAGATTACTGGTTCTGCCTTTTGACTATAGTGCCCCTATTGTTTCCAGTCCCAGGGTGAATGATAGGGATCAGCTTCCTTTAGCCCAGGTTCCAATACAGGAAGAGGTATCCTGAGATATCTATTACATGTACCTGTGAATGAGTGTGTGTGTATATATATATATATATATATATAAAAATAAATGTATACTTATTAAGTGAGGACGTTGCCATGAATAGTACAATGAAGCTGGGTTACCTGAGAACAATATGCTGAATGCTATCTGAAGGGGTAAAATACTAAACAGTTTTAATGGCTACTGAACGCTGGTTGGAGGGTAGTTACTTGACGTGGACGTCAAGCTTTTCCAGGGCAGGAAGGGTGTAACCCTCTTACAAGTGGGGGTTTACTAAAATGCCTCTAGTGGTCTCTTTAAGAGCTGCCAGCTTGCTGACCCAGTCAGTTCACTAAAATCGGAGGGGACTGTGGGTTCTCCTACTCGAGTCCTGCTCGAGCTGCTGGTTATGTGCCCTGTTTGTGCCGTCATTAAGTAGGCAAAGCGGGCACCTTAATGGGCTATATCATTTATATATTATATGTTGACTAAGTAATGAGAAATGTAGTTCGTTTAACCTGTTTCCTTTGCAGCTGGGACGTTGTGTGTTTCGCCCCTCCATTTTGGACCAGGACTGCCTTTTGGGTCCGATAAGGAGGAAGTGGCACTTAAAATGGAGCATTGAGCAGCCAATTAGAGCTGGGACCCTTTCGGGAGCTGGCTGCCAATGGGAGGTATAGCTCGTGATGCTGGGAACTGAAGTCCAGAAGATGGTGCCTTTTTTGCGCCAATAGAAGGAGGCAGAAGGGATTGGCATCAGAAGCCCTCCAACAGAGTTGGGTGGCGCCGAATTGTGACTCTCTGCTTAACAGCCGAGAGGGCAGAGTCATTGTGGTCATGAGAAGGGAAGGAGCTCTGGGCTCCTGTGCTGTAGAGTCTTCGCGCGGGAAGTGCATGTGGAAGGCCAAAGAAGTCGGGTGACAGTATCGCCAGAGTAGTCGGACTGAATCCGCTGTGGTGTGCAGGTAGAGGAGGCTGTTCCTTAGCAGCTACCTACCAGGTTCACCCTGTAGAGGACTGGAGAATGTGCTTCATCACGCTTGGTCTGTCAGGAGAAGTGAAGCTGCGTTGCGTCTCCCGGGCCGTGCGGTGAATGCGATCGGGAATTAAAGCAGCTGCCTGGTATGGTGCCCCTCTGCTCTACATATAAAATGTGTGGAGGAGTGTTTGGATCACAGGCCTATGTCCTGAAGTGGTGTGAGAGGGATCCTTCTACAGGAGTTGTGAGTACAAAATCAGGGTAGCTCCCTGTCAGATGTTCTATTGAGTGCAAGTTTGGTCTGTCTGCCCCACTGGCCACATGAACTGAGCCTGCTGGCTCTGGATTATCCATTTAGGTATTGAATATTTGTCTTCATCTTCAGGGCCCCAACCAGCTGCACTGAATAAGCTAGCCTCTTATTGCCTGGGTACCCAGTGACAGTGACTTGTAGGGAGTTGACCTGTGCACAGAGCTCTGAAATAGTAGAGTGTTAAGCTAATCAATCAGATTTCCCTGCCCTTGTTAATTGCCCCTCAATAAATCAGATTTGTTTGTTTTGCAAATTGAACTGTCTGAACTGCGTGTTTGTGCCACCATACTGTGCAGGGGTTATTGTGTTGCTGCATCTTATTTTACAGGGGGTTCCCAGAACCAAGCTGAGCAATCAATCCTGGGGGAAAAGTGTGTGTTGCAACGGTGGTGTGGGAAATATTTGTGAGCTGCCAGTGGAAGGAAAGGGGGGTTGCAGTGACCCAGAGGGCTGTGACCAAGTTGTTCCCGGCTGTTCCAAACCCGACCTCTGGGTGGAGGCACCTGCCATTGGATCCGTGACCCTCAACCTGTTAGTGGTTAAGCAGGCAGGGGTAGTAGCCCTTGGGAGAGCGCCACCTGTGGGTTACACACAAATTCATTATCACATCTGACATTCACAGGGTTTATATATTACCACAACTCATTACATTTAACTCCTAATAATTTCAAATAATTGTCACCCCCCACCAAAAGCTCCCAAAGCCCTGCTTTTCCTCCTGTAGAGAAACCCTTAGAATTTAATGGTAGCTCCTTCTTCCAGAAGGAACAGAACAAAGAAGAGAAACACAGTTTGTCCCATTAGGAAGACAGAAGGAAGGCTGCAACACAAATAGGCAAGATATCTGTGGAGTGCAGCACACCAAGCTGAGCGGGCAGTCAGAGACATAAAAAGATGTGAGATTGCATGGGAAAAGAGAACAAGACATTGCTTTAAAGGAGGGTCTCTGAAGCTCTGCCAGTACAAAAATGTCATAATTACTCACAGGCCATCTGAAAAGTATTTCAATCTCAACAGGAAAAAAAATTATACTCATGCGGTCTCCATGATTCGCATTGTGAACTCCCATCTGAGACAAAACAAACGTGCAAATATGCAGGTCAGATGTCTCCCAGGGGCATCCGCTTGGTAGGAAACTGACTGAATAGTCAACATAGTTAAAAAAGAAGAAGAGGGCTCAAACATCCTGGTCCACCTAGGGACCAATGACCTTGCTAGCCTGTCAGTCGAGGAGGTTAAGGAGCACATTGTACAGCTCGGTGAGAAATTGGTTTCATTTTCATCCAGCATTGCATTCTCTGAGATTCTGCCTGTTTGAGAAAAGGGGAAGAGCAGTCAGAAAATCAGAGAGAAAGAGATAAGTGAGCTCAACCTATGGCTCAAGGACTGGTGCACACAATGAGGCATCACTTCATCGGAAACTGGGGCAACTTCTGGGAAAGGGAGTTCTATAAATTTGATGGCCTCCACCTGACTAAAGAGGGAGTCAAAGCACTGGGCCAGAAATTTCGGCAGACTAGGTGGGTCAAGTGGTCCTTATCTGCCATCAAAGTCTATGTTTCTATGTTTGTATGACATTTAAACTAGTGGGAGGGGAGATGACAGTAGCTCTAGGAGAAGCACACATACAGCCTGCTCTCTCTCTCATCCTCCAGCTAGCACCAAATCTACACACTCCAGGACAACAAAAGCAGATAGCCCAGAACATAAAACCCTTTCTGACTCTGGCGTTGATCATCACAATGGAAAAGGAGGAACCATAAACAGGGAAAACTGCAAAGGGATGAACAATAAGCTCAAGGGAGGCATGACAAGCGACGCAGCAAGAGTGGTCAGCACTATGCCTCAATGCATGCAGCCTGGCTAACAAGATGACTGACCTCACTGCCACAATAGCTGAGGCAGGACTAGACTGGGAGGCTGTGACCGAAACATAGTTCACAAATAATAATGGTTGGGAGGTGACTATCCCAGGATACAACTTGCTTAGGAAAGATAGGACTGGGAAAAAGGAAAGGGGTAGCTATTTATGTTAAGGATACCATCAATGCTACAGAAATGCAGCAGACACTAGGGGCCTGAAGCTGGAAACCCATTCGGGTTGGAATAATCTACAGACCTCCAAATCAGGAGGAAGCCAGGGATAAGGAAATCCTGGAAACCATCCTCCAGATGTCAGGCAAAGCGGACATGGTGGGGGATTTCAATCTGGCGGACATAGATTGGAATACCCACACAGCGGCATCACAGAAGAGCAGGGAATTTCTACTCACACTACAGAAAGCAGGCCTAAGTCAACTAGTCACCCACAAGGAGCAACTTGGTTCTAGATCCGATATTCACAAATAGCGATACGGTTACGGGTGTCGAAGTAGGGAACCACCTGGGCAACAGTGATCATAACACGGTATGGTTCACGGTAAAAAAAGGACCATAGACTCCAAACTGAAGGTCCTTGACTTCAGGTAGGGAGACTTCACAAACATGAAGGCCTGCCTAAGACACAACTTTAGTAACTCGACAGAAGGGAGTGTTGAGGAATATTGAACAAGGCTGAAGGATGTACTAACCATGATCATATCACAGTGTGCCTGTCAGATTAGTAAGAACAAAAGCAGGAAAAACCCACTATGGTTTTCCAAGCAGGTGGCAACCATGGTGAGAGAAAAGCATATAGCCTTCAGAAAGTACAAGGAGTCTGGGAACGAGGCAGACAAAACAGAATATAAACAGAAACTAAAAAAGACAGGGAAAGTGATAAGAAATGCAAAGGCTCAAACAGAGGTTAGGATAGCTCAGAAAGTATAAAATGGTAACAAAACCTTCTACCGGTACATACGTGAAAAAAGGAAGACCAAAGGGGTCATTGTTAGAATCACAAAAAAAGTCACACAAACCACAGAGCAAGACGAGGAGAAGGCAGAGGCACTCAATGAGTACTTCTGCTCAGTCTTTACACAGAAAGCAGATGGTAACAGACCAACAACGGGCATAAAGAAGTGTCCAACTGAAGGAACAGTCACAGGATCCTTCACAGAAGAAAGGGTCCTGGAGGAAATAGACAAGTTAAAGGTAGATAAAGCTATGGGGTCAGATGGGATACACTCAAGAATACTGAAAGAACTAGGGAGGGAACTGGCAGCCCCATTAGCAGTGCTCTTCAATAAATCATTAAGGAGCGGGGAGGTGCTAGAGGATTGGAAGAGTGCAACAGTAGTACCACTTCACAAGAGTGGAAGCAAAGAACCACAGGTAACTACCGTCCAGTTAGTCTAATGTCAGTCATGGGAAAACTGATGGAGTCCCTGCTGAAGGAAAGAATCATAGCTGTTTTGGAGCAAACTGGTCAGCTTGATAAAAATCAACATGGTTTCATGGCAGGGAGATCCTGCCAGACAAACCTGGTTGATTTTTTCAATTGGGTCACCGAAACAGTGGATCAGGGTGGGGCAGTGGATGTGGTTTACCTGGACTTCAGCAAAGCTTTTGACTCTGTTCCACACAAACTAGTCAAATAACTGGAGAACATGGGAATTGGGCCCGAGGTTACAAACTGGGTTAGAAACTGGTTACATGGGAGAATTCAGAGAGTATTAGTAAATGGCACTCTGTCTGTGGAGGGGAGGGTGACTAGCGGGGTCCCGCAGGGCTCAGTTCTGGGACCGATCCTCTTCAACATAGTCATCAGCAATATTGAGGATGAACTGGAGGGAAAGGTGTGCCTGTTTGCAGATGACACCAAAATTGGCAACATGCTAGACACAACAGAGGGACAGCAAAGCATGGAAGCTGATCTCTGAAAACTGGAGGAGTAGTCCAAGACCTGGCAATTGAAATTCAGTGCCAACAAATGCAAGGACATGCACCTGGGAAAGCATAACCCAGGGAAACTGTACTCAATGGGAGAGGAGCAGCTGATGGCTACCAGGCAGGAGCGAGACTTAGGAGTGTTCATATCAGATGACCTCAAGGTCAGTAGACAATGTGAAAAGGCAGCACTAAAGGCTAGTGGTATCCTGGGATGCATAGGGAGGGGCATCACGAGCAGAAGGCATAAAGTAATCATGCCCCTGTATCAGTCCCTGGTCAGGCCTCACCTGGAGTACTGTGTCCAGTTCTGGAGGCCACACCCCAGGAAGGACATAGATAGGCTGGAGATAGTACAGAGAAGAGCAACAAAGATGGTGCAGGGCTTGCATTAGAAACCATACGAGGCAGGACTGGATGTCCTCATATTATACTCCCTAGAACAATGCAGGAATCGTGGGGACATGATAGAAACTTTCAAATACCTTAAAGGCAACAACAGGGTGCACATGCAGAACCTCTTTCAGGAAAAGGACTACAGCAGGACTAGAGGGCACAACCTTCAACTTAAGGGAGGAAAGTTCAGAAGCAACATGAGGAAATTCTTCTTCACAGAGCGCATTGTGGAACCATGGACTAGCATGCCAGAGGGGGCGGTGGGAGCCAAGACAGTGGGGGAATTCAGGCGGGCATGGGGCACATACTGTTGGATACAAAAGCAAGCAGCTAAGTGGGGGGGGGTAGGAAGCCAAGTGCAGACTTGATGTATCATACGGTCCCCATCTGCTGACAACTTCTGTGTTTCTTTGTTGTATACTGCCGCACCCAAGCTAAGGGCTCTATTTAGGATGGGCGCTGCCACTTCACTAGAGGTTTTGGTGTCTTTTTGTCTGAGGAGATATCAGGGATGCTGTCCTCCCTGACTGGAACTGCCCTCTCCGACAGACTAACCGCCAGCAGCATTTCACTGTGGCTTCTGCTGCTGCAGCAAGCCCTACCCACCTGGCACCAAAGCCATTGCTCATGATAGGGGTGCCAAGGGAGAACTCAGATTGACCCTAGGCTTCCTGTACAGCCTGAACACATACTGTCTAGTATCTCCCTGTGTTAACAGGATTACACGGGTGAGTCTGGAGGTGTCATTATGTGATGACATTAGTAACTGGGTAAAGAATCCTTAAAAATTAGCATATTTTCACAGTATACTCAAAACTACGTGAATTCCTTCTACGTAGTCACACTTTTCCAGATATTGAGCATGCACAAAGTCCTCAGAAAGCTCACTGGTAAGAGCTTCACCTCCTTCCTTCTCTTTTGCACCCTCATCTCTCCATGCCTCAGATCTTTCGGTCCAGTGGAAATAAGAGGTCACTCATTGGTACTATAACTCTGCCCCAAAGTTTCACTTTTCAGAATTTTCTTTGACTGTTTTACCAGTTTTGTAGTTTTTTCCCCTTGTCCTACTACCTTACTCAGGCAGAGCTTTATCCCAGTTTTGCCTGAGGGCATCTGTGATCATTCTACTCAGCCTACGGCCCCTTCTGCTGCCACTACCCATGGCATCTTGATTAGTGAGATTTTAAGGCTGCCGGCTGGTCATCTACACCCCCTTTCACAAATCATTACAGTCTACACCTCCAGGCCAGGAGAGATGCTGATGTTTGGTTTTCCATCCTAAAGTCTTTTCAGCTGAGGTGGGAGCTTACCCCGTCCAGCCCAGGTACTGTTGGAAGTCTGCACAAGTATGACTATGTAGAAAGAATCTAGATAGTT
Organism: Neoceratodus forsteri; assembly: GCA_016271365.2. Classification (NCBI taxonomy): domain Eukaryota; kingdom Metazoa; phylum Chordata; order Ceratodontiformes; family Ceratodontidae; genus Neoceratodus; species Neoceratodus forsteri. The sequence goes on from CM028132.1 coordinate 1,357,084,827, forward strand.
GTAAGAAAAAGTTACTCACCAGTAACTATTGTTTCACTACTGGTATTCCTTCTACAGTCACAGTAACACACGTTCAGCTGAATTGGAATCAGAGGAGTAGGGGGCATGGGTTACAGATTCAGGGGGGGACAGTTCAAGTGTATCATTAGGAAGTACTATTTCACAGAGAGGGTGGTGGTTAAGTGGAATAGGCTCCCATAGGAGTTGATTGGAGAAGCAACAGTGGAAGGCTTCAAAAGGGCTTATGGCAGACACATGGGATTGTTGAGGTGCGGGGAGGGCATGTCCTAGCAAATAGCTAGACAAATGGGCAGATTAGGTGGGTCTGTCGGTCCTTTTCTGATGTCACATTTCTATGTTTCTATGTTTCTGTATCCACTCCTGGCTAACTCTTATTGGTTACTTATCAGCATGGTCTCATGTGAAGGCAGTATAGTGTAGTGTAGTGGTTAAGATCACCAAGCTGCAAACCTGGAGAGCTGGGTTTGAATCCCATAGCCCCCACTTGCATACGGTGGGAGTGGGACCCAGAGCAAGTCATTTAACTTCCTTGTGCTCCCAGGTTGCACTGGATAAACAATTTCCCCTTTCCTTTTCCTTGGGTTTTTCTCAAAATGTCATGGGCATGATTTTTAGAGGTGTAGAAATTGCCACTTGCAGCTGTAAAGTTATTCAAGAGGGGTCCCCCTTAACATGATGTTACAAAGCAGAGAATAATATGTTGTAAATGAGCTAGGTACATCCAGCAGACCTGGGTTTGATTCCTTCTACTTCCACATGCATACAATGTGACTCCAAGCAAGTCACTTAACTTCCCCAGTGCTCCTGGGTCACCCCTGAAAACAAGCACTTGTGCCTACTGGGCCTTACCTGGTTACTAGTATTCTGACAGTTTACATTAATATAGGTGGAAATATAATAGTTGGAAATAACTTACTGATAGTAGCTGTGTACTATGAATAGCAAAGGCTGCAGTTTGTAATTTGATGCCAGACACAGCCTCGGGTGGTGGAAATTGTCTTCACTAGTCAGGGAGACTTTGCATCATAGCCAATTGTTTTAGGCGGAGGACTATTCTAGCATTGATCAATTACTATAAACTACTGGTGTGATCCTGTTTCAGACAGAAGCCAATCTCTTCAAGTGAAACAACTGAGAAGCTGCATGGGATATACTATATTGGACTAGAAATCTGCAACTGATCTCTCTTACTTACATCTGAGGGAAGTTTTCCTTACTTTGCAGTCTTACATTGGGATTGCTATGTGTTTAATTTAGTTTTTAAATCAGGAAGGGGGTTTCAAAACTACTTATCTTGTGAGCAACTTCAGAAGGGTTGAAATAACTGCATATTTGATTTTCCTTTGTGGCTAACTGGACTGTCTACTAGTATTCTGTAACAGTTTGCATCAAATTACTTTTAAATAGTTGACAAATCAGTTACTGGAGATTAGCTGAATTACTATAAAGGGCAGAACTCACCAGGGTGGTGGAGCAGTGGTGTATTTGATTGTTTCTAACAGTCACCAGTGGTTGTGGACTACCCACCCACTCCCCAAACCCCACCCCCAGGTGTGACGCTTCCTTTATAGCCAAGGTTCTGACATCACTTCCTCAACAGGTCTTGGGGTAGAACTGTCATATTCTTAATAACCCAGCACAGTGCATAAAGGGTAAGAACACACCACACAAAGGAAGAAAAATACACACACACACACACACACACACACACATATATATATATATATATTACATATTGTATATTATAAGGGAGAGTGACATGTGGGGAGGGGTGCAATGCACTGGCTGTGGGGCAGCAGTTTTCCGGGAGACTTTCTGGAAACTGCGTTGCTGTCCTATTTGCAGGCAACTGTCAACTCTGAGGGGGGAGGTAGCCCACCTCCAGGCTAAACTGGCAAGGACTAAGGAGGCCTCCCCCACCCAAAGAGCACCATTGCCACAGAGGCTGCCAAGTATGAAGAGCAGGTGGACCACAGTGGGTTCTGGGAGGGTACGGGTGGTGAAACAGAGGCGAAGCCCCCTAGTTGTACCTCTACACCAACCATATGCCAGTCTGGCAGAGCAAGGTTCCTCTATGATGGCACCCTCAGTGGAGACCAAGAAGAATGCTGAGGACACCCACAAGGGAGACCCACAGAAAGGTGGCAAGGGACACCACAGGGAAGGAAACAGCTTCTGATAGGGGACTCAATTGTTAGAGGGATAGACCTGGGGAAGGGAGAGGAGAGGGAAGTAATGTGCCTGCCTGGTGCCATGGCTTGGAGGGACAAGAAGCGAATCCTCAGGATTGCAGAAGCAGCATCACAGGAGAGGGAACTAGATATCATTGTCCACCTTGGGACAAATGACCTAGCTGAGCATGGGATCAGTGCAGTGCAGGATGAAATTGTGGAGTTGGGGAGGGGCTTCAGAGACATACCTCTCAACCTCCCCTCATAAATCAGGGACAAGGCTTAAAAAAATCAACTAAGAAAGAACAAGTCTGTAACTTTTATGTTTGATATTATTTTGTACTTATAACCCCACTGTTTAGTCACAGAAACACAATTTTAGGAGGGCAGAGTAAAGTTTTTAGACAAATCAAGTCACTGAAAATCAGGGACAGTTGAGAGGTATGCTCAGAGAGGTAGCAAGCACTGTTACCTTCTCAGAGGTGCTGCCAGTCCATGACAGGAGTGAGGCTAGGGTACTACACACCATGCAGTTTAATGAATGGTTGCAAAACTGGTGCAGAGCACAGGGCTTTGGCTTCATTGGGGACTGGGGGTACACCCGGAGAGATGAAGGTTTATACTGGCATGATGGTCTGCATCTGTCCATGAAGGGAACCAAGATCCTAAGTGACAGGTTTAAATGCTTCCTTGGCAAGCTTTTAAACTACATATGGGGGGAGGTGCTAATAAGAGGCAGGAAATTTCAAGCCTCCCCCCACAAAACATGATGGGTAGTAAAGTAAACACTGAGGTACAGTGCTCAACAGAGGGCAGAACAGGGGTAAATGGAAAAATAGACAAGGGCAAAAAGAGCAGGCATGGGGGGGAAAGTATAACGCCAACATTAAATGGAGGGCAATAAGTACAAATGCCCATAGTCTGGGAAACAAGCTTCCTGAGCTAGTAGCCTTGATGGAAGATGAACACTTAGATATTGTGGCAGTCACAGAAACATGGTACATGAGGAACCATGACTGGGATGTCAACATACCGGGGTACACAGTCTATAGAAGGGACAGGGAGGGGAAAAGAGGAGGTGGAGTAGCTCTATACATAAGGGAAGGGATCAAAGCTACAGAACTAAAAAGTAAAGGGGGAGGACAAGAGGCACTCTGGGTCACCTTGGAGACAGGGAATGGCATCACAATCCACACAGGGGTTGTATACAGACCCCCATCTCAAGGGGAGGAAATGGACAAGAAAATGATAGAGGACATTCTCAAAATGGCTGAAAAAGGGAGATACTGTTAATGGGGACCTGAATATGCCAGATGTTAACTGGATAACATGTACTGCAGCCACATCCAAGAGCAGGGTCATTCTCGATGCCCTGCAGGGGCAGGCCTTAGACAGCTAGTGTTGGAACCCACCTCGGGAGGAAGCAATACTAGACCTGGTACTCTCAAATGGAGAGAGGATCACAAATTTAGAAGTCGGTAGACATCTGGGAACAAGCGACCACTGCACAGTGTGCTTCACAATAAGCACAACCATGGAGACAAGCCATACAAAAACAAGCATACTGGACTTTAGAAGGGCTGACTTTGGCAAAATGAGTGAATACCTGAGGAATACACTAGCAAATGGGCAAAAAGGAGGGGTGGAAGAACAATGGAGAAAAATCAAAACTGCCATCATAGAGGCAACAAGCCTTTGTGTGAAACAGATAAAGAAAACAAAGCGGAGTAAAAAAAACACTATGGTTCTCAAAAGAGGTGGCAGGGAAGGTTAAGGAGAAAAAGGCTACATTCAAAAAGTATAAGGCATCACAGAAGGAGCACGACAGGGAACTGTATCAATTAAAACAGAAAGAAGTGGGGAAGGCAGTCAGAATAGCAAAAGCCCAAACTGAGGAAAAAATAGCCAAGTCAGTTAAGAAGCGGGATAAAATATTTTATAGGTACATTAGGGAGCATAGAAAGGTTAAGGGAGGACTAGTGAAGATTAATAAAGGAGAGGAGAGGTGGGCAGAGGGAGACAGTGAAAAGGCAGAGATACTGAATGAATACTTTTGCTCAGTATTCACAAAAGAAGATGAGGAGGAGTTACCTAAACCAGACAATAGAAGCACTCTGGGTAGGGGGGTTGACACCAGTCCATTTACAGAAGACAGAGTCCTGAAAGAACTCCTAAAACTCAAGGTGGACAAAGCAATGGGGCCTGATGGGATTCACCCCAGAATCCTAAAAGAACTAAGGGAGGACCTAGTGACACCACTGACCACACTTTTAACAAATCATGGGAGGATGGGATGGTACCTGAGGACTGAAGGAGGGCAGATGTGATTCCTCTTCACAAAAGTGGAGCAAGGCAGAAGCAGGAAACTACAGACCTGTAAGTTTGACCTCAGTGGTAGGGAAAATGATGGAATCACTTCTGAAAGAAAGAATTGTTAAGTACCTAGAGGCCAGCAGGGCACAGGACCCAAAGCAGCATGGATTTACAGCAGGAAGGTCATGTCAGATGAGTCTAATAGATTTCTTTGACTGGGTGACCAAAGTAATAGACCAGGGAGGGGCTGTGGATATGGCCTACCTAGACTTTAGCAAGGCATTTGACACAGTCCCGCACAAAAGATTAATAATCAAGTTAGCCAGCTTGGGAGTGGGTCCCAGGGTCGTAGCCTGGGTTGCAAACTGGCTGCACAACAGAACACAGAAGATAATAGTGAGTGGCACACATTCCCGAAGAAAGGGGGGTCACTAGTGGAGTACCTCAGGGCTCAGTATTGGGTCCAGTCCTCTTTAACATCTTTGTAGGTGACATTGCAGAGGGTCTGGAGGGAAAGGTATGCCTCTTTGCAAATGATACAAAGATCTGTAACAGAGCTGATACACAAGGGGGGGGTAGAAAGGGTGAGAAGGGACTTGGCAAGGTTGGAGGAATGGTCAGACATATGGCAACTTAGATTCAATGCAAAGAAGTACAAAGTAATGCACCTGGGAAACAGAGACTCAGGAGAAGAGTACACAATAGCAGGGGAGGTACTAACAATAACAAAAATGGAACGGGACTTGGGGGTAGTCGTATCGGATGATCTAAAGGTGGGTAAGCAATGTGAGAAGTCAGTGAAGAGAGCCAGGGGGATACTGGGATGCATAGGAAGGGGCATCACAAGTAGAAAAAGGGAAGTGGTTATCCCTCTGTACAGACAATTGGTGAGACCCCATCTGGAGTACTGTGTGCAGTTTTGGAGACCTCATCTACGCAAGGACATAGACAGGATGGAAGCAGTCCAGAGGAGGGCAACTAAAATGGTGCGCAGGGTCTGCATCAGAAATCATATGAAGAGAGACTGAGAGAGCTTAATATGTATACCCTTGATGAAAGGAGGGACAGGGGACATGATAGAAATGTTCAATTACCTCAAGGGAATTAACAATGTCCAGGAGGGTAGCATCTTTCAGAAAAAGAGATGTGTAAGAACAAGAGGACACAATTTAAAGATAGAGGGTGGATGGCTCAGGGGTAATGTGAGGAAATCTTTTTTCATGGACAGAGTGGTTGATGCGTGGAACTGCCTTCCTGGGGAGGTTGTTGGGGCTAAAACAGTGGGGGAATTCAAACATGCATGGGACAGACACAATGCAGTTGTAGTGGGGGGTGGCAAGAAGTAGGCTGTTGGTTAACTAGAATCTGCAGCTTATCCAGTAGGTAGGGAAATGGGCAGACTTGGTGGGCCAAGTGGTCCTTATCTGCTGTCAAAGTCTATGTTTCTATGTTACCAAAGAATAAAACAAAAAAGGAAAATGTGACTTGTGCACAGAAAATGTTGAAAACAGCATTTTTGCCAATGCAGAGATTCCCCCCACCATTGAATTCTGCATGGGGACTTAGTCCCTGAGCAAAGTCGGGTCCTTTGAAGTTGCCCCCTGAGGCAAGAAGAGGCGAGGGGAAGATAGAGAAGAGAGCAAGTTAAGATCTAGCCAATCAACTTTCCATGGACTTTCTGCACAACTGGGACTCTAGAAGGAATGCTAGTAGTGAAATAATAATTACAGGTAGGTAACTGTTTAGCCTTGCTTATGAAGTGGAGTGGACATAACAGACCTAGAGTAACTTTCAACCATAAATAATTATGTTACTATGTTATGGTCTCAATACTTAATTTCTTACCATATGGTGTTCCTAGCTATGCTGCAGTTTGACTTTTTGCTGGTATAGCTAGACTACTTTGCACACGGTACTCTGTAGGGCCATATCCTCAACAGAGATGTGTGTGTGTGTCAGGGAAGGGACAAAGAAAAAAAAATAGAAGAAGCTCTAGGGATGAATTTTAAGAGCCTCTGGCGTAGATGCAGTTGTGAGACATTGGACAGCTTGTGCAGAAACATAGAAACACAGAAGCTGATGGCAGATAAGGACTGCAAGGCCCATCCAGTATGCCCATTTCTTTTTCTACCTTATAAATGTGTCATCGGCCTTTGCTCTGTCAATGGCCTATCTATTCATACTCATCTGTATTGCTCCCTTATGCTTATCCCATGCCTGTTTGAAGCCCCGAACTGTATTCATATCCACCACTTCCTGAGGTAGGCCGTTCCATGCATCCACCACCCTTTCTGTGAAAAAGAACTTACTCACATTACCCCTTAATTGGCCTCCCTCTAATCTCATTGTGTGTCCTCTTGTCCTGCTATATTTCTTATATTGAAACATGTTAGACTCTTTCATCTTGTTAATGCCCTTAAGGTGTTTGAATGTTTCGATCATATCACCTCTCTCCCTCCTTTGCTCTAGGGTATACATATTGAGCTCCATTAACATGTCCTCTATGTTTTCTGATGCAGTCCCTGCACCATTTTGGTTGCCTTTCTCTGGACTGCCTCAATTTGGTTAATGTCCTTGTGAAGGTGTGGCCTCCAGTACTGCACATAGTACTCCAGATGGGGTCTAACCAGTGTCTTGTAAAGAGGGATTATTACCTCCCTCTTCCGACTTGTGATACCCCTACTAATACACCCCAACATCCCCCCTAGCCTTACCTACTGCTTTAGCGGTCTGTTGGATGATTTCAGGTCATCTGTGATGATGATGCTCAAGTCTCTTTCTTCCCTTGTGACTGCCAGCAACTCCCCTCCCAGCCTATAGGTGGTTTCAGGGTTTCTCTTCCCTATGTGCATGATCTTGCACTTCTTTGCATTAAACCCCAGTTGCCTCTCTTCCGACCATTTTGCCAGCTTATCCAGATCTCTTCTCATTTTGCCCACCCCCATCTGGATCATCTGCTCTGTTGCAGATCTTCGTGTCATCCGCAAACAGACAAACCTTACCCTCCAGTCCATCTGCAATGTCACTGATGAAGATATTGAAGAGGACTGGCCCCAGGACTGATCCCTGAGGTACCCCACTTGTGACTTGCATCTCTTCTGACTGTATGCTGTTTACCACCACTCTCTATTTTCTGCCCGTCAACCAGTTTGCCACCCAGTTGACCAACTTCTTACCCACCCTGAGCCTACCCAGCTTATTAATCAATCTTCTATGTGGAACAGTATCGAAAGCTTTGCTGAAGTCATGGTAGGCGATATCAACTGCTCCCCCTTGTTCCACCACTCTGGTTACCCAGTCAAAGAAATCTTTGAGATTAGTTTGACAGGACCTTCCTTTTGTAAACCAATGCTGTCTTGGATCTTGTGCTCCTATGGATTCCAGGTGTTGCACTATCCTTTCCTTAAGGAGTGCCTCCATAATCTTGCCCACTACTGAGGTAAGACTGACTGGTCTGAAGTCCCCCGCCTCCTCTCTGCTACAACTCTTGTGGAGCGGGATCACAAGAGCCCTTCTCCAGTCTTCTAGGACCCCTTCTGTGCTCACAGACTCACTAAACAGTTCTGATAATGGCTCTGCTAGTTCCACCCTTAGCTCCTTTAGTACCCTGGGATGTATGCAATCAGGTCCCATTGCCTTGTCCACCCTGAGCTTATCGAGCTCTTGTAGGACCCTTTCTTTTGTGAAGGAACTAGTGCACAGCTCCCTCCGCCCTGTGTCCATGGTACTGAGCTGTGGGCCCTGCCCTACCTTCTCTTCAATAAATACTGAGCAGAAGTATCTATTTAGGATAGATGCTTTTACACGGTCCTCCTCCTCACATGCCCCCTTATCACCTTTGATCTTAGCAATACCCGCTCTGGACTTTCTCCTTTCACTAATGTATCTATAGAAAGTCTTGTCACCTTCTTTTACTGTTTGTGCTAGTGTTTCCTCAGTTTGTGCCTTTGCCTGCCTTACTGCCTTCCCTGCTTCCCTTAGGGAAGTTTGGTATGCCTCCCTATCTTCATCCCACTGCATTCCCTTATATTTCCTGAGGCCAGCCTTTTGGCTCTGACCTTTTCTGCTACTGTTTTTGAGAACCAAAGTGGTTTCCTTCTTCTTTTGCTCTTCCTTTTCCCTCTAACACAATGGGATGTTGCTTCAAGTATTGCATCCTTAATGCTTGCCCACTTTGCCTGTACCCCCTCACCTGTATTTCTTTTTGCCAGGGCTAGCTTAACTCTATTGGCCATCTTATCAAAGTCAGCTCCTCTGAAGTCCCATATTTTTGCCTTGCAATGAGATGATTTAGTTCTAGTGGCCAAATTGAACCATACCATGTGATGGTCACTGGCCCCAGATGACCTTCTACCTGGAGATCTGTGATCCTTTCCCTGTTAGTCAGTACTAGATCTAGGATAGCCCTGTCTCTTTTGGGTAGTTGTTCCAGCTGTTTGAGGCCCTCCCCCTGCAGGGAATCCACCATGTGTCTAGTTCTGGCAGATGTTCCTGCTGGTATTGACCAATCTGTATCTGGCATGTTGAAGTCTCCCGTTATCAGAACCTCCGCTTTAGCTGTCATGTTTTGCATATCTTCTAACAGTAATGTGTCTGTGCCCTCCCCCTGATCTGGGGGCCTGTAGACAACCCCAGTTCGCATGGCTGTCCCATTTCCTGTTTCCAGGGTGACCCACAGTTCTTCTGGCTCATGTGTGTTCTGCATTTCTGTAGCTTTGATATTTTCATTGACATACAGGGCCACTCCACCCCCCCTTTTTGCACCTCATTCTCTTCTGAACAGTACATAGCCAGGTACTGAAGTCTCCCAAGTGTGGTTACTGGTAAACCACATCTCGCTAATTGCTGCTATGTCTAGTTTAGCCTCTGTCATTATTGTCTGCAGGTCTGGGATCTTGTTTCCCAGACTGCGAGCATTTGTGTACATGATTTTCCATTGGCCAGATTTCAGTGTGTTAGTTGTTGGGTCAGGTCTGGCGTTTCCCCTGTGCGTGTATGGGGAGCCAGACCTTTTTCCTTACCTGGTGATGCAAAAGAACTACAAACATGCTGCACTCCTGTTTGACCACTAGCTGAGGGGGGAGGGGTGTTCTTCCCATTCGATGTATGGGGTGCTGAATCCCTCTCCCCATTTGCTAGTTTAAATATTCTGCAAAGACGTCAAACTTCTACCCCAATGCACTGACTCCCCTCCTTAGTCAGATGCAGTCCATCAAATTTAAAGAACTTTCGCTCCCAAAACTGTTGCCAGTTCCCTACAAATTTGTGTCCTTTTTCCTGGCACCAGCCCTTGAGTCACATGTTTAGCTCCCCATCTTCCCTTCGTTGACCTTCCATCTGTAACCCCCCTACAAATGGGGGTTCCCGAAAAGTCTTCCTTGAGCTTGCCAAAATGCTCACTGCCAGGCTGGTGTCCTGCATTTTAGCAGTTTAAATGTGATTGCCAGAGAGTGCCTGTATAACCTCTGTGTACTGTCTCTTTAAGAGCTGCCTGGATTGCAGTCATAAGTAACATGACAGGTCCTGGACTGAAAATTGAACCAATCAGTTCTGGTGGGACCTAAAATGGAGCCAGACTACAGGAGCTTTCTGGAGTCAAAATCTGTAGGAATTATAGTTTGGGCTTTTAGTGTCTTTTTGCGACTGAAGGGGAAGCTCTTGCTTTGACTGACAGCCGAATCAGCCAACTGAACCTTTTGGATCTGAGGGAAATCCCCAAGCTGCCTGCTGTTTAAGTCAGATCTAAGCTGGGAGCTGAAGAAGAAAGAGCTCAAGTGATTTTGAGAAGCAGTCCTGAGTAGATTTGCATGGGAGAACTGTGAAAGGGCTGAGTTTTGGCCTGCATGTCTGCCTGCTGCCCCTGAGAGGGAGAAAAGAGATTTATTTTGGACTAAATCTGAGTTTGTGAGAACAAAGTAAACCACTGATTTTCTACCAGGCTCATACCGGAAGAAGACCGAAGATTTTGTTGAATACGATCGGCCTGTCAGGATTTCCAGGTGCTTTTGAGTCCCTGGTTTGTGCAGAGACTCTGCAGTCATGACTGGAGAGCTGTTTGCCTGGTACAGTAGAATTTCCTTACATGTAAATGTGCTGTGAGTTGTTAGTGGGTCGTGATTTGGTTCCCCACAGTGTGAAATGGTGCCATGGCTTGGAGGGACAAGAAGCGAATCCTCAGGATTGCAGAAGCAGCATCAGTGTGAAATGTGTTCTGCTTGCTGGAAGCTGTATCCAGCACAAAACAGACTGTATCCGAATCTGTCTCCATTTGGCCGGGACCTTGCCCAGCCAGACTACCTGCTGCACAGAGAAAGCCATCGACGTGAGACCTGCCTGAGATCAGCCCCTGCTCAGCAGACAGGAGCAGCCTTCGGCCGGGTCGTGTGGGCCCTGCTTCTCCTCGCACTCCAGATCAACCACCTGCAGTCTCAGTTTTCATCCAGCCTGTGTCCAGTCTTGGGTACCATGAGTAGTCTTCCGGGTAGCTCCCTGCAATAACAGCCTAATCTAAAAGTGTGTCATCTGAGTGTCTTGTTGTTTTCTTTTCATGACCTGAGCCCTCCGGCTCCGGATTACAATTAGTGTGTGTGGTGCATGTTGTTTTCTTCCATCGCAAGGCCCCAACCAGCTGCAACATTCCTGGCTAGCCCACCATTCTCCATCTGGGTACCCAGAGTGTGTGACTGTTTATAGACCCTGAAGTGCATGCATAACTGATTGAATGATAGAGTCTTTAAGCAAATTAACCTGATTACGCCCCTCCCTTGTTCAAGTCCCTTAAATAAATCAGATATAACTCTTTTTTGCAGTTACCCTGACTGTGGTTTCAGTTTGTGCAAGAGTACTGTACTGCTGTTATTTGCTGTGTATAACCTTGTTTTACAGGGGGTCCCCATGGCCGAGCCAGAGGAAAGCCCTGGTGGTAAGTGCAAACAGTGTGGGTAGTTGTGTAGTGTATCAGGGATATTGTGAAAGTGATTATTGTGTATTGTTCCGGCCACTAGTAAGGAAAGAGGGGGGTTACAGTGTCCTGGAGGGCTGTGCCCAGATTAGCTTGACCACTACCAACCCTGACCTCCGGGTGGAGGCACCCGTTTCAGAACTCAGGCCCCTTAACCTACTACTAGCCAAGCAGGCAGGGGTAGTAGCCCTTGGGATAGTGCCACCTAGGGGTTACATGTCCATCTGCTCCCCTCTCCCAGACTGGCAGGATCTCAGAGAAGGAGATGCTGAATGAAATGGATGATAGTTTGTCACCCAGCCTGGTCAGGTGTTCCTTGGTCTCCACAACTGACCGGCTGGCGAGATCATTAGTCCCTATGTGTACTAGGACGTCAATGTTTTCTCCTGCTTCCTGAACAATTTTAGCAATGCGGTCAGTGTCTCTCCACGCTGATGTACCTGGGAGACATCTGACCATTACCCCTGGCTGGAGATAGGTATCTACTCCCCGAATCATGGAGTCTCCTATGATCAGAAGTTTTTTTGATTTCATTTTTGCTTGTTTTGGGTCCTGTTTTGGGCAAGTTTTGTTGTGCTAGCTCCTGTGCTGCAGTGTCCTCTGCCCCTTTGTTTGATTTCGGAGATAGAGGCAGATACCTGTTTGTAGTTTTTAATATGGTTTGTGGAGGTCATATGTTGGAAAGCACCAAGTGATGGGGCACCCAATTTGCCCCTCCTAACTACCTGCCAACATCCCAGACCAACTACCCTCTGCAGTCGAAGTGCTTCTGTTGGATGTTGGGGGAAATGGCAGGTGGTTCTTATAATGTGTTTCCTCTCGAATATGCAATTTGAGGCATGCAATCTCTGCCCATGCTGCCTGGAGCTGAGCCCTTAGATCTCCAATGGCCCAACAGTTTGCAGAAGCTGCAAGAAACTATTTTCAAAGGTTGCAGATGTTGTTTTTTTTTGACAGTTTGACCTGATTTGTATCAGATTGTGCGACTGTGTCAACAAATGACATAAACTGGGGTTTGCGTCATTTTTTTTTCATAACTGCAGCAAATTTTGCATCTGATGGATGGATGCAGTTTGACCCCAATAGATGATCTAATAGTGTGGACATAAGTGAAACAGTTCTGGGGGCTCGTGATAGGCTGGCCACTCTAAGAGACTTGATATGCCTTACCTGGCCTGAGATCCAGCTTGACACTTTGAGGGCTTAGCTGTACCACTGTTTTTCCACTTGGTCCCAGAGGTATTTCTTTCTCCTTGATGGACAAACTGTCAGGGTTAATAACATCCGTGGAACTGCACCCCCTCTCATTCAGCTTTGCGATTGTGTCACAGCGCACAGAATCAGGTTCTCCAGCTTTTGTAAAATTCTGTCACAGACAAAAATAAAGACACTGTTAGGGCTGACTGTGGGGATGCGGCTGTCACACACAGTAGCTAATGGTCATTGTTGGGTCAGAGGGGGGCACAACCCTCAAGAAGACAGTCAGCAATTTCAAAGACTGTCATTTCCCACCAGTTAACAAAATATCTGATTTCTACCTATGAATTTCCTGGTTGGCTCAGAAAGAACAAAGCTGCGACTAATATTGAGTTGAGGGAGGTAAACCACTTTTCAAAAATGTTGTTACTCCCTGACTCAGTTTACTCACTGGGCTAGTCTGGAAAGGCCTATACTCGGATAGTGTATTGTCTTGGCATATGCAGTATAAACGGGAGTTTCCTATTTTTGTTTCATGTGCTGAGTGGATAATTGGCACAAATGGAGCTAAAACAGATGGTATCCACCAAGTCTCGCAAGAGCACCCTCCAGGATGTGTGGCTTCACTGTAATCACTCCAGTTTCTGGGTGTTTGAAAGCATTTGGTTTTGCCTCGTGCCTCACAACCCACCCAGTTGTTATACCATAACTAAACACAGTGTCCTTTGTTACTACTTACTCATGTACCCCCCCTTAATTCTGGACTATGGTATAGTCCTGTGTCCTATAGGTTTCACAGTGAGCCTGGGTGGAGTATTCTTGGCAGTGTTTAACAAGGTGTGTTCTGGCAAGGGGAAGAAGAAGAAGAAGAAGAAGCAGGGTTGAGACAGAGCCTGAAAGAAGAGGAGAGGAGAGTCGCACATTCTGAGACACTTAAATTCTGGTATTGCAGTGTATTCCTCATCTGGCCAATGGTTGTGGTGGTGGCTAGGAAGTGCCCAGGGGGGCTCAAAAGATGCCTATCTTTCTCAAAGCAGGGGCAATTTCAGCCCACAGAGAGGGAACCATGCAGTGCTCGGTCAGCAGAGATCTCCCAGAGGTGAGAAGTAAGATACAAACAGAAGTTGGGAAGTCAGTAGTAGGGCCAGCCTGTAATGTTAGTATGTTGATAGCGGTGGCCCAGTCTGGGGCCTTTCCTCCAGTCCAAGGATAATGAAAGCTCACAACAGGGGAGACAAAGGAGTTTCCAGCAACAGACAGACAGCTCAGTTTGCTAAAGGGGAACACATACAAACATATGAAATTGCCAGCAGAAACAGGCCTCACGGTCTATTGAGTCTGCTCAAGTGTGCAGCTAGCACCTCATCTCGCAGCTGCCCCTCCTGCCCCTCCTTCCCAGTATCCCTTCCACTTCCCCTGTCCCAACCCCTCTTGAAACTGCCCACCATCTTACAGGACACTACCTCAACTGGTAAGGTGTTCCATTTGTCCACCACTCTTTCAGTGAAAAAATGTCTCCTCATCTCCCTCCTGAATCTTCCCCCTCCAATCTCAGTACATGCCCTCGCGTGGTCCTCCTTCTTATCTGGAAAATCCCTTCTATGTTGGTCTTGTTTATCCCCTTCAGATACTTAAAGGTCTCGATCATATCCCCCATCCCTCTTCTCCTCCAGTAAATACATATTCAACTCTCCCAGCCCATCTTCGTTTGGCTTGCTCTCTAATCCCCGGATCATCTTTGTGGCTCTTTGCTGCACCCCCTCCAACAATCTGATGTCCTTCTTCAGGAATGGATGCCAGTACTGAACACAGTACTCCAGGTGAGATCAGACCAATGACCTATACAGGGGCAGGATAACCTCCCTCCTTCTGGAGAAGATCCCCCTTGCAATACACCCACAGCATTTTGCTGGCTTTTGCTGCTGCCTTCCTGCACTGAGCAGAGTTGTTCATGCTCCCAGTAATGATCACTGCTAGGTCCTTCTGTGACACTTCCCAACTATACCCCACTCAAGTGATGATTCCATCCCTGGTTCCTGGCTCCAGAGTGCAGAACCTTGCACTTCTTGGTGTTGAACTGCCAACTGCCATGTTTCCACTCACTCCTGCAACTTGTCCTCCTGCAATTCCTTCCACCCCTCCGCATCATCAACCACAACTCCCATCTTGGTATCATCTGTGAACAGACTGTTCCTGCTCTGGATCCCGTGTGAGACATCCACAATAAAAAACCCAAACAGCACTGGTCCCAGTACTGATTCCTGTGGTACCCCGCTTGTCACCGCTCTTGGAGATGAGAGGTCCCCCAACCCCACCACCCTTGCTGCCTTCCCTTTAGCCAGTTTGTGATCCATTTCACCATTTTTGGTCCTGTCCCCACATATTCCAGTTTTCTCCCTCGACCTCCCATGTGGCACTGAATCAAAGGCCTTGCTGAAGTCTAAATTCAGGACATCCACTGCATGGCCCTTGTCCAGTTCCAGCATCACCCAGTCATAGTACTCTACAAGGTTTGTCTGGCAGGATCTGCCCACTACAAACCTGTGCTGTTGACCATCCTGGAGACCATTTTCCTCTAAGAAGCTCACCAGCCTCTCCTTTAGGATGGTCTCCATGAGTTTTCCCATGATCGATGTGAGGCTCACTGGCCTATAGTGTTCTGGTTCATCCTTTGGGCCACTTTTATGGATGGGCACCACATGGGCCATTCTTCAGTCCTGTGGTATACATCCCATGTCCAGAGAGGTATTGAACAGGTCAGCCAGTGGCCCTGCCAGGACCTCTGCCAACTCCCTTAGTACCCTAAGGTGAATGCTATCAGGTCCAGGTGCATTGTCCACCCTTAATGCCCTCAACCCATCTAGTACCCTGCTCTCTGTAATCCCTACATCTGCCATCTCCCCCTTCCTCACCTGGGGTATCTGCCCCCCTTCTGTTGTGTGAATACAGAGCAGAAGTATTCGTTCAGTGCTTCTGCCTGATCCGCTCCTTTCTCACCCACCCCCGTCCTTCTTAATTCTCACCAGCTGATCCTTGCTTCTACTTCTCTCTCTGTGTGATGCAGCGAAAGAAGTCTTTTTCTCCACTTTTGATTCCCTGCATCATCCTCAGCTTCCTGGATGCCTTGGCCTCCATGATCAGTCTGGTAACTTCCCTGGACTTCTCCATGTACGTATCCTTATCTTCACCCGTCCCCAATTTGCTGTACTTTTGAAATGCTGCCCTCTTGGCCCTCACCCCTTCCATGACCTTCTGTGTCAGCCAACTGGGTTTCTTTGCCGTTCCTTTCTTGCTTTTCTTCCTAGTGCAAGACTCCATAGCCTCTGCCAGCCCTTCCTTTATGATGTCCCATTTCTGGGTCTGCATCCATGTTTTGTTGTATACCTACCAGATGCCTGTCCCACATTTCCCCCATCTTCTTAAAGTCTGCCCCCTAACTCAATCACCCCTGTATTCATGCCCCCTGTTTCCCTCCCCATGTTGAGCATGAACCACACCAAATAGTGGTCACTCCCAGCTAGTGGTTCCTCCAGTTCCAGATTCCTTACAGCTTCCCCGTTATCCAGTATAAGGTCCAGAGTCCTTTCTAACTGAGTCGACCCCTGGACCAGCTGTGTCAGGAAACTGTCTTGAAATGGATGGGGTGCCCCATTCCACCCCCGGTAGGTTGAAGTCCCCCGCCACCACTGTGCTCCCCTTCCTGCAGACCGTCATAATTTGTCCAGCTAATTCCCTATCCAGGTCTCACCCCTGAGCTGGTGGCCTGTACACCACCCCCATCCTCAGTGTCCTATTCTTTGCATCTTGGAACTGCATCCATAGTGCTTCTGTCCTCCTCTCCTCTCCTTCCTCCCTTACGCACTTTATCCCCTCCCTTACATAGACAGGACACACCATATTATTCTGAAATTGCTTGTCCCTGCCACAGTCCAGAACTGTACACACCCACCATATTTCAAAATTGAGCATAACATCCCCAGCAGATTCCAACATTATGCGTTCCCGCCACATTCTAAAATTGTGCATCCCTGCCATATTCCAAAACTGCACATACCTTCCCCATTCACAGACTGCGCATCCCCACCAAATTCCAAAACTGCACATACCCTCCAAGTTGTGTTTCAATGCCACATTCCAAAATTGTCACTGCCACATTCCCAAATTGTGTGTCGTCACCACATTCCGAAATTATGCGTCACTGCCACATTCCAAAATTGAGCATCACCACCACATTCTGAAACTGAGCAACACCGTCACATTCTGAGACTGAGCATCACTGCCACAATCTGAAACTATGCGTCACTGCCATGTTCTGAAATTGTACGTCACTGCCATATTCTGAAATTGTGCATCACCGCCACATTCTGAAATTGCACGTTACCGCCACATTCTGAAATTGTACGTCACTGTCACATTCCATAATTGTGCGTCACCACCACATTCTGAACCTGTGCATCAATGCCTCATTCTGAAGCTGTGCATCACTGCTGCATTCCAAAATTATGTGTCACTGCCACATTCCGAACTTGTGCGTCACCCCATATTCTGAAATTGTGCGTCACCACAGCATTCTGAAATTGTGCGCCACCACTGCATTCTGAAACTGTGCGTCACCACCACATTCAGAAAGTATGCATCACTGCCACATTCCAAAACTGTGTATCACCACCACATTCTGAAATTGTGCATCACCGCCACATTCCAACACTGTGTGTCACCACCACTTTTCAAAATTGTGCATCACTGTCACATTCCAAAATTGTGCATGACTGCCACAATCCAAACCTGTGAGTCACCACCGCATTCTGGAATTGTGTATCACCACAGTCCACTGCATTCTGAAATTGTGCATCACCACCATATTCCAAAATTGTGCATCACAGCCACATTCTGAAATTTGCATCATTGCCACATTCCAAAATTGAGTGTCATTGACACTTTCTGAAATTGTGCGTCACTGCCACACTCTGAAATTGTTCATCACCACCACATTTCAAAACTGAGCATAATGGCCACATTCTGAAATTCTGCACCACTGCCACATTCCAAACCTATGTGTCACTACCATATTCTGAACCTGTGCATCACCCCCCACATTCCAAAACTGTGTGTCACTTCTGCATTCCAAAATTGTGCGCCACTGCCACATTCCAAAATTGCACATCACCACCACATTCTGAAATTGTGTGTCACTGCCACATTCCGAAATTATGTGTTTCAGCTACTTTCTGAAATTGTATTTTTGCTGCATTCTACAATTGCAGCCTGGTGACATTTTGAAATCTCACACCTGCAGTATTCTAAAAATTGCACACAACTGTGTCATTCTAAAGCCATGTTTTCCGCTGCATTCCAAACCCTGTCACATTCTGAAGTACTGTACCTTGCATCTACACATTACGGAAGTGCATGTGCTGACCCACCCAGTGTCAGTTTTCCTTTTTCAGATGTTTACTACAACTGCAGTTTTAAGTAACATAGGGAGAAATAAGTAATATAAGATAGCTTGCAGGAAGAACTAGGTTGTGAATTCAGGTTATGACATCATCAGTAACTCTTCTCTGAAACTGGCTTTTTTTGAACAGGCAGTGAATTAAGGATTACAAAATTACTTGTAACTTTTAAACAAAGTAACTTACAGATCTGATTTTTAGCATGAGGCTGATTGAGGATCCACTGATCCAAAGTCTGAATTTATTGATGCCAAAATTTTGGCCTTAGTCCCTATTTAACGGATTCAGCAAGGCATTTGCATTCCATTCCGGTAACTACATAGTACGCTGGACATTTATGGTGCAAAGGCGACGTCTACAATAATGCACAGTAAGTGTTTTACGGGTGTTTTTCAAAACTTGCTCTTCACACTTTAGAGTGTTGTAAACAATATTTCACAACTGAATCGACTGGAATCCATAGTTCTTAACATTTAAGAACATGATGAATAATTTTACTCCGGTGCTGTCATCAGCAATTTCAGCTGCTCACCGAATATAAAATAATAAAAAAATACCACGCACTTTCGGTTACTGTAAAACCTGCTCTCTATTGTATTATATACAACAGCAAACCCCTTGGCACCAAGAGCTTGCAGATTCTCAACATCTCATTAGAGTGGTGACATTGTGAGGCACGCAAGCTGCGCTCTCATGCTGATGATGTCACCTCTCTCACTCAGTGTTGAGAACCTGCAAGTTCATAATGCTGAGGGGTCAGTCTCTGTGTCCTGTATGGTGCTGAAATCTGGGGCCTGGAAAACAATGTGGAATTACTGGAACCCATAAAAAAATCTTTTTTTTTTTAGTTATTTCTTTATCCCTCCTCCTGGTCGGCCCACATCTGGCCACCATCCTGGTGCACCCGTGTCTCCAATCAAGGCCCTCATCCCAGTGATACATCCACGGCTTGTCCCCTGTGACAGGGAGGTGGTGAGGACCCCTTACTCACTGCCAGGAGATGGATCCAGTGCACTGGGGTGACACCCTCGGAGCCAGGAGATGCAAACAGGGACAGCCATCACGCTGCGTGACCATACTTTTTCCTTTGTTCTTTTACCCCAGGAACTGGGGTGTGCAATGACGCCCATGGAGAGGAGCGTGCATGCATCCGTATGTGCTCCCTCCAAGCGTCTGCCCCAGATCCTCCCCCTTCTATAGTGTGGTGCCCTGTCCCCAGCCTCCGTTAGGGAGCAGGAGAGTGCTGACCGTTTAGGACCCCCCCTTCCTGGAGAAGGAGAGCAGTCCTTCAGATGCTCACTCCTTCTCCTCCCCTGCCGATCCCCAGTGGCCCGTGCTCGTTCCCGAACACTGGTCACCAGCAGAGCACAAGGTAAGGCATGCAGCTCCTTAGCCCTTAGAGCCACTGGGATGAAAAATCTTTCTTTTAAGGCTATTTTTTTGGTCTCACCTAATTTGTTCCACGGGACTTCTTGCGATTAAAAACAGGAATGATATATATTAAAATGACTGCCATTGTAAGAACTATCCATTTCTGGTACAAGACTCTGAAATGTTAAATTCCTTGATAGAATCCTGTATAAAGAAACCATGCAAATTTAAAATGGAAAATACTTGAACTGTGACCTGAATAAACATGCTAAATAAGATTTTTGTAAAACATGAATGGCCAACTCTTTACCAGGATAGGAACTCTCATGAGCTGGGTTTATTTCAACATTTAGCTATACAGAGGCTGATGGATGTAAGGGTACAGGCAGGCTTTGCAAGGTTAAGGGTTAAGAATAATTTTACCACATATAAACAAAATAAAGGTCTTTTTGTAACAGAAAGTTATTTGTTAGCCTGAGAAATTTAACACCCATATAAAAGCATAGGCCCAATTGAGATCTGGATTTTTCTCTGTGTGCCCTGTTGCTTTTTGGTCAAGAGCTTTGCATATGAACCTCCCTGCTTGTCCACTCTATAGTGGAAAATCTCTTAATGTATTACATGTTCTTATACAATGCCCTCTATTAATTGACTGAAAGAAAAAAAATGGTTGGAACCCTTTCCGAATAAATCTCCTGATGTTTTTCCTGGCTAGATTTGCTTAAGCTGCTAAATATGTATTCAAAGGATTTCCTATTATACTTTTTTAATAAATGAATAAGATGTTTTTGTACAATGGTTTTCAGAAATGTATGTATTAGTCTTTTGACTATAAGCTTACTTTAATAATAAACTGATTTAAACCAGACATCACTGCTTTGAATCTCTAGTATTGTGTGGTCTGCTGTTTATGAGCATGTGAGAGTTTAACCCTCAGAAAAGGGCTGTGTGTAGTGCCTCCCCCAGCCCATCTTCATGGCAAAAATGGACTTAAATGTTTAGGCAAAAAACCCTGGTCAACTTCAACCACTGCACCATGATTATGACTCTTAGATAATAATGTTTACTGTAAGGGAATGCAGTACCATTTCCTGTGAAATTGAATGTGTGTTTCCTGTGAAATCGAATGGAACAACACTACAACGTATGAAATGGGTTGGTTAAGTACTGCGTTCTAATTGGCTGAGAGCTGTGCATTGTGAGAGCACAATGTACAGGTAAAGAAATCCCACCAGCTAGGAAACAGTGCACCCTGAATATATCAATGAGCTGCTTCGGAAATTTGATATTTCATGCAGCAGCCATTTCTTCACACTCACTAACCAGTGCAATCCGAGGTAAAAACTGGTTTGTTGTTTTGCCCCCCCCCACACCAGTTTGGGACTACTTTCTCTCATTAACAAAAATAAATATTTATCATTATTTAACATTCACATCTTTGTCAGTGTCATACTTGTAAGATATGAAATAAATTTATTGAGCCATTTCATAAGCTCAATAAGACACTCTGGGGTTTGTGCTTTGTGTTGTCATAATGCACACCCGGGGCGAAAGGCACTCCACCTGCAGCATCATGCCTAACAACATCCTTGGAAGTGCATTGTGACAGCACAATGCACACTCCGTTGTGTTGTATTGCTTACGTAATATGATAGGCTATAAGAACAAGTGGGGATGGACTTGAATGATTAACAACACAGAGTTTACTAACACATTTTTAAGGCTTGGACTAAATTTAGCCCCTGTACTTGTAAATTTTCTCATGCTATATTTTCCACAAGAATAGTCACTTTGTACATTTTTGTGTGTTAAAAAATTTGTAGATGCCTCCTACCTGTTTCTTACACCAGGCGCATCCTGGTCCAGACTGAATGCATTCCTCGCAGTTGGTTACTTTGTATT
Organism: Neoceratodus forsteri; assembly: GCA_016271365.2. Lineage (NCBI taxonomy): Eukaryota > Metazoa > Chordata > Ceratodontiformes > Ceratodontidae > Neoceratodus > Neoceratodus forsteri. The sequence continues at coordinate 1,357,106,216 of CM028132.1, forward strand.
TGGCGCACTCTTGGGCCAGAACTGCAGTGGAGGAAAAAAAAAAAGAAAAAGGACAAGCGTTAGACAGCACAACAAAAAGAAAACAAAACACAGACTCACTGAACAAAGGCATGCTGTGATCAAGTTGGTAAAGTTCTCTCAAGTTAGTCAGTCCAGTAATGCGATGGTAGTGCTACCAATGGCTACGTTGCCGACTCCCGTTTGGGAGTGAATTTGGGTTGCGAGGGAGTCAGCGAGGGGAAGGAGGATGAAGCATCCTGTGGATACCACTCCTCCCTTAGGGAAGGCAGTTAAGGCATCTTGGTACCAACCTGTCACCTAGTGGAATCTTGGTTGCAACACAGCATAGATGGCCTCATTAAAAGAAGGACCCACTTTCAGATGCTGACATGTGCATGCTTGCCTTCGCATGCAGGCACCTGCATCATTGTATTCAGTGTGTTCCTGGGGAAGAAATACCAGAACACAATCCCTGGCTATGCTTTGTGACTGCCTGACCTTCTGCAGGCTCTGCACCACCGACTACACAGGGCCTGGAATTCTGGATTGTGCTTGGGGGGTGGGGTGGGGTTGGTCCTTTCTTTGGCACTGATGTGGGGAAAAGCCATGGGGGACTCTCCAGAAGGCCAGGGAAGGGTGGCGATGGGACCAGGAGGGCCAGAAATGAAGGAGACCAGCCAGTAGTAAGGGGCAGAAACAATTAGTGAAAAAAAAAGGTTTCCCCAGAGTCTTGGTTCCCCTCTTACTTTTGTTTTTCATATTTTTATAGAGGTTTTTACTCACTCGAGCCTCACAGTACTCTCAGGCTGTTTCCAGCTTCAACCCACTCTGTGACCCGTAAGCCTGGGATCATTTTCTCTAAGTCTCAGATTATTAGTTAGCCCTTCTTGTTGTAGCAGTTAGACAGGAGCGGGTGGCCACTGAGAGGAACTAATCATTGCAGATGGCCATGGGGGTCTGGTTGACGGCCCCTTTGGTACTGCTTATAAGTACAGCCTTGTTAAGAGTTGGGGCCCACACCATCAAAGGGCACAAAGTAGCCCCCTCTGTCCCTCCCAAGATCAATGACAAAGGAGTTGTGTTCAAAGACCGTAATCTTATTCTTGAAAAAATAAATTCACACTTTCCCACTGCTGGGCTAGTATCTGACTCCTCCCCCCATGCAGGGCTGTCTTGCCCTACAATAGGTCTATCTCCATCCTCCCTGTGCTCTCTAAAATACTCAAAAAAGTCATTTACAGTCAGCTGAAAGAACACATGAAAGAACACTCTCTCCTTAACCCTGCACAATCGAGTTTTAGACAAAATCACAGTAGTATCTCTGAACTAGGTAAAGTCACCAATGGCTGGTTCTCTGCCTACGACTCTAAGCAAGTAACAGGTGCAGTGTTCTGCGACCTGAGTAAAGCATTCGACACCATCAGCCACAGCCTTATTCTGCTTAGCCTCTCAAATATAGGTGCTGCCACCTCCTCAGTACACTAGTTCTCCAGCTACCTTACAGGGCGAGTTCCATGAGTAAAAGCAGATGGTCTTCTATCAAACCCCCTCCCTATCACTAGAGGCATCGATGTGGAACCTTTGTAAAAGAACTTGCGCCAAAAGGTAATTTCCGAAAACCAAATCCCCCAAGGTTCCATATTAGGACCTATCCTCTTCTCTATCTATATCAACACCCTTGATTCCAATGTCATTAACTCTAAACTGCACTTTCCGCGGATGACACAGTACTTTACACTTCCAAGTCTACACTTGTCAAAGTCTGTGACAAGCTTCAATCCGACCTCCTTCAGTTCGAACACAACCTTAGCTGTGCCAAGCTTTTGCTCAATGTAAAAAAAAAAACTAAGGTTATGTTCTTCAGCCACAACAGCAACCCCTCCCCCCGGCTCTGCAACTGTCACGACTTCCCTAGGGGAGCCACTCGAAGTGGCTGACAAGTTCAAGTATCTTGGAGTATGGATTGAAAACAAACTTTCCTTCAATGCCCACATTTATAGCCTCTCCGTCAAGCTCAAAGTCAAACCAGGTTTCTTTTTCAGACATAGAGCGCTCTTCCCACCTGATGTCAGGCTCAGACTCATTCAGGCAACATTCCTTCCACTCCTAGACTATGGTGATATCATATACAACTGCACCTCTGCAACCAACCTGCATAGGCTCGATGTCCTCTTCCACTGCGCCCTTCATTTTATTTCCAATGCACCCCTTAGGACCCACCATTGTGACCTGTATTCTGTGGTTGGGTTGACGTCCTTAGCCACCAGAAGACTGCTCCACCTTAGTATGTGGATGCTCAAAGCATTACATAATAAACTCCCGGACTATATATCCTCTCTAATCCTTATCTCGCACTGCACTTATTCCCTAAGGAAATCAGTCTTCCTCCTCCTGGACGTCCCAAGAGCTTGAACCTCCCTCGGTAAGGGACCTATATCACATTCCCTCCCTGTGGCTTGGAACAGCATCCAGGCAGTGCTCAAGCTCACCAGCCTGGTCTTGATCACCTTTTTTAAGTCATTAGCCGCTAAGCATTTCACGGTAGCCTGTAACTGCCAGAGACCTTAGGTCTCGTATATTCCACCTGCCTGTTTCCATCTTCTGTCCCCTTGTGTTTGCTTCTCCACCTTCTCCTCCCCATCTCCCCCCTTGCCCTGCTCTCCCCTACTCCCTCTCCTCCTCCTCCTCCTATCCTCCCCCTTCTTTCACTCTGCCCACCCCTTCTCCCCAGGCCACCACTTAACCCCTATTCACTCTATTTCTGCTTTTATCCTGTCTCCATCCCCCCTCCTTCCCCTACCTTCCTCCTTATTTTTATTTGCTGTATTCTGTGTGACCCTCTTTTGCTTCCTTTTATTAAAGTAAAGGCCTATAGCACATTCATAAGGAGAAAAAATGGGCAGACTGGATGGGCCTTGCAGTCATTATCTGCCGTCAACTTCTATGTTTCTATGTCCCCACTATCCCCCCCCCACTCTGCTCCTCCCTCCTCCCTTTCCTCCACTCCCCTTCCTGGTGCTCTACCCACTCCTTCCTCCCATGCCAATTTCAGCCCCCTAACCTTTCTATCTCTGCTTCTATTCCCTCTCCGTCTTGTTTGCAGTTCCACCTTCTCTCCCCCCTTCTCCCCTGCTGTAAGTGTTGTCCTATTAGCTGCCTCAGTCCCTGACTTTCTTCCGAAGCACTCCTTATTGCAATGTATGATTATCTCACGCCCCTTATTTACCTCTGCTCATTTCCCTGCTGCATCCCATGTATATTTAGCCGTAAATTGTCACATTGCTCTATTATGTTAATGCTTAGATCTCCTATGACTGCATGTATCGACTTGCACAAATTCAATTGTTTTATACTATGTGTGTACCCTTCTTTATGTAAACACGTTTGTGTACCGCCTTTTATGTAATTATGTATTCAGGATCTCTTTGTGAATGAGCTTGCTCAATGGAGTTCTCCTGCAAATAAACTTGAATTGAACTAAATTGAACTCCTCGGGAAGTGACGGTGCCCTTGTGGGCAAGACACAGCACTTGGGGGTGAGAGTCCTAGTTCTGTTAGTAAGGTGGTACCTTCTGCAGAGAGGTTTTAAGACCCCATTTGCCTGAATGCAAGCAAGAAAAGAAATGGGAGTAAGAAAAATGCCTCTGCAAGGATATGGGGGAGGGGGGGGAGGCACCTAAAGTGGGAATACTGTTTAGCTCTGGACAAGTACTGTGTGTAGGTTGGATGTGTTGCACTATAAGACATTAAATGGCAAGGCAAGGTGATCTTTATTTATGATAATAATAATAATTGGGAAATACGCGTTAAGAAGTTACTCAGCTATTACACTTAAAGTACCCAAAGCAAAATCCCACTTTGGCAGGGCAGCCATAAACTTCGTGCTACCTACCTTATGGAACGATCTACAAAAAACCCTCAAATTAAGCACTCTAATCAGTATAAATGCCTTCAAGATGCTTTATTTCTGTACAATCAGAGAAGTATGTAACTGCTTCACCCACTCAGACCCAGTACCGGTGTCTGCACTGGTATATAGCCACGCCTAGACCCAATTTTAAGTACTGACCCCCCCAGCTTGCTCCTCACAAGCCTAATTGTTCTCTCTCTCTTATCCCCCTGTCTTATCAACACTAGGCCCATCTATCCCCTTATCCTTCCTTTCCCAACCTCGGATAGGAGCTCACTACCCTGGGTTGTGACATCCTACCATGCCCTGTACTTTATAGCATTCAATCCCGGGGCTCACACATACTCCTTTTCTCTATCCACCTTCTCTACATCCTGTTTTACCAACTCCTCTTTGTGCACCGTGCCCTCCTAGCCTTTCTCCCCACCTCCCTCCCTTCCCCCCTACCTTCACCTCTACCTGGTGTATATTTTTATTTTATTTTTTTTCTTCCGATACTTCCTCCTGCAACCTTAGATAACCTGCTTTATCTTCCTATAGACACTTCTATGTTTGTAAATACCCTGTAATCTGTACAATATCTGTATAATTCTATGTACATATGAACTTCTTTTTCTTCCTCTCTGTAAACAGCATTATCTGTATTGCCTTGTAAATACCTGTGTTGACCTGTATATACAATTGTTCATGCTCCATCCAGGTCCATCTTGCAAATGAGCTTCTGCTCAACGATGAACGCCTGGTTAAATAAAGACTTGACTGATTGATTGATTTATAGAGGGCCCTGTCACGAAGGCTCTCGGTGCTGTACATAAAACAAATCAGGAAATGCAGCGCAGGCTACAACATACTGCAGCTCACTGAGGAACTGAAGGCAAGATGCCCGTGTAGGTTCTCATCAAGTAATCCCTAGTAATGACAGTTCCACCTTGGTCAGAATCCATCTGTCCAATCTATGCTTGAACAATAACTTGGTTCTGCCGACAATCACATCCAATGGTAGACTGTTCTGTTTCTATTACTCTCTGCGAGAAAAAGAAACCTCTGCTGTTTGTATTATGCATTCATTTATGTAGTTGTAGTGGTTGTCTTCTGGTTACCTTTGTATCTTGTTTAAAAGCAAATCCCATTTCTATAAAAAGAAAAAGATCATTCATAACATCCCAGAGTAACAACAGACCCCCCCATAACTCAAGATTGTTAAAATATAATCAGATATTACAAACAAGACAGTCTAAAGCTTGCTCAAATAAAAAAAAAAATCTTTAGAGAAGCTCTGAAGGCCTCCACCAAGATGGCCACACAATGTCCCCAGGCTGCGATTCCGTAGTATTGGAAGTGCCACTCCAAAAGCGATGTCCCCCGAGAGTCTCAGTCGGGAAAGAGGGACAGCAAGCAGGCCCGTATCAAATGTGTGTAACATCTCAGTGAAAATGTTGAACTGTGAACAAGAACTGCAGTTTGTAACCTTGCAGAAAATATAGTGCTGTAAAGTGCTTTTTAAAATGACCTTCCATCAAGGATCTGCCCTCCAGCAGAGTAAAGCTATGTCTTCTAGCAACCATTTAGGAATTAATATCAACCCCTGCTGCTTGAATGTCATTTTGGAGTGGACAATAAAGTTGTTTCATGCTGTATGAAGTCTAGTGCCTTTTTCTAAGCCCCATGTTCTCTACCAAACACAACTCGGTGCTCGCTGGCCGTCCCCGTCATAAAAATAGTGGGCCCCATAGCAACACTTGCCAGTCTGGGGCTAGGGGGTTACATACACTAAGAAAACTCTTGAAAAAAAAATATTTTCTCTCAACTCTACTCACATGTGACCAGGTACAACCTCCTCACTGCGGGAATATGACATCAAGATTGGACACAGTAGAAGCACAGCTTTAATCAATTTTACAGATATATCCTCAGAGCCATGGATGTTGGTTACCTTACTGCTGTATTTGTGAGTCTGACAAAAGCTTTTGATCTTGTCAACTAGGATCTCCTTGTAACTAAACTCCCAAATTGTGGAATATGCTAAAGCTTGAGACTGGACTGGCAACTACTTCTCCAACAGATCCCAATGCGTTTCTCTAGGTAAGACTTTCTTAGATCCACTGACTATAAACTACGGGGTATCCCAAGGGTCTATTCTGGGTCCTCTTCTATTCTCCCCAGGGGCCTGCACACTCCTATATGCCAGTAATTTGATCATTTGCCATAGTTCCAAGTCCCTGACCAACCTATCTCTAATGCTGAACAACAATTTTTCCTCTGCCCAAAACTGGTTCTGGAGGAACAGGCTAGTGCTCAATGGCAAAAAGACTAAAGTAATATTGTTTACCTCTAAATGTTTGGGGGGATTTTAAAAGAGATCCACCCAAGAGGTGTCTGCTGCTGCTATTATCAAAGCAGAAGTATGTCCAAACCTGTTAGACCATCCATTAGATGGCTTAACAGCATCTGTCATTTGCATCCAAAACCAGACACAAGGTCACTTGCATCTAATTTGGACACAACTGCATCTTTTTTGCCCAAAACAGGTGACTTTATGTCATACATGGACACAAGTTTTGAAGATGGCCGGAGGGCTGCCTGAACCCAAGAAAATGGATGTGGCCACTTTGTGGACTAGGATCCAGTGTCGGTGGGCTCTGTGACCCAGAGAAGTCCAGGAACCCAGACCGTCATATAGATGGTATGTGGGTTTATCTCCTGGATTTCTCCTATCATTCTACTCCCTTGGGTGGCTGGAGCTCTACAGTGCCTTGACTGCATGCAGCAACATCCTGCGGAGGGAGTAAGCTCCCTTGGGTGACTGGAGCTCTGAAGTACCTTGACTTCATGAAGCAACATCCTGCGGAGGGAGTAAGCTCCCTTGGGTGGTTGGAGCTCTACAGTACCTTGACTGCATGCAGCAACATCCTGCGGTGGGAGTAAGCTCCCTTGGTTGGCTGGAGCTCTACAGTACCTTGTGGAAGGAGTATGCTCCCTTGGGAGTCTGGAGCTCTACATTACCTTGACTACATGCAGCAACATCCTGTGGAGAGAGTAAGCACCCTTGGGTGACTGGAGCTCTATAGTACCTTGACTGCATGCTGCAACAGCCTGCAGAGGGAGTAAGCTCCCTTTGGTGGCTGGAGCTCTACAGTACCTTGATTGCATGCTGCAACATTCTGCAGAGGGAGTAAGCTCCCTTTGGTGGCTGGAACTCTACAGTACCTTGACTGCATGCTGCAACATCCTGCAGAGGGAGTAAGCTCCATTAGGTGGCTGGAGCTCTACAGTACAGTACAAAGCAAGCAAAATGAACACCAGGAAAAGTAACTGTGGTGCTAAAAGCTCAAAGCAACCATAAGACAGTATATTCAATAAGTACCCACGGATTATGCAACACTAAAATGGTTTTAAAAAAATATACCATTTATTTGTAAAAAAAAGTGCAGTATTAATCCATCACCTACAGTATGTTGCAAATGGAAAAGAACCATCAGAAGCCATACAAATGGTAAACGGTGTATAGCCAAGCAGACTTAATGTTTTCACCTGATGACTTCAGGCTTCTTCAGAGTAATGAAGCTCCAAGTGCCAATAAATAATACAAAGTGCACGTGATCCATTTAAAACAACCAATCACAGAGAGTTACTCAGTGACACTCACAACTTGATGAATGAATGTAACATTGATGCTGACATCATCATGTTCACTGGTCTTAAAGGTATATACTCATAGATATAAAACCATTTACATATATCCACTAAACACTTTTTTATTGTAGACATATATTATTATATTTTATTTATGTATTTATTTATTTATTTTTATTTGGAAAATGTTTCACCAGGAAAGACAACATGAGCTGTAATCAGTTCATTTCCAGAAGTGCCCTGGGGGGGAAGGGGTACAACTATTTTGGGATCGGTACAGGTACAGTATTAATACAAAACATTTTAGTACATTGAACAAATATTGGAAACTTCAAATACACAGGGATAAGAATACATTGGGGGGCAGTACAGGTAAAATTTTAATACAAGACAACTAAAAAACTATATACCTTGCAGGGGTTAAACTGCACTGAGAAGTAGTGGAATTTCTAAATTGGTTTCTGGTTGCAGATTAAACAACACTAGAGAGAAAGGAATGTGTGACTATGAAATAGGAAGTTCTTCGGACGCTGTAACCAGTGGGCCTGTAGCTTAATGGTTAGAGCGCTGGAACGGCATACCAGAGGTCCGGAGTTCAAATCCCATTGCGCCCACATTTTCCTTTCTCATTTCCATCCTTGGTTTAAAAAACTATATACCTTGCAGGGGTTAAACTGCACTGAGAAGTAGTGGAATTTCTAAATTGGTTTCTGGTTGCAGATTAAGCAACACTAGAGAGAAAGGAATGTGTGACTGTGAAATAGGAAGTTCTTCGGATGCTGTAACCAGTGGGCCTGTAGCTTAATGGTTAGAGCGCTGTAACGGCATACCAGAGGTCCGGAGTTCAAATCCCTGTGCCCACATTTTCCTTTCTCATTTCCATCCTTGGTTTAAAAAACTATATACCTTGCAGGGGTTAAACTGCACTGAGAAGTAGTGGAATTTCTAAATTGGTTTCTGGTTGCAGATTAAGCAACACTAGAGAGAAAGGAATGTGTGACTGTGAAATAGGAAGTTCTTCGGATGCTGTAACCAGTGGGCCTGTAGCTTAATGGTTAGAGCGCTGGAACGGCATACCAGAGGTACGGAGTTCAAATCCCGGTGTGCCCACATTTTCCTTTCTCATTTCCATCCTTGGTTTAAAAAACTATATACTTTGCAGGGGTTAAACTGCACTGAGAAGTAGTGGAATTTCTAAATTAATACAAGACAAGTGAGTACATTGAGCAAATAGTAGAAACATCAAATAACAGGAAATAGTACACTGGGGATATTAGAGTAAATGATTACTTATTAAGGCAAGGCATTTGGTACATGTACAGAGTTGACTGATTCAGCCCACCCAGTAAGGGAGTGCAAATTACCAATGTGTCAAGTGGTCACATCAGTCTAAAATATAGATGTTCCTGTAGGAGGAGGATATGACATTCTGGAATATATATTAAAGAATGCTCGATGATCATAGCTCAATTCAAACAATTCATTAGGCACAGACTTCAGGCTCATTACTGCTCAGCACAAGTTCCATCATTGGCAGCTAAATATAGAGCAGTCACCCGTTGGTACATTGGTTTGGTCACATTGCTTGCGTTGTATTTTAGAGTTTTTTTAAGAAGGCATATAAATCTATATTTTCATTCATGCCCTCATCCCCTCTTGCTTCTAAAGTGTAAATCCACCAATGTTCTCATCTGCCAATTAGTTTCTTCAAATCCCCACCCCTTGCATTTAAGGCCACCTTTTCAATTCCTATAAAAGCAATTCTGAGGGTCAAATTGGGTTTATTTTTCATGTGTTTCACTATAGTATATGACAAATTAGAATGCTGTATAGCATGTACATGTTCACCCATTCATTGTCTAAGTTGTCTCATGGTGTGGCCCATATAAATGTCACCGCAACTGCAAGACAACAAATTAGTACCCTCAGTAACGCAATTGATGACATTTTTATTTTTATTTATGTATTTCAGTTTCAGAATTACAACCTTTGAGCCAAGAGGCTCATTTTTAAAGGCTCCATGTCATGGACAAAACAACAATTCTTAACAGAAGGAATAGCAGTGGCAATAATAGTCAATACATCACAGAAGGACTAGCAGTGGCAATAATAGTCAATACATCACAGAAGGACTTGCAGTGGCAATAATAGTCAATACTTCACAGAAGGACTTGCAGTGGCAATAACAATCAGGGTAGAAAGTTAGGATTACACCAAAGGGGCAAAATGGAAAACGGAAAACATAAACAGGCTTGTACACAAGCAGGGTATATCAAAAAACAAGTTGCTTAGTGCTGAGTAGAAAGTTGCTAAGTGCAGAGGGAGGAAAGAAAAAAGAAATAGAGAATAGCAGCCAGAAGTGGCTTTGTCGTGCCTGATTCTGAGAGGATATGAGGGGAGAGAGGAAGAAAAAGAGGGTGAGGAGGGTATGAAGGAGTAGCTGCCAGGTAAGGCTGAGAGATTTGGGAGTGGGTGAGGGATTGAGTGAAGGGTAGTTGAGTGGGGACCAATGAGTCAGAGGCCAAGAGCCTGAGCTAAGGGGGTGGTTTAGAGTGGGTAGGGATGAAATGGGGGAAAAAGGCTGGAGGAGAGGCCAGGGGTCAGCCACTAAGCATAATGATCAAGGGAGGGGTAGCCGTGCGAGGACCAGCAGGTCAGAAACCAAGAACCTGAGCTAAGGGGGTGGATTAGAGTGGGTAGGGGGGTGTTAGGGGGTAGGGATGACCAGGCTTGAGGAGAGGCCAGGGGTCAGTCGCTAAGCATAGCAGTCACAGTTGTGGGAACTGGCCAGGTGGAGATGTAGGGCTTTCTTGAACAGTCCAACGTTTTCTTGCTGCAGGATGGTAGAGGGTTGGTCATTAAACCACTGAGGCCCACGATAAGAAAGGGAACACTGGGCCATGGAGGTTCTTTTAAATGGAACGTGTAGGAGGCCCTTCAGCGAGCTTCTTGTATTTTTATTGGTAGGGTTGTGTTGAAAAAGTGTTGATGATCATTCAGGTGTTTGTCCTAGTAGTGCTTTTTTCCCCAAGTAGACAGGCTTGGTAAATTGATATTGTTTCATATTGTTTTTTAAGTTTTAGGACGTGTAAAGTGTTTACACTGCCTGAGATAGGGGCTGTACAGACACTTGCCACATTTAAAGGTGTCTAATGGGGTGGGGGGTAACCAGATGATACGTTTTGGTTCAGTTGTTGGTAACATACTGTGCAGTACCATATCGGAGACTGTTTTAGTTCTACGGAACACAATTTTCGATTCATCCTTCACAACCGTTTTTAGTTTTGGTTCCAAATTCAAGATTGGCCAGTTATTGCTGACTATTTCCTGAATCCTGTCATGCTGTGTAGAAAAAGTTGTAACAACGGGGCATTCAAGCTTATTTTCCTTATTGTAAACAACTTTAGGAATCAGTGTCGTGGAACGTTCCAAATCATGGACTGTTTCTATTGCTGAGCAAATGCTCCTTTTGCTATAACCCCCTCTTTAAACCATAAGATCTGTTCACTTTGTTTATTCATAAATTCAGTATTTTCTGTGCAGTTTCTACAGGTTCTTGTTAGCTGTCCCTTTGGTATATTAAACTTTACATGATGTGGGTGACAGCTATTAAAGAGTAAGAGGCTATTCCTATCTGTATTTTTTTTTAAACAGAGTGGTACAGACTTCCCCAGTTGTTTTCTGATATATTTTAAGATCCAAAAATTTATTTCACTACGATTCACAGTTTATTTACATCTTAGATGTTCATTTGTCTGTTGCAACCATAGCACAAAGTTTATAAATTCAGCATCACTGCCCCACCAAACAACTAAAATATCACTAAAGCACTGCCACAGATGCACACTAGTAAGGGGTGAATTTGTGACGGTGCCATAGATGACAGAGGTCTCCCACCAACCCACATATAGGTTGGCCTAACTGGAGGTCATGGTGGCCTCCATAGCAGTTTCCCTTATTTGTAGGAAAAATTTATCTTGAAACATAAACAGGTTCATAGCCAGCACACACTTCACCAGTTTAACTCCCTTGGGTGACTGGAGTTCAGCAGTGCTTTGACAGCATGCAGCAACATCCTGCGGAGGGAGTAAGCTCCCTTGGTTGGCTAGAGCTCTATAGTACCTTGCGGAAGGAGTATGCTCCCTTGGGAGATTGGAGCTCTACAGTACCTTGACTGCATGCAGCAACATCCTGTGGAGGGAGTATGCTCCCTTGGGTGGCTGGAGCTCAGTAGTACCTTGACTGCATGAAGCAACATCCTGCAGAGGGAGCAAGCTCCCTTAGGTGGCTGGAACTCTACAGTACCTTGACTGCATGCTGCAACATCCTGCAGAAGCAGTAAGCTCCCTTTGGTGGCCGGAACTCTACATTAACTTGACTGCATGCAGCAACATCCTGCAGAAGGAGGAAGCTCCCTTAGCCCACAGCAGGGGTCGCTGCAGCATTGGTTACCCAGCTCTCTGCCTCTCAACTGCAGCATACCGCCGAGTGGCATGACGCATTCTGACCTGCCCCCCTCCCCGACGTGGCGCCCCGAGATCGCTCTGAACTTGGGACACCTGGACTCTTGACAAACCATATGTAGACAGGTGGAATGCTGAGTCATTTTGTTTACTTTCACCTGCCTACCTTCGCACTGCATATGGAATAATGTATAGGCAACTATGCACAACAAGGCTGTGTTTCCATCAAGGGGTTCTGAAGACACAATAGACCTTGACAGCGAAGCTCAAGAGGTCTCAAGTGCCTTCAGATCCCCGAGATGGAAGCACGTGATGAGTTGGGCATAGTTGCCCATATATTATTTTTTACAGTATACAGTTGTAGGTATTCAGGGAACATACAGACACCAAAGTGATGTCTAGATAGACTTTCAGTTAAACACAGTTTTATGTTCACAACTGAATTAGAGAAAGCATCAGTGACTAAAGACGCAGTTCTCGTTGAAATTTACTACAAAAACTTTTTCTGAACTTTGACCTGTACTACAGCTGTTTTGACCTTTGAACTGTATTACAACAACTTTTTTCACCTTCGAACTGTACTACAACAACTTTGGAATGGTAGTACAACAAGAAAACTGAGCCAATTTATTCCCATGTATTATAAGACCTAACCATATGGTATAACACGTTTGCACCCAATTTTTGAATAAAAAGACAGAGCATCTAACGTTTTCTCCATTGACTTATTTCTACTCGCCCAGCCAAAGTGACTTCTCTTGTTCTTTGTCTTTGCAACTATGTTTGAGCATGGGCAACTTTGGTCAAATGGTGCAGTCAGCCTTCTTGTTTGTAAAGGTCACCTGCACACTGGGCCATTGGGGCAGCCCTGCAAGTGTATAGTTTCAAATGCCTTAGGCCCTGTCCACACTACACCCACTAAAAGCTGTAACGGTTTGAAACCGTTACAGCCCTGTAACGTTACAGTGCGTCCAAACTATAAAATGAACAGTGTCGAAACCGTTACGATAACGTTACAGCCTGTCCACACTATGAATAATACTGGGAGTGGTGTAACCCCTTGGAAGCAGTGCCTATCCCAAGATGCAGTAGGTGCTGAATATCAAAATCCCAGAATGCCAAGGGTTGCCATGCACACAGAACACAGTAGGGTATGTGAAACATGGCAGCATTTTCCAAAGCAGTGTGTGTTCGTTGGCCTATATAATGCACTATTATGCAGTGAACCTGCAGACTGCTAGGTGTAGGAGACAGAGGAGGGCTGCACAATGTCGTGCCTCACGCAGGCTTGCCAGCATTTGCCAAGGTGTGCTTTGACACAGTGTCCGTATCACAGGAAATATTGATGTGTGTCCTTGAAAGTGGCACAGTACCCAGGGCTGTGTGGGCTCACAGAAAAAGCACTGTGTGGTGGGACAACATTGTACGATCCTGGACGGATGAGCAGTGGCTATCAAATTTTCAGATATGCAGGCAGACCTTCAACTGTCTCTGTGGTGAGTTGGCTCCATACATCTCCCGGAGGGATACACACCTATGTCCAGCAATACCAGTGGACAAAACAGTTGCGATAGCACTGTGGTGGCTGTCAACAAATGTAGAGTACAGAACAGTGTCCCATTTGTTTGGTGTTGGTCGGTCCACCATGGAAGAAATAGTTGTAGAAGTGTGCCGTGCCATAGTGCAAGTACTGCTGCCAAAGGTTGTACGGGTGCAGAATGTGTATGACATAGTGCTTGGATTTGAGAAGGACTGGGGATTCCCAAGCTTTGGCGGTGCAATGGATGGCACCCATTTCCCAATCATATGCCCCCCAGGAAATGCCAGAGTACTTCAATAGGAAATCATACTACTCCATCATCATGCGGGCTCTTGTAGACCACAGGTATTGTTTCATGGACATTAATGTGGGATGGCCAGGCAAGGTCCATGATGCAAGAGTGCTCTGAAACAGCAAGCTGTTCACCCTTGGGCAGAATGGTATACTGTTCATGGAACCACCAAGACACATAGCTGGAATTACTGTACCTGTTGTTGTTTTGGGGGGACCCTGCCTATCCCCTACTGCCCTGGCTCACGAAGCCGTACAATGACTATGGTTACCCCAAGAAGTGCAACTTCAATTACAGACTCAGTAGGGCACGCATGGTGGTCGAATGCGCCTTTGGGCACCTCAAAGGCAGGTGGCAGTGCCTGTTGAAGAGAAGCGAATTCAGCATCAACAATGCTACCTACGTCATAGGGGGCATGAAGTGCGCTGCACAATCTGTGCGAGACAAGGGCAGAGGTATTCATGGACAGCTGGCCTCTGGACAGTGCAATAGACATATACCCACAACCTACTGAGCACGACAGTGTACCCACTGAGGAAATGACTGTCACGGCCCAGAGTTGATATGCAGCAGTGATCAGGGATACCCTAGCTGACTACCTCTATAGGGCTGATAGAAATACTGGGGGGGGGTGGAGTAGTTATTTATGCCAAATCCAAATTCACTATTAGTGACATCTGCAATTCTAAATCTGAGGAATACGAAATCGTATCTCTGAAACTCTACCTTCCCTCCAATTAAATTATTACAGTAATCAGCAGCTACAGACCTCCAACTGGTGGAACTGAAATCATCAACGTCCTAAAATCCTTAGTTACAACAGCCAACACAGAAACACTGATACTCGGGGACCTCAACATGGATTGGCTCACACACAAATTGCATAGTCTGAAATCCCTTTGTGATGAACTAGGTCTTGCCCAGATAATTAGTGAGCCCACTAGGATTAACACCACCAACATTGCCAATAGTTCTCTCATCGATGTCATACTTACCACCCATCCCCACAAAATACTACAGTCAGCTGCTTTTTCCAACGATATGAGTGATCATAGAGTTGTGGTCTGTACAAGACATCAAACCAAAGCCCACAATCAGCCTAAGTTCATAATCAAGCATTCCTTTCATAAATTCAACACCCTGAGCTATCTGACCGACCTTAGCAAGGTCAAATGGCAAGATCTATACCTCTCTAAAACAGTCTCTAACCTAAATGAAAATCTCACCACCCTGGCTAACAAGCATGCCCCATTTATTAAGGTGCGTACGTGCAAGGTCTCCCACCCCTGGTTTACACTGGAGCTCAAAACCACACTTATAAACTGAGATAAACTCTGGGCTGTAGCAAGAAGAACTAAGAATCCAACAGATTGGCAGACATTTAGAGCAACTAGGAATGCCGCCGTAAAACATATTTGCTCTACCAAAGTGAAGTACTACGTTTCCACTCTGGAAAAAGCAAAAGGAAACTCACAGAAAATTTGGAGGACCATCAAGTCTATTGAAGGTTGACCGGCTGCTCCCTCCATCCCAGCTAAGATCAACATAAATGGCACAGTTATTGAGAACAATTACCAAATTCTAGAAGAACTGAATACTCACTTTGCCACAGCTGGTCTAGCTTTCGATGCATCACTGTACGCATCTCATACTAGTATCCATGCTAGCCCTATCACTGTCCCGAAAGCTACAGCCCATCCTTTCCAGCTGCTCCCCCTCAGCTTCAAAGAAGTCAAGGTTTCACTCGACAATTTTGATACCACAAAAAGTGCCGGAGACGATGACTTAGAACCATTTTTCTTAAAAGTCGGCTACCGCTATCTTACTGCTCCCATTCTCCATATATTCAACCTCTCTATCTCTTCTGCTGTAGTTCCATTTTGCTGGAAATCTGCTCATATCATACCCTTATTTAAATCCGGTGACCTATGCGACTTAAACAATTACAGACCAATCTCAATCTTGCCTATCCTTTCAAAAGTCCTCGAAAAATTGATTTATATACAATTGAAGAATCGTCTGGAAACCTACTCTCTCCTAAATCCAGCCCAATCAGGCTTTCACTCTAATCATAGCACCGTTACTGCACTAGCTAAAGTCACCGATGACTGGATCTCAGCCAAGGATGCTAAAAAAATTATGGATGCAGTATTCTTAGATTTGTGTAAAGTATTCAACACCATCGCCCATACTCTAATTGTGAACAGCCTCACCAATATTGGCACTACCCTAGCTACTACCAAATGGTTCTCCAGTTACCTATCAGGTAGGATGCAGAAAGTCAAAGCTGGTGGGCTGTTCTCTGCCTCCTTACCAGTTACTAAGGGAGTACCACAAGGTTCCATCTTAGGTACTATACTCTTCTCCCTATATATCAACAACCTCGATTCTCAAATAACCAGATCAGCCTTGCATTTCTTTGCAGACGATACAGTTTTGTATACATCCGGCCATACAATATCGGAAGTCAGGGATATACTTCAAGTTGATTTCGCACAGCTAGAAACAAATCTCATCAATACCAAACTCCTCCTAAACGCTAAAAAAACTAAGGCTATGATTTTCCCCCCTAATACTTCCTCTGTCACCCTCACTGTCCCACCTAAAGACTTCATTGTTACATCCCTAGGTGAACCACTGGAAGTTGTCTCTAAATTTAAATACCTCGGCTTTTGGTTAGGCAACAAGCTCTCCTTCAAAGAGCACATTGACGACCTGTCCAGAAGACTAAAAGCCAGACTAGGCTTCTTCTTCTGAAATAGGTCCCTCTTTCCCCTGGAAGCCCGACTCAGGCTTGTTCAGACCACCTTCCTCCCTTTACTTGACTATGGGGACATATTATACACTTGTGCAGCAATTACTAACCTAAACAAATTGAACATTCTTTATCACCGCGCCCTGCCCTTCATTACAAACTACCCATACCGAACCCACCATTGTGAACTATATGCAGCTGTTGGGTGGACTTCACTTACCATTAGACGCACACTCCATGCTGGCATTTGGACCCTAAAACTTCTTCTGAATAAATTACCAAGCTATTTAGTAGCACTTATCCGTACTGCCCACAGCTCTTATTTACTTAGGAAATCAGATTTTATCCTACTTGACGCACCTAGGACTTGTACCTCCTTTGGCAGACGAGCCTTCTCAAGTGCCGTATCAACTATTTGGAACCAGCTGCAATCCACTCTGAAACTATGCAGTGTAGTCTCAGTAAATTTCTTCAAAAAACTGGGGGCTTCAAAAATAAATGACACCTGTAACTGTTTCTAAACTCCCTCCCTAGCTTTCTCCTTACTTCCTTAGTTTGTTCTCACTACACTGTAAACAACTTGTACTAAATATTTTTTGGGTTTTTGTTTTTCACCCAGGACTGTTTACCCATGTACCTTGTAGGACCTGGTCCGCCATTTTTGTATTGTTATGTTATTGTCTGCATTGTATATTTGTTGTAACCATGCACCCAGGACCTCCTTGTGAATGAGCTTGCTCAATGGAGCTTTCCTGCAATAAACTTGAACTTGAACTTGAACCTCATGGACGCATAGGTTTGGTAAGTTGTGTTCCTGAAAATATGTGCACATTGCACCAAGTGGTAATGAATGGTGCCAGCAGGCAGCAGTGCAAAACCAGCACAAACCTGTGACACACAGGTAGGTGACTGTTACTTGCATTGCTGACTGTATAACAACTGTGTAGCCATCCACTGTTCCACACACCCACAGATACCTGTCCAAATACCACAAATCATCTCACAGCATCCCATCCCACCAGTGACCCATGTACTCACCGTTCCAACATGCATAAAGAATGATACGCAAGTCAGTCTCAGTTCAGTAGTGCTGTGTTTATTAATGTATGTATGGCAACTACGTCGTCAGATGTCTGGTGGTACAACAAACCATGTCCATCATTGCATCATGAGCCAGACAGAAATGTAGCTGTAGTGGTACACATCAGTGACACGACATGCAATCTGTCGAGGTGCCTTGCCATACACAGTGTACTCCATGTATGAAGTACTACACTGCACACATACCTATGATGCAGATGTCCAAAACCTTGGCACAGTAATGAGCAAACATTAGGCACAACAGACCAACAACATATGTGACAGTGCATCATATGGAAAAGTGCCTGAGTACTACGTCTGTTATGTGCACAGACAAAAGTAAACATAAACAAAGAAACATCAGTATAGTGAGTGATATTGTCACTCATTTGTAGTGACATGTATTTCACAGCTAAGAAAACTGTGACCCTTAGGGACTCATACAGCATTGCATATTATGTCATACATCCCTGATATGTGTTTCTTTCCACCACCAGGTATACAGAAGACAGTACTGGATGGTACCGACACAAGGTCGCATGGCAGACACCAAATGTCAGCAACAGTAGATACTGTGCAACAACAATAAACAAGTCAGAAATACACAGCTGTGCAACAGACAATGATGCAACTCCATAATGTCACCAGTAGAGTGTGTCATTTGTTAATAGTAGCATACAATTCCAGCACTTTACATTCAGTGCTGTACATGGTTGCAATTGTACAATAAAGACATCTCTGAGCTTATACGCTGCTGTGCTTTTTGACAAACATTTTGAACAGTTGTAAAGCAACTACCAGTAGTGTGCTTTGAGATCCACTGATTCACAATGAACCACTTCTCATACAGTGTAGCTTACCATCTGTACTGGGTTCCCTGAGTAACAGTATGGGGGATAACACTTGGTAACAACAGGTACCATTCTAACTAAAGCCACCACAGAACAAGTGGCATTCAATAACATGGGGAGAACAGCCCTTGAGCTCACAGTGTTGTCCACTGGAAATCTTCACTGTACAGATCCTGTGTGAAGCTCGGAACAGCCAATTTGGGTTCAGGATCCAACGGGGTAGCATTCCTGGCACCATGTGTGTGAGTATTGGTAGAAGAGGGCAAAGTGGATGAGGCACTTGAGGGGATGCTGCCTTGCTGTGGGTTTGAATCCAAATGTGCCTGACACGAGACAGTAGGTGGCAGTCCTGTACCACCACCTGTCACCCTCATTCCTATCCTAGGGTTGCTAAGCATGGGTGTCTGGTACATGGTATGGGAGGACAGAGAGCCACATGGGACATCATTGGCATGCTGGATGTTGCCATGAGTGACTGTGAGATAAGCATTGTGGGACATGACAGGGGTACAAGCGGTGGCCATAGTGCCTTGAGTACTGCCGATCTGGGTGGGACTTGTTGCAGTACGGGTGATGCCTGCATACATACTTGCTGCGTTACCAGTGTCTGCAGGTGGCACACTACCCTGTGGCTGGACAATGACATTTGTGGCTGCCTGTTGGAACTGCATAGTTCAGAGTTTCACCATGTTACTAAAGAATTGTGCATTTTGTTCTGCCTCTTGCTTCCTTAATCTCTCCTCCATCTCCCTCTCCTCCCTAGCTCTCTCCCGTTCCAATTCATGCAGCTCTCGATGCTGCTGCTGCTGCAGCATCTGCCATGTGGGCTCAAGGACTGCTCCAATCAGGTCGGCCAGTCTTGAGTCTTTCTTCTTCTTTCTCAGGTTTTAAAGTGGTTGACATTCAAATGAGCGCTTGGCAGCTCTTCCCCCCGCCACCACCCGATGTATCGCTTAATGTTCCAGGGTGTTCATCATTCCCAGCACATGATGCAGCAGATGACACTGATGATGCCTCCAGCAGGTCATTATCCAAGGATGTCTGCTCATCATCCTCATCATCTGCAGAACAACAAACATTGTGTATGAGCATGCCACACATGGTTACTCGCAGGCTGCAACAGGCAAGTTGCATAGTACCTATTGGTAACATCTGCTGACTGACAGCACGCAACCACCCACCTCCATCAAAGCAGCTTGTTCATACACAGTGTACAACAGAACTGCCAGGTCTTGGCAGGTCCTGGCAGCATGCCCCAGCAAACCCCACTAAGCACCCTCCCAACCCCACCGAGCACCCCAACCACACCCACCCATATTTTGTTGTCATAACCAGTTCCCATGCAGTCAGCAGTATACAACTGCACTGCAGAATGCTGGACATGGTAGTATACTCCCTACCTCCCCAACTACATTAATGTAGTCATTGGCATGCGGTGCCATACGCACTCGAGATGCCTCTCGGCCGCATCATGCCACCTAGTATGTCCTACCCACCTCTCACCCCCCAGCACCCCACAGAGTGACTGACATTGCACATACCTGACTCTCCACCTGCCTCTACGTCAGCATCAACTACGCTGGGCTGGCATGACTCCTCCGTCCCCGCACCATCACCGTCATCATTGGATTCCACAGCAGAACTCTCCAGGACAAAGTGGGGTTCAGTTGTTGGCCTTGTTCCCAGTATTTTGTCCAATTCGTTGTAGAAGGGACACACCACATGCCCACCACCCGAGCGCCTGTTGCTGTCATGAGTCTTGTGATAGCACACTTTGAGTTGTTTTATTTTGTCTCGCATTGTTTGGAACTCCTTTCGATGCCATGTTCAAATAGGTATTCTAACATACTAACATACTATTTGCCAGCAGATTAGGCCTTACAGTCTATCGAGTCTGCTCGAACTTTAGATCCTTAGTTGGGTGCCGAGATCCTCCCATCCCTTGTGCTCCAGAAACCCGTATCATCCATCCCCACCCCCCTGGGACAGGACATCATCTGATACATCCACTTTCTGTGTCTGTCCCATCCTCTGAAGCCCTCCACTGTGGATCTCTGAACTAGCTCACCAGGCAGTGCATTCCAAGGGTCCACCACCCTCTCAGTGAAAAACCTCCTCCTCTTTTCCCCTTACCTTCCACCTTCCAACTTCAAACCATGCCCTCTGGTGATACCTCCTGCTTTAGTCTAAAGATCCCTCCATGTTTACCCTATTTATTCCTTGAGGTACTTGAAGACCTCAATCATGTCCCCTGTCTCTCCTCTCTCCAGTGAAAACAGGCAGAGCTCCTTAAGTCTGTCCTCATACGCCAAACTCTAGCCCTCGTATCATCTTTGTTGCCCTCCTCTGTACCTCTCTAGGAGCTGTATGTCCCTCTTTAAGGTGGTCTCTAGTACTGTACACAGTACTCAAGGTGTGGTCTAACCAGTCCATTGTACAGTGGCAGAATCACTTCCTTGCTCCTAGAGGTGATCCCCTACGATGCATCCCAACATCCTGTTTGCCTTGCTAGCTGCCTCCTGCACTGCTCAGAGTTATTCATACATGCATCCACCATGACCCCTAGGTCTTTTTCCCTTTGAGGCCTCCAGCCTCCCTCCCAGGGTGTACCTGTGTTTAGAGCTCTCGACCAAGATGCAATACCTGCACTTGGTGATATTGAAATTTAATTTCCATGTGTGAGTCCAGCTTTCCAGGGTGTCCAGGTCCCCTTGCAGGGCCAACCTCCCCTCTTCTCCCTCAACTACTGCTCCCATCTTGGAGTCATCCGCGAAGAGACTCATTTCACACCCTATACCCTCCCTGATGTCCGATATGTGTGCATTAAACAGGATCGGATGCAGGACCGAGCCCTGCGGTACCCCACTACCAACCTCTCTAGGGTTCGAGAGCTCCCCACAGACCACTACTCTCTGAGTGCATCCAGCTAGCCAGTTTTCAATCCATCTGACCATCAAAGGGCCTACTCCTAACCCCATCAGTTTCTCCACCAGACCATTGTGGGAGACAGAGTCAAACGCCTTGCTGAAGTCCAAGAATAATACATCCACAGGCTTACCCCTGTCCAGTTCTGATGTTACCCATTCATAGAACTCCACAAGGTTGGTTTGACATGCTCTACCTGGCACAAACCCATGTTGCCGACTATCCAGACCTCCCACCTCCTCCAAGTACACCCCCAATCGTTCCTTTAGTATACTCTCCATTAATTTTCCCACCACCGAGGACAAACTGATGGGTCTATAGTTACCTGGTACTTCCCTCGACCCCCCCTTTATGGATTGGTACCACATGTGCCTCTCGCCAATCCCTAGGTACCCTCCCTGTCTCAAATGACCTGCTGAAAAGCTCCGCCAGGGGTGCAGCCAGTATGTTCGCCAATTCCCATAGTACTCTCGGATGAATGCCATCCGGCCCAGGAGATTTGTCTTTCTTTAGGGCCTTGAGGGCTAACCACACCTTTTTGGTGGAGATAGCATCATCCGTCCCTTCCACCTCACTGGCCTTTTTATCTTTACCCAGATGTGACACCCCTGGGGTACCTCTCTCTCCCTCCTGCTCCATTTTTGTTGCTCCCCTGATCCCACTTACTGATGTTTCTATCCCCTTCGTGCCTTGCTTTGTAGATATCCCATCCCCCTCCCTAGTGAACACAGAGGCAAAGTACTCGTACTTCTGACACTTTCTGATATACCTTGGTGTTGCGACGTGCACTGGCCAATTTTGACTGTACCCATTCCTGTGTCCAGCAGTCAACAAGTAATTTCGTGGCCTCATCAGGCCATGTAGCACCACGGTCAGACATGCTTACACCTCCACTACCTACAATGCTGCCCACTGCCTGTGCAGGTTTTGGGTCACATTTGACTCACAGGTGGCTTTACTGGCCACGCTTCAGACCAACCACTCTGCTGATCCTCAGTTCAACGTGTCAGCCTATAGCCTGTTGCACAGACTGCTAAAACTCAAGCTTCGCTGCTTACTTCTGCTGTTTTTTTGCTGCTACACCAGCTGGTGGCATTAATTGGCATCCCCATGCCTGACAGATGAGGTTCACTACACTCGCGATCAGCGCTGTAACTTCCTGGTTCTTGCCCTTGTTTACCTCCCAGACTGCACCAGTGCACTGCCGCAATGCATTGAGGAATATTAGAGGACTGGAGTGTGCACAGTCACGCGTCCACACTGCAGGTTGTAACGTTACAGACCTGGAACTGTTACCAAAACTGTTGTAGAAACCACATACAAGCAGGTTTCTATAACGGTTTTGAAAACTCCTTCTGTAACATCACAGGTGTAAATGCAAACCGTTACAGTAACGGTTTGAGCCCTGTGTAACGTTACAGAGGCATAGTGTGGACAGGGCTTTAGTGTCATGCTTGATATCTCGCTTACCTACTCTGATCACATCTCTACCCTGAGCAAAAATATACACAGAATACTGGGTATCGCTCCATGGTTAAAACGCTGCATGATTCTGAACATTCTCACTGCCACTGGCAAGTGAACTCTGATATCTGTGCTTCACTGTGTCTCCTCAAGTTATTCACAGGCTGCTGTGATAGATATCTCTTGACTGGCCACAGTCCAAAATAACATCTGCTTATTTGCCTTGCTGGTCCCATTCAGAACCCACCACTGCAACCTATACTAGTATCTTGGTTGACTCGCTCACCCCTCCCAATGTGCAGTGACTACACTGTCTGCTGTCTGACAGATACCCTGCTATGCAACCCTAATCCCTCTCTCTTATATCGGTTCCTTAATCCCAGATCCAGTCCCCATCACCTGCTCCTCTTTGACATCCTTCTTCTTGAGGTGTCATGTGGCTACATAATACAGAAAAAATTGCCTTCTCCATAGCTGTACCATCTCTCTGAAACTCTCTTCCTTTAGGCCTATGACCTGCCTGTCCCATTCTCTCTTTAGCATACAACTCATGGGACACCAACTGTCTGCAGCTATCCGCAACTGTACTATGTAAGTGTTGTTATAGTGCATGGTTGCTGCCTGTACATTGTGCTAATCTATGAATACCTCATGTTCATACATAATTTGAGTCGATTGCATTTGCAGTGTCTTGTGTGCACAAATGTTCTTACTCCATGGCTGCTGCTTTATTTTACAAATGCATTACATAAAGAATAATGGATGGGGTATTGTACATTATGAGTTTTTTTACACAGGTGTGTAATGCCAGGAGTGCGACGCACATGTGGCTTGTGATGGTATTATACATCGAGGGTTTGTAAAACATGAATAATGTAACACCCTATTCATTATTTTATATAATTGCTGTCTGGTTTAGTGCTGTGTCTTATAAAGCAGGCCAGTTCCTTTTCCGTGGCATATTGTTTCCGTCAGCATGAGATGGTGTGGCTTTCACTTTCAGTTTGACTGGCTGACACCAACGCCATAATAACCTGGAGCGACGAATTCACACTGCACTTCTTCCTACTGACTGGAATGTTTAATACTGTATTGTAATACCTGTTTTTGGTATTGTTGTCTTACAATGTCCCTGTATTCTGGTCACTTTATATTAACTCTTCACTACTATTTGCCTGATGAAATCTGATGCTTGTAAAGTCCCTGTTGTGCTAATTCTATGTAATGTAATCCTCGACTTGTATTTGCCTGATGTTCATGTATGTACCTTGTAATCTCCAGGGTCGCACCTGAAAATAGGCACTTGGCTGTCTAGTGTGCTTACCCATTTAACAAAAGCAAATAAATAAACAAACCGGATTCCATTTCACAGTAACCATCTGTTTTTTACAGCATTAGAAAGTGGTGTTACTCTAGTTAATAAATGCCATTACCAGTAAGTATATTCCTGTTCTTACCCCTTTTGCTCACTACTCTTACCATGACTATGTTTTGCCTATCTAGGCTTGGGTAGTTCCTGGAAAAGTCCCTTAGATCAGTACACTTTCCCGGTCAACACATAATAATGAATAAAAATAAAAAAATTAAAAGATTTAGATACTACACCACATCACCAGCATTGTATGTCCTCTTGTCATGGTGAGAAAAAACAGGAAAGCTCTGTAGGTAGCACACTCGCCTCTGAGGCTGGGAGATCAGAGGGCTGTGGGTTCAGTTCCCACATCTGGCACTTGGGTTAATATCCTAGTACTGACACTGTAGTGCAGCATGAGAGGGGTGCTGCACTTCTGAGGTGCCGTCCTTCGGATGAGACGTTAAACCGAGGTCCCATCTGCCTGGATTGGTGGTAGTTCAGGTGGATGTTAAAGATCCCATGGCACTTATCGAAAAGAGTAGGGGAATTTCCCCGGTGTCCTGGCCAAATTTCCCTCATTCGCTAACAATACCACCAATAGCTTAATCTGGTTCAAGGTCATTGGCTTTCATCTGTATTCCCCTCCCCCGGGTCGTGCCTGAAAATAGGCAGGATTTGTCTGGTGCACTTACCCGGTCAACAAAAACTAAATAAATAAAAAAACAAATAAATAAAAGCCAATGAGCTCAATGTCAAAGCACTGAAGCATGGGTGTTAGCAACACCTATGGTGTGCTGATGATTGCTAAAACAGATTGTGTGTCTGTGGTTTGCTATTTTCAGACTTTCCACTTTGTTTGTGAGACCTGTTTGCACCAGTCTATACTGGGAGGCAGTACTGTGCAGTGATTAAGAACACTGAGCTGCAAATCTGGAGAATTGGGTTTGAATCCCACAGCTTCCACTTGCACATTGTGTGGCCATGAGCAAGTCACTTAACTTCCCTGTGCTCCCAAGATGTGCCTGGAAACAAGCCTTGGCTGAGTGAGTGTTTCCTGGCCAAAAAACTATAAAATAAAAAACCAAAAAATACTGTCCTGGTTAAAGCCAAGTAAGCACTAATTCATTCATGGTGTTTTGCATATATTACCCATGATGGTGGTAGTGGTGGGTTAGGTGTAATTTGATATTTCTTCAGGAGGCCTGGGTTCAATTTCCAGTAGGTCACATTATTCCTTTCTCGCCACCACTTGTAATTTAAAATTTTGCTAAATTGCCAATGCCCTTCCAGGGTCACCTTTGCTTCAGTGATTTTTCATTGAGGTACTTGTCTTTTAAATTGCTTTCCTATTTTCGGAATACCCTGACCTAACCAACTGACATAATGTGGCTAATGGCAGACTGATGTGCCCTAACAAAGATAAAACATGTGTCTGTAGTCTGTGGCTCTCAGCCTTTGCACACTGATTTTATTTATTTATTTAAAATGTAATGACCGTGAAAGGCACACTGAGCCAAGGCTCGTTTCCAGGTGTGACCCGGGGAAGAGAGAAAACTTAGGATAATGCAAATATACAATATTTGAGAAATACAAATGTAACCCCCCCCTTACACATTGGGGTTTACTATAATGTCTTCCTGGCCTCCTTAATGCTCACTGCTAGGCTGGTATCCTGTCTTAAGTAGTTCTATTTATTTGTGTGAAAGTGCCATATTGAGCCTCTGCACCTGCCCTTTAAGAGAATAGCCAATCTATGTTTAGAAATTAGTCTGGGCTGGGTCCGAGTGATTTAGGGCTTGCGACTGGTTAGACAGTGTGTAATTTTGCTCCATTCTGCAGTCGCTGCTTGCTCAGAGTGATCTTGTATAGAAACTGAGGGAGCTTGTATAGAAACTGTGGTTGTTTACTGTTTATCTGCTGTTATAGATACATAGATACATAGACACTTTCGGCAGATAAGGGCCTATGGCCCATTCAGTCTGCCCATTTGAGCTTGTAAGTTCACTTTATGTTTTTCTAGAAGTCTGTTGCCCCTTACCCCTGACATCCAGAATCCCCTTTTGTCTATCCCATGCATTCTTAAATCACATGCTTGCTTCAGCCCCCACCACTTCCTCTGGCAGGGTGTTCCACTTGTCTACCACCCTTTCTGTGAAGAAATTCTTCTTCATGTTTCTTCTGAATCACCCTCCCTCCAACCTCATCCCATGCCCTCTAGTCCTAGAACATCTTTTTGACTGGAAAATAGTGTATTCCTGCACTCTGTTCCTCCCTGTAAGGTACTTGTATGTCTCTATCATATCCCCTCTCTCCCTCCTCTCCTCCAGGGAGTACATATTCAAGTCCTTCAGCCTGTCCTCATAGGACTTGTGATGCAATCCCTGTACCATCTTTGTTGTCCTCCTCTGAAACTTCCCTACCCTGTCTATGTCCTTATGTAGGTAAGGTCTCCAGAACTGTACACTGTACTCCAGATGGGGCCTCACTAGTGCCTTGTATAGTGGAATTATGCAAACAAGCAACTTTATTAAAGTGCACATGGCGTGAAACCGTCACAGCTCAGGCCCGTACCTCTGCTGGTTTTGAACCTAGTTCATCAGTTCGAAATCAGTAGAGGTATGGGCCCAAGCTATGGTGGTTTCATGCTCTGTGCACTTTAATAAAGTTGCTTGTTTGCACGTTTGAATTAAGTAGTGCTGTTGCTTGCCTTTTTTTGAATTTTTTGCAACGAGCACACTTATGCAGCTGGGAACTGGAATTATTCACTCAGTATAGTGGAATTATGACCTCCCTTTTCTGTTTGCTTTACCTGCTGCCATGTCGCAGCACCCTACCTTGAGGTCATCAGAGATGATAACCCCAAGGTCCCTTTCCTACTTGGTGCATGCTATATCCTCACCCCCCCAACTGATACTGTAAGTTGTTCCAGGGTTTTTGCACCCCATATGCATTATCTTGCACTTCTTTGCATTGAATTTCAACTGCCAAACCCTTGACCATTCTTCAAGCTACTGCAGGTCCCTCCTCTTTCTGTCTACACCCTCTGGTGTATCCACTCTGCTACAGAGCTTCGTGTCATCAATGAACAGGGAAATTCTGCCTTCTGTGTCCTACGCAATGTCACTGATGAAGACGTTGAATAGAACCGGTCCTAGCACTGATCCCTGTGGTACCTCAATGGTCACTCTTCCCTCTGTGGAGCGATAGCCATTTACCACCATCCTCTATGTCCTGCCGCCCAGCCAATTACCTACCCACCATACTACTGTCCTGCTTACTCCCATATTTCCCAGTTTGTTTAATAGCCTTTTATGTAACACAGTGTCAAAGGCCTTGCTGAAGTCCTGATAGACCATGTCCACTGCCCCCCCCCCGATCCACCTCCCTTGTCACCCAGTTGAAAAATTCAATGAGGTTGGTCTGGCATGACCTCCCCTGGTGAAACTATGCTGCCTTGGGTTCTGTAGTCTGTTGGCAACCAGATGTTCCACCAATCTCTCCTTTAGTAGTGCTTCCATGATCTTCCCTACTACAGAGGTCAGGCTGACTAGTCTGTAGTTTCCCGCTTCCTCGTTGTTCCAGCTTTTGTATAAAGGGACTACATCTGCTGTCCTCCAGTCTTTAGGTACCTCCCTTGTTTCCAGTGATTGGCTAAACAGGATTGCCACAGGTTCAGCCACCATCTGTCTTAGTTCCTTTAGGACCCTGGGGTGCACCCCATCTGGCTCCATTGCTTTATCATAGGTTTCATAGGTACGTCAAGCCATGTAGACATTGTGTCTTTGAAGCTTGCCAAAACATTAATAATTTTGAAAATTAATCTTGTCTCCAAATGCCAAATCAAGATTTATTTTAAATGAATCCATGTTGGGACTATCAACAACTTCGACTGGGAGCTGATTCCGTACGGGAATGACCCTATGGCTAAACCAGTGTCTTCTTCATAACAATTTACATTTGGGTAAATATAGTTTATTAGCATGACTTCTAGTAGTAGCTTTCTTATCAATAGGAGTAATTCCTAGTTTGTTAATAAGGGTGGGGTCATATATTGCTCTGCATAGTAGGCACATATCTCCCCTTAGTCTTCTATACTGGAGAGTGTATAAATTAAGTAATTTCAGTCTAGTCTTGTACGTCTTGTTTGACATTTCTACAAGGACTTTAATAAATCTGTGTTGTACTCTCTCAATTTTTAAGATATCCTCCCTATAATATGGGGACCAGACCTGAGCACAATATCCGAGATGTGGTCTCACCAGGGCAATATATAAAGGGAGTAGTACTTCAACCCTTCGACTAGAAATATGCCTGAGTATACAATTAAGATTTTGATTAGCTCTTCTAATTTGTGTCTTGCAGTGGTTTCTGAAATTTAAGTCAGGGTTAACAATTATACCCAAATCTCTTTCCTGATCCATTTCCAATAGGACTACATTCCCAAGTTTATATTTTTGATGTTTGTTATGCATGCCTACGTGAATAACTTTGCATTTTGTGGGGTTTAACATTAAATTGTTAATACTGGACCAAGTCAAGACTCTATCCAAGGCTAGGTGAAGAGCTGTACTACTTTCTGAGTTGTTTAACACAGCACCTACTCGACAGTTGTCTGCAAATTTTAGTAACCATATATTGGGGTCACTGATAGTTAGGGTAGAGACATAAATATTGAAGAGACATGGTCCCAACACAGACCCCTGAGGGACACTGTTGGAGACAGGAGCCCAATTAGAATACTCTCCATTTATAGTGACCCACTGTATTCTTCCTTTTAACCAGTTTGTCACCCAGTTGACTATGTATGTGTTTAGATTAAATACTCTCAAGGTATTGATAAGTTCATAATGTGGCAATTTATTGAATGCCTTGGCAAAATCCAAGAAGACAAGGTCAACAGATTCACCCTGATCAATTTCTTTAGTTACTAACTCATAAAAAGTTAATAAATTAGTTTGACAGGATCTAGTTTTGGCAAACCCATGCTGGAGTGGGTCTACTAACCCAGATTTATTGAGATACTCCTGTATATATTCTTTGATGATGCTTTTGAGTATTTTGCTCATTAGAGAAGTTAAGCTAACAGGTCTATAATTCTCTGGATTAGTTTTAGGTCCTTTTTTACGGATGGGTACCACCGTAGCTACACGCCAATCTTGAGGGACTTCCCCAGTATTAAATGAATGTTGCAGAACATTAGTAAGAGGAAGATAGATATTTTTGGCAAGCTCTTTTAATACCCTAGGGTGGATTTCATCAGGGCCTGGTGATTTATTTTCATCCAATTTACTTAACTTGTCCAGGACTACATTGGGTAATATGGTAAGTTCCCCTATGGAAGATAGATCAACTGTATTCACTACCCCATCATTGCTTTTATTGAACATAGTACAGAAGTATTGCTTCTGGATACTGGCGGCTTCTTGATTTGTAGCCAGTGTCCCATCCCTATTTAAGAAGGGTCCTATAGTGTTTACCTTCCCCCTAGTTTTAGTGACGTGAGCAAAGAATGCTTTTTTGTTATCTTTAACTCTGTCAGCCAAGTACAATTCATACTTGGATTTTGCAGACTTAATCATAGTTTTAATGTTTTGAGCTATTAACCTGTACTTAAGAACAAGGTGTGTGAACCCTTTTCTTATTTTCTGGAAAAGTCTTTTTTTTTTTTTGTTAATCATACGTTTGATTGAGGAATTAAACCATAGAGGGGTTATTTTATGACTATTATTATATTTTTTTGTTTTGGGGATATTGTTGTTAATGAGGTATTTAAGTTTTCCAATCATTAGCCCCCATTTACCCTCAACTGACTGGTTAATGAAATCTTTGGGCCAATCCCAGTGATTAAGGCTAGTTTTTGTAGTTTCAAAATCGGCTTTGTGAAAATTCAAGGTTTCAGTTAACCCAGTGGTTGTTTGTTTTAGATTCCCAGTGACCTGAAGTAAACAATGTTGTGATCACTATTGCCCAAGGGCCCACCTATATTAATATTAGAAATACAATGCTCAGTATTGGTTAACGTAATGTCTAATATTTTGTCATTTCTTGTAGGGTATTGTACTTTTTGTTCTAAACCCAATTCCTGAAACAAGTCCATATAACGGCCTTCGGTTTTGCTTGCTGTTATGGCTGTAGGCCAATCGATATTTGGTAAATTAAAATAACCAAATGTCATAAGGTAATTAGATGGATCCAAGTTCCCTATATAATTTAATAGTGCACTGTCATTTTCAGGAGATATGGAGGGGGGTCTATATACCAAACCTAAAATAAAAGGGGGACCAATCTGGGGAGAAAGTTTGATCCATAATGATTCCAGGTTAGGAGAATCTACTGGGATTGCTTCGCTTATTATATTATTTTGTAGATAGATGGCAACACCTCCACCTTTCCTATGGACCCTACTTTTAGAGTATACATTATATCCCTGGATGGCTTTATCCCAAGGATCATTTGCTTCCCATCAAGTTTCAGTGACCAATGCAATGTGAATGTTGTTTGTTTCAGGAAGATATTTGAATTCTTCAAATTTATTGGTTAGACTTGTAGCGTTGATTAGTACAGCTTTCCAGCCTGTGTTGTTAAAGCTATGTAGATTGAATGATTGGCTTGGTTTCATATGGTCACTAGGGGCCTTCTCCCCATGATCCAGTTTAAATGGAATTTAATAACTCTATTGATTTTTTTCCCAAGAATCCTGGGCCCGAGGTGGTTGTGATGCATGCCATCCCCTTTAAAACAGTTCCTTTAGGACCCTTTCCTGTGTAAAGGGACCTGTGTCCATTTCTGTGCCATTCCCTCCCCTTGTTCTCCCTTCAGGCCCATTACCCTCCTCTTCCTCAGTAAAGACTGAGCAGAAGTATCTGTTCAGTATGTCCGCTTTACTGTTGTCATCCTCCACGCAGCCCCCATCCTCCCCCCTTCAGTCTCATTATCCCCTCCCTTTACTCTTCTTTTTTCACTTATGTACCTGTAAAAGGTTTTGTCACCTCTACCACTGATTTTGCGATGCGCTCTTCTGTCTGAGCTTTGGCTTCCCTTACTGACTTCCCTGCCTCCCTCCCTTTGCTTCTCCTGGTACTTCTCCCTATCCCCTTCTGCCTGCATCTTTTTGTATTGCCTGAATGCAATCTTTTTGGCTTTGACTTTCTCTGATACCTCCTTGGAAAACCATAATGGCCTCCTCTTCCTTTTCCCCTTGCTATCCTGCTTAATGCATAATTATGTTGCTCTTGTAATCCCTGTTTTAAATATTGCCCACTGTTCCTCAACCCCTGATTCCTGTCCCATTCCCATTAAGCCTCTTTCAAGCATCTCCCCATTTTCCCAAAATCTGCCCCCCTAAAATCCAGGATATGTGTTTTTGTGCAGTTTGGTTCTGCTCCTTCTGTGATTTCAAACCTCAGTGACCGGTGGTCACTGTTCCCCAGGTGCTCCCCCACTGTTACCCCATCACACTGTCCCCATTTGTGAGCACAGTGTCCAGTATTGCCTTCTGCCAAGTTGGTTCCATGACCAGTTGCTTGAGAAAGGCACCTTGAAGGGATTCCAGGATAAATCTTCTGCTGGTTGATGCTGCTGCTGCTGGAAGGCTCCGGTCCACTTCTGGAATATTGAAGTCTCCAACCAGCACCTTAGAAACATAGAATTTGATGGCAGATAAGGACCGCTTGGCCCACCTAGTCTGCCCATTTCCCTCTACCTAATGGATAAACTGCAGATCCTAGTTAACCAACATCCTACTTCCATCTCCCCCCCACTAGAATTGCCTTATGTCTGTCCCATGCATTCTTGATTTCCCCCACTGTTTTTGACTCCATGACCTCCTCAGGAAGGTTGTTACATGCATCCACCACCCTCTCTGTGAAAACATACTTCCTCACATTACCTCTGAGCTGTCCCCCCATTATCTTCAAATTGTGCCCCCTTGTTCTTGCACATCTCTTTTTCTGAAAGATTCTACCTTCTTGGACTTTGTTGATTCCCTTGAGGTACATGAAAGTTTCTATCATGTCCCCCCCACCTTTCCTCGAGGGTATACATATTAAGCTCCTTTAGTCTCTCTTTTTATGTCTTCTGGTACAGACCCTGCACCATTTTGGTTGCCCTCCTCTGGACAGCCTTCACTCTGTCTATATCTTTGCAGAGATGGGGTCTCCAGAACTGCACACAGTACTCCAGATGGGGTCTCACCAACTGGCTGTACAGAGGGATTACAACTTCTTGTTTTCTACTGGTGATGCCTCTCCCTATGCATCCCAGTATCCCCCAGCCCTCCTTACTGCCTTCTCACATTGCTTGCCCACATTTAGGTCATCTGATATAACTACCCCCGGTCCCTTTCCATTTTTGTTGTTGTCAGTATCTCATCCCCTTGTGTACTCTTCTCCTGGGTTTTGTTTCCCAAGTGCATTACGTTGCACTTCTTTGTGTTGAATCTAAGCTGCAATACATTTGACCATTCCTCCAGCCTTGCCAAGTCCCTTCTCATCCTTTCTACCCCACCTTGTGTATCAACCCTGTTGCAGATCTTTGTGTCATCTGCAAAGAGACCACCACCTCACCCTTGTCTGCCATCCTTTTGATGGCTAGCATCAGCTCCCTATCTGTTTCTCCCTTCTGGGCTGGTGGTCTGTAGACCACCCATGTGCGGATGGCTGACCCCATTTTTCTTTCCAGCTTAACCCATAGTATCTCTCCCCCATTTTGTTCCTCCTGGATCTCTGTGGCCTTTATGCCATCTTTCGCATAAAGTGCCACTCCTCCCTTCCTGCTTGCCCTGTCTAACCTGCTTTGATTGCAGCTCGAACATTAGGATGGGAGTCACCTTGTTAGGTCCTGGACTTCCAGTAAGTGAACCAATAGAATCACTGGGGATCTAAAATGGAGCCTGTCCCTAGGGTCTTGTGGAAAGGAAATTCTGTAGTTTTGTAGTTTTGAGTGTTGGTGTCTAAATGGACCTGGAGGGGGAGTCCTGATTGTGACTGACAGTTCCCTCAGCCAACTGAACCTTTTGAATTACAAGGGAAATTCCCAGAACTGCCTGAAGCAGTGGATCCATTCTGTGCCACAGGTGCAAAAACACATTTCAGGAAGGATGTGAAAAATGACAGGTACTGTTCATAAGGAGGTGTGAAAAAATGGCAATGTTGAAAATCTGGAGTGAAACTATTAAAAATTGGTGAAGTTACGAGCATGCATAGAAACTGTACAACACACGCGCGTAATGCAGTCATTTTTGTGAATTGTTCCACCAAATTTACTACATGGGTTTTCTGGGACCCCACCTCATGAACAGTGGCACTGTCATTTGGTTAATCTGTCCTAGAAGGTGATTCCATGCAGCAACCGTAAAATCACCTTTTGGGACTGAGCAACCAAATGACAGTGACAGTGTTCACGAGGTGGGGTCCCATGAACCCCATGTTGAAAATTTGGGGCCACAATTCCTAGAAATGGCTGAGATAACAACCTAAGTTGAATCCCCCTCCCATTGACTCCCATTATACAGCTTAACACCATTGTGTCAGTGGCTCAGCAGGTAGCACACTTGCCTCTAAGGCTGGAAGATCAGAAGGCTGTGGGTTCTAGGCCCACACCAGGCACTTGTGTTAATATCCCGCATTGCAGTGCAGCATGAGCGGGGTGCTGCACTCCTGAGGTGCCGTCTTTCGGATGAGCTGTTAAACTGAGGTCCCATCTGTCTGTTCTGGTGGTAGTTCAGGTGGATGTTAAAGATCCCATGGCACTTCTTGAAATGAGTAGGGGAAATTTTTTATTGGAGAACACTTCATAAACAAAACAAGGGAAAATACAACAAGAGAATCAGAAAATACAAAAATAATGCAGAACATCAAGATCCATAAAAAAAAAAACACATTCCCTGCAAAACCCCAAAATACCAGAATCAGACCCAAAATTCCAAAAATGGAAAACCCCACTCAGAAATCCTATAATAACTAGAAGCAAAAACAGCTATCTCAACAGTCCTCCCATCCCAATATATAATGGGAAAACTCAAAAACAGTACATGAAGCACCCAACAAGAATCTACTGATCAATCAAAACCTATAAAAAGGGAAGAGAACTCCAACCTTTCCACCAATCCTGTATCTGGAAGCTAGAAAAGATACGTCTTTCTTTTTTAAATAACATTGTGATTTCAAACTCAATTTTAGTTTGTAAACCCAACAAGGATAGCTGTTTTTGTTGCAGCACAAACTGACATCTAGTTTGTCAAATTACCCATTTAATAATAGCCAAAATCACTCGAGTTGTCCCTAAATGAAATCTACTCCAAAGAATACTATCATACTGTCCATACACCAAAGTATTATAATTCATAGACCTTAGATGAGGGCTATTCCATGAATAGGCCAACACAGGCCATAAACCAGCAATATATGGGCATCGTAAAAAAAGATGTAACATCGTTTCCACCTCCAAACCACAACCCTCCCTTAGACAAGATCTGTCCTGAACATTTTTATGAAAATGATTTCCTCTGATATTTAGTCTAGAATGGCAGCTAAGACATGCAGAATCCCATACTTTAGGAGAGAGTCTGGTTTCTGTCACTTGGTGAAGGACATCAGCTAGGACTATAGTGTCTGGTAAAACCAGACAGGGTTCTCTAAAACAGATCTCCTGTAACAGTTTACGGTACTCCAATTTTCTAGTAGTGTGAAAAAGATCAAAGGTTGAGATATGCCAAAGTTTCAATTTCTTACAAATTTCCAAAAGATAGGGAGAGAAACCCTGTTGGATGTTCCGAAATACCCCCTATTGCTGGGTTTCCCACTTCTGCCAAAAATAAAAGCATCTATTTTTAAATGAGGGAACCCAAGGTAGTTGACTAAACAGTAAAATGGGAACAAAATTCGCATAAAGAAATTTAGTAAAAAGAAAAAAATCACAGAATTGATCATGTTCAAACCACCATCACATACAGGCCAATAGGTACTATATCGCTTTATGGAATTAAGCCGACTCCCCCATAACAACTGAAAAGCCACACTATACATCTTAACCTCTAATTTGACAGGCAAAGGATACAAATAACTAACATTCAGAAAGATAGGCAAAAGAAAAGTTTTATACATATAAACTCTTTTCTTTTTTGTCATAGGAAAGCCTTTTCATCTTACAGCTTTCTTCTCTGCTTGGGCCAAGGCAGTTTCCCAATTGTAACAGGCCGGGTCAGGAGCTCCAAACCAGTACCCCAAAATGTTAATTGGTAATGCAGATAAACCAACACCCCCTATAGCTTGTGGAGCTACTCCTAAAATACGGATTCCCACAGCCTTACTCTTTCGCCTGTTAATCCTTGAACCAGAGATAACAGAGAAAGAATCTACAACCTTTATAGCCCGCTCCCCAGATACTTGATCAGCTACTAGTATAGTAGTGATATTCGCATAAGCAAAAGCAATTGGAAATACACCATCCCTAGAATCCCGAAATGGTAAAATCCCTGGTACTGTATTTAATGTTCTCAATAAAGGATCCAAAGAAAAAACATAAAGAACCGGACTCGGAGGACAGCCTTGTCTGACTCCCCGCTGAATCAGTACAGACCTCCCCAGTCTGCCATTCACCAAGGGCCGAGATGAGGCATGTCTGTAAATAACTTGAAGCCAGTCTATAAACTCAACTGGAATGCCAAAATGTTATAAAACCTGAAACAAATAGGCATGGGGAACCTCGTCAAAGGCCTTAGCTTGATCAAGGGAGAGTAAATACACAGAACCACTCGACCCATCAAAAGCTTCCCTCAGTAATTTAGTAATATCTCCCATACCCCGTTGGGGAATGGCACAAGTCTGACCAAGTGAAATCATTTCTTGAGCTACCCAGGACAGATGTTTGCACAGTATTTTACACAGAATTTTCCAGTCAACATTTAACAAACTAATGGGCCTCCAATTTCTAAGATCCAAACTGTTCCCTTTTTTACAGAGAAAAATCAAAACACTGTCTGCCAAAGCCGTAGGAAAAGGAACCAAACCAGATAATATGTCATTATATACTTTCACCAAATATGGGCTCAAGAAGCCTACTGCTTTCCTATAGAATTCCCCTAGTAAGCCATCCGGACCAGGAGAAGAACCAGACGGTAATCCACCAATTACCTCCTCAACCTCTTTTTGTGAAATGGGAGAGGTTAGTAGGGATCGATCTGCTTCCAAAAGATCGGGTATCCGTAATGTATTAAGAAACTCATCCAACCCAGCTGTAGGAGGAGAGTTGTTACAAAAGGAAGCTTCCACAAACCTATGAACCACTCTCTCAATATCATCATCAGAGTTTACAGTTCGACCTATATCAGTCCTCAAGGCTTCCATATATTTAGATGCCACCCTTTGAGCACAACAGTCATAGGGGTTAACACCTTATGCTTTTCCCTGAGTGCCAAACTTCTGTTCTAAAAACAGAGAATGGGCCCTATCATACTGAAACTTACACATCTCAGTTTTAATCACAGTAATGTCCTCTGTGAGGTCATCTCCAGTTTCCACAGCCCGAGAAAGTAGCCTTTTTAGCCTATCTCTGAACTGTAGGTAGGTTAGATATTTAGTATTAGCTGCCCGTTTCACCAATGAGCTACATAACATTTTCAAATCTCGTTTTGAGTACTGCCACCAGAAAAGAGAACTGTCATATAAATCAAAAACAGAAACAGAAAACCTGGCCTCCAACTCATTATGAATGAGAGCCCAGATATCTGTGTCTGATAAAAGAGCCGAATTCAACCTACAGGCCAGGCTTATTTACAGGGGTTCCAACAAACACTGTAATCAATCTGTGGTCAGAGCTCTCAACTGGAGAAATCAAAAAAGATCGTACAGGGACCCAATGGGAGGCAAACCAGAAGTCAATTCTTGTAGACAAGTGACCCCTAGAGTAAGTATGCTCTAGTAAACTAGAAAAAACAGCTGTACAATCCCTCAGCTTGGCCTGCGTATACATTTTGTGCAAAATATTAGAATCAGAATATAATTTTTGTGTTCTACCTGTTTTGTCAGATAAAGATAATATACAGTTGAAATCACCTCCTAAAAAAAACAGATCTTGTGGTATACAAAAAAGGTAGAAGTTTCTGTAACAATGTAACCCGTTGGAATTTCGTCTGGAAATTATAGACATTTATAATACGCAATTCATGTGCCACCAGCCAGGCATCAAAAATGCACGCCCGTCCAGGAACCAAATCAATAATACGGGAAACATGGAGGTCAGGGTTCAGAATTAAAAACCCCACCCCTGAGCATGATTCCTCACCCAAGGACCAAAAAGAAGTATCCTAAAACCAATCATGTGACGCCCGGTAAGTCTCTTTAGCGGTATGTAACCGGGTGTCCTGAAGTAAACAAATATCAAGTTGGTGACTGGAAATGATAGAGAAAGTGGTAAGTCTTTTTTTATGGTTCTTTATACTATTGACATTTAAAGATCCCAAGGAAAGGTGTCACTCCATGATCAGGTGTTAGAGACATCTGCCATAATGGAAACCAGAGATTTTGAATTTTTAGTCCCCAATCTTTTGGACTTCTTTTTCTTCTTACCCCCCATTTGGTATGTACAGAGGGAAATTCAGAATCAGTCATATGTTTCTGTCTGTGAAGAAATCAGTGAAGAGGAATCCGAATCGCCATCCTCCTCATCCCACTGTTTCCTTTTAGCAAGAGGAAGGAATCTATTGGACCTGGGGAGACCAGCCTCACCCCCATCCATAGCATATTTGCCCAGTTTTTGGGATACACTGCGTGTCAGATGTCTATTTTTTTGAAATTCCCAGTCTGTGGAGTGGGGGGGCGGCATGGTGGGATTTTGCCTAGAAGGCCCCGGCACTTCAACAGAGCTAAGGTGACACTCCATATTATTAGGAGAAATGGGCAATACTGGATCTGCAACCGCCTCAGGGGCTGTGGTACCTGGGGAAACCACCTCCTGCGATGCTAGATTGACTGGGATAGTGGAGGGTGATGGCACTAGCCTTGTAGGGAAGAATCAACAACAGTAACTTTTACAGAGGATGAGGAGGGCCAGGGGTGGGACACATCTATAGGGTAATCATCTCCTGAAAGCCGTTGTGGTTCTACTTCTATATTTTCTGTAGAGTCATCCCCTCCCATATTATGTGAAGCCCAGGGACAGTCTGTGAAAGTGTGGGTGGTGTCCTCACAAAGACTGCATATAACAGGAGTTTGGCAGGTGAATGCCACATGGCCAGCCCCCCCACAAAGGGAACATTTCATTTTATTGCAGGCACTGCTCAGATGAGTATGAGTCCCACACCTGAAACAGGATCGAGGCTGTCCAGCATAAAAGATAAAGCCTTGGTCCCTCCCTAGGTAGAAGCAACTAGGTAGGTGTTGTATAATACCTTGAATCTGAGGCAGTTTGACCCAAACTCCCCAGTCCAAATATCCTCAGAGTCAATAATAGGGTCTGGAAGACCTAAAACAGAACATTTTGGCCTCAACCAGAATAAAATATCTGATATCGCCACTCTTTCATTTTTAAATAACACAGTCACTGTTCTGTAAGCAGGCTTGGTTAAAGGAATAGCAGCAAAGACCTTCCATTCAGGGTTACTGTGAACACCTTGCTAACGTTCCCAGAAGAGCTCCAAACCCTCAGCAGTTTTAAAGCTGATATCAAAATTTGGATCACCTGAGGTATGAATTAAGGCATAAATGTCCTGGACAGAAAAACCCATACTGTCCTTCAAAAGTGTATGGCCCACATATACTCTATCGGGGTGCAATTCCAAGCCTCCTTTATATTTTAGCCGTACTGTGTTTCACCGTTTAGCAGGCTGAGGAGGAGCATGAAACAGTCCTGCATATGTTCTGTGGGATGAGTTCTGACCACGCTCAGGATCGGCTCCTGCAGTACTCGTAGAAGGACATGGGGGGGTAGGATGGTCCGGGCCAGGCCCAGGGACATCAGACACTGGGTTCAGAGCAATAGGATTTCAGGGGCATGCAGCTTCTCAGAAGCAGTAAGTAAAGGAGAAACCTCCGTAGAATCTTATTGCTGTGGAAAAAGAAATGGAGAGTCAGACAGCTCAAGACAGGAGGGAAGTTCCATAAGGTTAGAAGGAGCAGACCCCGGTCGTTGAGGGGACACCCAAGGCTGATTTGGGCCAGATGTAACCCACCCAGCAGCCTGTAAGGCCTCAGCAACAGTATGCCCCATAACCAACATGTTATGATCAAAATTAGAGCCTTCCCCAGATAAGTCGATACTCCAAGGAACAGGAGCAAGCAGTGCATCGCCAGTCACAGGATCAGACAGCTTCTGAGGAATGTCAATTCTAGAACCAGTGTCCACCCCAGAACCCACTCCATTTTGCACATTTAAAGACAAATCTTGAGCAGCAGAAATAACTATAGTTTTACTAGCAGTTCCCTGGGATGTCATATGGGAACCTTCCGTGTCCATGGAGGCCGGTATCTCACCAATCACCGGATCCAGGGTTGCAGCAGACCTAGTGCCACACTCTGTCATGCAAACATTAGACAAACTGACAGCTTTTGGGGAAAGCGGAGCTCCAATAGGCAATACTCCTGTCTTTAAATCCAAGAATCTGGCTGTGATGTTTGCAGCGCTCTTCTTCAGCGTGAAGCACCCACAAATACGCACTTCATGACTGGAACTGTTGACAGCTCGGGAAGTCCGCTCTCAGCAATGAGTCTGCTGAAATAACTGGTGCCCCAGAGGAAGCCACACAAGCTGGAGAAGTAATCAAGCGGCGCTCAGTAGGAGCGATAATGCAGACGGTTTCAAGCATAGATAGGTCAGATTCAGGATTCTCAGTAGCAATATCCACATCCATCACCTCAGAGATGGAAGAAGCCCCATACACGGAAGGAACTGAGGAGGAGGCCAGCTCCTCAGCTCCAAGGACCATCTCACCTCCACCAGGATCCATGGGAGCTGCCATCTTGGCCAGAGACCAGGGTGACAAAGGGTTCCCCTCAGGAGAGTAGGGGCATTTTTATTAAAAATCAAAACAGAAAATACAGAGAACAAATCATAACTACAGATACAGGCAAAAAAGGAGAATCAAGAGAACAAATAGCAAACTTATACAGCAAATGTAAAACAGAAAATAACTCGTCAGAAATCCCAACCCCCCAATAAAAGTAAAAGAAAACCCAGAATAAAAAATGAGAAAAAACAAACAAGTTGAATAAAATGTAAAAAACGAAAAAAAAACTGTTGTGAGGAATAAAAACTTCTCCAAACTATAAAATAAAAAAGTAAGATACTTAACAAAATATCTGTGAAAAAATTATCTATATTAGGTAAAGGACAACCTAATTACCAGAAATCCCAATACCGTTCCCAAATATTCAGTTTAAGGACTTTCCTCTCTCCCTCTTTCCCTCTCTAATGCGATCTATATTCTGTACAATTTTTTCATAAAGCTCAGCAGGTGACACGTACTATTGTTGGAACAGAAAGCAACATCTAACTTGCCATACCCAGTATAAAATAACGACAGCCAGTAAATTCATTGTACTGGGATTAAATCTGCCCCAGTCCACAGGAAACAGACTGAAAAACAATGTTCTGGGGTCCCACGATTTCCACACATGTTGCCAATATCTACGTTGCCAAAGGAACCAAAATTTAATAATATAAAGACATTCAAAATATAGATGAACCATGGATTCAAGTTCCATGGTACATGAATCCCTAAAACAATATCTGTCCTGAATCTGTTTATGCTTGTGGTTACCCCTAACATTAATTTTCCTGTGGACTCCGAGCCACGAAATATCCCACATAACTAAAGGAATTCTTGTATCAGTTAAACAATTTCCAATCCTGTCCCTCTCAAGCATAGTAAATTCAGGGAAAACTTCTTCTGAGAAGCAGATATCCACAACAACCTGATACAAATGTTTTCTTGAAAGCTCAGTTACCATTTTCTTCGTGATTTTCCAAGTTTTAAACAGATCAAAAACAAGTGACCAATCTGAAGATAATACATATTTTCTCTTACTTTTATGTAAAAAGCAATCATTGTCCCATTCCTGCAAAATATCAGAAAGAGGGGCCTTAACCATCAAAACCCAAGGTTTGTCTGCTGACTGACAAATAGGCTTTAAGTTGGTAGTAAAAAAAAAAAAAAAAAAAACAAGCAGTTGAACCGAACAAACTCCCCCATGTCGATAATCAAAATATAAAACATTTCTTTTAACGAGGTTCAGCCGGCTTCCCCAAAAGCAAGAAAAAAAGATACCAATAAGAGGCACAAAAAACTGTTTAGGCACAGGAAATATATGAGCTACATATAAAAACAAAGGTAACAAACAAGTTTTAATCAAAGAAATCCTTTTTTTTTTCCCCCATGGACCACTCATTCCATTTGCAAACTTTCTCCCTCCCTTTATTCAGTTGTAATTCCCAATTGTATAGTGCCATGTCTGGTGCCCCAAAAAATAATCCCAAAATTTTATGTGGAGAATCTACTACCCTAATGACTCCAAGATGGGAATCCTCACCGTGAAATCCCGTTAAATTAAAACAAACACTCTTCTGAAAATTAAGCCTAGAACCAATACAATGCAGGAAAACGGGGAGAATTTGACACAATAAAAGCCCAACTGATGCCGTCTGTACTAGTACACACAGATCATCTGCATAACAAATGGTTTTTATTTTGCACAGTCCCAAACCCGATACACCAGGGAGACCAGGGGACTTCTGAAGGAGACGGGTAATCGGATCCCATGCCAAAACAAACAAAAGCGGGCTGACAGGACAACCTTGTCTGACTCTTCTACGAATGTAACATGGCTTCCCAAGCCAGCCATTGACATAAACCTTCACATAAGCCAATGAGTAACAAAGACAAAGCCAATTTACAAACATACAAGGAAAACCATATGCCCGTAGAGTCAACCAGATAAATTCCTGGGAAATACAATCAAAAGCTCTGGTTTGATCAGAATTAAATAAATACCCTGAGAGAGTCCCACAGTGCCCATGAGAGAACAAATCCCACACCAGAATTAAGGCATCTTGGATGGACCTACCCAGTACAGAGCAGTACTGAGATGGAGTAATCAAAAAGGGTAACAATTTCTGTATCCTATTCCCTAACAGTTTTGCGAAAATTTTAAAATCAGTATTTAACAAGGTAATGGGTTGCCAATTACATAAATCAGATCTATCCTCTTTTTTAAATAAAAAGGTCATTAAACCTTCATACATTTGTTCTGAAAGACGGTCTTCGAACAAAAAAGCATTAAAGATAGCCAGTAATTGATTAGGCATAATTTCCCATAACGATTTATAGATTTCAGAAGGCAGACCATCCGAGCCTGGAGCTATCATATCCTTCAGGCTTGCCATGACCACTTTAACTTCTTCAAAG
This sequence comes from Neoceratodus forsteri, assembly GCA_016271365.2. NCBI lineage: Eukaryota > Metazoa > Chordata > Ceratodontiformes > Ceratodontidae > Neoceratodus > Neoceratodus forsteri. The sequence goes on from CM028132.1 coordinate 1,357,148,880, forward strand.
GAAAAAGGTTTCAAAATATCATGCTGCTGTACCATAGTCAAAGTAGGTAAATCCGATGCCTGTAACAATAAAGACATATCCTGAGATTCTGAAACTGGAGATTCAAAGGCGTGCTTAATAAAATCTTCTACACACACTGCAAAATATCAGATTTCCCCCTAACTATAATGACCATTTTTATCAGTAAGACTATACATTTGTTTAGCTTGACACCTCTGTCTTCAGTCTTCATACGGGTTAAACTGACTTTTCTTTCCAGAAGTTCTAAATTTTTGTTCAAAATCCAAGGACTTCTGTCTGTCATACTGAAGTTGCATCAGTGTTTGTTTTATATCACATATACGTTCCCCACAATCTAACTTTGATAAATGGACTGCAGAAAATAAGTTATACAATTCAGTCCTCAGAAGCCTAGATTGTCGATGATGACAGTTGGCTGAAAATCTGGAATGTAATTTAAAATAGGCTGTAATACATTCCTTGGTGTCCACCCACCAGTCAATCACAGAATCATAAACAAAAATCACAGTACGCCTATCAAATATCAGTTCTAGAAATCCCTTATGAAATACCGCATTTGACAACAATTGAGTATTCACCCTCCACACTCCAGGCCTGTTAGCAGTCACATGACACAAGTGAATCATCAATCCTAACAAATTATGGTCCGAGGTTTCAATAGCCAAAACAGTCCCCTCAAACTCTCCAGTGTTCCGTGAACAAAGCCAAAAGTCTATCCTAGATGTTAATCGACCTTTCAAAAAAGTATATAAAGAATTCCAAGCAAAAACATCCACAAGATCTAGCTCCCTAACTATAGTTTGTAATTCATGTGAGTCACAATACACCTTCCCAGTTGGCTTAAAATCTAGGCTAGAATTGAAGTCTCCCCCATAGAACAATTCTATTGGTCAGCAAATAAGGCCTAATCTTCCGTAATAGATGTACTCTAGCAGCTTTTTGCTGAGGAGCATATATATTTCTAAGCCTATAGTTCAAACCATGCCAAATTATACCCAAAATCATTGCTCTCCCAGGCACCAAATCCACCAATTTCTGAAGCAAAAAACCCATCATAGAAAAACAAAACCCAAGACCTGAACATAGATCTTGACCAATGGACCAGTAAAAAGTATCCAAAACCCAATCCTTAGTAGCCCGTTCAATATCCAGAGTAGTGTAAAACCATACATCTTGCAAAAAATAGATATCATAAGGCAAGGACTGTAAGGTCAAAAAGGTAGCCTTTCTTTTATACACTGACCTAATGCTGTTGACATTAAGACTAGTTAAGGCAAGGGAGGCCTGATTTAAGGACATAAAAAATAATCAGCAAGTGAGAGAGAAAAAATCAAAAAAGAATACAGTCATTTCTTTTTCCGAGATCTTGTAGACCTCTTCTTCAATCCTGCCCCCAGGGTATCTGGTAGTGGAGCAAGAACAGGTGTCGACTCAGCCTGAGAAGAAGGGAGTGACACGTCTGGGTTGTCCCTGTCCATAATGTCAACCCAACTCTGCAAAGGTTCATAAGGATTGTCCACCTGTACCAAGAACTGCTGCTTGTCCTCTATCAGTTTAGTGGACCATAGTCTAGTATAAACAGGATGGAAATCCTTAGTGACATCCCCAGTTCTTTCACCAGATACCTCAGGTAGAGAGGGAGGTAGATCTACCAACTGTACTAGAGGTGGGACAGGTGGAGGAGAGGACAAAGGAGGAGGGGGGTCTACAAGAGGCTCCCGAGGTTCAGGTTCCCGACGCTGAGGAACAGTGTGCCCCTCCGCCAGATCAGTAGATGGAGTGAGACCATCCTTTCCAGGTGCTACAGGATCCGAACCCAGGGAGTGAGTCTTGGCAGTTTTGGCAGATTTAGAGATGTAAAAATCATACTCCATATATTCTGCTGTGTTATGGGCAGCCCATGGGCAAGCAGCAAAAACATGAGACTCATCTCCACAGAGATTACAAGAGGGGGAGACTGTACAGGACAGCACTGAGTGTCCTAAAGCACCACACATTGAACATTTGAGCTGAACACAGTCAGAATTCAGATGAGACAAGGACCCACATCGATAACACGAGCGAGGTTGTCCTGGATAAAACAAAATACCTCAGTCTCTCCTGAGATAAAAACAGTTAGGGCAATGTTGAATCCTCTCCTCAGTCATTTTCAGTTGCACGTTAAATTTTCACCCCCCAGTCCAAAACCCATTGTCATCAAACAGTGCATGCGGTACACCATTTACAGTACACTGTTTCTCCAGCCAATAAAGTATATGCAAGACATTGACCCCCTCATTGCGAAATAAAACCATAATCACTTTAGCAACAGGTCTAGTGATTGGGATGACCACAAAAGGTTTCCATATAGGGCTGGAGAGGACTGCATAATACGCAGCCCAAAATGTATCCAATAAACGAAAAGACACATCAAAATTATGGTCCCCAGAGGTATGTATAAAGGCATAAACTTCAGAAGGTTTAGTGTTCAAGGAATCAATAATCAAACGTTTACCCACATAATTCCAATCCGGAGGAAGCTCCAGCCCACCTCTATAATAAATTCTGGCTACAAAATGTTTTCTAGAAGGCACTTCAGAGTTTTTAAATAAAGAGGCATAGCTAGCAGGCCGCTTGTCACTGTTATCTCTTGAACCCTGTTGATCCAAATCCCCAACCGAACCCAGAGCCAAGCCCCTGCCCAAGGAGGAGGCAGACTGACCTGGGGGTGTAGACAATGTTTGCAAACCAGCAGTGCCTGCATTGTCAGGGAAAACAGCCGAAATGGGCAAACTAGTAGAAATAGGCTCCGGCGGCTGAAACGCCATGCCTGCAGTAGCGTCTGGCGTAGGTCACATAGGGCTGTCAACCACACCCGGAAGCTCAGTAGCGTTGTGGCGACTCCAAATCAGGAAATCCCTGTTGTTCCTCACGTAAAGCAGCAGAAGAGGGTTCCGGGAACGAAACCAACACATCGCCCGGCAAAGGAATACGGGGATCGGGAACCCACTTGGTTTAGGCCTTAAAACATCCCGCTCTTTCTAATGCCAACTCAGGGGACCAGGACAGGTCCTTTGCCGTAAAGGGAAAGGAATCGCTATCATCAGCAGAAGCTACCAGACCCAAAGGTTCTACAGTCAAACCATCAGCTGGGTCTAAGTAGCTTTTCTTCGTCGTACCCGGGAGTACTGTTGGACAGCAGGCCGATCGCTTCCTCTTCTTATCATCATCAAGACATTTGACATCAGGTACAAACTCAGTACTTGCCTCTTGTAAGGTTTGTTCTTCCTCAGCCATCATAGCCAAACCATCTGTAGGCAGAGATACATCCATACGAGTAGTTACAGTGTTACATTCACATTCTGAGACTATCGACTGTTCCAGCACCACGTCCTCACTCTCCGAAGTCCGAGACATTCTGAGGCCGCTCCAGCCATCCCAGGGGGGCCCCCTACTGCAAGAGTAGGGGAATTTCCCTGGTGCCCCGGCCAAATTTCCCCCCATTCGCTAAAATACCACCAACAGCTTAATCTGGTTCAAAGTCAGTTGGCATTCATCTGTAGCCCCCTCCCCCGGGTCGTGCCTGAAAATAGGCAGAATTTGTCTAGTGCACTTACCCAGTCAACAAAAACTAAATAAATAAAATTTGTTCAGTTTGCCGGTTGGCTTTGAAGACTGCAAATGTGTCCCGGTCCATAGAAGATCGCTGCTCCTGACCTCCAGGGGGTAAGTATGGGGTAAGGGGTTGGGGTGTGGGGAGGATGATCCACAGAGGGAAGGTGGAGGGTGGGGGAAGGGAAATGGGAGGATGACAAGGGACCTTTTTTTTTTTTTTTTACAGGGAGAAAAAAGACTTCGGGATGGTTTTCTTTATTTCACAGGTTACCAAAAATATTTAGGCACACTGGGGTTGTGGGATGCCACAATAGTGTGCATGTGTGTGTAGGGGCATGCCATCATGGGGATTAGGCACACTGAAGTCGGCACTTGAAACAGTCGGGTGGGAGGGGCATCTGACACCAGGAATGGGCATCCCAGTGTTGGAAACATAAATAAAAAATTATTTTGGCAAACTGGGGTGGGTTCCCAGTGTGTCACATTAATGGGGGGAGGGGGCACCCCAATGTCGGCTTTCTGGGGAGTTTGTGGCTGGTGGCAGGAGCCACCAATGTGGAAAGTCATGCTGTGACTCATTTATTTATTTATTGAAATGTTTCACCAGGAAAGGCACAGCAAACAAGCAAGGTGCTCAGTGGCAGGAGCCGACAAGAACCATAACTCCGGCCATGCGCATTAATGTGCACTGTAATGTGCATGGCTGGAGTCTTGTCAGCTGCTGCTAACACGGAGAAGGTATGTCTGTGTGCCTGGTTGCCAGGGAGGGGGAAGGTCCCACTACAATGAGGAAACTGTCCCTCATTGCAGTGGCAGATTTCTTTCAAGTGTGGTCCTTTCTCTCAAACTGCTGTCATAGACAGCCCACTGATTCACTGGTGCCTGAGGGATGAGCCCCATAATGTGTCAACTGCACTGGGCAGAAACTCACACACCTCTAAAATGTCGTACTGTCCCAAGATGTTCCTTGCACATGCGAGCAAGCAAACATAAGAAAGGGGGATAAAGCATTTTTTAGATATATAATGGAACAAAGAAAGAGTAAAGGAACAATAACACGGCTGGCTACAAAAGAAGGGCAGCTGGTGGAGAAGGATGAGGACAAGGCGGAAGCTCTCAATGAATTCTTCTGCTCGGTCTTCACTCCAGAAGACATAGAAAATGGTGCACACCTACCCAAGTTACATGACCCCAACAGTGGAGTGAATACCTGCCCCTTTCCAGAGGAAAGGTTCCTGAAAGAACTGTCCAAATTAAGGGTAGACAAGGCTACGAGACCAGATGGAATACACCCTCAAGTTCTGAGGGAACTTTGAGAGGAACTTGCCGCCCCACTAGCTGAGCTTTTCAACAAGTCACTAGAACATGGCATAGTGCCTCAGGACTGGAGAAGGGCCACACTTGTGCCACTACACTAGAGCGGGAGTAGAGAGCCAGCAGAGAACTATTGCCCTGTCTGCCTGACCTCAGTGGTAGGTAAAATAATGGAGTCCTTGCTTAAGGAGAGAGTAGTGGGGTACCTGAAAGTAAGTGGAAAACTTGACCAAAGGCAGCATGACTTCACAGCAGGATGCTCATGCCAGACAAATATGACAGAATTATTTGACTGGGTCACTAGAGTGATAGACCAGGGTGCAGCTGGGGACATAGTATACTTAGACTTTAGCAAAGCCTTTGATACAGTTCCACACAGAAGGCTTGCAAGTAAACTGGAGAAAGCAGGGGTAAGACAAAAAGCAGTGGGCTGGATCAAGAGCTGGTTACAGGACAGGACACAGAGAGTTATGGTAAATGGAACTTTGTCAAAGGAAGGGAGAGTGGCCAGTGGAGTTGCACAAGGATCAGTACTTGGCATGATGCTCTTCAACATATCGCTATCACTGATGAACTGAAGGGGGAAGGTCTGCCTGTTCACAGACCACACTAAGCTCTGCAACAGGTTGGACACACAAGAAGGAGTTTCAGAAATGGAGACAGATCTTCGTAAGCTTGAGAAATGATCTGGGAACTGGCAGCTGAGATTCAACACCAAAAAAGTGTAAGGTAGTGCACTTGGAGAAGAGGAACCCAGGAAATAGATATGTCCTGGATGGGCAGCAATTAGAAGAGACAAAGTTGGAACGGGATCTAGGGTTATAATGACAGATGTTTTAAAAGTGGGAAAGCAATGTGAAAAAGCAGCACTTAAGGCAAACAGCATCCTTGGATGCATAGGTAGAGGTATTACCAGCTGAAAGAGAGAGGTAATCATCGCACTCTACAGGTCCTCGGTGAGACCACACTTAGAGTACTGTGTGCAGTACTGGAGGCCACATCAAAAAAAGGATATAAACCATCTGGAATCTGTGCAGAGAAGAGCCACCAAAATGGTGCAGGGTGTGTGCACCACGAATCCTGTGAAGCTAGACTCACCCAGTTAAATATATTGTAACCAGAGCATAGAAGGAACAGAGGGCACATGATAGAAATGTTTAAATTTGTTAAAGGGATAAACTCAGTACAAACTGGTAATCTATTCCAGGAGAATAGAACAGCATGTACAAGGGGGCACAACTTACAACTACTAGGCAGTAATTTCAGAACAAATATTAGAAGTTATTTTTCACCGAGAGGGAAGTGGACCCATGGAACAGCCTGCCACAGGATGTGATGGCAGCAAAAATAGTTGGGCAATTCAAATGGGCATGGGATAGCCAGTACAATCACCTCAGCAAGTTCAGTACTGGGGGGGGGTAGTAGTCATCTCAGGCAGACTAGATGGACCACACGGTCTCCTTCTGCTGACAAATTCTTATGTTCTTATGGTAATATCTGTCGGTTTGCTTTGGCTTCCATCAGATTTTCCCATCACTGCACTCTGTATACCAACCTTGGCTGGCTCCCTGACGTAATGTTACTTTACGCTGGATGATGTGATCTACAATATCATATGCAATCAGTTGCATCTGCCTCTTAAATCACTCCTTCAGCCTGCTCATTGTGCCTTTCCCTTGAGAGCGTCCCCTTGAGATCTTCTTTGGGTTGGGTGTCATTGACACTCAGGAGACTCCAACACTGGTATTTGTTCATTTATAAAGTACTCTTAGGCAGATTCCCTTACTTCATAAAGTTTTTACTGGTTAAGACTTCTACTATGGCTGGTTAAAGATCTAATGCCCCAAGAGCACAGACTAAAGCTGGAATGTTCACACTGTTAACAGCAATACCTTATTCCTGGTTGCAAATACAACAAGCATTTGTCAATGCTGAATGTTTGCTTGCTGGCATTGGCATTGGTAGTGTAGGAGTTACAGAGCTGCATAATAGGAATGGCAGTGAAATATTGAACTGAAGCCAACCCCATCACCACCCTGCAGATAGTGACAGGCATTGGGGTGTGCCTTTGGGTCATCAGCCATAACGGCCACACCATTTCGCCACACCCTACCGTGCAGACACCGACAAGTGTCACGGTGTGTCTTGGCGGTCTTTGGCCCTTATGCGCACCCCATTCCATCAGGAAATATTGTGAGATGGGTGCAGTATAGGAGAATGGGGTGAACTTTAGGGCCGAAGAGTCCAAGGCACACCTCATGCCTCTCAGTGGCTGCAGGGTGTGGGTGGGAGTGGAATGGTATGAGCATTTCAGGTGACAATCCCAAGTCACAGCCCTGATGCCTGTCATTCTCTACAGGGTGGGGTGTTATGGTCGGAAACCCGAACGCCTCAGGCATTCGTTGGTATTTTCACTCCAAATTTTCAAAATTTTTTTTTGTGACCCCCACCTCATGAACAGTGGCAATATCAGTTTGTTAGCAGCTGCTTTTGCCAGCGACTACGGCATTTGTCACCACAGGTGCAAAAACACATTCTGAACAGGATGTGAAAAAAATGACAGCTGTACTGTTCATGGGGAGGTGTAAAAAATGGCAATGTTGAAAATCTGCAGTGAAAATATTAAAAAAACTGGTAAAGTCACGAGCGTGCGTAGAAACTGTGCAATGTGCACCCGTAATGTAATTAGTTGGGGAATTGTTTACATCAGATTGTCAACACAGGCATTTTGGGACCTCGGTCATGAACAGTGTCACTGTGATTTTCTTTATCTGTCGAACAATGATTTCCCATAAGCGACCGCATTTCTGTGCTGAAAGTGTGAAAACACATTTGAGCCATGTTATGAAAATGACAGCTGTACTGTTCATAAGGAAGTGTGGAAAAATGCCACTGGTGAAAATCTGGACTGAAAATATTACAAATTCATGAACTTACGAGGTGTGTGGAAACTACTTAATGCTCACTTGTAACACAGTCATTTTGAATTTTTCACCAAATTTTCAAAATAGCCATTTAAGACCTCTGCTCATGAACAGTGTCACTGTGATTTTCTTAATGTGTCCCATACATTGATTTTGCACACTGACTGCGCCATTGTGCGCTACATGAGCGGAAACATGTTTTGGGTGAGATGTGAAAAATGACAGCTATACTGCTCATAAGGAGGTGTGGTAAAATGGCAATGTTGAAAATCTGGAGTGAAAATATTGAAAATTTGCGAACTTATGAGCATGCAAGGATCAGTGCAACAAACGCTCGTAAAACAGTCATTTTTGGGAATTTTTTCATCAAGTTTTTAACGTAGCCATTTTAACACTTTTGCTCATGAACGGTGTGACTGTGATTTTCTTAATGTGTCTCATACATTGAGTTTGCACACCGACTGCGCCATTGTGCGCTACATGTGCATAAACACATTTTGGGTGAGGAGTGAGAAATGACAGTGGTACTGCTCATAAGGAGGTGTGGTAAAATAGCAATGTTGAAAATCTGGGGTGAAAATAATGAAAATTCGCGAACTTACGAGCGTGCGTAGGAACAGCGCAACGCATGCTCGTAAAATAGTGATTTTGGGGAATTTTTTCACCAAATTTTTAACACAGCCATTTTAACACCTCTGCTCGTGAACAGTGTCACTATGATTTTCTTAATGTGTCCTGAACATTGATTTCTCACACCGACTGCGCCATTGTGTGCTACATGCACAGAAACACATTTTGGGTGAGATGTGAAAAATGACAGCTGTACTACTCATGAGGAAGTGTGGTCAAATAGCAATGTTGAAAATCTGGAGTGAAAATATTGAAAATTCGCAAACCTACGAGTGTGCATAGGAACAGCGTAACACACACTCGTAAAACAGTCATTTTTAGGAATTTTTTCACCAAATTTTCAAAACAGGTTTTTTGAGAGCCAACTTTATGAACACTGGCACTGTCATTTTGTTAATCTGTTCCGAAAGGTGATTTACGGCAGTGACATGAAATCAACCTTGAGCCAGTCTTATGATAACATGACAAGAATTCATGGAGAGGTCCCAAAACACGATGTTGAAAATTTGGTGCCAAAATCCCAAAATACCTGAGATATGCAGCAAAGTTGAAAAACCCTATTTATTCCTTTATACAGCTTACGGCATTTCCTCAGTTCGCGAGGCTTTGAAGAGTGCAGGCGTGTTCCTGGTCCACTGAAGATCATGCGCGAGCTCCAGAGTAGTATGGGGTGAGTTGGGGGTGTGGGGAGACAGGATGCGCAGAGGGTGGGCGCGGGTGGGGGAGGGCAGGGAGACTGCGAGGGACCGTTTAGTGTTTTAGGCTTTTTTTAATTACGATGCAGGACATTTGCCATGCTGGGGTAGACTTCCAGCATGGAAATTACATGATGCAGGATGTTTGCCATGCTGGGGTGGGCTCCCAGTGTGGCAGCTGGAAAGCTTTGGGGGGGCAGTGGAGCCGACGGGGATTGGGCACCCCCGTCGGCCATTCCGACTGTTGCCACGCTGGGGTGGACTTCCAGCATGACACTCGGTAATCTCTTGGTGGGGACTGTGGAGCCGACTGGGGATTGGGCACCCCAGTCAGCCAAACACATTGTTGCCATGCTGGGGTGGGCTCCCAGCGTGGCACCTAGAAGACTGTTTGGGGGGGGAGAGCACTTCAGTGAGCACTTCCCTTATCTGATCATGCTCACTGAAGCGGCTTTCTCCCTTTCAACTGTAAGCCACTGCAGCCTCAAGTGCTGTCATAGACAGCTGCAGCATGGATTGGGCAACTGTGGCTGTGCCTGCAAACACACGGAGGAAATTGGAAGAGGGGGTGCCACACCTCCAGAAACTTGGATGATGGCACTATATTTCTTGCACATGCATGCAAGCAAACATAAAAATTGGCTAAACTATTATAGTATCTGTTTCATGATTCAAAATTACCCAGTTGCTGTATAGTCACTGTGATTGTTAGCATTGCCCTGCCTGTTATCTGTCTACATAGAGGGTGGAGAGACTGTGCAGTGACCTGAGAAAACTTGAGGCATGGTCAAGGGTATGGCTACTGGGTTGCAATATGAAAAAGTGCAAAATCATGTACCTAGGGTACAGAAATCCAAAGGCAGAGCATAAAATGGGTGAAGAAGTACTAATAGTTACCAAACAGGAAAGGGACCTTGGAGTAATCATATCTGATGACCTTAATGTGGTGAGATAGTGCAACAATGCAGCAGATAGGACCAGTGCAATGCTGGGGTGCATAGAGAGGGGTATCATCAGCAGAAAAATGGAGGTGGTGTTGCCACTGTATAAATCGTTGGTGAGACCCAACCTGGAGTACTGTGTCCAGTTCTGGAGACCACATCTCAGGAAGAACATAGACAGTGTGTAGGTTATCCAGAGCAGGGCAAATAAAATGGTGCAGTGGTGGCATCAGAAGCCCTATGAGGAGAGACTAAAGGACTCGAATACCTACACCCTGGAAGAAAGAAGGGAAAGTGGGGGACATGATAGAGACCTGTAAATACCTCAAAAGGTTAGCAAGGTACAGGAGGGGAGTATTTTTCAGACTAAAAGATGCACATGAATAAGGGGACATGCAATGAAGCTGGAAGAGGGGAATTTGGGAGAGAAGTGAGGAAGTACTTCTTCACTGAAAGAGTGGCGGATGCCTGGGACAGTCTTCCAGAGGAGGCAGTGGGAGTGAAAACAGTGGTGGACTTCAATTATGTATGGGATAGGCGCAAGGGAATCTGAGTTGGGAAGCAGGGGGAAGGGAGCCAGAGATCGAGTAGGGTGTGCAGTGACTATATACTGCAGGCAGGGACAAATTTATTTATTTAGCTTTTGTTGACCGGGTAAGTGCACTAGACAAATCCTGCCTATTTTCAGGCATGACCCGGGGGGGGGGGTGGATACAGATGAATGCCAACTGACCTTGAACCAGATTAAGCTGTTGGTGGTATTTTTAGTGAATGAGGGAAATTTGGCCAGGACACCGGGGAAATTCCCCTACTCTTTTCGATAAGTGCCATGGGATCTTTAACATCCACCTGAACTACCACCAATCCAGGCAGATGGAACCTCGGTTTAATGTCTCATCCGAAAGGCGGCACCTCAGAAATGCAGCACCCCTTTCATGCTGCATTACAGTGTCAGTACTGGGATATTAACCCAAGTGCCAGATGTGGGAACTGAACCCACAGCCCTCTGATCTCCCGGCCTCAGAGGTGAGTGTGCTACCTACTGAACCACTGACACTAATGGGCAGACTAGGTGGGATTGTGTAAGACAGTGTCAGTGGCTCAGTAGGTAGCACACTCGCCTCTGAGGCTGGGAGATCAGAGGGCTGTGGGTTCAGTTCCCACATCTGGCACTTGGGTTAATATCCCAGTACTGACACTGTAATGCAGCATGAGAGGGGTGCTGCATTTCTGAGGTGCCGTCTCTCGGATGAGACGTTAAACCAAGGTCCCATCTGCCTGGATTGGTGGTAGTTCAGGTGGATGTTAAAGATCCCATGGCACTTATCGAAAAGAGTAGGGGAATTTTTTATTATAATAACATCAAAAACAAATAATTACAAACAGTGTTGAATCACACAAAACAATATACTAATCATAAAGGAAAAAAATCCAAATAAATGCAAAACAGTGGTAAGTCACACAAAATTATACATAAAAACCAAAATTAAATCATAGTATTCAAAAAAAAGATCACCCCCCCACTAAAAGTAAGAACATTTTTTTAACAACATCAAAACAATTAATACCAACAGTGTGAAATCACACACAGCAAAAAAAAAAACAAGCCAAACAAATTCAAAAGAAATATAAAACAGTGTTTAAAGCACACCAAAATTAATAAACAGAAACTAAATGTTTTTTTAAACAAACCTCCTAATGAATGTTTTTTTTTTTAAAATAGGCTACCTAACAGTGTGAAAGCCTGAAAATAAAATCAACAAATATGTAACACCATTCTAACCTATTATACTTAACAAAAGTATGGAAGTCCCTCCTTGACCATAAAGAAAGCCACATATACCTCCCAAATGTATTTATATTTAATAAAATAAGTCAGTCCTTGCCACCAAGTCCTAACCTGTTTGGTAGAGGCAAACCCTATATCTGTAAGATATACTCTTTCCATAGCCCCTTTAACTAACAGATTCACAGTCTCATAAGGCATTTGTTTCTGAGATAAGACCCATTGACATCGGGCCTGCCATAAATAATAGATTAATGCACAACATAATATCTGTAAAGTATCAACACGATATCTTGTTTTCAACTGAGCAAATTTCCCCAAAACCAGAATATCATAATCAAGGTTATTTAACCACTGCATTTTCCATTTTGTCGCTAAGAACTTTCAAAGAGAAATGGCAAAATTACAATCAAAGAAAAAGTGTTCCATTGTTTCTTCTTTATCAATGCAACATAAATAAGGACAATTCCTTTCAGTTTTAGCTTGATATTTTGCATTACCTCTTACCCCCAATCTACCATAACCCGTCAGCCATATAACTTACCACATGTAGATTGGTAATCTTGGATTGTTTAGCCGTTGCAAGACTAATTTTATATCTCTTGTCAGACAGTTTTTAAAAGCTGGTTCAGTTGGATAGAGTGCCAACATTACTTTAGTATATAAACTTCTCCCTGTACCTTCCCTTATTGTTTGTACCGACAATTTCCACCGAAATAGTCTTTTGACAATAGGTAAAAATAAACTAGGTATAAATAAAGTGGGGATGGGTTTTGGAGGATCAATTAACCAAACCAAAAAATATCTAGATAGCACATTTTGTAACAGAAATCTTTCATTTGTAGATGCTACTGCCCATACTTCTTTAACATTAGATGCAATGAATAAGGCCGGAAAAAAATGACTGGGTCAATCATCCCTAAACCTCCTTGTTCTTTCGATAAATATGTGTAATGTCGCTTAATGGGATTAAATCTATTTCCCCACACCATCTGGAAAAACAAACTATACAATCTGGTTTCCAGAGTTATGGGAAGTGGAAAAATATATGCAATAAACAATAAAATCGGTATAATAAATTTTTTCAACACTGTAACTCTCTTTATTTTAGGTAACTTCCAATGTTTCCAGACGTTGATTTTATTTTCCACTGTTTTTAAACCTTTCTCCCAATTTAAACCAGATAAATTTTGGGATCCATACCATAAACCCAAAATCTTAATAGGGTCCGAAGAAATTTTCAAACCCTGTATAGTTAAATACTCTGGGACATTAACCCCAATAAACAAACCCTGACTTTTAACGGTATTTAATTGTGCATTAGAAATTCTTGCGAACTTCTCCATGCAATCCAAAAATACTGCCACTTCATGATTGTGGGTAAAAAATAAACATAAATCATCCGCATATGCCTGTACCCTAACTTCCTGTAATAAGGGAGGGGCCGTAATCCCTTCCCAGAATGGTATTTGTGTTAAATACTGAATCAACACATCAATCATATAAACGTATAATAATGGACTGAGTGGGCATCCTTGGCGTACCCCCATTGGAATATGAAATCCTTCTCCTACCGTTGATTGGATAACAAGATAGGTCATATTACTATCATACATTGCTTTAATCCAGTTTATAAACCTTTCCGTTACCCCAGAATGTTGCAATACTAAAAATAAAAAAGGATGATATACTCTATCGAATGCTTTCTGTTGGTCGAATGACACAATACAACCCGATAATTTTTGTTTATTAATATATTCTATCCAATCTTGAATAATCCTATGTGCTTGAAATATATTTTTCCCTTGTATTGCACAAAATTGGTTGGGAGAGATAACCATCCTTGCCATTTCTTTTAACCTATTATTTAAAATTCCTGCCAATAATTTGTAACCGGAATTTAATAATGTAATAGGTCTCCAATTTCCTAATGAAAGTCTATCTCCATTTTTAAACAAAAAAATCAATATCCCTTCAGTGAACCATTTAGGAAAGTTTTCCGAGTCTAAAAGGAAATTAAAAACCAATTCTAAACCTACTGCAAATTCGTCTGGAAACATTTTATATAATTCAACCGTTAAGCCATCTGCCAGACAGTGAAGTGCCAGATTTCATTTTTTTTATAGATTCAATAATTTGCAATTTTGAGATAGGTGCAATCAAGGACCCACCCTTCTCACATTGATCAGGAATTTTGAATTGTGTCAAAAAGTTCTGTATCTCATGAATATTTGGAGGAATCTCTGGTTCATGAGAAATGACAAACTGTTTGATTAATGTTTGTAAATTATTTGTATCTGTAACAATTTTCCCATCCGCCCTTTTTAATGCTACAATCGTAGTTTTCTTTTTATAAGACTTAAAGGCTTCATAAGGGTCCCCAGCTGGACACTTTTTTTCCCCATACAAAAACAAAGCCTGGAGGGTACTTGTCCTATCATATTGCCATGCCTTAAGTTGTTGTTTAGTTTGCTCTATAAGAAGTGAATTATCTCTTGTAGAGGTATTTGCTGATGAAATTAAATTATACAGGTGTTGTTGTAATGTTAAATATTTGAGGAACTTCTCATTCCCCTTTGTACGTCCAATATTTTTGAAAAATTTACCAAAATCTTGTTTTGAATCTACCCACCATTCCCCCAAATTGTCATATAGAAAGGCCACAGACAATCTCGCTTTTAGTAAAACTTTAAATTTAGCTACCACTTCAGGACAGTTCAATAATAATGCATTTAATTTCCACCTGGATCCCTTTTTAGATGGTAGTTGATCTGTTCCTATTATACATTGTAGCATCGAATGATCAGAAAATGAAACAGGAAATGAAGAAAATGTAAATGACAAAATTTCTGATAGGAACATATAATCTATAGTAGAGGTATATTGATTTTTTTTTATAAGTAAATTTTATCCCTCCTTGCTGCTGATTATTTGCATTAACAAGGCCAGATGAGTTAATTAACTCTTCCAACGCATTTGAATCACAATAAACTTTTTTTTCCAGTAACCTCTTTACTAAGTCTATTTTTAATTTCACAATTAAAATCTCCACATAAAAAAATTGTATGTGTAGTGCATAAATAAGGTTTGATTAATTTGAAAAGTGCTACCCTCTCTGCTTTAATTTGGGAACAATAAACATTTATAAATCTACATGGTATTGTATCCCAAACTCCGTCCAAAATCATAAATCTACCCAGAATTATGTCCATCAATTTAATCAAGGAAAAATTAAAGGAATTGAACAAAAACCCAATCCCATCAGCCGTTTGCTGACCAAAAGACCAGTAGGATGGTCCCCAACACCATTCTCTTTGGAAAAGTCTTGCTTGATCAAGTGAGTACATCCATGTTTCCTGTAATAGGCAGATGTCAAAGGCTTGAAAATGAATATAATCATATATTATCTTACGTCTCTTAAAGTTCAAAAGACTGTGGACATTTATAGAACCCAATTTGATTACCATTTATTTAGGCCCAAACCCAATCATCCATCTTTTTTTCTCCTTTTTTTTTTTCTTTCCTTTATATCTCTTTTGTGTTCGTAATGGGGAAGGAGGGCTATCCTGAACAGACTGGGAACCTAACTCTTGTCCGTCCATTTCTGACTCCCCCCAAGATGTAGCCAATACTGCAAAAGGGTTATTAGATTCTATCTCCAACTGACTAGCTTTAGTATTCCTGGAAGAACACCTTACTGGGACCAAAATCACAGGTTTTACAAGATCCGCTCCCCCTGTATCTATCTGGGTAGTTGGACCCTCCAAACCTTCCTCTGGAACTTTCTGAAGTGGTTCTTCTGGTACCGTGTTTTGTCTTATGCTATTAGTACCTTGGGTGTCTAAGATTCCTTGTCCCACTATGGTGATACCCTCAGATACTTCCAAATTGACAACTTTATCCTGAGCTGCTTGGATCAGTAATTCTGGACTACCAGTTGAAGCTTTATTTTTTGCTGCCCACTCACAGTCAGAAAAAACATGCCCAATTCCTTCACATAAGTCACACTTTGTGAGATTTGCACATTGAAACACCCCATGGCCAACCTCCCCACAATTATCACATCGGGGTTTATTGCACGAGCTCGACAAATGAGTCCGCACCTCACACCTATAGCAAGCTCTAGGCTGACCTGCATAAAAACATACCCCTCTATCTCTCCCTAAAAGGAAGGAATTAGGGATGTGTTCAATCCCCTGATCCGTTTGTCGTAGTTTAACCTTAAATTTCCATCCCCCGGTTCAAAACTGCTCTGAATCCAGAATGGCCTCTGGTGAACTCAAAACTTCACATTTTTGGGCTAGTCAGTATGAAATATCATCCACATGGACACCTTCATTCCGAAACATAACCGTTACGAACTTAATTAAAGGTTTCGTCAAGGGGATAACAAAAAAGGTGTTCAAATGGGTGAAAACTTAACCTGACTATATCTTTCCCAAAACAAATCAAGTGCATATGCAGAACAAAAACTGATGTCAAAATTATCCTCTCCTGATATGTTAATGAATGCAAACACCTCTCGGGGTGAGAAGTGTAATGAATCTTTTAATAAACGTTTCCCTACATACACTCTATCAGGTCTAACTTCCATTCCACCTTTATATCTTATTCGAACAGCATTCCTACGAGGGGCCGCCTCCTTTTTTGATGTGGTAAATAAATCAGACATAAGAGGTCTTTCTTTAGCGTGAATTTGCTCTTTGCTTACCCCAGGCTGTTCTAACCCTACCATAGGAGAAGGCCCAGAACTACTCCTAGGAGTCCCATGTTCTTGTTGAACAATCACCTCCTCTAGTACCTCCCTCCCCACATTTCCTGCAGACATATCCTCAACCACAGGTAAAATTGGTTTCCACCCAGGTACATTCTGTGAGAAATTTAATTTAGGATCCCAGTCTTGTGTGGATGCCATGACCCTTTATTAAGTGTCCAACCAGCCTCCTGCAGGGCTTTTTCTGGAGACCAATTCTCAAGTTCTGGGGACTGTACAAAGTTAGTTTGTTCTAGTGTCTTTTCAGCATGCTTATCCTGTAATATCTCATGCCCTTTGTTAGTAACAGGAATTTCTAGATTTCGTTTGGCAAACACCACGACCGCCCTTTTCTCTTTCCCTTCTTCCCTTGTTTTCTCCTTACCAGACGCCAGCTGTTTGGTGAAAGTAAATTCCGACACTCCCTCCTGTTGATGTGGGTCCGTTTGGTAAATGCAAGGGATAGCACTCGAAAGCTGTGGTTCCGACCCCCGAAAAACAAATCCTGCATCTTTCAATAGCGCTGCAGATCTCTTTCCAGTCTCACTGTCTCCACGTTCCATACCAAGTACATCCGGGTCACTCTCCATCATCGTAGCAACCATGCCAGCATTTCCAGTCGTTCCGTCGCTCTCAAACCGCATCATGCACTGTTCTTTCCCCATACAGGGAACTGCTGCTGGTATCATGTCTTTGTCTATCAAAAACTCTGTCTCTCCCTGTTCTTTACATGTTCCCGATCCTACCTGTCTTCCGCTCTCCTCCACCATGAAAATTTCACTCTCCGGTGTCTCCACAACACACATCTCACTGTCGGGAGAAGCAGATGCTGTCATTGACTCCAACGACGAAATCTCTTCCTGGACTCTCGCCTGCTCCTGCCGTAAGGCTGCTAGTTTCTCTGTTGCCGTCCAAATCAGGTGAGGACTGACAGTATCTTTAGTTTGCTGCAACAGCCCTTGGTCACATATTGCTTTCTCCAAATCCAAAACCTTTTCATCCATTTCCAGCGGGAACGGTGCAGTCGGCACCCATTCTTCCTTCTTTCTCTGTTCCTCCATTGCAGCAGTATTCCATCCATCCTTCGTTCCACCGTCCATCCTCTCCCAATGCAGACCTCAACTGACCCAGCAAGTCATGTTGCTAGCCCTCTACTGGCCACTGAGCGCCAGCAGTGTAGGGGAATTTCCCCGGTGTCCTAGCAAAATTTCCCTCATTCACTAAAAATACCACCAACAGCTTAATCTGGTTCAAGGTCAGTTGGCATTCATCTGTATGCCCCTTCCCCGGGTCGTACCTAAAAATAGGCAGGATTTGTCTAGTGCACTTACCCAGTCAACAAAAGCTAAATAAAATAAAAATAAATAATCAGTCCTTATCTACTGTCGAATTATCTGGGGCTGATTCTCAAAGGGCTGGTGCAAGTCGCACCAAAGATGACTTGTGCCAAACGCAGTTGCACCAGTGACCCTGCACCTGATTCAGTATTGGGCAGGGTCCCCGTAGCTAAGTCCCATGACTTGCACCAGCCGGAGTAGTGCGCCAAACAGAGGGCACACCTGCACAGACTGCCACAAGCCTGTGGCATACCATGGAGGAAGGGCACAAGTGCCCCCTTCCCCAAGCCCTGATCCCTGATTGTGTAAGTTTAAAAAGCCCTTTGTGGGCTGCTGACCTTCCAAGTCCCGATCCCCAACTATGTAAATTTAAAAAGCCCTTTCAATTGTGCTTATACAACTAGATGTGATGAGATGATGCTTGTGTGACTTGGATTTATTTTGTGGCTTTCTGCCTCTCTATCTGTGGGATATACCACCCTGTAGGGGTACGATACAAGAAACCCTAGAGGAGGGTTCCCCTCCTACAGGTGCCGTAGAAATGTTTGCGTCGACTAAAGGTAGCTTAGGAAGAAGCCCACGGGTAAGATAGATGAGCCACTGGAGGAGGAGGGGTGGATGGTGGGAAACGAAAAAACTAATACTGGAGAACCCCAGGATGAGTGACCTTATAAGACAGATGGGGGAGTGACGGAGTTGCTCCACCCATTGAACCTCGGGCTTAAAGCCCTCACATTCAATTGTGCTTATGCAACTAGATGAGATGTGATGAGATGATGCTTGTGTGACTTGATTTACTTTGTGGCTTTCCACCTCTCTATCTGTGAGATATACCACCTTGTAGTGGTATGATGCAAGGAACCCTAGAGGAGGGTTCCCCCCTACAGGTGCTGTGGTAATGATTATGTTGGCTAAAGGTAGCTTAGGAAGAAGCCCAAAAAGAATATCCAATTGGGTGTCGAGCATCTAAGAGGTGAGGATGATTAATGAATGAATTCTGAGAAGATGATTAAGGGTAGAATTCCTAAGGAGAGAGGGGAAATCTGGAGCCACCATCTGCCTCCATCATACAGCAGAACCTAACTAATTAATCTAAGAAAGCACTAACTCTAACTAATATTATGACCATTGGCACAGAGGAGAGGAAAAAAACCCACTAAGGAGGAAACTTCTGGGGATCCAAGGCTGACGATGCTTGATTTAAGGAGGTATGTCATTAAAGAGAAGGATATGAGATGGGAGGATGATGACTAGATAGGGAAAACCCCCCAAAAGAAAGCACAGACGAGGATGGAGAGAAGCTGTGAAGGCTTTATAGGTTGAAGAGGAGACAGGAAATGAACCTGAAATTGAACTTGAACGATGGTGGAGAGCAGCACAGATCAAAGAAGGAATGGGAGGCAGCATGGACCCGAGAGGGAATGCTCGAGTAGTCATTAGGAAGGAGCAGATCCATGTAGAAGTCAGAGTAGCATGGGGTATCCAGATGCGCTCATGAGAAGACTGAGGATGATGAAGACTGATGATGATGATCACCACAGGAGGGCAGCAATTCAATGAGGTAGCACAAGACCCAATGAGAGGTATGCTCGATAGAGTGGTGTGAATAAGTAGACCCCAATGCCAAGATGGCAGGCCTGGAACCAAAGGGTACACTTGGGTCTAGCGATCGAGAGGAGCAAAATTGGGTGATGGATGATGAGGAGTGAAGCCATGAATGGAGTGAATCTATGATGGCTGGTATGAGAAAAGGCAGGATGAGAGATGGAGGCCATGATTGGAGTGAATCCTGGATAGTTGATGATGGACTGAAGCCATGATTGGAGGCTCGATGAGATAAGAAATGAGTAATGATGACCGGAGTCAGGAACCTGATACATGCGGCAGGAGGGCTGCAGATTGATGAGGGGGCATATGATTAATGATACGTATGCCCAAAAGAAATATTGATTGAAGGCCAGACAGAAGCAGCCGAGGCACAGAGTGAGTGAGTGAAATAGATGAGCAGGACGAGGCACCAAGGAGAGGGAAGCTTGTGTGATTGATGAGAGGAAGTAGATTCGGAAGGTCTACACCGAGTCGAAAAGGCATGAAAGGGCTCCAGAGAATCATGAGAGGCACTTGCCGAGGCCAGGCAGGAACACAGGGAAGGAGACGGCGAAAGCATCAAGAGAACCAGTATCCAGGAGTACCAGGCAGCACCAGTGTGAAATGACAGGAATAGGGACAAATGGCTGATAGGGCAGGAACTCCCAAAATAATTTAATTTTTATTTATCTTTTTATAAACACTATCCAATCGGTAAGCAACAGGAGCAGAATGGAATCAGATGTGAACCCAAAGAACCAGGAAATGGTAGAGAGGATAAGCAGAAGGGCCAGACCCCCACCACATGAAAATTAAAGAAGGCACACTTAATAAGCTGAGTAAGACCTGAGCTGCTTGAGCTATAAATAAATGAAAAGCACTGCTCTGAAAGGGCAAGACCCGAATCATGTGAAATGACAGTTAGGCACACCACACAAGCTGTGGAAAACCTAAGATGCTGATGAGAGAAATAAATAAATAAAATGGTTGGCTCTGCCAAATGTATCAGCAGAGAATGCACGTGTGAGCAAGACCCAAGTACGGGAGCAAATTAAGGTAGCAGAAAATGTACCTCGATTGGGGCTGAGATATACCCCAACAACACAGCTCCGGAGACACAGAGCAAACAGGGCAACAAATGAACAGGAATGCAAGGCTCACTCACAGATCTCCCGGGTCCATGAAGCAGGGATAAGTGCCCCATGAGATGGAGAGCCAAGTAACCATGAAGCTGATGGTGTGAGGTGGGGAGTGACAGGGAAAGAGAACAGGACATGAGAACAATCCAGAACAAGAAGCAGCGAAAGCCGACCTGGGAGATGCAGGCAGAAAGCCCCAGGCCATAGAGGCAGAGACGGCTAAACAGCCAGTGCGAGTGAGACGCAGGAACCAGGCAGACACTGAGATGCAGGGGAGGAGGGTCTGGGATGAAGAAATGCCACTTGGGGCTTGGCAGAATGAGTGCCC
This sequence comes from Neoceratodus forsteri, assembly GCA_016271365.2. Taxonomy (NCBI): domain Eukaryota; kingdom Metazoa; phylum Chordata; order Ceratodontiformes; family Ceratodontidae; genus Neoceratodus; species Neoceratodus forsteri. The sequence goes on from CM028132.1 coordinate 1,357,169,929, forward strand.
ACTGAAGGAGGGAAAGCAAAATGAAGGCAGGGGAAGCCTGGAGGAACCACAGCCGAGAGGGACCGAAGGAAGGAACTGGGAGCAGGAACGAGGAGCCAAGTAAGGCAGGAGAGACAGGAGGGCAGGGCATGGGGTCAAGGTAGGAGCCCCCCAGGGCAACAAGGAAAGTGGCAAGCAGAGATTTGGAACACTACCAACAGAGAAACTGAAGGCTGGTGAAACTAAATTGACTGGCAAAGCAAAAACACAGGGCAATCAGAGTGAAGGGAGCTAGAACAGCGCATGAGGGAGAGAGAGAGAGAGATCTGGTGGCCAGAGTTGGCCCAAAGCAAGACAACAGCCAAGGGAGAGGAGTGAGGAGGGGTGGCACCTCCGGCCACTACGAAAAAACGAGCCCTGGAGGACCCCAGGATGAGTGACCTTATAAGCTGGATGGGGGAGTGATGGAGTTGCTCTGCCTATTGAACCTCAGGCTTAAAGCCCTCCCATTGTGGATTGCCAGCCCCAATCCCTGATTGTTTATGTAAATCAACCCCTTTGCAGGCTGCCGATTCTCCTATTCCTGGTCCCCGACTGTGTAAATTTAAAAAGCCCTTTGCAGGCTGCCAGCCCCCCCCAAGCCCCGATCCATGATTGTGTATGTAAAAAAAAGCCCCTTGCAGGCTGCTGACCCGCAAAATCATGATCCCCAATTCTATAAATTGAAAAAGCCCTTTGTGGGCTGCCAGCACCCCCCCCAGCCCGTATCCCCAATTGTTTATGTAAATCAAGCCCTTTGCGGGCTGCCAACCCTCCAAGTCGCAATCCCCAATTGTGTAAATTTAAAAAGCCTTTTGCAGGCTACCAGCCCCCCAATCCCTGACTGTGTAAATTTAAAAAGCCCTTTGTGGGCTGCCAGCCCCCCAAAGCCCCGATCCACGATTGCTTATGTAAAACAAGCCCTTTGCGGGCTACCAGTCCCCTAAGCCTCGATCTCCAAAATGTACAATACAGAGCCCCTCCCAGCCCTGATCCCACAAAACATAACTGAATAGCCTCCCTCCCAGCCCAGATCCCTGATCCCTGACTATATTATTCGGTAAATGTTACATCACCCATGGTGGTCTAGTGGCCCCCACCCCCCACCCAACGGTGCCAGGCCACCAAGATGAGAAGCAGCACTGACAATCTGTGGTAAGTATCCTGGGAGTACACCAGGATGAGAAGAAGCACTGAACACATCTGTTGTAAGTATCCCAGGTGCACCAGGATAAGCAGCAGCCCCGACCACATCTGTTGCAAGTATCCTGGGTGCACCGGGATGAGGAACAGCACTGCCCGGATTTATTGTAAGTATCGCAGGTATACCAGGTTGTGGAGCAGCACAGACTGCCTCTGTTGTAAGTACGCTGGGTGCACCAGGGTGAGGAGCAGTACTGACAACATCTGTTGCTAGTAGTATCCCAGGTGTACCACGATGATGAGCAGCACAGACTGCATCTATTGTACATATCCAGCATGCACCAGGATAAGGAGCAGCCTAGACTGCTCCTGTTGTAAGTACCCCAGGTGCACCAGGATGTGAAGCAGCACTGGCCTCATCTATTGTACACATCCTGGATGCACCAGGATGAGGAGCAGCCCAGACTGCTCTTGTTGTAAGTATCCCAGGTGCACCAAGATGTGAAGCAGCACTGGCCTCATCTATTGTATGCATCCTGGACACACCAGGATGAGGAACAACATTGACCAGATCTGTTGTAGGTATCCCAGGTGCACTGGGATGTGGAGCAGGGACCACATCGGTTTGTTCAGTAAGTATTTCAGGTGCACCAGGATTAGGTGCAGCATTGGCTACATCTATTTTAAGTATCCCAGGTGCACCTGAAGAAGGAGCAGCACTGACCACATCTGCTGTAAGTATGCCAGCTGCACCAGGATGAGGAGCAGCACTGACTGCTTCTGTTGTAAGTATCCTGGGGTATCCCAGGATAAGGAGCAGCACCGACAGCATCTGTGATAAGTATCCCGGGTTACCCCAGGATGAGGAGCAGCATGGACTGCATCTGTTTTAAGTATCCTGGGTGTACCAGGATAAGGAGCAGCACTGACTGCATCTGTTTTAAGTATCCCGGGTGTACTAGGATAAGGAGCAGCACTGACTGCATCTGTTTTAAGTATCCCGGGTGTACCAGGATAAGGAGCAGCACTGACTGCATCTGTTTTAAGTATCCTGGGGTATCCCAGGATAAGGAGCAGCACCGACAGCATCTGTGATAAGTATCCCGGGGTATCCCAGGATAAGGAACACAATGGACTGCATCTATTGTAAGTATCCCGGGTGTACCAAGATAAGGAGCAGCACTGACTGCATCTGTTTTAAGTATCCTGGGGTATCCCAGGATAAGGAGCAGCACCGACAGCATCTGTGATAAGAATCCCGGGGTACCCCAGGATGAGGAGTAGCATGGACTGCATCTATTGTAAGTATCCCGGGTGTACCAGGATATGGAGCAGCACTGACTGCATCTGTTTTAAGTATCCTGGGGTATCCCAGGATAAGGAGCAGCACCAACAGCATCTGTTGTAAGTATCCTGGGATATCCTGGGATGAGAAGCAGCACCAACAGCATCTGTGATAAGTATCCTGGGGGTACAACATAATGAGGATAAGGAGCAGCACTGAACACATCTGTTGTAAGTGTTCTGGGTGTACCATGATAAGCAGCAGCACTTACTGCATCTGTTTTAAGTATCCTGGGGTATCCCAGGATAAGGAGCAGCACCGACAGCATCTGTTGTAAGTATCCTGGGATATCCTGGGATGAGGAGCAGCACCAACAGCATCTGTGATAAGTATCCTGGGGGTACAACATAATGAGGATAAGGAGCAGCACCGAACACATCTGTTGTAAGTGTTCTGGGTGTACCATGATAAGCAGCAGCACTTACTGCATCTGTTTTAAGTATCCTGGGGTATCCTAGGATAAGGAACAGCGTTGACTGCATCTGTTGTAAGTATCCCAGGGTACCCCAGGATGAGGAGCAGCATGGACTGCATCTGTGATAAGTATCCCGGGGTATCCCAGGATAAGGAGCAGCACTGACAGCATCTGTTGTAAGTATCCTGGGTGTACCAGGATAAGGAGCAGCACCGACTGCATCTGTTTTAAGTATCCTGGGGTATCCCAGGATGAGGAGCAGCACTGAACACATCTGCTGTAAGTATCCCAGGTGCACCAGGATAAGCAGCAGCACTGATCACATCTGTTGTAAGTGTCCTGGGTGCACTAGGATGAGGAGCAGAACCGATTGTATCTACTGTAAATATCTTGGGCATGCCAGGATGTGGAGCAGAACAAACTCTATCTGTTGTAAGTATCATCAGCACACTAGAATGTGAAGCAGTATCGACCACCTCTGGTGGAGTAGTAGTAGTAAATGTTATTGTCTGACCAAAGTATATAAACTATACAAGTCATTACAATCCATTACAAAAAGAGATATTTGAAGAAGAATCAGCATTTATATAGCGCTTTTCATACACAGTGTATCCCAAAGTGCTTTACAAGCAATGCTAGACTGGTAGTGAAGTGACTGAATGTGTGGTGGCGGCCATATCACACATCATCACCCACACACAGCCTGGATAATTGCATGAACCAGTTTATGAGAAGGGGAATGTTGGCCAGGACACTGGGAATGTTCCCTACTCTTTGCGAAGAGTGCCCTGAGTTCTTTTATTTCTACCTGGACACCCACCAGGACAACATCAGGATGGGCAGAAGGGACCTCGGTTTAACATCTCATCCGAAGGATGGCACACCCCAGCAGTACAGCCGCCCCCAATACTGCACTCGGATGCCAGCGATTTTTAGGTGCAAGTCCAATCCCGGTGTGGGATGAGAACCCACAACCTTCTGATCCAGAGGCAGATGTGCTACCAACTGAGCCATGCTGACACCCGACTTACCTTTTTTGGGGGATAAAAAAAGGTCAAGGTAAAAAGAGACACAGTACAGTATGGGCACATTGACCCTAGTAAATGTTTGCCATTAAAAGCTCTGTACAGAGTTGAATGTATTCCATATAACATGTTGTTATTGCATAGGTTTGTCCATAATCAATGATATACTACAGGATTCAAAGAATTAAACCAAACAGTGTGGGATGCATATTATTTGATAGAGCCCAAAGCCATTCCATGAGCAACAGTAATGCCTTGAACAGGTATTTAAATGCAAGTAAAGTATACTGAGGTCTTGTGACCTCTCCCAGGTATCATCTCTTTTATTGGATAATCCCTACAAAAAACAAAATGATAACAACTAGCAAACAATGGAGTTATCATTGGGCTCAGCCAAAGCTAGATTACCAATCAAGTTTTTCCATTTTTGTTAATGCAGTATAATACTTTGCTATTGCCTCAGTGTTACCCACTGACATGGGATGCAATAAAATGACCAGGACGTCATACAAATTATCTGCATATGGTTTTGTAATGGTGACTGGATATTTTTGCCGAGTTCCCTATACAGTGTACATTGAATGGTACCAGAAATAGTGTTTCCAAAACACCCATGTTGCAGAGACATTGAATGTACAGGGTGCTTGAGTTAACTGTCCCATTATTTCTTTTTCCTAGGAATTTAGATAGAAGAAGCCAAATGTAGCTGATATGATAATTCTCCTAAACTCAGTTTGTAAAGGAAGGGCAAGGCAATCTTCCATGCCAGGTGAAATTCTATTGGTTATTAAGTTAATGATTGTACCTATTTCAAAGCAATTGTTGTAAGTGTCCCGGGTACACCATGATGTGGAGCAGCATCAACCACATCTTTTGCAAGTATTCCGGGTGCACCAAGATGAGGAACAGCACTGGCCGTATCCATTGTAAGTTTCCTAGGGATACCATGTTGTGGAGCAGCACAGACTGCATCTGTTGTAAGCACACCGGGTGCACCAGGATGAGGAATAGCACTGACTACATCTGTTATAAGTATCCCAGGTGAACCACGATGAGGAGCAGCACAGACTGCACCTATTGTAAGTATCCCAGGTGCACCAGGATGAGAAGCAGCACTGACTATATCTGTTGCAAGTATCCCAGGTGCACCAGGATGATAAGCAGCACTGACTACATCTGTTATAAGTATCCCAGGTGTACCACGATGAGTAACAGCACTGACAACATCTGTTGTAAGTATCACAGGTGCACCAGGATGTTGAGCAGCACAGACCTCATCTGTTGTAAGTATTCGGGGTGCACCAGGATGTGCAGCAGCAGTGACTGCATCTGCTCTACGTATCTCAAGTGCAACAGGAGGAGGAGGAGGAGGAGGAGGAGCACTGGCCAGATCTATTGAAAGTATCACAGGTGCACCATGACAAGGAGCAGCCCAGACTGCATATGTTGTAAGTATCCTGAGTGCGCCAGGATGAGGAACAGCACTGGCCGTATCCATTGTAAGTTTCCTAGGTATACCAGGTTGTGAAGCAGCACAGACTGCATCTGTTGTAAGTACATCGGGTGCACCAGGATGAGGAACAGCACTGACTGCATCTGTTATAAGTATCACAGGTGTACCACGATGAGGAGCAGCACAGACTGCACCTACTGTAAGTATCCCAGGTGTATCATGATGAGGAGCAGCACAGACTGCATCTCTTATAAGTATCCCAGGTGCACCAGGATGATGAGCAGCACTGACTACATCTGTTATAAGTATCCCAGGAGTACCACGATAAGAACAGCACTGACTACATCTGTTGCAAGTATCCCAGGTGCACCAGGATGAGAAGCAGCACTGACAACATCTGTTGTAAGTATCACAGGGGCACCAGGATGTTGAGCAGCACAGACCTCATCTGTTGTAAGTATTCAGGGTGCACCAGGATGTGCAGCAGCAGTGACTGCATCTGCTCTACGTATCTCGAGTGCAACAGGAGGAGGAGGAGGAGGAGCACTGGCCAGATCTATTGTGAGTATCACAGGTGCACCATGACAAGGAGCAGCCCAGACTGCATCTGTTGTAAGTATCCTGAGTGCGCCAGGACGAGGAGCAGCACTAACTGTATTGGTTGTACATATTGCTGGTACACCCATCTGTTGTAAGTATCACGGTTGCACCAAGATTTGGAGCAGCACCAACTGCATCTGTTGGAGTAACAGTAGTAGTAAATGTTTGTTGTTTGACCTAAGTTTATGAAGTACAGCAGTCATTGCAATCCATTTCAAAATTAGACATTAGAAAAAGGCATCAAACTAAAAACAGCCACAGCACAATATGGGTATATTGACAGCAGCAAATTACTGCAGTTAAACGCTTTGTTCAGGGTTGGAGTTGGAGACAGTTCGTATAACTTATTTTAAATGCATAGGTTTGTACATAATAAATTATATACCGTAGGATTTAAAGAATTAAACCAAGCAGCGTGGAATGCACACTATTTGGTAGGGCTCAAAGCCATTCCATTAGCTAATGCTTTCAACAGGCATTTACATCTAAGTAAAGCATCATGGGAGCCTGGAACATCTGCCAGGTATCATCACTTTTATTGAATAATCCCTACACAAAACAAAATTCAAAAAACTGGCAAAAAATATGGAGTTTTAAGTCAATTTCTTTGATTTGTGTTGGGCAGTATAATAGTTTGCTATTGCCTCAGCCTTATCCACTGACATGGGATGCAATAACATGAACAGGAAACAATAAAGATTATCTGCATATGGTTTTATAATGGTGTCCATATATTTTTTTCCTGAGTTCTATATACACCGTACACTGAATGGTAACATATTTCAAAAGAAGCATCTTGCAGAGGCATTGATTGTGCAGGATGCTTGAGTCAACTATCCCATTATTTCTGCTTTTAGGAATTTGAATGGAAAAAGCTCAAATCTAGCTAATGTGGTAATTCCACTAAACCCAGATTGTAGAGGGCAATCTTCCTTATAAAATGGGTAAAAGAAATCTACACTTCTGATTGGCTGTAAGCCCTTCCCAGCTGTGCCCTTATCAAGACATAACCATTCAATGGGCACTACTTGTGCCAACCAAACCGCAGCACCACATAAAATCAATGTGTGTCATCCCGCTCTCCCACTGCCCTCAGCTCCGATGTGACTGAACTGGAATAGCAGGTACCATGCTACACCTCTCAGCTATTCCACAAAGACAACCACAATCTCAGAAGTGCTGTCCGATGAGACCCCCCCCAACACACACACACACTGACAAGATCTCTCTGTAATTCCCTAAAATGTTCCTTTTTAACTGAAGCCTGACCTATCTTGCTTGCTGTAGCTCAACCCAACTGCTATAAAGTCAGCGAAACTAGTTATAGCGGCTTTCACATGTGGCTACAGATCCAGTTATCCAACTGCATTAAAGAAAAAAAAAATCAGACCCACTCCTCCACCGGTAGTCTTTTACAAACTATGTGTCAATATTTGGGAAATAGCGATGGGGCATTTAGTGCTTGTGTAACTCGTAGTACGTTTTGTGGCTTTACTGTAGTCCCACTCTTGAGTAGTAGGTATGTAGGTAGAAATTTGTAGGGAATAGAAGGCCCAGGAGCAAGGGTGAGAAGAGTGCTGGAGAAGGAGGAGGAGGCGATGGAGGTGGACAGAAACATTCACTAAGCAAGGGAGGTGTGTTAGTGGAGGGTTTAAATAGAGCTTGTGGGAGGAGCTATTCTCCATACTGAACTTCGGGCTTAAGCCCTCCCATTCAATGTTTGGGGAATAGCGATGGGGTATTTAGTGCTTGTGTAACTTGTAGTACTTTTTGTGGCTTTACTCTATTCCCTCCCTTAAGTAGTAGGTATGTAGGTAGGAATTTGTATGGAATAGAAGGCCCCAAAAGTTACCTCCTCCAACTCAAGGAGAGTATGACTCCTGGCACTCAGGAGAGGAAAAACCCCAAGGTGGAGGAAACTTCTGAGGACCCATGGCCATTGGTCTGCCCGTCCTCTGGGTATACTAAGAGGAGAAGGACCCATGTTCTAGTAAGCATAGCTAATTGGAAGAAGGTGAGCTTCTTGGAGAAATGATGGTCCATCCTCAGTCCATGGATGATACAGATGGATTGATGATCCTGAAGTTGAAGAGTAGGTCTTTTCTGAAGGAGCAGTAGAATCCTAAGTGTGGAGCAGATCCAGTTGAAGAAGGATAAATGAAGTTCAGATTTCCAAGGTGATGAAGGATGCATGTTCAAAGGGATTGCAGGGGCATAATGAGCAGGGAGAGCATGATTTGGTCGATATGCTACCAGACAGTGAACGGTGGGAAAGGTGATGATTTGTAAAGTCATAGGTGACTGATCCAACCTGTGTAAATTTTGACGTTCCAGGTAAAGTCTGGAGGTAAGGAATTCAGTAGTGAGCAATGAGTTGCTAAATAGAAAATTGAGTAGAGGAGAGTCTTTGAGTGCCTGATGGGAGTAATGCCATATGTGATTAGTAGACGAATAGAGGAAGATTTGCAAATGCAGTCCAGATGGTAACCGAATATACAAAGAGAATGACTGGAGGCTCGGTATAAGGAATTGGATGGCTTATTTGGGCATGATGTCATAAATACACTTGTAAATGCTCTGCTGGTATGCTGGCTGAAGTAAATACAGGTATTTCTGAGGCATGATTGTCCATGAGATGCACTGTGGTGGCGTATAGTTGGTTAGGCTTACAGGTAATCCGATGCCAAAATACTTGAGAGAAGCTCGGAGGCAGATATGTGGAAGAGTCTGTAGGCTGCGTTGGTAGTGAGGTTGATTAGTGTGGAAAGCCAGAGGATCTTAGCGCTATGGCTGATTAAGACTGGTTGGGAGGCAAGACTGGGATAGTGAATTTGTCTTAATGGTTGCAGATTTACAGATAGAAAATCGGAAGGGCCTGTTCTCAGTGACAGTCTTTACTGGAGAGATTAACATAGATATTTCATGGAGGATAGACTGGAGGGACCACTGGATGGACGGCTAATTTGACTGATGGTAATAGATGAAGAAATGCAGCTGATTGTATGAGGTATGGTGATGTCCAGGAGCTAGAAAACAGTGGTTTGGAGAGCATGATGTTAGTTAGCAGCTAGGCACTGGAGATTCAACGATGAATGCTCTAGGATGACAGCTGAGAAGGTCTTAGGACAAGCAATGTCTGTTGAGGAAGTGTGAGTTGAGTAACATGGTCAACAAAGTCAGTGATGTAGGAGAGGCTGCAGAAGGTAACTGGATGATGCCCGAGGTGGCATGAGGTATCTTACGAGTCCCGGTATCTGTAGCAGTGATAATGGATACTAAGTCAGAGCATAACAGAAGAATTTAAGTCTGTTACGTGTAGGAGTATAGCCTGTGAGGCATGGTAGACAGGGAAGCTCACAGTGACTGAATAGACAAGATTCGTAGGGAGTATCCAATAGAGAGAGAGATGGGAATCTTTCTAGTGTCCAGTTGTATGAGATTCTGGAATGATTGAGGGAAACTGATTGGCCAGTATAGAAAACTCTATGATGACGTAAGAGTTTATGAGGCATGTTATTCAAGGGATGTGTGCTAGAAGTAGCTTCCTCATGTGAAATGAACTGTGATCCATCAAGTAGTGGATGGGAGCTGTTACAATGGCCAGAATGGGAGTATGAGATGGATCGCTGGAAGGAGTAGTTGACTAAGTAGGAATACTGGCCAGAGATATGGTAGTATGCCCAAGAGAGCCACAGCAAACAGGACGAAGCCCTGAGCCTGACAGGTGGAGATGAAAAGGCTGCTATCCAGGGATAGAAGGCAGGTCCAGAGTGAATCCTGATGGACTGAAGGAATGATCCAGGAAGGTGACGGGCTAAGTGAAGCCAGATGACATATAGTGCAGGAAGGAACAGAACTGATCAGCTCCTCAATGAATGGATGCAGGATGAGGAAAAACTAGCAAGTCACTAGATGATGATCCACGGAAGGCCAAGGAGTGAAGTCAAATATGAAGAGCAACTGAGTTGAGGTACATGAGTCCCACAAATGACGGGTGGAAAGGACTGAAGGTGCTGGAGAGGAGAAGAATAAGGGTTCTCACATCTGGAAAAGACAAAAAAACCCATACAGGAGGAGGAAGAGACATTACATAATGAGGACATCTATGAGGCAGTTGAACTGGAGTGAGACAGAGGCTGAACGAGCAGGCAAGATCCAGATCCTGAGGGAAAGGAGGCCAAAGGGGGTCTTGTATGATAGTCAATGACAGTGCAGGATGGAGACTGGTAAGGAACAACAGCAGTCATTGGTAGCAGAGGGGTCCAGTTTCTGGAGAGAAGCTGCAGTCAAGTAGGAGGTAAAAATGCATAAGGATGAACTGACAGGGCAGAGGTAAGGTCCAATGTGAGGGAGTTGAGGTGAGAAGATCTGGACATGACACGCCAGATAATGGATGATGGTGGAAGCAAACTTGGTAAGTGGTTCAGGTCCAGGAGGGATCAGCAAGTGGTGGTCCAGAAGGGAGCATACAAGGTTGAAACAGGTTATTGCAGAAACTAGCTTCCTGTCCTAGTAATTGAGGAGAGATGACCTGTATCTGATATCGTCAGGCAGAGGGAGGAGGATGGAGGCAAATGTATTAGATCGATTTCACTCTGGATGGGAGCTGTAACTGGGTCTGAAACATGGACAGAAATGAACAAGTGGATTTGAAGACATGGGCTAGCAAACCAGGTAGTCAGAGGAACGAGATGACTTAATGATGCCATTAGATGGAGGTGGAAGGTGGAAGGCAACTGAGGTACAGAGGTCCTGGTCCTAGAGGGTGGTGGCATCCTGTATCAGGTATAGGATGCAGAAGGTGAAAACAGTCAAACCCTGATTCAGGCTCCCAGGTATGGAAGTCAGTGTGGTAGGACCATGATTCGAGGCCACAGGCAAGGTAGGATGGAAAGCCAAGTAGGACAAGGTTTTATTCTGGAAAGGAAGTGGCAGCTGGGTAGCAAGCTGAGAATGTGTAAAGTTGAAGCAGTGGAACGTAGATTCAGGTATCCATCCATGATGGTCGAGGTGAGATGATCCTGATCGGATGCAGCCAGGAGAAGTAGGATGATGAGAGTATATGGTTGAAGAGGTTCCGTTCCCGAAGGGAAGTGACAATCTGCACCAGGTATAGGATGCAAATGGTGGAAACAGTCAAATACAGATCCAGACTCCCAGTCATGGAGTCAGTGGGATAGGACTGTAAATCGAGGCTGCAGACTAGGTAGGATGTAAAAGACAAGTTGGGCAAAGTCATGTTCCTGAAGGGAAGCAGCGTCCAGGTAAAGTGGAAGCAGTGGAATGGAGGTTCAGATACCCATCGGTGACGGCTGAGGGGGGATGATCCTGACTTGAGGCATCTAGGCATAGGTAGGATGATGAAGGCACAGGGTGAAGAAGTTCCATTCCCGAAGGGAAGCAGCAACTGGTATGAGGTAGGGAAGCATGTTAAGATTCAGTAGAATGTAGATATGACTCCTATCCCTGGTAGTCGGGGGTGAGCTAACCTTCACTCGATGCTGTCCAGCAGAGTTAGGGATGGAGGATGTAAAGGTGGTAAGTAGTATGAGGTGGTTAATGTAACGGAATCCCATCCCCGGTAGACAGGGGAAGCCTACCTTTGCTCAGCACCTCAGAAGGTGTGAGTTAGGGATGGAGTCCGGAGTACTGCTGGTATGGGCTGGCAGAAAGCACAGAAACCTGTCGTAGAGGGCGAGTAAATGAGGAACATCAGGCAGACAGGATACTGAATGATACACAGACATGGTAGGACAGGAGAATGAATTATGGGATGGAGGAGACACAATAGGAGTGAATAGTAGAATTAAGGGCTGCTTTGAAAGTAATAGCATTGGGGTGCAGGGGAGGATCCTTCCGTGAATGGACGCACATACCTAAGAGGGCGGATGGAGCGTAGGTGACTGAGTTATGAAAGTATCAGGGGTGGTGGTAGGAGCAACCCCAGGGACGTAAAATGGGAGTATCCTAACCCCATCAAGCCCCCCCAAAAAAAGGGTAACCCCCAAGGAGAGGAGGGAGGGAGGCTGAGTAATTACAGATAGAAAAACGTAGCTGGTAGAGTCAGAGGCTGAAATGTGGAATCAGAAATGGGGAATAAGGCAAATACTTAGAGAAAGGCAGCTAGGTACAGGAACCACAGACTAAAAATGCAGCGTTTGAGTCATCAACATTGAGGCTGGGCAACCCCCCCCCCACACACACACACTTATCTGTTATATCAGTGCCCATTAAATATGAAAGCCAAGCTAGATATGGCTGTGCAAATGAGGACTGGCATGCAGACATTGTGATGAGAGGGGTTGAGTGGAGTGACTGGTTCAGGAACCAGAGAGCACTAGGGAGATTGAAAGTGCCGACTGCCATGGAGAGGACAGCACTGGAGCACGGGAGAGGAAGAGTGGAACGAGGAGGGAACAGCAGTGATCTGATTATTTTTTTATACTTCTTTTACTGAATATACATCTCAGTTTAACAGCACTGTTACAGAATTATGCAAACCTATATACTTTTCAAGTTCAGCATAAAAGTCATACTGGATATCAATCATTTAAAAAAGAAACTTTCATTAAATCTAAAAACCACTACAAACTACTTACCTTGGGCTAGGCCTACGTAGACAAATACATTAGAAGCAATTTACCAACAATAAGCTATATTGTTAATGGAACCAAATCAGAAAATAATAAGTTATCAGACCATTCTGAGACTATAAATTCAAAAACTTAGAATTGATTCAACTATTGTCGAGTGAGAGAAAGAGAGAGAGAGACAACAAAAAGAAAGGGGGAAGGGGGGTTATGGATTGGACCTAATTAATTACATTACATGGAAGTAAGGCTAAGACTATAGATGTATATCTATATCTGTGTCAACCCCATTGTGCCCCATAGGTGGTAGGGGTGAGGTTCAATGCTCGTATACCGTCTAAAGTGCCTTTACTGAATTTGCAGTAATCTCAGCTCCCATCTTGTCCACCGAGAGGTGTAGGAGTCCATTCTATTATACAGCGTATCTGACAATTGCTCATTATGCTGAATAGTGAGAATTAATGATTTCCTCTCCTGCATCGTAGGAGGCTCCTCCTGCAGTCATTTTTTAGTAATAGATTTATAAGCAGCACACAAGAGGATCGACCACAGATACAGGATATTTTTATCCCTGGTTCCCTCTGGTGGGACACCCAGCAGGTAGCTGTTTCCTGGTAGGGTCTGGGGGAATCCTAGGATGTTGGATATATGTATGGAGACTCCTTCCCAAATGCTGAACAATTTAGGGCATTCACAGACTAAGGGTGGGATATTCAAAGGGGTTGCGCATGGCACAACAGTGTTGCACCATGCGCAACCCACTGATGCGCCCTGGTGCGATATTCAAGGGGGTAGGTTGCTCCGTGCAATCTCTGATGTAATGTATGTGGCGCAAGTGTGGGTGGCGTGCCCATGCATATGCATATGCGGCACATCCCGATATTCAGCACGGGATGTGCGGCTCATATGCAGGAACAAACCCACCTTGTACCGCACAGGGGAGTGCAAAGATGTGCCCGTCAAAACCAGGAACAAGTCGGGGGACACCCACAGGCAGACTGCTGTATTGCTGGGTGCAACATGGCGGCCACCTGCTGTAGGTGGCCACCTGACCTCCCGGGACACAGTCCTGGCATCGTGCCCCCCGTCGCCCCATTGCAGGCATAGTTATAATTAACCCTGGTGGCCTAGTGGACCGCTATCCTCTGCCCGAACGTGGGCCTCTAGTATAACACACCCTGGTGGTCCAAAGGGACCCTCTCCCTGCCTGATCACAGGCATATGAATATAATATCCCTGGTGGTCCAGTGGACCCGAACTCCAGCCCGATCATGGGCATATGTAAATAATAACCCTGTTGGTCCAGAGTACCCCACCCGCCCGCCCTACTGGCCCGCCACCTGCAGCGGTCAGTGGCGGGGTGGCAACTCCCACCATAAGCTGCCGCCTGACTGACAGTACCACAGTATGGCTGTCGCCTATTGGTCCACCGTGTGGGCCAATGGGCATGCGAACCGTACTGTACTACACAGTCCTGAAATATGAATGGACCATTCATAGTTTGGGACTGTGTGGTACAATGGGTCTGCATGCCCGCTAGCTTCATGACAGACCAATAAGCAGTCTGTCAATGTCATTGTCGAGTGGGCGGCTTGCGGCGAGCTGCTGCCCACCACTGATTGGGGGTGCAGGGTGGCGGGGCTCAGTGGGCGGGTGGGGTGGGGGTACTGCTGGACCAACAGGGTTATTATTTACATATGCCCATGATCGGGCCGGAGTTCGGGTCCACTGGACCACCAGGGATATTATATTCACATGCCCGTGATTGGGCAGGGGAGAGGGTCCACTGGATGACCAGGGATATTATATTCATATGCCTGCGATTGGGCAGGGGAGAGGGTCCACTGGACCACCAGGGTTAGTTTATCGCTATGCCCGAGTTCGGGCTATGGGGTGCATTGCCCACTGAGGGGCAGGGGGCGTCAGTCCCCGATGGCTGCAGCCTGGCAGGACACCAGGCGTAAGCCACCGGGGATCAGCGCACTGCATGCAAATGGGGCCATAATGACATGAAAATGGCCCCATTTGTGCTTTGCATACATAATGGCTTCATTTGCATGCTCATGGCTGAATATCGCTCTTGCTGTGCCTAGCGCAACTGCACTTGCACTGGCACAGCCCCCTACTCCCCTGCTGCCACTTGTGCTGGCGCAGTGCCACTGCACCATGCGCAATGTGTGCACCCTCAGTGCCATATGCAATGGTGCCGAGCCATGGCGCAGCACCGTTGAATATCGCCTGGACTAGTTGCGCTGCGCCCAGGCTTGCACCCCAGCCTGGCGCAGTCTGAATATCCCACCCAATATGTTTATGGGAGGCAGATTGCTCGCCACATCTCCAGCATTCAGAAGATGTCCCTGGTTTTCTCAGTGCCACAACCAAGGGGATCAGGAAAAATCTGACCCGGACTTTCCACATAAACTCCCTCCACATGGGTGAGGAAGACGTAGTCCATATTCCTCTCAAAACCCTCTGCCAGTCTCTGGGGTCGATGGGCTGGTTGAACTTCTTTTCCCAGCTTACCTTGACTAGTTCCATGCTGTGGGCTAACTGGAGTATTAAAGATTTGTAGATTATTGAGATTGCCTTCTCTCCCATTAGGGAGGCCCAGATTTGAATGAAGGAAGTTTCATCTAACCACGTTTGTGTTTCCAAGCCTTTTGATTTGAGATTCTTGGTAATGAAATCTCTTATTTGGTAGTAATATAATCTATCTTTCTCTGTCCAGCGAAACCTTGCCTGTGCCTCCTCAAAGCTCAACACCATGGTTCACCGGAGTAACTGCCAAGGTTACAAGGCCTTGTGTAATTTGGCCATTGTACCAGTGTCTGTATTGTTTGGAGGAGAACTGGGGAGTCTCTGTAAACCACCGGAAGAGCCAAAAGTGCTGCTGGGCAACTCTCTTTTGTGTGCCTCTCCGCCAACCCTCCAGAATGGTGGCAGTAGCCTTGGGGACTAGCTGTTTGGCCTGGTGCAGTAGTAGGGGGTGTAAATAGAGAGGCCTGCAATGGAAATGCTAGTTGTCTGGCAAGATCTATTTGCTGCCAGTAAGCTTGGTAGGTGCTATTGCCCCACAACAGTGCTAAACCCATTTAAGTTGCAGCTCAATAACTTACTAATGATGGTAACGCTACTCCTCCCAACAGTTTAGGGAGGTATAACTTATTTTGACTGACTCTGGGGTTTTTTGCAGTTCCATTGAAAGGCACTGAATGCTTTTTGCCAAGATAGAATTTCTTTAGGGTCTATTATGCAGGGAACACATTGGAACAGGTAGAGGAATCTAGGGAGGGCATTCATTTTCAGCGAGACGGTATGAGTATAAAATGGCATGGGGAGAATATTCCATCTTTTCATGTCCTATTTTAGCACTGTTACAAGGGGCAGGTAGTTAGATGCATAAAGTTGAGATAAGTCGGTGGGTATCTTAATGCCCTGATACTTAAGGGCCTATAAGTCCCGTTTAATCTTGCATAGGGATCTAAGTGGTGGGGGTGTATATCCAAAGGGGAGGGCCTCAGATTTATTGACATTTAGGGAATAGCCAGATAATCTGGAGAAGACCTAAAGTTTCTGAAAGAGTGCTGGTAGGGATGACACCGGCTCTGTTAAGTAAACTATGATATCAGCAGCAAATAGGGCCAGCTTGTGGTCCGTACCTGCCAATGGGATACCCTTTTGTCTGGGAAAAGTCAAATACATTGAGCAAGGGGTTCTATATAAAAAGCAAAAAGCAAGGGGGACAGGGGACAGCCTTGTCAGGTACCCTCTATAGGGGGGAACCTTCTGAGATGTGGCCATTAGCTCTTATGTGACCTTTAGGGGCTTTATAGAATTTAAAAATGGTGTCAGAAAATTGTTCAGGGAAACCGAAGGAGGCAAGGACCCCCCACAAGAAATCTCACACCACCATATCAAACACCTTTTCAGCATCCAGCCCCAGGAGAAGAACTGGGATCCGTTGGATGCGAATATGTTCAATCAGATATATGGTGTGTCTGATGTTATCCTGAGTTTGCCTGCCCGGGATGAACCCACACTGATCCATGTTAATCAAACTGGGAGCGAATTGGACTAATCTTTTGGCAAGAATAGAGGAAAATATCTTGTAGTCAGTGTTTAGTACAGATACAGGTCTGTATGAAGAGTATTGGGTTGGGTCCTTGCTTCCCTTTGGGATAACAGAAATTATGGCTTCGTTCCAGGAGGGGGAAATTGTACCCTCCTTTGTGGCTATAAAGGAAAAAGACTATGTTTAATAAGGGACTGGGGCTTGGAAAATATTTTATGAAATTCCCCCGAGAGTCCATCGGATCCCAGGCATTTGTCCATTTTTAATTGGCCTATCTCTGCCTCAATCTCCCCAGTTGTCACTGGGGAGGTCAACTGAAATTTCTGCCCTTCTGTCAGGGTGGGGAGCTGAAGGGGGGCAAGAAATCAAGTATGCTTCGCTCTGGTTGTATTGGGGCAGGGGAGTATAGTTGCGTGTAGTATCTCAGAAATGCTTCTGAGATGCCCTGGGTCATGTTCTTCAGCTTGCCAGTGAGGGAGTTTAAGATTTTCAAGATGGTGGCCTTCACCCTCTGAGCTTGTAAGCTGGCCACTAATTTTAAAAACCGAAGTCCCTCGTAGTAAAACTTATGTCTGAAAAAGACAAGGTTTTGCTCTACTGAGTAATCAAGAATATTATTTAGTTATTTCTTTAATATATGTTCCTGGTTCCTTGCCCTTGTTGTTGGTATACACTGTTGATCCTCCAGTTCCTTAATTTTCACCTCGAGAGTGTTTCTATGTGCCTCTCTCTCTTTTTTTTAAAAGCTGAGATCCCTATTAATTTCCCCCTTATCATGGCCTTAATAGTATCCCAAAGTATAGCCGTCATGGTGTCATTATTATCATTGTCCTGCAGGACCTGCTTTATGGTATTCTTCACCTCCTCCCTCACTCCCCGAGTCCCTCATTAGGGAGAGGTTCAGTCTCCAGAATGTGTTTTTCCTGCCTGTACTCGCTCAACATTTGAAAAAAATTGGAGCGTGGTCAGAAAGCACGAAGTCCCCCGACCACATTTTTTGAGACATTCCCAAGTGCTCTCAGGAAACAAGGAAAAAGTCCAGGCAGGAATATGTGGTGTGGGCCTGAGAAAAGAAGGTATGCCTAGGTGTTGTGCCATTCAGGTGTTTCCAGACATCCTCATACCCCAACTCCTTCAGTAATTTCTACAGTTCCCTAGTGGTTTTGTTTACCTTACCCTGGGAGTATGAGGCTGTGCTCTATCAGAGATATTTAAGTTAAAATCACCCCCGCAGATCACCTGTCCCTCCACCCATTGGGCTAAATGAAGAAAGAATGACCTGTAGAGAATGAGGTCTGAGGCAGGGGGAAAGTGGGTGGATGCTATAGTTATCTTCTGGCCCTCCAGAGTGCCTCTGATGATAACATACCTTCCCTCTTTATCAATTATGCGGTCATGTAAGTCAAGCAAAACCCATTGCCTAATTAATACTGCGGTCCCCCTCCTCCTTCCTCCCCATAGGAGGATGCCACCACATGAGAAAACCCAAATCTCTCAAACTTCTTGTGTTCAATCTGAGAGAGGTGAGTCTCCTGCAGTAACAGGATGTCCCCTCCTGCCCTTTTCAAATATTGAAATATTATACCCCTTTTAATGAGGTTAGTTATACCATGCACGGTGTATGTGCAAATATTGCATGTTTGCGCCATAATTTTATGTGATATCACCTTCTCCACGGTGATAACTCCCTGCCACAGTGAGTCCTCCTCGTGACCCTTTCCTATACACCCTCTCAGCTGTCTCTCTCTGTTAATAGAATAAGTCAGTGGTTCCTCGTCTAGTCCAGTAAACTGTAAAAGAACTAAACATGCCAACCAGGCAACTTTAATAACAGTATCACCCAGAACAAACTTTTGCTTCCAAGGGAGGAGGCTAATACAACGTATTAGCCTCTGTGCCTTCCCAGATTTGAGAAGAGCGAGGAGATAAACCGGTGCTTCCTGTCGAGGAAGTCCTCCTCCTTCTCTAGAGCCATGATCTATAAGGGCTCCTAGAACAAAGTACCAAATAGTACACATCGTCACGGAGTGCATGCGAGTGCTAACCTCCTCATGCAGCCAGGCCTATGTTTCAAATAACTTTCAGGTGGTAAAAGGAAGATGTGGAAATTGACCACCAGCATGCTCCCCTCTAGATCCTTCGTACCACCCCCCCAAGAAGAGCAACAAGTCGGGGGCGTGAGAACAAGGGTAGTTGCCCCAGAACTAAAACATCTCTATTAGACTGGTAGACTCGTTTAAGTAACCCAAAGTCCCGGTCTACTATTTCTGTAGTTGTACAATACAATAACAATGCCCTCTGTGGAATTGCTTGGTTTGGTTCTTAGAAGAGGGGCACCATCCAGTCTGTATTTGTATATTCTTGAGTATGGAGTTCTGACGATGCTTAGTTTGAAATAACCCCCTTGTGCATAGTGAGCTACGGTGTTTCCTTCCCCCTATCCCCTCCCGTGCCACCGCTTTTCGAACCTTTGTTCTATGATAACAGAAAAGGGAACCATTAATCAATGGTTCAAACTGTCTACTCAGCTGTAAACGGGAGCCGGGGAGAGTCCTAGGGAAGTAAAGAAAGTCCTCAAGTTAGAATATTCTGTCCAGTTCAGGTTGGCTTGTCCTCGGCAACTATCTTCTTCTTTAGTAGCTGCTAGATCCTTTGCAGGGCCTCAGAGTGCGCCAATGTTTTGGATGTGGGGTGCTTTCTTCCTGTTGCATGTGGCCATTCAGGTCCACTACGCCCATCCTTCTGGTTCTGACCATCTGGGATCAAGGTTTGCCTCTCCTTAAGAGCTGCAGTGGCCTCCTCAACCGTGGAATACACCTTCATGCCTTCCTCCCAAAACACCCTCAGTCTGGATGGGTAAGGCGTGTGGAAACGGATATTTTTTTTCCCGCAAGACCCTCAGAATCAGTAGGTAATGCAGTTGTTGTTGCTGCACATCTTGTGGGTAGTCATGGTCAAGAAACAAGCGATGGGTAAGGTAGCTTATTTCTTTTTTGGCCCATGCCCCTTGCAGAATATGCTCTTTTGTACTGAAGGAACTCACTTTGAATACCAGAGATCACGGATGAGCAGCTGGGTCTGTAGGTTTGGCTTGGAGGGAGCAGTGCACACGTTCAGTGTAGAGGGAGTGTGTTGGGGGCAGCTCTAGGACTTCTTTCAGAAGGTTTTTGAGGAACGGTGCAACTGGAGTCACTTTCATGCTGTAAGGGCGTAAGCTGTCTTGGTGAAAGCGGCCCTCAAGATCAAGGCATTTTGCATGCAACTCCCCCATCTGAACCAGAGGGATTGCACTATCTCAGAAATCTGGGTTATACTGTCCTTGGTCTCTGCAACCCAGTCCTCGACTTACCCCAAACAGGATTCCATTGTGGCTAGTTGCTTCTGTACCACACAAAACTCCTGCCTATTCTCCTTCCTAGATTCTTTAATTTCATGAAGCAGGGTTTCAAAGCTTGAGCAGGAGAGCAGCTCTTGTTCATCATCTGTGTCATAGTCGGCCATGCGGGAGCTCATAGGCAAGACCGACCTGCTGGGGGATTCCTCTACCAATCCGTTGTCATCCTTGCTTTTAATTTTCCACTTGTTGCAATTTCTGCCTCTGCCTGAGTTTTTCTGTCCTCCTCCTATGTTTCGAGAGCTCATCTGGGTATAGAACAGTTTTTTGGAGGATTTTAATTAAGGTCGGGTGCAGAGCTACAGTGATAAGGCGTCTTGCTGCTCCGTGATGTCACCAGAAGTCTCACAGTTATCTGATTAAATGAACTACATGTATGCATACTGTCATGGGTAAGTTATGTGGCAGACAAAACCACTTGAATGGTACAGCCAGGACTCCTGCTGATGCAGGAGAGTCAGTGAAATCAGGAGAGTGGTGGTCTGGTAGAGGGTATGCAGTGAGGTAACTTACTATATGATATGTGCACTGATTCACAGAGCACTGAAAATAGGTGTACCAGGATGTGGAACAGCACCAACTGCATCTACTGTAAGTACACCGGGTGCACCAGGATGAGGTGCAGCACCAAGTCAAGAACTGCTACCTGTTCTGTTTTATTAAATAAATAACTTTGATTTAAAGGACCTGCCTGTATTTACTTTATGGTCCGAAGTGCAGTAGCAGATCTTGACTTTGTGCTGTGTGTAGGGCGGACCACCCACGTAGCTATTGCACCAACCCACACATGCTGATCACAGCACCCACCTTTTGGATTGAAATTTGAGGTGCAGCACCAACTGCATCTACTGTAAGTTTCCCAGGTGCACCAGGATGAGGAGCAGCACTGACAACATCTGTTGTAAGTATCCCAGGTGCAGCAGGAGAAGGAGCAGCACAGATGGCATCTGTTGTAAATTTCCCGGATGCACAGGATGAGGTGCAGCACCAACGGCATCTGTTGTAAGTCTCCCGGGTGTACCAGAAGGAGGTGCAGCACTGACCACATCTGTTGTAAGTATCCTGGGTGCACCAGGATAAGGAGCAGCACAGACTGCATCTGGTGTAAGTATCTCGGGTGTACTAGAATGAGCAGCAGCAGTGACTGCATCTGTTGTAAGTATCCCGGGTGCACCCTGATGAGGTGTAGCACCGATTGCATCTCATGTAAGTATCCAGGGTGCACCAGGATGTGCAGCAGCACAGACTGCATCTGTTCTTTTTTTTTTTTTTTTCATCTTTATCCTCCTTCCCTACCCCCGGTGCCCCCTCCTTCCATCCGCTCATGTCCCCCGACACCCACCTTAGGGATCTGCCCCTAGAGTGCCCTTCCTCCTCTCCCTGGCACATTGGGGTCTGTCCTTGTAGGTGGTCCGGGTAGACTTAGGGCGGACTTCATCTAGGGCAGCCGGAGATGTTTCGGTTTTTCTCCCCTTCGCCCGCCCCTGGGGCGCCGTGCGCTTGAGGGCGTATGTCCCAGTGGCTACGATGCTGACGCCGCCAGCCCTCATCGCGCAGCGTCCCACTCCCGGCTCCGACAAAAGCGAGAGCCGCCTCCATCCTTCCTACCAGCCGGTGCTTCCACCGGCTATGGAAGGATGCAGAAACGCAGGCGTTCTTGGTCACCACCCTGGGGAGGAGGCATCCGTTGGGACGCTCGATCCTCCCTCCCCCCCACCGACCCCCGGCTGCCCGAGTCCGTTCCCGAACCCGGGCTGCCGGCGTAGCACGAGGTGTGGCGTCTAGCGCCTCAACCCTCAGCGCCACCGGGCCGAGGTAGACTGCATCTGTTCTAAGTGTCTTGGTTGCACCAGGATGAGGAGCAGCACTGAGAATTTATTGCACCTATCCCAAGTACACCAAGATGAGGAGCAACACTGACTGCATCTGTTGGAAGTATCCTGAATGCACCAGGATGAGAAGCAGCATTGAACACATCTGTTGTAAGTATCCCAGGTGCACCAGGATGAGGAGAAGTACTGGCTGCATCTGTTGTCAGTATCTTGGGTGCACCAGGATGAGGAGCAGCACTGACCACATCTGTTTTAAGTATCCCAGGTGCACCAGGATGAGGTGCAGCACCAACTGCATCTGATGTAAGTATCCAGGGTGCACCATCATGTGCAGCAGTAGTGAATGCATCTGTTTTTAAGAGTCCTGAGTGCACTAGGATCAGGATCAGTATGGACTGTATCTGTTGTACTGATCCCAGGTGCACCAGGATGAGAAGCAGCACTCACCATATACATTGTAAATATCTTAGGTGCACCAGGATGAGGCGCAGCACTGACAACATCTGATGTAAGTATACTGGGTGCACCAGGATGAAGTGCAGCACTGCTGCATCTGTTGTAAGTATTCCACGTGCACCAGGATGAGGAACAACACTGACAGCATCTATTGTAAGTATCTCAGGTGTACTAGGATGAGGAGCAGCACTGACCACATCTGTTGTAAATGTCCCAGGTACACCAGGATGAGAAGCAGCACCGATCTCATATGTTGTAAGAATCTCGAGTGCACCAGGATGAGGAGCAGCACTGACCACATCTGTTGTAAGTATCTCGAGTGCACCAAGATAAGGAGCAGCACTGACCACATCTGTTGTAAGTATTTGGGGTGAACAAGGATGTGCAGCAGTAGTGACTGTATTGACTGTTAAGTATCCCTGATGCACCAGGAGGAGGAGTTGTACGGACTGTATCTGTAGCACTTATCCCAAATGCACCAGAATGAGAAGCAGCATTGACCACATCTGTTGTAAGTATCCCAGGTGCACCAGGATGAGGTGCAGCACCAACTGCATCTGCAGTAAGTATCCCTGGTACATCAGGATGAGGAGCAGCACAGACTGCTTCTGCTGTAAGTATCCCAGGTGCACCAGGGTGAGAAGCAGCACCGACCACATCTGTTGTAAGTATCCTAAGTGCACCAGTATAAGGAGCAGCACCGAAAGCATCTGTTGTACCTATCCCAAGTGCACCAGGATGAGAAGCAGCACCAACTGCATCTGCTGTAAGTATCCCAGGTGCACAAGATTGAGGAGCAGCACTGACTACATCTGTTGTAAGTATTCCGGGTGCACCAGGATGAAGTGTAGCACAGACTGCATCTGTTGTTAGTATCCCAGGTGTACCAGGATGAAGAGCAGCACCAACCGCATCTGTTGTAAGTATCCCAGGTGCACCAGGGTAAGGACAGCCCAGACTGCATCTCTTGTAAGTATTTTGGGTGCACCAGGATGAGAAGCAGCACTGCTCATATCTGTTGTAAGTATCCTGGGTGCACCAAGGTAAGGAACAGCCCAGACTGCATCTGTTGTAAGTATCTTGCGTGCACCAGGATAAGGAGCAGCAACAACTACATCTGTTGTAAGTACCCTGGGTGCATCAGGGTAAGAAGTAGCTTAGATTGCATCTGTTGTAAGTATCCCAGGTGCACCAAGGTAAAGAGCAGCCCAGACTGCATCTGTTGTCAGTATCTTGGGTGCACCAGGATGAGGAGCAGCACTGACCGTATCTGTTGTAAGTATCAGGGGTGAACCAGGATGAGAAGCAGCATTAAACACATCTGTTGTATGTATCCCAGGTGCACCAGTATGAAGTGCAGCACAGACTGCATCTGTTATAAGTATCCCAGATGCACCAGGATGTGCAACAGCACCGATCGCATCTGTAATAAGTATCCCAGGTGAACCAGGATGAGGAGCAGCGCCAACTGCATCTGTTGCACGTATCCTAGATGCACCAGGATATGGAACAGCACTGACCACATCTGTTGTAAGTATCTTGGGTTCACCAGGATGAGGAGCAGCACAGACTGCATCTGTTGTAAGTATCATGGGTGCACCACGATGAGGAGCAGCACAGACTGCGTCTGTTGTAAGTATCATGGGTGCACCAGGATGAGGAGCAGCACCAGCAGGATCTGTTGTAAGTATTTCAGGTGCACCAGGATGAGAAGCAGCATTGACTACATCTGTTGTAAGTATTCTGGGTGCACCAGGATGAAGTGCAGCACAGACTGTATCTGCTGTTAGTATCCCAGGTGCACCAGGATGTGGAACAGCATCAATTGCATCTGTTGTAAGTATCTCAGGTGAACTGGAATAAGAAGCAGCACCAACTGCATCTACTGTAAGTGTCCCGGGTGCACCAGGGTAAGAAGGAGCCCAGATTGCATCTGTTGTAAGTATCTTGGGTGCACCAGGATAAAAAGCAGTATTGACCGTGTCTGTTGTAAGTATCCTGGGTGCACCAGGATGAGGAGCAGAACTGACTGCATCTGTTGTAAGTAACCTGGGTGCACCATGGTGAGGAGCAGCACTGACGACATCTGTTGTAAGTATCATGGGTGCACCAGGATGAGGAGCAGCACTGACCGTATCTGTTGTAAGTATCTTGGGTGCACCAGGATGAGAAGCAGCACTGACCGTATCTGTTGTAAGTATCTTGGGTGCACCAGGATGAGAAACAGCACCAACTACATCTGTGGTAAGTATCCCAGATGCACCAGGATGTGGAGCAGCACTGACCGTATCTGTTCTAAGTATCTTGGGTGCACCAGGGTAAAGAGCAGCACTGAGTACATCTGTTGTAAGTATCCTGGGTGCACCAGGGTAAGAAGCAACCCAGACTGCATCTGTTGTAAGTATCTTGGGTGCACCAGGATGAGGAGCAGCACTGACTGCATCTGTTGTAAGGGTCCCGGGTGCACCAAAAGGAGGAGGAGAAGGAGGAGGAGGAGCAACTGACAGCATCTGTTGTACCTATCCCAGGTGCACCAGAATGAGAAGTAGCACCATCTGCATCTGTTTTAAGTATCTGGGGTGCACCAGGATGTGCAGCAGCAGTGGCTGCATCTGTTGTTAAGTATCCCAGTTGCACCAGGATGTGGAGCAGCACTGGGTGCATCTGTTGTAAATAACCTGGGTGCACCAGGATGAGGTGCAGCACCTACTGCATCCATTGTATGTATCCTAGATGCACCAGAATGTAGAGCAGCATTGACTGGATTTGTTGTTAGTATCCTGGGTGCACCTGGATAAGGTGCAGCACTGACCGCATTCATTGTATGTATCCTGGATGCACCATGGTGAGGAGCAGCCAAGACTGCATCTGTTGTAAATATCATGGGTGCACCAGGATGAGGAGCAGTACTGACTGCATCTGTTGTAAGGGTCCTAAGTGCACCAAGAGGAGGAGGAGGAGCACTGACAGCATCTGTTGTACCTATCCCATGTGCACCAGAATGAGGAGCAGCACCATCTGCATCTGTTTTAAGTATCCAGGGTGCACCAGGATATGCACCAGCAGTGGCTGCATCTGTTGTTAAGAATCCCAGTTGCACCAGGATGTGGAGCAGCACTGGCTGCATCTGTTGTAAATAACCTGGGTGCACTAGGATGAAGAGCAGCAACTACTGCATCCATTGTATGTATCCTGGATACACCAGAATGTGGAGCAGCATTGACTGGATTTGTTGTTAGTATCCCGGGTGCACCTGGATAAGGTGCAGCACCGATCGCATCCATTGTATGTATCCTGGATGCACCAGAATGTGGAGCAGCATTGATTGGATTTGTTGTTAGTATCCTGGTTGCACCAGAATGTGCAGCAGCAATATCTGCATCTGTTGCAAGTGTTTCAGTAATAGTTTGAGGGCATCTGTGTTATGGCTCCCAAGTGCACCAGGATGTGGAGTTGCACCTGCTACCGCTATCAGGAGATGTTGCCCCTATAATTTCTCCATGCTGTTGAGGTCCAATATGATATCCCTCTGCAGACTGCACCCAAAAAACTAAAATAAAGAAATAAAATTAGTTGACATAAAACCTATAAATACACATAAAAATAAAGACACAAAATTAGTTTACATAAAACTTGTAAGTACGCACCATAGATGCACACATGCAGAATGAAAAA
This sequence comes from Neoceratodus forsteri, assembly GCA_016271365.2. Taxonomy (NCBI): domain Eukaryota; kingdom Metazoa; phylum Chordata; order Ceratodontiformes; family Ceratodontidae; genus Neoceratodus; species Neoceratodus forsteri. The sequence goes on from CM028132.1 coordinate 1,357,195,947, forward strand.
CACTAACACTACACAAGGAGGAAGCCTGTAGACATCAGATCCACCCTGGTAGCTGATTACCTCATGAATATCAAGCCAGATGAGCCCCAAGGGGTGGACACCATACACTACAGAATCACAATCGAGCAAAGGAAATAATTAGTGGGACCCTTACAGTAACCTTTCTTGATTCTATCTGGACAAGTGTGGTTCTGATGGACTGAAGAGTGACCACTGTGGTCCTCATCTTCAAACAGGTGGCAAGGCCGAATGCAGGTAACAACAGGTTGGTCAGCCCGATATCAATGTTGGTCATGGTCCTTGAATCCCACATCAAGGACAGAATTATTTTGCACTTAGTCAAAGCTTATACCCCTTCACGGCATGACTTTATGAGGTGCAAATCAATCTAAACTAACTTCCTCACCTTCTTAATATTGAGGCAGTGTCAGTTCCTCAGTAGCTAGCACACTTGTCTCTAAAGGCAGAAGATTGAATGGTCATGGGTTCTAGCCCCACATCAGGCACTTGGGTAATACCCATAAAAAATAGCAAAAAAAACAGTGCTGCACACTGAGGCTACAATGTGTTTATTTATTTATTTGTGGTCCCAATCTTTAGAGAAACACCAGGCTACAATGCCCCTGACTACCCATAACTGACACTTTAGTGCAGTAGGGGGAGTTGCACTGGTGAGGTGCTGTCCTTTGGATGGGATGTTAAACGAAGGTCTTTTCTGCCCATCTCTGGTCATTGGCCAAGTGTAAGTAAAAGATCCCATGACACTTATTGACAAAGAGCAGGGAAATGTCCTTGGTGTCATGGCCTAACATCCCCTCTCCTATCAATAAAACACATCCATGCAGTCCCCCGGAATGCAGCTGGAAACAAGCTAGCATACCTTAGTGTGCCTTTCCTGGTTGAAAATTACAAATAAATAAATAAAATTAAAGGGAATGAGCAGGGTGGTGGACAGGGCAGTGCCATATACACAATCTAGCTGGACTTCAGCAAGGCCTGTGGCACTGTGGAGCATGACAAGCTACTCGGCAAAGTATGCTAGTGAGGTATATAAGATGCATAAACAGGGTGGATTGCAAACGGTCTTGGGGACAGGAATCAGAAGATGGTGGATATGCACTGTTCTAATTGGAGTGGGGTACTTAGGAGTCTCTCTCAGGAATTAGTACTTGGCCATCATGAACAATCTGAAGGCTGGGATCTCCAGCCAGCTGTTTAAGTTCAGTTATAAAACGAAGCTGGAAAGGGGGGCGAATTCCCTTGAGGATGAGGCCAAACTTCAGGAGGACCTGAACCCGCTGGGTAACTGATCAGACTCTTGGAGTCTTACTTTCAATGTAGCCAAATGCTAGGTGCTACACTGGGGGAGGCAAAGCAGAGGCAGGATCTACACTCTGTGTGGGACTTCTCTTGCTGCAGTAGATGAGGAAAAAGACCTGGGGGGGGACATATTAGACAAGGGACTGAAGCGTGACAAGCAGTGCAATGCTCTCAAGAGGGCTGGCAGAATGCTAGGATGCATGGGGAGGGTAACCTGCAGGGAGTAATCTTTCCTATTTGTAGGCCCTGGTATTGCCCCACCTAGAACACTAGGTACAGTTTCGGCTCACCAATACAAAAACAAAATGTAAGTAGTCAAGAGGGTGCAATGCTGGCCAGCAGAATGATCAGGGGTATGGAAGACCAATCCTAGGAGGAGAGGCTGGTGACCCTTAACATGTTCATACTGGAGAAAAGGAGGTTGAGAGGGGACTTGATCGTAGTGTTAGGCACACTAAGTGGTATTGACAAGACTGAACAGAAATGTTTGAGCTGGGACACTCCTGGGGTATGAGAACATGCCCTGAAGCTCAGAGGTGGAACATCCATGGGTAATGTTAAGGGGCACTTCTTCTTTCAGAGAGTGGTGAACTATATGGAACTGCCTACCACCCACACAATGGAAATGAAGATAATATGGACCTTCAAGGTATGCCTGGACAACTTTCTGCTTACCAAGCGAATCACTGGATACCCTGGGTAGTAGAATGTGTAAGAAATACCTTTTAAATGAGTATGTGTATGCAAATCATACTGATCATATCTGCATATGAAGTGGGGGAAGGGTACATGGACATGATGGACCTACAGCCCTTTCCAGCCTTATATTACTCTGCTGTTGTGTATATCTGTTTATCCACATGAGGTGCCGATCTGGCTCCTGATGGAATTGAACAAAGTAGTTCTTGCTACATGCTGCCTCAGATTTTACATTGAAGGTCTCAGGATCTGATGACTCCAACTTGACCTGCTGCTGAGGCAATGATGCTTAGGACAATCTGCTATGTACATTTCTGATTCCTTTCTATGGCACACTTCCAGATTGTGTTTCTGTAGACACAGCAGCATATGTTGGCAGTATTCAGAGGCTGACTGTAATGGCTTCCTTAAAGATATTCTCCAGTGGCTTAGTCAACAGGACCACATCTTGGCCATGCAGATACTGGTTAAATGATTCACACATTCATACTATAAGGAGACTTTCCTTTTTCAAGTTGAGCAAATCGCTTCTCTGTGAGTGACAGAATCTGTGAAGCAAAAGCTAAAGACTGCAATCTCTGTATCATGGACGCAGCAAATCCCATCTTGCCTCTATATTCGATAGGGCCACACCATTTTTAATATAATTTTTTTTTTTTAACTTTCTTTATTGAATTTTCAAATAAACACAATAAAGGCATTACAGATGCATACTTAATCACATGTGTATTCATTTAAGCAACATTTTGCATTAAAGCAGGATAACAATAAACTTATACATTTAATACACATAATGAGGGTATTTCTGACTAGATCCAAAGCAAATACATTAGCAGAATGTGCTATATGCCATCATGGGACATGACCAAACAAGAATATGCCCACCTATGAAATAAAGTATATTTAGCACCAACGGTAATAAGGTCATGCATTTTACCCTATAGGATTAGTCAGTTGGTTTAGTCTCAGTGCTACCACCGCAGACTACACATCAGTACCCTATGCTTGTGCCCAATGGCACTTCAATATAGAAATATACTTGTAAAAGTGCCTTTAAGTGAGTAAAGGAATGCACTGTGTTTTAGGCATGAGCATTGGAAAGCAGATGAATTGTAATTGAACAAATTGTAAAACAAGTTGAAATTCAACGAACATTGCTATCTTAAGAAATATAAAAATTCCTCAGCATCAGTGAACCAATAGTCAAGTCAAGTGCGTAGGAAGAGGATGCAGCTCTGTCCCCACCACGTGGCTCCCTATAGTTCCAGATCCTGCAGTGCAATGTCAGGGACTGTTCGTTTATTTACTCATTTTGTTTTGAAAATTCTTGTTATTTTAAACACACATTTGCCAAAGTTATTCTGCACAACACTGTACCTTTGGGGTGGGACTGGTGTCCCAGCTCCACAGTGCTACAGTCAGTACAAAGTACCTTAGGAGTCATCACTGTCATCAAAGGGAAGATTTAAAAATGTTGCCTAGGAAAAGCACACTGCCTGCCTGGTGGTGCTGAGGGTTGAGGCACTGGACGCCATACCTCGTGCCACACTGGTGACCAGTGTTCGGGAACAAGCATGGGTCGTCGGGGGGTCATCAGGGACAGGAAAGGATTGAGCATCCCAAGGACTGCTCTCCTATCCTGGGGAAGGGGGTATTCGATAGCTGCTGCACTAGCAGCCTCTAGCGGAAGCTGGGGGTTCACAGCAATATGCAGCTGCAATCTATGGGCGAGCTGCGGTGGACATCTTTTGCATGTGTGCGTGGGTGCATTCACATGGTGAGCTGGACGTCATTGCACTTCTGAGCTCTATGGAAAAATACAGGAAAAAAAACCTTGGCTCTGGTAGGTGAAAGTGGGGCCAGGGACCACCCCCCACATCCAACGCCGAATGCAGCGGTTTCATTTGGAGTTCCCTCCACCCCAGGATCACCTGATCAGATTACAGAAAGGTCAGCCAGGGAGGAAGTCTGGTCCCACCTCTGGGGGCTTAAATCTGTGGGACCAGGTACCTGGGGAGTGGAGTGGAGCAGCCGCGACCAGATAGCAAGACTGAGCCTATGGCAGGATGGGATGGAGTTGCAGTTGAGTGCCCTCATTGGAGAGAGTCCAGGGCCTTGGGAGATAAATAAAGTTAAAAAAAAAAAAAGCTGGCCCAGTGGCACTGAGGGTTGAGATGCTGGACGCCACACCTTGCTCCACGCCGGTGAGCCGGGTTTGGGAGCGGACTCGGGTCACTGGTGGGTCGGCAGGGGGAAGATAGGCTGGAGTGTCCTATGACAGCTTGCCTTCTCCAGGGAGGGTACAGCCCACTGCCTGCTCACTTGCTTGACTCCGAGCAGAGGCTGGGAGTACTGCAAGCCCCATATGGGGAGGGCTGGCCGCACTACAGTGTAGATGTCAGCACTAGCGCCTTGATGTCAGGGGAGACATACGCTGTATGGGGAGGGTGGAAATGGAAAAGAGCCTGCCACCACCAGGAAGATGGGAAGACTGGACGTGCCCACGGATTTGCCTCCACCTGCTCAGTGAGCCCTAGACCGATGACATGTACATTTCGGGGTTCGCCCTGCCTCATCCCTGCCCAGGGGGTATAGCCGTGGCTCCATGGGGATCTGGGGCTCCATTGGGTAGGATGGAAGGCAGTGGAATGTTGGTTGTCTCCCCTGATGGGTTGGGACCGGGGGTGGCAGGCTGGGTAGGAGAAAAAAATAGTAATTAAAAAAAAAAGTTAAAAAAAAAAAGAAAAGCACGCTGAGACAAGGCTTGTTTCCAGGGAGTGACCTAATTCTAACACTTAGCGAGGTGATATATGCTGCGCCAGGGACGTGATTGCAAAACCCTGGCTCACTGGATACTCTTACTCATAAGCTGTTACCAGCTTTGGTGTTGTAGCATCATAGAATTTGTCAGCAGAAAAGGACTGACGGGCCCATCCAGTGTGCCCTAGTTTTCCCTGCCTGTTCCAACACTGACTGGACCCTGTTGGGTCACTGGTGTCCCTTCCACTTCTCTTTCCTCTACTTATTATGTCCGTGTGCCTAACCCATGCATACTTGAATCTCCCCACTGTTTTGGCCCTCACCACCTCTTCTTGCAGGCTGTTCCAGGCATCTACCACCCTTTCTATGAAGAAGTATTTCCTCACATTTCTCTTAACCCCCCCAACTTCATTCCATGCCCCCATGTTCCAGTGCTTTTCCTCCTCTGAAAGAGATTCCCCAACTGCACCTTGTTTACCCCTGTTAAGTACTTATAGGTCTCAATCTTGTCCCCTCTTATTCTCCTCTCCTCCAGGGAGCACATGTTGAGACCTTGCAGCCTCTCCTCATATGTCTTCTTTAGCAACTCCTGCATGATTCTGCTAGCCCTCCTCTGAATCGCTTCCACCCCATCAATGTCCTTGTGGAAGTGCAACTTCCAGAACTGGACACAATACTCTAGGTGGGATCTTACTAGTGAGTGATACAATGGCAACACCACTTCCCTCCTCCTGCTTGAAATACACCTCCCTATGCATCCCAGTATCTTGGATCAACAGTTGACTAAAGCTACCTCTTAGCCTATCATCCTCAGGGCTTTCTCACTCTGTGTAATTCTGACCGAGCTACGAATGCTTCCAAAAGCCTGGTACATGCAACCTTTGCTACAGAAATACAAAGATTTCCCTTTTCCTTCTGGAGGCAGCAGTAACTGGAAGGCATACTCTCCCATGGCTGTGTATAGGAGGTCAGAATCGGAATGCCATAAATGGCACCCCTACTTAAAGTTGCACCTAACTTTAAGTATCCTGGTGTGTGGCTGGACTTGCACCTTAGCTTCTACCACCCCCCATCGATGCCATGAATAAAAAAACTGGTCCCAAAGTAGACATCCTTTACCACAATAAAGACTGCCTGCCAGTCCTATGAACATACGAAAACATTGGCAGAAAAAGGCCTAGAGGTCTATCAAATCTGCCCAAGTGTGCAGCTCACAGTATACTTTACTGCAGCTGCCCCCCCGTTCCCACTCCTTATCATCCCCGCCTTCTACCGCCACCCTCCATAGCCTCCTTTCTGTACTGACCTTTCTTTTGACCTTATCCCACCCCCTTTTAAAACTACCCACAGTCCTGGTCTGCTTTTTGGTTGTACTCAAGATAAGCTTGCTGGTGATTGGTGAGCTGGATGTGGTTTACAGTATTGTCCCCAAATCTACCCTGGCCAAACTGGACCCCTTTTTCTGTCATTTTGCTCTAAATGCTAGTGCATTACTCCTTGCCTATGACTGCTCCCATTATCTTAACCTCGCTCTGTACTCTTGAAGCCGGAGATCTCTCCCACTGCTCCTCTTTTCTGGATAACCACTGGCTCATGTCCTACCTCTCCTCTCTTCTCACCCCCTCCATCTTGTCTTCATTTGAGTGGCTCGCTCTTTCCATATCCCATGCTGCAAAACCTCTGCTAGTCCGTGGTTCTTCTTTTTAGGCAGGGGAAGGGCCCAGCCACCCACCCCCACCCCCATCCCCAACCACCCCACGCTACACTCCTTTTATAGGGTACCACAGTTGTGACATTTCCTGTGGCAGAGCAGGAAGGGTGGATCAGTGAGAGCCTCCACAAGGTGATCTCATTTGCAGGGCACTAGTAATTTAACTTGTTAACAAGTTAAACAAAGCACAATTAAACCATTACTTGCATTTTTTCCCTTTTTCTTCTAATTACTCTGACTAGGTTACAAACCCAGTAACTTATTTGGAATGGATTTCATTAACTGCAGGTACTGTGGAACAATTTTCAGAAGGACAGTCTTACAGGATTTAGGACACTGTCCTACATGCTGGGCCTTTGGAGATCTTAGGGCTCAGCTCCGGGCAGCATGGGCAGAGATTGCACACCTCAAATTTCATATTGAAGAGGAAACATATTATAAGAACCACCCGCCATTTCCCCAGCATCCAACAGAAAAACCTCGACCGCAGAGGGTAGTTGGTCCAGGAGGTTGGCAGGTGGTTAGGAGGAGCAAATCAGGTGCCCCATCACTCCCTGCTCTCCAACACATTACCTCCAAAAACCATATAAACACAACAAACAGGTATCTGCCTCTATCTCTGAAATCAAATAAAGAGGCAGAAGACACTGCAGAGCAGGACACTGCGGCACAGGAGCTAGCACAACAAAACTCACCCAAATCAGGAACCAAAACTAAACAAGCACAAAGGAAATCCAAAAACTTCTGATCATAGGAGACTCCATGATTTGGGGAATTGACACCATCTCCAGCCAGGGGTAATGGTCAGATGTCTCCCAGGTACATCAGCATGGAGACACTAGCCGCATTATAAAATTGTTCACAAAGCAGGAGAAAACATTGATGTCCTAGTTCACATAGGGACTAATGATCTCGCCAACCGGTCAGTTGTGGAGACCAAGGAACACCTGACTAGGCTGGGTGACAAACTATCATCTATTTACGTCCGCATCTCCTTCTCTGAGATCCTGCCAGTCTGGAGAGGGAGCAGATGGACGGAAGGTCAGAGAAGGGGAGATAGGGAGCTAAACACGTGGCTCAAGGACTGGTGCCAGGAAAAAGGACACAGATTTGTAGGAACTGGCAACAGTTCTGGGAGCAAAGTTCTTTAAATTTGATGGACTGCATCTGACTAAAGAGAGTCAGTGCATTGGGGCAGAAGTTTGACGTCTTTGCAGAATATTTAAACTAGCAAATGGGGAGAGGGTGCAGCACCCCATACGTTGAATGGAAAGAACACCCCTCCCCTCAGCTAGTGGTCAAACAGGAATTCAAGCGTGTTTGCGTTCATTTGCATCACCAGGTAAGAAAAAGGTTTGTCTCCCATCACGATGCACAGGGGAATGCCAAACTTCACCCAACAACTAACACACAAAATCTGGCCAATGGAAAATCATGTACACAAATGCTCACAGCCTGGGAAATAAGATCCCAGACCTGCAGGCAATAATGTCAGAGGCTGAACTGGACATAGTAGCAATTAGTGAGACGTGGTTTACCAGTAACCACACTTGGGAGACTTCAGTACCTGGCTATGTATTGTTCAGAAGAGACGAGGTGCAAAAGGGGAGGGTGGCCCTGTATGTTAATAGAAAATATCAAAGCTACAGAAATTCAGAAGCACATAGGAGCCAGAAGAACTGCAGGTCACCCTGGAAACAGGAAATGGGACAGCCATAAGAACTGGGGTTGTCTACAGGCCCCAGACCAGAGGAGGACATAGACACATTACTGTTAGAAGATATACAAAACATGACTAAAGGGAGGTTCTGATAATGGGAGACTTCAACATGCCAGATACAGATTGGTCAATACCAGCAGGAACATCTGCAGAACTAGACTCATAGTGGATTCCTGCAGGGAGGGCCTCAAACAACTGGTACAGCAACCCACAAGAGACAGGGCTATCCTAGATCTAGTACTGACTAACAAAGAAGGGATCACAGATCTCCAGGTAGAAGGTCACCTGGGGGCCAGTGACCATCACATGGTATGGTTCAATTTGGCTACTACATCTAAATCATCCCATTCCAAGACAAACATATAGGACTTCAGAGGAGCTGACTTTGATAAGATGGCCAACAGAGTTAAGCTAGCCCTGGCAAAAAGAAATACAGGTGAGGGGGTACAGGCAGAGTGGGCAAGCATTAAGGATGCAATACTTGAAGCAACATCCCATTGTGTTAGACAGAAAAGGAAGTGCAAAAGAAGAAGGAAACCACTTTGGTTCTCAAATACAGTAGCAGAAAAGGTCAGAGCCAAAAGGCTGGCCTTCAGAAATATAAAGGAACACAGCGGGATGAAGATAGGAGGCATAAAACTGCCTAAGGGAAGCAGGTAAGGCAGTAAGGCAGGCAAAGTCCCAAACTGAGGAAACACTAGCACAAACAGTAAAAGAAGGTGACAAAACTTTCTATAGATACATTAGTGAAAGGAGAAAGTCCAGAGGGGTATTGCTAAGCTTAATGGAGAAAAGGGAGCATGTGAGGAGGAGGACCCTGAAAGGCATCTATCCTAAATAGATACTTTTGCTCAGTATTTACTGAAGAGAAGGTAGGGCAGGGGCCACAGCTCAGCGTCATGGACACAGGGGGAGGAGGGTGAGCACTACTCCCTTCACAAAGAAAGGGTCCTCAGGAGCTTGCTAAGCTCAGGGTGGATAAGGCAATGGGACCTGATGGCATACATCCCAGGGTACTTAAGGAGCTAAAGGAGGAACTAGCAGAGCCATTAGCAGAATTGTTTAGTGAGTCTCTGAGCACAGAGAGGTCCCAGAAGACTGGAGAAGGCTCATGTGATCCCGCTCCACAAGAGTGGTAGCAGGGAGGAGGCGGGGAACTACAGACCGGTCAGTCTTACCAGTAGTGGGCAAGATTATGGAGGCACTCCTTAAGGAAAGGATAGTGCAACACCTGGAATCCATAGGGGCACAGGATCCAAGACAGCATCGGTTTACAAAGGAAGGTCCTGTCAAACTAATCTCATAGATTTCTTTGACTGGGTAACCAGAGTGGTGGACCAAGGGGAGCAGTTGATGTCGCCTACCTTGACTTTAGCAAAGCTTTTGACACTGTTCCACATAGAAGATTGATAAATAAGCTAGGTAGGCTCGAGGGTGGGTCAGAAGTTGGTCAACTGGGTGGTAAACTGGTTGAGGGCAGAAAACAGAGAGTGGTGGTAAATGGTATACAGTCAGAGAGATGCAAGTCACAAGTGGGGTACCTCAGGGATCAGTCCTGGGGCCAGTCCTTTCAACATCTTCATTAGTGACCTTGCAGATGGACTAGAGGGTAAGGCTTGTCTGTTTGCAGATGACACCAAGATCTGCAACAGAGTAGATGATCCAGATGGGGTGGGCAGAATGAGAAGAGATCTGGATAAACTAGCAGAATGGTCAGAAGAGTGGCAACTGGGATTTAATGCAAAGAAGTGCAAAATCATGCACATAGGGAAGAAACCCTGAAGCTACCTATAGGCTGGGAGGAGTTGCTAGCAGTCACAAAGGGAAGAAAGAGACTTGGGCATCATCATCACTGATGACCTAAATCATCAAGCAGACCTCTAAAGCAGTAGGTAAGGCTAGGGGGTGTTAGGGTGTATTAGTAGGGTATCACAAGTCGAAGAGGGAGGTAATAATCCTCTTTACAAGACACTGGTTAGGCCCCATCTGGAGTATTGTGTGCAGTATTGAGGCCACACCTTCCAAGGACATTAACCAAATTGAGGCAGTCCAGAGAAGGGCAACCAAAATGGTGCAGGGACTGCATCAGAAGACATATGAGGACAGATTAACGGAGCTCAATACGATACCCTTGAGCAAAGGAGGGAGAGAGGTGATATGATCGAGGCATTCAAACACCTTAAGGGCATAAACAAGGTGAAAGAGTCTAACATGTTTAAATATAAGAAAAATAGCAGGACAAGAGGACACAGCATGAGATTAGAGGAGGCCGATTAAGGGGAATGTGAGGAAATTCTTTTCACAGAAAAGGGTGGTGGATGCATGGAATGGCTTACCACAAAAAGTGGTGGCTATGAATACAGTGCAGGGCTTCAAACAGGCATGGGATAGGCATAAGGGAGCAATACAAATGACTATGAATAGATAGATCACTGACAGAGCAAAGGCCAATGGCACATTTATAAGGTAGAAAAAGAAATGGGCAGACTGGATGGGCCTTGCGGTCCTTATCTGCCGTCAACGTCTATGTTTCTATGTTTCTATGTTACTGTGTGGAATGCAGAAGTCTGCTGGTGGAATCATCATGGAATGACCATTCTGCCAGCAGAAGTTCCTCTGGAATTGGACTGGTCCTTCTGTGGAATTGAGCCTGCTGTGATCTGTGGAATTATATTTTGTGGAACAGCATTTTTCCACAGAAAATCGTTCTGTAACCATTTTCATGGAAAATACTGAGATCTGTGGAATTGAATTCTGCAGAAATAAAGTGAAAAACCCATTCCACATTATTCCACCACAGAATTCCACCATTCTGCTTGTGATTAAATTCAGTGGCATTTCAGCAAAATGTTAAAAATTCCACAAAATTCCCATTCCACCAGAATTTGAAAATTCTGCACAGCATTAGTAGTCAGGCCTCTTTTTCTGTCTGGTATCCTACTCTCTGAAATGATCTGCCTCTCCCTATTTGTCTCTCATCCTCACTATTCTAAACCCCTCCTATTTACTTCTGTCGATGTGCCCTGCAGCTAACCACGGCTACTGATTCTGTCTGGTGCATTGTCTGTCCCCTAACCACTGTTTCACCCCCACACTGTTCCACGACTTTAATGACCGATTACCATTCACATTTCTTTTCCACATTTCTACTGCTGCTTTAATATTTCCACTACTTAGATGTAATGATTTATTACAGTTAACACAGTAAATTTTTACTAATGTCTCTACCTTGCACTGTCTGATATTATGTGCTGTACATTGTACTTGTCACCTTTCACCATTATCAGTTTCTACAAATTTTTAACATTTTGTACCTTGCACAGCTCACTATTCTGTGCACTGCACTTGTCATTCTACTCAGTATTGTGCATTGCGTTTGTTAATTTTTGTATTTTGTATTTTTTCTCGGCTTATAACCCCCCCCCCACTCCCTACCCTCGTGCTGTGGTCACATCTGGACATGAGCTATGGTTAAAGTGTGCCTTTCCAGGTCAACAAATTTTTAAATACATAAAAAAAACTCATGTGTCACAAATCAGCCTAGAGTGATGTTGTCTGAGTTGTTCAAAAAAAGATGACAAGCAGTTTAAAGCAGGTGGGTAGGTAACTGGCTGGGTGGCAGGACACAGAGGGTGGTGGTAAATGGCTGTCACTCCACAGAGGGAAGAGTGACCAGTGGGGTACCACAGGGATCAGTGCTGGGACCGGTCCTATTCAACATCTTCATCAGTGACATTGCGCGGGACCTAGAAGGCAGAATTTCACTGTTCGCTGATGACACAAAGCTCTGTAACAGAGTAGACACACTAGAGGGTGTAGACAGAATGAGAAGCGACCTGCAGAAACTTGAAGAATGGTCAGGGGTTTGGCAGTTGAAATTCAATGCAAAGAAGTGCAAGATAATGCATATGGGGCACAAAAACCCTGACACAATATATCAGTTGGGGGGTGAGGATATAGCATGCACCAAGCAGGAAAGGGATCTTGGGGTTGTCATCGCTGATGACCTCAAGGTAGGGAAACAGTGTGATAAGGCAGCAGGTAAAGCAAATAGGATGCTGGGATGTATAGGCAGGGGCATCACCAGCAGGAAAAGGGAGGTCATAATTCCGCTATACAAGACACTAGTGAGGCCCCACCTGGAGTACAGTGTACAGTTCTGGAGACCATACCTACGTAAGGACATAGACAGGGTAGAGAAGGTTCAGAGGAGGGCAACAAAGATGGTGCATGGATTGCATCACAAGTCCTATGAAGACAGGTTGAAGGAACTGAACATGTACTCCCTGGAGGAGAGGAGGAGAGAGGGATATGATAGAGACATACAAGTATCTTACAGGGAGGAACAGGGTGCAGGAAAACACTATTTTTAAGCGAAAAGATGTTCCAGGACAAGAGGGCATGGGATGAAGTTGGAGGAGAAACGATTCAGAGGAAACATGACAAAGAATTTCTTCACAGAACGGGTGGTGGACAAGTGGAACACCCTGCCAGAGGAAGTGGTGGGGGCTGAAACAATCACGGGATTTAAGAATGCATGGGATAGACATAAAGGAATTCTGGAGGTCAGAGGTAAGGGGCAACAGACTACTAGGAAAACAAACTGAACTTACAAGCTCAAATGGGCAGACTGGGTGGGCCATAGGCCCTTATCTGCCGACACTGTCTGTGTATCTATGTATCTATGTATTAAAGAAGAGGCATTGGCTCCCCAGTTAAGCTGTTGAACAGTTCATGACTGTTCACGAATGATACAGGAACATTAGCTGGCACTCTTAAATTCATGAACAGCAATGAACAGTCATGTCTGCAAAGTTCATGAATGTTCACAGACATTCATAAACCACCACATGCACCATTATACATGTGTATTAATGATTGCTTATGAACATTCATGAATGACCTATGTTTTTTTTTGTGTGTGGATGGTTCATGAAAATTTCATAAAGTTCGTCAATGTTCATCAGTAGGGTTGTCATGGTATCAAATTTTGATTGTATGATAACCTTGACACATTTATTTATTTTATTTATTTCTGTTACAGATTAATACCTTTGAGCCAGGATGGCTCTTTTACAAAGATTCCATGTCGAGTGGACGCAAAACAATAATTACAAAGACAGATAGTTTGAACAAATCAAGAAGAACAATTAGGTACAAAGTTGAATAAGCAAAAACAAGTAGACAGGTACTTTGACAATAGTTACATGGATTTAGGAGTGCACTAAGGACATTCTAATACTAGAGACACAAGAATACAGAAATTTGCATTTGATAAACAATCTGTTGCTAAGTGCAAGGTAACAGGAAGGTAGCAGCCAGAGAGGGCTTTGTCACAAAGTAATAACATGGAGTGAAGGAAGGGGACTGTTGCAATGAGCAAGGTGTTAAGAGTCAGCTGCAAGGGGCTTTGACAGGAGGAACAAATTAAATTTCAATTTATTCAATTAAATCTCGGATCAAAGACTTCAGAGCACATAGCAGTTCATTTACAGAGGTTCCACGACTGTGGGGTGGTTTACATACATACAAAGCATGATAAGTACTAGATTTCTAACATAATAAGAAACAAAACAATTACCAAACAAACAAATCATAAGGAATTCAGAATCAGAGGTCGGAGGCAGGTAGCGACCAGAGGAAGGAGAGATTTTAGGGGCTTAGGGTTGCAGAGAGGTAGCAGCCAAAGGGCCAATCTCAAAAGGAGCTAAGAGATGAAAGACAGCTGGAAGGTGAGCTGGGTAGAGAAGGATGAGCATGGATGAAAATAGACAGGAAAGTAGGGTGATGGGTAAAGGGCCAAGGGTTGGAACCTGGGGAACTTGGGTGGGGGGGGGAGTTATCAATTGCCCAGCCATGACCAAGTGCCCAGTAGGACCAGCAGGGAGACTGCATGGCATAAGGTGAAACAGTCACAGGAAATGTCAAAAATGAGTTGCTGATGGAGCAAGAGTTTAAATTGTCCAAGCTTTGGTAAAGATGAAAATTCATTGTGCAGCGAGTTGAGCCAAAGTGGTGCTCTGTGGGTGAATGACCATTGACCTTGCGTTGTCCAGCACCTAAGGACAAGGAGAAGTTAGATAGCTGAGGCCTGTGTCTGCTGGGAGCTGCTATGTGGGCTCAGAAGATTAACAACTCCTGGGGGCAGGAGCCCAAGAAGTGCTTTCTTAATAAGTAGGCATGTTTGATATTTAATCCTTCCTCTTAGTTGAAGCCAGTCTTTTTGAGCATACAGATCATAGATTGTGAATACCACAAGTTAATACAAGCATTTGTCAATGCCGGATATTTGCTTGCTGGTATTAGCATTGGAAATGCAGGAGTTAGACTGGTGCAGAATAGGAATGGCAGTGAAGTATTGAACTTCACACCAACCCCACCTCCACCCTGCAAAGATGGACAGGTATTGGGGTATGCATTTGGGTCATCGCCCATAACATTCATGTCATTTCACCTCACCCTATTCTGCAGACACCGACACGTGTTGAGGTGTGCCTTGGGGTGTTCAAATTTACAGTCACTGCATTTCGTAAGGACATACGCTGAAAAGGGTGAAGTATAGCAAAATGGGGTGAAATCGGGGGCTGAAGAGTCCAAGGCACATCTCGATGCCTATCACTGGCTGCAAGGTGGGGGGGTTGGGGGAATTGCATGAGCATTACAGTTGGCAATCCAAAGGCACACACCTGATGCTTGTCAGTCTGTACAGGGTGGGACGTTATGGTTAGAAACCCTAGTACCCTGGGTGTTTGTTGGTATTTGCACTACAAATTTTCAACATGGCCTTTTTGTGACCCCCACATCATGAAAGCATTTGGGACCTCTTCTCATGAACAGTGGCACTGTGATTTTGCTAATGTGTCCCGAACTTTGAGTTCCCACAGTGACCGTGCCATTCTGCGCCAGATGTACGAAAACAGATCAGGCAGGATGTGAAGAATGACAGCTGTACCATTCTTAGAGAGGTGCGAAGAGATGGCAATATTGAAAATCTGTAGTGAAAATGTTTAAAATGCTCGAACGTCCGCGCGTAAGTGGAAACTACGCAACACATGTGCGTAACACAGTCATTTAGTGGAATTATTTCATCAAATTTTCAACATAGGCATTTTGTGACCTCTGCTCATGAACACTGTCACTATGATTTTCTTAATCTGTCCCGAACATTGATTTCCCACAGTGACTGAGCTATTCTGTGCCAGATGTGTAAACGCATATTTCGGGCAGGATATGAAAAATGACAGCTTTACTCTTCATAAGGAGGTGTGGAAAAATGCCAATGTTGAAAATCTGGAGTAAAAATATTACAAATGCATGAAATTATGAGGGTGCATGGAAACTGCGCAATGTACGCTCATAACACAGTAATTTTATGGACTTTTGTCACTAAATTTTCAACATAGGCATTTTAGCACCTCTGCTCATGAACAGTGTCACTGTGATTTTTTTTTATCTGTCCTGAACACTGACTTCCCACAGTGACTGCGCTATTGTGTGCCAGAAGTGTGAAAACACATTTCGGCCAGGATGTGAAAAATTACAGCTGTACTGTTCATAAGTGTAATAGTGTGGGTTCAAATAACAGACCAATCAGACATATAGCAAGTGCGGGGGTGCTAGTGAGCCCGAGCAATATGGCCACCTTTGAATAATGCTCTTCACTAAGTCTGGCTTAAGGAGTTAAAACAAGTAACTTTTTGGACTATACTGGAGAACTCTAAATATAGAAACCACAGTCGGAAGACCTGAGGAACAACATGGGAAATCCTCAAAAGGATCGGAATCTCCACGAAGGAGCAAAATCTAAAAATGCTCCCGCTCCCTCTGCCATATGATCTACTTCCCAACAACAGGCTGCAGATGCAGGAAACGAAGGAGAGGAAAGTCTGCAATCTCTTGGCCTCAAAATAAATAGATTAATCTCCTCAGTTTCTGGCCTGGCTGAGAAAGTTGATGGCATTGCTAATAGAGTCACAAACCTGGAAACTACAATCGATTTAGTGTCAGCTGAATCCTCGGAAGCTAAAAAGTGATTGGATGCTGCTATGGGCACCTTCAGTGGTGTGATAAAAGAGAACGGACACTTACGAATGTATTTGGAAAATTTGGAAAACCACACTAGGGCTTCGAACATTCGTGTTTTAGGGCTCCCAGAGGGCTGTGAGGAAGACCACCTGGTCCCTTTCCTCTGCAATTGTCTCAGACAGCAGTTTGGTGAAGAAGCCAGCCCACTCATAAAGGGCATACAAAAGGCCTATAGGATTGCAGCCAGAGGTAGGTCAAATAACCCCGAAGCCCCACGGGCAGTTTTGGCAATCACAGATGGTGCAGCTACCAAAGACTATCTACTAGCTTTAGTCAGACAACATAAAACACTTCTTTGTGATGGGAAAACGGTCCGACTTTACCCAGACATCAGTTTTGCCACTAGACAATGGCGAAAGCAGTTTGATGGTACCAGGGCTCTCCTGCGTGAGGCAGGGATCCAGCACAACATCATTTTCCCAGCCCGGTTGAGAATAACACATCAGGGGAAGATCTTCATTTTCTCAGATTAGAAGGATGCCAATTGTTGGGCTCAAAAATATGCACCGAGAAGAAGACGTCCCACAGACCAAAGCGAGAACTCCTCAGACGACGACGAGGCATGACAAATTTGACAGGATTACTTCAAGCAAGATTAAGGAGAAAGAGAGAGACTCTATTTCAGTAAATATACAAGTTCTTTAAACCCTGAGAGGGGTGTGAGTGAGTACTTCATTTAAGTTTACATTGGGACTATCACTCCTGAACACTTTAATTTTCTCTTGATTGATTTGGTAATAACTTTCTGAGTTCTAGATATATATTATGGACGCTAAGTAGGTCCTCTGTTTAAAATGTTTAAAGCTGGTTTCTTGTTTAACTAGGCTTAGGAAAACCTGATAGTCACAGTTACTTGTCAATTGCCATGGATGCTCCTAAAGCAGATGTATCTTAATTCAATGTGACACAACCTTCTTAGAATTAGCACTGTTTGTAGTGCTCCTATTATAGTTAAAGCATGGACTTTCCTCATAGCCCCTTCCCAGGGGATAACAGAAACATTCGACTTTATATATTAGCACTGATGTAGTATTTTTTCATGCCACTCATGGGCTTTATACCTAGCAATTCTGTATTAAATTTGGTACATAATAATTAAGTAACCTCCCAAGATGTATCTTAAAGCAGTAGAATAAGCATTATATAGGCATTTTAGAGCGGTGGCATCCTCAATGTGTCTAGAATGTAATAACATCTGGAATGTCACTGCTTGGAATGTATTTTACCTGTTTATTGAAAACAATAAATACAAAGTTAAAAAAAAAAAGACATATATCAAGTACATAAAAAACACAAAGGCTGTGTTTATCATTTTATTGTCCCCCCCCAATAAAAAAACGTCAATATTTAGAGAAAGGAAAAAGAAACAGTGTTAGTCCTTCACACCCTTCGAACACATCAGGAAATAATTCTTCTCCAAATCATAGTCATAAAAGAATTCCTGACTCCTTTCTCTAGTGTGTAACCTTACACACTCAGCTCCTCTTCGCTGTGTGGTCAGAAGGCTACTGACCACCTATCTGTCTCATCCCTCTGGTGGATTACTTTTTATAGCAGCCTAGGATGACATCAGAGGACATGTGACACACCCATTAACAGAAATAGGTACTGTTTATCCTTTCTGTTTCTGGTAGCGATATTCTATTACCTTTATCACAATGCTGTCCCCTATCTCAAACATCTAGGACACCTTTCCAAGCATAAATGAATTAGAAAGAGAGCTAAAGACCTTAATTAAGAGGTCATGGCATCACAGCAGGACTTTAGCTCCTCCCACTCTGTGACATCACTCCCTCATTGTTCCATATAACCAGTCATTTCAGGGGCTGCCAGCCCTATAGCAAGACCTCCTTGAATTCAATGTAGTTACTGGTAATTATCTTATTACATTTATTCATCATTTCAACACTACCATAATTATCTGGAGGTGGCCTCTGGCCTTGAAAGACAGAAGTAGATAAAGGCGCACCCCTTATCTGCTTATTCTTGCAAGCCCTAGGACCTCTTTTGTTGTGAGGAAAACCATTTCTACTGATAAACAAAAAAAAAAACAATATTCTCTGGGCATTAATAACAATGCCCCTTCTTATTATCTAGTCTAGCTTGGTAAGACTGATGGCTGAAATTTCAGCCATCGACTAAACATTTCTTCTATACAGCCCTTATTATGTATGTCAGCCCAAGTACACACCTCTGGGCTGTACCAGACTTAGTCTACTTCCTTATAAGGGCAACACAGGGCCAGTAATCTTTACTCCCTTCTTAGTTTGCAACAAGGGTTACTGTTTTACTTTCTTTTACCCCTGTTTTTCTCTGGAATAAAAAAAAAACAACTGAAGCTCCCAAGCTCTGAGCAGTGCACAGATGCACCAAACCACTCAAGTTTAATATTTTCTCTCTTCAGGCTTCAAGGCTCATTCTTAACTCAGGAGCCATGCTACATATGCAGAAACTGCAACAAATGGTTCTAAAAGGTTATTTCTTACTTTGTCTTATTAACTGCATGATTGTGTGCATAACTACCTGCACAATTGTTCGATCGTGCGAACGTGCGCACATCTACATATCGCAATCGGATTCATCTGCTGCATGAGCTGCATCTCAATCCTCTTTTCAGAATTGCTACCACTCAACCCATCTCAGCATATGCTCTTCTTTCAGGTCAGAGCTCTAAAGGACCATTTCTTTTACAATAAGGAGGCAAATAATTTTTTCTGGTGCTTTCTTGGCGGGGGGGGGTTAGGCATTGTTAGCTAAGACAAATAGGGACAGCACAGGGACAGAGAAGGCATGTCAGGCTGGCCACCCTGACATGAAAAGGAAAAAGATAGTCAGAAGAAAAGAAAGAGGATAGAGGAGAGTGATGTAGGTGTGTTATCATTCTGGCACAATAAGGGGAGAGGGTCTGAAAAAATGCCAGTGTTGAACAACTGGAGTGAAAATACTACAAATTTGTGAAGTTACAAGGGTGCATGGAAACTGCGCAATGCCTGCTCATAACACAGTCATTTTATGGATGTTTGTCACCAAATTTTCAACATAGGCAATTTAGGACCTCTGCTCATGAACAGAGTCACTGTGATTTTCTTAATCTGTCCTAAACACTGATGTTCCACAGCGTCCATGCTATTCTACGCCGGAAGTGCGAAAACACATTTCAGCCAGGATGTGAAAAATGACATCTGCACTGTTCATAAGGAGGAGTGGAAAAATGCCAATGTTGAAAATCTGGAGTGAAAATATTACAAATTCATGAAGTTTCGAGTGTGCATGGTAACTGTACAACGCACGCTCATAAAACAGTCATTGTTTGGAATTTTTCTCCAAATTTGCAACATAGGCTTTTTGAGAGCCCACCTCATGAACAGTGGCACCCTCATTTTGTTAATCAGACCCGAAAGGTGATTCCTGCAGTGACCGTGAAATCACCTTTCGGGACCAAATAACGCCATGACAGTGACCAAATCCATGAGAAGGGGTCCCAATAACCTCATGTTGAAAATCTGGTGCTAAAAGTCCAAAAAATGGCCACGATATCCACGTAAGTTAAAAAAAAACTATTTATGCCATTATATAGCTTACCAGCATTTCTTCAATTCGCGGTTAGCTTTAAAGAGTGCTGATGTGTTCCCGTTCCACTGAAGACTGTCGTGCCAGGCTCCAGAGGTATGAGTATGGGACGAGGGTGAGGGGGATGTGGGGAGGTCGGGTGCACAGAGGGTGGGTGCGGGTTGGGGGAGAGAGCTCCAGACACAATGCGGGACCGTTTTCTACTTTTCAAGTTAAAAATAAATTGAAACCGTCGCGGGAAGGTTTTCCTTTTTTGCAGGTAGACTTGGCATGCTGGGGTGGGTTCCCAGCATGCCACCTGCATGTTTTTTTTTGGGGGGGAGACTGAAGCCGATGGAGATTGGGGCCCCCCGTCAGCAAAGTACGAAGGATCTGTGTTTTTTTGGGGGAGACATGATGCTGAGGGGGATTGGGCACCCTCCTCAGCAAACAAAATGTATGGGGGGGTATTATGTCAACAGGGAGTGGGCTCCCCCATCAGCAAATGGTCTGGGGAGAGGGCATGCCGACAGGGGGATTGGGCACCCTTGTTGGCTTTTACGGGGACTCTGAGGTGGCGACAGCTGCTGCCATGTAACTAGAAATGTTACACCAGGCAAGGCACCGCCCTGCAATGATGGGTTGCTCCATCATTGCAGCAGAATGGCTGATGCTGCAATGATGAGGTGGCCCCCTCATTGCAGTGGCCAAATCGTTTCAAGTTGGTGGCACTTTTACAGAACCAGTGTCATCAGGACACTGGGCCTGCATTGGGTGAACAGTGCCAAGTCCACAAATGCAGTGCCAGTGTTGGTTGCCACAGTGCTGCACCTCCACAACCCGCTTCTCTCCTAAGCTGCCACATAATGTTTCTTGCGCATGCACAAGCAAACATAAAAAACACAAACATATACACAGTATACAGAATCAAAAATTAGGAAAGGCGTGCAATATTATTATTACATGAAATAAATCTAATTATAGAACAAAACAGGACAGGGATCCTGCCAGCTACAAA
Source organism: Neoceratodus forsteri (assembly GCA_016271365.2). NCBI lineage: Eukaryota > Metazoa > Chordata > Ceratodontiformes > Ceratodontidae > Neoceratodus > Neoceratodus forsteri. The sequence goes on from CM028132.1 coordinate 1,357,216,809, forward strand.
TAAAATGTAAGTCTTATCCTAGATGTGAAGGAGGCACCTCAGGGAAGCTGTGGATGTCTGTGTGCAATGTACACACTGAGGGGAGGGGAGAAGTCTGAGGAGTCTTTTGACTGAAGAAACAAATGAGGATAGGTGAAGAGCAATGGGGAGCCTGTTCCACAGTAAGGGAAATCTGTGGGAGAAGGCAGACTGTCCTGCTGCCGATAGGGGGCATGAAATAGTGAAGGTGCATGGGTCTCTATGATGAAGGGAAGTACATTGAGGTGTTAGCTTGGGAGAGGTGGGAGGAGAGGTGGGGGGGAAGAGTCCCAAACCAGAACATAGCAATAAGGGAGGTGCAGTGAACCATCCTTCTTTGGGATAGAGGAGCAAGGGAGAGGGCAGAATACAGAGGACAGTGGTAAGTGAGGGGAGGGGCAGCATTGTCAAACCGGCCAAAGGAATTAAGGAGCGTATTGTGACAGGGTAGAATAGAACCCTGTCCCATTTGTTGGAGAAAGTGTGCAAGTGCAAGGATCTGTATTCTTTCCTTTTCTCTCTCCTCTATCTGGTTGCACAACCAAATTTTCCTGTGAGACTTTGGACTTGATCAACCCAAACAGTCTCGCAATCCTTTGCCTCTCACTGTCTCTCTGTTTTCTCTTGCTTTCTGTTTTTCCTCCCTTGCATATCTAAATCTGGTAATATAAGAATATGTGCAAATCAATTTATGGAAATGAAACTGATAATGGGATCACTTTTGTTTAGAAAATATGGTGTTACTGTTGAAATGTATGTATATATCTATAATTTAAGATACCTGTAAAAAGCTAGAGGTTACTTGGGTGCAAATGCCTGAGCCTTTTGCAGTTGCTGTGGGGACCTCAGGAAGTTCTCAATGTTTTAGCAGCTCCTGAAATTTACAAAGAACAGGATGCTTGCAAAGGATGGGGGTTGAAAAAGACTTATAAAAACAGCTAAGCTGAGCTGCAAGGGAGATTTTTTTTTATAAGAGATTTTATTTTGCTTCTGTATATAGTTATCCTGAACAGGTTTATAATATATGGGGAGCCCTTATTATTAACTGAAATCAAGCAGATTACAACCTTGTTATGCCATTGTTATGACATCACTCTGTTGTTAACCCTTCTTAAGTATGTCACATCAATAGTATAACAAAACGGAATGCTCACAACAGTCAAAGTTCTAACAAAACAAAATGCTCACAACATTTAATGTTCTAACAAAACAGAATGCTCACAACAATCAATGTTCTGTAAAGTAATTCAATCTGCAATTACACAATCTTGGTAGCCCATACACTATAAAATATAATGTATGGTTTTTGGTTAACAACCACTCTGAAAACACTTCTTGAGGTTGCCTTGACATCTGAAAACCTCTCGAGCTGTGCTCTCGAGGTTTACAATGTCACGGCAACCTCTCGATGTGTTTACAGTGTGGTTATTAACCAAAGACCATACATTATCCTCTATATAGTGTATAGTGGAATGTTGTTCTGTATAGAATTCCATCCCTTTCAAAATGCTGTTCTACCACAGTTCCAAGGTCATGGAATGCTGCTCTACCCTACTGTGGAAGAACAGCATTCTAGAACCTCTAGAGACTGCATGAGTCAGTTTCATTTTGAAAACAAAAGAACTCACAAACTCATTTTTCACACAGTACTATGCACTTTAAAAAATACAGTATGAGCAAATATATGCACAACTAGTGTGTTTTGCCACCTCGGGGTTCTGTTTCCCATGGACCTCTCGACCTTCACTCTTGAGGTCACAGGGAATCAGAATCCCTCTGTGGCGGAACACACTGGTTCTGCATAGTTGCCCATCCAGTATTCTCTATATTTTATTTTATGTTACTGCAACTATAAATAAACAGTTTTGTGGAGTTTTACAACTGCTCATGGGTTTTCTCTATGCTTCTCACCTGTGCCTCAATGACAGATGGTGTCAACAGTGGGATTTAAGCTGTGCATACCCTAAAACAGGAGATTTGTGCATGGATACTGGACCTACTACCAGGGAAGCACAGAGGAAGGTATGGATTCTGCAGCTGAAGTCCAGTCTGAAATTGTACAGCTGGCATAAGTTATGGAAAAAGAACAGGCAATGACAGAACCTAAAAGCCTGATGGACTTTTTGAAATGGTGGGCTATACAACAAAAAGAGACTGAGATGCAGAGAGAAACAGATATTCAATGGTTAGAAGTGTTGAGGAGAGAAAAAATGCAGTGACAGAAGCAACAGATGAGAGAAGAGATGCAACAACAGGATCAGAGATGGCTGGATGCTTTACAAGCTATCGAAGGCAAAGGATCCAGCACAGATCCAGATGAGCAGCAAAATGCAAGCAACCTCAAGGCCATTAAACTTACAAAGTTGTGTTGCTCAGATGATTTTGGGGCATACCTGACAACTTTTGAAAGAGTTGCCACAGCCTGCCAGTGGCCAAAGCAGCAATGGACAATCAGACTGGTACCCTACCTGACAGGGAAAGCCCAGCTTGCCTACAGCAATATCGACATTGCACAGTCATAAAACTTTGACCTGGTGAAAAGCGAAATCCTGGAAAGGTATGACATCTCCAGAGAGACCTACAGGTAGAGATTTCGATCTCTGAGGTACAACTCGGTTGACAATCCTCGAGAAGCCTTCACCCGACTCTGAGAACTCCTGAAGAATTGGATCCAATCAGAAAGCAAAACAGTCCCACAGATCATCAACACATTTGCAATGGAGCAATTCATCAACATCCTGCCTTCAGATGTGCAGCTGTGGGTAAAGGAACACCGACCAGAGAATGGGAAAAAAGCTGTTTCTTTGGCTGAGGACTACCAAATGGCCAGACAGACGCCACAGCAGTGAGGTAACAGCTAACCACCGGTAAGAAACTCTTTTTCCCATTTAAATTTCAAGCCTGCTAAGAACTCTAGTGGAGATAACAAATGTGTGCCAAAAGACGTTATCTGCTATAACTGTAACAAGCCAGGCTATTTTGCAAGAAACTGCCGTGATAAAGAGAGTAGCACTGGAGCAAATTTGTCCTTGGCAAACTGGGGCAAGTACCTAATGGATGTGAAGGTGGGGAATAAGACTGTAAAGTGACTCATTGATTCGGGAAGCAGACAGACCCTGGCACACGTTAAAGTGCTGGGAAAACACTGTGCAAAGGGACCGGGTATTGGTGTCATCTGCATCCACGGGGACAATCGATACTATCCCACCACCCAAGTGACTGTGATTGCTAAGGGTGTGTCGCACTGAATGAAAGTGTGGGTAGTATCAAAGTTACCTGTACCTGTGATTACTGGAAATGACTTTCCAGGATTTACTGAATTGATCAAAGAGGGAATAAATCCTGATGTTTCAGCAGCTGTGGTGACAAGAGCTCAGGCAAAGAAAATTTTAGACAGTGGGGACACTTTTCCTTTCAGTGATTTTCTGATTCAGACTTGTTTGAGCACAGCTCCAAGATCTGGAATTCCAGGAAAGAAAGACAAAGCCTGACGAAACTGTGGCAACAAATGACTGATGGACATGAAAAGTTAAAATATGAAGGTAGCTCAGCACCATGGACACAGGGGGGAGGAAGGTGTGCACTAGTCCCTTCATAAAAGAAAGGGTCCTACAAGAGCGTGATTAGCTCAGGGTGGACAAGGTAATGGACCTGATGGCATACATCCCAGGGTACTAAAGGAGCTAAGGGTGGAACTAGCAGAGTCATTATCAGAACTGTTTAGTGAGTCTCTGAGCACAGGAGAAGTCCCAGAAGACTGGAGAAGAGCTCATATGATTCTGCTCCACAAGAGTGGTAGCAGGGAGAAGGCGGGGATCTACAGACCAGTCAGTCTTACCTAAGTAGTGGGCAAGATTATGGAGGCATTCCTTAAGGAAAGGATAGTGCAACACCTGGAATCCATAGGAGCACAGGATTCAAGACAGCATGGGTTTACAAAAGTGAGGTCCTGTCAAACTAACCTCATAGATTTCTTTGACTAGGTAACCAGAGTGGTGGACCAAGGGGGAGCAGTTGATGTCGCCTATCTTGACTTCAGCAAAGCTTTCAATACTGTTCCACATAGAAGATTAATAAGTTGGGTAGGCTCAGGGTGGGTCAGAAGTTTGGGTGGCAAACTGGTTGACGGGCAGAAAACAGAGAGTGATGGTAAATGGTACACAGTCAGAAGAGATGCAAGTCACAAGTGGGGTACCTCTGGGATCAGTCCTGGGGCCAGTCCTCTTCAATATCTTCATCAGTGACTTTGCAGATGGACTGGAGGGTAAGGTTTGTCTGTTTGCAGATGACACGAAGATCTGCAACAGAGTAGATGATCCAGATGGGGGTGGGCAGAATGAGAAGAGATCTGGATAAACTAGCAAAATGGTTGGAAAAGTGGCAACTGGGATTTAATGCAAAGAAGTGCAAGATCATGCACATAGGGAAGAGAAACCCTGAAGCCGCCTATAGGCTGGGAGGGGAGTTGCTGGCAGTCACAAGGGAAGAAAGAGACTTGGGCATCATCATCACCGATGACCTGAAATCATCCAAGCAGACCACTAAAGCAGTAGGTAAGGCTAGGGGGATGTTGGGGTGTATTAGTAGGGGTATCACAAGTCGTAAGAGGGAGGTAATAATCCCTCTTTACAAGATACTGGTTAGGCCCCATCTGGAGTACTGCATGCAGTACTGGAGGCCACACCTTTACAAGGACATTAACCAAATTGAGGCAGTCCAGAGAAGGGCAACCAAAATGGTGCAGGAACTGCAACAGAAAACATATGAAGACAGATTAACAGAGCTCAATATGTATACCCTAGAGCAAAGGAGGGAGAGAGGTGATATGATTGAAACATTCAAGCACCTTAAGGGCATTAACAAGGTGAAAGAGCCTAACATGTTTCAATATAAGAAAAATAGCAGGACAAGAGTACACAGCATGAGATTAGAGGGAGGCCAATTAAGGGGTAATGTGAGGAAGTTATTTTCACAGAAAGGGTGGTGGATGCATGGAACAGCCTACCTCAGAAAGTGGTGGATATGAATACAGTGCAGGGCTTCAAACAGGCATGGGATAGGCATAAGGGAGCAATACAGATGAGTATGAATAGATAGGCCATTGACAGAGCAAAGGCTGATGGCACATTTATAAGGCTGAAAAAGAAATGGGCAGACTGGATGGGCCTTGTGGTCCTTATCTGCCATCAACTTCTATGTTTCTATGTTTCTATAAAAATGCTGAAACTAAATTGATAACTGATTGTGATTTTCTTTCAGAGCAAGCTAACGATGTTTCTCTCCAGGGTTATTTCAAGCAGCTAGTGGTAAAACTAAAACAGGCTGGACCAATGTTTAAAAAATGTAATGGATTACTTTACAGAGTTTGGGTTAAACCTCAGACACAGGAGCAGACAGAACAATTGGTTATACCACAGAAGTATAGAACAGAATTGTTACAGATAGCACATGATAGTCTTATGGCTGGTCACTCAGGGAGGGATCGCACCCTTGCCAGATAGCTGTATAGATTTTACTGGCCAGGAATTCATGAAGATGTTGGTACCTATTGTAATTCCTCTGCTGAGTGTCAGAAAGTAGCCCAGTCACTAGAAAAGACAAGGTGCCCCTGGTACCCCTACCCTTAATAGATGTGCCTTTTGAGAGAATTGCAATGGATGTGGTTGGTCCTTTAGACAAACATAAAAAGGATAATAGATTTATCCTGGTAGTATGCGAATATGCTACTTGATTCCCTAGAAGCAGTTCCAATATGTACTGTTACAGCACCAAAAGTTGCAGCAGAGCTAGCCAAAATTTTCAGCAGAGTGAACATACCTAATGAAATTATTACTGATCAAGGTAGTAATTTTGGTGCTGCACAGCTTAAGGAGCTGTACAGACTGCTAGGTATCACTGCCATAAGAACCTCCCCCTATCACCCTCAGACAGATGGTCTTGTTGAGAGTTTTAACCAAACCTTAAAATGCATGTTAAAAAGGTTTGTAAAAAGGGGAAGGGAACTGGGACCATTACTTGCCTTACCTACTTTTTGCTTACAGAGAAGTGCCATAGGCATCAACAGAGTTTTCGTCATTTGAAATGCTGTATGGTAGGCAGCCAAGAGGGCCACTGGATGTGATAAAGGAAACGTGCGAAGATAACCCCACTCAGAAACAATTTATATCTTCTTACATGTGTGCCCTAAGAAAGAAACTGGCAAAATATGTTGAAATTGCCCATAGCAATCAGGAAGAGGCTCAAAACCAGCAGAAGGTATATTATGACCATGGGGTAAAAGAAAAAGTTTTCTAGCCACTTGAAAAGGTTTTGCTACTGTTACCCACAACAGAAAATAAATTGTTAATGAAGTGGCAAGGGCCTTATAAGGTTTTTAGATGTACTGGCACTGTTAACTATGAGATAGAGACCTCTGACAAGAAAAATCCTTCTAAGACATACCATGCTAACCTTCTCAAGAAATGGGTTGAAAAAATGCCAAAAGCTGCTTTGCTGGTTTTGCTAGAAACTGATAAGGAAGATATTAATGTAGCTTATGATATACTGGAACAAACTGTAAATGCTGATGCTGTAAAGGTGAATGTTTCCTTAACCTCAGAGCAAACTGCAGACATTTGTAATGTGCTAAAGACATTTAACAGCACTTTTACTATGGTACCAGGCCGAGCAAAAGGGATTGAGCATGTAATAGTGAAAAAGAATGCTCGTCCTATTAAAAAGTCATACAGGTTGCCAGAGCGGTTAAAAGCTGATGTAGTTAAGGAAATACAAAAAATGAAAGAACTGGGTATCATTGAGGAGTCAAGGAGTGCTTGGCCATCTCCCATGGTAATTGTAAACAAAAAGAAGGGGGTGCTAGAATCTGCTTTTTGATTTTAGGAAACTTAATCAAGTGTCAGAATTTGACAGTTATCCTATGCCCAGAATAGATGATTTGGTGGACAGACTGGGCAGTGCAAAGTAAATGAGTACCCTCAATCTCACGAAGGGTTACTGGCAAATACCTTTAGCTAAAGAATCTAGAGATGAAACTGCATTTGCCACCCCTGTAGGATTCTATCAGTTCATCACCATGCCCTTTGGTTTACATGGTGCACCAGCTACATTCCAGCGGTACATGGATCTCATTTTATCCCCTCACACTGGTTATTGTGCTGCATACCTGGATGATGTCGTAGTGTACAGTACAGACTGGAAAAGTCATCTGGAATGCCTACAAGCAGTTCTCCAAGCTATTAGAACTGCAGGTCTGACAATTAATCCTGCTAAATGCACATTGGGCATGCAGAAAACCAGATATTCAGGCTACGTGTTGGGAAATGGCGAAGTCATACCAGAGATTTCTAAAATAGAAGTTGTAGCTAACAGCCCTGTACCTAAAACAAAGAAACATGTCAGGTCATTTTTAGGTCTGGCTGGTTATTATCGGAGCTTTGTTCCTAACTTTGCTGAGTTAGCTACTTCCCTCACTGAACTCACAAAGAAACGGTACCCAAATAATATGAAATGGACTCCAGAGTGTGATGAAGCTTTTCAAGCCATAAAGGCTGCATTATGTTCAGCCCCTGTTTTAAGAAGCCCAGACTTCGAGAAACCATTCCTGCTACAAATAGATGCATCCGAGGTAGGCCTAGGTGCAGTCCTAAGCCAAAATATAGATGGGAAGGAACATCCTATTCTCTACATAAGTAGGAAGTTACATGACAGAGAGAAAAGGTACCCCACTATCGAAAAGGAGTGCTTAGCAGCAAAGTGGTCCATGGAGTCCCTCAACTTTTATTTACTTGGAACTGAATTTGTTCTGGTAACTGACCACAATCCTCTCTGTTGGCTTAACCAGATGAAAGATTAAAATTCCAGAATCACATGGTGGTACCTGGTACTGCAGCCATGTAAATTCTCCGTGATTCACAAATCTGGTAAAGAGAATAGTAATGCTGATTTTCTGTCAAGATGTGGATCAGAAATTGAGGGTTCTGATTGTTGGAAAAAAAACTAATGTATGGGTTTGAACTGTATTTTTTGCTGTACTGTTAAAAAAAATGGATGCAAATGTGCTTAATTTCTGAAAGTAGAACATGTTAGTAGAGAATAGAAAGTTTTGGAAACCTGTTTAATAAAACAAGTTCCCTCTTAAAGAGGGGGTATATGTGACAGGGTAGAATAGAACCCTGTCCCATTTGTTGGAGAAAGTGTGTAAATGCAAGGATCTGTATTCTTTCTTTTTCTCTCTCCTCTATCTGGTTGCGTAACCACATTTTCCTGTGAGACTTCTGAGTTAATCAACCCTAACAGTCTCGCAATCCTTTGCCTCTGTCTCTGTTTTCTCTTGCTTTCTGTTTTTTCTCCCTTGCATATCTAGATCTGGTAATATAAAAATAAGTGCAAATCAATATATGGAAATGAAGCTGATAATGGGATCACTTTTGTTTAAAAAAGATGGTGTTACTGTTGAAATGTATATATATCTATAATTTGAGATAACTGTAAAAAGCTAGTGGTTACTTGGGTGCAACTGCCTGAGCCTTTTGCAGTTGCTGTGGGGACCTCAGGAAGTTCTTAATGCTCTAGCAGCTCCTGAAATTTACAAAATACAGGATGCTTGCAAAGAATGGGGGTTGAAAAAGACTTATAAAAACAGCTAAGCTGAGCTGCAAATGAGATTTTTTTTTACAAGAGATTTTATTTTGCTTCAGTATATAGTTAACCTGAACAGGTTTATTTTATGTTATTGCAACTATAAATAAACAGTTTTGTGGAATTTTACAACTGCTCCTGGGTTTTCTCTATGCTTCCTGTCCTGTGCCTCGAAACCAAGTATCACGATCAGAGAGGGAAGTGCCAGGGGCTGTGCTGTAGACTATGTCTGCGTAATCAAGGACTGGCAGGATCATTTTATTTACAAGCTCTCGACGGGTGGGGAGAGAGACTGTCCTTGTGCCGGTATAGGACTGTGAGTTTTGGTCAGAGTTTAGAATAGGTGGCGTCAATGCAGGTAGAAAAATCTAAGTGGTTGTCCAGCTAAATCCCCAGGTACTTAAATGCTATGACAGACTCAAGGGGTGATCCATTCAGAGTAGTGAAAACTGGGGCAGACTGAAGGGTAGACAGTTTCTGCCTGGTGCCAAATGTCATGGTAACGGTTTTCCTTGCATTAAGTTTAAGTTGGTTTGTCTGAAACCAAGACTGCACACTAGTGAAGTCTTGCTGGAGAGGGGATTGTACACTGATAGACGAGGGACCAGATGTGAAGATGATGGTATCATCAGTGTACATGTGCATGTGGGAGGAGGTGCAGACAGAGGGGAGGTCATTAATGAACAGGGAGAATAGGATGGAGCCCAAGTATAGAGCCTTGAGGGACCCCAGATAGGATAGTAATGGGGGGGGGGGAATACATCGCCTATTTTGACAGACTGCTGCCTATCTTGTAGATAGGAGTGGAACCAGTTAACAGTTGGAGCTGCTAAACCAGCAGAGTTCAATTTGTGTAGGAGGAGGAGGGGGTGGGAGACGGAATCAAAAGCCGTGGCCAGGTCTATGAATATAGCAGTAGTTCTATGACTCTGGTCCATTGATGAAAAATAGAATCTGTAACTAGTAACAAGGAGGATATGGTTGAGTGCTGCTTTCTGAACCCAGACTGTACGAGAGACAGGATGTTATTGCCGGAAAGGTACTTAGAGAGCCTAGAGTGAATGAGAGACTCTTGTAGTTTGGCAAGTGATGGGAGGAGTGAAATGGGCCTGTAGTTCCCAGGAGTGGAAGGGTCTCCACCCTTGTGGAGAGGTAGCACATTTGCAAATTTCCAGGCTTTTGGGACAGCAGAGGTTGAGAGGGAGAGGTTAAGGATATGAGCTAAAGGGGAAGCTATGGTGGGGGCTGATATGATAAGGAGCCTGGGTGGAGGCCACTGGGACTAGCTTTGGCTGGGTCAAGAGCAATAAGGACAGTGTGGACTTCTTGGGGGGAGGGGGAAGTAGAAGTTGGTAGGGGAGGAGGGAGAGGCTGGGGAGGGATTATCGGGGAGCATGCAGGAGGTGAAGAATTTGTTGAAAATCTCAGCTACTGTGGAGGGGTCTGATATAGGAGAACCATCAATTTTGAGAACTGGGGAGGAAAGTTGAGTAGGAGGCTCAAGGAGTGAGTGAATAACTTTCCAGAATGATGCAGGTGTGAATTGTTCATGCTGAAGGTGAGATTTAAAATATCCAGACTTGGAGAGGCTCATGGCATTGGTGCATTTGTTCTTAAGTGCTTTATAGGTTTGTAGGTCAGCCTGGGATGAGGAGCCCTTAAATTAATTTTAAATTAATTCCTTCATGGTGAATTGTTTTTTTTCACTCTTGAATTTGCTCTACTTCCGGGTCTGCCCGACAGCATCCCCAAGGCCCTTCACCGACCTTCTCATGGATTTACCAGTTATCCACCAGTTACACAGACCCCTTTGGGTGGATGGCCAGCTGTGTTGGTCATGCAAGAGCCTGCAATGGCTGTTGCCTAGCAGCTGCTCAACATTTGTTTCCTCCAGGTTTTCTCCTCGTGCTGGAGCATCTGGACGTGTGCACCAACACTTCATGCTCCAGCCTACCCCTTGCATCCAGTGTGCACTCCACCTGTGCTGCTGCCCACCCTCCATCAGGTGGTTGCCCCTGCAGTGGGGACTGGTGTTCCCCTCCCTGAGGAAGGAGAGCTGCTGCCAGGCATTCAAGCCTCCCTCACCCTGCTGGCCCACTGAGCGACCCTCATCCATTCCCAAACCTGGGTCTCTGGCATGGGAGGGGCAGAAGCATAACCACACCTCCACTGGGACAGCACCGTTCACAGTGATGTTAGCACACTGCCCATGATGCACTGTATTTTTGGAGTATGCATAATGTTATATTTCTTTGATACTGACTTTATTGTCTGTGCCATTTCAGGGTAACCCTTGTTTCAGTTATTTGTTAACCACAAGCAGAGCTAGAGAGGAGGGCCAGGTGAACTTGTGGTGGTTCTAGACAAGAGCCACTATGAACAAGGAATAATGAGACAACTCCATGATTTCACCAGTTACCTAGCACTACCTACACTCGGTCAACTCGGTTTACTCAGTTGAGTATAGACATAAGCAGGCATATGCCCATCTAGAATGTCTCCCACTCCTTGGTGGGTACATTAATCCTTGTTAGTAGTCCATCTGAGATGTTTATCCAGCCTAGATTTAAACTAGTTGAAGTTGGTTGCATCAACTTCATGTTGGGCAAGTTTGTTTCAGAATTTACCAATCCTTATAGTGAAATATTTGTCTCTTGCATGTATTAGCTTTGGGAACTGTCAATTGTCTGTTATGACTTCTTACATTAGATATATGTGCTGAACTGGAAGCCACACTGTGATCTCAGTTCAGCGCACTGCAAATTTTGGTAAACGTGCAGTAGGTCACCCGTTTCACCTGCTCTCTAGGTTAACCAAAGCAGTATTGTGCAGTCTATCTGGATAGCTTAGATATTTCAATTTAGATATGATTTTGGTGGTTCTGCGTTATACTCTTTCCACTAATTCTATATCATGCTTTGAATATGGGCTCGAAAAAGCTGACCCTGTGTTGAGATGTGGACAGATGTAAGTCCTGTACAGGGGCATAATACATGCCTTGCTTCTGTTTACAAAGGATCATTTAACACAGTCCAGAACTCTATTAACTGTCCGGGAAATCTTTTTGCTGTGGTCTGAAGCTGTTAATCTGTTGTTTATATTTATATTTATATCCAGGTCACATTCTCTATCTACTGATTTAAAAGTTTTGTTGTTAAGTGTGTATGTACTGCATATAGTGGAATATTTTTGCCAAAATGTACTACCACGTATTTGTTGTAATGTCCTTCGCCATTGTCAAATATTTGTCACGAGTGTCGACTTCTCCCCCTAATTTAGTATTGTCAGCAAATCTAGAAAGTTAATTGGTGATGTTACTGTTGATATTAGATATGAAAGCTGAACAGGGTTGGTCTGAGGACAGATCCTTGCAGTACCCCACTACTGACTGAACCATAGTTTGATAGATCTCCATTGATACGTACCATTTGTGTTCTCTCCTTCAACCAGTTGTTAGCCCACCTGACCAAGTGTTGGTTGAGTTGAGTCCCACAATTTTTTGTACAACTCATTTGACAGAGGTGAAATAACCATGGCTGAAAGAGACTTTATGCTGGTCAAAAACCCTGTGACTCCTACTATCAATGCCCTCCTGAAAGTCCTCAAGTACCCCATTAATCCATCAGAATGTCCTATTATCTCAGGTCAGGGCTCTTTGACTGAAAAATCTCGGTCTTCATCAACCACTTTTATAGAAATTAGTAAGCACTTTGCCAGCACATATGAGAGACACTCAAAATTGGAGGGACTCAAATGGTTGAATGAATATACATGGTTGTCCATAGACATTACATCTCTGTATACATCCATTATGAATGAATGAACAAATGTTCTTATTTGTTTACCAGGGAGGTACGCTAGACTAAAATGTTAATTTACAGGCATGGCATGGGTGCCCAAAAAATATTAAAACAGTATTATAATACACATACAAGGACAGAATAGAGAAGAACATTATGACCTCCATATTCAGAGCTGGCCAGATGCATGCACATAATGGTTCAACGTGCAAATAAGATGGGCCAGCTGGCTCTGGTGTGATATTTAAACAGAATGCACAACTGGAACAGGCTGTACAATCTGTTTTTGGGTGTGCCGATGCAAGGTCGACACTTGCACAGCGAACACCAGCACAGTGACAGATTTCACCTGTCTGTGGCGAGTTGCTGTGCTGGTGCGAGGAAGACACCAGCAGTGCGTTTACTGGTGTTGCGCCAACCCCTCCCAGTCCAGCTCTGACTTGGAGTTAGATATTTAGAGACTGGGGGTGTGGGTGGCATAGCCCCCCACATGGGGGTTCGCAGGTGCAGCCCCCAATAGAAATGCACCGACATATCCGACGGTACAATGCTGACACTCAGCATTGTGTTTGTCACTGTGGTGGATGTTGGTGCAAGCGCTGTCGCAGCACTATAGTAAAACCCTGTTTTTGAATATTGGACTTTGGATGTGTGGCGCACAGAAAGCAGCCACCAGGTTTGGCATGGCGCATCCAGAGTGCAGGGCTGTAAACCAGCCATAGGTGAATGGGTGGCACATACCTGTATGCGCCACAATCCCCATTGGCAATATTCAGCCCAAACATATAAATGAGCCCATTGGGCATGCATGGCACAAAGGGGCCATTTGCATGCCCATTATGGGATCATTCTCATGGCTGTGCCTGGCAGCATGCACCAGGCCTGCCACCCCCAGCCCCATCTTCATAAATATAAAGAAAACTCCCAATCGCCCTGGTAGTCTAATGTACCCCCATCCCATGCCTTGATCACAGTGCTCATAATAAAAAATAACAATCCCCTTTTCCTGGTAGTCTAGTGTCTGGCCCCCTCCCCAGCCCTGATCACATTGCTCATAATAATAAAATAACGATACCCTTTCCCTGGTAGTCAAGTGACCCACCACCCCACTCGCCACCCATCCGACAGGAGCCGGTGACTGGCAAAGTCCACTTCATACCGCACTGACCAGCCAATGACTGAACTGTACAGGAGTGCTGTACAGTATATAGTACACGCCCATTGATTGACCGGTCAACCAATGGGCATATCTGATATACTGTACAGTGCTCCTGTACGGTTCAGTCAGCAGCTGGCCAGTGCAGTGTGAGATGGGCTGGGCCAGTCGCTGGCTCCTGCCGAGTTGGGAGGAGCGGTTAGTGGGTCTTTGGCCACGGGGTGGGGGGCTACTGACTACCATGAAAGGAATTGTTATTTTTATTATGAGCACTGTGGATCAGGGCTGGGGAGAAGGGACAACTACCAGGGCAAAGGATTGTTTTTTTTTATTATGAGCACTATGATCGGGGCTGGGAAGGGGGGGAACACTAGACTACCAGGGCAATCAGGGAGTTTTCTTTATTTTTGTGGTGCTCAGGGCTGGAGAGGGGGAACAGTGTACATGGCCCTAGACTGTGTGTGGGGCACCAACCTGTCCTGCTCATAGTTAAAATAGAGTTTCAAAAGTGTAACTATGCTAGCAGTGCTCAGAGTAGTCCTCCCTCTATCAGTGCTAGTTCAGTTCCTTGGATATTTTGTTGGGACTCATTTAGTGTTCTGCCATCACATGTTAAGAGTGATGTTGCTTGGGTCCTGCTACTTCACAATCCCCCAATTCAGGTGTTCTCTGTTTAAGTTCATTGCTTGTGATATTTTGCCTCATTCTCACATCATACAATTCAGCTCTATTGTTTCCTATATGATTGGCAGTTCATGTTGTGTAACCCGTGCCTCTCCTCCAGATGATTCTTTTGAAGTCTTGGTTTTGTCTGCCAGTTCATTCAATTTGTTGGTGAAAATCAGTTGATATTCCCTGTTCTGCCTTTTGCTCCTCCCTCCACTTGGTTTGACTGTGCACCGTGCCTCCTCCTCCTCCTTAGTCTCCTTCCCCTCTGAGTCTTTACTGAGATTCCTTTTTCGCTTATCTCTTATTGTTACATGCTTACCACTTATGCTGTTACATATAGGCTGAGGTGGTGGGTGCGGAAACAGTCAGGGGATTCAAGCAGGGCTGGGACATAATGAAGGGAATAGTGGTTACCGGGGGTGACAGGACCAAGGAGGAGAATAGAGAGAGGACGGGGAGGTCAGTACCCTGGAGGAGCAGCAGGTTCCAGGGATTATATGGAATTTGTGCAGACTAGATGGACCTCTTGTCTTTCTCTGCCGTCATTGTCTGTGTTTCTATATTGCTTTATCTTCCACTAGATTAGCCTACCCACTCTGTAAAAGAGATCAAATCAAATCAAATCAGCTTTATTTATATAGCGCCTTTCCCAACCAAGGCGCTGCACATAAAACATAAACATAAATAGATTAAAACAGCATTATAGTGCATCAACTATATTTAAATAAATGCTAAACTAAATAAATATGTTTTTAAACCAGCTTTAAAACTATCGACGATTGGGCATTCTCTCAACCAGCGAGGTAGAGAATTCCACAGGGTTGGTCTAGTTGATCTAGTGCTCGATATGAGGTCCTCCATTTCTTTAATTTGATCCTTACATTCAAGCCTTTCCTTCAGTATATTTACCTCCAGTTGCAAACTCTTAATAGTTTTGCACATGCTGCACTGATCTGCTATAACTTCAGAATGTAATCCATACATGTAGTCCCCCCACACATTTGGGGCTTGTTTTAACCTGCCTTCTTGCAGCTTATTCCTCCAAATGGGAGTCACCTTGTTTGGGACAGAGGGGATCTTGAGGGATCCTTAGTTCAAGTGCCTCATGGGAAAGCTGTAGTTCTTGTAGTTTTACAGGTTGGTGCCTAAAATGACAAATGGGAGCACCAGAACTGTGATTGACAGGTCCCCTAGCTAACTGGAATCCAGAAAAAACAGACTAGTTCAAGAACTGTTAGAAAAAAAGTTTTTGTGTGGTTCTCTGACCCTGAGGGGTCTGTATTGCAATTTGTATTTGGCAAATAAAATAAGCAATGAAGTAAATAGAGCATTTGCTGAACTCTTCTTTAAAGTGTATGTCCTGGGTAAGTGTCATGATTGGCTAATCTTGTATTGTTTACTGTCACAGAGCACCCCAGGACACTCTAGTGCAGCTCTTTACTCTGTCCTAAGCTGTAGTTCTTGTAGTTTTACAGGTTGGCTCCCTAAACTGACAAATGGGAGCACCAGAACTGATTGACAGCTCCCCTATCCAACCAGAATCCAGAAAAAATGGTTTAGTTCAAGAACTGTTAGAATAAAAGTTTAGTTGCTTGTTAGAGCTGAGAGAGTGTGGGAACTAGAAGTACTGACAGAGAAAGGCAGGGTTGTATGTAGCAGAAGAGGGAAGGGGGGAACCGCTGGGTGGGGGGGAGAAGGAGATGTGGTCTTTTTAGATTTTTCAAAGGCCTTCGATAAACTCCCACATGCTGAATTATTAAATACCCTACGAGAGAGAGAACATTGGATATAAACATAATCAACTGGATTGAGGAATGGCTGGGAAAGAGAGAAGACAGAGGGTTACAGTAAATGGCATACTATCGTACTGGGCTCATGTGACAAGTGGTGTTCCCCAAGGCTTAGTGCTGGGACCCTGTCTCTTCAATATTTGTATTAGATCACTCAAGAACAACCCCCTAACATTTGGCTAGCTAAATTTGCAGATGATTGCAAAATAGGGGCAGTTGTCAATAACCACAACGATGGGGTTAATCTGCAAGATGCTCTGAAAAATATCCATAGAAGGACCATCATTAACAAACTAGAACTCAGCTTGGGGAAATGCACAGTGATGCACATGGGAAAGCATAACAGGAAACATGAGTACAGTATGGGAAGCCATAGTCTATTAGAATCAATGGAGGAACAAGATCTAGGGATCAGGGTTGGTGCTGACCTGCAGTTCAGTTCACACTGTGAAAATACTGTGAAAAAGGCAAATCAAACCCTGAATTGCATTTTGAGACACATAGGGAGCAGAGGTAGTAAAGTGCTATTGCTGCTGTATGGGTCTCTGGTGAGACGACAGCTGGAATATTCTGTGCAGGTCTGGTCACCTTGTAAAATAGGGGATATACAAACGCTAGAAGGCATACAGAGAAGGGCCACTAGATCAATAACAGATCTTAAGGATGTCCCTTATGAAGAAAGACTCAAAAGGCTAGATCTTTATACACTTCACTATAGGAGGATCCGAGGGGATATGTGCATGCTGTACAGGGCCTTATATGATAACTCACTATGGGAAGATGTAGGGTTGACCCTAAAATACTGCAAATATGAACCTAGAGGGCACCCTCTGCAATTATCTATGGGAAGATGGAACCTACTTAGGAGAAAGCAATGGTTTAGTCAACATATGGTCCCCCTGTGGAACAGTCTCCCAGTAGAAGTAGTGACAAATGAGACAATACATACTTTTAAAAAGAGACTTGACAAATTCTGTACAAACAAAACCACACCAACTTAAATCTAAATTGGTAAGCATTAAGGATGAAAGTCTATTTAAGCTTGCTTTTACCTATGTTACCTATCATATGCATAGACGAGGAGTGGCGATATTGGTTAGGAAAAATACTCCCCTGGTGGTGGAAAAAGTGGAAGAGGATAAAGAGGGCAATTCATTAAGCTTACAGGTGAACATCAGGGAGTTCTCGGTTTATTACTCAATTTAGACTGGGTCCTGTCCAATAGACCAGAGAGGATTAGCTCTTTTGGCACTCTTCCTAACTCCATCTCTGACCACTACCCTGTGTTCTGTGCATGAAAAATCTCCTTCCTGAAAATTCCTCATTAAGTCATCCAAGTTAGGGACTTCTCCAGGTTTGAACTGGGGTCTTTCCATAATGATCTACAGCTTACTGACTGGTCTGCGGTTTGGAATGCGTAGGACTCAGCCTCTGCAGTCAGTCATTTTCTCAGGGATAAACATGCCCCTCTCATCGGACGTAGGGTAAAAGGGTCTGCTACCAAGTGGTTTCATGGGAGCCTCCTTACCCTTATGAGGACTAGGGGCAAGTGCTGGGCCAAATTCAAGGTCACGATGGACCAGGCCTTATTTCAGCAGTATAGGAGGCTCAGGAACAAGTGTAAGAAAGCAATCAGGGCTGCCAAAAGTGAATTCTGCAAAGTGGCGCTGCTGAATTCAGCAAAAGAAACTAGGACTTTCTGGAGGAACATAAAGAACATAGTAAATGGTTCCCCCAACGGTGAGGCTGCTGACTTGCTCATTGATGGCACTAGTTGTAACAATCCACTTACCATTGCCAGTGCATTTAACTCACACTTCCCGGACCTGTCTGCTTTCACATCTCTATTCTCCTCCAGTGGTTAAAATAGTTGTGTCCATGACCCTGCTCCACAACCGGCTCCCATCTACTGCCCATTATGCTACTTCAAGGCTGTGACGGCACAAGAGATGCAGAGATTGCTCTCTGGTCTTTCCCCCTTCTCCAGTGCTGGCCATGATGGCATGGAACCTAAGCTCCTCCGTCATGGTACCTCTCATATTGCCTCCCCAGTGGCCCATTTCTTCAACTTATCTCTAGCCTCTGGGGTCATCCCTGACATATGGAAGGTGGCTAGGGTTGTCCCCATTCTCAAACACAGCAACCCTAAGTTTCTTGACAACTACCGACCGATAGCCATATTGTCTGCTGTCACTAAACTTCTTGAGAAAGTTGTGGCTGGACAACTCACGGAGTATATTCAGTCTCACGAGCTGTTGTCTCCTGAGCAGCATGGGTTTCATAAAGGGCACAGTATATCCTCTGCCCTTGTCACTGGTGCATCTGGGATCAGAGCTGCCATGGACCAGGGTAAACTCTCTGGTGTCATCTTCATTGATCTATCCAAAGCCTTTGATCTAGTTGACCATGCTCTACTCTGCTCTGGGCTTAGGTCCTTTGGCTTGTCACCTCCTGTACTCAGTTTGTTCACCAACTACCTACAGGGTAGACAGCAGCTGATCAAATACAGTAAGGTGCTCTCGAATGCCACTTCTGTGTCCTCCGGTGTTCCTCAAGGTTCAGTTCTGGGGCCCCTGCTCTTTTCTGTCTTTGTCAACAATCTACCCGCTACCTCTTCCTACTGTAGGTCCATTCCATATGCTGATGACCTGGTCATCCTCACCCATTTTCAGGACATTGGGGTCATAAACCACCAGCTGATCAAGGACTTTATGAGTATCCAATCCTGGATAACGTCCCACAAGCTGATCCTCAACCTCAAAAAAACCCAGGCCATGCTCTTAGTGTCTCTGGCCAAGATAAAGACCTCCCCTGCCCTTTTCTGTATCACTGGCCTTGACGGTGCTCCTGTCCTCATCACTGACTCCATTAAATACCTTGGGGTGACACTTGACCCTCAGCTCGACCTTGGACTCCATATCCAGAATGTATGCAGAACCATTAACTGCAAACTGGGTCTGGCCTATCGAGCAAAGAGCAATCTCACTTCCGCTGTTCGCCTTGCACTGACTAGAGGCATGTTTCTCCCCTTCCTCTGCTATGGGCTCCTCCTGTTTGCTCGTACCTCCAAAGCCCACTTCTCTAGGTGGACCATTGCCTACTACAACATTTGCTGTTTTGCCCTTGGTGCCCTTCACTTCACGCACCAGTGTGACCTGTATAGTAAGCTTAATTGGCTCTCCCCACCCAATTACTTAAATTTTGTCCTAGACTGTTTCACGGGCAAGGTCCTTGGTACTGGCACCCCCCTCCAGATTGGCAGAGCTCCTCTTGCCGGCTGCCTCCCCCTCGTCCCTCTCAGATCCCTGGCTCCTGCTGTTCTTAGGATTCCTGCCACTCGCACTCAAATGGGGACAGAGATTTTGCTTCATGCACCCCCAGACTATGGAACTCCCTTCCTGCCCAGGTCCGCTCCTCCCCCTTCAATGCATGCCTCCAAACCTCCCTGTGGAATCATTTGAAGCTTTCCTCAGCGTGTGGTTGTCCCAAGCCTCCACAATCTCACCTGGTCCCTTGCACTGAACATCCTTCCTAAGGTATAACCTGCATGCATGGTTTTTGTTCTGCACACAACGTATGCACCCTGTGTATTAGGTATTACTCTGACTGTGCTGCCACTTTTTTTTGGTCTTATACTGTATACAATTTGTATATAATGCGCTGCTCACAGCCTTGGTGATTTGATGTATATGCTCAGACCATTTGTGTGTACTTATTGACTATATGATGCTTCTGTTTTCCCTGACTCTGTGTAACTGCCTAAAGTGTATCATGTTGTCCTGTGTCATATTTCCTTGTACTCTCCCATGTCATACCTGAAAATAAGCAAATGTCTTGTCTAGTGTACTTACCTGGTTAACAAAAGCTAAATAAATAAATAAATAAATATATGCCCCAAATGAAACTTAAAAGTATGATAACCTTTCTTCAACGTCAACTGCTCAGACAGCCCTCTGAAGATAAAGTCATGTATATCCCTGGGGGAGATTTTAATTGTGCTCTTCAACCCAATATAGACAGGAGCAGTAGGGTGACCAGGGAGGCACAAAGGGAAAGTAGAAAATCGGGAGGTTTACTGGGGGAGCTGGTGCTAATGGAGGTGTGGAGACATACGCATAGCAGAGACAGGAACTACACCTTTTTTTCACATCCACATGGGCAGTACTCTAGGTAGGTAACATTTTTATTCATACAAAAATGAATATGGATAACTCCACTGAGCTGAAGCTCATTTACAGTGAGGTCCAAAGTTCACATTCCAGTTACTCATACATTAATCAAATACTTAATACATTTAAACATAATTCAACATTTACATAATAAAAACTGTAGGGTTCTATAACATTAACCAGGATATCCACGTACATACAGTTACAAATAACACATACATAATACCAATGAAGTGCTATATATTTTATGTACCTTAATATAAGACAGACCCACTCTCATTATATTATTAATACCATGTTTTATTTGTTACCTATACTAATTCCCCATCAATGTTCATATGTTCAATGTACCACTGATTTATTTCATTTATCTGGATTTCTCTATTCAAAGGTCTTAAGCTCCTTGGCAATTTATTCCACAAAGCAGGTCCAATGCATGTAAAATGATTTATTCCCAATTCCCTTCTACATTTAGGAACTACACATTCCAGACTTTTGGCAGAACACAGTCCACTTATAGGTTTTTAAAACAAATACTTTCAACAGTATACTCAGGAACTTTCCCCGAGATACACTTTGACATAAATGTTATTGTTCCTAAAACTTTCCTTTGAGACAGAGAAAGCCAGTCCAGTTCCCTATACATATCTATTCTATGGGTCATTTTTTTTATCACATTTCTATGTTAGCGCCTTTTTTGCTGTGGCGCCAACTGGCGGGGTCACCCAGCCGCCAGCCCTGCCTGCGGGGAGAGCAGCAGGCTCACTGGCATGATGGGGGTCCGGCACGGCTGCAGCCAATCCATTGGAGGGCTCCCCGTCCCTTACCAACCAGATCGGTGCTGCACCCCCTCCAGCATGATTCCTCGACAGGCCTCCCTGCAGTGCAGGATGCAGCCATCAAGCTGCTTCGGTCATGCCCAGCCCATTTTCCACTTTTTCTCCCCATGGGAGCACGGACATGCCATGACATCCATGCACAAATGTGCAGACATCCGCTGTGCTCCCTCCCCTTAGATACGTGTGCATCTGCAGTGCCGCCGGGCATCCCCAGGGACCGCTAGAGCACGGCATTAGTCCACCCCATTCCCCAGGACTAGGAGAGCAGTCATAAAACATAAGTCAATTCTAGTCCTCCCCTGCCGACCCCCGATGGCCCAGGCTCGTTCCCGAACCCGGGTCACTGATGTGGAGCGAGGTGTGGCATCCAGCGGCTCTACCCTCAGCACCACTGGGCCGGATTATGGGTCATTTTTGATACACCTAATATATATCTTGCTAATTTGTTATACATGACATCCAGTTTTTACAACTGCATTTTTGCTGCACCAATATAGACTACATTTCTGTATTCCAATATGGGTAATACCATAACGTTTACTATAAGTCATCTAATCCCAGGGGATATACAATTTCTAATTCTATACAGAGGCCCTAAGCATTTCCTTACTTTTTTGGGGGGATGACTTCAGTATGAATATCCCATTTAAGGTATTTATCCAGATGAACCCCAGATATATATAATTGTTTACTTGCTCTGATATAGCCCCTGAAAAGGGTCACTATTTGTAATTTATTTTGTTCTGATTTAACCTTATTACCCTTTTGAAACACCATGACCTGCACATTTTTTTCATTTAGAACAAGTTTAGAGCTTATCAAAAAATCTTGCAGGTAGTCAAAAGCTTTTTGCAATGTTGAATGAATAGATACCATGATGCTTGGCCAGCTGGTTACGATTATTGTATGATATTTGTAATATAAAAATATAGTATGTGATTATCTCACATAGGACAGCCTGGGATTCCATGGGTGCCCTCCCCACAGGTTTCAGTGAAGCTACAGGATATGTTAACTGACCAGGAGATCTCTGTAATGTAATTAACTTCCTTGAGAAATTGCATTTTATGGCTTTTTTATGGCCTGTTGCTGCACTTTGAAGTTGGGAAGCTAAATATACTTTTTATTACAAGACAGGACATAATTTAGCTGATTCCTATTGGTTATATCGCACCTAGGTGATGGATTGCAGGGTTGTAAACCTCAAAGGAACTGGTGACTCAAAGACTCATAATTTGGGAAATGTGTTTGTGCTGATGTCACCTTATTTCATATACCTCCTGACAGGACATCATGTTTGTATTTTTTATATTCTAAATGGAGGAGCTAGATGACTCATAGAAGGGGTGTGGAGACACAGTTTAAACTAATACTTGTGTCTGAACTGTTTGTCATATACCATCTTGGGACTCTAGAGAGGCACATCTCTGATTTACTTTAAAGGCACTTACAGAGGTAATACATTAGATAGAAAAGATCTAAATGTGTTTTGGTAGGAGTTTGTTCTGCAGTTTTCCTTGTTTTTCTTTTATGTGATTGTGATGTGCGTTAAGATTTGTTCTGTATTTTATCTTACTGTTTTTATCCATTTTTAGTAAACCTAGTCTTAACAGACTGCCTGGGTGTCTGGCAGTTCTTTTTTTTTTTGCATGTGATGTATGGTTAAGTCTAACAATTGTTCAAGGGCTCAATGGTGTTACCAAATTGGGAAAAGGTAAAAATATACCTAAGGTCTCATATAGAGTTTTAAGGGTTCATTTTGGAAGCCTGGCTTGGTGCCTTTGGCGAAAGATTGTGCTGCAATCCCCTGAAGAGGGTACATATCTGAGCCTGTACATTTGGGTACACTAGTATGAGGGTCACAGTTTGAATCCCCCCAGAACTTGAGACTAAAGGTGATTCAGACCCAAAATCAGACAGGAGGGTTACCCTGTCTGTTACCTGTTCACACTATTGCGCTCTGAGGTTGGCACTGTGGGAGCGGAGGGCCTGACCTGCTGAGTGCG
Organism: Neoceratodus forsteri; assembly: GCA_016271365.2. Taxonomy (NCBI): domain Eukaryota; kingdom Metazoa; phylum Chordata; order Ceratodontiformes; family Ceratodontidae; genus Neoceratodus; species Neoceratodus forsteri. The sequence goes on from CM028132.1 coordinate 1,357,239,893, forward strand.
TTTGTGACAGATACTACTGATGATCCTGCTACATAAATCATTGTATCATCAGCAAAGAGGTGATACTGCACCCCTGCTGAAAAAAAGTTAGTTCATTCATGTATAGGTTGTATAGTATGGGACCAAGTATGGATCCCTGTGGTACACCCAAGATGGTCTCTTTCAGGGTAGAAGGCCATTCCTTTATGGTCACTTGCTGTTGTCTAGTTTCCAAATAATTCCTGAACCATCTAGTTGACTCTCAGATATACCACAGGTTCTCAGTCTGGACAGGAGGATGCCATGGGCCAAGGTGTCAAACGCCTTTGAAAGGTCGATAAATATTGCTCCTGCTGGCATCCCCTAGCCACGATATCTCCCTATAACCTTCAATAGGGTTGTAGAGGTTCCATGCTCTGGTCTAAAGCCCGATTGTTACTTATTAAGGACATTATGCCCACTTAGAAAAACCTGCATTTGTTGTGTCACAATTTTTTCCAGGATCTTTGACACTGTTGGTAATAAAGAAATTGGCCTATAATTTTCTATGACTGGCCTAGACCTTGATTTATAAACTGGTACTTTGAGAAAGGATTGTGGTCAGTCCGAAACATGTCAGGCTGATGTTTTAATTCACGGTTTAAAATAAATTATTTTATTCATGCATCCCTCTCTTTTGAGTTTGTGGGTGCTAGAACCTTTGTTTCAATAATAAACCGGTACTACCCTTGCTGTTTTCAAAATAGAATGTATTTCCACATATGTAAGAGACATATTAAATAAGTTAGCTATAGGCTGATCTAGGACAGAAACATAGAAACAGAATTTGATGGCAGATAAGGACCGCTTGGCCCACCTAGTCTGCCCATTTCCCTACCTACAGGATAAGTCGCAGATCCTAGTTAACCAACAGCCTATTTCTTCCTACCCAAATGTACACAAATGCTCACAGCCTGGGAAATAAGATCCCAGACCTGCAGGCAATAATGTCAGAGGCTAAACTGGACATAGTAGCAATTAGTGAGACGTGGTTTACCAGTAACCACACTTGGAGACTTCAGTACCTGGCTATATATTGTTCAGAACAGACCGAGGTGCAAAAAGGGGGGGAGGAGTGGCCCTGTATGTTAATGAAAATATCAAAGCTACAGAAATTCAGAATACACATAAGGAGCCAGAAGAACTGTGGGTCACCCTGGAAACAGGAAATGGGACAGCCATAAGAACTGGGGTTGTCTACAGGCGCCCAGACCAGAGGGAGGACATAGACACATTACTGTTAGAAGATATACAAAACATGACAGCTAAAGGGGAGGTTCTGATAATGGGAGACTTCAACATGCCAGATACAGATTGGTCAATACCAGCAGGAACATCTGCCAGAACTAGACTCATAGTGGATTCCCTGCAGGGAGAGGGCCTCAAACAACTGGTACAGCAACCCACAAGAGACAGGGCTATCCTAGATCTAGTACTGACTAACAAAGAAGGGATCACAGATCTCCAGGTAGAAGGTCACCTGGGGGCCAGTGACCATCACATGGTATGGTTCAATTTGGCTACTACATCTAAATCATCCCATTCCAAGGCAAAAATATAGGACTTCAGAGGAGCTGACTTTGATAGGATGGCCAACAGAGTTAGCTAGCCCTGGCAAAAAGAAACACAGGTGAGGGGTACAGGCAAAGTGGGCAAGCATTAAATATGCAATACTTGAAGCAACATCCCGTTGTGTTAGACAGAAAAGGAAGTGCAAAGAAGAAGAAACCACTTTGGTTCTCAAATACAGTAGCAGAAAGGTCAGAGCCAAAAGGCTGGCCTTCAGGAAATATAAGGAACACAGAGGGATGAAGATAGGAGGCATACCAAACTGCCCTAAGGGAAGCAGGTAAGGCAGTAAGGCAGCAAAGTCCCAAACTGAGGAAACACTAGCACGAACAGTAAAAGAAGGTGACAAGACTTTCTATAGATACATTAGTGAAAGGAGAAAGTCCAGAGGGGTGCTAAGCTTAATGGAGAAAAGGGAGCATGTGAGGAGGAGGACCCTGTAAAGGCATCTATCCTAAATAGATACTTTGCTCAGTATTTACTGAAGAGAAGGTAGGGCAGGGCCCACAGCTCAGCATCATGGACACAGGGGAGGGAGGTGAGCACTACTCCTTCACAAAAGAAAGGGTCCTACAAGAGCTTGCTAAGCTCAGGTGGATAAGGCAATGGGACCTGATGACATACATCCCAGGGTACTTAAGGAGCTAAAGGAGGAACTAGCAGAGCCATTAGCAGAATTGTTTAGTGAGTCTCTGAGCACAGGAGAGGTCCCAGAAGACTGGAGAAGGGCTCATGTGATCCCGCCCCCAAGAGTGGTAGCAGGAGGAGGCGGGAACTACAGACCGTCAGTCTTACCTCAGTAGTGGGCAAGATTATGGAGGCACTCCTTAAGGAAAGGATAGTGCAACACCTGGAATCCATAGGGGCACAGGATCCAAGACAGCATGGGTTTACAAAAGGAAGGTCCTGTCAAACTAATCTCATAGATTTCTTTGACTGGGTAACCAGAGTGGTGGACCAAGGGGGAGCAGTTGATGTCGCCTACCTTGACTTCAGCAAAGCTTTTGACACTGTTCCACATAGAAGATTGATAAATAAGCTGGGTAGGCTCTGGGTGGTGAAGTTGGTCAACTGGGTGGCAAACTGGTTGACGGGCAGAAAACAGAGAGTGGTGGTAAATGGTATACAGTCAGAAGAGATGCAAGTCACAAGTGGGTACCTAGGGATCAGTCCTGGGACCAGTCCTCTTCAACATCTTCATTAGTGACCTTGCAGATGGACTAGAGGGTAAGGCTTGTCTGTTTGCAGATGACACCAAGATCTGCAACAGAGTAGATGATCCAGATGGGGTGGGCAGAATGAGAAGAGATCTGGATAAACTAGCAGAATGGTCAGAAGAGTGGCAACTGGGATTTAATGCAAGAAGTGCAAAATCATGCACATAGGGAAGAGAAACCTGAAGCCACCTATAGGCTGGAGGAGTTGCTAGCAGTCACAAAGGAAGAAAGAGACTTGGCATCATCATCACTGATGACCTAAAATCATCCAAGCAGACCTCTAAAGCAGTAGGTAAGGCTAGGGGTGTTAGGGTGTATTAGTAGGGGTATCACAAGTCGTAAGAGGGAGGTAATAACCTCTGTACAAGACACTGGTTAGCCCCATCTGGAGTATTATGCAGTATTGGAGGCCACACCTTCACAAGGACATTAACCAAATTGAGGCAGTCCAGAGAAGGCAACCAAAATGGTGCAGGGACTGCATCAGAAGACATATGAGGACAGATTAATGGAGCTCAATACGTATACCCTTGAGCAAAGGAGGAGAGGTGATAGATCAAGGCATTCAAACACCTTAAGGGCATAAACAAGGTGAAAGAGTCTAACATGTTTAAATATAAGAAAATAGCAGGACAAGAGGACACAGCATGAGATTAGAGGGAGGCCAATTAAGGGGAATGTGAGGAAATCTTTTTCACAGAAAGGGTGGTGGATGCATGGAATGGCTTACCACAAGAAGTGGTGGCTATGAATACAGTGCAGGGCTTCAAACAGGCATGGGATAGGCATAAGGGAGCAATACAAATGACTATGAATAGATAGGTCACTGACAGAGCAAAGGCCGATGGCACATTTATAAGGTAGAAAAAGAAATGGGCAGACTGGATGGGCCTTGCTGTCCTTATCTGCCGTCAACTTCTATGTTTCTATGTTTCTACCCCCCACAAGAATTGCCTTATGTCTGTTCCATGTATTCTTGAAATCTCCCACAGTTTTAGACCCCACAATCTCCTCAGGAAGGCTGTTCCATGTGCCCACCACCCTCTCAGCGTGGCTCAGTTGGTAGCACATCTGTCTCTGGACCAGAAGGTTGTGGGTTCTCGTCCCACACCGGGATTGAACTTGCACCTAAAAATCGCTGGCATACAAGTGCAGTATTGGGGGGTGCTGTACTGCTGGGGTGTGCCCTCCTTCGAATGAGACGTTAAACCAAGGTCCCTTCTGCCCATCCTGGTGATGTCCTGGTGGGTGTCCAGGTGGAAGTAAAAGGACCCACGGCACTCTTCGCAAAAGAGCAGGGGAGCATTCCCGGTGTCCTGGCCAACACTCCCCTTCCCATAAACTGGTTCATGCAATTATCCAGGCTGTGCATGGGTGATGATGTGCGATATGGCCGCCACCACACATTCGGTCACTTCACTACCAGTCTAGTATCGCTTGTAAAGCGCTTTGGGATACTGTGTATGAAAAGCGCTGTATAAATGCTGATTCTTCTTCTTCTTCTCTGTGAAAAAATACTTCCTCACATTTCCCCTGAACTGCTCCCCCTCTATCTTTAAATTGTGTCCCCTTGTTCTTGCATGCCTCTTTTTCTGAAAGATGCTACCCTCTTGGACTTTGTTGATTCCACTGAGGTACTTAAAAGTTTCTATCATGCCCCCCTCCCTCCCTTCCTCAAGGGTATACATATTAAACTCCTTTAGTCTCTCCTCATACGGCTTCTCTTGCAGACCCCGCACCATTGAAGTTGCCCTCCTCTGAACTGCCTCCATCCTGTCTATGTCCTTGCAGAGATGGGGTCTCCAGAACTGACGCAGTACTCCAGATGGGGTCTCACCAACTGTCTGTGCAGGGGATAACAACTTCCTGTTTTCTGCTGCTGATGCCTCTCCATATACATCCCAGTATCCCCAGCCCTCCCTACCACCTTCTCACATTGCTTGCCAACCTTAAAGTCATCTGATATGATTACTCCCAGGTCCCTTTCCATTTTTTTTTGTTGTTACTACCTCTCCCATTGTGTAATCTTCCCCTGGGTTTTTGTTTCCCAGGTGCATTAGTTTGCACTTCTTTGCATTGAATCCAAGCTGCCATACTTCTGACCATTCCTCCAACCTTGCCAAGTCCCTTCTCATCCTTTCCATACCTCCTTTGTGTATCAACCCTGTTGCAGATCTTTGTGTCATCTGCAAAGAGGCATACTTTTCCTTCGAGTCCCTCTGCAATGTCACTTATAAAGACATTAAAAAGGACTGGACCCAGTACCGAACCCTGTGGTACCCCACTAGTAACCCCTCTTTCTTCAGAGTGGACTCCATTTACAATTACCTTCTGTGTCCTGTTGTTCAGCCAATGTTTTACCCAGGCTACCACCCTGGGATCCACTCCCAGGCTGGTTGATTTGACTGCTAATCTTTTGTGTGGGACTGTGTCAAATGCCTTGGTAAAGTCTAGGTAGGCCATGTCCACAGCCCCTCCCTGGTTTACTACTTTGGTCACCCAGGCAAATAAATCAATTAGATTCGTCTGATATGACCTTCCTGCTGTGAATCCATGTTGCCTTGGGTCCTGTGCCCCACTAGCTTCTAGGTACTCAATAATTCTTTCCTTCAGAAGTGATTCCAACACTTTCCCTACCACAGAGGTCAAACTGACAGGTCTGCAGTTTCCTGCCTCTGTCTTGGTCCCACTTTTGTTAAGGGGAATCACATCAGCCTTCTTTCAGTCCTCAAGTACCACACCATCCTCCCATGATTTGTTAAAAAGGGTAGTCAGTGGTGTCACTAGTTCTCTGTTTAATTCTTTTAGAATTCTGGGGTGAATTCCATCTGGCCCCTTTGCTTTGTCCACCTTCAGTTTTAGGAGTTCTTTCAGAACCCTTTCTTCTGTGAAAGGACTGGGATAGATCCCCCTCTCCAGAGTGCTTCTGTTAATTGGATTAGGCACCTTCGCCACTTCCTCTTTTGTGAATACTGAACAGAAGTATTCATTCAGGATCCCTGCTTTTTCACTGTCACTCTCTGCCCACCCACCATCCATTCTATTCAGCCTCACGATCCCTCCCTTTGTCTTTCTGTGCTCCCTGATGTACCTAGAAAAGGTTTTATCCCCCTTCTTAACCGAGTTGACTATCTTTTCCTTAGTTTGGGCCTTTGCTATTCTGACTTCCCTCCCTGCTTCCTTTTGCCTTACCTGGTACAGCTCTCTGTCCAGCTCCTTCTGTGTTTCCTTATACTTCCTGAATGCTATATTTTTCTCCCTGACTTTCCCTGCCACCTCTTTTGAGAACCATAGTGGCTTTTTCTTTCATTTTGATTTGTTTATTTGCTTCACACAAAGGCTTGTTGCCTTTGTGATGGCAGTTTTGATGTTTCCTTATTGTTGCTTCACCCCTTCTTCTTGCCTGTTTGCTAGTGCTTTTCTAAGGCACTCTCCCATCTTGCCAAAGTCAGCCCTCCTGAAGTCCAGTACCCTCACTTTTGTATGGCTTGACTCTGTAGCTGCGTTTAATGTGAACCACACTGTTTGATGGTCACTTGTTTCCAGATGGCAACCCCCTTCTAGATCTGAGATCCTCTCACTGTCCCCATTTGAGAGTACGAGGTCTAAGATTGCTCCCTCATGAGTGGGTTCCGAAACTAACTGCCTGAGGCATGGCACCTGAAGGGCATCAAGAATGGCCCTGCTCTTGGATATGGTTGCAACAAATGTGCTACAGTTAACATCTGGCATATTCAGGTCTCCCATCAACAGGATCTCCCCTTTCTCTGCCATCCTAAGAATGCCTTCTATCATATCCTTGTCCATTCCCTTCCCCTGACATGGGGGTCTGTACACAACCCCTGTGCGGATTGTGGTGCCATTTCCAGTCTCTAAGGTGACCTACAGTGCCTCCTCTCCTCCCTGTTTACTCTTTTGTTCAGTTGTTTTTATCCCTTCCTTTACATAGAGAGCTACTCCTCCCCCTCTTCTCCCCTCCCTGTCTCTCCTGTAGGTTATGTACCCTGGTAGTTAACATCCCAGTCATGGTTCTCTGAGTACCATGTTTCTGTGACTGCTACAATATCCAGGCATCCCTCTTCCATCAAGACCACCAGTTCAGGGAGCTTGTTACCCAGACTACAGGCATTGGTACTTATTACCCTCCATTTCCTGATGGCTTTACTCCTTTTTGCCCCATCCCTGTCCTTCTTGCCTTTGTCACTTTCTCCATTTACCCTGCCCTTTTCTCTATTGACATCTCTATCTTGGTGTTTACCTCACTTACTACCATGACTTTTTGCGAGGGCTAGGATTTTCCTGCTCCTTTCCAGTGCCCCCCCTTGGCAAGTTTAAATGCTTGCCAGTGAAGCATTTAAACCTATCACCTAGGATCCTGGTTCTCATCCTGGACAGATGCAGCCCATCACACCAGTATAGGCTTGCATCACTCCAGGTGGATCCCCAGTCCCCAGTGAAACCAAATCCCTGAGTTCTGCACCAGTTTTTCAACCACTGATTGAATCCCATGGTGAAGAGCACCCTAGCCTCTCCTACGACATAGACAGCCAGCACCTCCGAGAAGGTTACCGTGTGTGCTACTTGTCTATGGCCCCTTCCCAATTCCACAAACTTTTCCTGCACTGCTCTGATCCCTTTCTTAGCCAGGTCATTTGTCCCTAGGTGGACAATGACATCCAGCTCCCTCCCCCGTGCAGCTGCTCTGGCGATCCTGAGGATTCACTCCTTGTCCCTCCAAGCCATGGCACCAGGCAGGCACCTTACCTCCCTCTTCCCTTTCTCCCCCAGTTCTACCTTCCTAACAATGGAGTCCCCCACCAGGAGTTGTTTCCTTCCCCTGTGGGGTCCCATGCCACCCTTCTGTGGGTCTTCTTTGTGGAGGTTCCCAGCATCCTACTTGGTCTCCAACTCCACTGCTGGTGCCTCCATAGAGGAACCACACTTGTGGAGAAGTACAGCTGGAGGGATGTGCCTCTGTTTGACCACCCTCACCCTCCATGAGCCCGCTGTGGTCCAACTGCTCCTCTTTCTTGGCAACCTCTGAGGCAACGGCAGTGGCCCTGGTGGTCCCTGGATGGAAGAGGAGGTCCCACAAATCCTGACCAACTCAGTCTGGAGATGAACAACCTCCTCCCTCAGCCCAGAGAGGTGCCTGCAGATGGGACAACACTGCATCCTCCAGAACGCCTCCTGGAAGACTGCTGCTCCACAGCCACCACACTGCACCACTCCCATCATGTCTTATTTCTGGCCCATTCACTGTTGTTTGGAATCCTTACTCTTTCCTCTATTTTTTTTTCTTCTCTCTCTACTTACTTACTGCCTCTGTGCCCTTTTTAGCTCCTGATCATCCTGTTCTGAGACAAGAAGATCATATATTTTTCAGTAGACCCCTTACTTGCTAACTTTAATAAGGTGTTTGGTATTCTATCCAGTCCTTCAGCTTTATTTATATTTGTTTTAAATAATAGTTATCTTACGTTCTTACTTGTTATAGGGGAAAATCTAAATTCCATTTGTTCTTCCTGTTGTATATTTTCACCACTTGATTTATCCCCTCTAGTTTTTATTTGAGGTGCATTTATTGTATTGTTCCAACTAGTTTTTAATGCATCTGTACCCATATTAACAAAGAAATTGTTGAATTCATTTACCACTATGGTTCCCATTTCCCTTTTATTTCCATTAATCATACATTGGTCTGGATAGCCCATTTTCTGTCCCCATTGTAATTTGTTTATTGTTCTCCAGAATAACTTTGGATTTTCTGTCACTTGTATAGATAATGTTTCATTGCAATATGATTGTCTAGCCTTCCTTACTTCTTTAGTATATAAGTTTCATAGCTGTTTGTATTTGCACCAGTCCTGATTTTCATTTGTCAGTCTGGCTTTTTTCCATGCCTTATCCCTATTTCTTTTTATTTTGAATAATCTAGGACCATACCATGGTGCATTATTTAATGTAACCCATCTGTTTTTTATTGGTGCATGTTTATTGCAAATTTGTATGAAATCCTTTTGGAACATATTCCAAGCATCCCCCACATTCCCGCCAGCTCCAGCCTTTCCCAATTATACCCTTCCAAATCCTGTATAAATTTAATGTAGTCAAAATATTTATATGGCCTAGCATATATAATATTATTAGATTATCTTCTTATTTTCTGATTTCTTATACAAAAAAAATAATCTGATGATCAGACATTATGTCTGGCAAAACCCCACTTGTCCCATACTTATCAGGATTAGTAGTAAAGATTAAATCCAGTATAGTTGAGCATTTAGGATTTTTTACATTTAGTCTGGTTACTTCTTTTATAAGTTGTATTAGTCCCAGGGTAGTGGCCATAACATTCAAACTATGATGTACTTCTATTGTGCCCCAATCAACACTGAAGTCTCCTATTAACATTAACTCATGTGATATGAAATAGCCCTTAAAGATGTCTTGCAATCCTTCAAAAACTAAAAAAATGCTTTTTGGTGGGCAGTATATACCAAGGAGCAATATAGGTTTTGAATGTGGTAGTTTTATTTCCACAGGGAAAATTTCTGCTCCAGTGCATTTATTTAGCCTATCTATTTCCTTTGTTTCAATCTAATTTGTAGCATAAATTACTACTTCTCCAGCTCTTTTAGTTCTATTTTTCCTCCACAGATTAAAATTTTCTAATGCTATGTACTCTAGGATAGATTTCTTCCTGATATCCACTGAGTGGTTGCACTTGCATCTGCCATGCTTGCCTCTGATCATGCTTGCCTCTGCCATCCTTGCCTCTGATCATGCTTCCCAATAATCATGCTCACCTCTGATCATGCTTGCCTCTTATCATGCTTGCCTCTGCCATCCTTGTCTCTGATCATGCTTGCCTCTGATCATGCTTGCCTCTGGCCATGCTTGTCTCTGTCATGCTTGTCTCTGATCATGCTTGCCTCTGGCCATGCTTGTCTCTGTCATGCTTGCCTCTGATCATGGTTGCCTTTGCCATGCTTGCCTCTGATCATGCTTGCCTCTGGCCATGCTTGTCTCTGTCATGCTTGCCTCTGATCATGCTTGCCTCTGCCATCCTTGCCTCTGATCATGCTTCCCAATAATCATGCTCACCTCTGATCATGCTTGCCTCTGGCCATGCTTGTCTCTGTCATGCTTGCCTCTGATCATGCTTGCCTCTGCCATCCTTGCCTCTGATCATGCTTGCCTCTGCCATCCTTGTCTCTGATCATGCTTGCCTCTGATCATGCTTCCCAATAATCATGCTCGCCTCTGACCATGCTTGCCTCTGCCATGCTTGCCTCTGATCATGCTTGCATCTGCCATGCATGCCGCTGATCATGCTTGTCTTTGCCATGCTTGCCTCAGATCATGCTTGCCTCTGCCATCCTTGTCTCTGATCATGCTTGCATCTGATCATGCTTACCAATGATCATGCTTGCCTCTGATCATGCTTGCCTCTGACCATACTTGCCTCTGCCATGCTTGCCTCTGATCATGCTCACCTCTGCCATGCTTGCCTCTGATCATGTTTGCCTCTGATCATGCTTGCCTCTGGCCATGCTTACTTCTGCCATGCTTGCCTCTGATCATGCTTGCCTCTGATCATGCTTGCCTCTGCCATGCTTGCCTCTTATCATGCTCGCCTCTGGCCATGCTTACCTCTGCCATGCTTGCCTCTGATCATGCTTGCCTCTGCCAGGCTTGCCTCTGATCATGCTTGCCTTTTCCATGCTTGCAACTGCCATGCTTTCCTCTAATCATGCTTGCACCTGCCATGCTTGCCTTTGATCATGCTTGCATCTACCATGCTTGCCTCTGATCATGCTTGCTGCTGCCATGCTTGCTTCTGATTATGCTTGCCTCTGCCATGCATGCTTCTGATCATGCTTGCCTCTGCCATGCTTGCCTCTGATCATGCTTGTCTCTGCCATGCTTGCCTCTGATTATGCTTGCCACTGCATGCTTGCCTCTGCCATGCTTGCCTCTGATCATGCTTGCCTCTGCCATGCTTGCCTCTGATCATGCTTACCTCTACCATGCTTGGTTCTGATCACGCTTGCATTTGCCATGCTTGCCTCTGATCATGCTTACCAATGAGCATGCTTGCCTCTTATCATACTTGCCTCTGTCATGCTTGCCTCTGATCTTGCTTGCCTCTGATCATGCTTGCCTCTGCCATGCATGCCTCTGATCATGCTTGCCTCTGATCATGCTTGCCTCTGCCATGCTTGCCTCTGATCATGGTTGCCTCTGCCATGTTTGCCTCTGATCATGCTTGCCTCTGGCCATGCTTGCCTCTGCCGTGCTTGCATCTGATCATGCTTGCCTCTGATCATGCTTGCCTCTGCCATGCTTGCATCTGCCATGCTTGCCTCTGATCATGCTTGCCTCTGATCATGCTTGCCTCTGCCATGCTTGCCTCTGATCATGCTTGCCTCTGCCAGGCTTGCCTCTGATCATGCTTGCCTTTTCCAAGCTTGCAACTGCCATGCTTGCCTCTGCCTTGCTTGCATCTGCCATGCTTGCCTCTGATCATGCTTGCCTCTGCCATGCTTGCCTCTGATTATGCTCACCTCTGATCATGCTTGCATCTACCATGATTTCCTATGATAATCCTTGCCTCTGATCATGTTTAACTTCACTTGCAGGGGCCAGGCTGTTGTATTTATCTTAGTATACCAGGAAGTATTAGTCACCACGTGTGCTATGCACAAAAATGAAGATATTTAGCTTAAAAGTACCTCAGTTTAAACAAGCATTTGTCAATGCCAAATGTTGCTTGCTTGTATGTGTTGTGTAGGTATTTGGAAGTCAGTGGAGTGTAAATATTGAAAATTTGCAAACTTACGGGCGTGCGTAGGAACTGTGTAATGCACGCTCGTGAAACAGTCATTTTTTTGGAGTTTGTGACCAAATTTTCAACACAGCCATTTTAAGACCTCTGCTCATGAACAGTGTCACTGTGATTTTCTTAATGTGTCCCATACTTTGATTTCGCATACCGACTGCGCCATTGTGCGCTAGATGGGCGGAAACACATTGTGGGCAAGACATGAAAAATTACAGCTGTACTGATTATAAGGAGGTGTGTTAAAATGGCAATGTTGGAAATCTGGAGTGAAAATATTGAAAATTTGCGAACTTACGAGCGTGCGTAGGAAGTGCGCAACACAGGCTTGTAAAACAGTCATTTTCAGGAATTTTTCACCAAATTTTCAACATAGCCATTTTAAGAACTCTGCTCATGAACAGTGTCACTGTGATTTTCTTAATGTGTCCCATACAGTGATTTCGCACACCGACTGTGCCATTGTGCGCTACTTGGGCGGTAACACGTTTTGGGCAAGATGTGAAAAATGACAGCTGTACTGCTCATATGGAGGTATGGTAAAATTACAATGTTGAAAATCTGGAGTGAAAATATTGAAAATTCACAAACTTACGAGTGTGCGTAGGAAGTGCGCAACGCAGGCTCGTAAAACAGTCATTTTTAGGAATTTTTCCACCAAATTTTCATCATAGCTATTTTAAGAACTCTGCTCATGAACAGTGTCACTGTGATTTTCTTAATGTGTCCCATACAGTGATTTCGCACACCGACTGCACCATTGTGCACTACATGGGCGGAAACACATTTTGGGCGAGATGCGAAGAATGGCAGCTGTACTGCTCATAAGGAGGTGTGGTAAAAGACAATGTTGAAAATCTGGAGTGAAAATATTGAAAATTCACAAACTTATGAGCATGCAGAGGAACTGTGCAATACAGGCTCGTAAAACAGTCATTTTTAGGAATTTTTCCAACAAATTTTCAACATAGTCATTTTAAGACATCTGCTCATGAACAGTGTCACTGTGATTTTCTTAATGGGTCCCATACAGTGATTTTGCACATCAACTGCGCCATTGTGCACTACATGGGCGGAAACACATTTTGGGCGAGATGTGAAGAATGGCAGCTGTACTGCTCATAAGGAGGTGTGGTAAAATGACAATGTTGAATATCTGGAGTGAAAATATTGAAAATACGCGAACTTACGAGTGTGCGTAGGAACTGCGTAATGCATGCTTGTAAAACAGTCATGTTTAGGAATTTTTCCACCAAATTTTCAACATAGGCTTTTTGAGAGCCCACCTTATGAACACTGGCAGTGTTGTTTCATTATTCAGTGCTGAAAGGTGATTTTGCACAGTGACTGCGAAATCACACTTTCGGCTCGATTAATGCCATCTCAGTGAGAGCATTCATGAGAAGGGGTCCCAAAAACCCCATGTTGAAAATTTGGTGCATAAATTCCAAAAAATGCCTGAGATATGCAGCAAAGTTGAAAAAACCCTATTTATTACATTATACAGCTTACCGGCATTTCCTCAGTTCGCGGTCGGCTTTGAAGAGTGCAGATGTGTTCCCGGTCCACCGAAGATTGTTGTGCTGAGGTCTGGAGGTGAGTATGAGGGGGTGGGGAGGCGGGGTGCACAGTGGGTGGGCGCGGGTGGGGTCCTAGACAGCGAGGGACCGTTTTTGTGTTGCAGGTTTTTTTTTTTAAAAACAGGAGGACGACACGGGAAGTTTGCCACGCTGGGATGGGCTCTCAGCATGGCACAAAGATGCTGTTTGGTGGGGCTGTGGAGCCGACAGGGGATTGAGCACCCCTGTCAGTGATAGCATCTGTTGCCACGCTGGGGTGGGCTCCCAGCATGGCACCATGTACTTTCGGGGAGGAACAGTGGAGCCAATGGGGGGTTGGGCACCCCGTTGGCTATACCATGTGTTGCCATGCTGGGTGGGCACCAAGCATGGTATGTGCAACTCAGATTTCTGGGGGAGTGCAGCACAGCTGATGGGATTTGGCACCCCCGTCGGCTATACAGTGTGTGTGGGGGGGCGAGTATGCAGTATGCGTGCGTGTGTGTGTGTGTGTGTGTGTGTGTGTGTGTGTAGGTGGAGCGTGCATGAGCAGGCTATATCTTATCGCTGCTCACTGAAGCGTAGCTCCCCCTTTCAACTGCACGCCACTGCATTTTAGACTGCTGTCATAGACAGCTCCTGCAGCCATTGGAAAACTGCGGCCGCGCCTGCAAACACACTGACTGAATTGGAAGAGGGCTGCCACACCACCGAAAACTCGGATGCTGGCACTATGTTTCTTGCACATGCATGCAAGCAACATAAAAATACACTTGACGGTCTAGAGACCAGTGTACTAACCCTCCTAAACCTGTCTTACAGTGAAAACGAGCCTTAAAACAGCTAAAAACACTTTCTATTACCAGTTGTAGTTTCCTCTATAGCTGAAGCTAGGGGAAGTACAACTCCCAGCAGCCTCTGCTATTACTAGGCAACAGTCTTCTAGTACACAAGTGCACTATTCAGCCCTGTCAGAAGGATAGACAGAATTGGGTATTGAGGTTTAAGTGTTTTTTGCTTTTTTTTGTTTGTTTAGTTTTACTTAGATTTCAAACACTCAGCCACACAGTTGGAATTCTTGGGTAAGAGAAGTTCAAACAGCCACAGTCACACAAAATAAACTCTGGACAGAGATGATAGGGCTGCAGTTCAGGAATTTGGGGTAAAAATATTGTAAATTACCAAAGTTACGAGCCTTGGTTTGCAAAATGTAATTTAGGCTCATACATTTGTTGTTATGTAATATTTTTACACCAAATTTTCAACATAGCCTTGTTATGACCCTACCTCATGCAGATGAGCAGAGAAAATGTTCAGCTCCTGGCTTAAAGGTATTTTGCGAAGGGACTGTGAAATCAACTTTCGGGCTGCAAAAACACATTTTGGGCAAAAGTTGAAAAATGACAGATGTTATGGGGTGCTTAAAAGAAATGGTTATGTTGCAAATGTTGGGTTAAAATTTGAATATTACCGAACTAATGAGCCTGCGTTCACAAAATTTAGAGTAGGCTCATAACTTTGTTATTTTTAATATTTTTACACCAAATTTCCAACTTAGCCTTCTTATCACTCCACCTCATGAACAAGGGCAGACAAAATGTTCAACTCCTGGCCAAAAGGTGATTTTGTGCAGGGACTGCAAAATCACCTTTTGGGACAGATCTGTCTAATGACAGTGCCATTGTTCATGAGGTGGGGTCCCAAAGAATGCATATGAAAAATCAGAACCAAAAATATGCAAAAATGGCCAAGTTATGCCTCTAGGTTCAAAACCCCATTGAAATACATTGAACTGCATACCTGTTTCTTCAGCTCATGGTCCGGCTTTGAAGAGTGAAGACATGCCTGCTGTCCAGAGAGAATTATGGTGTTAGATCCCTGATGGGTAAGTAAGGGCTTGGGGGGTGGGATGGTAGGTGCTGAATGAGAGGATCAGTTGGGAGGTCAGAAATGGGGCAAAATTATCAATGGACAGTTTTCCTGTAACAGGTTTAGAAAAAAAATGAAAAAACAAAACAAAACAGGAATGAGGATTTCTGATCATGACACTGGGGAATTGGGCACCCCCAATGTCACTGCTATGTTTCTGGGGGTGGGAGGGTGCTGAGAAGGGGGGTTGGGTGGGGGAAAACTATTTTTTGAGGAAAAAAATCACTGGGGAACACGATCATGACACTGGGGGATTGGGTACCTCCAGTATCATTACTATTTTTTTTTTTTGAGGGGGGTGCTGTGAGGGAAGGTCAGGTGTGGGAGAACATTAATTATTAACAATATTAATTAAAAAAATAAAATCGGTGGTCATGGCGGAACATGGCACACTCCGACGTGAACAAGATGGCCACTGCATGCTACTGCACGTTGCAACTTCTAGCGCATACACAGTAAAGTGTGGCTGCCTTCATGGACACAGCAGAGTGTGCCATATTCTGCCGTGACCACCAGAACTGTAAAATAGTGCAGTGCTACTCCCAGTAGAGATAACATGAGCGGAGTACTTCACGGATGCAGAGGTGACTGTGGTGCAACTCCAACATGTTGTTCAGCAAGAGGTCTGCAGGGCAATGCTCACTGCAGCCATAAAAACTGCCCAAGAAGAGTCTGCTGTCCAACTTACAATGGCTTCTGCCATGCCCCCCTCTGCCCATGCTCATGCTTGACTGTGCTCACAAGGCCAAGCTATTTATCTCAACATAGCCTGAAGCACTAGTCACCATTAGCATGTTTTAACATCAACCTTCTTGATTGTATAACTAGGATTGCAACTACGGTACTACTACTGCTGCTGCTACAACTGTTTCTCTTTTCAGACACTGTTCTCTAAATTAGGACTTGCAATAAATTTCTTGCACATGATCATATTTTTTGTAATATTTATTTACTTATTTATTAACTTTACTGACAGCACTTTACTTTGAATATATTTTGGAGTAGCCACATGTTCCTGGCAGCACTTCACCTGGTAACATGCAGAACTAGCCTTGTATTAATTATTCATTTAAAACTATTTTGAATAAGTTTTATAATATTGTGTATAGTGAATGCTCTACACGTACATCTCACTGTTTAATTAGAACTGCTGCAGATTTATTGAATTTTGGGACATTTTTACTGGTATGTAGATTTTGACTTACTTGTGCATGTAATCACAATAGCACTATAGCTTTTTTTGTAACTTCAAGTTTATTGAGAAATCAATGTACAGTGCAGTGCAGCAGTGAAAAAAACAGCTTAGTGCATCTTTTGATAAAGTATGTGGACAAATAACATTCTGCGAGGTAAACCATGTACGACAGACTATAACTCGCGTGAAGTTCAATGTTTTGCAGGTCTAGTCCAAGACGACGGCTGTGTGTGAGCTGTCCAAGATCTGAGTGCTCCGAATGCTGAGTTCTGAGTTTTTTTTTCCCCATTTAATTTGTATTCATTTTAGTTTAGCTTTTAGCTAGCTGTTTTAGCTTAGGTCATGTTTTTTAGTGAGATAATCCAGCGTTATCAAGCGTAATTTTTTGGGTTAGTAGTTTAGTTGGCCTTTTTGTAGTCATTTAGCTCTTAAGCTTTAAGACATCAAATTGCTAGTGGTTTAAAAACTAGCAGAATTTTTTTTTTCCTTTGGAGCTGTTTTTACTCCCTTGTTATATGGGAAATTATGATCATTCAATCATTTTATGTTACGGCTGCCATTTACCAGTAAAGCTGTAATTAGCCCTTTTTCACTGTGGTAGAGATTTGTGGGTTGCTGCTTGGAGCTGCTGTTCTGGTGTATGGACGGACTATGTGAGGGATACCCGGAGTCGAGTAGAGTTGGAAACTTGAACTGGGGAACTTCTCTGGAACTGTGTGTTGTGAGGTTTAGATGACCGCCACTTGAACTTTTTATCCATGGAGTAGTGCTGGTGTGGTGAGAGCACATTCAGTGGCTGGGGGAAGATCTGAGCGTGGCTGTGGAGTGTGAAATTTGCTGCCTTGATCGCTCATCCGTGGAGCAGGCGTTAGTGTGATGAGCGCAAATCCAGTGGCTATAGGAATACCTGAGTGCAGCTGTGTCTACTCCTCTGGGTCTCAGGTATTTGCTCCTTTTTGCCCCAGGAGGGATGACTGACAGGTTTTGGGTTGTGTCAGCTTTCTGGGGAGGCAGCAGCAGGGGGTTTAGACTGGAGGGTTTACTCTCAGCTGCTGTTTTTAGGTAGGGGGACTCTTGCGGCTGGTGGACAGCTGAGTCTCCAATTCCCCTATGATCGGGCCCATATTCAGCCATTAAATTATTGTGGGTCTGCTGCTCCAAGGAAGGGGAAGGTGGCAGTATACCTCTTGGGCTGCAGCACCGAACTGGAGGATATTACCTGGATGGACCTGTGACCAGAAGGGAACTCGGAGGGGCACAGATTGGTGGATGGTGTGCCCCCGGGGATTTTTAGGGTTTTCTGCAGGGAGAGCAGTTGGCTGTCTTCTCAGGGGCCCGTATTTTGCTGGTTGCAGCCTGTAGGTTTTTAGCCTCCAAGATTGGTGCTAGTGGCCTGAGATTCTGGAGTGGTTCTAAGAAGAGGAGATTGGAAGGAAGGAAATTGGATCAGCTACCTGGGGAATTGTGCCGGTTCATACGTTTTTTCACAGGAACTTTATGATTAGACTAGTGGGGTAGTGAGTACCTCAAATAGACCAAATATTTGTATTAAAATACTCAGTGGATGTTGCTGAAAAGAGAGGAGAGCAACCTTGGTTTTTGTGTTCTGGACTGGGAGAGGGTGAGAGCCTCCTCTGCCTAAAAGCAACTGTTTGGAGTTTTGGTGTGCTTCATATACTTGGACACTGATCCTGTGATAATTATCTGTGGACATCTCAATTATTTAATTTAAAATTTTGGGATTGATTGATTGTAATTTTATTGTATTATAGATTTGCATTGGGGTGAGGTTTGTTAATTTTGCTTCCCTGAGACTCTCCTCCCGGTGTGAGTGTGTGGGAGTCTCAGGAAAACCATTGGGGTTTGTTTTAATTTGGGAATTTATTTGGGAGTTTAATTAGTTATTTAATTAGGGGTTGTTCAGGGGTGTTTTGATATTATTGGGTCTTGGTATGTGTAGGAGGCCTGTCCCCATGGTCGTGCACTATTCGTCCTCCGCTCTTCATGCTCTCCACCCTTTCTCCCCCCTTCCATTACAGCTACCGACATACCAATGCTGTAGAGCATTGGCATTGTTTGTAGGAGGAGGGGAGTTGGGTGTGTGAACAGTGGTGGTCAAATGAGCGGGGCCATCACATTGGGGTAGTGAGATCCAGAAGGCACCCTGGGGCAAAATGGAATCTGGAACAGGGTCTTTCCTGTCTGGTTTCCATACCCATGGGCACCACCAGTATTGGTGGGCAAGCAGTCCGTGCAGCTCCAGAGGTCCATCCTACCCAAGCGGTGTTGTGTAATGCTAGCTCCATTAAAAACAAGACTGCAGTTATTGTAGATCTTGTTGGGTTCGTGGATCTGGCATGCATTACCGAGACCTGGCTGGATGAGAATGCATTCCCTATATTAGAGGCCGCTATTCTGGACAGGTACTCAGTGTTACACCGCTTGAGGTTGGACCGTGGAGGGGGGGCGTTGCGGTCTGTTTCAAGACTGAACTGGGCCTCATAAGTGTAGCAGTTGAAGGAGCTGAGTCATTTGAGTGTACTGTAGTGGCAGGTGTGGGTTGCAGAATCGCTGTCATCTACCATCCACCAGGCGATGAGATGCTATTTCTGCAGGAAGTAGTGGATTTTGTGATCAAAATGGCGTTCAAGTCACCCAGGCTGATGGTCCTGGGTGACTTCAATGTCTGGGTCGATGACAAACTCTCACAGTTTGGACAACACTTCCTCCAGTTGATGACATCTTTGGGCCTTACACAAGTTGTTACTTCTGCCACTCATAAAGGTGGTCACTCTCTGGACTTAGTCTTCCTCCTGGGGATTGAAGTCTTCGATTTGGGGGTGGAACCTGTTGGATGGTCAGATCATTACACTGTGGAGTTTAGTTTTTGCAACCCCCTTCGTAGGCCTACCCCTGTGGAGAGTGGAGATGGTCAGGTACCGATCTTTGCGAGATGTGTGCTCTGAAGGCCTGGCAGTGGTGCTTGACCTATCGGAACTTTCTGGAGTGGGCAGTGATCCAAATGCCTTGGTTTTGGCCTATAATAAAGCCATCTCCTTGGCTCTGGATTTAATTGCTCCCGTCCGTGTTCATTCTCTCCCCCTTTGCCCTCGGTTCCTGTGGTTTGATGGGACTTTGAGGGAGATGCGGCGACATGGACTAAGATTAGAGTGTTGCTGGTGGAGATCCACCCTTGATGCTGACCATCTTAGATTGATAGAACATTATCAAGTCTATCATTCCGCAATCTCCCATAAGAAGGCAGAGTTCCTGTCCAGGGAGATTATGGCTGCTCGGAACCGACCAGCTCAGCCCTTGCCGAACTGTAGACAGACTGTGCAACCCAGCCTGTCTGCAGGTTCGAAGAGCCTTTTCACAAGTTGAATGTGAAGAGCTTGCTCGCTTCTTTGTGGCTAAGGTGTCCGACATCAGGGCAGCACTCCAGCCTACATCCTCTATGGGAGAAGTGGTGGATCGGTGCCCAGTCACGGTCTCTAGGCTGTCCTGGAGTTCCTTTGACTGGCCGGAGTTCATTGATGTCATGCGGATTGTTCAGAGTATGCTCCCTACATGCTGTAGTTTGGATCTGGGTCCAACCTCCCTGATAAAGGGTTGTTGTGATATTATCGGCCTGGTCTTAGCACAGATAGTCTGGTGCTCCTTAGAGATGGGTGAGTTCCCTAGCTCCCTGGAGGAGGCGGTGGTAATGCTCCTCCTGAAGAAAGCTTCTCTGGACCCAGACTGCCATGATAACTATAGCCAATCTCTAACCTCCCCTTTGTGGGGAAGGTAATTGAGAAAGTAGCGGCCATACAACTGGAGAACCATTTGACCATCCATGATATTTATGAACCACTTCAGTCTGGTTTTTGAAACAGGCGCAGTACTGAAACGGTGCTGGTTCAGGTGCTCAATGATCTCTTGATGGCAAGAGATTGAAAGAGCTGCTCCATCTTGGTTCTTCTCGATCTCTCTTCAGCATTTGACACTGTGGACTATGGGATACTTCTTGAACGTCTGAGGTTCATCTGTGGCCTGTCTAGTACAGTCCTTAGATGGTTTAGTTCTTTCCTCACAGGCAGAACTCAGAGGGTGGTGTCAGGGATTAATTCCTCCGGCCCAGTCTCTCTGTCTTGTGGGGTTCTTCAGGGTTCAGTGTTGTCCCCCATGTTGTTTGCAGTGTACATGCTACCCCTTGGAGACATTGTAAGAAGGTACGGCCGAGGTTTCACTGCTATTCTGATGATACCCAGCTCTACCTATGTTTTGCACCTGACCAGGATAGAGCTCTTTTGGTATTTAACAACTGCCTCACTGAAATCCAGTACTGGATGAATTCAAGCTGGCTGAGGTTGAACTCAGAGAAGACAGAGGTGATGGTTGTGGACCCGGGTTGCCGGATAGCGGGGATGGGAGCTGATTTTCCCTCAGGGCTTTTTCTGGGTGGCATCCAGCTCCCTACCTCTGAACGGGTGTGGAACCTGGGTATGATTTTTGATGATGGGCTGACACTGCGATCACAGGTGTCGGCAGTCATCAAATCATCCTTTTACCATCTGAGGAACATCTCCAGGATTAAGCACCTAGTTCCGTCTGGTGATCTGTCTACATTGGTCCACGTCTTCGTGACCTCGCACCTTGATTACTGCAACTCCCTGTATCTAGGGCTACCAGGGGTTGATATCCGCTGCTTGCAATTCATGCAGAATGCTGCGGCCCAGTTATTGACAGGTACTTCTCATGCCTGTCATATTTCTCTGGTCCTGCGTGATCTGCATTGGCTGCCAATACAGTGGCGGATCACCTTTAAAGTCAGTCTTCTGACTTACAAAGCCCTACATGGACTGGGTCAGTACTACTTGAAAGAGCTCCTGGTACCTTACTGCCCTAGGTGATTGCTCCGCTTGGTGGATGAGGGGTTGCTAGAGATTCTGAGGGTTTCTTTAAAATCTTCGGGGCAGTGTGCGTCCGTGGAGGAATTTAAAAAGACCTTAAAGACCCATTTATGGTCAAAGGCTTACAACAGATGATGATGATTCTATTGCATCTTATTGTATTTTATGAACTCAGCCACTATTGGATTTGTGCTTATTTTACTGTTTTATGTGTAGTTGCTGTGAAGGCACCTTGATTTTAAGAAAGGCGTGGTATAAATAAAGTTTTATTATTATTATTATTGTCACAACCCCACTCTGCTCCCACAGTGCCAACCTCTGAGCGCAGCCTTGTGAACAGGAAATAGAAACAGGGTAACCCTCCTGTCTGTTTTGTGGGTTTGTATCAACCTTTGGTCTCAAGTCCTGGAGGGATTTAAACTGTGAACCTCTTGCTAGCGTACCCAATGTACAGGTTCAGATAATTCTGCTCTTCGGGGGATACCAGATATCTTTCGCCTACGGGCACCTAACTAGGTGTACAAGATGAACCCTTAGCACTCTATGAAAGACCTCAGAATAAACTCTTACCTTTTCCCAGTTTGGTAAACCAGTAAGCTTTGCACAGTGTCAGCTTTAATCATATATGCTTCACTTGTCAAAGAAAGAATTTCAAAGGCACACCAAGTAGTCACTTAAAATGAGATGTCTACTTAAAAATAGATAAAAATGTAAAATGTAAAACACAGAACAATATATCACAAAATATACACTCACTTTAAAAGAATAAGGTTTAAAAGTGCAATTTCCTACCAACCATACACTTAGACTTATCTAATGTATTCTTCTAATCTTACAGTGCTGAAAGATGTTGTAGCTTCAGAGTCCAAACGTGTGTGTGTCTAAAGGACAGTCACAGCATAATTAAAACAACTGTCTTGAGCCTGCCTTCTCCATGATGTCACCCAGCTCCTCCTCTGTTTTTAAAAAATTATACAATCAGGATGTCTATCAAGCAGGCGGTAAATTAATAAAGGTGACCTCAGCAAAATTCATGTCCCCACATAACTTCCCAATCAAGTTTGTAATTTTCCAAGTTCTTTCCTTCATCCATGAGCTGCAGCCTGCTCTTTCACAGACATCAAAGAGCATTTATGACGTGGCACCTAAGTGACATAACTCGTATTCTCCCTCTAAACGTCATAAAAGTTTATGATTTCCCAGCCTAGCAGCTGGCAGCTACAATTAAGCTAGATAAACAGGACAGCGTTACTTTAAGTCTCTTCTAGCCTGTAATTATCTCCTGGCTTTTATCTTTTAGCTGAAACAGCATGTCTCATGAGAGACACTCAATAAGACATTTTTATATTACAAAAAGCATAGATTAATCAGAACCAGCTGTCCAAGTATCACAATTATTATTATTTATTATTTAAGCATCAAAAAGTAAATGAGTTCCATGGTAATGTCAGAAATGTGGTTTCCGCCAGGTGAGAAGAAGAAGAAGAAGAAGAAGAAGAATCAGCATTTATATAGCGCTTTTCGTACACAATGTATCCCAAAGTGCTTTACAAGCAATGCTAGATTGGTAGTGAAGTGACTGAATGTGTAGTGGCAACCATATCGTACATCTACACCCACACACAGCCTGAATAATTGCATGAACCGGTTTATGGGAAGGGGAATGTTGGCCAGGACACCGGGAATGTCTCCTACTCTTTGCGAAGAGTGCCCTGGGTTCTTTTACTTCCACCTGGACACCCACCAGGGCAACACCAGGATGGGTAGAAGGGACCTCGATTTAACGTCTCATCCAAAAGACAGCACACCCCAGCAGTACAGCACCCCCCCCAATACTGCACTCGGATGCCGGCATTTTAGGTACAAGTTCAATCCCAGTGTGGGATGAGAACCCATGACCTTCTGGTCCAGAGGCTACACTACTAAACTGTACAATGTCATTCTAAATAATTAAAATCTTTCAGTTGAAAAAAAGGAATGCAGCAAAATACAACCATAAAATACAAATGTGAACTGCAACAATAACTGTGTCTGTCATTACTTTTTTGGGTGATCTAGAATTCTGTATAGGCTAGCAATCTCCCAGCTATGTTGGTCATGCAGTTATTGAGCTTGGTGTTCCATATAGTTCCCACCTTCCCCACTTACCAAGCTTCTTCTCTCAATTTAACCCGAGCTCTGCCGTGATCTTTTCCATGTCCGATATTCGTTGTACTCTGGCCTGCCATTCAGGGATAGTCAGTATGGAGACTGAGAGTCAGTGGTAGGGGGTAGTGTTTACCACTGTAAGGCAAAGTGTATGAAAGACGTCTTTATATTTCTGTTTTTTTTTTAATCCTGCTGAAGCCAGGCCTAATACCGGCACTGCAAATGGAAAGGGGATAGGGATATTCCAAATAGTTTCTAACTTAGCCTGGATATACAAGCCCAGAAACCTCAAAACAGGGGGCAGCTCCAGAATACCTGGCAGTGGGTTCCCATTTCTAGGCACCCTCTCCAAAGGGGGTTCGAGTTCGGCATACAAAAATGAGCTGCAACGGTGGTGGTGGTGGTGGAATGAAAAAATACTAAGATGTTCCACTTGTATAGTTTCCACCCAGGGGAGATAGTAAACACTGTAGCTTTTATCACTGTGAGTAAAATGCCCAAGGTATTGTCAGCACCCTGGCCATGTGATCAAGACGGTTGGTGTTGAAATGCAATGGCATCAGGGGTGGTCTGAAAGTCTGTTTCAACTCATATTTAGACACCCCTGAGGAAGATTCATGAGGAGTCAAAGTGCTGGGTGGTCAGTTGGCATGCCTGAGTGTGCATTCTGATAAAATAAATGGATTACCTGCTGAAATATTGCTGAATTCTTTGAGTCCGGTCTGAGTGTCAATGAAGTTTGTTTTCATATTTAGTAAAAGAATTGTCGTTTGAATGACATGTTTTTGTCCTGTAAATGCCTTTCAGCTAAGTTAGCGAGAGTGTGAGTGAGAGTGTGAACATCTCAGTGGAAATCTGTTTGGATACAGTGTGACTACAGACATTTCCCTCTCTGGTGTGATGTCACCTGTAGCAGGTAAGCCATCCACAGATATTATTAGCCCAGTAGGATCAGCATGGGATGAAGGGGCACTAAGGTGAGCTTTTTCTGTTACACAGTACTCATCCAAATATCATAAGCCTTGGCAGCTCCTTAGGACTCGTCACAGTACATAAGTATGACAATTTACAGGCACCGTGTCTAGCTGCAGGAACTGCTGGGTTACGAAAGCTGACATCACTAATTTTATCCAGACCTAGACAAGACCCCACAGAAGCAAGTTTTAAACATAGTTTGGAGGTAGTATAGCACAGTGGTTTAAGGCTCTGAGCTGCAAACCTAGAGACCGAGGTTTGAATCCCACAGCCCCCACTTGCATGCTGTGTGACCCTGAGTAAGTCACTTAACTTCCTTGTGCTCCCAGATCGCACCTGTAAACAAGCTTTCAGCTTAGTGTCTCTCTCCTGGTAAAAAAAGAAAAAAACAGTCTCTTAGCAATATTGGATAGCTTTCACTAAAGGTATCCATGTAAAAATCATACAGGTTTGTGCTTACATTTTAATGTCATCGTCCAAGTCCCTGCCTGCAGTAAAAATGTTTTATTTTAACAATTTAGGCCTGTAAATGCTCACTGGGTCGAGGCTCTTTCCCAGGCGCATGCCAGGAGCGCAGAGAGATTACGTAACTTGCACAGGGTCATGCAGTGTACCATCTACTTCTTTTTTTACTGAATAATTCTGTTTTTCAAAGTCCAGCTTCAGCTACAGGCTAAGCTTGGGGTCTGCAGCATAGAGCACAAGCAAAGGGGAAGTGGATGGGTTTTCATAAAAGGGGACTGGGATCCCCCCGTCCCCAAGAAAAGCATTGAGAAAGATACTGCAATCTTATCTACTTACCCACTTGCAACGTAAGGAAGAAGCTGATTGCCAGCAACTGAATGAAAGAATAAGCCATTTCCTGCAAATAAAAATAAACTACTTTAGAAAAGGGGAAATGCTTCATGAAGTAGTTGTTTTAAAGTTTGTGGTTCACAGTAGAGGCCATAAATATAACACTAGCCAGTCCCCTCAGTTGTTCAGCTCAATGTTTCAACTCTAGATTCTTGTACAGAGTTCATAGGACTACCAGCTATGCCGGCTGCTCATGGGAATGAAACACCATTTTATCTTTTTTCACATAAAATAAGGTCATTACCCAACCAGGACACACCTGCAGATAAGCCTTTTGACTTTATCTGGTTCCCTGTATTAAAATATAAATAATTGTATATGATATTTATATTTATGCAGTGCCACTGTAAATAAAAAGTCTTGGTTACTCCTGGGTCGCACCTGAAAATAGGCACTTGGCTGTCTAGTGTGCTTACCCGGTTAACAAAAGCAAATAAACAAATAAATACAATTTTTGCCCCACTGCTCATGAGGTCATAAGAGGCAATACCTTCAACTAAAGATAAATGTGATATTTTGTAGCCAGCCAATGTCATATCTCTTCTATTTGAACACTAGGTGGATAAAAAGGAAACGTTCTCCCAGTAGGCCCATCAAAAGAGAAGCCTGACATTGTTTCATTTTTAATTGTAGGGGTTGATGGCATTTGGAAAGTTCTATTGCTGGAACTTTAACTTTTAGTTTTATCACTGATATAGTGAAAGAGCAACTCTGCACTTCAGCATGTGCTTTCATAAATGTTTCAGCTGTTACAATTTACTAGAGGATACATTTTTTTTCATTTTCAATTATCCTTTTCAAGATTTACAGCACATCTTGGTAGTCCATCTAAAAATTCTGTACAGAAAACATTTTCAAACATTTGCCTCTCCCCTGTTAACCTCACAGTGCCTTTATTTATGGCATCATAGTGCTCGCCATGACAACAGACTGTGATGTCACAAAGAACAACTGTGTGGTGAGCAGGGGGGAGTCAGATACATTTTGAAAGACTACGTAAAATAATTACTACATTATCTACAGTATTTAGTACACCAACAGCAGAGGAAAGTAAAAAAAAACAACAAATATCTATAAAACAATAAATAAAAACATATTTGGTATAAATCTAGTGTTAGTAAGCTTTTTAATATAATAAAGAGTTGCTCTTGAATGAATGATCTTGAAAGACCTAGTAGCCTGCTATCATCCCATATCCGTAGAATGAGGCACGGTAGCATGTACCTTCCCTGAGTGTAGCACGTCTGACTGTTGTACCACAAAAATCTATGCCACGTGACAGTGGGCCTAATATAAAATATGCCTAATATCGTACTTATGATCTACAACTCTTGTGACATCACACGTGGTTTCACCACCCATGAAGTTATAGGGTCACAGACAATTGGTATGATTTCAGCCATATTTTCATCAAGCCTGTCTCATATCCCACCAACTGAATACATCTCTATAGTTAATATTTATTTAAAAAAAAAATACATTAATGCATCTATTAGGATTGAGAAATGCAAAGCATGCAACATAAGGAAATTAAAAATGATTCAAAATGTCATGAGTCTTGGCAAACTGAAGATGTGGTGTTCAGTGGGGTTTGCAAATCTAATGCCCCCCTCTTCAGCCCCTACCCTTGTGACCCAAGGCACAGTAACAGTCTCCCCCAACTTCTCTGTCTCTTTCCTGAGCTGTGTATATGCACTTATGTTGTCCTTCCCCAGCTGTGTCTCAGTCTCCTTGCTGCCCTACTAATGTCACCTCTCTTGCTCGTTTTTATATACCTTACCATTCCAACCTTGCCTTCACTTCCTATCTTGGTTCATTCTTTTTGGTTCCTTGAATATAGAGTGTTGTACTACTGCCAATAACATGCTGACTTACCTTGTACCCTGTTATGCTGTTATGTTGTTGTATTGCTTATGCACAACAAACTATTCCTCACAACTGCCACTATATGTTAAGTAACTCTGTACCTCTGTAAAGCTGCTGTTATCTCTGTATGAGTCTGTACCTATATAAAGATGCTGTTATCTCTGTACTGCAATGTCTTGGTTGATTTGTACTCTCCCGGGTCATGTCTGAAAATAGGCAATTTTGTCTAGTACGCTTACCTGGTTACCCAAAGCTAATAAATAAATAAATAGGTCCCCCATGAATCTGTTGTTTCAAGCTACAGGTCCAGAGCTATGCCCCTCAAGTTTGGTGCACTACATAGGACCCACAGGATTAATCATAACTGTGGGTCCTGTGCAAAGCAGCTGATCAAGCAAAACTTTCTTTGCACAATGCCCTGCAGGCTCTGCAAGTCCTGCACAAGGCAGGAGACCAAACAAAGCCTTCTTTGCACAGGGCCCTGGAGCCCCCGCAAGTCCTGCACAAAGCAGGAGATCAGTCAACAGCCCTGGATCAATAGCTTGGTCTTGGACCAGGAAGGTAGAACCTGTGGAAGGAGGGTGGGCTTTCAAGTTAAAATTACAAGTGCCACTTATGTGGTGGGGATGTGGGGTGGTGACTTGGCCACCCTGCAGATTTTGGGTTAAAATGGCCAAAATTGGTTTAGTGATATCTAAAAGAGTAAAAACTGAAAACAAAATGAGTAAGTCAATAACCATGCACAATATTTTTCTGTTTTTGTTCTTATTGAAAGCAGAGGACCATGTCAAAGGGCACTGAGGAATTTTATTGCCCAATATTCAGGATCTGCCATGGGGGACCAAAGTGCTGGTACTGTTGGTGGGGGGGCGGGGAGGTGACGTTACTGGGATTTTTTTTATAGTTCACAGGGAAGGGAGGATACTGGTGATGGGGTGGAGCACCCCTTGCTAGTCACTCAGTCCACAGCTGGGTTGGCAAGGGGGGGGCACCAATACTGTGACTGGCACTCACTACAAGTGTTTCATTTATTTACATGGATCAATTGAGAGACCAATGGTATGGTTGGGCACTTGCCTCTGGTCTGTTATTTTTGTTTGTAGGTCTGGCCGGAGGGGGATACTGTTGGAGGGCTGGGTACCCACTGCCCTTTTTTTAAACTCATGTGTCAGGCAGGAGGGAGATACCAAAGGTAGGCCTGGATGCCCACTGCTGGTCTTTTACTTACTGTCAAAATTCAGGCAAAAGGGGAATACCTCTGGGATTGGGCACTGACTACTGATCTTTCCCTTACTGTAATGGATTGGGCAGGAGGAGGGACACTGGTGGTAAGGTTGCACATCTGCCACTGGTCTTTTACTTATTTTCAGGGGTTGAGTGTGAGAGGGAATACTGGTGGTGGTGGGGTTAGACATTCACCACTGGTGGTTTATATATTTTCATGGTTCAGGCAGTAGCGGGTACACTGGTAGTGGGGTTGGGCACCCACCATCTTTTATTTTTATTCGCAGGCCAGGTGGGGGGGAAATATTAGTGGCTTTTGCTTACAGACATAGAGTGGGTGAGGGGGGGGACAGCAGCAGCACAGCTGGGCACCCTCCACCCATTTTTTACTTGTTTTCACAAGTCAGATGGGAGCAAGATACTGGTGGCAGGCTTGGCACCTGTTGCCAGTGTTTCATTTATTTGCATGGATTAGCAGGGGGAAGGGAGAACACCGGTGACAGGGTTGGACACCCACGGCTGCTGTTTTGTTTATTTGCTTGGGTTAGGTGGGATGCAGTGTGCTAGCAGAAGTGTGGGGCACCCACTGCCATTCAAACACAGCTGCACCTTGCATACTGTTTTCATTGGTTACATGACACATAAGAGTCACTTAACCAGGCCTGTGACTGATGTAAACAGCACTGTGCGTGACTAAACTAGTTCTTTAGCTCCTTACTCACAACAGTCTAATGTAACTAGCATTCTTCAAAATACTATTTATTATACACTGAAATCAGCTGCAGAATCAACCTTATGCTCTACACAGTTGGTCACATCAATGGACTTCGAATGGCAGAAGTGACAGAACTGTGGGGGAAAGGCATAACCTTTCATGATTACTTCTGATGTACTGGCAGAAAATAAAGTACAAAAATCAGGTCTCCCTGATGACTATTCACAGTTACGGTTTTACAGTACATACCGACTCTATAAGCAATAACCCACAACAGGGTATGGGGTTATTGGGGATTAGTCAACACCCAGGGTGCACTGTGAAGTATGTGGCCACAGGCTGAGTGTCCTCACAGCACCCAGTGTGTTGGTTAATCCCCAAGAACCCCATAACATTGATTGGGTTATTGCATTTATAACATAGGTTATGTTTAAACAACAAAAAATATCCACAAAGGTGTTTTTTTTTTTGCATGTTATAAATTAAATTAGTCGTCTGCGGCCTCATGCCTCACAATGCACCCAGGGTGTTGGTTAATCCCCAATAACCCCATACCCTGCCATGGGTTATTGCTTACTTAATGAAAATATTTGGCCAATAGGGTTAGCCACAGTGAAAAAATTTCAGTATAAAAAAACAAAAACGAAAAATTGCCTGATCTAATTGTTCCAGCAGACAAGCACTTGTCAGCCTAGCTGCTGCAATAATGACAAAAAGAGAAAGAAATTGCAAGGGTAAGTTAGCAGTTCTGTATATATGTCTTTGTAATTAAAGTAGCAATGTTTGTTAGTCACAATATAATGTAGGTTTTTTTTTAATAATTTTTTTCTGACAAAAATATCAAGCTACTCAACTGTCTTTTCATTTTCTTTTATTCCTTGACCAAGGTACAGGAATTTGACATTTTTAAACCATCCTGCTCCCCTGCCATGCCCACCTTGAAAATAAAAATAAATATTGTGGTGCAGTGCTGTGCTGTGTACCATCAGACATGTGTGGCAACAGAGAACATTTGGTCTCAACTCCAAGATGGCATAAAAAAACACGTTGAGCTGGCGTGCGATAAATATATAATTTATTGAAGTCAAAATGCTTTGTACTCATGCAAAGCATCTCCGTTTCGTGCTGCACTTGATACTTTATCATGCCTTGATAGAGCGTCATGTGTGACATGAAACGTAGACACTTTGTGTGAGGGGGGTACTACTCTTGTCTTCAATAAATTTTATTTTTATCATACGCCAGCTCAAAACATTTTTTATGCCATCTTGGCGTTGAGGCCGAAAGTTCTCTTTGTTCTCTCTCTATGGTTCTTGTATTTTGGCTCCTCCGTTTGGTCCTGCAGCTGTGTTTTGTGCTTTGCACGCATTTCTCTTTCAGGTGTGGTAACCCCATCCTAATACAACCACAGCATGACTCCAGCAGGTACATTCAACAGGTAACCTCAGTAGAAGAGATTTTTTTTTTAAATTGCTAGTGGCAGCTGTCTCCTTAATAACATACGTCAATAATAACAAAATTAGCAGCAAAAGCTGTTTAAAAAATATATATGAGAAAACTAAAATACTCTGAGAATGAATCTAAAGATGTCATCATACATTTTTGCCCCCCAAAAATGTGTGCATACATTTTTTGGTGACTAACAAATATTGCTGCTTTAACTAACTCTAAATGTATTTAGTGTTAGTGGCTCAGCAGGCTGCACACTGACCTCTGAGGCCAGAAGAACAGAAAGTTGTGGGTTCTAGCCCCATATTAGGAACTTGGGGTAAAATCCCAGTGCTGATGCGGTAGTGCAGCATGAGGGGGATGCTGCATTCCTGTGGTGCCGTCTTTTGAAATGTTAAACCGAGGTTCTGTCTACCTGTGCTGGCGGTTGTTCAGGTCGATGTTATGATCCCATGGCACTTCTCGTAAAATAAGAGGGAGATTTTCTCAAGTGCTTTGGCCAAATTCCTCCCATTTACTAAAAATACCACCAACAGCTAAATCTGGCTCAATTTCAGTTGATCTCCATCTGTAATCCCCCCCCCCCCGGATGAAGCTAAAAATGGACAGAATTGCCTAGCCCTCCTTTACTAGTCAACAGAAAACAAAAAAAGTTGTGTAATGCAGTGCAGTTACAGTGAAATAAAATGAAATAATGGGGAACAAGGCAAATATTATTATAGGCTGTAACAGGATATGCTACTTGGGGCTTACAAAATACTGGAAATGATACGGTATGATCTGCCTACTTGTGAACATAATTTATTGATCGGATTTTGTTGACTGGGTTGGTTCACTGAGACTTACGTCCCTTTTTCAGGAGTGACCCAGAATTAGTTACATACAGAATAAGTCCAAAAATCACATGGTAAAGCATTGCATACAACTGAATGACATAGCGGACATAGTGACAATGGTAGTTACAACAGGTATAGCATTGGGGGGTCAGCAATAATTCATAGCAAGTTCAGCACACTAATCAGTAAGACAAAGTGCATTGTACAGTGTTATAGCACAGAGAACAGCAAGTCAAGTTCATGGGAGTAATGTGAGGCCTGATGAGGGAACACAGACACCTTAGCCTCTGTGGCAACGGTGAGGCAGGGGTAGGCTCAGTAGGGGCAAGAGCAACTTAGTTTTAGGGTTTAATGACCTTTGAGTAGCCCTTTGAAAGGTGTGATAAGTACAACATTCCTGGACAGGTGTAGGTAGTTTATTCCAGAGTTTAGGTGGCATGTGTGAGAAGGACTGACTACCAAATGTGGGTCGGGTCCAAGGAACCTCCAGGAGGGGCTAGGAGGAGGAGGAGGAGGAGGAGCAGAGGTGTGTTCTTGAGGGCTTTCATACCAGTCTATCTCTAAGACTGGGGAGACAATTCATTAGTGTGTTATAGGACAGGCAGACGTTGGGTGATAGAGGCAATCTTTGAGAGGGGGCCAGCATAGTGAGGCAAGGACATTGCAGTAGTGTTCACAGTAATTATTGCATATGATTATCTAAGTGTACTGAATTCACAGGGTTATGTAAGTGTGTTGGTAAAACAGTTCAAAGGATATACATTAAAATATAGACAGAGCTAAATAAGTGCACTAAGTAGATCACTTGGACAGTGAGGTCATACAGTAAATACTTTAATTATTTACTTTTCCTATACTTCCATCAAAGAAGGTAGCCTTTCAAGTACCATTTATATAACAGATGGTATGGTTAGAGAAAACGACAGTTATGAATGGTCAGCTTTCTTTCCCACATTACACAGATCAAATATTCAATGTGATGTATACCATAGGAGTACAAATATATCTGGAAGATAAAAACTGTTATATCATTGAAGACATAGCTACTAGGCATGGGTAGGTAGTGAAATACCTTGCCCTAAATACTACCTGTGGGTACCTCTAAAGTGCCCTAAATTACCCTAAAATACCCTAATGAAAAATAGGTCATTGGTTATGATCTGGTAGTTACTACCCTAATCATTCTACTACCCTATTACCCTACCCTGCCAATAACAAAATGTAAAAGACTGTTTTTGACTACCCTAAACAGAAGAAAGTACTTAAGGGCCTGTTTTGTGGCAGGTATGATAGGCACGGGTACTGTGAACAAGTCTGCCACTGTTTCCAAAAATACAGCCTTTATGGCTGTGTAAGGCATTCATCTATAGGGCCACTGTGATATGCCCTGATTTTCCTTCTTTATTACTGTGACATTGCCAGCCTGTGTGTCTGCAGTAGTTCACAAAACAGAGAGCCTTTTATAGTTAAATAAGTAATTTGTCTACTGGGTCACTGTGTGAGATGGGAGGTACAAGAGACAGAGCTGCTCTGAGTGAGCCTGCTGCTGTTTCCCAAAATTATACCCATGGGGGGCATTGGTGAGGCAGGTACAAGAGATGCAGCTGCTGTGATTGAACCTGCTGCTGTTTTTTTTCCTTTTATTTATTAAATTCTCTGATTACAAATACCTTTGAGCAGAAACTGCTCGTTTATAAAGCTTCCACGTCAAAGGATGAGGGTCAACATACATACAGAGGTAGTAAAAGAATGCACAATAAACAACCAAAACAACTAAAAGAAAAATAAAGATACTCAGTTATAACATACTTTGAGATAATATTCATATAATGAGCAGCTTGAGTAGGCAGCTGGCTGCGTAACAATAAGAGATAGAGGCACCATAGGCAGTTAGTATTGCAGGCGTCGACGGGAGAGGAAGTTGGCAGGCTAATAGGCCACTGTCCGATGGTGGTGGAAAATGTCTTGTACCAGTGGAGATGCGAGGCAGGAAAGGAGTCACAAGGAAGGCCCGGTGCCAGAGGGAATGAGACTGGGAAAGGACGGGCTGTGAGACATGAGTGAGCTGGGAGGTGTTTAGAGAGATCTCTGTTCAGAGAAGCAGTCACATTGAGTGGTAGAGGTGAGGTAAAGTTTGAGATTCCTTTTGAAGGGTCCAAGTGGTGTAGAGGAAAGTGCTTCTTTATTGAGGGAATTGAACCATTGAGCAGCTCTATAGATAAAGGACTGCTGACCCATGGAGGTACGACATCTGGGAACCTGAAAGGTTAGAGACTGGGCACCACGTGTTTGTTGAGTGCCACTGTAGGTAGTAAGGAGTGAGCTAACACCAGGTGGCATGAGACCAAGGATAATCTTTTTGGTAAGTAAGCAGGTCTGGTATTATATTCTGCTGCGTAGGGGTAGCCAGCTGGCCTGTGCGTAGAGGTCACAGGTGTGAGTTTGTCGGGCCGCACCTGTTAGTAGTCTACAGGCTTTGTTGAGAGAAACTGAGATCCTGTGGAGAGCACTTGTTGAAGCAGAGCCATAGATGGCAAGGCCGTAGTCAATGATAGAGGTGACAGAGCTGTAGATGGCTAGATTAAGAGCATCCGCAGGCATACAGTGCTTGTGTTTGTGTAGTAGTTCAATCCGTATATTGGCGGTCTTGGCAACAGTGTCAATATGCCGAGTGTAGGAGAGGGTACTATCCAGGGTAATACCAAGGTACTTGAACTCCTTGACATGTTCAAGTGGGTTCCCAGCGTGGTTCTTGATGGTGAGGGACAGAGAGTTGTGCCTGCTCCATCAGCTACAGAAGGACATGGCTTTAGTCTTGCTGTGGTTCAGGACAAGTTTATGAGAATTGAACCAGTCTTTGATGCGCTTCAGTCGAGCTTCAGCTGGGATTCAAGGACTGTAATGTCATGGTGGCTGGAAAACAAGACTGCATCGTCTGTGTATAGTAATATTTTTTTGTGGCAGGCACTGGGGAGATTGTTGATGAAGAGGGAGAAGAGGAGAGGGCCCAGAATAGACCCCTTGGGGACTCCGGAGTGGACCGGTTTCTCATACAAAGAGATCCCTGCAATCCTTACATGTTGGATCCGATTATCAAGGTAGCTGGTGAACCATGGAAGGGCATCGCTGGAGATCCCAATGGAGGACAGTTGCTTGAGCAGTAGGGGGGTGGTTAACTGTGTCGAATGCCTTGGTAAGGTCTATAAGTACTGCCCCTCCACAATTCCCTTTGTCAAGCGTGGCATGGATGAAGGTTGTAAATTCCAGTAGTGCAGTGGTGATGCTGTGTCCTTTTCTGAAGCCATGCTGCTCTGGGCACTGTACATTGTACTTATCCAGGAAGTCATCTAGTTGGTCCGACACTATTCGCTCCAGCACTTTAGATAGTGGGGGGAGGAGTGAGATAGGTCTGTAATTGGTGTGCAGCTTCCTATCTCCGCTTTTGTGAACCGGTGTGACAGTGGCTTTCTTCCAGAGAGAAGGGAAATGGCCCAATCTAAGCGAGAGATTGAAGATCTTTGTAAGTGGTTCTAAGATTTCATCGAGGACTTGTACCAGCAGTTTCAGGTCAAGGGAGTCACCACTGTACCCTTGTTTGCCGATGGCCTTTTGAATGTATTTTCTAGCTACTTGTGGTGGGACCTCCTTAAAAAAAAAACTTTGGGGTTGTACGTTCTAGTTGGGGGTAACTTGGGAGGAGCTGGAGGGGAGGTCGTCAAAAAAATTTGGTGGAAGGACACTGTCCAGGTTTGTAAATGCATTATTAAAAGTGCTGGTGATGGTACCTAGGTCGAGTGTAGGAGTGCCATGAAGGTTGAGCATAGTGGGTGGTGCTTTAGGATCCTTGCCTGTGAGTTCTTTCATGTTGTTCCAGAATTTCTTTCCCTGGCCCCAAGAGTGGGTCAGAGCCTCTTTGTAATAGCTGCGTTTAGCATTCCGTATTTTTTGAGTGCAATCATTTCTGGCTGCTTTGTATAATTGTATGCTTACTTGCATCAGAGTTGCACAAGCACAATGCCAGAGGTGGTCTCTGTGCTTGAGCAGAGTTAAAAGGTCAGTAGTAACCCAGGGGTTGGTCTGTCCTTTGACCTTCATCTTTTTTCACTGGTGCATAGATGTCACAGGCTTCGTTGAAACGTTTGATAAATAGGTCCAGAGCTTTGTTGGTGTCACTGAGGGAGTCAAGCACTGCCCAGTTCAGCCTGGTTAGATGGGATTTTAACAGCTGGAGGTGCCCTTGTTTGATAACCCTGGCATAGATAAGCTTGGGAGGGGGCTTGTGGTATTTGTTTGACCAGGAGCAGATGACAGGCAAGTGGTCACTTATTGTATCCGGGAGTACAGAAACATTGGAGATGCGTTCAGGGTGATTAGATAGAATCCAGTCTAGAAGCGTAAGGGAGCCTGTCCTATAGTTACACCTAGTAGGGGCATTGACCAGTTAAGTGAGGTGATGCGCCGCGCCGCGGCTGCATCCTTATAGGTAGCAGCCTCAGTGGAGAGCCAGTTAATGTTAAAATCACCCATGATTATGGTTTCAGAATTATGTTGCTGGACACTTAGATATTCCATGATGCTATGGAAGCCAGCAGCCTGGTCTCTTGGGGGTAGGTAAACTGAGATGACAGTGAGTTCCTTGTTATGTGCACCAAGGAGGATTTTGATTGTGAGGACCTGAGAGGAGTTGCTCAGGCTAGGGGATGGGATGATGTGACCCATAAGGGTATCCTTAAGATAGATGGTGCAGCCTCCGCCCCTTTTAGCAACCCTGTCTTGCCTGAAAATGCAGTAGCCAGGGACAGAGACTGAGGTATCAGGGATTTTAGGCTTTAGCCATGTTTCCACAACTGAGAGGACATCAGGGTTGTGCTGTAGGATCCATGTTTGGAGGGAATCAAGTTTGTTGAGGATGCTGCAGGTGTTGATGGATGCCATGGTGAGTGTCCCTGTCCTTCTGTTTGGTGCCACTGCTGGCTGCCCAGGTGGTCCTGAGTTGGGGTGAACATTTCCTGAGAGCAGGAGCAGCATAAGGAGAATTTATAATAAATATATAATAATTAAAAATAAATAAATAAAATTATACCCATGGGGGGCATTGCTGAGGTAGGTATGAGAGACGCAGCTGCTCTGATTGAGCCTGCTGCTGTTTCCCAAAATTATACCAATGGGGGCATTGCTGAGGCAGGTACAAGTGATGCAGCTGCTCTGACTGAGCCTGCTGCTGTTTCCAAAAATTATACCCATGGGGGCATTGCTGAGGCAGGTACAAGAGATGCAGCTGCTCTGACTGAGCCTGCTGCTGTTTCCAAAAATTATACCCATGGTGAGCATTGCTGAGGTAGGTATGAGAGACGCAGCTGCTCTGATTGAGCCTGCTGCTGTTTCCAACAATTATACCCATGGGGGGCATTGCTGAGGCAGGTACAAGAGATGCACCTGCTCTGAGTGAGCCTGCTGCTGTTTCCAACAAACATTTGTCAATGCCGAATGTTGGCTTGCTGGCACTGGCATTGGTAGTGCAGGAGTTAGAGAAATGCACAATAGGATTGGCAGTGAAGTAGTGAACTGATGCCGACCCCAGCCCTACCATGCAGAGAGTGACAGGCACTGGGGTGTGCCTTTGGGTCGTTGGCCATAACATTCATGCCATTTCACCTCACCTTACCCCACAGAGACCGACAAGTGCCGTGATGTGCCTTGGGGTCTTCGGGCCTTACGCTCACCCCAGTCCGTAAGGGAATATGGGCGTAGTGTAGAAGAATGGGGTGAAAGTTGGGGCCGAAGAGTCTAAGGCACATCTCGACACCTGTCACTGGCTGCAGGGTGGGAAGGGGGTGGAATGGCATGAGGATTGCATCTGACAATGCCAAGTCACACCCCTGATGCCTAACAGTCTGTACAAGGTGGGGCATTGCAGTTGGAAACCCTAATGCTGAGGGCATTTGTTGGTATTTTCACTTGAAATTTTCAACATAGGCTGTTTGTGACCCCACCTCATGAACAGTGGCATTATTAGTTTGTTTGCCGGAAGGTGATTTTGTACAGCAACTGTGCATTTTGGCGGCACAGGTGCGAAAAAACATTTTGGGCACAATGTGAAAAATGACAGCTGCACTGTTCATGAGGCATGTAAAAATATAGCATTGTTGAAAATCTGGAGTGAAAATATGAAGAATTGGTGACATCATGAGCATGTGTAGAAACTGCGCAATGCACGGTCATAACGCAATTATTTGGGGGATTTGTTTAACCAAATTTTAACATAGGCATTTTGGAAACTCCGGTCATGAACAGTGTCACTGTGATTTTGTTAATGTGGCCCAAACATTAATTTTCCACAGCAACCACGCCATTGTGTGACGTGTATGAAAACACATTTCAGGCAGGATGTGAAAAATGACAGCTGTACTGTTCATAAGGAGATGTACAAAAATGACAGAGGTGAAAATCTGTAGTGAAAATATGAAAAATTGGTGACGTCATGAGCATGCATAGAAAACTGCACAGTGCACGCCCATAACGCAATTATTTTGGGTGTTTGTTTTACCAAATTTTCAATCTAGGCATTTTAGCACCTCCACTCATGAACAGTCTCACTGTGATTTTGTTAATGTGTCCAGAACATTGATTTCACACAGTGACCACACCATTGTGTTCTAAATCTCTCTAATTCAAGTTGCAGGGCGTGTAATCTAGTATTATAGTGCAAACTTCTGTATTCCAACACCAAACATTCCCACAACTGTAAGTCTGTAAGAGCTCTGTAAATCAGACACGTATCCCCCCTACTGTGACTATGTCACAGTAATAAATGACAAGCCTTGGGGCACCTAACAAACAGTATAATACAGCCATTAAAGGATATTGTTTCACTAACTGCTGCAGAGACAGTGTAGCTGACTATGTCACAGTAATAAATGACAGGGCTCAGGGCACCTAACAAATCATGTCAGTAAGTCTTCTAAAACAAAAGCTCCCTCTTTTTGGTTATTCTCTCTCGTTCTCGATATGCTGTCTGCTTCAGATTCAGATTCAGAATAAACCTGACTGGTTAAAAAAAAAACAATGTGGCCCCTCTGGCCTGAGCCTTTGGGCTGACAAAAAGTATGTTATAATGGCTTTCCTGCAGTGTTCAAGTTCAAAAGTCAATCTTTGTTTTCTCACTTGTATGCTGCTGTCTGTCTGATACATTTTTGTTTTGTGCTGGGCAACCAGGGCAAGCCAGAAAAAAAAAGGCCTGACCACTTTCACTTTCTTTCTTGCCTCCTCCGGCTGCTGCATTGAGCATGGGAAGAGTCTTTCTTTTTTTTCACTGCACTTAAAGTTTAACTTTTTTCCCTCTTTTCTTTATTTTTTTTTCTAATAGCTTCTGTAGTAGTTGGTGGTCTGACTTCTCTGCACTCCTCACTATTCCTCCTGAGTCCCTCTCGACTTTTCCCTCTCCTCTTTAGTTTTTTTTTTTTGTTAGTCTTTTTTTTCAGTTGTATGCTGCTGCCTATCTGATACTTTTTTCTCTGCTGGGCAACCAGGGTGAGCCATACAAAAAAAAAAGGCCTGGCCACCGGGGCAGGTTCCCTTATGCCCAACTCCCCAAGTCCCGACTCTCAGCCACACACAATCACAGTTTCACTGTCTTTGTCCTCCAGCTGCTGCATTGAGTATGGGATGGGAAAAGTTTTTCCTTCCTTTTTTCCCTCTTCTCTTTTTTTTTAAATGCCCTTTTAGTTTAGTTGCTTGTTCTGTGAATGTACTATGTAGCGGACTGACTCCCTCATCCGTGCTTCTTGCTATCCCGAGTCCCGAGTGTCCCGACCCAGCACTTTAGTTTACTTTTTCCCCTCTTCTGTTCTCTTTTAGTTTTGCTTTTTAAATTATGTGGTGGACTGACTCATCCATGCTCCACGCTACCTACCTGAGTCCTGACTCCTGAGCCAACCTTGGCCTAAAAGGCCACCTGTACTTGTGGGCCACATTGCTCTGCTGCCCTGCTTTAATAATGTGTGCTCTGCTTCTGTTCTCCACTGCAACCCTCAACCAGCTGCTTTGCTCACCAGGCAGACTCTTCTTTTATACTGGTGGCAGATGTGCATGCTGATTGGACCACACCATAGTGGCACTCACATGCTTGCCTTGGAGGACGAGTCTAGATGGTCACATGCTGCTTGCCAATGGGTGGGAGCAGGCAGTCGGTTCACTTTTTATGGTTGTGGGTGGAGTCTACAGCCATCTTGCTGTCTGTAGCTGGAAAATGGAGTATCGTGGAACACATATTTTGGAATTTTCAATGTATCCTTCCACATCTACAAATCACTATGCCAACTGAAATAAAATACGCCCTTCTTTCTGTTTAGAATGTTGGAGGCATAACTCCAATCTGCTTATCACATGGCCATTAAGAAATTGAAACAGCTTGTTAAATATCTGTTGCCTATTAAACTAGAGATTTGTTTACCCCCTTCAAAATGCAACAACTTGCACATTTAAATACTTAACATTTAAACACTTTCTTGCTACAAGCTTCAGTTGGGCAGGTATTGTCTTTCAAGAAAGATTCATACCTCATAAATGTCATCCTTTCCCAACAAATCTAAAAAGATTTACAGTTTTTCTAACCTCTTAAGACACTATCTGATAAGCACTGTCTCAGACATATGCCAGGTCTTCTGTGAAGTATCCAGGTGAAATATATAGCAATCAGCAGGCATTTTTTACTATGCTTTTTGGGGAAAAAATATATTGAGCTACAGAAAACACACACAGACACACAGACACACACACACACACACACACACACACACACACACACACTGTACACACCATCCTCATGGCCCCAACATTTGAAATAAATACTGCAATCTAATATGTTATAAAACAATAAAGAAACTGTTTATTCAGTGAACACAGTGAAGTTCAGTTTATAGTAGATTTCCTTTAAATATTTCTTATCCTATATTTTGTATCCTGGATAGCACATGGGAGATGCTACATCTCATTGTCATAGCGATCTTCATTTACACATTTTTGCACTGCATTTACTCAGAATGTCCCAGATTAGATTCAATATCTTGTTTTCAGTGGGGTCATGATTTTATCATTTTTATAATGTATTTATTCAGGGTAGCCTAGTCCAGATGTAAAATATTGTTTTCAGTGTGTTCTGATTTTACACAACGCAGCATAATATTGTGTAGATGTAGAGCCCCACTGAAAATAAGATGCCATTTCTTCTGTGAACTATCCAGGCTAAATATATGGCAATCAGCAGGCATATTCTAGGAAAATACATTGTAACAAGCATTTGTCAATGCCGAATGTTTGCTTACTGGCATTGGCAGTGGTAGTGTAGAAGTTACAGAGCTGCATAATAGGAATGGCAGTGAAGTATTGAACTGAAGCCAACCCCACCACCACCCTGCAGAGAGTGACAGGCATTGGGGTGTGCATTTGGGTCATCAGGCATAACGGCCACGCCATTTCACCACACCCCACTCTGCAGAGACTGACAAGTGTGACGTGTTCCTTGGGGTCTTTGGCCCTTATGCGCACCCCATTTCATTAGGAAACACGGTGAGATGGGTGTGATATAGGAGAATGGGGTGAAGTTTGGGGCCGAAGAGTCCAAGGCATACCTCGATGCCTCTCAGTGACTGCAAGGTGTGGAACGGTATGAGCATCACAAGCAAGAATCCCAAGTCACACCCCTGATTCCTGTCATTCTCTATAGTGTTGGGCGATTTAGTTGAAAAGCCTAATACCTCAGGCATTCGTTGGTATTTTAACTCCAAATTTTCAACATGTTTGTTTTGTGACCCCACCTCATGAACAGGGGGAATATCAGTTTGGTAGCCGAAAGCTGCTTATGCACAGTGACTACGGGATTTAGCACCACAGGTGCAAAAATATTCCGAACAGGCTGTAAAAAATGACAGCTGTACTCTTTCATGGGGAGGTGTAAAAATGGCTATGTTGCAAATGTGTAGTAAAAATATTTAAAAAATGGTGAAGTCACGGATACATAGAAACTGTGCAACATACACCGTTATATAAGTAGGTTGGGATATTTTATAGCAGATTGTCAACTCAGGCATTTTGGTGCCTCCGATCATGAACAGTGTCACTGTGATTTTCTTTATCTGTGCCGAACAATGATTTCCCACAGCGACCACGCATCTCTGCACTGAAAGTGTGAAAACACACTTCGCCATGTTGTGAAAATGGCAGCTGTACTGTTCATAAGGAAGTGTTGAAAATGCCACTAGTGAAAATCTGGACTGAAAATATTACAAAGTCATGAACTAACGAGGATGCGTGGAAACTGCAAAATGCTCACTGTAACACAGTCATTTTATGGACTTTTGTCACCAAATTTTCAACATAGCCATTTTAAGACCTCTGCTCATGAACAGTGTAACTGTGATTTTCTTAATCTGTCCTAAACATTGCTTTCACACACCAACAGCACCATTGTGCGCTACATGTGTGATAACACATTTTGGGTGACATATGAAAAATTGCAGCTGTACTGTTCATAAGGAAGTTCAATAAAATGGACATGTTGAAAATCTAGAGTGAAAATATTAAATTGCAAACTTACGAGCATGCATAGGAACTGTGCAACGCACGCTCGTAAAAGTCATTTTTAGGCATTTTTTCACCAAGTTTTCAACATAGCCATTTTAAGACCTCTGCTCATGAACAGTGTCACTGTGGTTTTGTTAATGTGTCCCATACATTGAGTTTGCACACCGACTGCGCCATTGTGCACTACATGGGGGAAACTGCGTTTTGGGCAGGATGTGAAAAATGACAGCTGTACTGCTCATAAGGAGGTGTGGAAAAATGGCAATGTTGGAAATCTGGAGTGGAAATATTGAAAATTCGCAAACCTACGAGCGTGCGTGGGAACTGTGCAACCTACACTCGTAAAACAGTCATTTTTAGGAATTCTGTCACCAAATTTTCAACATTGCCATTTTAAGATCTCTGCTCATGAACAGTGACACTGTGATTTTCTTAATGTGTCCCATACACTGAGTTCGCACAACATCTGCGCCATCATGTCTGCCTTCATGGCGGAAACACATTTTGGGTGAGATGTGAAAATGACAGCTGTACTACTCATGAAGGTGTGGAAAAATGGCAATCTTGAAAATCTGGAGTGGAAATATTGAAAATTCGCAAACCTATGAGCGTGCGTAGGAACTGCGCAACGCATGCTCGTAAAACAGTCATTTTTAGGAATTTTTTCACCAAACTTTTAACATAGCCATTTCAAGACCTCTGCTCATGAACAGTGTCACTGTGATTTTCTTAATTTGTCCTGTACATTGATTTCGCACACTGACTGCGCCATTCTGCGCTACAAGGGTGGAAACACATTTTGGATGAGATGTGAAAAATGACAGCTGCACTACTCATAAGACAGTGTGGTGAAATGGCAATGTTGAAAATCTGGAGTGAAAATATTGAAATTTCGCGAACTTACAAGCCTGCGTAGGAACTGCGCAACGCACGCTCGTTAAACAGTCATTTTTTGGAATTTTGGCACCAAATTTTCAACATGGGGATTTTGGGCCCCCTTCTCATGAGTGATGTCACTGTCATGGTGGTATTCAGTCCTGAAGGGTGATTTCGCAGTCACTGCACAGTCACTGCGCGAAATCACCATTCGAGCTTGAATAACGCCATGACAGTGACATCATTCATGAGAAGGGGTCCCAAAAACTCCATGTTGAAAATTTGGTGCAAAAATTCCCAAAAATGCCTGAGATATGCAATAAAGTTGAACCCCTCCTATCTAGCCCATTATACAGCTTACCGGCATTTCCTCAGTTCGCGGTCGGCTTTGAAGAGTGCAGACGTGTTCCCGGTCCACCGAAGATCGTCGCGCGGAGTCCGGAGGTAAGTATGGTGGGGGTGTGGGGAGGCTGGAAGCGCAGTGGGTGGGTGCGGGTTGTGGGAGGGGGTTCGAGACGCACCATGGGACCATTTTGTTTTACAGGTTAAAACAAAAAAGACGTCGTGAGGACCACTTGCCATGCTGGGGTGGGCTCCCAGCGTGGCACAAGGACTTTGGGGCGTTCAGCTGACGGGATTGGGCACTCCGTCGGCAACATGACGGATTGCCACGCTGGGTGGGCTCAGCTTGGCATCAACTATTGGGAGGGAGTGGAGGAGACAGGCGCGAGTTCAGCCGACGGGATTGGGCACCCGTTGGCTATATGCTGCGTCTTGAGGGCATGCGCCTGCGGCTGGGGGGCTGCGCAGGCAGCTTCTTATCGCTGCTCACTCTGGCGTAGCTCCCCTTTCAACTGTATGCCACTGCATTTTTGGAACGTGTCATAGACAGCTCCAAAATGCATTGGCTTACAGGGGCCGAGCCTGCCAGCACAGTGCCTGAATTGAAGGAGGAGGTGACACACCTCCAAAATCTCCGATGAAGGCACTATGTTTCTTGCACATGCGTGCAAGCAAACATAAAAATGTGTAAAAGGAAGACCACATTGAAACTGCCTCTCAGCAGATCTGTACTGTGCAAATTCATTAGAAATGATGGGTAAAAGTGCCCCAAAAGCTCTCCACAGCCATTTTGGCTCTGACCAGAATTTATTTTTAAGCGGTATGGCTGTACTGTGTCAGGAGGAGAAGTCGGGACTCAGGAGGAGTGGAGTGGACTGCAGGCTGGGTGGGTTGTCTCCAATAATTTGAGGACTTCTGATCCTGACTCATGACTCACCACTCATTCTTTGATGTCTCCTGCATCTCTTACCCAAATCAATTACCTGTAATACCTGTCCCAAATACCTGACTCACATATACAGCTGACATGCCGGGTTGGGTTGTAATTTACTGAAACTACCCTACCAGGCTAAAAAAATGGAGGTACCTGCACTACCTGATCTAGCTACCCATTAGGTAGCCATACAGTTGAAATCATGTTTTTTGCACAGTAGCTATATTTTTGCATGGTAGCCGCAACCCTTGGTTTTCACATGAACTGACTCCCTGCAAGCAGCACATCAAACAGTGGCGCTGTTACTTTAACCACAAAAGTAAAAGACTCAGCTTGACGTCATTAATAAAGTGGAAAAGAAAGAAAAACTGTAAAAAGATACCATCTTTACATGACACAACATGTGTTTTGCCTGCAGACACACACACACACACACACACACACACACACACACAGACACTCACACCGTGGGAACTCCCATGGTATACACTGGATATCTCATGGGGGAGCTCCAAATATGTATGTTATTTGGTTTGAAATGTTGGTGCTAGTGCCACCATACACTCTTGGCTGC
Organism: Neoceratodus forsteri; assembly: GCA_016271365.2. Taxonomy (NCBI): domain Eukaryota; kingdom Metazoa; phylum Chordata; order Ceratodontiformes; family Ceratodontidae; genus Neoceratodus; species Neoceratodus forsteri. The sequence goes on from CM028132.1 coordinate 1,357,284,495, forward strand.
ACCACTCATGCAAGTGTGCAATAACAACAAAGTTCCAAACCAAATAACATACACACATTTGAAGCTACCTCCTGGGATATTCCCTATATAAATCATAACTATATGACTGAGGCATTGAAAAACTTAGGCATTAATTTTAGGGCCACCTCTCATAACAAAGCTTACAGTGAAATTTCAAGGGTATCGTGGTAGGAGAATGAAACGAATAAAAACAAAGAAAAAGATTCCAGTGTTTGAGTGGTGTTCCCCTCTCTACACCTACAGACTTAGTTGTTCTTGCATGTGCTTTCACTCAGGTACGGATGAGCATTTTTACCCATCAGAGACCTGAGTCAGCCTGGTGTTTCTTTAATCAACAGGACAGAATGGAATGTTAGTTCTGAACAAATTCAGTTATCTTCAGAATGTTCAGTTTTTCCGCTTGGCATGCATGGAAATAGAATTAATTTGTTTGCGAATTAATTAAAATGTTACGCTTTTTCAGAAAAAAAAATCTATCAAACTATTTTACTTGGGCCAAATTCTAATGAACCTGAAAGTTTTAGGTTTCATCTCACAGCCCTTTTTGCATTATTGGTGAGCAAAGAAAAAAACCCTAATGTCCACATTTTTATGTAATTTTAACTTCTATAACTTTTAAACTGCTGGACAGAATGTATCAGATTTACAAATCCTGGCTCCAACTTCAGGTATGCCAAATTTCTGCTAATCATTCCAGGGAAGGCCGCATTATTAATGTACAAAAATCAGTGTTTAAACTGTTTACTCAACCCTAAAATATTGGCTCTGATGCCTGCATAATTTATTGTAAAAACCCACATTGCTCTACAAGTTAGGACTTATTATTAAAGGCAAGAATGCAAGGAGATGTGTTTTTAAGAGTTTTTGAATGCTAACTCCGCTTACCCCATCATCCATACCCCGAGAACCCCACTGAACTTAATGCCAAAGCACAACCCCGGTTTCAAACATATGTTTTAACATCATAAATAAATAACATGGTACAGGGAATACAGTTACACACCATGACAATCATTGCACTTGTACACCATAAGACAGAAGGCCACAGGATACTGGGCTGGAGAAATTGTTGTTTCAGATTTCATACCATGCCCAGCAGCCAGGGCTTGTCAGTTTGCAGCCACAGTGAGAAATCACTATGCCTGTGCTAGAGGGGTTTGAGAAGTAGCCATGCTAAAGAGGTACAGTAATTCTTTCTACAAATCTCTGCTGACTTTCTAAAGTAGTAACAGAATTGTAATGCATTTTTTCATTTATTTATTTTTTATTTATTTATTTGTTAACCGGGCAGGTAGACTGATTCCAGGGGCCGTTTTCAGGTATTCACTGGGCCATTAAGATGACATATTACAGTGTAACAAAAGGGGCAGCATGACAATGAGCAGTAAGAACATACAGTGTGAGAGAGGGAAATAAATAAAATACAATACACAAAGGTCCAGGAGAACTTTAGGTGTTACAGGCATACAGTACATGAGAAATATAAATACCCAGTAGTCAGCAATAAATTAGGTGCATCATTTACAAGGTTCGACAAGCAGCTACAATAGCAGTTAGGCAAAGTTGTAGATGCAACAATCAGTGGACTGTATGGTCGAATGCTTTTTCCTTAGAGAAACAGTGGAGCCCGAAAGTTGTAATACTATCATTCTGATGTCAGAGTGATAGTATTACAACTTCAAATTCCCCAAAAGCTGCGCTCTGCTAATGGTGAAAACCTGCAGAAGACTGAAAGAGGTGAAAGAGCAATTTGATATGAACAGGACTGATTTATGGGACCCCAGCAGACAGAAAGAATGGTTGCTCTGTTTGCTTCTTATTTACTTGTCCGTCACTGGCACCTGTGGTCAGGTGGAGTGGACAGGTGACCTGGATGTGGTGCTGAGAGGCAATAAAACAGGAAGACAAAATTGGGAGAAAAAAACTTCAGACAGAAACAGGAAACCAATGGCAGGAACAGTCAGGATGAAGAAAAAAAACACAAAAAACTTCATATTACATGTATTTTTGTGAATTGTGACTGTCTCTGCTACACTTTTATGTTCTCCTCTCCCAGTCCAGTTACCAGCTTCTTGCTTTTCTCTGCTTTCCAACTATCTCCTTTCCCTGGAAATCTAACCATGTTGGACTACAGTCTTCTTGCCCTCAGTTGCTGCATTTTGTTTGGGTTTCTGTCTTGCAGACTAAATTTCTATTACTTGCTGCTCTTGGTTACGAACATATGAAATTGTCAGCAGATACAGGCCTTACAGTCAGTCTTAGTCTGCTCGAGTGTGCGGCACTTCAGCCTTTTAGACTGCAGCTGCCCCCTCCTTCCCTTGCCTGCCCGCAAACTAGTTGGTTCCAGTCTCCTTTTTCATCCTTCAGGCTCGTGTTTCAACAGCACTTCTCTCCCTCTGGACTTCCTATGAGACACTCTGGTGGGTGCTGGATTCACAGCCCCTTCCTGATCTACTACTTTGGTCACCCAGCCAAAAAAATCTATTAGATTTTTTCTGACATGACAGTCCCGCTGTGAACCCATGCCACCTTGGGTCCTGTGCCCCACTGGCCTCTAGGTACTCAACAATTCTTTCCTTCAGAAGTGATTCCATCACTTTCCCTACCACAGAGGTCAAACTGACAGGTCTGTAATTTCCTGCCTCTGTCTTGCTCCCACATTTGTGAAGGGGAATCACATTCACCTTCCTCCAGTCCTTAGGTACCACAACATCCTCCCATGATTTGTTAAAAAGGGTAGTCAGTGGTATCACTAGTTCTCCCCTTAATTCTTTTAGGATTCTGGGGTGAATTTTGTCAGGCCCCATTGCTTTGTCAACCTTCAGTTTTAGGAGTTCTTTCAGAACCTTTCTTCTGTGAAAGGACTGGGATTGACCCCCCTATCCAGTTCCTATCTCTCCTGGTATAAGCAGCATAGCGATAGTGCGGCAACCCGTAGAAGCGTGTTATGTGTCTCTGTTCATAGCCTAGTGTATACTTAGAACAGGGTACCAACCACAGAGCATCTCTTGGGATGTCAGCTGTCATCTGCCTGTAATGGTTACCTCCGCAGACAGGTTCCATTCCTTGAGTTCCACTCAAACTCACCTAGTCTTCCTTTTATTCCTTCCCAGGTATCAACATATCGAACCATGAAGACACCCACTCAATTCATTAAAACCTGTTTGAGGAGTTACAGGTTCTTATTCTCCAAGTGGGCTTAGAGGTAGCTTGAGTGACTTCCCAGGAATCCAGCCTTCCAGTCAACCGTTGGATCCAGGTCCTTCTAATTCACTTCCAGGTCTTCCTAGCAATACTCTCATCAATACTGACCCTCCCTCCCTTCACCCACCATTATTCTGGTGCTGTCCCAACAGCCATCTTTATCATCTCTGGCTGAACAGCCCAAATCCATTCAGGAACCAACAGCCCCCTGCCAGATGGCTTGTCAATGCCTTAACAACTTGATCTTGCTGTTAGATATGGCAGCACTTCTATGCATACCTTTCCACTGTCCCTGATATTTAGGGGTGTCCCTGATTTTACATCAACATTTTCCTCTGTCCCTCCTAAAATTTATGTTTCCATGACTGAATAGTGGGGATTTTAAGCACAAGATAATGTCAAGTATTAGATTTAGAGACTTGTTCTTCTTCAGAGAATGCATTTAACACTATGCTCCTTATTCTATCACCTTCCTAAGTGGGTATCACCAATTTTTAAGATGCATCCCTGATTTTGGTCCTTTGTTCCTGATTATTTTAAGCCCTATCCCTGATTTACGAGGCGGAAGGTTGAGAGGAATGCTTCTATGACTATCACCAGTTAGTCTCTACCAAAGCGGCTGCTTATTTATCAAAATGTAACTCACTGATGCCCTGGGCTACTCTAAATAATGAATTATATTGCAGGCACTTTGCTGAAAAATGTGTCTTAACCTGTTCCATATGCAGGTCATTTTATTCATTGGGCCTTATGTCCTCTCTGAATTCATGACTCTCATCTATATCCAAATTCCCATTACTTTCGAATTTCAACGTCTCAACAAGTATTCTACGCACCAAAGACTGTGCTGGATAAAAAGGATGACAGCTGCATTTTGTTCTAATAGAGCAGCTGCAATAACCTCAATGAATCTGCTTGCTTTGTGCCACCATGCACTCTGCTGCATGTCTGCAGACGCTGCAGGGAAGCCCACTCTAAGCTGATCTGCCACTGAAACCTGTTTTTTTCCTAAACAAAGCCACAACTGACATTTTGCCTACCTTTTAATTCCAGTTACTATTTCTCCTCTCCAGCAGTTGTTAGGTAACAACCCATCTGAATCTGATTTAATGTCTTTTCTTAGTCCTTGCCGAAGGCTTCTATACTAGACTTGAGTCCATACAAACAGAAGAGAAAAATAATGCCTTATCTTAGACTTGAACCCAGACCACCTAGAATACCTATTCAGTTGTGCTACTAGATGTGCCACCAAGGCAACTGGAACCTGGGCCATTCTGGAGCACATTACTTTTTCTCCAATGCACAACCTGGTGCTGCACAGATAATTACACTTTCAGTCACAAGAGTGTGGTGTACATATTTATGGAGCACATACAAACCGAATAGAGAAAGAAATAAGTGCCTCAGCGGGGACTTGAACCCAGGCTGCCCAGAATTCTGATCCACCCCCCTCAGTTTTTTGTCCTAATCTTCAATTTACTACTAACATACAGATTTACATGCCATAGACAAATTGCATTCAAAGAACTAAAAAAAGGATCCTCATGGGACCTTTTTCTGTACCTCCTTGTCCTACATTTTGAATCATCCTTCTATGAATTGCATCCCAAAGCATTTCAGGAAAGAAATGCTGCTTATAGACTTATTAGTCTCTCACACAGCTACTAATGCAAACATAACCGCTCTGATTCCTTCGCATGACTATTTAGTAGCCTATGCACATTGACCATTCAATCCATTTCATTAAACTGCCAGGCCCAGAACCTAAGGCTGACATCACAGATGCCTTCAAACTATTGCCTAAATGTTCATCTTTAGGGCATGTACTTTGGCTATCTTGGAAAAGCCAATGGTATTTTACGGTCTGCCTCACCTGTGGATGTACAGCAGCCAAAGCTATCTGTCACATTTTCAAGCTCACTCTGCTGGATCCTGTTGAATATCTACAGATACCCGTTTGTCCTGCAACTCTTCAGTGATCTTCTCTTTATGGACCACATGAGCTCTCTCCCTGATGCCTGTATATCTAGCTTCATAGGTTTGTTCTCTTTTCTGACTAGTCCTCTAACAGATGATAAAACTAAAAGCCAGATTATGACCTTGGAAATATTGGACAAAAACTCTGTCAAAATGGAACTCCGTGCCTCTCAAGACAAACTGCTCCTCATTTCTGAAATGGTCTTTTCCTTCTCATCCAAATGATTCTGCATAAATCAAGAACTGCTATCCTTACTAGGATACCTCAGTTTTGTAATTATAATTATTCCCCAACACAAAAGTTTCCTTTCCTTCTTTCTTGACTTGGCATATTCTGTTACTGCTCTGGAACATCATCTTACCAATGCTGCATCCGCTCATTTAGAGCTCACCAGTTGGTTACACTTTCGCTCAGGCTGGGATAGCATATACATGTTTTGCAAAGATTCTGCTCCAGGATCTTACATTGAAATTGTCACTGATGCAACCCTAGCCTATGGTTTTGAGGCAATTTGGCATTTGATACAGTCCCACACAAAAGATTAATACACAAGTTAGCCAGCCTTGGAGTGGGTCCCAAGGTGGTAGCCTGGATAAAAAATTGGCTAGACAACAGGACGCAAAGGGTAGTAGTAAATGGAGTCCACAGTGAAGAAAGGAGGGTTACTAGTGGGGTACCGCAGGGTTCAGTACTGGGACCGGTCCTTTAATGTCTTTATAAGTGACATTGCAGAGGAACTGGAAGGAAAGTATGTCTCTTTGCAGATGACACAAAGATCTGCAACAGGGTTGATACACCAGATGGAGTGGAAAGGATGAGAAGGAATTGGCAAGGTTGGAGGAATGGTCAAATGTATGGCAGCTCAGATTCAGTGCAAAGAAGTGCAAGGTAATACACCTGGGAAACAAAAACCCAGGGCAAGAGTACACAATGGAGGGTGAGATACCGACAACAGTAAAAATGGTAAGGGACCTGGGAGTAATTATATCAGATGACCTAAAGGTGGGCAAGCAATGTGAGAAGGCATTAAGGAAGGCTGGGGGGATATTGGGATGCATAGGGAGAGGCATCAATAGTAGAAAACAGGAAGTTGTTATCCCTCTGTACAGACAGTTGGTGAGGCCCATCTGGAGTACTGTGTGCAGTTCTGGAGACCCCATCTCCGCAAAGACATAGACAGAGTGGAGGCTGTCCAGAGGAGGGCAACCAAAATGGTGCAGGGTCTGCACCAGAAGACATATGAAGAAAGACTAAAAGAGCTTAATATGTATACCCTAGAGGAAAGGAGGGAGAGAGGAGACATGATAGAAACTTTCAAGTACCTCAAGGGAATCAACAAAGTTCAAGAGGGTAGCATCTTTCAGAAAAAAAGATATGCAATAACAAGGGGGCACAATTTGAAGATAGAGGGGGGACGGCTCAGAGGTAATGTGAGGAAGTATTTTTTTACAGAGAGGGTTGTGGATGCATGGGACAGCCTCCCTGCAGAGGTTGTGGAATCAAGAACAGTGTGGGAATTCAAGAATGCATGGGACAGACATAAGGCAGTCCTAGTGGGGGATAGGAGGAAGTAAGCTGTTGGTTAATTAGGATCTGCAGCTTATCTGTTAGGTAGGAAAATGGGCAGACTAGGTTGGACAAGTGGTCCTTGTCTGCTGTCAGATTCTATGTTTCTATGTTTCTATGTCCTAGTTCACTTGTTGGTGGCTATTAGAAATGTGATATATTCCTCATTTTTAATTCACATCTTCCCTGTTTGAAATTTATCCTGTTGCAGAAGCTGTTCTTATCTGGGGCCCCCTTTGGAACAATCAGCTTGTCACATTCTATTCTGATAACCAAGCGGTCATAACCATCATAAACCAAGGACAACTTTTCTCCTTCTCCTTAATGAACTTCCTGAGAACACTAACATGGACTTCTTAATTGTACAATTTCAGACTCAGCTGTGTGTACATACCTGGTCATGCTAATTGTTTTGCTGATTGTCTCTCCCATTGTTCAGTTCCAGCAATTCAGAACTTCTCACTCTCAAGTTAATGAGGCTATGACTTCTTCCATATCATTTTGGCAGCTTCAAATGACTTAACCTTTTACCTCAACCATGCTAATGCAATGATCTGGAATTCAATTGCAGAGTTTACAAAGGCTGCTTACAGAACTTCATGGATGAAATATTCCACCTGTTATGCTTTCCAGAACCTAAATCCTCTTATGCCTTCAATTCCTCATGTCCTTGCCTTTGCATCATACTACTTGCAAGCATTCCGCCTTTTGGCCACTATTATCAAGTAATTCTTAACAGACATTCAGTTTACCTTAATATCCATCTTTCCTAGATACACTGGCTCATACTTATACAGTTCAGCAGTTAAAGCATTTCTACAAGGCCTGAGAAAATGTACTCTGCAAGGACTGCCCTCAAGGAAGACTACAGACCATGTTCTATATTGCAGACTAATGGAGCATCTGAAGTTTATCTGTGGACTATCGGATGTAGTCCTCAAGTCGTTTACATCTTATCTCACTGAAAGAAAGCGGAGAGTGGTTTCCGGGGTTTATTCCTCAGACCCAGTTTCTCTGTCTTGTGGGGTTCCTCAGGGCTCTGTGTTCTCCCCCATGTTGTTTGCAGTGTATATGCTGCCCCTCAGAGACACTGTAAGAAGGTATGGCCTGAGGTTTCACTGCTATGCTGCTGATACTCGGCTCTACCTTTCTTTTGCCCCCAACCAGGATGGAGCTCTCTCGGTCTTTAATAACTGCCTTAATGAAATCCAGGAGTGAATGGATTCGAATTGGTTAAAGTTGAACTTGGAAAAAACAGAGGTGATGGTAGTGGATCCGGCACACCGGATGGGGGGTAGGGGGTTGGTTCCCCCTCTGAACTTTATCTCAGAGGTGTTTCTTTCCCAATCTCTGAACAGGTGCGTAACCTGGGGGTAATATTTGATGAGGGATTGACTCTGCATTCGCAGGTGTCTGCCGTCGTCAAGTCCTCATTTTACCATCTGAAGAATATCTCCAGGGTTTGGCGCCTTGTTCCATCTGGCGATCTTCCTACGCTGGGCCATGCCTTTGTGTCCTCATATCTGGACTATTGCAACTCCCTTTATCTAGGGCTTCCTGGGGTTGAAATCAGCCACCCACAGCTGGTGCAGAATGCAGCGGCCTGGCTTTTGATTGGTACCTCTCGGTCCTGCCATATTTCGCTGGTGCTGCGCGGACTGCACTGGCTGCCAGTACAGTGGTGGATCACCTTTAAAGTCGGTCTTCTGACTTTCAAAGCCCTACATGGACTTGTCCCAGACTATCTGAAAGAGCTCCTGGTCTCTTATTGCCCTGGGTGATCACTCCGCTCAGCTGGCGAGGAGTTGCTAGAGATCCCGAGGGTGTCGTTGAAATCTTTTAGGGCCCATACATTTATGTTTGTGGCCCCTACCCTCTTGAATTCTCTACCCTGTCAGTTACGGGAGTGCACGACCATGGAGGGATTTAAAAAGGCCCTGAAATTGTATCTGTGGACCCAAGCATTTGGAGTCTGATTTTATTTGTTGTATTTGTTTACTTGTGTTAGATGTTTTAACATAAGATTTGAAATGTTCAATCTGTTTTATTCTGTAAGGCACCTTGGTTTTATGAAAGGCACCATAAAAATAAAGTTTTATTATTATTATTATTATATTTTACATGAGGGAGTCTTCAATTCACAAACCGATCAACACTTACAAGCCACTATGACCTTGGCCTTCTTCAGATTCCTAAGACCTGGGGAATGCATATTCTCCTTGGCTGCATTCGATACCACTATCCACTTGTCTAAGGCAAGTCTCAAGAAATTATCATCAGATTTCTTTATTCTTTCTCTAAGAAGATCAAAAACAGACTGGAGTAATAGATGAGTTCATATATATTGTATTATGCTGCAAACTCATCATGGTTTCTGTAAAAATTCTTAACCAGTTCCAGAACACAGCAGACATTCTGTTATCATACATCCTTACTAACTGCTGAAAATGATAACATGACTACAGCCTGGTTTGTCCCATCACGTCAGACTCTTACCATCACTACTGAGCCTAGACTCAGCCCAAGTCTCTGGCCATTCCTTCAGGATTGGGGCAGCCACCTCAGCATCCAGAAGGAATATTCTAGATCACATCTTAAAAATCATGGGTCGCTGGCATGGTGGCGTAGAGGGTTGAAGCACTGGATACCACACCTCGAACCACGCCAGTGACCCGGGTTCGGGAATGGATTCAGGCATCAGGGGCTGGCAGGGGGAGGAGAGGATTGAGCATCTGGTAGACTGCTCCCCTCTCCTGGGGAGGGCTGGGGGTAGCCCCGCTCAGTAGTGGCCTCTGGTAGAGACCGGGGGCTCTGCACATAGTGGTGCAGGATGGACCAAGAAAAAGACGGAAAACAGCTTTGGTCCCACTGGATGACAGCTTCCATTCTCCACATCCTTTTAACCTCCAGGAGCCTCCTCTGCCACAGCAGCACCCCCGGGCCATGAAGGAAAAATAGTTTGCTGAGTTTCCCGTCCCTGTGCCTTCCCCCTTGGAGGAGGGGGACCTGCCCAGCAATGGGATATGCTGGGACAACTCAGGGGCCAGCTGCAATATGTGAAAGAGGGGGAGAGCTCTAGAAGAAGATTGCTGGGTCGTGGAGTACTAGGTGGTCCGAAGGAGAGGTGAACGCTGGAGTGTGGGAAGGAGGGTAAAAGATCACACACACACACACACAAAAATCATGGGTCATTGGGTTTCTTCATGTTTTGATATGTATATTACAGATCCAAATTCTGAACTCTGCCAAGCTTCTCAATAGCTAGCCTCATAAATTCTTAGAAACTTGAAGGGAAGCCTGTTGCACCTAGGTTATGCCCCTGATCGTCCCACATACACCTTACACTGTATTCCTGGTCTATTATACTGTGATACTGCTATTTTGCACTAACATGTAGATTTAGGCACCCATGTATATGCATGAGTGTCAGGAATGTGCTTTGCTGCTAATATATGCTAATGTTTACATCTTTTATAGGATTATATCATGCATTATTCATTATACCTCACTATAATACATTTACCTATATTACATTTGTCTTTTGTATTTATATATATATATATATATATATATATATTCCATATATAATCTACCTAATTGCTGATATGATGACTCGAAGGGATCATCAGTGATTATTGTATATAGTTATATTCTCACATAATCATATGTAGTGTGTGTTTTACATTTAGGCTAGTATGCCATGTGTAGTTGCTGCCAGTCAGCATTTCTCTTTGTCTGAGTTCATGCTGACAGAGACAAATCCTTTGTCTCACATTATACTCATTAGTAATTCTGTCTCCTAAGTCATTATCTAAGGAAGATCACATTGTTTATAATATAGAACCAGGACATTATGTTTCTCGTATCTGTAACTATGAGGTAATCTCTGTTGCTATGTTATCTATGGTATATAACTTTCTGTAAGCCAGCTCTTCACAGAGATTCTGTACATTCTTCCGGATACTGGTGAGAACCCATCTCCCTTGTGGTTTTCTCCATCACGTGCTTGGCATAAGTATTGTAATAAATTATCATTATTACTTCTGCTTGTGTGTGGTTGTTTATTTGGCTGATACTGTAAACATACAAGAATCTGATTTATTTACCCCAGAGCTGGTTTCTGGGTAGCAAGGCTAACCCAGAAATGTTGGTTCCTCAGAGGTTTCCTCCACAGGTGGTTTTATCTCTCCCCTGTGTTATTAGATCTGCTTCTTGAGTTGGAGGAGGTGGGCTCTGTTATGCTCATTTTTGTCTTTTGGCTCTTTTAGCTGTCTATTTCTTTCAGTCTTGAGTGGCTCCTGGCACCTCTACTGATGGTGCTATTTCAGAGGAAAAGATTCAAACTACAGAAACATCTAAGTTAATTGCACAAACACATGTACTCTGGCAGCAGCACATTGAACTGTAATTTTCAGAGCTGCATTGTATAGAGGATAATGGCTGGGGATCATGTGATAACCACACTGTAATCACCTTGAGTGGTTGCTAGGGCAACATGGTAAACCTTGAGAGCGCAGCTCGAGAGGTTTACTGTAGCCCTAGCAACCACGAGAGGTGATTTCAGTGTGGTTGTTACCCGATCCCCAGCCATCATCTTTTATAGTGTATGGTCAAAAACGCACTGTTTGCATTCTATGTGTGAGAATTATGGAACTCTGGTGCATTCTTTTTTGTTATGCCACTGTTTGGAAGTTCCGAGTGTAGTTAACAACTTTAAAATTCTAAACAGTGCATAACAAAGCTGTGTGACTGCTGATTATGGTGGTTAATAGGCACTTACCATACATTATATAGAGGATAATGTATGGTCCTCTATCGTTAACCGGTCAGTTAACAGTCGAGAGGTTGCCAGGGTGACCATGTAAACCTCGAGCGAAACTCGAGAGGTTTGTCCTCCTCTTTCTTTCTCGAAGACGGTTAAATTGACCGCTGTCATAGAGGGACTATATATTTTTTATAGTGTATGGTCCCACTCATCAAAAAAGGGCTTACGCTTTTTAAAAAGTCACCGCCGCGGCCCTTCAGTCCTTCCCCGTCGGTTTCCCTTCAGTCGGTTTCCGTGTCGAAAAAAAAGCGCGCACATGCGCAGACCACTCGCTGTTGTTAACCTATCGATGTGACGTAGGATCGATAGGTTAACAACATATCTACGTCACATCGATAGGTTAACAACCTTAGGAAATGATGATTTCCTAAGGTTAACAGCGTTCTAACATACATTATAATCTTGTTTATGTCATACCAATTATATTAGGTTGCTATATTGCTGTACACAACAATCATTTGCTCGAATAACCATAGAACCACTGTAGTTAAACTGTACCAAGGCTCACAGATCAGTTTGGCATTTTTCCTCTAACTCCAGTGTGATTTCTTCTTAAGTGGAAATAAAAAGCAGGATGCTGTGCTGAGAGATCCACAAGAGAAGCAACTGATTTGTGTACTTCAGAGAGGGACCAATAAATACAGCAAATGCTGTGTATCATTAATGCCATAAGGACTGCTCACACATTAAAGGGAATATCAATTGTAAGAGAAGCTGTAGCTGATTTTAAGGAATTCTCTCTTGAAAAGAGATATACATAGAACTCAAAACATCAGGGTTTGTTGTAGTGGCGCACCTATCACTGTAAAAAAAAATATATATATAGATGTATTTTATCTTGGTAAGTTAATGGATCTCATATACTTTCTTTTAATTCTTATAGTTGTACAGTTAATATATTTGGCCTACATTAATTACTGTGCATCAGGATGCAAATGACTCAGTATCATTTACTGTGCAATAACTGGGTAACCATTATACTTGCACTATAAAGTATATTTATGGCATGGTATGTACATTGTACAATAATGTGCATGCAATAATTGGGTAGCAACGTTATAATTGTTTAGATACTTTGTTTTGACAAGAAAAGGCACATTGAACTAATTATAACTAGGTTACCCTTATAATGCCACTATTACTGTATATATTACATAGAAACATAGACTTTGATGGCAGATAAGGATCGCTTGGCCCACCTAGTCTGCCCATTTCCCTATCTAATGGATAAGCTGCAGATCCTAGTTAACCAACAGCCTACCCCCACAAGAATTGCCTTATGTCTGTCCCATGCATTCCTGAATTCTCCCACAGTTTTAGATTCCACAACCTCCCCAGGAAAGCTGTTCCATGTGTCCACCACCCTCTCTGTGAAAAAATACTTCCTCACATTGCCCCTGAGCAGTCCACCCATTATCTTCAAATTGTGTCCCCTTGTTCTTGCACATCTCTTTTTCTGAAAAATGCTACCCTCTTGGACTTTGTTGATTCCACTGAGGTACTTAAAAGTTTCTATCATGTCCCCCCCCCTTCCTCAAGGGTATACATATTAAGCTCCTTTAGTATCTCCTCATATGGCTTCTTTTGCAGACCCTGCACCATTTTAGTTGCCCTCCTTTGGACTGCCTCTATTCTGTCTATGTCCTTGCAGACATGGGGTCTCCAGAACTGGATGCAGTACTCCTGATGGGGTCTCACCAACTGTCTGTACAGAGGGATAACAACTTCCTGCTTTCTGCTGGTGATGCCTCTCCCTATGCATCCCAGTAACCCCCCAGCCCTCCCTTCTGTCTTCTCACATTGCTTGCCAACCTTAAGGTCATCTGATATGATTATGCCCAGGTCCCTTTCCATTTTTATGTTTGCTTGCACGCATGTGCAAGAAACATAGTGCCATCATCCGAGTTTTTCAGAGGTGTGTCAGCGTCTTCCAATTCAGTCAGTGTGTTTGCAGGCATGGTTGCAGTTCTCCAGTCACTGCTGGAGCTGTCTATGACAGCAGTTGAAAATGCAGTGGCATACAGTTGAAAGAGGGAGCTACACTTCAGTGAGCAGCGATAAGATATCACCTGCTCATGCGTGCTCTCTCTACACACGCATCTGCCTTACACACTGCCTTGCAGCGCATACTGTGTGCTCACCCCCCACGCACACTATATAGCCTACGGGGTGTCCAACACCCATCAGCTGTGCTGCGCTTCCCCAAACAGAGTTCCAGATGCCACACTGGTGCCCACCTAGTGTGGCAACACTATCCGATGGGCGACAGGGTGCCCAATCCTGTCGGCTCCAGCCCCTAAACAGCCTTCTAGCTGCCATGCTGGGAGCCCACCCCAGCATGGCAAATGTCCGCGCTGCCTTCCTGTTAAAAAAAAAAAATACTGTAAACAAGGAAACATTCCTCGGCATTCACCCAGCCCACCGCCCACCCACTCGCACCCTGCCTCCCCATACCCTCCACCCCATACTTACCCCCGGACTCCGGTGCAATGATCTTCGGTGGACCGGGAACATGTCTGCACTCTTCAAAGCCGACCGCGAACTGAGGAAATGCCGGTAAGCTGTATAATGGGATAGATAGGGTTTTTTCAACTTTGCTGCATATCTCAGGCATTTTTTGGAATTTTTGCACCAAATTTTCAACATGGGGTTTTTGGGACCCCTTCTTATGAATGCTGTCACTGTCATGGCGTTAATCATGCCCGAAGGGTGATTTCACAGTCACTGTGCGAAATCAGCTTTTGGGACCGAGTAATGAAGCAACACTGCCGCTATTCGCGGGTGGGCTCTCAAAAGCCTATGTTGAAATTTGGTGAAAAATTCTAAAATGATCAACATGCAGCATTGCGCAGTTCCTATACACGTTGTAAGTTCAATGAAATTTTCAATATTTTCACTCCAGATTTTCAACATTGCCATTTTATTAAACTTCCTTGTGATCAGTACAGCTGTCATTTTTAACATCTTGCCCAAAACGTGTTTCCGCCCATGTAGCGCACAATGGCGCAGTCGGTGTGCAAAATCAATGTATGGGACACATTAAGAAAATCACAGTGACACTGTTCATGAGCAGAGGTCTTAAAATGGCTATGTTGAAAATTTGGTGAAATAATTCCTAAAAATGACTATTTTACGAGCATGTGTTGTGCAGTTCCTCCTTGCGTTCGTAAATTTATGAGTGCAATATTTTCACTCCAGATTTTCAACATTGCCATTTATTACACTTCCTCATGAACAGTACAGCTGCCATTTTTCACATGTCGCCCAAAATGTGTTTCCGCACATGTAGCGCACAATGGTGCAGTTGGTGTGCAAAAGCAATGTTTGGGACAGATTAAGAAAATCAGAGTTACACTGTTCATGAGCAGAGGTCTTAAAATGGCTATGTTGAAAATTTGGTGACAAAAATCCATAAAATGACTGTGTTACGAGTAAGCATTGCGCAGTTTCCACACACCCTCGTAAGTTCATGACTTTGTAATATTTTAAGTCCAGATTTTCACCAGTGGCATTTTTCCACACTTCCTTATGAACAGTACAGCTATCATTTTTCACAACATGGCCAAAATGTGTTTCATACTTTTAGCGCAGAGATGCATGGTTGCTGTGGGAAATCATTGTTCGGGACAGATTAAGAAAATCATAGTGACACTGTTCATGATCGGAGGTCCCAAAATGGCAGTGTTGACAAGCTGCTGTAAAAAATTCCCAAACTAATTACATTACGGGTGTGCGTTGCACAGTTTCTATGCACGCTCGTGACTTCACCAGTTTTTTAATATTTTTACTGCAGATTTGCAACATTGCCATTTTTTTACACCTCCCCATGAATAGTACAGCTGTCATTTTTCACATCCTGTTCGGAATGTGTTTTTGCACCTGTGGTGCTAAATGCCGTAGTCATTGTGCATAAGCAGCTTTCGGCTAACAGACTGATATTGCCACTGTTCATGAGGTGGGGGTCACAAAAAAAACATGTTGAAAATTTGGAGTGAAAATACCAAAGACTGCCTGAGGTGTTAGGGTTTACTACCATAACCCCCCACCCTGTAGAGAATGACAGGCATTAGGGGTGTGACTTGGGATTCTTGCCTGAATGTTCATACCATTCCATACCCTGCATCCAGTGAGAGGCATCGATGTATGCCTTGGACTCTTTGGACCCAAAGTTCACCCCATTCTCCTATACCACACCCATCTCACCGTAGTTCCTGATGGAATGGGGTGCGCATAAGGGCCAAAGACCCCAAGGCTCACCGTGACACATGTCATTCTCTGCAGGGTAGGGTGTGGTGAAATGACATTGCCGTTATGCCTGATGACCCAAAGGCACACCCCAATGCCTGTCACTCTCTGCAGGGTGGTGGTGAGGTTGGCTTCAGTTCCATACTTCACTGCCATTCCTTTTATGCAGCTCTGTAACTTCTACACTACCAATGCCAATGCCAGCAAGCAAACATTAGGCATTGACAAATGCGTGTTATTGTTGTTATTACCTCCCCCCCTCCATTGTGTAATCTTCCCATGGTTTTTGTTTCCCAGGTGCATTATTTTGCACTTCTTTGCATTGAATCCAAGCTGCCATACTTCTGACCATTCCTCCAACCTTGCAAAGTCCCTTCTCATCTTTTCCACGCCTTCTGTGTATCAACCCTGTTGCAGATCTTTGTGTCATTTGCAAAGAAGCATATTTTTCCTTCCAGTCCCTCTGCAATGTCACTTATAAAGACATTAAAAAGGACTGGACCCAGTACTGAACCCTGCAGCACCCCACTAGTAACTCCCCTTTCTTCAGAGTGGCCTCCATTTACAATTACCTTCTGTGTCCTGTTGAACAGCCAATGTTTTACTCAGGCTACCACCCTGGGACCCACTCCCAGGCTGGTTAATTTGATTATTAATCATTTGTGTGGGACTGTGTCAAATGCCTTGCTAGAGTCTAGGTAGGCCATGTCCACAGCCCCACCCTGGTCTGCTACTTTGGTCACTCAGTCAAAGAAATCAATGAGATTTGTCTGACATGACCATCCCACTGTGAACCCATGCCGCCTTGGGTCCTGTGCACCACTGGCCTCTAGGTACTCAACAGTTCTTTCCTTCAGAAGTGATTCCATCACTTTTCCCTACCACAGAGGTCAAACTGACAGGTCTGTAGTTTCCTGCCTCTGTCTTTCCCCCACTTTTGTGAAGGGGAATTACATCCACCTTCTTCCAGTCCTCAGGTACCACACCATCCTCCCATGATTTGTTAAAAAGGGTAGTCAGTGGTATCACTAGTTCTCCCCTTAATTCATTTAGAATTCTGGGGTGAATTTCATCAGGCCCCATTGCTTTGCCCACCTTCAGTTTTAGGAGTTCTTTCAGAACCCTTTCTTCTGTGAAAGGACTGGGATCGACCCCCCTATCCAGAGTGCTTCTGTTAATTGGATTGGGCACCTCCTCCTCCTCTTTTGTGAATACTGAGCAGAAGTATTCATTCAGTATCCCTGCTTTTTCACTGTCCCTCTCTACCCACCCACTGTCCATTCTATGCAGCCTCACTATCCCTCTCTTTGTCTTTCTACGCTCCCTTGTGTACCTATAAAGGTTTTATCTCCCTTCTTATCTGAGTTGGCTATCTTTTCCTCAGTTTGGGCCTTTGCTATTGTAACATCCCTCCCTGCTTCCTTCTGCCTTAACTGGTACAATTCTCTGTCCTGCTCCTTCTGTGTTTTCTTATACTTCCTAAATGCTATCTTTTCCTCCCTAATCGTCCCCGCCACCTCTTTTGAGAACCATAGTGGCTTTTTCTTTCATTTTGATATGTTTATTTGCTTCACACAAAGGCTTGTTGCCTCTGTGATGGCAGTTTTTATGTTTCCCCATTGTTGTCCACCCCTCCTTCTAGCCTGTTTGCTAGTGCTTTTCTAAGGCACTCTCCCATCTTGCCAAAGTCAGCCCTCCTGAAGTCCAGTACCCGCACTTTTGTATGGCCTGCCTCTCTAGCTGAGTTTATCATGAACAACACTGTTTGGTGGTCACTTGTTCCAAGATGGCTACCCATTTCTAGATCTGAGATCCTCTCACTGTTCCCATTTCAGAGTAAGATTGCTCCCTCATGAGTGGATTCCAAAACTAGCTGTCTAAGGCATGCCATCTGTAGGGCATCAAGAAGGGCTCTGCTCTTGGATGTGGCTGCAGTAAAGGTGCTCCAGTTAACATCTGGCATATTCAGGTCCCCCGTCAACAGTATCTCCCCTTTCTCTGCCATCCTAAGGATGCCTTCTATCATGTCCTTGTCCATTTCCTCCCCCTGACATGGGGGTCCTGTATACAACCCCTGTGAGGATTGTGGTGCCATTTTCAGTATCTAAGATGACCCACAGTGCGTCCTCTCCTCCCTGTTTACTCTTTTTTTCCATTGCTTTTATCCCTTCCCTTAAATAGAGAGCTACTCCTCCCCCTCTTCTCCCTTCCCTGTCTCTCCTGTAGGTTGTGTACCCTGGTATGTTAACATCCCAGTCATGGTTATCTGTGTACCATGTTTCTGTGACTGCTACAATATCCAGGCATCCCTCTTCCATCAAGGCCACCAGTTCAGAGAACTTGTTGCACAGACTATGGGCATTGGTACGCATAAACCTTCATTTCTTGATGTCCTTACCCCTTTTTACCCCATTCCTGTCCTTATTGCCTTTGTCATTTTCTCCATTTACCTCTGCCTTTCTCCCTATCAACATCTCTATCTTGGTGTTTGCCTCACTTACTACCCTGATTTTGTTTTGGGGGGGCTATGATTTCTCTGCTCCTTTCAAGTGTCTCCTTCCTTGGCTAGTTTAAATGCTTGCCAGTGAAGCATTTAAACCTATCATCTAGGATCCTGGTTCCCCTCCTGGATAAATGCAGACCATCACACCAGTATAAGCCTGCATCACTCCAGGTGGACCCCCAGTCTCTAATGAAGGCAAATTCCTAAGCTTTGCACCAGTTTTTCAACCACTGATTGAATCCTGTGGTGTGGAGCACCCTAGCCTCACCCATGCTGTAGACAGGCAGCACCTCTGAGAAGGTTACCGTGTGTGCTAGTTGTCTAAGGCCCCCTTCCCAACTTCACAAACTCTTTCTGCACTGGTCTGATCCCTTTCTTAGCCAGATCATTTGTCCCTAGGTGGACAATGACATCCAGCTCCCTTCCCCATGCAGCTGCTCCGGTGATCCTGAGGATTCGCTCCCTGTCCCTCCAAGCCATGGCACTAGGCAGGCATCTTACCTCCCTCTCCCCCTTCCTCCCCCAGTTCTACCCTCCTAACAATGGAGTCCACCACCAGGAGTTGTTTCCTTCCCCTGTGGAGTCCTATGCCACCCTCCTGTGGGGCTCCTTTGTGGACGTTCCCAGCATTCTTCTTGATCTCCACTGTGGGTGCCTCCATAGAGGAACCACACTTTGCAGAACAGCATATGAATTGTGGAGAGGTACAACTGGAGGGATGCGCCTCTGTTCCACCAACCTCACCCTCCCTGAGCCCACTATTGTTCAATCTCTCCTCTTTCTTGGCAACCTCTGAAGCAACGGCAGTGGTCCTGGTGGTCCCTGGGTGGGAGAGGAGGTCCCACAAATCCTGGCCAACTCAACCTGGAG
The DNA here is from genome assembly GCA_016271365.2 of Neoceratodus forsteri. NCBI lineage: Eukaryota > Metazoa > Chordata > Ceratodontiformes > Ceratodontidae > Neoceratodus > Neoceratodus forsteri. The sequence continues at coordinate 1,357,303,707 of CM028132.1, forward strand.
ATGAGCAGCCTCATCCCTCAGCCCAGAGAGGTACCTGCAGGTGGGACAACACTGCATCCTCCAGAACGTCTCCTGGAAGACTACTGCTTCACAGCAACTGCACTGCACCACTCCCATCATGTTTTATTTTTGGCCCCTTAACCGTTGTTTGAAATACTTACTCTTTCCTCTGTTTATTTATTTATTTATTTTTTATTTTTATTTTTTTCTCCCTACTTACTTATTTACTGCCTCTGTGCCCTTTAAGCTCCTGATCTTCCTGTTCTGAGACAAGAAGTTCCTATACTTCTCAGTAATCTCCTTACTTGCTCAGAGTTAGACCTCCACCAGCTGGAGGATTGGAGAGCTACTCTTTTCCTTCTAGGATGGTGAGTCTTTTGTGGCTCTGTGATCACTCACTTCCTGCTCCCAAACAGGAAGTTCCTGTTGTCAAGCACATCCTGTGCCTATAAAAGTAGAACTGGCTTAGGGTGGTGAGGTAGAGGGAAGGCAAGGAGGTCAATACAGTCCCAGTAGAGAAGTATAGCTATAACAGCAGCTCCTTCCTTTTGGTGTTCTCTGCCTGTTTTCTGGCAGAAGCTATCTAGGGCAGTTTTTAAATCTGGCTTTAACCTGGTTTCCTTCTAGCTAAGCAACTCCCCCTACTTTACAGCTCTTTCTACACTTAGTTAATTACACAGATAACAATTCCCTTCAGCCACCTGAGACAGACACCTAGATAACTGCACAGATAACAATTCACTTCAGCCAAATCTGACAAACACATTAACTCTTTTTTTCTGTTTTGTTTTTACCCTAAATTAAAGGTCCCAGTAGCAGAGTTCCAATTCTTTAGTCCCAGTAGAGAAGTATAGTTATAACAACAGCCCCTTCCTCTTGGTGTTCTCTGCCTGTTCTCTGGCATAAGCTATCTAGGGCAGTTTTTAAATCTGGCTTTAACCTGGCTTCCTTCTAGCTAAGCCACTCCCCCTACATTACAGCTCTTTCTACACTTAGTTAATTGCACAGATAACAATTCCCTTCAATCACCTGAGACAAACACCTAGATAACTGCACAGATAACAATTCACTTCGTGCAACTTAGACAAACACACTAACTCTTTTTTTTGTTTTGTTTTTAACCTAAATTGAAGGTCCCAGTAGTAGAGTTCTAGTTCTTTAGTCCCAGTAGAGAAGTATAGTTATAACCGCAGCCCCTTCCTTTTGGTGTTCTCTGCCTGTTCTCCTTGCTTCTTGTTATTCCTTGCTAATATGTTACCAACTTATTACCGCCAGTATAATCACTGGGAAAACATTAGTTACACTGTAACTCCCGGTATTCCATGTTAATTATACCATGTTATTCAGTGATTACACATTTATTGCTATGTGATATGTGCCTTGAAATATTAGGGTTAAGCAAGTATGGTGTCAGCATGGCTCAGTTGGTAGCAAATCACCCTCTGAGTCAGAAGGTTGTGGATTCTAGTCCTACACTAGGATTAGGTTTATACCATAAATGCTGGTTTATACCATAAATGCCGGCACCTGAGTGTAGTACTAAGGGGATGCCAAACTGTAGGAGTGTGCTGTCCTTTGGATGGGACATTAAAAGGGAACAGTCAGCACTAACAGCCCAAACTCAAGTGTGGGACTGGTCTCAATTAGCACTTAGTGTCAATTAGCACTTAGTGTGCAAAATACATATATATTTTTTTTTACTTACCATTTACTGCATTGTAGTAGACTACATTAACTTTGTTTTGTTTTTTCTCTTTTAGATATTTCCTGAAGAAGATCTATGGTCGAAACGTAGAGTTCTAACTCTATTTTCTATTTTCAATGTGCATTTAATACAACCATTTTGTTTTGTATTATACTGAGTCATAACACCTTTTCCTCATAAGATTAGAATAGCTGAATTTTGACTATTTCAGGGAAATGTGTGAGGAGTGCAATATATAACATTCTGAATTATCCATGTGTTTTTTTTTATTCTTGAATTAAAGATTATCTACTGTTATTCAAAGTTGCAATATAAAATACTAACTAAGGAACTTGATTAAACAATTTATTAAATTTTAACTGTTAACTACTCTAGTCCTTGAATGAATGACAAAGGTGTGATTTACTAAAAGATATTAAATGATTGAGTCTGCTGACATACAAGCTGACATTTTCTGCAACTACAAATACCAGAATCTACTGCAGCTGACATCCCAGGAAGGCTGCAACAGTGAGAGACTCAATAGCTTGCAGTGCATGTTAGAGTTTTTATAAACTCCAATCAGATGCTTGACAGTACCTAGCCAAAGATGTCAACAAGGCAGCTTGCATCCTTAATGACAAACTCACTACAATAATAAATAAGCATGCCCCTTTCATCAAAGTAAGAGTACGGAACAATTCCAATCCCTGGTTCACCTCGGATCTCAAGGCAGCCCTTATAGCTCGAGATAGCTCTGGGCTAAAGCTAGACATTCAAAGAATCTTCGGATTGGCAGGCCTTTAGAACAGCCAGGAATAACTGTGTGAAAAACTTCGCCTGCTAAAGCTAACTATTATATTTCTACTCTCGAACAAGCTAAAGGTAACCCTCATAAAATATGGAAGACTATCAAAGCTATAGAAGGATGACCCATGGCCCCTCTGTCCCAACAAAGATAGTCATAAGTGGCAAATTGTGAAAACAAGTCCCTAATCCTGGAGAACTTATCCCACTTTGCCACAGCTGGATTAGCTTTTGACTCGTCACCTTATGCTGGTGCTGCGGTGAGCCAGCATCCCCTCCGCCACATCTAGTCCTGCACCCAGTCCTTCCAACTGCGCGAGATAACTTATAAAGAAGTAGAAGATTCTCTTCTTAACTTAGACACCAAAAAGCTTAGGGGACGCATGGCTGGAACCCTTTTTCCTAAGATCAGGCTATGCCCATCTCACTGCCCCAATTCTCCACATCTTCAATCTTTCCATTACATCTGCTGCTGTGCGTCCTGCTGGAAATCAGCACATATCCTCCCTCTATTTAAATCTGGTTACCCATGCGATGTAAACAACTATAGGCCTATCTCCATATTGCCTATCCTTTCTAAAGTTCTAGAAAAACTAATCCATATTCAGTTAAAATCTCATTTGGAAACCTTCTCTCTCATTAACCCAGCTCAATCTGGCTTCCGGGCTAATCATAGCACTATCACTGCACTAGCAAAAGTAACCAATGATTGGATCTCTGCTATAGATGCTAAGAAGGTAACTGGTGCAGTCTTTTTGGACCTCAGCAAAGCTTTGATACAATGATCACAAACTATTAGTCAATTGCCTTGCAAAGTTGGGTGCCACATACCATACCACCCAGTGGTTCTCTAGCTACCTAACTGGAAGATTCCAAAAGTAAAGGCGAAGGCTTTTCTTCTGCTGCCTTGCCAGTTGCAAGAGGAGTCCCCCAAGGATCCATCTTAGGCCCTATCTTGTTTTCTCTGTACATCAATGACTTAGATGCTAACATATCTACATCCAATCTGCACTTTTTGCAGATGATACTGTGTTATACTTCTGGCTCATCGTTATCTGAAGTCAAGGAGTGCTTCAAGTGGACTTTGACAACTTGAGCATAATTTAATAAAGGCAAAGCTCTGCTCAATGCCAAGAAGACTAAAGCGATTATATTCTCCCGCAGTGCTGTCTCAGGCCCCCCCCCAATACTCTTGCCCAAGACTTCATTGTCACCACGCTAAACGAGCCTCTGGAAGTTGTAACCAAATTTAAATATCTAGGTATCTGGATCAACAATAAATTATCTTTCAGTGACCACATCGAAGGTGTCTCTAGAAGGTTAAAAGCAAGGTTAGGTTTCTTCTACAGAAATAGGCCCCTTTTCCCCCTTGAAACTCGAAACAAGCTTGTACAGGCCACTTTTCTCCCCCTACTCGACTATGGCAATGTAATCTATTCCTCCACCACTCTTGCAAATCTAAGTAAACTGGACATCCTTTATCACCGTGCGTTATGGTTCATTACCAATTCCCTTACCGTTCACACCACTGTGACTTATATGCAGCTGTTGGTTGGACATCCCTTACTACTAGACGCCTGCTCCATGCTGGGCTATGGACTCTTAAACTGCTCCTGCAGAAATTGCCAAGCTATCTCTCTTCACTTATTAGTATCTCACATAGTGCATACTCGTTAAGAAAATCTGACTTTATTATGCTTGACATACCAAGGACGCGGACTTCCTTTGGTAAACGTGCTATTGCATATGCCCTTCCCTCCATTTGGAACCAATTACAAACCGTACTGAAACTAACTAGCACAGTTTCAATAAACTTCTACAAATCACTAAGTTCAGCCAAAATAAAAGACACCTGTAACTGTCATTAAGTCTCTTCCTTCCCCATGTGTGCCATATTTATCCACTGGTAAGGTATAATTGATTTGTCATATTAACTGCTTTCCTTCCCCTTCTACTCCTGGCTTTATCCTTGCTTCGCTCCACTGCTACTCTATCAAATCTCTCCGTCCCATATCAGTTGTAGACTGTTATTTGTTCTAGCTGCCAAAATACTGTATATTTGATTTGATTTGATTTGATTAAATCAAATCACACCAGTCATCATGTTTCATTTATCAGTATGCGACCTATAAGTCGCTTCCCTGTCTCATATCAATGTTTGCCACCTGCGGTCACCCTATGTGGTACCCTTGTATGTATATCCAGCCTGTATCATGTAACGTGTATTTCATGTATATACTGTTATTACCTATCTGTGTTTGTACTTTAAGTGTTTATGTCACAGGACCTCCTTGTGAATGAGCTTGCTCAATGGAGTTTTCCTGCAATAAACTTGAACTTGAACTTGAACTTGAACTGCTGTTCTCCTGGGCTAACTACAGTCCTCTGTAAATGTACTTAGCTCAGGAAGTACAGTGGAAGCAGCAAACAAAAGATCAGAGCGTATAAAAACTCTAACACACACTTCATGCTGTTAAATCTCTCACTGCTATAGCTCTGCTCTAATGTCATCTGTAGAGGATTCTGGGATTTGTAATTACAGAAAATGTCAGCTTGCAAGTCAACAGAATCAGTCTGATACAATCTATCACACTGCAGTAAGAAGTAAGTAAAAAAACATTATTTAGCATGCAAAGTGCAAATTGGGACCAACCCCCACATTTGGGTGTGGGCCTCTCAGTGCTGACTTTTCCCCTTTAAAATGAGATGCCATCTGCTTGCTCAGGTGGTTGTTCAGGTGGACGTTAAAGATCCCATAGCGCTCCCCAAAATGAGTAGGGGGAATGTTTTATCCAAGAGAGTTTCCAAATCTCCAATCATTACAATGGACACTATTTACAAAATGTTACAGACAAAAGGTACATAGAAACAAACCATTAACTAAGTAACAGGTAAAAAAAAAAAACAGAAGAGAAAGCAAAACAAAATCGTATGCTTCGTACAAATAATACATAGCCATGCCACAAAAAAGAAATGTGAAATAATGAGGGGAATCTTAATAAGAGCAATATCTGTTCCTCACTTTATCTGTCACTCATAATTTGGTTATACTGTTTCAAAGGGGACCATGCTAATCAGCCATTGAAAATGTCACCAAAGTGTGAGAACTGTACCCTCTTAAGAGTTCCAAATATTTCTTTGCATATATGAAACAAAGATTTTGTGATCAAGTGTTCCCAGGTTGCCCCTGAAAACAGGCACTTGTGCCTAGTGGGCCTTACCTGGTTCCCAAAGACATAAATAAATAAATAAATAAGTGTAATACCTCAGATTGAGTGTATTGTTTCTGTTGCAGTGTCAATGCACAAAGACCTTGCCACAAGAAATTGTTAATTACAAAAAAGCATGCCCCTAAAGTGCTTCAAGGAAATGTTCCCCAGATTCTATCGTAGATGCCCAATACTACCTCAGAGTATGTACCTGTGCACCATTATGCCACTCAGTAGCTACTAATTGCCAAAAACTCTAGATGTAGGGGCATTCAAGGAACAGGTGAGACTATGCATCCAGTACCCCTGGGAAAGCATCCCTAGGACAATACCACTCCTCCAGTGATTTATGATTCATAGCAGTCTGGACACCCACACTATTATGGCAACATAATCATTGCAGATCCCACATATGACTTGGAACCAGATCTTCCTGTTTCCTTGCCTCTTGGGCAATATGGAAATTGAAATGGGGAACAGAAGCTGGAGTCCAATCTGTGCTTGTGCAAAATTTTACTGTGCTGTGCAGATACAATGTCTATAGGGACTTTCCACTCTCTAACCTTAAAAAGAACGGTCTTCCCATAAGAGGGTAGAATTGTGGTGTATCTTGGATTTGGGAGCTTTAAAGTGCCTTCTCTCCATCCTTCTCAATGTGCTTCTAGCCATTCCCTTAATAAGGGTACCCATATAGTCATACTACTGGAAGGAAATGCACTAACATTTGCTTTCACAAAGTTTTACAGGCAAAAAACAAACAAACAAACAAAAGGGTTCACCAACCCAACCATGCTGCGCTTACAGCCCAGTATACGATATTCCTACAGAATGGGTTTAATTGACTTCCCCATGCTGCTTGAAAAAAATATACTACACAATCGGGCTTCTACTTTTGCGGGGAAGGAACATAACTAAGAAACAGTAGGCAAGGTAACAGTATGGTTTTAATTAAAAAAAATACTTTTTAACTTGGATACAGGCTCCCCTTCCAAAACTTATCTCTTTCGTGCTGTGTCCAGACATCTGTCCCAATTTGTCTGTACCAGATAATCAGCCCCAAAATGAATCCCTAAAATAGTTATTTTATGGTTGGAGACCAGGATGTCACCAATAAGTGCAGTCTGTATTTTCCTAGGATATGTACCAATGTGAATACCCTTGCTCTTATGATAGTTCACTTTTGCGCAAGAGACAGCAAAGTATTTTTTGCAATATAGTTAAAGCCACCAGCCCTTGGTTACAGAGTCCTAAAACAAAATGGCATCATCTGTATACAATTACATTTTGACATGTATATGTTGTGGTATCTGTACACCCTTTAAAACATGTTTGTTCTCTAGGTTCCTAAGTACAGGATTTAAGGCAAATACACGCAGTATAGGCCTTAAAGGACATCCTTGCCGTACATCAAGAAATGTTTTCATAGGTTGTCCCAACCAACCATTAATAAAGGAATAACGCCCGACATGGTGTGTGTCATGCTGGGATATCGTCACGCCTGGGGTTATTGGGCACAAGGCCACAGGCCGAGTGTGGCCAACCACCCCAGAAGTGACGTTATCCCAGCATGACACACACTCTGGAGAGCATTATTCCTATTCTACAATGGCTTGTTGTTATACAGAATAAAAAAAAAAATCTAAAGATGTTTTTGTTAGTGTGGAAAAATATTTTGGTTTCTTTAGAGAAAAAGGAATCATCCAAATCCAAGGCAATCAGTCAGGCGATTCATAGTGCTGAGACTAGACCCGTGATGTTATGCTGGGTTAACTCATGGGTCCAGCCCCAAACAGACCAGTCAGAGTCCAGGAAATTTTCTTGCCATTGTATAACAAAAGGGAACATAGAAACAACTTTCTACAATTTTTGAATCCACTTTATTAGTTTGGGTGGTATGTCATAGTTGTTCAACACTTTAAAGAGGCATGAATGATTGACTTTGTTAAATGCTTTTTCCTGTTCTAAGGTAAGCAGAAACCGAGACAATAAATTTTGCTGACCTCTTTGCATGATTTCCCAGATAAGCAGTAGGCTGTCATTGACTGACCTTTGTGGCACTGCACGTGACTGGTGAGCTGAAATGACTATAGCAACTATCTTAGACAACCTATGGCCTATTATTCCAGACAAGATCTTCTAATCTGTATTAGGTAGCCTTAACAGACTGCAGTTTTTTTAGAAACATAGAAACATAGACTTTGACGGAAGATAAGGACCGCTTGGCCCACCTAGTCTACCCTTTTCCCTACCTACAGGATAAGACGCAAATCCTAGTTAACTAACAGCCTATTTCTTCCTACCCCCCACAAGAATTACTTTATGTCTGTCTCATGTATTCTTGAATTCTCCCACAGTTTTAGACCCCACAACCTTCTCAGGAAGGATGTTCCATGTGTCCACCACCCTTTCTGTGAAAAAATACTTACTCACATTTCCCCTGAACCCCTCCATCTTTAAATTGTGTCCCCTTCTTCTTGCACATCTCTTTTCTGAAAGATGCTACCCTCTTGGACTTTGTTGATTCCACTGAGGTACTTAAAAGTTTCTATCATGTCCCCCTCTCCCTCCTTTCCTCAAGGGTATACCTATTAAGCTCCTTTAGTCTCTCCTCGTATGGTTTCTCTTGCAGACCCTGCACCATTTTAGTTGCCCTCCTCTGGACTGCCTCTATCCTGTCTATGTGCTTGTGGAGATGGGATCTCCAGAACTGGACACAGTACTCCAAATGGGGTCTCACCAACTGTCTGTACAGAGGGATAAAAACTTCCTGCTTTCTGCTGGTGATGCCTCTCCCTATGCATCCCAGTAACCCCCCAGCCCTCCCTACTGCCTTCTCACATTGCTTGCTAACCTTAAGGTCATCTGATATGATTACCCCCAGGTCCCTTTCCATTTTTGTTGTTGTTACTACCCTCCATTGTGTAATCTTCCCCTGGGTTTTTGTTTCCCAGGTGCATTATTTTGTACTTCTTTGCATTGAATCCAAGCTGCCATTCTTCTGACCATTCCTCCAACCTTTCAAAGTCCCTTCTCATCCTTTCCATGCCTCCTCGTGTATCAACCCTGTTGCAGATCTTTGTGTCATCTGCAAAGGGGCATACTTTTTCTTCCAGTCCCTCTGCAATGTCACTAATAATGACATTAAAAAGGACTGGACCCAGTACTGAACCCTGAGGTACCCCACTAGTAACCCCTCTTTCTTCAGTGGACTCCATTTACAATTACCTTCTGTGTCCTGTTGTTCAGCCAATGTTTTAACCAGGTTACTACCCTGGGACCCACTCCCAGGCTGGTTAATTTGACTATTAACCTTTTGTGTGTGACTGTGTCAAATGCCTTGCTAAAGTCTAGATAGGCCATGTCCACAGCCCCTCCCTGGTCTACTGCTTTGGTCACCCAGTCAAAGAAATCAATTAGATTCATTTGACATGAACTTCCTGCTGTGAACCCATGCTGCCTTGGATCATGTGCCCCAATGGCCTCTAGGTACTCAACAATTCTTTCCTTCAGAAGTGATTCCATCACTTTCCCTACCACAGAGGTCAAACTGACAGGTCTGTAGTTTCCTGCCTCTGTCTTGGTCTCACTTTTGTGAAGGGGAATCACATCCACCTTCCTCCATTCCTTGGGTGCCACACCATCCTCCCATGATTTGTTAAAAAGGGTAGTCAGTGGTTTCACAAGTTCTCCCCTTAATTCTTTTAGAATTCTGAGATGAATTCCATCAGGCCCCATTGCTTTGTCCACCTTCAGTTTTAGGAGTTCTTTCAGAACCCTTTCTTCTGTGAAAGGACTGGGATCGACCCCCCTATCAGAAGTGCTTCTGTTAAGTGGATTAGGCACTTCCCCATCCTCTTTTGTGAATACTGAGCAGAAATATTCATTCAGTAGCCCTGCTTTTTCACTGTCCCTCTCTGCCCACCCACTGTCCATTCTATTCATCCTCACTCTCCCTCTCTTTGTCTTTCTATGCTCCCTGATGTACCTATAAAAGGTTTTATCCCCCTTCTTAACCTAGTTGGCTATCTTTTCCTCAGTTTGGGCCTTTGCTATTCTGACCTCCCTCCCTGCTTCCTTCTGCTTAACTGGTACAGCTCTCTGTCCTGCTGCTTCTGTGTTTTCTTATACTTCCTGAATGCTATCTTTTTCTCCCTGACTTTCCCCACCACCTCTTTTGAGAACCATAGTGGCTTTTTCTTTCATTTTGATTTGTTTATTTGCTTCACACAAAGTCTTGTTGCCTCTGTGATGACAGTTTTGATATTTCCCCATTGTTGCTTCACCCCTCCTGCTAGCCTGTTTGCTAGTGCTTTTCTAAGGCACTCTCCTATCTTGCCAAAGTAAGCCCTCCTGAAGTCCAGCACCCTCACTTTTGTATGGCTTGACTCTGTAGCTGAGTTTAACATGAACCACACTGTTTGATGGTTACTTGTTCCCAGATGGCAACCCACTTCTACATCTGAGATCCTCTCACTGTCCCCATTTGTAAGTATGAGGTCTAAGACTGCTCCTCATGAGTGGGTTCCAAAACTAACTGTCTGAGGCATGCCACCTGCAGGGCATCAAGAATGGCCTTGCTCTTGGATGTGTCTGCAGCAAATGTGCTCCAGTTAACATCTGGCATATTCAGGTCTCCCATCAACAGTATCTCCCCTTTCTCTACCATCCTAAGAATGCCTTCTATCATATCTTTATCCATTTCCTCCCCCTGACTTGGGGGTCTGTACACAACCCCTGTGCGGATTGTGGGGCCCTCTTCTCCCCTCCCTGTCTCTCCTGTAGGTTGTGTACCCTGGTATGTTAACATCCCAGTCATGGTTAGCTGTGTACCATATTTCTGTGACTGCTACAATATCCAGGCATCCCTCTCCCATCAAGGCCACCAGTTCAAGGAGCTTGTTGCCCAGACTATGGGCATTGGTACTCATTACCCTCCATTTCCTGATGGCCTTACTCCTTTTTGCCCCATCCCAGTCCTTCTTGCCTTTGTCACTGTCTCCATTTACCCCAGCCCTTCTCCCTATCAACATCTGTATCTTGGTGTTTACCTCACTTACTACTCTGATTTTTTTTTTAGAGGGGGCTAGGATTTACCTGCTTCTTTCCAGTGCCTCCCCCCTTGGCTAGTTTAAATGTCTGCCAATGAAGCATTTAAACCTATCACCTAGGATCCTGGTTCCCCTCCTAGACAGATGCAGCCCATTATGCCAGTATAGGCTTGCATCACTCCAGGTGGACCCCCAGTCCCCAGTGAAGCCAAATACTGAGCTCTGCACCAGTTTTTCAACCACTGATTGAATTCCATGGTGTGGAACACCCTAGCCTCTCCTACGCGTAGGCAGGCAGCACCTCCGAGAAGGTTACCGTGCGTGCTACTTGTCTAAGGCCCCTCTCCAATTCCACAAACTCTTTCTGCACTGCTCTGATCCCTTTCTTAGCCAGGTCATTTGTCCCTAGGTGGACAATGACATCCAGCTCCCTCCCCTGTGCAGCTGCTCCAGCGATCCTGAGAATTCGCTCCCTGTCCCTCCAAGCCATGATGCCAGGCAGGCACCCTACCTCCCTCTCTCTCCCCTTCGTCCCCCAGTTCTGCCTTCTTAACAATGGAGTCCTCCACAAGGAGTTGTTTCCTTCCCGTGTGGGGTCCCATGCCACCCTCTTGTGGGTCTCCTTTGTGGAGGTTCCCATCATCCTCCTTGGTCTCCACTGTGGGTGCCTCCATAGAAGAACCACACTTTGCTAATATAGTCCCAGTACAGAAGTCCAGTCACACAGCACTCCTTCCTCCTAGTGTTCTCTGCCAAGCCTCCAATCCATATTGTCCCCTTTTCTAAAAATTAAAATGAGCAGTGCCTCTGATGTAAATGGTGGTAATAGGTCAGCTTGCAAAGCTTCATTAAACATTAATACCAAACCCAGTCCAATCAAAGGGGCAAACAGCCTATAAAATTCAAAAGTCAGGCTGTCTTGGCCTGGGGCTGTGTTAAGTTTCAGCTGTTTGATAGCCCTCCAAACTTCCTTTAAAGCTACTGGTTGTGAAACAGAAAAGCTTATGTTTTGTGGTAAATCCAGGATTCTCAGAGCCTCTATAAATTGAGCTGCCTAATCCACAGGTACTAGAATTTCGGAAATGGAACATGCATGTTTCTCCACAATGTCCAGGATTTCCTGTGGGTCAGCCTGAACATTTAGCCATGGTGTGGATCCACAGAACTTTGTGCGACGCTCTTACTTCTGCTATCTGGTAACATACACCCAGCCCTGGGCATATCACGAGTTTGAAGCCTGTCTCTAAAAAAACAAGGAACCTACAGATTGTCTCTTTAAATATTGGGAGTCTCCCGGCTAAATCTGAATAATTTCAAGCCTGAGTGGAGACAATCCACCCAGACCTAATAGCGTTAACTGAATCCTGGCTCTCTCCAAAATCCCTGATGCTGCTGTAGTACTCCCCAGTTTTTAGACTGCCTTGGTAAGTACAGTGGGGTATGTGCTGTTTATTACAAGACAGATTTGATGGTCACTGATATTGAGCTAAAGGGTACGGTACCTGACTGTGAGTGCCTGGCCACCAAACTGACTCTGGGAAATGGCCATAAAAAATGATGATATTAGAGGACAAAGGATCCCTCATATGCTCACGGATAATTACAGCACTTTCAGATGCAGTCCACATAGCACTGCTCCGCCCACCACAGCACTGGAGGTTGGCAGTACACGCCCATCATTTGCGGTACATTGGAATAACTACAGAACTATTATAATATAAAAGAAAATAATGGGGGAGGGTCGGAGCCCCCAAGTGCAAAAAAAAACCCTATTATAATAATGTTTAACGGTACAAATACTTCATTGGTGCACCCGGGGGCGTGGGGGGCGGAGCGCCCCCAGATAAAGTTATTTCAGAGATTGAAATAGATCCATTTTCATCCTTCTCTGACAACTGCTGTAAGATGTTTTGAGGTCTATCGGCTGACAGAAACAAGAAAAGTTTACAGAGAATCAATTCATTACCAGCTGCAGCTTCTGCCCACACCTTGGGATAAACATTTTACAGAGACTAATACAATGCTGAAACACTGAGTGTCTTGTTTTTTTTTAGACCTTTTTGAGCTTGTGCAATACTGCATTTCATACTTTTTCAAATTGTGTGACTAGACTTGTATGCCCAGACTGTGTGCAATAAATAGCTTTTTGCTAAGCTGACAATGTTGGGCGTGTCTTTGTATGCCATTTCAGTCTGTGGCGGCATGTGCGTGAAGATGCTAGCCCCGTAAGTACCATACTGTATTGAAATATTTTTTTCATGCAATCGGGGTCCTTAATCCTCCAGTATCGCCTAAAAAACCTGGTGCTCCTGACAACCTACATCCTGTCATGGCACAAGAAAAAGGACCTGGATACCCTCTGTAACTACTATGCCCATATTAACCCCAAACTGGGAAAAGATAGTCCTAGGTGACTGTAGTGTCCACTGGAACTCTAAGAACAGCACCAGATGCTGGAATCAGATAGCAAATTTGTACCTAACCTAATCAAATCACTGATCACACCAGAACCAACAACAAAATGAGCACCCAAACCCTCCTTGATTTGCTACTGACAACCAACCCAGACAGGGTAATAGAGGTTTCAGTCCTCCCCGACAGCATAAGTGACCACTTCTTGGTCCTGTGCACATGGGCTGCCAAGCATCCCAACTATCCCCCAACCCTGGTCACCCTTCAACTAATTTAAAACCCAGCAAACTCTAAACTGGAACAATTGCAACAAATTCTGGGAGAATGTTGGACTGGTGGTAGTTCAAGTGGATGTAAAAGATCCCATGGCACTTATCGAAAAGAGTAGGGGAATTTCCACGGTGTCCTGGCCAAATTTCCTTCATTCATTAAAAAAATACCACCAACAGCTTAATCTGGTTCAAGGTCAGTTGGCATTCATCTGTAGCCCCCTCCCCTGGGTCGTGCCTGAAATAAAATAGGCAGGATTTGTCTAGTGCACTTACCCGGTCAACAAAAATTAAATAAAATAATAAATAAATAAAATAAAAATGTTAACTGCCTAATTAATAAGGAAGAAAAGAAATCCCCAATAATCTTGAAAACTGATGGGTCTGCAGTCCTTGACCCCATAGACAGATGTCAATAAATTCAAACAAGGCCTTCACCAATCTAAGTTCCTACATTCCAATAGTCCCCCCCCACTACAGTTTTATGACCTGGATTCAAACCTGTGCCTGGGGATGGTACTGACCTTGGCTGACTGAAATTCTGCTGTAGGGCCGTCACCAAAAGGGGAAACCCTGAAACATGTAAAACGTGTTGGTTAAAACCAGTGGCAAGTGATGCTGTAGACATGAATCTGCTGTCCAAGGCTGTGCCGGAATTGACCCACCTGATCGCCATAATCTTCAACCTCTCACTGTGCCACTCGCACTTTTCTGGAAAATAGAAGTCTGCACTTGTCACACCTGTTTTCAAGAGTGGTGACAGGACCAGCATTGCTAATTACAAGCCAGTCTCTAACCTCTCTCCACTGTCTAAAGCACTCAATGAGGTTGTCAGCGACCAGCTCACCTCATACTTAGACAAATATGCCATCCAATGTGACCAACAGCATTGCCTCAGGATATTCCACAGTGCTACCACTGCCCGGTAGAAAATACTAATTTCCTCCATGATGCTGTGGATAGTGGTGATATGGTCGGGGCCACCCATATAGACCTAACCAAGGCCTTTGATTTGGCCAGTCACAAACTCCTGCTACAAAAATTGATTGACCTGAATCTATCACTGGAAACTGTTCATTAATTCAAAAGCTATTTCACTAGATGAACCCAAAATGTCAAAACTGAGGGTACAACCTCCTTGGCTAGGGCAGTCTCAGTGGGGGTACTGCAAGGCTGTATCCCGGGCTCCCTACTATTTGAAAACCAATTGCCTGAGGCCTGCCGCACTGCCAACATTCTCCTGTACACAGATGATGCTGCTGTCTACCCTTGGCACCACAACAAATATAGCCTTATCTGTGCCCTGCAAAGCAGCCTTGCATCTGTTGAAACCTGGCTTCCCAAAAACAGTCTAGTGCTCAATTACAAAACAACGAAGACCATACTGTTCAACAGCACACATCTGAAGAAAAAACTCTTCTCCCTAAATATTTTCAGTGCACTAGGCACTAGGCTGGAAGAGGCTGGGTCCTTCAAACACCTTCAGATCTATCTAGGCGACACCCTGTCTTTTGTCCCCCATGTAGATAACCTTGTGGAAATAGTCAACAAAAAGGTGGGACCTCTGTACAGAAGCAGGAATAACCTCACCATGGAAGCTAGGTGCCTAATCATAACTAGCTCTGTACTATCACTAACTGATTATGACCAGATCATTTACTCTGTAACTAATGAATCAGTTATGGGGCAAGTGAGAGTATTATGCAATACAGCCTACAGACTGGTTCTGGGTGTGGATAAATGCACCCATAGTTGTGACCTATACTCTCTAACTAATTGACTACCCCTCACTAGCAAAATCAAATACAAGACCTGTTTACTAGGCAAAAAGGCACTCCAGGGAATTACCCTCCCAAGCTTAAAAACCTGCCTGAACATGATTGATAACCTGTACCACACTAGAAGAATGTCTGCCTACAGGCTTTGGAAACCTTTCTACTGGACTAGCCATGGGCAACACTTCTAGAGGATGTCCATGTACTCATGCTTACTGATGACGTGCTCTCTGTTAACCTCTGTTACTGACTCAGTGTTACTGAACTCTCAGCTGGCCTCTATTATTGACTCGTTGTGAGCTGCGGCGCACTGTGATAACCATTGTACATGTCTCTGCTGTCATGTTATCCACCGCATTGCTTGTACTGTAACTATTGTAAACCTTCCTGATGCAGAACCGTTGTAAAAGAGCACCGGTTCTCAAAGGTTTTTCCTAGTAATAATAAAATAAAATTATCTTTAAAGAGCTCATTGTTTAACCTCCATACCCTGTTGTAATGGCGGGGTTACAAATCCTACTTTTACAAATCACTATTATAATCAGAACTACATGATCAGAGGTTTCCATGGCCAATGTAGAAGCATTCTAAATTGGAATACAATGGGATAGAAAAGAATCATCTATACCATGCCACTGGAATCCTTATATAAATGGCCCCCCTGCAGGTGTAATGACCTATATGCCTCCTTCATGTTCTATGTGATTTAGGCGAAGCAAAAACAGTGAGCCCAAAATAAATGATGGCAAAAGAGTGTGACCAGAAAGGATGAGGGGTAGAAGTCAGTGATCACTGAAACGGCAACAAAAATTTACTGGGGCTTTTCTTTGAGATTTTTCCTCCACACCCCCTTTGCAGGGGGGGATTGCCCCCACACCCCCCTCACTAAAATAACTAACTTTGAGGGGAAAGCAACTCAGGGAGGGGGTAAAGCCATAGGTCACCATTTCTGTGATTGTTGACTTGCACCCCTCGCCCTTTCTGGCCATGGTCTTTTGCCATCACTCATTTTGTGCTCGCTGTTTTTCCTTTGTCCAAATCATGGGATGCCCCTCTTTCAGGAGAATCATATTTACCATGTCTAATAGATAGTCTGATAATCCATTTAGGAGGTGCTATAGCATAATGGTTAAGAGCACTGAGCTGCAAACTTGGAGTCCTGGGTTTGAATCCCATCAGCTCCCACTTGCCTACTGTGTGACCCTAAGCAAGTCACTTAACTTCCTTGTGCTCCCAGGTTGCACCTGGAATTAAGCACTGGCTTAGTGTGCCTTTCCTAGTTAAACAATTTCCCTTTTCCCTAATAGATAATTTGTATAGATTTTTCTCATACCTGATGTTCTGTCCATTGGCTCCTCCTAATATAATTTTCTTATTGGTATGGAAATCAGGCCTGCTATCGGCAAATAAAACTCCTTGTTACCTTTGTTTGTGGGGGGGTAAAAGCTTATCAAATTATACGAGGTCTGACAATTATCTATATCTTGTAGGAGGGTGTGTCCTGGAACCACATCGACCAGTCATTTGACAGAGAAATTGATGTCTTGAAACAAACTATCCATCCCATCACATGTCAGCCCCATGTGACCAGCAAGATACCCCAGGAATCCGGACGAGTAGGGGAATTTTTATTAAAGGATACCTGAACAACATTTTGACAACAAACTATTCACAAACTAAAGGAAAGGCTGCTGAATTCATTAATGCTAAAACTACATTTATATAAGTTACCTAAATGTGGTTCCAAAGCATTTGAAAAATGTAAAATAGGCCTTCCATTTCAAAAAAACTGCCTGACCTGCTTCTTAAAATGGCCACCAAATGTGTTGAGTGATGACATCATCAGAGCCAAAGTCAGCGAGCTATATGGCGCTATATAGTTCCAACTAGTTAGTTTTTCCCTTTCTATAGAATTGTTTCACCAAAATGGTCCAAACCATGTGTATTATTTAGATCAATACGCATGTTAGGCTATGGTTTTGTTCATTTTGTTTACTTTAACATGCTGAAAACGTGTTTTAATCCAACTGGCTTTCTCTTTGGCAAACCACAGTGCAGTACAAATCTTGAATATTCTGGTGGCCTAGTGGTTATGGCAGATCCAGGACGTTACAATGGGGAGGTGGGGGGTTCTAGGAGTGCATGCATACTTGATATGCAATTCTTAACATTTTTATGAAACCTTTATATGTTCTGCTATTATCCTTTTCTAGTACATTTTGATTCAAATTACAACTGTAATCCATATTTTTGAACGTAAACATTTGTACAATCAATAAATCAGACTTCTTCAACAAAGTGAAATGCAGCAGCAGCAAGCGAGTACTTTACAATGGGGGGTAGAGCTGCACCCTTTACCTTCCCATAGGTCCACAACTTGTTTGTAGTAAAGTTCTTCTGTAGTCCAATGCCAGAGTTCATACTTTCTTGGAAATCAAAAATATGCTTGTCTTGCCTTCTTTTTCCATGGGAAATAATAATAATAAGAATGAGCATTTATATAGTGCTTTTCATACACATTGTATCCCAAAGTGCTTTACAAGCAATACTAGACTTGTCGTGAAGTGATCTGAATGTGCAGTGGCAGCCATTTCATACGTTAATATCCACACACAGCCTTGGACAATTGCACAAACTGGTTTTATGGGAAGGGGATTGTTGGCCAATACAATAGGGTCAGGTGGTGCTCATGGTGGCCACAGCCCCACGTCTTATTTCTCACAGTGATCTACTCAGATGTCTTCCCTTCTGTCTTACCCCTTCCCTGAATATAGCAGTACCTTGCAGGACTGGCTTTCTCAGTCCCCCTCTGGTATTCATACTTCACTACTCCTCATTACACCAACAACTGGTGAGCTCATCGCCCTTCTGCATCACGAATGCAGGTAGTAGAGTCCCCAGGTTTTTTGACGTATCAAAAATAAACAAATCTTTCCAGTAAGTCAGGCTGATAGCAACAGTGAACAAGGGGAAAGATGGGCTTCCTTTCCTTAAATGATCTAGGCTACCTTTGATTAAGCACTATTAAATGATGGGTGTGGACATCATTATGCACGTCATTTAATAGTGCTTAATCATAGGTGGATTAGATCTTATATGGGTAGGAAAGCATATGTTTCCCCTTGGGCCCTGCTGCTATCAGCCTGGCTTACCAGAAGATCATGTTTATTATTAATATGTAAAAATGACATGGGCGACTGTACTAACTGTATTTGTGATGCAGAAGGGTAGTGAGTTCACCCGCTTTTGATGTAGGGAGCAGAAGAGAATAATGAGTTCCAGAGAGGGACCGAAGAGGCCATTCCAGCAGAGTACAGCTATATTCAGGTTAGGGGAAGGCAGGAAGGGGGATGTTTAGCAGATCATTTTGAGATCTGAAATGAAGGGCTGCCAGAACCATGATCACTACCTGACTGTGAATGAGAGCAGCCAGTGATGACAAATGCTCAGAGTGGCAGGGCTGCACTTAAAGTGTTACTTGAATTCGGTGTAGGGAGATTACCCCTCAGGTGGGGGGTAGGGTGTTGATGTTTGTTAGGACAGTATTGAGGGAGTTGTGTATAGATCATTCAAGATTTAGAAGGGTGGTAGCCAACCAGCTCACATTGTGCAGTAGGGCACTAAAAAGTACTGGAGAAGATTTGCAGGGAACTGTCCTGCAGGGTTCTGCAAATCACAGGCAGAGGAGTAGACTGACACTGGAAGTCTGGTGGATTTGCTCAAGGCATTAGTATGCCTCTCCTGCTAATAATAGTGTTATCCATAGTAAGTACAGCCCTGAGGGCCTGAACAGCAGTTTTTCAGGTGAGTCCTGAGGCTTCTTGCTTGGCCCTCATCGAAGACCCAGTTGCTGGCTAATGAGGCGGGACAAAAACGCAACAGGGAAACTGTGCATACTGCCTTTACTGTGCAGAAGGGTGGTGCTCTACTCAATGTTTACTGTAAGAGCAGAAGTCAAACATTGAAAAAGTGGACTTCAGTGTGATTTGGGTGGTATTTATTAACAGTGGCAGCTGATGATCCATATCGGTGTAGGTATGCACAACTTTCTGAGGTATATGATTACAGTCTGAGGTGTGATAATTCTCTTCATGAGACCCCAAGCTCATATGCAGTCCCAGACAGTACTATCGACATGGTTTGGATGGTGGGGTGTTCAACAGAAGGCAGGCTAGGTGCAGGGGGTTCACTTGGAAAAAGAATACAAGAGAGGCTTTTTTTGTGGATTAACAAGAATGCATGAGCTTTGGAACTGGACCAGTACTGTACTGTGTGACCCTGAGCAAGTCATTTAACTTCCTTGTGCTGCCAGGCCACATCTGTAAACAAGGTTTCAGCATAGTGTGTCTCTCCGGGTTAACAAAGAAAAAAATTCAAGGCATCACATAACCACTAGATCATCAGGTATTTGAAGTGTTGTACTGTTCTGCAGTTTGCCAAAGAGAACGTCAGCTAGATTGCAAAACATTTTCAGCAACTTAAAGTAAATAAAATGAACAAAATCATAGCCTGACATGTGTACTGATCAAAATAATCCACATGTTAACATGTTGTGTTGATCATTCTGGTAAAACAATTCAAAACAGAGAGGGAAAGAAGAACTAGTTAACCTATAGGAATCTGTATTTGTCTCTGGCTTTGGCTCCAATGATGTTATCATGACTTATCACTTAACACAGTTGGCAGACATCTTAGAGAGAAGGCAAGGCTGTTTTTTGTAAGTGAAAGGCTGATGTTTACATTTTTCAAAAGCAATGAAACTGCATTTATGTTATTTACATAAAGGCAGATTTAGCATAAATGTAAACAGTAGCCTTTACTTTAACTCACAATGAAATCAGATTATGGAGTTTGCAGTTTTAAAAAACAGCTTGTTTGGGTACCCTTTAAGAAAATTGGATTTCATTACATGCCAATTACAAACAGACTATTATGAAACTTTACAGAATCATTAATACAAACGTAATCATGAAACAATATATTAACACCAGTGACTACAGTGTATCCATAAATGAGATACTTTTGACATTGAAAACTTGGACAAGTCATGCTTCATCAATTGTTGTAATGCTCTCTTTATATTACTTAATGCCTCAGTCTGGTGTAACCATTTCTGCTGCAGTACTCACATACTTCTGGCCTGCCAAATATAGTATCGGACTATTGCTAAAACAACATATATTGTCTCAGCATGATTCTTCCCGAATAATACTGAACTGGTACCACATAGTATTTCTGAATAATCCAACTGTAACAAATGAGGTTCTACCCACTCTTTTGCTAATAACCCCCAAAGCACCTGAGCATACCCGCTCTCCAAAAATAGCTGCTGCTGTGTTTCTATAATTTGTTGACAAGACTCCCTAGGACAATCTCTCTCAGATAGCTGCTTTTGTTTGTTGTTCCCTTTTACACTGAGTCTGCCATAATTTCCCAACCATAAACAGTCCCAAATATATGGTGGATTTCTAGGATTAGTGAGCGGTTTTAAAACCTGTACATCTTCCTGGACATAAGTCTCCACCACTCATTCACACTATTGGGTATAGCGCTGGAGGCACTAGGATCCATCGGGAGCAAACGTTTTGCTGGAGGGTCGGCGCCAGAGATGGCGCCGCGAGGCACGGTGCTGTGAGCCCTAGCTCGCACGGCAATGACTCTCTCGGCGTCGACCCTCCAACTGCCTCAGTTCCTTTTTTCCCGCCGTCGAGTGCGCTTCAGTGATGACGTCGCTCGCCTGTCGGGATTCAAACTTCAAACTGCAGCATAGTTTTCAGTTTTTATTATTTTTATAGTATTATCATGATTCAGTATCGCTTAAAGTTATTCTTATTTTTAAATTAAAACGATAAAGAAGTCTAGGCCTACTTTGACGAGAGTCGACCATAAGCAGGTCAGGTGACGGTAGGGAGACTTCGTATGAAAGCTGTTCAGTCAGTCGGGCTGGGTCCGGTCCGCTGCCTTCCCCGGAAGGGGGGTCTGACAACGGGCAGTCCAATGCCCAGGGGGATGGGTGGTCCCCGCGGATACATAAAGCCAAACGGTCGCATTCTCGGCACCGTTCGGCCTCGGGCTCTTCTTCTACCCGCGGTCTAAAAAGAGAAGGCATCACTCGAGTCGCCTCTGATACGCCTGCGCGGAGAAGCGCTCAGTTATCGGGTTAGTTGCCAGTCTCCTCCTTCGGAGTCGCCGGCAGCGGCTTCTGATGGCTGACGCCCTCGACATCGGAGTCCTACCCCGCCCGCAGGTAGGTCTTCAGATGAGCAGTTTCATCAGTGGGCCGCTCTTTTGGAGCAATGGGCTTGGAGGTTGGTTCGGCTACCTGGCTCGGTCACTCGTGGGCTCTCGGGCTCTCTGGGTGACGGGGTAGGGCGGTTGGAGTTTCCTGGTTGTGCGGCACCTTCTTCGGTGCCGGCGACCCCGTGCTTAGGTGTTCCCCCCCCTCACATGGCTGCGGTGCAGGGGGCCACACCGATGCCCTTATCTCCTGTCTCCTTTCCTTCAAAGCCTGTTTTTCGGTCTCTGGGAGTTCCTTCGGGGCTGTCTGGCCTCGCGGCGCCGTCCTCAGTGTCATCTGCAGTGCCACGCGTCTTCTTGGTGCCACCTGCAGTGCCGTGTGGCTGTGCAGTGCCGTCTGTGGCGCTGTGCGCTGCCACAGCGCTGTGCGGCTTCTCGGCGCCATTTTCGGTGCCGTGCGGTTCCTCGGCATCGTTCTCGGCGCCGTTCGCCTCCTCGGTGCTGGGGGGTCTCAGGGACTCCCCTTTTGTCTCTTTCCCTCCTTCCTCTTCTAGCTTTCATCCCTTTCCTGTCCATACAGTCCCTCCTGGACTGTCAGGAGATGATGTTGAGCCTGACCCAGACCTTCGGCTGGGTGATGAAGTGGACCAAACAGGATCTTTTATTGCTACAGAGCCTGTGGTTGAGGACCTGTCCTTTAAGTCTCTGTTGAAGAATCTGAGCTCCACTCTTTCTTTCCAGACTACAGACATCGATCCTGGGAAGCTTTTAAGACTCCAATATCTTCATGCTTCGGAGATCCCTACGGATTTGACTCCTCCGATTCAACCTTCCTTCGAGACGCTGTCACAAATGGTATGGAATAATCCTGCTCTTACCCCTTCGGTGGTTAAATCCATTGATAGGAAATACTCAGCTCCCAAAGATTGTCCTATCTTGGCATCCCAAGCCTTTGCGGATCCTATTGTAGTCCTGGCAGAAAATGACAAGGTAGTTCTTCCTCAAACTACTACAGCTCGACCTATCAACAAAGAGTCTCGTAAGATAGATACATTAGGTAAGAGAGTCTTTGCTGCATCCACTCTAAGTATGTGTATTGCCAGTTACCAGGGTTATTTTTCCCAGTATGAGTATATCCTGTGGCATTCTATCAAGCAAATGGTTGAGGCTCTTCCTGACTCGGACTCAAAGCCAGAGCTTCTTCAAACCATTACCAGAGGTATTGAATCTAATAACCAGCAGGTCAAAGCAGCCATGGATGCTTTCGACACTGCTTCTCATTCAACAGCTGCTGGTGTTTGTACTCGCCCGTCACTCCTGGCTGCGTGCCGGGTTTCACGAATGATGCGCAGGCAGCAGGTGATAAGCGTTGCCCTTATGGCTCTTATCTTTTCGGTCCTCAGGTAGAGCAAGCTCTAGAAGCTACACAAAAGACTAGGTGAGCCATTAAGCTGGCTTGACCCCCTCCTGCCCCTTCTCGAGGGCATGTCGGTAGACAGCAATTTCATAATTGTCAGTCCTTTCGGGGCAGAGGCAAAGGAAGTTTCCATAAGAACCAACCTGCCCAACCTCAAAAGAAGGCGCAACAGAAAGCGTAAGGGCCCAAAGCGCCCAGCGCTACCTTATGAGTTGCCGGCCCAAGTCCCATCTCAGCTGCCCGAGGTGGACTTTTCCTCTCCGGTGGGAGGTCGTCTGATGCACTTCTACAGCCAGTGGAAGTCCATAACCTCAGACAAATGGGTCCTTCAGATAATTCGCGAGGGGTATTCTCTCAATTTTCTGGAGACCCCTCCGGATCGTCCTCCCAAACGACAGCCCAGGCTGTCAACCCTTCGGTAAGACCTTCTCACCGCAGAGATTCAGGGCCTTCTAAACAACAGGGCAGTAGAAGTGGTGCCTCTGCATCAGCGAAACACAGGGTCCTACTCCCACTACTTTCTGGTTCCAAAGGAGTCCGGGGGTATGCGCCCCATTCTAGACCTCAGAAAGCTAAACAAATTTCTCCCCAAGGAGAAATTCAAAATTATTTCTCTGGGAACCCTGTTGCCCTTGCTTCATCAACATGACTGGCTAGCCTCCCTGGACATGCAGGATGCTTACCAGCACATTCCTATTCACCCGAGGCATCACAAATTCCTGAGGTTTGTGGCTCTGGGTCAACATTATCAGTTCAGAGTCCTGCCCTTTGGGCTATCCTCGGCGCCGCGAGTCTTTACAAAGTGTTGTGCAGTTCTCGCAGCGCATCTCAGGAAACTCGGTATCCAGGTGTTTCCCTACCTGGACGACTGGCTCCTAGCAAGCCCTTCCAGACAAGGGACTCTGGACACCATACAGATGGTCTCCCACCTTCTTACGTCCATGGGAGTTCTGCTGAACCTCAAAAAGTTTCAGTTGCAGCCCTCCCAGAGACTCCTTTTCATAGGGACTCTTCTGGACACCTCTTGTGCGAAAGCTTTCCTTCCAGAGGACAGAAGGAATGATATCCTTCAGATGGCTCGTTACATTGGAGAGAACAGATCAGTTACAGCTCTCTCAATGCAACGTATGTTAGGCCTCATGGCATCCTCAGTGTTCACTGTACCCCTAGCACAGCTGCACATGAGAACCACTCAATGGATGCTCAGTGCTCAGTGGTCTCCAACCACTCACCTGCAGTCTTATCCCATCAAGGTGACAGAACCCTTACAGAGGTCTCTCACCTGGTGGTCTCAGGAGAGCAATCTCCTGGAGGGATTTCCCTTTGCTCCTCTGGATCATCAGATCTCCATTACCACGGACGCATCGCTAATGGGGTGGGGAGCTCACTGTTGCGCTCTCCACACTCAAGGGGTGTGGACTCAACTCAAGTCCCAGCTTCACATAAATCTCCTAGAGATGAGAGCCATCCTTTATGCGGTCCGAGCGTTGAAGGACATTCTCTGTCACAAGACCATTCTCCTTCAAACGGACAACAAAGCAGTGATGTACTACATCAACAAGCAGGGCAGTGCTCACTCTTACCCCTTATGCAGGGAAGCGATGAGGGTGTGGGAATGGTGCCTGGAACACAAAGCTCTAATTCAAGCGGTTTACCTGCCAGGTGTACAAAATGACTTGGCAGACCGTCTCAGCAGAACAGAAGCAGATCCTCACGAGTGGTCTCTCGACTCAGTCATAGTTCAGTCACTATTCGAAGAGTGGGGAACTCCAGACCAGGACCTTTTTGCATCCCCACTCAACGCAAAACTGCCTCTCTTCTGCTCCAGAATTTCAGGGCCTGGCATTTTCTGTCAGGATGCGTTCAGGCTGCAGTGGACAAAACGCTTTCTATCGCCTTTCCAGCTTCCTCTAATTCGAGAGTACTCCTCAAGTTGAGTCTCAGGGGACCAAGATGATTCTCATTGCTCCTTTTGGCCTCGACAACTCTGGTTTCCACTACTCAACAATATGTTGGCAGTTCCTCCGAGACCACTCCCCTCGCAGGTGAACCTGTTGACTCAGGGTCCCGTGGTCCATCCCAACCTGAGATCGCTTCACCTTCACGCTTGGCTCCTGAAGAGGTAGAAGTGAACCGGTTCAATGTCTCTTGAAGAATTTCAGACATTCTTCTGGCTGCTCGGAAGCCAGCCACTCGGAAAACTTACACATCTAAGTGGAGGCGTTTTTCGCTCTGGTCATAAAATCCTCTTTGAATCCTTTTTCTGTCCACCAGACAAGGTTTTAGAGTACCTTTGGACCTTTCAAATTCAGGTCTTCAGTACTCTATAGTCAAAGTTCACCTTAGTGCCATTTCAGCGTATCATGAGCGGTCTCTTCTTTGTCTCTGGCTCCAGTTACCTATGGTTAGAGATTTCTTAAAGGAATTCTGCATACCAGACCTCCTATAAGATGTCCAGTTGCAGCCTGGGACATTAACCTTGTGCTAGACATGCTCACTCGGAAACCTTTCGAACCTCTGGCTACCTGTGAGCTAAAATTTCTCACCTGGAAGACTGCCTTCTTAGTGGCCATTACCTCAGCCCGTAGGGTCTCTGAGATGCATGCCTTGGTCACAGACCCTCCGTATACTGTGTTCCATAAGGACAAAGTAGTTCTTCGTACTCATCCTAAATTTCTTCCCAAGGTTGTGTCAGAATTTTATCTAAACCAACTTTTGGTCCTTCCTCTTACTTTCTGAACTTCCAAAATGAAGGAGAACGTTCTCTTCATTCTTTGGATGTTAGAGAAGGCTAACGTTTCTATCTCGATAGAACTAAGAATTTTCATAGGCCCAACAACTTTAGTTTCCTTCAGTGAGATCCGGCTGGGTCAGCCTATCGCTATCAGATGTATCTCATCATGGCTAGTGCCATGTCTTGACACTGCTATTCCATGGCACAGGTTAAATTGGAAGGGTAGGGTCTCGCTCACTCTACCAAGGCGGTCGCGGCATCCCTAGTGGAAGTGCATTAGCGTGCCTATTGCAGACATCTGCAATACATACCTGAGCTCAGTGCATACTCGTTAAACATTATGCACTGGATGTTCATGCCAGGCGACATTCCACCTTGGCAGAACTATCCTTAATGGACTCCTGTCCTAAAGCGTGAGCTCTTGGTCTATCCTGCCACCCTCTCCGAGGATTATTAGCTCGGTACTCTCCAATAAGTGTGAATGAGTGGTGGAGACTTATGTCCAGGAAGATATGAAAATGCGTACCTACCGTAATTCTTGATCTTCGTGGACGAGTCTCCACCCACTCATTCGCCCACCCTCCATCCCGAGCTCACCACTGTGTTGGTCTTCACTCCCTCAAATCTTTAGGCGTGAAGAACTTCTTTGTTGACCCTTCTTACGGGTGGCCGGACTATCTTATGTCGGGTCTAAGGTAGGTTATCTTTAGTTTAGTTCGCTGCACCTCCTTGGTAAAAAAGGTACTGGGGGCGGTTGGAGGGTCGGCGCGAGAGTCATTGCCTTGACTGGGAGCTCGCTTGACTTTACGTCTCATAGCCATCTCTGGCGCCGACCCTCCAGCAAAAAGTTTGCTCCCGATGGGTCCTAGTGCCTCCGGCGCTATACCCAATAGTGTGAATGATTGGTGGAGACTCGTCCAAGAAGATCAAGAATTACGGTAGGTACGTAATTTTCATTTTCTGCTGGTCAGTGCACTGCAGAAATTCTACTGAATTCTGCCCTTGAGCCAATAAAATACTTTTGTAAATCATTTTCCTATCCGAGATAAGTATACTCTGAGGTGTCAAACCCCATTTTAAGGCCCATTGTATACTTTCTATGACATATTCTGGTAAAGGCATCATTTCCCCAATAATCTGGGTTTATACTGTTACCATGGAGAGAGAGTCAGAGAAATCCAAATCTTTAACCATGGTTTCCAGACTCTACCCCCTGGCCTAAAACTTTGTTCAAAATTGTAACTATAAAAAATACTATAAAACAAGGCCACTGGATTGACCATCTCAACTTCCCCTTCTGCAATAGGTTTGTAAGTGAACATTCTCTTAGCAGGGTTTAACCAGGATCCCCCAAAACCTTGAAAAAATACACTGTAGAGACGGGCCTTAATTTCTTGGGGGGGGGGGGGATAAATGTAACTTATGTTTCAATCAGCCATACTCTCTTCCAATTCCCAATAGATTTGTTCTGCCATCTAGCAATAACCCTGTCAGCCCGGGATAAGCCCAGTTCCCAATTAAGTACTTGGGAATTCTGATGACCAAAAGTATCCCCTAATGTTTTTATAGGATCCCTAGCAATACTAATACCCCCTACTGTCTCAGATGTTGGGACAGGGGTCTGGCCTAGAGGTACCTCCCAACTCTTATCTATATTAATCTTGGACCCTGACAGAGTAGAATAAATCTGTATAATATCTAGCAATGCCTTCTCATTAGTACCACTACTTAGGGTGAGTACCATATCATCTGCGTAGGCTAAGATTTTCACAGTCGGGGTGCCGCCATGTGCAACCCCAAGTTCTACTATTCCCTGCTCCTGCATGCATAGCCTAATGAATATGCTGATACTGAATACATACAAGAGAGGGCTCAGAGAGCAGCCCTGACATACTCCCCTCTGAACCCCAATCTTTCCCCCATACCGCCCATTCACATTAGGTATTATAGACACATTTTTATACATTAATTTAACCCATGTCAGAAATCTACTCGGTAACCCAAAAGCCTCCAGGGCAGAAAATAAAAAGTCATGAGATAACCTATCAAAAGCCTTCTCCTGGTCCATGCCCACAACCCACCCTGATAGCTTGTCTAACTCCCCTTGATAAAACATCTCCCGTAGTATAATAAGGTTGTCATACTGCTCTCTTCCAGGCACAGCACAGGTTTGTGCCTCACTGATTAAGTATGATGCCACCTTAGTAAGTTTGGCTAGTAATAGCTTGGCTAAGATTTTGATGTCTGTATTTAAAAGACTCAATGATCTCCAATTATTTACATCAGAAGTGGGCCCTTCTTTATGCAGTAAACACTAAAATTTCTTCCTACATTGAGGGTGCTAGCCTATCTTCTTTCAGCATATACTGTAGTTGAACAGAATGGCCAAGGCTGCTGCCAATGTTTCCCTAAACTGCTTATAAAATTCAACGCCAAGCCCGTCTGAGCCAGGAGCAGAATCAGCTTTTATCTCCTCAATAGAGTGAAATACTTTGGCTTCCGTAATATCTTGAATTAAGAGATTAATATCTTCTTGTGCTTACTTGTGGTAGATGTAGTCCCTGTAAAGTACTGTTTACCTTCTTACTCTGTGGATGTTCTCCGAACAGTTTGTTAACCTGATTTTGAACAATATTCAAAAGTCCTTGAGGTGAGGAGATTGTCTGCTGCAGGTATAAGAAATTCTATAAGAATTCTTGATTCTACCCTGTCCTTTTAATCCTTGTATGGATCAATGCAGCCTTTGGTGCCTTGTATCCCAAACCTTGCCTCTTGTCCAAGTGACTGTGCCCTGTCATACCAAAGTTTCTGCATCTGTTTCCGAATTAGTTGAATTTGAGAGCCATAATCCCTCGAGGTGGTTTCTGTTAATGATATTAAGTGCTGCAATTGTTGTCTAAGGTGCAAGTATCGCAAATAATTCTTATTGTTCTCCTGATTTGCTTTTTTTTTAAACAGCTCCTGCCAGGATGTTTTTGTGTCCTCCCACCAGGCCACCAGATCCTGATAACAATCAGCAACTGGCAATCTGGCAGTCCAATTCTGTTGCCATAAATTCTGTTTTTTAGAGTCGGATAATAGAGATTCACTCCATTTGTTCTTTTTGCACCTTGGCGTATCCTGCCATGTAATTCGTGTGCACACAGCCACATGATCTGAAAACTCACAAGCTTGAGTTCTACTGTTTAATATAGGTAATACTTTAGACACAAATATAAAATCTATCCGTGTTTGAAGTTTCCCTCTAAAAAAGGTAAAACCTCCAGTCAGGTGAAGACACCTACAGGAGTCTTTTAAAGCTGCATTTGTAAGATTTTGATGTATAGCAGCTGAGTCACAAAATATTTTAATAATTTGTAACCCTCTATCTGTCTGATGCAGACTACAACTAAAGTCCCCAATCCAAAGAACTAACTGGGATGCATGCAAAAAGGGTTGGATATCCCTAAAGAGTGCTGCTCTAAGTGCGTTAGTCTGATGGCCGTAAGTGGCTATTAGACAAAACCTGTCTCTGTAGTATGAAATGTCTAAAAGCAATGCCCAACCTGGACAGAGATCCACTATCCTTGTGACTTGCAGCGTAGCATTAGTGAGAAGTACTCCCACTCCATCACACATCTTAACTCCAGTGGACCAGAAAGAAGGACCCAAGGACCAGGCCTGGGAGAACCATTGAAGCTCACCATTTGTTTTAAGCCTGGTGTCCAGTACACAGGTAATATCACTAGCAGCATCCTGTAGGGTTAACACTGTTCCAGCCAACTTCTTATCCCCTTTATACTATTGACATTAATTGATGTGAGAGTTAGCTGTTCTGCTGAATAGTTGGGACTTCTGATTTATATTTGTTTTTAAGGGGTCTTTATTTTCTGCCTCTGTCTAGTCTGCTTTGCTATTAAATCTGACCCTCCCCCCTCCTCTGTGTCAGTATAGGAAATGACTGAGGAGGTATCCATACCCTCTCCCTCTGAATCTCCATCCTAAGACACCAGGGCATCAAAAGTATTCCCTCTCTTCCAAGAGCTAGGGGAGGATGCTATATTCGATCTCCCTACTTTCCTGGAGACCACCTTCCCTAGTCAGGTTCTTTTTGTTTGTGTCACTATTTTCAAGGCCACATCAACCGGGGGCATATCAACCACAGGCCTTACTTCAGTTTCTGTAAGCGGGGAAGGAGGCCTGATCAGGTTAGTTGTTAAAAGTAGGGGGTATCTCGAACAGGGGCTGCACTCGCAATGTTATCATTTCCTTGGGGCTCAGGAGATGTATTCCATCTTAGGGTATCTAGCCCTATTCCCATATTCTGCTCCGCAACTCTCTTAGCTGGCTGCTGTTGTGCGATATTGATTAACCCATCATGTGAGGGACAATCATCACGGTTATGCGAGGCCCAAGGACAGCGACCATATGAATGTCCTGTTTGTTTACACAGATTACATTTGAACACATTTAGGTATTTACCTGAAGAATACCCAAACTCAAGACAATGGCTGCATTTAACCTAGTCACATGCTGAACTTAAATGAGGTCTGGCCCCACACTTAAAGCGAGACCTAGGCTGGCCTACATAAAATATTGAATCTTGATCCTTACCCAGGTAAAATGTACTTGGGAGATGTACTGGGCTTGAGTTAGTGGTAACTGAAAGGTGCATGCCTGTAGTTCTGTGGGGGAAGAGCTCCTCCCCTACACCTTACTTAAGCCTTCAGGCTCCACAGCTCTGCTTAGAGCGAGTCGCACTTGCTGTGCTCACTCCATGCCGCGTGCTGGGGCTGGCTACTTCCTCAGTTCTGTACCCCCTTCCCTGTGCTCTGTGCCTTCCTCTGCTGCCTTCTTCCTCTTGTTTGTTCCCCCTGCCCTCCCTTTCCATTCGTTCTTTACCTTTTCTTGGAGTTTTTCTGCCTCACCTCCAGCTCTGCAGCAATGCAGTTCATGCCGCTTTTATTTTGCTCACTTTCTGCTCCATCTGTGGACCTCCTCTAATACGGTGTCCTGCACTCCTCCACCTTACTACTGGACAGTGACTTGTGCATCTGGTACAACAACCTGTGAAGTCCAAAAACCTGTGTACTGCAGCATCTGAGTGCAATATCTTTGCAACGAAAGGTAGAACAATTTCAACCACTCCATTCCATTCCTGCGGGTGCTGTTAGCTCCGAGGCTGTTCTGGCAGCCACACATTCTTATTCTAGTGTGCCTGCTTCCATGGACTCCCTCTTGGATTCACTGCTGACTGCGGTATGCTGCACAGCTGACTTATTTTGCCTACGTTATTGCACACTCTCTTCCGCTGGGACCTTCCTCGCAGCTGTCCGCTGCCACCGCCTGTTGGGCTTCCCTTTCCTCCGTTGCTGCACCGCTACTACTGGGCTACCTCTTCGGTAGCCACAGCCCTGCTGCAGGAGCCATATGTTTCCCTCCTCTTAGGCTGCATTTCCTAGTTGCCACCCTCACTTTCAGCCTTTGTGTTTGCTGCCGCAGGTCCTGCCTGGA
This sequence comes from Neoceratodus forsteri, assembly GCA_016271365.2. Lineage (NCBI taxonomy): Eukaryota > Metazoa > Chordata > Ceratodontiformes > Ceratodontidae > Neoceratodus > Neoceratodus forsteri. The sequence goes on from CM028132.1 coordinate 1,357,334,792, forward strand.
ACCTTTGCTGCTGCTGCCTTTTGGGGAATTCCTTGCCTTGGCTACTCCTGCACTCATGCTCTGCTACTACTTCTGCCTATATGCTGCCATTCAGGACACTGCACTTCTAGACTACAGTTTTATATCCTGCCTATAGCACTGGCTGCTGAATCCTATGCTGGCCTGCAACTGCCTTGGGATGGATCTCTGGTTTTTGACAGCCGTTCCGTTTAGCATTCCCTGTCTCCTCTCATGCTGTATTCCAAGCTATTGTAGTGGTAGACTCTTCTTCCCTTAGCAGCCAACACTGCCATCCCCTTGGGTTCAGCCTCTGGGATGCCTACAGTGCTCGGCAGCCCTCCGTGGCAGCACCCTCGTCCTACTAACCTACGTGGTGACTAGCTTGACTCTGTCCCCTTCCCATCTGACCTATATGGGGTCTGGCCATACTGCTGGCCACACGGGGGTTTCACCTGGCAAGCATTCCTGCTCTTTGCTGCCCAGCACAATAGTTTGCAGTCTTGTTAAACTTTGTGGGGTCTAGCTGCCGCTCTACTCATTCCATCAGCTGACCTACGTGTGGTCCAGCCGCACATTCTACACTTCGTATGGGCCTAGCTTCCATTCACTTCCCTTGGATGCTTCCTTTCAGGATGCTTCAATTCATTTGGATCTACTACCACTCTTAATTCCTGCCATGATTCTCAGCTGAGTTCTATTCCATTGTGCCTTCCTATATCATGGCTTAGTCTCGAACCTAACCTATTTCAGTGCCATATGGCTATTAACTGTGGTTCACGTTGCCAGCTCATCCGCCTTCATCTCTCTCTCTCTCTCTCTGCATTCTGCCATCCTTGATCATCAGGATTTCATTTCTGCAAGACCATTGCTGCCTTCATTTCGGAGCCTGGGGTTTGACTATTGTTGTTGCTTTGTTCTGTGCTGCTCTCTGCTGGTCCTCTTATTGACACTTCCCGACCTACGTGCAGGTCCAGGCTTACCTACAAACTCATTGTTCTTTGTTTACATAAGTCATCACTTCATGCCTACTGCTCTCCTGGCTTTGATCTCTGGAATTTTGCTAACTCTGGACTAGGGTTGTCAGAACTAGTTCGGTAAAGATTCGAACCCTCCTCGAACCCTGGTGTTCGAGTTCTAACTAAGAACTCGAACACTGAACAGTTCGCAAAGGTTAGAATCACCGCTGTGAACGGGCGTGGGGGTCGGTAGGCAACGCGAGCAGCGGGATCTGTGGGGTGACTAAAGAGATGCGCCACGAGGAGGACGCCATTTGACTGAGGATCATCGAGAGAGAGGCAGCAGCAGCAGGCAGCACCAGCAGCCCACTAAACTGTACAAAGCGGTTAGCGCGTCCGCTACTTTGTCCAGCAGTCGTGGCCAACTTCTTCTCCTGTGGACCAGGCGAGAACAAGAAAAAAGCTAAAAATTGGGGGGAACTGGGAGGCGGGAGTGGGAGTACTAGGGGCGGTTCAGGACAGAAGGAGGAAATCGGGACTGGGAGGATTAATCAAGATTGGGGAGTGGGGGAATAGGGGGATTGATGAGAGACCAATATCAGGAGGAGGACTGGAGGAGGACTCGGAGAGAAAAGAACCTTTGTGAAGTGTGATTATTTGAAACTGCAGCACACTGCACACTCAGCAGCTGCCAGCAACAAGCATACAGGGGGCAAAAAAAGGCAAATAAATCTGATAAATCTAAACAAGTCTGAACCTAGTGTGTGTCTGAAGACCAGTGTGTGCTCTTGACTGCACTGTACTGTACCCTACCCAGTGTGTGTTACAGAGAAGCCCAGTAGCCAGTTGTGTGGTGGCATTAACCTTACATGACAGAAATGTAGGGGGGCAAAAAAAGGCAAATAAATCTTTCTGAAGTTTCTGAACCCTAGTGTGTGTGTGTGTGTCACAGAGAGAAGCCCAGTGTGTGCATACTGTACCCTACCCAGTGTGTGTTACAGAGAGAAGCCCAGTGGCCAGTTGTGTGGTGGCATTAACCTTACATGACAGAAACGTAGGGGGGCAAAAAAAGGCAAATAAATCTTTCTGAACCCTAGTAGTGTGTGTGTGGCATTAACCTTACATGACAGAAACATAGAAATATAATTCTCATTCCCTGGTTTGCGTATGTGACTCCGTCTCCTGTGGTCGGTCAGCCCATGACCCTGCTGCTGTGTGCCCTTTGACTGCACTGTACCTACCAGTGTGTGTGTTACGAGAGAAGCCCAGTGGCCAGTTGTGTGAGTGGCATTAACCTTACGGCAGAAGCAGTAAATATAATTCTCATTCCCTGGTTTTGCGTATGTGACTCCGTCTCCTGTGGTCAGTCAGCCCATCACCCTGCTGCTGTGTGCCCTTGGACTGCACTGTACCCTACCCAGTGTGTGTGTACGAGAGAAGCCCAGTGGCCAGTTGTGTGGTGGCATTAACCTTACATGACAGAAACGTAGGGGGCAAAAAGGCAAATAAATCTTTCTGAACCCTAGTGTGTGTGTGTGGCATTAACCTTACATGACAGAAACGTAGAAATGTAATTCTCATTCCCTGGTTTGCGTATGTGACTTCGTCTCCTGTGGTCAGTCAGCCCATCACCCTGCTGCTGTGTGCCCTTTGACTGCACTGTACCCTACCCAGTGTGTGTGTTACCGAGAGAAGCCCAGTGGCCAGTTGTGTGGTGGCATTAACCTTACATGACAGAAACATAGGGGGGCAAAAAAAGGCAAATAAATCTTTCTGAACCCTAGTGTGTGTGTGTGTCACAGAGAGAAGCCCAGTGTGTGCGTACTGTACCCTACCCAGTGTGTGTGTTACAGAGAGAAGCCCAGTGGCCAGTTGTGTGGTTGCATTAACCTTACATGACAGAAATGTAGAAATATAATTCTCATTCCCTGGTTTGCGTATGTGACTCCGTCTCCTGTGGTCGGTCAGCCCATCACCCTGCTGCTGTGTGCCCTTTGACTGCACTGTACCCTTCTCAGTGTGTGTGTTAACGAGAGAAGCCCAGTGGCCAGTTGTGTGGTGGCATTAACCTTACATGACAGAAACGTAGAAATATAATTCTCATTCCCTGGTTTGCGTATGTGACTCCGTCTCCAGTGGTCGGTCAGCCCATCACCCTGCTGCTGTATGCCCTTTGACTGCACTGTACCCTACCCAGTGTGTGTGTTACCGAGAGAAGCCCAGTGGCCAGTTGTGTGGTGGCATTAACCTTACATGACAGAAACGTAGAAATATAATTCTCATTCCCTGGTTTGCGTATGTGACTCCGTCTCCTGTGGTCGGTCAGCCCATCACCCTGCTGCTGTGTGCCCTTTGATTGCTATGTGTATGCCTATGCCCAGCAGCCCAATCATTCTGTAAGCCTTGAACCTGGGATCCTTTAGTTGCAAACTGTCATATTCTTCAATTACTTTCAGTCCACGTATCACAGTGTCACACAACCAAAATAACATTTTGGAGTTGTAGCCAGCGATTACAGATCACATTGCTTTGTTACACAGGAATTGTTTGGGTGTTGGTGTGTTCACTGCAGTATACTGGACTGGTAGTACTAGTACTTACTGTCTGTTATGGCTGACACCAACATAGATGAAGCATATAGTGCTGGTGTTGGAGCAGGTGTTGGTGGTAGTGGTAATCCTGGTGCTACAGAAATAACAAAATGTTTCACGTGATAAAATTTCAACAAACAGCAAGAGCAACAGTGAAGTGTGGTAAAGGGGACCTTTTAAGAAAACCTGTACAGCTGCTGGGGTCACACGGAGAGCACCATAAGGTATGCCATTCATGCCGTTAAGATCCCTGTGACTAGCAGCACTAATGCAAGTGACAGTGAGTCCTCTCTGACTCAGACAGTAGCTCTTTGTCTCAGTCCCACACTGTTGTGTCTCGTGACAAATCATTACTTCCTCAACAAAGTGAAATGAGCAAGTCTGCTGACAATGAATCAGGTAGTGCACTTGCAAATACATCCAGCACTGTTGGCAATGAAAAGGACATATCCATTGAATCCACCACTTCTGTGTTGGCCAGCAATGAAAATCCATCAGAGTCTTCTGTCCACTCTTCTAGCACCAAGGAGCATGTCCCAGGTTCTGTTAGGACAGGTGAAAAGACACAAACAGTCTTTAGCTATCTTCCTAGCACTCGAACAAAATCTGTCACATCTGAGGTATGGAATTATTTCTCAGTCAGTAAAACTGATCCATGCAGAGCAATTTGTTCCCTGTGTAAACAGAGTGTAAGCCGTGGTAAAGTTGTGTCATGCCTTGGCACTACAGCTCTTAAACGCCATCTGAAAAAGCATTCGGTTTTGCTTGATCATCCAAAACCAAAACCCATGTCCTCCATCTTCCAGACCGCCCGTGAGAAGGGTCAGGATCAGGAATCTGAAATGGATACTGAATTGTCTGAACTTGATGCGGGCAGAACCACTGCCAGCCCTAGGATCACTGTTACCACCAATGCCAGCACCATTAGTACCAGTTGCACATCCAGTGATGGCACTGAATGTATAAGTCCTAGTCCACCATCTCTGCGTCCATCTGCCCATCGAAGCACGGTATATAATAAACCAGCAGGGACATGTTGCAAACAGCTAACACTGTCTCAGGCATTTGAAAGGAAGAATACCTTTACTAGAAATCATCCAAAGACCCTTCATCTTAATCACCGAATTGGTGAACTGTTAGCGGAGCCCTTCTCCCATACTCTTTGGTAGATCATGAGGGATTTAGGGAGCTCATGACATTAGCGAAACCTCGTTACAATGTTCCTCATTGAAGGTACTTTTCCTATGTTGAAATACCAAACATTTATCAGGCTTTAAAAGCGACAGTGATGCTTAGCACTTAAAACTGCAGAGGTGGGGTTATTCATGTCACAACAGATATGTGGACCAGCACTCAAAACATAGATTACATGTCCCTTACCGCTCATTGGGTCACGTTTTCTTGTGCTTCTTCAAAACAAAGACACCCCAAAGGATGACGCTGCTGCATATAAAAGTTTGGGCAAAGTCATACTGCTGCAAACATCTTGCAGGAACTAAATGACCTCCTTGAAGAATGGGTTTATTATCACCGGTCTAAAATGTGGCTTCGTAGTAAGTGACAATGGAGCCAACATCTTAAAAGCAATACAGGATGGAGGATTTCTGCATGCTTCTTGCTTTGCACATTGCTTACACTTAATTGTCACGGGATTTCTAATACATGAAACACAAGTGGATGGTATGATTGCTGTTTGCAAAAATTGTGACTCACTTTTCACATTCAACCAAGGCAATAAGGACATTGACCGAACTGCAAAAAACACAAGCTGCCCCAGCAAAAGCTGATTCAAAATGTTTCCACTCGTTGGAACTCAACGCTTTATAGCTGCAGCGCCTCTTGGAGCAAAAAGCAAGCTGTACATGAGTACTGCTCCAGTTACATTATTGGAGATGGCATTATGCTGTCTGTGCTGCAGTGGAAATTAATGGAGACAGTGTGCTGTATCCTAGCTCCTTAGAGACAGCTACAGGGACATGTCTTCTGAAGGTGCATCTGTGAGTCAGGTTATCCCACTCATAATGCTCATTTCACATCATCTTAGTGTTCTAAATCTACAAATAGAAAAAGACAGATCTGAAGCGCAGAACAACATGTCGCCTATATCTTGGGAATCTCGTAAAGAGAATGAGCGGCGCTTCAAAACCAATGACAAATTAGTTGCAATGACGAAATCAGACACTACATCCTTGCAACTCTCTTAGATCCCAGGTTCAAGGCTATACATCTTCCAAAACAGATGATATAGAGCAGTACAAATGTATATTGCTAGATGAGCTGCAGCACTCACAGGAGTCAAACACAGACACGCACAGTACCATCAGGTTGTCATCACCACAACATGCAGGTTCATCTTCACAAAGGGATACAGAACTGGAAAAGTCACCAAACATTAACAGTAGTTGTTCCACAACTGCCACTTCTTCAGCCCTTAGTAGCAAAAGCTAAATCTGTGGCAAAACCTTTCCCAAATTGCTGCCATACCAGCTGCTTCTGCTGATTCCTGTTCTGAGCGGTCTCTGTCCAACATGGTAGACAGTTACCTGCAAGAACTGCCTATTCCTATTGATGCATGCCCTTTTGAATACTGGAGATCAAAAAAGTCAATTTGGACAGAGCTGTATGATGAAGCCTGTAAATATCTTGGTTGTCCTGCAACAAGTGTCTCTTCAGAACGCATGTGTAGTACAGCTGGCAATATTGTGACAGACACCAGAAATAGGTTGCTGCCAGAAAATGTACACACATTAACTTTTATTAAAGTTAATAAGTCAAGATTTTCGTATCCCTACAAGAGTATACAAACTGATCCTGAAGTGATTGATGTTGTGGATGTTGATGGTGATGATGACAACTCAGATGGTGGTTGCTGGTAAAAATACTGTGTGGGAATGAGTCTCTCTGCACCAAAAGGAAACTTTTACAGACTGTGATGACTTTGGTTGTCGTCTCTCTCCTTTCTCGATCTACTATCTTGGACTATATACCCCAAAACTTTCCACCATTTCATGGCAAACTGCTTTGTAGCTAGGGGTCTAAACTAAAGTCAACAAGTTTTATATACAGGTAATTTTAACATCAGTGGAACAAGCCCAAATTGGCATAAAAGGGACACTGTCACGTCAATCCTTTCTGTATCATATTATTTATAGTTAAAGTGCAAACATATATTTTGGATTTACCTTCTGTGACTTTGTGGTGCATCAGCATGGGCTGGGACAGGAGGCGGTCTATTTTCAATTTTAAAGAGGACAAAACAATGAGTTCTAATTGGTAGCTGTTTTTATTATTTTTCAATTACAGAAATGTTAGCCATAAGCGAAAAATGGATGCTAGTACATGGGTGAGGGTTGTGGGTTGGTTTTAACATGGGTGTAAGGGTGGCATGGGTGCTACTGCACAGATGAGGTAGTGGAAGAAAAGTGGAATGGGTGATGGGGTGAAAGGTGGGTGTTGTTTTAATTCTTTCATTTACAGATTAAGTGATCAGCTGGGATGGTGAGAAAAAAATGATGACAGACCAGACCTACTGTACACATAATATATATTCTTATTAAATACATTTGCAAACTGTTGCCACCTAGCACAACTGTCCTGTCCCCTTTAAAAAGAATAAAGGAATCAGAAATAAAAGAAAATCTGCATCAGCAGTTTTCACAGAATGTGACGTATCATAGTGTTTTTGCTTTATAAGTAGTGATAATTTGATACATAATGGGGTTGACAGGCGCTGTCCTTAAACATCACATGCCAACTGCTGCAGCTACATAAATGTTCCTTAGTATGTGGTGAGGAAACCACTGTTTTTATTTATGTGACTGAAATACAAATTTTATTGAAGTATCAGCTGCAAAAATGCATCATCTTAAATTTTTGTATTTATTACTTCAATTTGCCAACAAAATGTTGGTATATGTATGCATTACCTTAGAAAATTGCATGCATTTTGCCAGCAACAATGACTGGCATATTTTTATTAAGAACAAAAGAACTGCTTTCCAACACTTCAAAATATACTGTATTGTGCGTTTTAACTGATAGCATCACAGTACAGAAGCAGCCATGCAGGACAAAATAGTTTAAACAGACAAAAGGACCTTTTGTCTGTTTAAATATTTAATCTGCATAACGTTCTGTCTATCTATTCAATACTGACAACTGTTCTTGCAATCGTAAATGATCTGTTCTATGATCTCAACTTTTCACAGGCACAACTTAGGATTGGAGCAGCCTTCTTGTGGTTTCTGCAAATATTTTTTTATTCCAATGTCTTGACTGAATATGTTATGACATAATATGTTTTGTAACAGTTCCACATGTTGCTGCTGTAGTACTTGGCTTGACTTTGTTATAAAAGCTTTCTTTTAAACATAGCAACTTTTGATTCACTCATTTAAAACAGAAAGCAGCAAATAGCTGAAATTAGGTAATATCAGTTATTTTTCTCCTAATTCATGACAATGAGTATATATAGCTGAGTACATAAATGGCTAATGTGCCTCTTTCTTTCACTAAGGAACTATGATGCAGCTGCAGCAGGGAAAACTTATAACATATGGGCAGGTGGGTGGGCCTGTTACGTATTAAGTTGCTGACTTTAGCAAACAGAAGAAACTATAGATAAACCTGTTGTATTCCTATCAATGTCACACAAGATAATTTCTCTCCCCCTTATTTTCAACAGTTTTTCCTTTACATGTATTTTATTACTATCTTCGTTACTGGCAGCACAATAAAAAAATAGGGTTCGAGTTCTAAAACGTTCTAAAAAAGATTAGAACACTAGAACTTTTTCAAAAGTTCTAGACTAGAACTAGAACCCAGAACTTCAGAGGGTTCTGACAACCCTACTCTGGACTGCTTTCAACCTTGCAAGTTCTGGCTCTCACCGCCTATGTCAATCTCGGCACATCGTTGCTCATTCAGCTGCTCGCCTGCGTTTGCTCCTACTTTACACCTGCTTCGCCCCCACATGGGGGCCTGGAGGTTCCACTAGTACTACTCTGCACCTGCCTCATCCAGCATCGGGGCCTGGAGGTTCGCACATTCTACTCTACGTCTGCCTTGCCCGCCGTCAAGTCCTGGAACTTCGAAAATATCTACTCTCTGCCTACCTCGCCCAGCTTCAAGGTCTGGAGGTTCCACTAAGTCTACCCTAGGCCTACTTCACCCAGCTCGGGGCATGGAGGTTCTGTATCTTTCCACTACCAGCTTGCCGGATGGATTGGAGGTTTTCTGGGCTTTCAGGCCTACTGTCTACTTATTGCTTTGCCATTCCTGACCAGGGTTCATTTGCTCCTCCTTTTCAACTTCACAGCTTGCATCCAGCTTGCTCGCCTTCAGACTATATCCTTTCATGAGCTTGCATATCTGAACTCAGACCTACCTTCAAGATCGATTCTGCATTAACTTGGATTTCACTACCTTCTCCATACTTTGCTCTGGACATCACCATTTCTGACGATTTGCACAGGATCTGCTACCGTCTGCTTCACTGGCCATTCAAAGTCCACTGGATTCCGTTATTGGGGTTTCAGACTAGCTGATATATATATAATTAATATATATATATATATTGCTCTTTTAGGATTACTTTCCTTTAGTATGCCCAGAAGGACGGGCAGGTCAGTAGCCATGGGTCCTCAGAAGTTTTCCCCCTAAGGGGGTTTTCCTTTCCTGCATGCTACTGGCCACACTCCCTGGAGCTGGAGGAGATAATCATACTTGCAATCATTATTTCTTTTTGGAGGTCTCATCCTACTCGACTAAGCATCCTTCCTAGGTGGGATACAGAGAAAAGCCAAAACGTCAAGTTACTCATCAGCAGGGACCCTGGTTTTCCATTTTTAACGGTAACAATCACGGAATCCTGCTTGGTTTGTGGATTTTGAATTCTTGTACCGGTGCCTCACAGAAATTGCATGTCACTGCACAGAATCTCTATGATTTCAGCATTTTTTTTTTCATTTTCTCTTTCTATGTCCCCTTCTCACAGCATCAGTCTCCACTTTTCAGGCTGGGTATCCCTTGGCTTCACCCCCAGATGATGCTCAGGAGCACCTGTGGTCCTGCCCCTATCCTGCCTGGGTTGTACCCCCACCCAGTGGAAAGGAAGGGGACCCCAGGACCCATCCACACTCCCTTAGTGTGTGTCGGGCAGCTCAGTGGGCCCCTCATAGAGCCTGGTTATGAAGTCTGGGGCACCTGGATCCCTTCAGCCAGTGGCCAATGTGGGGTGATTGTTCCTGGTTTTCTGGTCTCTGTCCCTGAGGTCACTGGCACTAGAGGAGATCCAAGGGGGTAGGTCACATAGAGACATGCCACTGCTCCAGATCCTGGCTAGGGTCCTCTCCTCCTGATCACTCTGCAGCACCATTGCATCACCACCCGTGGTCACACAGGTGGTGGTAAAGCAGCAGGACCTGCAGCCCACCCTCCCCGGAGGAGGAGAGCAGTCCCCCAGGTGCTTGATCCTACTCCCCTGGCCAGACCTCCAGCAACATGAGTTCGCTTCTGACCCTGGGTCGCTGGCATTGCAAGCAATAGTGCTACTGCAGCACCTGCAGCCCGACCCAGATTTCAGCATCTTAAAATGAATGCTGCTGTGGTTTGCATTCTTTCTGCTTTGCTGCATATAGAGTCAGTAAGGAAATCACCCACACTGCTTTGTTGTAATCAGCCATTCAGTTGAACAACCCATGCCTAGTGGTTAGAGTAACAAGCAGTGAATGAACTGGGTACATCCAACAGACTTGGGTTTGATTCCCACAACCTCCACTCTCATACTGTGTGACTCCAAGCAAGTCACTTAACCTCCCCAGTGCTTCTAGGTCACTCCTGAAAACAGACAGTCCTGCCTAGTGGGCCTTACCTGCTTTACAAAGAATATAAAAAAAATACCAATATATGTTTACTACATCATAGAATAGTAGTCGGGGACCATGTAATTTACCTGAGTTTTACTTGGGCTGAAATGATTTTGTATAGTTAAAGATAAATGTTCAGATACATTTTATGTGTTTTATAAGCTTGTTTTTAGGTTTTAGTCAGGTTTTTATTGTATTCTTTGCATACAAGCATCTAGGTTGTAGATTGCTAAATGCAGGATCTCTGTTACCAACTAGCTTATTCAAGTTTATAACCAGTAGGGCCATCCACAATCCTCAGTTGTTTGAATGAAAACTAGTCTGAATGAAAGTATGTTCACAAAGAAGAAACTGCCTTACTACTTATGAAAATACTTCACAGTTAGCATCCCATTTAGGTGAATTGGATCATTTGCAGCTTTTCTCCCACCTACTGTTTCAGTCTTTGTGACAACAAAAGGTTTTCTGATAGACTGCTTCAACAAAAAGCAAATGTTAATTATTTAAGTGTACTTATGTTTGGCCAGTGGATTTTGAAAGCACAGTCAATGACATACAGAAGGTAAGACTCCAGGGGCTATATGATGCTGGTGGGCAGAATAGTGCTCAATTCACATCTGAATAAAGACATGAAAACTGGGAGAAACCCTTTTCATGGACACCAAGGGAGTAAAAAAAGCATCCACATGTCTGGTAGATGCATAAATCCATTTGAACGTCCTCCACTAATCACTTGTGGATTTTTTAGGTGAAGACACTTTATTTCAAAGAAGAAAATTCAAGCAGTTTTTTACTCCCTGACCATTCACTCCTTCAGGCCTGCCAATGCCCCCTACCATCACTGCTGAGTGCCGACCACCATCCACTGCCCCTTACTGCTGTGCTACCAGGTAACCCAAAGTAACCCTGCCTTGAGTGGGACCCTACCCCTGTGGGAGGCTACCAGGGGAGAAGAATTGACCTAAAGAGCTTCTAGTGTATCCAGGGCATGGCAGGGGTCAGAACAGACACGTCTGGGGATTTTGACTTATGGAGGGACCAACAGCTGTCCTTCAGTTGTGTCAGTGGGTGTTTTCCCATTTTCTTGGGAGCGTGACAGGCCACATGATGTCAAAGCACAAGCCGACGTCCGTCACGCTCCCTCCTGCAGTGAGGGCTGACATGTTGTTGTGCCTCTGGCCTCTACCAGGGGCCAGCAAATGCTGAGCCATGAACCCACCCTCCCTCCCAGGAGAAGGTGAGTGGTTGTTAGACACTCAAGCCTTCACCCACCAGCTGGCCCTCCAACACCCAAGTCTGTTCCCTAACCTTGGTCAGCAGTGTCACAGGCAGAAATCCAATGCAGGCAGTTAAATTACAGATAGGAAAAAGCAAAGGTAGTCCACCTTAGCGATGATGGTTCATATTAATTCACATCTGAGTTCCAACAAGCAAAGAGACCAAGTCATTTGTAACTTGTGCATGTGGGGTGTGGGTGCTGAAGAAAGGGGATCATAGTGCTGTCACTACTGCCATCACCCCAGAGGGATGTGGACTGCATTGTTGCTACTGCTATCACACTGGAGGGGTGGGGGCTATAGTGCTTCTGCCATCACCACTGGTGGATGGGGAATGTAGTACTGCTGCTGTCCCACCTGAGGGATGAGGGCCATAGTGCTGATACTGCCATCATACCTGAGGAATGGTGAACGTAGTACTGCTGCCATCACACCTAAGGGATGGGGGCCACAGTGCTGCTACTTCTGTCACACCTGAGGAAGGGAGGTTGTAGTGCTTTTGCTGCTGCCATCACACCAGAGGGATGGGGATCATAGTGCTGTTGGTGCTGCCATCGTACCTGAGGGATGGGGCCATAGTGCTGCTTCCATTACACCTTAGGGATGGGGGCTGTAGTGTTGCTGCTGCCACCACATCTTGTACCTAAAATAACTTTTAATTGGTACAGGGATGGAAGGATGTGTAATAGTGGAAATCAAAATTGCTAAAATACATGTTAGCAGAGTTAAAACTTGTTAAATAAAGTACACAAAACCAAACACCGTTAAAAGCTGATTTTGGCTTAGCAGACACCGGTGACAATATCATTTTTTACAATGTGCAAAATGGAATATGCCCTTTCTCAATCACAGTAAACCAGTGTCCCTGCTCATCAGTTCAAGCATCTAAGCACCATGCATATACTATCCAGTTCACATGTACTATGATCACTGACTTGCTCATGCCTATGCTCAAGTATCTAGGCACTAATCATTTCATATAGCTAATACCTTCTAAGCATTGTCCTCCTTACTGGTCTGGTCTCAGTGTCCAAGCACAACTTACATTCAGCTACAGTGCGTAGCATAAGCACTGAGGCTATGAACCACTCAGAATTAATTCTACTCCAACCCTCCATTCCCTGTCCCAAATCCGCTCACTATCTAAGCTGGGGCTAGGCTGACTTAGAACCTCACATCGTTGCTGCAACCAGAACAGAAAATCCTTAATATTCATTCCTTCATTCTTGAACATAATGGTTATGTTTTTAACGGACGGTTTTGACAGTGGAATAGCATCAAAGGGGACCCATAAAGGGATGTTCTTAAGTGTGTTATACTGTGCCCCAACTCTGTCTAAGCTAGACACATTTTTTTAAATGATATCATAGTTGTAATTACCCAAATGAATGAGGGGTAATATCTCAGAGGAAAAAACATTTAGGGAGCCTTTCTACAATTGTTTGGCAATAAACACTCTATCGGGGGGTCTACCAATCTACCTTTATATGACAGGCAGAATGCATTTTGGCTAGGAGCTGGTTCTCCTCTGTTCTGAAACAAATCTGATAGTTTGGTCTGCATCTGTCCATGAAGGGAACCAAGATCCTAAGTGACAGGTTTAAATGCTTCCTTGGCAAGCTTTTAAACTAGCCATGGCGGGAGGTGCTAATAAGAGGCAAGAAATGTCAAGCCTCCCCCCACAAAACATGACGGGTAGTAAGGTAAACACTGAGGTACAATGCTCAACAGAGGGCAGGGCAGGGGTAAATGGAAAAATAGACAAGGGCAAAAAGAGCAGGCATGGGGGAAAAAAGGATAAAGCCAACATTAAATGGAGGGCAATGAGTACCAATGCCTGTAGTCTGGGAAACAAGCTTCCTGAGCTAGTAGCCTTGATGGAAGATGAACACTTGGATATTGTGGCAGTCACAGAAACATGGTACACGGGAACCATGACTGGGATGTCAACATACCAGGTACACAGTCTACAGAAGGGACAGGGAGGGAAAAGAGGAGGTGGAGTAACTCTATACATAGGGAAGGGATCAAAGCTACAGAACTAAAAAGTAAAGGGGAGGTCAAGAGGCACTCTGGGTCACCTTGGAGACAGGGAATGGCATCACAATCCACACAGGGGTTGTATACAGACCCCCATCTCAAGGGGAGGAAATGGACAAGAAAATGATAGAAGACATTCTCAAAATGGCTGAAAAAGGGGAGATACTGTTAATGGGGGACCTGAATATGCCAGATGTCAACTGGGTGACATGTACTGCAGCCACATCCAAGAGCAGGGTCATTCTCGATGCCCTGCAGGGGGCAGGCCTTAGACAACTAGTGTTGGAACCCACTCGGGAGGAAGCAATACTAGACCTAGTACTCTCAAATGGAGAGAGGATCACAAATTTAGAAGTGAGTAGACATCTGGGAACAAGCGACCATTGCACAGTGTGCTTCACAATAAGCACAACCATGGAGACAAGCCATACAAAAACAAGCATAATGGACTTTAGAAGGGCTGACTTTGGCAAAATGGGTGAATACCTGAGGAATACACTAGCAAATGGCCAAAAAGGAGGGGTGGAAGAACAAAGGAGAAAAATCAAAACTGCCATCATAGAGGCAACAAGCCTTTGTGTGAAACAGATAAAGAAAACAAAGTGGAGTAAAAAACCACTATGGTTCTCAAAAGAGGTGACAGGGAAGGTTAAGGAGAAAAAGGCTGCATTCAAAAAGTATAAGGCACCACAGAAGGAGCACGACAGGGAACTGTATCAACTAAAGCAGAAAGAAGTGGGGAAGGCAGTCAGAATAGCAAAAGCCCAAACTGAGGAAAAAATAGCCAAGTCAGTTAAGAAGGGGGATAAAACCTTTTATAGGTACATTAGGGAGCATAGAAAGGTTAAGGGAGGAATAGTGAAGATTAATAAGGGAGAGGGGAGGTGAGCAGAGGGAGACAGTGAAAAGGCAGAGATACTGAATGAATACTTTTGCTCAGTATTCACAAAAGAAGATGAGGAGGAGTTCCTAAACCAATCAATCAATTAATCAATCAATCAAATATTTATTTATCCAGGCGAAACCAGACAATAGAAGCACTCTGGGTAGGGGGGGCGACACCAGTCCATTTACAGAAGAAAGAATCCTGAAAGAACTCGTAAAACTCAAGGTGGACAAAGCAATGGGGCCTGATGGGATTCACCCCAGAATCCTAAAAGAACTAAGGGAGGACCTAGTGACACCACTGACCACACTTTTTAACAAATCATGGGAGGATGGGGTGGTACCTGAGGACTGGAGGAGGGCAGATGTGATTCCCCTTCACAAAAGTGGGAGCAAGGCAGAAGCAGGAAACTACAGACCTAAAAGTTTGACCTCAGTGGTAGGGAAAATGATGGAATCACTTCTGAAAGAAAGAATTGTTGAGTACCTAGAGGCCAGCGGGGCACAGGACCCAAAGCAACATGGATTTACAGCTGGAAGGTAATGTCAGACGAATCTAATAGATTTCTTTAACTGGGTAACCAAAGTAATAGACCAGGGAAGGGCTGTGGATATGACCTACCTAGACTTTAACAAGGCATTTGACACAGTCCCGCACAAAAGATTAATAATCAAGTTAGCCAGCTTGGGAGTGGGTCCCAGGGTGGTAGCCTGGATTACAAACTGGCTGTACAACAGGACACAGAAGGTAATAGTGAGTGGAACACATTCCGAAGAAAGGAGGGGTCACTGGTGGAGTACCTCAGGGCTCAGTACTGGATCCAGTCCTCTAACATCTTTATAGGTAACATTGCAGAGGGTCTGGAGGGAAAAGTATGCCTCTTTGCAGATAATACAAAGATCTGTAACAGAGTTGATACAGAAGGGGGGGTAGAAAGGATGAGAAGGGACTTGGCAAGGTTGGAGGAATGGTCAGACATATGGCAACTTAGATTCAATGCAAAGAAGTGCAAGTAATGCACCTGGGAAACAAAAACCCAGGAGAAGAGTACACAATAGCAGGGGAGGTATTAACAACAACAAAAATGGAACGGGACTTGGGGGTAGTCATATCAGATGATCTAAAGGTGGGTAAGCAATGTGAGAAGTCAGTAAGGAGAGACAGGGGGATACTGGGATGCATAGGAAGGGGCATTACAAGTAGAAAAAGGGAAGTGGTTATCCCTCTGTACAGACAGTTGGTGAGACCCCATCTGGAGTACTGTGTGCAGTTTTGGAGACCTCATCTATGCAAGGATGGCAGGATGGAAGCAGTCCAGAGGAGGGCAACTAAAATGGTGCAGGGTCTGCATCAGAAATCATATGAAGAGAGACTGAGAGAGCTTAATATGTATACCCTTGATGAAAGGAGGGACAGGGGGGACATGATAGAAACGTTCAAGTACCTCAAGGGAATCAACAAAGTCCAGGAGGGTAGCATCTTAGGAAAACGGAGGTCATAATTCCGCTATACAAGACACTAGTGAGGCCCCACCTGGAGTACAGTGTACAGTTCTGGAGACCATACCTACGTAAGGACATAGACAGGGTAGAGAAGGTTCAGAGGAGGGCAACAAAGATGGTGCATAGATTGCATCACAAGTCCTATGAAGACAGGTTGAAGGAACTGAACATGTACTCCTGGAGGAGAGGAGGAGAGAGGATATGATAGAGACATACAAGTATCTTACAGGGAGGAACAGGGTGCAGGAAAACACTATTTTAAGCGAAAAAGATGTTCCAGGACTAGAGGGCATGGGATGAAGCTGGACGGAGGACGATTCAGAGGAAACGTGAGGAAGAATTTCTTCACAGAACGGTGGTGGACAAGTGGAACACCCTGCCAGAGGAAGTGGTGGGGGCTGAAACAATCACGGGATTTAAGAATGCATGGGATAGACATAAAGGAATTCTGGAGGTCAGGGGTAAGGGGCAACAGACTTCTAGGAAAACAAACTGAACTTACAAACACAAATGGGCAGACTGGGTGGGCCATAGGCCCTTATCTGCTGACACTGTCTATGTATCTATGTATGTATCTTTCAGAAAAAGAGATGTGTAAGAACAAGGGGACACAATTTAAAGATACAGGGGGGATGGCTCAGGGGTAATGTGAGGAAATCTTTTTTCACAGAGAGAGTGGTGGATGCGTGGAACTGCCTTCCTGGGGAGGTTGTTGGGGCTAAAACAGTGGGGGAATTCAGACATGCATGGGACAGACACAAGGCAATTGTAGTGGGGGGTGGCAGGAAGTAGGCTGTTGGTTAACTAGAATCTGCAGCTTATCCAGTAGGTAGGGAAATGGGCCGACTGGGTGGGCCAAGTGGTCCTTATCTGCCGTCAAAGTCTATGTTTCTATGTTTAAAGGCAGCCTCTGACCCCCCCCCCACCATCAGCCAGGGAGAGTGATGGTAGGCCTAATCTGACACGACACTCTTGACCATTGCTCTCATTCTGCAAAGAATTATCACCATCAACATTATTATTCTGAACATCAGAGTTAATAGAAGGAATATTACCCCAGGGTATGTTGGAGCTCATATCTTCTGCAGAGGTGGTGGCCACAGTTGTAGAGGATGCAGACATCATTGTAATGTATGTAGGATCAGTTCGATCCGGTATCCACTGTCCGTCTGGAGATTGTTCCCATCCTGTGCTTTCTAATGCACAACTAGGAGACCAATTTGGGCTCCTTATATCAGCATTACTCAATGTCTGAGCTTTATTCAGGTTAGTTTCAATCGCAACGCCTTGATATTGTGCACTTTCTGTCACCTGAGTAATTTTGCTCCACCCAGGTTTAAAGCGATCTTTGGGAAATGAAAAATCTGGTTCTTGTTGAGGAATTTGCTCCCCAGCCTGAGAAATGTCCATAGCAACCGGTCGAGAGCCACACCCCAAACCAAGTCTCTTATGTCTTTACTTTTTTCTCTTTTGATGCATGCAGTGCATGCTTTAGGCACGCAGCAGAATCGCCATCTGAACTCCCAGCCTGAATGTCTTGCGCTCCTCGCTCTGTCGCGGGTGCAAAAGGGCCGGCTCCCTCACCATGTGATTTAATAGTAGACACCACATCCACACCCCGCTGACTCATCACAAGTTTGACAGCAACTTCTTTCATTTCTAGTGCTCCTTGCTCTGCCGCTGGTGCAATAGGGCTGGCTCCCTCACTGTGCATTTTAGCAGTAGATGCCACATCAGCAGCTCGCTGACTCATCACAAGTTTGACAGCAGCATCTTTCTCTTTGACAGAGTCCGCAACCATATTGTCGGCTTCCAAGGTCGCTTCAAGCCTCTGAAGTTCTCTTAATAATGCTTCCTTTTGGGCTCTAATATTTTTGTGCTGTTCTTTTGTAAGTAATGCCATATCCTTTTGTAAATCCATACCTTGCTCTTCACACGCTCTATTTCCATGCAAAAGTTGCTCAGTTTCAGTCTCCAACAGGTTTGCAGCAGCCAGGGCTGCCTCTACGGCCTCTTGTAGGTCAGCATCAGGAAAGGAGGCATGCTGTCCTGCACTCTCAGCATCCATCTCCTCCAGTGGACCATCCAGACTGGCCATCCTGAGGCAGACAGCCAAGGGTTCCCCCTACTGGACAAACAGGAGAATTTCCCCAGTGTCCTCTCCAAATCTCCCCCATTCAGTAACCAACAGCTTAATCTGGTTCAATTTTTGTTGGTTTGCATCTGTAACTGTCCCCAAGGATGAAGCTGAAAAATAGGCAGTATTGTCTAGCCCTCCTTTTCCGTAAACGAAACTAAATAAATAAATCTCTGAAAAATGGAGCAAACGCCTTGGTATAATGACCGTGTGACATACCACAGCCAAGAATTATGGATTTGTGTCCCTCCTCTACCACCTGACACCTCTTAACAAGGGCCACTGAAGTCTCCATTGGTAAAGACTACCTATGCCCACATGATATTTTGCCCATGGTATTGTGTACATGTAGCCAAAAAAATATATTTTTTTGTTTTATCATTGGCTGAAGAAATAGGATCATGAATCAGTATGACTTACTATGCATTCTACCCCCTCCCCCAGAAGCTATACAGTCACATTCTGAATCATAGCTGCTGCAACAATTTTTTTTTTTACCAAACATGGGAATAAGAGAAAGAACAGCATCATGTGAATGCACTGGTGCTAATGGTAAGTAATTTGTCATACTTTGATGGGACACTGGAATGCATAGGGAGAGGCATCACCAGTAGAAAACAGGAAGTTGTTATTCCTCTGTATAGACAGTTGGTGAGACCACATCTGGAGTACTGCATGCAGTTCTGAGAGACCCCATCTCCACAAGGACATAGACAAGATGGAGGCAGTCCAGAGGAGGCAACTAAAATGGTGCAGGGTCTGCACCAGGAGCCAAATGAAGAGAGACTAGAGAAGCTTAACATGTATACCCTCAAGGAAAGGCGGGGGGACATGATAGAAACGTTCAAGTACCTCAAGGGAATCAACAAAGTCCAGGAGGGTAGCATCTTTCAGAAAAAGAGATGTTCAAAAACAAGTGGGCACAATTTGAAGATAGAGGGGGACGGCTCGGGCAATCTGAGGAAGCATTTTTTCATGGAGAGGGTGGTGGACACATGAAACAGCCTTCCTGAGGGGGGTCATAGGGTCAAAAACAGTGGGGGAAACTGGGAATTCTAGAATGCATGGAGCAGACATAAGGCAATTCTAGAAGGAGGTAGGAGGAAGTAGGCTGTTGGTTAACTAGGATCTGCAGCTTATCCAGTAGGTAGGGAAATGGGCAGACTGGGTGGGCCAAGCGGTCCTCATCTGCCGTCAAATTCTATGCTTCTATGGTGGCAATTTTTAGAAATCTTGATATATTATGTTTTGGTATACTGTGTGTTGAGGCTGAGGGAAAAAAACAAAAAACAAAAAAAAGCTATGAAACTGAATATCTGCCAATGAAACTAGGCTGCAGAGCCAATCACACTTGTTGCTTACCCTTATGATTCTGGATATTGGTCTATGGGAAAATAATTATTAAGTTGAAAGCTTATCAGCCACCATACAGAAGAGAAATGTTAACCCTGGAGGCTCTAAAGGGAGATACATTAATGTGGAAGCGTAGTGTATTTTAGGGTTAAAATAGCCACAACAGTGAATGCAAAAAAAGTGTAGTTAGTCTCTGTTGTTGATGTAGAGAACATCACTACACAAGGAGGACAATCATGAAACCAACACTCTTTTGCAAAGTTAGTAGTTCTCAACAGATTCCCACAGCTCTGACAGCATCATAAATTACCACATGTAGACAATTGTATTACCATAACTTCCTTACTTTAAACCACCCGTGCATAGAAACACAGAAACATAGATGTCTACACGGAGAAAAAGATTTACAGTTCATCTAGTCTGAGCAGTTTCTTCTGTACTTAGGTTCTTGCCAGCCTAGCACTGGCCAGACCTCAAGCGGATCAATATCCCTCTGTTCTGTTTGTACAGTTCTTCCCCCATTAACCCAACCCTTTGGCCAGCTCATCGGTGTCCCAGGTTCAGGAATGAGCCTGAGTCATTGATGGCAGGCCAGGGGAAAGAGGACTGAGCATCCCAGAGGATACTCAGTTCCCCTCTGGGGAGGGAAGGCAGTGCAGTCCGCTGCAATATCACCACCTAGAGGACCATGGGTGACGGTGCAGCTGGAGCACCATGGGAGGGGATGCTCTCCAACAGAAGATGTAGGCATGCTTTGCATGCATACCTCACACCATCAAACTCCACCAAGCATCCAGAGGGTCGGGCAGAAAATGGAAAGAGCACTGGCTGGCAGGATGGCACTCACAGATACCCACAGACTCCACACTGCCAATTGTGCCCAGCACCCACCGACCAACCTTGGCATCCAGAAGAGGCTTGGGGTACCCCTGATGACCCTGTCACAGGGGGCATGCAGTGGAGGAACAGGTGAGTCCCACAGGTAAACCTTTATGTGGGACATAGAGTCAAAGGCCTTGTTGAAGTTCAGTGCTTGGATATCCAGAGCTTGGCTCTTGTACAGCACTTGCAAAATGGCAGTGAAGAAATCAGAAAGGTTCATCTGACAACACTACCTTTCAGAAAGCCGTGCTGCTTGCTGCCTGGGCATATATGGGACTCCAGGAAGTCAACTAGCTGATCTTGGTGCCAAAACCTCGTCGGAGTCTTGTTTCAATTTACCATGGCTGCTGCACTGGCTATTTAATTAATTGTTGTAATCAAACAGCTTTAGATTGTTTTTCTGCATTTTATACAGTGGTGTCCCATAGGGATTCCTGATTCTGAGTTTCAGTTGTTTGCTTTAATTGTGCGTTTCGATGACACCCACACACTTTGACCATGGCAGCTCTAATTGTATAACTGTTGCCCATGCATTTTGACTGTGGCAGCAATTATTGTTTACGGTTGCTTGATTATACTTGTACTGTACTGTATTGTAAAATGTTGCACTGTTCCTTATTGTATTGAGTTGTATTGTGTACATTCAAATCCCTGTACTTGCTGTTTTCTGTCTCGATAACTCTACAGTAAACCCTTTGTAAACAGGCTCCGCCTGACGGGGTTTTATGTAGAATAAATAAATGAAAAAAATAATTAAAAATAAAGCTGCTCTCTGATTATAGTTTCAAAGAAGTTCATGACAGTGGAAGTTAGACTAACAAGTCTATAACTCCCTGCCCTCCCTCCCCATTCTTGTGCAGGAGGACATTAGCTACCCTCCAGTCCCCGAAGAGTGCACTGTTCTTGATCCATCAGTTGAATGGGGTGCCACAGCATGCCCCAACTCCTTGAGCACCCATGGGTGCAGCCTATTTGGACCTGGGGACTTACCCACTTTTAACCCTTTCAGGCCATTGATCACCCTTTCCTCTGTAATACTACTCATTGCCATATTTTCCAGCTCAAGACTGTGAAAATCATTCAGACACGTTCATTCAGAAACACAGTCTTCTGCCTGTCCTCCTACACCCAAGCCTCACCCTTTTTAGCCTCTCTCTTTCACCCTTGTTCTTTCTCCTTTCCTTGACATACCTAAAGAAGGACTTAGCATTTTTCCTCATACCTTCTGCAGTCTTAAGCTCCATCTACACCTTGGCTGTCCTGACTGCCTTGCAGGCTTTTTGTGTTTTGCTGAGGTAGAGCTCCTTGCTGTCCTCTGTCTTGTTGGCCTTATACATTTTGAAGGCCATTTTGTTTGGATTCACTGCTGCACTACCCTCCCAAGAAAACCATAGAGGCTTCTTGTGCCTCTTCCCAGGGGAGGCTCTAGACCCGGGGGTGGGGGGGGAGCTTAGCTTATTAGAAATGTCATTATTAATTTAGAACTATGGGGTAAGTCAATGAAGAAAACTGAATTTTAGGGGGATTCAGCTATCCCTTGTCCCCTGCTGGAGCTACCCCTGCCTCTTTCCCTTACCCACTTGCCTGAGAGAACCTTTTGATAAGGCAAGAATCCCTTCCCTGATACACACTGCAAGCCAGTTATAATGGACACAGCAATGCACTCAGTCTTTGTTCTTTATATCCAGTGTCCATTATATCCAGAGGGGGTGGGGTCTATGTGTTAGGTGAGTCTAGGTCTGAGCACGGGCTCTGAGAGTGAAAGGGAATCTTAGAAACATAGAAACATATACGTTGACGGCAGATAAGGACCGCAAGGCCCATCCAGTCTGCCCATTTTTTCTACCTTATGAATGTGCCATAGGCCTTTACTCTGTCAATGGCCTATTTATGCATACTCATCTGTACTGCCCCCTTATGCCTGGCCCATGCCTGTTTGAAGCCCTGCACTGTATTCAAATCCACCACTTCCTGAGGTAGGCCGTTCCATGCATCCACCACCTTTTCTGTGAAAAAGAACTTCCTCACATTACCCCTTAATTTGCCTCCCTCTAATCTCATGCTGTGTCCTTTTGTTCTGCTATTTTTCTTGTATTGAAACATGTTAGACTCTTTCACCTTTTAATGCCCTTAAGATGTTTGAATGTTTTGATCGTATCACCTCTCTCCCTCCTTTGTTTGATCATGTAAAAGTTAAGAGATCACTCAACATCCTGCCTAGGAAATATGGTTCCGTATTCTTTGTGTTTATTTAAAGTCATTTTACTGGCAGGAAGCATGCATTTTTTAAGGCAGTTTTTGCAGAAGGAAATAAGAAAACAGAACATTTGTTAGTGGCAGGCTGTTAATGTCCTAAGACTGGGAGAACAAAGACAATTGTTACTTGATGTTGCTGTTAGTGTATCCTTATTGTAATTTTTGGTGACCCTGATGTGGAACTTTTTAAATGAGCACCTGTGCTCAAAGATACTTTCTGAAGAAATTAATAAGTAATAAACAAGTAATAAGTAAGTTAATGTTGCATTGAGCTAGAACATCATTTTCTTACTTTATATTTCTATATATTTATGCCTTCCTTGATACACACTGCAAGACAGTTATAATGGACACATCTATGCACTCAGTCTTTTATATTTTCTTTATGTTTATATAATTTATAGGGTCGTGCCTGAAAACGGTCTCCTGGATCAGTGCACTTACCCTGTTACCAAAGACTTAAATAAATAAAGAAATAACAAAGGAACATTTCTGCAGTTTGTAGAAATGTAAGAAATTACATCTCTGCAGCTTCTCCATCTAGCAAGGCTAATAGGATGATGGTTATATTGGAAGTGGTATTGACAGCAGGAAAAAGGAAGTACTACTACTTCTATATAGGTCACCGGTGAGGCCGCACCTATAACCACGTGCTCAGTTCTGGCATACTAAGAAAGCACAGGGGCAGGATGGAAATGGTGCAATGCAGGGTGAGCAAGATGATTCAGGGCCATTGGCCAACAGGGCAGATCTTATGAAGATTGTCTCAAGGTACTGAATATGTACTTACTGGAGACTAGGTGGGGGAGGGGGGGCACATGATAGAAACCTTTAAGTTCCTGAAGGGAATAAACAAGATGAACTGCAGTGAACTATTTAGCATGAGTACAGAGTCAAGAAACCGAGATCACGAGTGGAAATGGGTGAGGGTGGGGGAAGGTTGGAAGGTTTAAAAAGGAGGTCCTATTTTATGGAAAGGGCAGTGGAGCCATGGAACAGCTGCATGAGGAGGTGGTGTTTGCCAAAATCATACATGGGTTTCAAACATGGCTGCGACAGAGTGATGGGTCTGGTGGCTGCTCAGGGAGGTAGCAGTACAGAAGGGATCAGGTGGTTGCACCACGAGTAGGACATGATTTTTGGAGCTTAATACACTCCCCCAGCAGGTCTTTATCTATAACGTGGCTCCTGCTGATGGAAGACCCAGAAAGAAGACTGAAGCTGGAGAAAAGACCCGATGAGCCAGGTCTGTATTAACTCAATTTTGCCACCAAAGTGAATCAAATGTGAAGTAGATGTTTAGGAGTTGTACCACAGAAATTACAGCAGAACAGCCACAGGGTGGTGTCCGTAATTTGTGATTTAGCAAAAGATTAGCCGAGTTTATGTAAACATATTACTGACTAGGCAACAGCAAATTGCACTGTATTATAAAAGTCCCAGGTTCTAGGGGGCACTTCGGCTTCCATGACAGAGGTGCAGGGGTGCAAAATTAGGGATAAAAATGATATTCTTGAAAAAAAGAGATACAGCAGTCAGTCAAAGAAAAAAATTATTTTGCCAACATTTAAGTGACTATACTCACAGTGGTATCAAACAAGCGGTACTAACTGGCTTTATTAGTTATATTTACAGTAGTGCCGCTCCAAGTCATTTGGACTCCAAGTCTTTTTCAATTACTTTCCCTTTACTGACCATAGCTTACAGGTGGTAAATGATGGTTAAAAAATGTTTTGTACTTAAAACTAGAAGGTTCTGAAAATTCTGATATAAGATTTGGGTCACTATCAGAACTTTTCATGGCTGAGCAGAAGCTGAAGTCTCAGTTGAAGCTGCTGTATTTTGAGTCTATAGATGGGGCAACTGAGGGGATTGGAGCATGTAGGACTTCAGCTAGTTAGTTTTGATTTATTATACCAGAAAACATTTGGCAGGGGAGATGAATCTGGAAGGCCTCCTCTCTCACTGACTGTTATTTTGTGTCATCCTCCCCCATTTTTGCTCAATACGATCATACAAACATGCAAAGAAGCCAGCAGAAGAAGGCCATTTGGTCTATCCAGTCTGCCCATATTGCAGGGTCCACAGCTTGAGCTACTGACCCTGCCCCCCACTCCTCCCATCCTTTCCATCCTCCCTACCCATGATCCCTACCCTCCCCTTACCCATCCCAGCCTCTCTTGAAGCTGCCCGCCGTCTTCAACGAGACCACCTCTTCCAGCAGCACAGAGACCACCTCTTCCAAGTGTCCACCACCCTCTCCACGGAGGAGTGCTTCTGACCTCCCTCCTAAACCTCCCCCCTCCAGCTTAAGACTGTTCCCACTTGTGTTATGGTTGTCACTTAGCTTAAAGAGACTCTTCTTATCCACCTTATTTATCCATTTCAAGTACTTGAAGGTCTCAATCATGTCCCCTCCCCATCCTCCAGGGAGCACATGTTCAGTGCCTTCAACCTCTCCTCCTATGCCTTACCTTGTTGACCTGCTAACATGTTTGTAGCCTTCCATTGGACCTTCTCCAGCACGTTAATATCCTTTTTGAAGTACGGGCACCAGTACTGAACTCCATACTCTAGATGTGGCCTCACCAGTGACCTGTACAAGGGCAGTATAGTCTCCTACTACTGATCCCCCCTAGCTATGCATCCCAGCATCTTGTTTGGCCTTGCTGCTGCTTTCTTGCACTGTACAGAGTGCTTCAGGTCACTAGTGATCCTCACCCCCAGGCCCTTCTCCTCTGATGCAGATACCTGAACTCCACCCAGGTGGTACTCTATCCTGGGATTCTTGGTTCCAATGTGCATAACTTTTCATTTCTTGGCATTAAAGCAAAGCTGCTGGATTCTGGACCATCTCCCATGTTTTTCCAGATCCTCCTGTATCCCTTCAGCTGTTTCCACTCTCCTGCAGAACTCGGTGTCATCCATGAATAGGCACATTTTGCCCTGTATGCCATCCCCAATGTCATTAATGAAGACATTGAACAACATTGGCCCCAGTACTGAGCCCTGCAGGACCCCACTGGTGACCTCTCTGGTGCCAGATAGCTCTTCCCCCACCAACCACCCTCTGGGTTATGTCCCTCAGCCAGTTTTCCGACCATTTGGTCGTCTCCCCAACCCTGAGATCCACCAACTTACTGATCAATCTTTTGTAGGGCACAGAGTCAAAGGCCTTACTGAAATCCAGACAGAGGATGTCTACTGCTTGGCCCCTGTCTACTGTCTTAGTGACCCAGTCAAAGAAGTCAGTTTTATTTGTTTTGACACAATCTCCCCCCATGAACCCATGCTGCCTCGCATCCTGGAGACCATACTCCTCTAGATATTCTACCAACCTTTCCTCAAGTATGGTCTCCATAAGCTTGCACACGATTAAGGTCAGACTGACTGGTCTGTAATTCCCTGGGTCATCCCTGGGACCGCTTTTGTGCAGGGGCACCACATGTGCTGTTCTCCAGTCCTGTGGTACCATGCCTGACTCCAGTGAACTATTAAACAGGCCTGCCAGTGGCCCTGCCAGCTTCTCAGCCATTTCCCCTTAGTACTCTTAGATGTACTCTGTCTAGGCCTGGTGATTTATCCACCTGCAATACCAGCAGCCCCTCCCTTGCTCTATCCTTTTCTATCACTACATCTGTGTGCCCCCCCCCCCCCACTGTTCTTCTCTCTCCTGAAGGCACTGGTCCGTCCTTCTCCCTGGTGAAGATGAAACTGAAGTATTTATTTAGAATCTCTGCTTTTTCCCTGTTATCCTCCATGCACTCCTCCCCTTTCTTAAGCCTAATATTCCCATCATTCTTGCCCCTTTTCTCACTTATATAGCAAAAGAAGGCTTTCTCCCCTTCTTAATTCCTTCAGCTATCTGCAGCTCCTTTTGTGCCTTAGCTTGCCAGAATACATGCCTCACTAGTCAACCTTAGGTAATTTTCCCTATCCACCTTTCTCTTGGCCTTCCTGAATTTCCTATAGGCTAACCTCTTTTCCCTTACTGCCTGGGCGACCCCAGAATTGAACCAGCTGGGTGCTTTGGCACTTGTGTTTTTCTCCCCCTGAGCCTAATGCACTCCTCTGTGGCAACCAGTATTCCTTCCTTAATGATGAATCACCTTTGGTCCAGCCCCATATCTGCTCCTTAGCACTTCTCCCATCTCAATCGATCGATCAATCAATCAATCAATCACAATTTATTTGTTGAGTGCAAGTACAAAAGGAATCAAAGCACTTTACAAAAATTTATAAAAAGTGTCATATAAAATAATTAAAATCCTTATAATTAACAATAATCAATTTTAAACCTCAGGTGGGAATGCCTGGTTAAAAAGAAAGGTCTTCAGTTGAGATTTAAAACTCTTGGTGGTCTGGCTCTCTCATATTCGATGAGGTAGAGAGTTCCACAGGGTCAGTGCTAGATAAGCAAAAGAGCGAGCTCCTGATGTCTTCAAACAGTCCCTAGGAACCTCTAGCAATCTCTTACTGGTGGAGCAGAGCTGGTGGAGGAGGCAGTAAGGAACAAGGAGATCTTGCAGGTAGTGGGGTCCCTGTCCATGTAGGGCTTTATAGCTCAACAAGCCAACCTTGAAGGTGATCTGCCAGTTCACTGGCAGCCAGTGTAGATAGTGGAGCACAGGCGTGATATGGCTAGCTCTTGATAAGCCAGTCAACAACCTGGCAGCCACATTCTGAGCAAGCTGCAATTGGCGGATATCAACCTCTGGAAGTCCTAGTTATAAGGCATTGCAATAATCAAGGCACAAGGTCACAAAGGCATGAGCGATCTCCCTGAAGTCCGCCCTCCTAAAATGCAACATTTTAATCTTAGTTGGGATGCTTTCCCTGCCCATACCCAACTGGAACCACACCGTGCAATGGTCACTCCCACCAGGGGCTCCCTGACCGTTATTTCCTGTACATGCTCCCCATTCATGAGCACCAGATCAAGAATTGCCTCTACTCTTGTTGGTTCTGTGATACCCTGAGTCAGGAACCCACTTGGCAGTCCTTCCAGGATCACCAGACCCCTAGCACATGTTGTGGATGGTATGCTTCAGTCCACCTTGGGCACGTTGAAGTCCCCACAATTACCACCTCTCCCTTCCCTGCAGCTTCCAATATTTGTGAGCTCAGTTCCTGATTCCTTTTCCCATCCTGGTTGGATGGTCTGTAAACCACCCCCAGCCTCACCCTTTCTTCCTCTATTGGACTGTAACTGAACCCATAATGCCTCCACCTTCCCTTGCTCCAACTCCTCCCTCGTGAAAGTTATTCCTTCCCTGATGTAAACTGCCACCCCTCCCCCCTTCCAGACTACCCTGTTCCTCTTGTATAGCTTATAGCCAGGGATCACAAGGTCCCAGTCATGGTGTGGTGTTGCCCAAGTTTCAGTTACTACCACTATGTCCACCCTTCTGTCTGCTAATAGTGCCTGCAGGTCGTCCATCTTGTTTTCAAGACTCTGCATGTTCAGAGACACCACCCACCACCTAGAGTCTGACCTTCCTTCCCTTTTCTGTCTTCTCTTCAGATTTCTCTTGTGTGTGCACCCCACCACCTACCCTTGTTATGTGTTCCCCACCTCCTCCACTCTTTGCTAATTGTTTTCTCACCTCTTCCATCTCCTCCTCCTCCTCCCTCCAGACCTCTTCCATCACTGTTGGGAGGTGGGGAGGTTCACTGACCTCCTCATCTTGAAGCCTTTGGGCCCCCTTCGCAGTAGTTTAAATGTAGTGGTTATATGTTCCCCCATTTTGTCTCTGAGTACCCTCAAACCCTCCCTACCGAGGTGTAGAATGTCTGGTGAAAAGAGTGCTTTGTTTGACAGGTTTCTTCCTAGTCCCCAATATGGATGAACCTCTCCTCTCCTCTCTGCACAATTTCCTTAGACAGTCATTAAAATCCTCTGTTTTTCTTTTCCTGGCTGTGCTGGCCCTCGGTACTGGTATCACCTCTGAGAAGGCAAGCAAGCTTACTTCCTCCCTGAAGATCTTCCCTAACTCCCTGAACCTACTTTGCACTACCTCAGCCTCCTCCCCAGCTAGGTCGTTGGCTCTAGGTGTCCGCATGGCTCAGTTGGTAGCGCATCCGCCTCTGGACCAGAAGGTCATGGGTTCTTATCCCACACCGGGATTGGGCTTGCACCTAAAAATCACTGGCATCTGAGTGCAGTATTAGGAGGGTGCTCTACTGCTGGGGTGTGCCATCCTTCAGATGAGATGTTAAACCAAGGTCTCTTCTACCCATCCAGGTGTTGTCCTGGTGGGTGTCCAGGTGGAAGTAAAAGAATCCAGGGCACTCTTTGCAAAGAGTAGGGGACATTCCCGGTGTCCTGGCCAACATTCCCCTTCCCATTAACCAGTTCATGCAATTATCCAGGTTGTGTGTGGGTGATGATGTGCGATATGGCCACCACCACACATTCAGTCACTTCACTACCAGTCTAGCATTGCTTGTAAAGCGCTTTGTTTGGGATACACTGTGTATGAAAAGTGCTATATAAATGCTGATTCTTCTTCTTCCCATGTGTATAACAAAACAAGGTTTTCCTCCAACCTCCCTTACTATTTCCCTTATTCTTGGGTGCACCTTCCCTGCTGTCATCCCTGGCATACAAACCACCTTCCTGCTTGCATTTGGGTCCCCTTTTCTTCCCCAGTGAATACCCCTAATTATGGAGTCTCCTATGACTCCCACCCTTCCATCCCCTGTACCCATGCTCCCCATCTTTCCTTTCTTATCTTTGGTACTAGATGCTCCCCTGCCTAACTGCTCCTCCTGCACCCTGGTGAACGTATCTCTGCATCCACTATTTATCCCCAACTGTTTTTCCATCTCCGACTCGGCCCTTCCCCTTTTGACTATCTGCATCTGCTTCCACTTTTTCATCCCCTCTTCCTTTCCATTTTTCTCCCTCCCATTCGCCACTCCATTTTTCCTGCCTCCTCTTCCCTGCCCACCCTGACTAGTTCCCTCTCCCCTCCACTGTACTCCTACTCTCAGCCCTGGCTCAACCCGACCTCCTACCTTACCTCTTGCTACCTCCCTCCTTCCAGACAGTGGTGACGATCTATTCAATAAAGGCACCCCTTTAGAATTTCGCACTCCTGATGCTACTCTCACGTTCCGACCCCTTCCCCTCAGCTCTTGCCATTCCTCCACCCTGGGCTCCCTGACCCTCTGAGGAAGAGATACTCCTATATACTGGGTGCTCCTCCCCACTCCCTTCCCCTGCCTGATGCCCTCCCTCCCCTGGGCATCACCCCTCTGCCTTTTCCGCCACTGCTCTGCTCCTCTGACTTCCCACACCATCCTCTCCAGCTCCCATCTGAGCAGCTTTATTTCAGCTCTTAAATGCTCCAGACTGTTACACACTGGCAAGCCTCTTTTACTCCACTTAATCCCCAGAAAGACTGCTGCCTCCCAACTATTGCAGTTTACCACTCTTCTTCTTCCCATCCATTTACCTAGTCCCCCACTTCCTCCCGACCCAGTTTCTCCTACCCTTCAGTTATGCATAAATATAAAATTAAAAAATATATCAATTTCTGCTTCACTTTTACTAAATGTAACAGCAAATCCCAATATTTTAGAACGCAGTGGGCTGCTGCTTTATATTCTTTCAGAACTAGAACACTATGCCAGGAAAGCTGGTTCTTAACAACTGCTTGATTCTAGTTCAAAAACTATTTTCAATAAATGCCTTTTTTAAAGCAGCAGTGCAAAGGACATTATTTTTGGTTTTAGTTATTTTATTGTGAAACAAGATTTTTTAATACATTTACTGAAGTTTGAGACACTCTGATATTTTTTTTCATGATTTTATCAAGTTGACTACCCTCACCTTTTCGTAAAGACCCTTGCTAGGATCGCCATCTTGACTCAGAGTGCATCATGGGTTTTTCCTGATTTAAAAAAAAAAAAAACAAGATGCACCTGTTTTCCCAAAATGCTTTGCAGTGTGGGCTGTGCATGTTCATGTTACTGGCTGTACACAAACTGAACTGAGAAGTTTTTAGTCAGAGTAGCTGTATTGGTTCAAGGTGTTCTTCCTTGCCTGAGGAAGTTATTGGGATCCTGTTGATAACAAGCATTTGTCAATGCCGAACGTTCGCTTGCAGGTATTTGCAGTGGTATTTGGCACTTGGATGTGGCTTAAAAAAATCAGTGACAAAGAAGTACAAGCATTTGTCAATGCCGAATGTTGCTTGCTTCTATGTGTTTTTTAGGTATTTGGAACTCATTGGAGTGCAAATATTGAAAATTTGCGAACTTACAAGCCTGCATAGGAACTGCATAACGCACGCTCGTAAAACCGTCATTTTTAGGAATTTTTCCACCAAATTTTCAAAATAGGCTTTTTGAGATCCCACCTTATGAATGCTGGCACTGTCGTTTCATTAATTGGGCCCGAAAGATGATTTCACGCAGTGACTGCGAAATCACCCTTTGGGCCTGAATAATGCCATGACAGTGACAGAATTCATGAGAAGGGGTCCCAAAAACCCCATGTTGAAAATTTGGTGCAAAAATTCCAAAAAATGCCTGAGATATGCAACAAAGTTGAAAAAAACCCATCTAGCCCATTATACAGCTTACCGGCATTTCCTCAGTTAGTAGTGGCTTGATGAAGAATGCAGGCGTGTTCCCGGTCAGCGATGATCGGCTAGCCAGGTTCTGGAGTGCAGTATGGGGTGGGGTGTGGGAGGCAGGTGCGAGGGTGGGTGCGGTTGTGGGAGGAGGCGAGATCGTGGGACCATTTTTAATTTACAGGTTTTGTTTTGGTACTTTGACAACGCTGGACGCTTGCCATGCTGGGGTGGGCTCTCAGAGTGGCAGAAGGATGGCTGGGGGCATGGAGCCAACCGGGATTAGGCACCCCTGACGCGCAGATGACACGGATGCGTTGCCACGCTGGGTGGCCCAGCGTGGCAGCAAAGATTTGAGGCGTGATGCGGTGCAAGCACACAGCGGTGGTTTTCTAAGAGAAGACCACTGCTGTCATACACAGCACCAAAAGGATTGGTGCAGGATTGCCACACCTGCTCAAGGAGCAGGGATTGCTCAGAGAGGCACACCTCCAAAGTGTCCCATTCTCCCAAGACGTTCCTTGCACATGCGCGCAAGCGAATGTAAAAAATAAAAGCAATCTTTGTGATCTACATGTGTTTGTCTATTTTTTTATTATTTAATTTTGTTTGTGAAGGTGATATTGCATCCCTCTGGTGACCTGTGAGAAATGCTGTGTGATTCCTCCTCTAGGCATTCTCTGTCCTCTGCCCTCTTAAACTACTATGTGGTAAACTGTTCATGCACCTGACCTCCTCTCCCCCAACCGTTTAGCCAACCCCCTTCCCACTACTACCCCCCATTGCTCCCCCTACATCCTGCACGACCTGACCAGCGGCTTTAGCTACCGGCTGTAAATGCTGCCATATAGTTCTACCAACCTCCGCACTTACCCCATACTGCACTTCTGCCTTGTCTCCCTGTCAGACGTATTCCCTTAGTCAATGACTGTCACCATGTGCAGTCAACACAATCCAGGTCTAACCCTTACTCCTTGCTCTCCCTTCACTTCTAAACCTTCCCTATACTGTTTCCCCACTTCATGTACCCCCACTTAAATACAAGGCAATTTAAAGCCCTGTAAGCAATGTGTAACTCTAATTCGATTCAATGTAACTAATGTAAGTAATGGATGTATGTAATCAATGTATGTAACGTTACTCTCAATTCATGACTCCAATGTGTAACTCAATGCTATGTATCATGTATGTACTGCTTTCCTCTGTACCCCCCCCCAGGATGCACCATAGAGGAGCAGCTTATTGCTCAGTGTGCCTTTCCTGGTGAAACATTTCAATAAATAAATAAAATTCATCATCCATCACCTCCCCCCCACACACACACACCGGAGTTGATAAAATCAAATTGAGACATTATCCTAAAATTGTGATCACTGATGGGTGTGTGTGTGAGTGATCTCTGCTGCATTTTGACTTTTTGCAACTTGTAGCATTACTTTTTATTTTATTTATTTATTCTAGGATTACAAGTACCTTTGAGCCAAGGCTCTTTTACAAAGGTTCCACGTCAGAAATAACAAACAACAAGGAAGCAACAGTGAAATGACAGTAAACAATTCATGTACAACAGTACTATTGAAAGGGGTCAATTATAGGAAGAGTAAGGTGTAGAGGAGGGGGAGAAGTGTAGGTAGTTAACAGAGGCAGCTATAGTAAAATGGTGAACACAGCTAGGATGCATGTGTCCACAAGGAATGGGTACGGTCAGGTGCCCATGGGTGGCAGAAAAACAGGGATGAGAGGACATGGGGTGGATGAAGATGCAGCCAGAGGTATTTGTCGAAAAATAAATGGGAAGGAGTGATAGAAGAGAAGAAGGGGGCAGGGTGAGGGGCATGTTACTCATTGCCTTCACTATCGCTAAAAACACCTTGGTATTTAATTAAATGTCAAGGGCTAAACCCCTCACCACACATTACAGTTGAGGTCCCTGTTCATCATTAGTTGACCAAGACATCGGATGGACGTCCAACTGTGTAGCGATCGAGTTGGGTGAGAAATATCAGATTTGTGAAGCAGGGAGCAGCCGAAAGTTAACAGTCTGCTTATGGTGTCAGTTGCTTGTTTTGTTTGAATTTGACTCTGAAAAGGGAAAATAATATTTACCTGCTTAACAGTCCAGAAATAGAAGAGTGTGGGTCAGGAACTAAACGGACAGAAAAAGTGGAACCGCATGTGTTTGGGGTCAGGAGGCACCGCGATTTGCCGTTTGATCCTGTGTCCAACGGCGACGGGCTCTTTTTTTTTAAGGAAATGCTTTCCTCTCCTTTTGTTGGTAGGTATAACATATGGAACGTGTTCCCCATGTGTATCAAGGTTGTGACGAATGGACCAGAGGTAATGGGTGGTTTTGTCTCAGGGTGGGGATGCTATTGTAGAGGCTGGTTCAGGATCACAATTGTGGAAAAAATGACCAAGCAAGCAAAGTTGTAGTAAATCCTAGTTGGTAATTTCTCTGCTACAGTATTGGCTTTACCTTTTTACCAGGGAGATAGAGGTGCTTCCGTGGAATTACCATATGTAGTCCTGTATTTAAGATGGGCGCTGAAAATGTGTAAGCCCTGTTTTTATTTACTAAGATTACATGTTTTAAATCAGAAGGCAGGGCAGTTAGAAGTGCACCGTGGACAATCAGCTGAGTTTCCCACCTGGTACTCGGGAATGAGCACGTACCAGAAACAGATCAGGCAGCCAACAGCATTGTAGGAGTACAGGCAGGGACACCATACATGGCGGCTCACACATTAATTTGCTCAAATTAATATATAAAAAAATTGAAATTAAGCATAACAAAAAGAGTTTCCAAAAAACATATATTATATACTAAAACCGGAATGAATGCAACACCACACAGTGAGACAAAACATATACATATATTTTTTGTGACTTTTCATTGCACTGCTGCTTTAAAATAAAATAATCACTAGCCCAGAAAGCCCATTAAAGGAAAACTGCACCCTCATATCTTCTAAATGTCATTTCCTTCCATGTCAACAGACAGCTCTTTTCATGTAGCTGTTAAAGATGTATGCAACTGCTTCTGTTAGTTTTCACACTTCATACTAGGCACTGTCACTCTCCTGGGAGGGTCCATTTCGTGGTTGTTGAAATCTCATTGTCCCTGAGAGCTGCATTAGTATATGAGAATGTGATGCGTAATCAACCTTTAAACTCCCCAGGATGCCTGTCTACTTAAATAGTTTTAAAAGAACCAAGCTGCAAGAAGGCATGAAATGCCACATTTACCTTCAGTGAGTTTTACAAGCTATCTGAGTTGTAATGCAGGTTTTTTCCCCCTTTAAACTCCATTCAGTTTAAAAGTTTCCAGAGAGTTTTTGCAGGGCATTTGTTATTTCAGCATAGAGATATATAATATAAATGGTTGATCTGACATCATGTTCTCATATGCTAATGTAGCTCTCAGGGACAATGAGATTTCAACAACCACGAAATGGACCCTCCCGGCAGAGTAACAGTGCCTAGTATGAAGTGTGAAAACTAACAGAACCAGTTGCATACATCTTTAACAGCTACATGAAAAGAGCTGTCTGTTGACATGGAAGCAAATGACATTTAGAAGATATGAGGGTGCAGTTTTCCTTTAAACAGTGACAAAGTCACAGTACCACATAATCAACAGGCCACCACACAGCAACAAGCCAGCTAATCCCAGTGACAAGGACAACCCCACAAAAAGCACAATCAAACTGCCAAAGTACTGTATATAAACAAAACTAGTGTTGCTTGGATAGTGCATCCATGGATCCGCCAGTGATCCGGCGGATGACAGCACTATTCGAGTGGGATTCGTCCTGGGATCTGGCTGAATACGGAGGTTGGATCCCGGGTTGGATCCCACGTTATCCAGCACCAGATCTAGAGATCTGGCATTGGATCCCAGTGCTGGATCCAGGGATCTGGTGTTGGATCCATGGATCTAGCCATTGGATAATGTGGGATCTGACATGGGATCTGACAGCTGGAGCCACGGGCAGATAGGGATAGTATCCAGTGGATCCACTATCCTGCTGCAAAGGGCAGGTATTTGGTGGATCTGGATTGGGTTGGATCCATCTGAGCACCACTAAACAAAATGAAACCTACACAAGATGTGATTCACCACAGAACTAACATGATGACTATCCTGTTCCCAACCAACATGAAACACACAAATCTCACACATTCTTGTAGGCAACAGCACCTACCTTCTCTGTCCACAAACTGTACACAAAAAATATTAAAAAATTAGACAAAAGTATGGAAAATGTTCACTTAGGTAAGGGAGCGCCACATAGACACAGCCATTCTGCTACTGCTGGCATTCATCAATGTCACCTACCCCATTGATTGACATCATCCGAGCTGTACCCTGCCCCTGGGTTAGTGGGTGGGTGAGTGGCTGTTTTTTCATCGGAGGCCAATGCCACTCCATGGTCGACCCTAGGAGGTGGTTGCCAGGCAGACTGCCCCCTCCCTTCCTAGGAGCCAATGCCACTTGTTCAGTCACTAGATATATTCTCCTGCTTTGTGCTACTGATGTTTTTCTGGACCCTACTCTGGTCACAGGGGCACATAGCCAGCATTTCGCAGGCAGGGTTCCAGTGACTTAAAAAGGTTGCAGATGTTTTTTCCAAGTGACAAAATAAAATGCAAAGATTTCAATGGAGTCTCTACTCCTGCATATAAAAAAACACAGTTTGTACAAAGCATTGCCATCTAGTATGAGATGCTGCAAATGACAGCCTTACAGTGTTAAGTAATACTAGCATCAGAAGGACCTCTGGTGGTGGCTGTTGAGAGTGCAGTATTTGAAAGTCAAAGGAGTATTCGAAAGGGCTAGCCCAGTGGTGTAGAGGGCAGAGGCACTGGTGTCTTACCTTCTGTCACACTGGCAACCCATGTTCAGTGACAGGTGTGAGTTGCTGGGGTTTGGCTGGCGGGGTGGGGAGGAGCTGGATTGAGCTCCTGCCAGGCAGCTCTCCTCTTCCGGGGAGGCTCATGAGTCTCCTGGACTTCTGGCTGCCACCAAGTGGAGGCTTGATGGCAGTGCCAAGCCCAAGGGGAGACTTGGCGTTAGGCCGGGTGGAGGGAAGGCACTGTCACTGGAGCCATGGGGCGCATTCTCGCCTCCACGGGCATGCGCAACCATGTTCTGGAGCCCCAGAACCTAGGTGAGAGAAAAATAGAAAAGGAATGCTAGCAGGTGTCCATGACACCCAGCCAGGGCCTAATCACACTCTCTCATTATGGGAGAGCTGAAGCTGTGCCTGCTAGCCCAGACTATGGGAAAAAGCTATATGAAAAAAAAAGGAGCCTTCAAACTCCCAGCACATGGGAATTTCCCTTTAGCTAAATGGTTAGAACAACTGACTCTGAGACTCAGGGTCCTAGGTTTGATTCTTTGTAGGAACTGGAGGATGTGTCTACCCAAATGGAGGCAACAGACAGAACACAATCTACTGTACACCCATGGCAGCAGGCCAGTTGCTAGGATCAATTAGTACTGCGTCAGATCATAGCAACAAAACCACTGCCCAGCATGCAGGGGTGGGCAGAGGGTCTGGTACTCCTTCCCCTCCACCCCTGTGGTCACTCTTTAGTTCCTGTTCATAGTGTTGTGTCACATTTCAGATGACAGAGCATCTCAGCTTCAGAGTTCCTCATACCTAACCTAAAAGAAATGTCGGGGAACAAGACCTTTTATTTTTTTTTAAGTGTTTATGGGTTTTTCCAGGTTTTCTGCCGTTGCTCCTGGGGTCTTGGCACATGGCTGTTTGTGCCTGTGGAGGCATGCAAGCACACCAGAAGCCAGCTCAGCCCCTTCCTTCCACCCTATGTGCCACCCCCCCCACCGCCTATGTTACTCCACTGGACCTCCACCCAGTGAGGACAGGACTACGGGAGGGGTGACAACACCACCCCCCAGGAGAGGAGAGCAGTCTGATAGCTTGCTCAATCCCGCTTCTCCCACCCCCCCATACCAGCACCATGACGACCTGAGGTTGTGTCCGAACCCGGGTCGCCGGCACTGTGCGAGGTAAGGCATCCAGTGCCTCAACCCTCAGTGCCGCTGGGCCGGCTAGAGGAGCAAAACCTTTGAAAAACAGTTAACATCCCTGGAGGAAAATCCCTTGGGGAGTCCACAGTGGTAGTGGGTGAGAAGGAAGGCCCGGAGCACGTGGCTTCTAGAGGATTAATGAGCCAGGTTATGAGAAGGCACAGAACAGTGGTGGGTGGGGGACACTATGGGGAGGAGAATGAGGATATGTAGAAAAAAATACGTCAAAAACTTATCCCGCATCAGGACTGAAATATAACAGGAGGGAAAATGTATGCAGTGATATTGTTTCTTTCCTCTAACTGCCAATTAGTTTAGCTAAACAAGAATAACAAATACTGCTACTTAATTTGCTCTCTCTTGTTGCCTTTTTTCCCCTTGTACAGTAAATTTCTTGTTCGGTCATTTCTAGTTTTAAGGAAGAGAATCTGTGCGTTCTCATGCTGTGATTTAAAGATCAACGGCAACCAGTTTACACTTTGTAATAAAAAAGCCTAAAAAAGGCTGAATTCAGGTCCCAGTGTCAAAAGCAGTGTTTCACGAAAGTTGCATGCTATTTGGTTTTGTGTTTTGCTTTAAAACAGCATTTAACAGTCAGGTAGAAGACTTGGTTTGCTGGCCAAGGCACCTAGCTTCACCTGAGCTCTTTCCTTCTAAGACTGCTTGAAAGGCAGAGTAGAGAAACTTACCAGAGCAAGGGAGAAGGATTAAGACTTAGTTTGGCTAAGCAGATTTACTGTGTGGTGGTGTTTTTATTTTTTACTCACAGGGATTGCTACTGTTTGTTGCTAACATTTCATTGCTTTATTTTTTCTCTGATTCAAATTGTTGTTGCTGGTATACCTTCTTCTGCATTATTACAAGGTGCCTACAGGTGTGTGCTAACAGATTACTGCTGTAATCTTCTGATTCAAATTGTCTTTGCAAGGTATATCTTCTGTTACTGCTTTATTTTTCTCTGGAGCAAAGTGTTTCTTACAGGGTATATCTTCTCTGAAATTATTACAGGTGGTGCTTTACAGGTTTTACAGTTTTATCTAACATTAGGATAAGCTTTCAGGGTTACTGCATTTGTTGTTGACTGATTGTTTCTGCTCTTACCTCCTTGTTCTTTAGTCCGTGGTTCTTCTTTTTAGGCAGGGGAAGGGCCCAGCCACCCACCCCATCCCCAACCACCCCATGCTACACTCCTTTTATAGGGTACCACAGTTGTGACATTTCCTGTGGCAGAGCAGGAAGGGGTGGATCAGTGGGGCCCCCACAAGGTGATCTCATTTACAGGGCACTAGTAATTTAACTTGTTATAACAAGTTAAACAAAGCACAATTAAACCATTACTTGCATTTTTTTTTTCCTTCTAATTACTCTGACTAGGTTACAAACCCAGCAACTTATTTTGGAATGGATTTCATTAACTGCAGGTACTGTGGAACAATTTTCAGAAGGACATTCTTACAGGATTTAGGACACTGTCCTACATGCTGGGCCTTTGGAGATCTTAGGTCTCAGCTCCGGGCAGCATGGGCAGAGATTGCACGCCTCAAATTTCATATTGAAGAGGAAATACATTATAAGAACCACCCGCCATTTCCCCAGCATCCAACAGAAAAACCTCAACCGCAGAGGGTAGTTGGTCCAGGAGGTTGGCAGGTGGTTAGGAGGAGCAAATCAGGTGCCCCATCACTCTCTGCTCTCCAACACATTACCTCCAAAAACCATATAAACACTACAACAGGTATCTGCCTCTATCTCTGAAATCAAATAAAGAGGCAGAAGACACTGCAGAGCAGGACACTGCAGCACAGGAGCTAGCACAACAATACTCACCCAAATCAGGAACCAAAACTAAACAAGCACAAAGGAAATCCAAAACTTCTGATCATAGGAGACTCCATGATTCGGGAGTTGATACCCATCTCCAGCCAGGGTGATGGTCAGATGTCTCCCAGGTACATCAGCATGGAGAGACACTGACCAGCTACAAAATTGTTCACAAAGCAGGAGAAAACATTGATGTCCTAGTACACATAGGGATATCGATCTCGCCAGCCGGTCAGTTGTGGAGACCAAGGAACACCTGACTAGGCTGGGTGACAAACTATCATCTATTTCATCCGCATCTCCTTCTCTGAGATCCTGCCAGTCTGGGAGAAGGGAGCAGATGGACGGAAGGTCAGAGAAGGGAGATAGGGGAGCTAAACACGTGGCTCAAGGACTGGTGCCAGGAAAAGGACACAGATTTGTAGGAACTGGCAACAGTTCTGGGAGCGAAAGTTCTTTAAATTTGATGGACTGCATCTGACTAAAGAGGGAGTCAGTGCATTGGGGCAGAAGTTTGACGTCTTTGCAGAATATTTAAACTAGCAAATGGGAGAGGGTGCAGCACCCTTACGTTGAATGGGAAGAACACCCCTCCCCTCAGCTAGTGGTCAAACTGGAATTCAGTGTGTTTGCTGCTCATTTGCATCACCAGGTAAGAAAAAGGTTTGTCTCCCATACGATGCACAGGGTAATGCCAAACCTCACCCAACAACTAACACACCAAAATCTGGCCAATGGAAAATCATGTGCACAATGCTCACAGCCTGGGAAATAAGATCCCAGACCTGCAGGCAATAATGTCAGAGGCTAAACTGGACATAGTAGCAATTAGTGAGACGTGGTTTACCAGTAACCACACTGGGAGACTTCAGTACCTGGCTATGTATTGTTCAGAAGAGACCGAGGTGCAAAAGGGGGGGAGTGGGCCCTGTATGTTAATGAAAATATCAAAGCTACAGAAATTCAGAATACACATAAGGAGCCAGAAGAACTGTGGGTCACCCTGGAAACAGGAAATGGGACAGCCATAAGAACTGGGTTGTCTACAGGCCCCAGACCAGAGGGAGGACATAGACACATTACTGTTAGAAGATATACAAAACATGACAGCTAAAGGAGGTTCTGATAATGGGAGACTTCAACATGCCAGATACAGATTGGTCAATACCAGCAGGAACATCTGCCAGAACTAGACTCATAGTGGATTTCAGGGGAGGGGCCTCAAACAACTGGTACAGCAACCCACAAGAGACAGGGCTATCCTAGATCTAGTACTGACTAACAAAGAAGGGATCACAGATATCCAGGTAGAAGGTCACCTGGGGCCAGTGACCATCACATGGTATGGTTCAATTTGGCTACTACATCTAAATCATCCCATTCCAAGGCAAAAATATGGGACTTCAGAGGAGCTGACTTTGATAAGATGGCCAACAGAGTTAAGCTAGCCCTGGAAAAAAGAAACACAGGTGAGGAGGTACAGGCAAAGTGGGCAAGCATTAAGGATACAATACTTGAAGCAACATCCCATTGTGTTAGACAGAAAAGGAAGTGCAAAAGAAGAAGGAAACCACTTTGGTTCTCAAATACAGTAGCAGAAAAGGTCAGAGCCAAAAGGCTGGCCTTCAGAAAATACAAGGGAACACAGCGGATGAAGATAGGGGGCATACCAAACTGCCCTAAGGAAGCAGGTAAGGCAGTAAGGCAGGCAAAGTCCCAAACTGAGGAAACACTAGCACGAACAGTAAAAGAAGGTGACAAGACTTTCTATAGATACATTAGTGAAAGGAGAAAGTCCAGAGGGGGTATTGCTAAGCTTAATGGAGAAAAGGGAGCATGTGAGGAGGAGGACTCTGTAAAAGCATCTATCCTAAATAGATACTTTTGCTCAGTATTCACTGAAGAGAAGGTAGGGCAGGGCCCACAGCCAGCATCATGGACACAGAGGGAGGGAGGTGAGCACCCCTTCACAAAAGAAAGGGTCCCACAAGAGCTTGCTAAGCTCAGGGTGGATAAGGCAATGGGACCTGATGGCATACATCCCAGGGTACTTAAGGAGCTAAAGGAGGAACTAGCAGAGCCATTAGCAGAATTGTTTAGTGAGTCTCTGAGCACAGGAGAGGTCCCAGAAGACTGAGAAGGGCTCATGTGATCCCACTCCACAAGAGTGGTAGCAGGGAGGAGGCGGGAACTACAGACCGTCAGTCTTACCTCAGTAGTGGGAAGATTATGGAAGCACTCCTTAGGAAAGGATAGTGCAACACCTGGAATCCATAGGCACAGGATCCAAGACAGCATGGGTTTACAAAGGAAGGTCCTGTCAAACCAATCTCATAGATTTCTTTGACTGGGTAACCAGAGTGGTGGACCAAGGGGAGCAGTTGATGTCGCTACCTTGACTTCAGCAAAGCTTTTGACACTGTTCCACATAGAAGATTGATAAATAAGCTAGGTAGGCTCGTGTGGTCAGAAGTTGGTCAACTGGGTGGCAAACTGGTTGACTGGCAAGAAACAGAGAGTGGTGGTAAATGGTATACAGTCAGAAGAGATGCAAGTCACAAGTGGGTACCTAGGATCAGTCCTGGGGCCAGTCCTATTCAACATCTTCATTAGTGACCTAGCAGATGGACTAGAGGGTAAGGCTTGTCTGTTTGCAGATGACACCAAGATCTGCAACAGAGTAGATGATCCAGATGGGTGGGCAGAATGAGAAGAGATCTGGATAAACTAGCAGAATGGTCAGAAGAGTGGCAACTGGGATTTAATGCAAAGAAGTGCAAAATCATGCACATAGGGAAGAGAAACCCTGAAGCCACTTATAGGCTGGGAGGAGTTGCTAGCAGTCACAAAGGAAGAAAGAGACTTGGGCATCATCATCACTGATGACCTGAAATCATCCAAGCAGACCTCTAAAGTGCAGGTAGGCTAGGGGGTGTTAGGTGTATTAGTAGGGGTATCACAAGTCGAAGAGGGAGGTAATAATCCTCTGTACAAGACATTGGTTAGGCCCTCATCTGGAGTACTGCGGCAGTATTGGAGGCCACACCTTCACAAGGACATTAACCAAATTGAGGCAGTCCAGAGAAGGCAACCAAAATGGTGCAGGGACTGCATCAGAAGACATATGAGGACAGATTAACGGAGCTCAATATGTATACCCTTGAGCAAAGGAGGGAGAGAGGATATGATCAGACATTTAAACACCTTAAGGGCATAAACAAGGTGAAAGAGTCTAACATGTTTAAATATAAGAAAATAGCAGGACAAGAGGACACAGCATGAGATTAGAGGGAGGCCGATTAAGGGGAATGTGAGAAATTCTTTTTCACAGAAAGGGTGGTAGATGCATGGAATGGCTTACCACAAGAAGTAGTGGCTATGAATACAGTGCAGGGCTTCAAACAGGCATGGGATAGGCATAAGGGAGCAATACAAATGACTATGAATAGATAGGTCACTGACATAGCAAAGGCCGATGGCACATTTATAAGGTAGAAAAAGAAATGGGCAGACTGGATGGGCCTTGCGGTCCTTATCTGCCGTCAACTTCTATGTTTCTATGTTTCTATGTAGGCTGTTTATGTCCCTCTAACTGAGCCTGTGAGAGTGATGACATCATGTGGGACTAGGCTACAGCTTCTGCAGTGTAAGTACCTGCTTGATTGACAAGCTGTTAACTTTCTCAATTAAAACAATCTGTGAGGTAATTGTTTGCTGTCCAGGGTTTTTACAAACTCAGTCTCTGGTGTTTGTTCAGATGAATTAGCTGAAAATTCACGTTGTTTTTTTGAAGAGCTGATCATTTGAGTTTCAATGCTGAATTGAAGCTGTATACATTTGCAAAATCACCTTATCTGTATCACAGTTGCTGCCTGTTCTTTCACATCAGAAACTCTGTGTTTTCTAGCTATAACACTGGGTTATTTATTTAAAGCAGCAGTACTACCGAATCAGGAAGTGATCTATCAAAATTTGGCTTTTTGGCTGTAAGCATGTGGCCAAAGGTTCCAGTTTCCATACCCGTAAATGTTTTCTTCCAGTCATCTTTAGTTTTTTAGATATTTGCAATTTATTTTAATTGTTGTAGCACTACAAGAAATATGGCGGCTGGCTAATTTTCAGTTGTGCTTTTTCTACAGGTCATATCACGTCTTTTGACAACAGCAGAGGGACCCTCTGCGGACCATTCCCGATGTCCCTGCAAGTCATTCACATATGCAGTTGGCAGCAGAGGGGGTTCCAGTGCAGCATGCTTAGTGGCAGAAATGTAAACAAAAGTGGAGAATAACAGCAAATTACTCGGCGATAGTATAATGCCGTCGAGAAAGAGTACCAGGTATATGATTAGCAGGGCACAGGGAATAAACTGTCAAAAAAGTGCAATTTTTTTTTTTGTAGTACTGCTGCATTAATGACTATAAAAGAAGTCTAAAGTTTGTTAGTTCATACAAGTAGTTTGTCTTTTTAATGTAGTCTCAAATAAATAGGTTCATGTAAGAACATTATTTTCCCCTCAGACTGACAGACATGTGCCTGCCTGCTACACTCTGCTATTTCAGGCACATGTGCTATATGAATTCACACATTTCAGTTCATTGCATCCTGTTGCCCCCTTCTTATAGTTACAGTTGAGGCAGTAGCATTTTGCTGCCCCATGTCACCTGCCCCACATGCACCCTGTCTCCTGCCCCAAAATTTGAGGATTCTGCACCATGTTGCCCACGTTCTTGTCCCATAGAGTCAGGGCTGCTGCACCCTGTTGCCCCATGTCCTGCCTGAACAATCAGGACCTCAGCACCTTGCTGCCCCCCCACCTGAACAGTTGAGGTTACTGCACCCTGCTGCAGCCCTTTGTCCCCCACCCTCCTCAATCAGAGCTGCTGCACCCTGTTTCACTTGATCCTGTCACCACAATCAGGGCTACTGTGCACATCTATACCCTAGAATCCCATGTCCCCTGCTTCCACATTTGGGGCTGCTGTACCATGATGCCCATGCCACTGGAGGTGGGGCTTTTATTGCACCTGCTACA
Source organism: Neoceratodus forsteri (assembly GCA_016271365.2). Taxonomy (NCBI): domain Eukaryota; kingdom Metazoa; phylum Chordata; order Ceratodontiformes; family Ceratodontidae; genus Neoceratodus; species Neoceratodus forsteri. The sequence goes on from CM028132.1 coordinate 1,357,379,031, forward strand.
TACATCCATTTTCCCAAATGGGCAGGGCTGCTGCACCATGCACATCCCACCCCACAGTCAGGGCTGCTGTTCCCTGCTGCCCCCCCTCATATTCTGCCCCACAATCAAGGCTTCTTCATCATGCTGTAGTCTGTCTCCTGCCACCATAGCCAGAGTTGCTACACCCTGTTCCTGTGTACACAGTCAGGGCTGCTGTACCCTCTTGCACCCTACAGCCCAATTCCTCCACAGCCCCATGACTCCGCAGTTATGGTTACTGCACCATGTTACCCCCTGCGACCAATGTCAGATTTGTTGCTGCACTGCCCAAAAGAAAAACACAGAAAAATGCTTTCATCTTGTGATATGGGGATGAAGAACAGAGGGCATTAGGGTGCAAAAGTCCCAACTGTTTCATCAGGAGACAAGGGAGGCTTTAGGGTACAGCAGCCCAAACTGTGGGACAGGATGTAGCAGCCACACCTGGGTGGAACTGACACAACTATGGGGGCAGAGGACAGGGGGCAGCAAATGCCCTAACTCTTGTGGCAAGTGGCAACATGGTGCACCAGCCCTAACAGTAGAGGCAAGAGGCTGTAGGGCACAGCAGGCCACAGCAGCCCTAAGTAGTTAGGAGCTGGGTGCAACAGCCCTGGCTGTGGTAGAAGGGGACTGTGGAAAGCATGATGCAGAAGTCTTGACTCTGGGGCAGGACACAGGGGGCATTAAGGTACAGCAGCCCTGACTGTGGGATGGGGTGCTCATGATGACCCAGCCCTTCTTATTTGGGATATTGGATGTTGATAGCAGGGTGAAGCAAAAGCCCCACCTCTGGTTGCATGGGGCAGCATAGTGCTGCAACCCCAACTGTACAGGCAAGATACAGTGAACCCTAGGGTGTAGCAGAGATCAGCAGCCCTGACTGTGAAGACAGGAACAAGGTGCAACAGGGTACAATGTCCCCAACTGTAGAGGCAAGATACAGTGAACCCTAGGGTGTAGTAGAGATCAGCAGCCCTGGCTGTGGAGATGGGAACAAGGGACAACAGGGTGCAATGTCCCCAATTGTGGGTTTGGGGGACAGTGTATAGCAGGTTGCAGCATTCCCAACTATTCTGGCATGGGAAAACATGATGCAGCAGACCTGACTGTTCAGGCTGATGGTGGGCAACAGGGTGCAGCAACCTCAACTATGTGGAGATGACAGTGGGCAGCCGGGTGCAGTAGCCTCAAATGTGGGGCAAAAAACAGAGGGCTTGTGGGGGCAGAGGACCCTGGAGTGCCTTATTGTGATTATACAATGGACCCATGTGTAAAATACATGTTAAATGTGTTTAAGAATGTTTTTTATAAATGACATTTCTCAGCCGTGGGTTATTGCAGGATACACCACGGTCATGTGATGTGTTTTGACCAATGAGATTACAGGATTTTCATACCTCATTATATAATTCTAGTTATACATTATGTATTTTCACACAGAAACCATCAAAGAACTGAAATTTGTGAGTTCATATTGTGTGTGTGCCCGAAATATAGTGTGGAAGCACCTGCTTGTCAATCTGAAGGGAAAACAAGTTATTACATGTACCTATTTATCGAGGCTACATCAAACTACTTGCATGAATTAACAAACTTCAGATTTATTTTACATCCATTAAATAAACAACCCAGTGTTATATAGCTAGAAAAAAACACAAAGTTTTAATGAGAATTAATTGGCAGCAACTGTGATACAGATAAGGTAATTTCTCAACTGCATACCACTTCAATTCAGCACTGAAAATCAATCAGTTCTTTAGAAGAACAAAATGTGGATTTTCTGCTATCTCATCTGAACAAACACCAGAGACTGAGTTTGTAAAGACCCTGAACAGCAAACAATTACCTCAAAGATTGTTCTAATTGGGACATTAACAGCTCATCAGTCAAGCAGGTACTTACACTGCTGAAGCTGTAGCCTAGTCCCATATGGTGTCATCACTCTCCCAGGCTCAGTTAGAGGGACAGAAACTGCCCGACTGTTGACAAATGCTGTTTTAAAGTAAACCACAAAACCAAATAGCAAGCAACTTTCAGGAAACACTACTTATGATACTGGGGCTTGAATTCAGGCTTTTTTTATAATGTGTAAAATGGTTGCCATTGATCTTTAAAAGCAGATGTCTTCCTGTTTTTACTGCATGAAAGGGTAAAGTGAGGAAACCGAGTTCATGTTTTCAAATAAAAACAGTTCACACAAGGGAGTAGTTACATTTCTTAAAGGTGATAGTGATTTTTGCATAGTTAACTGCCCTTCCTCTTCCTTCCCATGCCAGATATGTATTCTGATATGCTTTGAATGATTTTTTACATGATTTAGTTTTGGGGTGCCCTCAGACCTACAAAGACTTCTACTTTCTCACCAGCTATGGCTCTTTTTTTTTCATATTTCTAAGATGTTTTATGACATCAGTAACACCATTCCGTGATGTTCATCTGAATGGCCTAGAATGGTGGTACTGATGTCCTAGAATGTTCAGGCAGTATAAAAAGAGACAGCAGTAACTGCTGAGAAAAGAAGGATTCAGGGTAGTTACAAAGGCAACAAAATTAGAATATTAACTTACCGAAAAAGGTCAAAAACATATCAGAATATTGGATAGACACTAAAGGAACAATAGAAACACAGATTTTGATGGCAGATAAGGACCGCTTGGCCCACCCATTGTGCTCATGTCCCTACCTATTGGATAAGTTACAGATCCTAGTTAACCAACAGCCTACTTCCTCCTACCCCCCTGTATAATTGTCTTATGCTTGTCCCATGCATTCTTGAATTCCCCCACTGTTTTTGACCCCACAACCTCCTCAGGAAGGTCATTCCATGCATCCACCACCCTCTCCATGAAAAAATACTTCCTCGCATTGCCCCTGAGCTGTCCCCCTCTATCTTCAAATTGTGCCCTCTTGTTCTTGCACATCTCTTTTTCTGAAAGATGCTTCCCTCTTGGACTTTGTTGATTCCCTTAAGGTACTTGAAAGTTTCTATCATGTTCCTCCTCTCCCTCCTTTCCTCAAGGGTATACATATTAAGCATCTTTAGTACCACTTCATATGGTTTCTGGTGCAGACTCCGCACCATTTTAGTTGCCCTCCTCTGAACTGCCTCCACCCTGTCTATTCCTTGCAGAGATGGGATCTCCAGCACTGCATGCAGTACTCCAGTTGGGGTCTCATCAACTGTCTGCACAGAGGGATGGCAACTTCCTGTTTTCTACTGGTGATGCCTCTCCCTATGCATCCCAGTATCCCCCAGCCCTCCTTACTGCCTTCTCACACTGTCTGCCTACCTTTAGGTCATCTGATATGACTACCCCATGCCCCTTTCCATTTTTGTTATTGTTAGTACCTCCCCCCCTCACTGTGTACTCTTCCCCTGGGTTTTTGTATGCCAGGTGCATTACTTTGCACTTCTTCATATTGAATCTAAGCTGCCAAACTTTTGACCATTCCTCTAACCTTGCTAAGTCCCTTCTCATCCTTTCCACCCACCTTGTGTATCAACCCTGTTGCAGATCTTTGTGCCATCTGCAAAGAGGCATACTTTTCCTTCCAGTACCTCTGCAATATCACTTATAAAGACATTAAAGAGGACTGGCCCCAGTACTGAACCCTGCAGTACCCCACTGGTAACCCCCTTTGTTTGGAGTGGACTCCGTTTACTGTAACCCTCTGCGTCCTGTTTTCCAGCCAATTATTTTACCCAGCCTACCACCCTGGGACCCACTCCCATGTCCACACAACAGAACAGCATCTAGAGGTGTAAAAAAATTGTTTCCTATCACCTTTAAATCTAAAAGCTGCAGACAGAGAGAAAAGAGAAGAGGGAGGGACTGGATTTCATCTAGGAATTTCTGAAGTAGGCATTTAAGAAGTACACCATCACATTACCCCGTAAACCTGTTGGAGCCACCTTTGCACTCATAAATGGGCCTGAGAAGTAGAGCTTTCCTCATATGACATAGTCTCCTCCCCCTCTCTTTTAAACCTGCACAAATCTAAATATTTCATAATAACCACTAAGCATTTATTATAACTGGGTAGCTTAGGCCGTCAAACTTCGTTATACACATGTGTGTATAATGGGGTGTGCATAGTGAAATTTAAGTAAAGTTGTTTAAGACAGAACTTTCTTTTATTGAAAAAAAAACATTTTTTTTTTCCTCGGAGCCCTTTACATTTGGCAGCGCTCTCAGCTGCTCACGGTCACTAACTGTTTGCTCTGTGGAACTGCTGAGTGGGAAACATCCCATCTTGAGTGCTGTCAGTCAGCTCTTACAAATCACACACTATCAGCCAGGATCAGCACTAACGGCAAGGAAAAAAGTATCTGTTCTGAGCCCGCTGAACCCCACCTATGTGGTGGTGGGTTAATTGTGAGCTTAATCATGGGAAGGACATCTAAGGGGGTATGTTGGTGATTATGACTGAGATGTGGGAATAATATGTACTAATCCATTGAACTGTCACTGTAAAGCATCATATGCAGTTAACTGCAAAAGAACCCCAGAGCAAATGCACTGGGGTATGGGTTATCCCGGAGGACATTGGCCTTACAGCCAAATTGTAGAGAAAACACAAATTGCACATATCCCAATAATGCAAAGCATCATGGGAAGCATATACAAATGCCCACAAATTAATTTGGACTGGCTCAACTTTAAGCCAAATTGCATGATGCCAACAGGTCTCACAATACAATCAGCAAAGGCTGAGAACAGCAGACACAGACACATGTTTCATCCTCATTTGTACTCATCAGTGTGCCATATCTGTATCTCAGCCCAGGGAGAGGGAGCCAGCCACTCTATAGGGGACCTCATTTGTTTGGGTCATGGGCAGCTCAAAGTAGAGAGAGAAAAAAACTACAAAAGATCCCCAGAGCAAATGCACTGGGGCATGGGCAATCCTAGAGGATATTGGCCATACAGCCAGATTTGAAAGAAAACACAAATTGCACATACCCCAGCAATACAAAGCATCATGGGAAGCATATGCTGATACCCATGAATAAATTTGGGCTGGCTCAATCTCCCCATACCCCAGTACATTTGATCTGGAATTCTTTTGTAGTTGTTTTCTCTCTCTACTTTGAACTGCCCATGACCCAACCAAATAAGATCCCCTTTAGGGTGGCTGGCTCCCTCTCCCTGGGCTGAGATACAGATATGGCACACTGATGAGTCCAAATAAGGATGAGACACGTGTCTGTGTCTGCTGTTCTTTGGCCTGCTGATTGTATTGTGAGGGCTATTGGCGCTATGCAATTCTGCTTAAAGTTGAGCCAGTCCAAATTAATTTATGGACATTTGCATATGCTTCTCATGATGCTTTGCATTATTGGGGTATGTGAAATTTGTGTTTTTATGCACACTCTGTGTGTGTGATACCCTAACAAAGTACTCAAGCTTTGCTCTTGAGCTTTATTGGGTATCTACATATTGGGTGTGCATAAAAACCTCATTACTTACACCTACCCATGCATTATTCTACAGTATATGTTATTTAAGTTGTACATCATGATACATGTACAGGGTATTTTATTAAGTTATATAGATGATACATGGATCTGCTTATTTAACCTCTCCCCCTTCTTGATCCTTCATGCTGTTTTTCCACTACTTCAAGTTGCAACTAAAAGCTAGGGCTGGATATGGGCCTCCATCTGGAAGCAGATTTTTAGGGGTCAGCAAGCATACTATAGCTTGTAAGTGCCTCTTGTGGTCGTGCGTGTTCTTTTCTGTACTTGGTAAAGATTAAGGTTACATTCATTCTGAGTGACTCGGCTGCATGACGTCTTTGCCAATCTCACTGATAGGGCTTTTAGGTCTAGACATAGTGTTTCACACCTACACAAACCTAGGTTTGATCCCCAGTATGGCACGTTATTTTTCTTTCTCACTATAGTTTATGCAGGATGAGAAGCATTGGTAGATGTTAGTGCTGATGTCAGTGATAGGGCTTCAGCATGGCTTAAAAGCAGAGTTCCAGAACATTGAGCTATTATTTTTATGTTGCAGTCAGCTTCATTAGTTTCTGGCCAAGATTTGGAGGCGTGTCTAGATTTGAATGCAACTTGATGTGAAGCATTGCTTTCAGTTGGCAGACAGTTCATTACTCAACTCCACTGCAGATGTGTATGGGGGGGCATCCACACTCAGTGCAGGATTTGCTTCCCGAAGCATGCATTTCTGTCTAGAAACCTTAGATCCCATCATGTGGAACAACAGCACAGTGGCAGAGCAGCAGGGCAGTAGTTAGGAGTCCTTTGTTCGATTCTCAGTGCAGATCACTTTTCTTTCTCACTACAGTTTATGTTGTTATCATGCATATCAGTCTGGAAACCTTATGTCTCACCATGTGGAATGATAGCACAGTGACAGAGCACCAGCTCAGTAGTTGGAGGGGAGTGGGGGGGCTAGGTTTGATTCCCAGTGGGGAACATCTTTTCCTTTCTCTCTACAATTTATGTTACTAGCATGCATCTATTGTATGGAAAAAATGTTAGATGTCATCGCTGATACCAGTGATAGGGCTTTCAGGGCCTAGAGTAGGTTTTCAGACCACAGAACTGTTAGTGAACCAGGAACAAAGAACATGGAAAATGTAACTCTCTCACTCAGTTGGAATAAATCAGTCACAGAAGGGAGTAGTAGAGGATCACCAGTCACAGCTCATGAGACACAGCATATCATGCTGACTACAACACCCTATTGCAGGAACTGATCAGGTTAAAAACTCAGAGTTTGTGTAGTGTGTAGGGTATGCTTGTTTAGGCTGTGAGGTGTATGCATGTGGTTGCATTCATGTATGTGTCTGGATCATGTAGCATGTGTAAACATTGTTTAGTATGTATATGTGTCTATTAATATGCACAAATGATACATCCGTACCGTGGCACCATTCAGTACCAGTGGTAGTTTGATATTTCTAGTTGTGTCTCTTGCCTTTGTATTTAGTTTCATATTTGTGCTTATAATATTTTTTTATATTTCTCATGTAGCCTTTTCAAGAGGTTTAAGGACACAACAGATATTTCTCCCTCACATGCCACTGACCAGGACTGATATCCATGTCTCCTTTGCCAATAGCATGTTGACCGAATATTGGTGGATGGCCTTCTGTTGTTTGAGCATTCTCTGCGTTGTATAGTAACTGGAACTCTCCTGGGTTGGAACTTCCTTATCTGATGGAGGTGGAGGCTATTTTCAACTGGACTCTGCCACAAAACATTTGGGCTTTTTTGTGGGTACACACAGTAGGAACTGCTGAAATATAGTTCCGAACACATTTCCCTTAGTTGAATTGGGTCCTCTGTGGTTTGTATGAAAGACACCACATAAAACAAAATTCCTTTTCTTTCTACATTTGTCCTCTCAAGCATGGCACTCTCATCTCCAAATGAGACACAAAAGCTTTTCTTCCTCTTAGAGGGTTAAAAATCCAATGAGAAGCACCCTCCTGGATGTCCTCCTTGTCAACAAACCTCACTTGTTTTCTCATGCCAGTATCCTTTCAGCAGATGTTAGCGACCACTGCCTTATTGCTGGCATAAGAACCATTACCAAGCCTCTGTCTACATCAAACTTTTCCACTAAAAGATCCAGACAGAACTTCGACCCTCTTGTTTACTTCAACGACCTAATAAACTCTTTGCTCTAGCAGAGATTCTACCTGGCTAAATCAGTGAGTGATGCCTATGACGTTCTCCATGAAATCATGACCAGTGCCCTAAACAACCATGCTCCTTTGGTTAAAACACTAATAAAAACCAGAACCTGTCATTGGTTTTCAGCGGAGCTGAAGAATGCCTTACTTAAAAGAGACCATCTATGAAAAAGGCCAGGAAATCACATGCAGATGCAGACTGGTGTCTCTTCAGGACAGCTAGAAACACCTGCACTAAGTTGGTCAGAGAGGCCAAGGCCAATTTTTATCAAAACGAGCTGCTCTCTGCATCCAACTGCCCAACCAAATTCTGGTCCACCATAAAGGAACTGTCTGGCCACTCTCCAGGTAGTGTGCTACCTTCTCAAATTACCATTGATAATGTTATCATTAATGATAAAACAGATTCTTCAAGCTTTCAATAATCATTTTGCCACTGCAGGCCTGGCGTAATGCACCAGTAAGTAGTCTCCTTCCACAGATCGACACCCAGCCTCCAGAACCAAGTAACAATAACATGATCTTCTTTTCCTCAACCACCATAAAAGTAGTTGAAGACCTTCTTCTATGACTAGATACTAGAAAAAGCACCAGAGCCGACTCTTTCGACCCATACTTTTTGAAAATAGCATGCCACATGCTTGCCACACCTATATCACATCTATTCAACCTGTCCCTAGCCCAAGGCTCTATCCCCATGGAATGGAAAACTGCTCATGTCATCCTCCTGTTTAAAGCAGGGGATCCCTGTGATCTAAATAACTATAGGCCAGTCTCTCTCCTACCTATTCCTTCGAAGATGCTGGAAAAAATTGTGGATATACAGTTGAGATCATTCCTAGACAACTCTACATTGCTTAACCCTATGCAATCCAGCTTTAGAGCAAAGCATAGTACAATCACGGCGCTGGCTAATGTCATTAATGACTGGCAATGGGATCTTGACAATAAAAATTTTGTTCGTGCTGTGTTCTTGGATCTCAGCAAGGCATTTGACACCGTTGACCACTGCAGGCTTCTCTCCACCTTAAAAACTATAGGCATGGACTCTCATTGGGATGGTTCCAAGACTCTCTCTCTGGTAGGCAGCAACAAATCAAGGCTGAAGGAGAGCTCTCTCCACTTAAACTGATAAAAAGAGGAGTCCCCCAGGGCTCCATATTGGGCCCTTTACTGTTTGCCATCTATATTAACAGTTTGGACTTAGGCATCACGGAAGCCAGTATCCACTTGTTTGCTGATGATACAGTGCTCTACTTAAGCCATGATTCTCCTGGAGCTGCCTGCGCTGACTTACAAACCGACTTCATTACACTGCAGCACCAGCTCCTCAGCAAAAAGCTACTGCTAACTGAAAAAAAAACCAAGGCCATGCTCTTCTCATCATCTGGCACAGGGGCTTACTCTGCTGCTGCTGGTCCATTTCCCCCCATCGCCACCTTACTAGGTGAAAATCTTGAATTTGTGCCTAAATTCAAATATTTGGGTATATGGCTAAACAATAAACTCTCCTTTGTGGAGCACACAGAAGAACTGATGAAAAAGCTGAGGCAGAGACTTGGTCTTTTTTTCAGAATTAAACACCTCCTGACTGCAGATGCAAAAAGACACCTTGTTCGATCTATATTCCTCTCATTAATCGACTACGCCGACTTTATTTATGGCCATTGCCCTGTCTCAAACCTTGCAAAACTGGACATACTGTACCATAGAGCACTGAGATTTATAACTGGCCTGCTATCCTCAACACATCACTGCTCTCTATATGCAGCTGTAGGGTGGCCTTCCCTTCAATACAGGTGGTGTAGAAATGCAGCCCTTTGGATGCTCCGAGCCCTTACCAACAGACTTCCATATTACATTGCTGACTGTCTCCCCTTGAGTCCGATCAGTAGCTATGCTTTAAGAAGCTACTCACTGGTTTCCCTGAAAGTCCCAAGGACCAGCACCCACTTTGGAAGGGCTGCCATAAGCCATGCTTTGCCCACGCTCTGTAATAGGATACAAAGATAGTTGAGACTTGGTTCCCCTGTCAGTGTTACCTTGTTTAAGACCATCTATGACAAAACATTTGCTGAAATCTGTAATTGTTTCCACGGTTCCTAGCAGCCTAACTGTTGTTTCTCTCCCTATTCTTACTAGTCCCAGCCTGTGACCTAAGTCCCCTTCTGCCTCTATTAACCACTTCACCCTTTAGTTGCCACACTTGCTCTTAGCACCCTCTGTACCCCTTTTCTCACACACACCCCCTGCCACTTAAGCATGAGAAACAGACACCGTTTTGCGCTCCTCTGTAGCTTGGGAACTTCAACCCAAGCACACAACTGGTCGCTGAGGGCTGAAATGTAAACAATCTTCCTTTTCTCTTAAGGTTTGCATAAGACAACTGTCTTTATGGGTGTTGTAAATATCATATTAATGATGTGTTATGTATATATTTTTGTACGTGTGCCCTTGGAATGTATATTCTCTGCACCTACCATTTTTGTAATCAACATTTGTAACATCTTGTTCATTTTGTATTCTGTATCTTTAGTCTGTGACTGTGTGTAATTGTCCCTGCCAACAGCAGGTCCACCTTGTAAATGAGCTTGTTCAACGGAGACCACCTGGATAAATAAAGATTTGATTGATTGATTGATAACCTCTCCTCTGGCCAGTACATCTCCACCCAGGTACCACTGAGAACCTCCACTCCCCTTACTATTCTTAGGTAACATGTAAAGTACCTTTAATCAGTTCTATTGCTGACTGCCAGCAGCAGTCCCCTTCTGAGGAAACTGCCCAGAAGTACCCTGGTTTACCCCTCACTAGTAGTCAAGCACCTTGCTTGCCCTGTCGGGATGCAAACCATACACCCAGTGACCCTTGGGGAGCCATCCTTCTCTACTCCTTATTCAGCTCTTCACTTGTCCTGTGATCAGTCTCTGCCATCTACCAAGAGGACGGGCATACTCTGTTTATCACATGTCACTCTTGTGTAAATAAAGTGTTCCCCCCTTTAAACAAGCATTTGTCAATGCTGAATGTTTGCTTGCTGGCATTGGCATTGGTAGTGTAGGAGTTGAAGAGATGCATCATAGGAATGGCAGTGAAGTATTGAATTGAAGCCAACCCCACCACCACCCTGCAGAGATTGACAGGCGTTGGGGTGTGCCTTTGGGTTGTCAGGCATAACGACCATGCCATTTCACCACACCCTACCCTGCAGACACTGACAAGTGTCACGGTGTGCCTTGGGGTCTTTGGGCCTTATGCTCACCCCATTCTATAAGGAAATACGATGAGATGGGTGTAGTGTAGGAGAATGGCGTAATCTTTGGGGCCAAAGAGTCCAAGGCACACCTCAATGCCTGTCACTGGATGTAGGATGTGGGTGGGGGTGGAATGGTATGAGCATTACAGGCGACAATCCCAAGTTACACCCCTGATGCCTGTCAGTCTCTACAGGGTGGGGCATTATGGCCGGAAACCCTAACAGTGCAGGTGTTCATTGATGTTTTCACTCCAATTTTTCAACATGGGTTTTTTGTGACCCCCCACCTCATGAACAGTGGCAATATCAGTTCGTTAGCCAAAAGCTGATTTTGCACAGTGACTACGCCATTTGACAGCACAGGTGCAAAAACACATTTTAAACAGGATGTGAAAAATGACAGCTGTACTATTCTTGAGGAGGTGTAAAAAATGGCAATGTTGAAAATCTGGAGTGAAAATATAAAAAAAATGGCGAAGTCACGAGCATGTGTAGAAACTGCGCAACGCACACCTGTAATGTAATTAGTTTGGGGATTATTTACAGCAGATTGTCAACACAGGTATTTTGGGACCTCTGCTCATGAACAGTGTCACTGTGATTTTCTTAATGTGTCCTGAACATTGATTTCCCACAGCGACCACGCATTTCTGCGCTGGAAACGCGAAAACACATTTCAGCCAGGGTGTGAAAAATGACAGCTGTACTGTTCATAAGGAGGGGTGAAAAAATGCCAGTGTAGAAAATCTGGACTGAAAATATTACAAATTCGTGAACATACGACGGTGCGTGGAAACTGCACAATGCACGCTTGTAACAGTCAGTTTATGGGCTTTTGTTATCAAATTTTCAACATAGCCATTTTAAGACCTCTGCTCATGAACAGTGTCATTGTGATTTTCTTAATCTGTCCCAAACATTGATTTTGCACACCAACTGCTCCATTATGAGTGTCAGTGGCTCAGTAGGTAGCACACTCGCCTCTGAGGCAGGGAGATCAGGGGGTTGTGGGTTCAGTCCCCACATCTGGCACTTGGGTTAATATCCCAGGACTGACACTGTAGTGCATCATGAGAGGGGTGCTGCACTTCTGAGGTGCCATCTTTCAGATGAGACATTAAACTGAGGTCCCATCTGCCTGGATTGGTGGTAGTTCAGGTGGATGTTAAAGATCCCATGACACTTATCAAAAAGAGTAGGGGAATTTCCCTGGTGTCCTGGCTAAATTTCCCTCATTCACTAAAAATATCACCAACAGCTTATTCTAGTTCAAGGTCAGTTGGCATTCATCTGTATCCCCCTTCCCTGGGTCGTGCCTGAAAATAGGCAGGATTTGTCTTGTGCACTTACCCGGTCAATAAAAAAAAATAATTGTTTGCTACTTGTGCAAAAACACATTTTGGGTGAGATGTGAAAAATGACAGCTATACTGCTCATAAGGAGGTGAGGTAAAATGAGGTAAAATGGAAATGTTGAAAATCTGGAGTGAAAATATTAAAATTATTTGATGCTACGAGCGCGTTTAGAACTGCACAATGCACGCCAGAAAACAGTAATTTTGGGATTTTTTCACTAAATTTTTAACATAGGGTTTTGGGGGCCTACCTCATGAACAGTGACACTGTTGTTTCATTACTTGGTCCTGAAAGGTGGTTCTGCGCAGTGACCATGAATCACCTTTCAGGACTGAATAACAAAATGACAGTGGCAGAATTGATGAGGTGGGGTCCCAAGAACCCCATGTTGAAAATTTGGTGAAACAATTCCCAAAAATGCCTGAGATATGTATCAAAGTTGAAAAAACCCTATTTATTCCATTATACAGTTTACCAGCATTTCCTCAGTTCATGGTCAGCTTTGAAGAGTGCAGACGTGTTCCTGGTCCACCGAAGATCGTCATGCTGGCCTCTGGACGTAAGTATGGGGTGAGGGGAGGTGTGGGGAGGCAGGGTGCCAAGGCACATCGTGGCATTTGTCGGTGTCTGCAGGGTAGGGCATGGTGAAATGGCATGGCCGTTATGCCTGACGACCCAAAGGCACACCACAATGCCTGTCAGTATCTGCAGGGTGGTGGCGGGGTTAGCTTCAGTTCAATACTTCACTGCCATTCCTATTATGCAGCTCTCTAACTCCTACACTACCAATGCCAATGACAGCAAGCAAACATTCGGCATTGACAAATGCTTGTTGAAAGTGGCAGGGCACATTTTCCCTTGTGAGCATACTTTCATTCAGACTAGTTTTGATTCAAACAGCTGAGGATTTTTGGATGGCCCTGCCAATTTTAAACTTGAATGAGCTAGTTGCTAACAATGATCTCACTCTTAGCAACTACCCTCTAGATGCTCACATCCAAAGACGATAATAAAAACCTGACTAAAGTCTAAAAACAAGCTTACAAAAAACAAAATGTATCTGAACATTTATCTTTAACTAAACAAAATCATTGCAGCCAGAGTAAAACAAAGGTAAATTACAGGGTACCCTGAGTGCACCCAAGATCACCCACTTTAAAACCACTCTTTGCAACCACCTCTTCAATATCCGCTCCTGTAACTGCACTAACATTTCACTCTCTCACTCTCTCTGATTCTAATTCTCTGACAAAGTCCATTATGGATTGCAACCTAGGTCAAGAATTACCAAACCCATGAATAGGACTGATTACTCTGTTTAGATGCTGTCTCAAGCTAATAATGTCTCTCTGCTGTGATGATGTAATTATAATCATCCAAATATTGTAAATAAAGTCCGTACTTACTGTAAATACTGTAAATAATGTCAGTGACAAATGTCTGTAGCACATGCTCTATGTAACTGTTGTTATACCCTGTCTGTATTACTTTCTGTCTTACATGTGACGAGGTACCTTTGGAAATAAGCCTCTGGCTCAAAGGTTGTAAACCGATATATCAAATAAAATAAAAAATATTAACTACTGTATGATGCAATAAAAATATATTGCCATTGTTTTACATGTTTTGGTAACCGCGTAAGGCCCACTATGCACAATAGCCTGTTTTCAGGTACAATCCTGGAGCACTGAGGAGGTTAAGTGACTTGTTCAGAATCACACAGTGTACAGTACCTACAGTACAAATTATGAACATTAAACACTTTAACAAATTTTACTAAAACTCAATTTTTCACCAGTCTATCTGCTTATCTTTTCTTGTACCAAAGTGGGCAAACAGCTGGCAGGGCGCTGTAAATATCTGTTGATCAGGTTTCTTTATTCTACATCCAGAAACAGAAAAATTGTTTATTCGGACTTTATTTAATGTTGATTTGCTGTGGCTCACTTTGTAGAATCTATTTAGCACTGTATGAGGCAGATGCTTTTACATTTTGGAAGCTAGGCAATGCTTACAATAGCTTATCAGTTTAGTATTCTTTTTAGGAACATTAACTTTTCTTTATGCTTTAAACATATTCAGGTGTCAGTGTATATTCATTTAGCAATTTATACTGACTAATGTATGCTGTAAAATACATTAAAAGATTTATTGTAAAGCAGCCGGGTCTATAGTAGAACCCCCGTAATTTCCTGCAATTTTTGCAAAACACGCTGCAATTTTTGGTAACCTTTTCTGCAATTTTCCAGTGGCCCTGCTCATAAGGTAAAATATGCCTTGAGTTCTGCTACTAGATTTGCTATGAATAGTTTGCTATGGATCTGTTTCTCCCTCTCTATACTAGACTCTCTGCAGAGAGTATTGAATGGTACCTTAATAGCACTGATGATTTAGCATGTTTCTCAGCTATACTTGCTGATGCCATCTCAATTAACAATTCTCAATAATATTTCTGGTATTTAAAGTCATCAGTTTAGAAGAATGTCTTAACTATGCCCTGAAACCAAAAGTGTGGCCAAAATGCAATGCTCATCATCGTACACTTTAACACTGCACTGATCTCTCAGCAAGGTGTTTAACGTTTTTCCCACAAGTGATGCAGCCCTGCTATTATCATTTATCAGAAACTGTGACCTGACATGCCCCAGTCTCAGCTTGGTAAATAAAATTGGGGGTAGCATCTGGCTTAGCCCAGCATCATCAGAGCTTACCTCTTTGGTAGCCTCCTCAAAGGGTTTAAGGACACAACAAACTTCTCAATCAGGTGCCACTGACTGGAACTGATATTCACATCTTCTTTGCCAGTAGCATGTTAACTGAATATTGGAGGATGACTTTCTGTTGTTTGAGCATTCTCTGCATTGTACAGTAAGTGGAATTCCCCTGGGTTGGAACTTCCTGTATTATCTGATGGAGAGCAGAGGCTGTTTTCAACCTAACTCTGCCACAGCACTTTCAGGCTTCCACAGAATCGTTAAAGTGGATATAGACAGTATAAGCTGCCGACATACAGTTCTGAACACATTTCCTTTAGTTGAATCGACTCATCTGTGGTTTGTATGAAAGACACCACATTAAACCAAATTTATTTTCTTTCTACATTTGTCATCTCATGCATGGCATGCTCATCTCCATATGAGACATCAATGCTTCTTCTCCCCCAGAGGGTTAACCTGTCCTCTGGCGGGTATGTCTCCACCCAGGTAGCACAGAGAACTTCCGTTCTCCTTATCATACATAGGTAACATGTAAAGTACCTTTAATCAGTTCCATTGCTGACTGCCAGTGGCAATTCCCTTCTGAGGAAACTGTCCCCTAGAATACCCTTAACCAGCAGTTCGCTAAACTGATGCACTGTATTAGTAATTATACCTTTTGTCTCTCTACCACATCAGTGTACTAAAGTTTTGTTACAATTGAGTTGTAATTGCACTGCTGGCTTTCCACTGTGTTTCTGCACTGCTGTTCATTTTTGTCTCAGCTGTTTTCATTGTTACCTGTACCATTATGTAAAACTGTAAACCAGTTACGTGTTTATAATTCTCCCAGGTTGTTCCTGAACATGGGTATACTATTGACAAGTGCACCTAGCTGGTAAACAATAAATAAATACATGTAAGTGTGTGTGTTCATGTCGTTTGTGTGCCAGAACTGCTCAGCTGTGATTTTCAGTTCTCTCAGAGAACTTTAAAGGACCCATAACCACAACAGACACACTCACAGAATATACAGTATGAACATATTCTTTGCAAAAAACTGCATTAATGCACCAATTGGGGTTCAGATTAAAGTAAACATAGAAACATAGATTTTGATGGCAGATACGGACCGCTTGGCCCACCCAGTCTGCTTATTTCTCTACCTATCGGATAAGCTGCAGATACTAGTTAACCGACAACCTACTTCCTCCTACCCCCACCAGAACTGTCTTATGTCTGTCCCATGCATTCTTGAATTTCTCCACTGTTTTTGACCCCACTATCTCCTCAGGAAGGCCATTCCATGTGTCCATCACCCTCTCTGTGAGAGAAAATACTTCCTCATGTTACTCCTGAGCTGTCCCTCCTCTATCTTCAAATTGTGCCCCCCTGTTCTTGCACATCTCTTTTTCTGAAAGATGCTACTGTACCTTCTTGGACTTTGTTGATTCCCTTGAGGTACTTGAAAGTCTCTAACACGACACCCCTCTCCCTCCTTTTCTTGAGGGTATACATATTAAGCTCCTTTAATCTCCATTTGTATGGCTTCTGGTGCACACCCTTCACCATTTTAATTGCCCTTCTCTGGACTGCCTCCATCCTGTCTATGTTCTTGTGGAGATGGGGTCTCCAGAACTGCACACAGTGCTCCAGATGGGGTCTCACCAACTGTCTGTACAGAGGGATAACAGCTTTCCATTTTTTACTGGTGATGCCACTCCATATCCTCAGTATCCTCCCAGCCCTCCTGACTGCCTTCTCACATTGCTTACCTTCTTTTAGGTCATCTGATATGACTACCACCAGGTCCCTTTCCATTTTTGCTGTTGTTAGTACCACTCTCCCCCATTGTATACTCTTCCCCTGGGTTTTTGTTTGCCAGGTGCATTACTTTGCACTTCTTTGCATTGAATCTAAGCTGTCATACATCTGACCATTCCTCCAACCTTGACAAATCCCTTCTCATCCTTTCTACCCCCCTTGTGAATCAACCTGTTGCAGATCTTTGTGTCATCTGCAAAGAGGCATATTTTCCTTCCAGCCCCTCTGCAGTGTCACCTATAAAGACATTAAAGAGAACCAGTCACAGTACTGAACCTTGTGGTACCCCACTAGTAACCCCCCTTTCTTAGGAGTGGACTCCATTTACTATTACCCTCTGTGCTCTGTTGTCCAGCCAATTTATTATGCAGACTACCACCCTGGGACCCACTCCCAGGCTGGCTAACTTGTTTATTAATCTTTTGTATGGGACTGTGTCAAATGCCTTGCTAAAGTCTAGGCAGGACATATCCAGAGCCCCTCCCTGGTCTACTACTTTGGTTACCTAGTCAAATAATTCCATTAGATTCATCTGACATGACTTTCCTGCTGTGAATCCATGCTGCTTTGGGTCCTGTGCCCTGCTGGCCTCCAGGTACTCAACAAGTCTTTCTTTCAGAAGTGATTGCATCATTTCCCCTACCACTGAGGTCAAACTAACAGGTCTGTAGTTTCCTGCCTCTGCCTTGTACCCAGTCTTCAGGTACCACACCATCCTTCCACGATTTGTTAAAAATTGTGGTCAGTGGTGTTACTAGTTCTCCCCTTAGTTCTTTTAGAATTCTGGGTTGAATCCCATCAGGCCTCATTGCTTTGTCTACCCTGAGTTTTAGGAGTTCTTTCAGGACCCTTTCTTCTGTGACAAAAATATGGAAATATGATGTTAGGGTTTCCAACCACTGACTCTCCGCCCCCACCCCCAAGCAGCAAAAGCAAAAAACATTATGGTGAATCACTGCTGGGTTATTCCTCTGGGTTTCCAACCCTAATTCTTGCCCCATTCCCTGAGTCAATGAGGTCAGATGTGTTGTTTGTTGTTCAGGTAGGAAAGACTGTATTTTTTCAGAGTGTGTTTCTATGTTTTCTATGAGGATGGGGTGAGCATTAGGGTTGAGAACCCCAAGGAAGACTCCAGGAGTGATTTACCTTAATGTTTCTTGTTTTGCTGCTTGGGGGGGGGGTACATGTGACAGGATTGAATCAGACCCTGTCCCATTTGTTACACAGAAACAGTTAAATGCAAGGATCTGTATCCTCCCCTTTTCTGTCTCTTGTCTGTCTGGTTGAGCAACCAAATTTTCTCATGAGACCTAGGAACTGATCACTCTGATGGTCTCGTGAATCTCTGCCTCTTGCTAGCTTTCTGCCTCCACTTGCTGTTTCTTTTCTTTCACTTTCCATATTTGTGTTTATAAAAATATATGTGAATTTTTGTGTGTATAACCCCCCTGTCGGGGGCTTACCTGAAAGCTCCTGAAAAAGACTGGTTTCCATGGGGGTTTTGGTTCTACCCCCATTTTTTTTGTCTTGAGTCCTGGTTTCCCCAGTGTCCTGGTCCACTCCTATCAGCTCCCACATGGTTTTAGAGAAGTAGTGGGGCCAGAGGAGCTGGTTCATGTAGCCACTGCACGTTTCTGTGGCACTCCGGTGTAAGCTCCGCACATGCACAGAAGCACATTTTCAAGTGGCCCTGTGTGGCCAGTTTTGGGTTGCCTCTTGGGTGATCCTGGTCCCAGGGCAAAGAAAAGAGGGACCAGGGACCCTGGTTAAAAGGGAGAGGCAATGGAGAAGCAGAAAAAGTATTTTTTGAAAAGTGTCAATCGTGCTGTAGACAACGGGAGCTACCTCATGAATATTAATGAGATGGCATCCCTTTGAAGAGTGAGAGAGCCTGTCTAGTGCCGGGGGTACAGTGTTTAGCACTAGTGACAGGCTAAGAAGGGGAAGAAATAAATGTTTATATATGTATGCACAGGGAAATAGGGAGGCTGCCAGTCTGTGGGGGAAATAAATGTGCAAAATGTGTCCACGGATTGCGGCAGAAGGAAAGGTGATATGTATACTCTGCACTGGGCTATGTGTCTGTGCTGCCTGGGGGCAATGAGAAATGGCAGTAGTAACTGGAAGTGGGCTCAATGAAAATGTAAAGTAATGCAGTTGCTTTAGAGGGCACCGGGGTGGCTACAACTGTGTGGGGAAAAGGTATGATAAAGATACTGAGTTTGACTGCAGAAATGTTTTGAACCTTGGGATACTGTGTAAATGTGGGACACTATTTACTTTGACCACCATGTTTAGCAGCCATGTGAGACCTGCTAGCCAATCACTGAGGCAGGATTATTTGTGGTGCAATAGGAACCACTGTACTGTCTGTGCTCTCTGAACTGACCACTGCAGTTCTCCTGCTTCTGCAAACCTTAACAATATGCCCCTGATATTTACATGCATGACACTGAACTTCTCTGAATTTGCACTGGTCCCTACTATGCTGAGAAGACCACCATGATACACATTTGTACTGGCCATACAGTTTGGGTGGAGTGGTTGAATTTTTCTTTGTAAACAGTGGTTTAGACTTAGGTTTGAGCTGTTCAATTTGGGTTTACTGCAACTACTTGTACCTCATTTTTAGTGTTCATCTCAGCATGTGCTTAATTTTCTGCAGTGTCATACATTTGAGCCAACTGTAAAAGTTCATCAGCAGACTTCTTGACACTTACAGAAAGTAATTGCTGAATATGGAGTTCATTATTCAACCTCATAACAAACTTATCTGCTAAATTAGATTTAAGATGCTCCCTGTTTCACTCACACATGAGATCTAAGCATTTGACCTCAGCCAAATAAGATTGTAATGACTGACCTAGTTTCTGGTGGTAACTGTAGAATTTATAACATTCAGCCCTTGGGAAAGTTGTTAAACTGTATTGTGAATTCAATTTAGCCTTTAGCTCTTGATATGACAAATCCTCCGGCTGGTCCAGTGTACAAAGACTGCATAAAAGTTTGAAGGTTTCACTCCCCAGGAAAGTACAAAAAGCATCTCGAATAAGCATATCCTGTTGCTGAACTTTTGCAGATTGTATGGCAGGATTAAGTAATAACCACTGATCAAACCATCTGGACCATGAATCCCAGTCCGTCCCTGTAAAAATCTCAAAGCTGGCTGAAGTTTCCATGATATAGCACAGTTCCAAATTGCTTACTTGCCTCCAATGCAGAAATTCACAAAATGTTATAATTCAGTAAGCTGGAGCTATGGAAATGTCCATCATCCTTATCACCAGTTTGTTGTATTTAGTGGCCGAAAATAAGTACCTTAAACACATCAGGGTCTTGGTAATAAGAAAACACATCACACTGAAATCTATGCCTTCTCTGTGTATTTCTATTCAGCTTAGACACAAGGGGAAAACTGTTCTCAACATACAAAGGAAGACTCACAGGAAGTAGTTTCTTAAAGCTGTAGTGTCTAACATTTCTTAAAGCTGTACTACACATAACATAAATGATGTAACTGAATGTGGCGAGGTTTCGAACTTGGTAAGTCCATGCCTGGGGTAACTGTTGGGGAAGTGGGTTGGTACAACATCCCAGGGGGTTGTACTGCTGGTAATCAGACCCACTAAAATGTACTCTGGGTGGAGGCACTGCCATTAGTGGCAGTGGCCATCTGCAGGATGGCACCGGAGAGGGTCTGCATGGGAAACTGTAAGTAATACTGGGATCTCTTAGTTTGAAACTGTATATAATTATACTGTTGAAATGATTTCAAAAAGCTATTTGGAATTCAGGGGTTAACCTTGACATGCAGCACAAACTATTTTGCATAGTTGTCAACAAGAGGCCAGTTTCGGGACACCATGTTCTATTTTGTTGCACCTGCAAGGAAAGAAACTTATAAAGTCTGGTGTCTTAACAAACTCAGGGTGCAGAAATAAGAGTAGAAATACTTTTGCTAGAGAGAGAGAGAGAGGGGAGAGAGAGAGAGAGAGAGAGATTCAGAAACTGAAACTTTTAATTAGTGATCCCCTCAGATGAAGGACTTTGTTTTCTGTTTGTACTGCCTTTGTAAATACTGTAGTTATAGTGAATAATTTTTATTTTACTGTCATTGGAAAAAAATAAAATGCTACTTGCGAATTTTATACCTGCCCTGGTCTTTCTATGATTACTGACCTATGCCTTGGTGACATAGGGAAATCAGTGTTGGATACCTTAACATCACATTTTCCTACTTTTGTTGCTTTAATCTGAACCATAACTGGTGTATTAATGCAGTTTTTTGCAAAGAATTTCCATTGTTTTTAAGACAGTAGAATCATATCCTCATCCATGTGGCTGTGGAATTGCAGGCCTGCCTCCCTGTCATAAATTTCCAGACAGCAGGTACAAATGACATGTTGTGAATGGTAAACATGTGAGGAATGCGAAAGGTAATCTTGATGCATAAAAATAGGTTTGGGTAGGTCTTTTTTTCAAATTAAATACCAGAATCAAGCTAAACGACTGCCATTTAGCAAAAATACAGGTTTGGGGGTCTGATTTCACCTCAATATTTGCTTCTCATACCATTCTGAATGAGATTGGTAAATAGTATTGCTCGAGTGGTAATTAAAAATACATGTCACAAATTAGTGCACAACAGAAAAAAAATGACATGTCACGAATGGTAAATATCTGAGGAATGGCCGAAGGTAATCCTGATGCATGAAGACAGGTTTGGACAGGTATTTTTTCAAATTAAATAGAAGAATCGCGCTAAACAACTGTCCTTGATCAAAATACAGGTTTAGGGGTCTGATTGTACAGCACCTCAGTGTTTGCTTGTTGTGCCATTTTACCGTGCAATTGGTAAATAGTATCACTTGAATGATAAGTGAGAAAAACCTGTCGCAAATTACTGCATAAATGGTCAAATGACATGTTGCGACTGATAAATTTCTGCATGAACAATAAAATTATATGTTGCAACTGGTAAATTTCTGAGGAATGACCAAAGGTTATCACAATGGTAAAGATACATTTTGGGGGGCAGTTGTTAAAAATAAATTCCAGAATTGATGTAAAGGAATGTCCTTTACCAAGATACAGGTTTTGGGGTCTGATTATACCTCAATATTATCTTATTACGCCATTTTACAATGTGGTTGCTAAATAATATTCCTTGAATGGTAAATAAGGAAAACCTGTTGTGAAAAATTATATGCTGTGACTAGTAAAGTACCACACAAACTGTAAAATTATATGTTGTGACTGGTAAACTTCCACACAAATGGTAAAATTATATGTTGTGATCAGTAAATTTCCTCACAAACAGTAAAATTGTATGTCATGACTGGTAAGTTTCTGCATGAATGATAAAATTAGGCACGGGGTCATAATGTTGCATGACATTATATCGCATGCAAAAACCACGCTGCTAATACAGCACGATTCTTTACATGTGGCATGTCTTTTTTTATGTTGGGGCTATCCACACCCCCGTTATGAGGCCTGTGCCCCCAATAAAGATTCTCAACTCCGGGGGGGGGGGGGATGTTCAGTGAAATCGCACTAAAGTGCAAAAAAAAAAATAAAATGTTCAGGGACCGAGAATCAAACCCAGTCCCAGATGCAGTGCCTGGGTTCCTTGCTGCAATGGCTCAGTCCATTGAGCCACAGCAGCTGCTTGGTGGAACCATGTCCCAGCAGAGGTCTTATCCTCTGCCTGGGATAGTGCGAGGGTGCAATACAGCATACAGCAGAATTTGCGGTATTGCACCACTCGCTGTCTCGTACAGCGCTATTCCAGGTTAGGTGTAATGTTGTACGTTATTCAGCATATGACAATATGACCCGGTAGGTAAAATTACATGTCATGACAGGTTCATTTCTGCATGAACAGTAAAATTATCAGTAAATTTCTGAAGAATGAGTAAAAGTAATCATGGTGGGTAAAGATAGGTTTGGGGGTAGTTTTTAAAACTGAATTCCAGAAATGAACTAAAGATCTGTCCTTTAGCAAGATACAGGTTTTGGGGTCTAAATTTATGTCACTATTAGCTACTTATTACAATTTTTTAAATAGTAAAAAAAAAAAAAAGAAAAACAAAATGGCACTGTCACGATTGATACTTTTTTAGCATGAGAGATAAATCATGAAAATAAGAAGTCAGAGCATTTTTTTTTACTGTTCATGTCAGGATGTTAACTCTAAAATAATTATAACTCTGGAGCTATATGATATTTTTTCACAAAACCTTCTAAAGGCACACCCTTGGCATGGACCCTTTCAACCCTGAAAATTTCATATTAAAGTACCACACCATCTAGGCTGTAGGTGACAGCAAAAAAATACCCAATGTTAAGTGTAGGGAAACCAAATGTGTTTTTTTTTCTTCAGTTTTTGGCGCTCCATATGTTGAAAACAAAAAGAGATGGCATCACAAAACCTTTCATGTCTTGAGACTTTGGCAGTATGACCCCACAGGCCAAATTCTGGGCTATTTTGTCAAATGACACCCAAGTTATTAAGGTGCAAAAACAGGGGTTTAGCATTAAACAGCCTACTCAACCCTAACTATAGTGGTGCTTTTGCACTCCTATAATAATCTTTAAAGCCAAATGTATGTGGCCTAATAATTGTGAGACCTTCTTATGACTAATGCTGGGTAGAATTTTCACATTCTGTTGGTACAGAATTCCAAGTAATTTCAGAAATTTCTGAGTAATTCCATGGAATTGTGCTAGAACAGAATTCTGATTTTGTGCAAATGGAATTTAAACCATGGATTACTTCTTAGTGGCTTACATAAACTGTGGATCAGGGTTCCAGAAAATGTGAAAAACGAATCCATGGTTCAGGCAATCCATGAAAAAGTAATCTGCAATTAAAATAAATTAAATTAAATGACTTTCAGAATTTTGTGGAATCATTTTGAAAAATCCCGAAAAGTATTTTGGAAGTGGAATTGCCGTTCTGTTTGAATTCTTCCAGCAGAATATCACATTCCACACAGTGAGCTCTGTAAGAGGGCTTCCTGGTCTTGATTAGAAGAAGTCTCAAACTGTACTGAGAAAGAAGTAATGTGACCTTCTGGGAACTGAACCCAGACTCCCAGAATACCATTCTGGTGCTTTAACAACTCCGCTATGATATACCTTTGTTATGGCAAAACCAGGAGAGTGAAACCAACACAGCGACAAAAACCAGTTCGACATCCACAGTGTTGAATGGGTTGTTGGAGCACTGTAAAGACACAGTGACTCCTGGTGTTGGCCGCTATCCCCAGTAAAGTGCCCCCCCCCCCGGATTTGATTATATATAAGTCTGGAAGGTGCAGGAGGCAAAGCCCCCTGAAAGCAATCCAAACTGCCCCAAAGTATGGGGTGCCACCGTGGTCAGTCGACACATTTGCCAGGCAATATGATTGCCATCTGCCAAACTGTGTCACTGTACTGGTCGTCAACAACTTTGTTGTTGACAAGATGTGGTGGAACCCTCAGTTACAGGCTCACACAGTTTGACTTGTGGTTTCTGGTCATACTTCCTTTCTTTGGTATTGCACATCCTGCATCTAGGAAAAATCAAGATGAAAAGTAAGCCAGTGCAAACAGTCTAAAGTGTTCTGATGCATGGGGTGCCTTGGAGGTCAGTCGACACTTTTGCCGGGTGATGTGATCACCATCAGCAAAACTGTGTCACTGTACTGGTAGTTGACAACTTTGTTGTCAATGAGACATGGTGGAACCCTCAGCTACAGGCTCACATGGTTGGACTTATGGTGACCAGACATACTTCCTTTCTTTGGTATTGCATATCTTGCAACTAGGAATAATCAAGATGACAAGTAAGCTGGCCCAGTGGTGCTGAGGGTTGACGCATTGGATGTCACACCTCATGCCACACTGGTGACCTGTATTTGGGAGTGAGACCAAGGCACCAGGGGTTGGCCGGGGGGAGGGGAGAAGGTTCAAGCATCTGATGACAGCTCATCTTCTCTGGGGTGGGTAGAAGGCTCTGGCACCAGTATACCTCCCTGCGGTGGCTGGGAGGTATTGCACTGACAGTCTTCTGCATTACGGGGGGGGGTCATGGCGGATGTTAGTGTGGCATGCCTAGGAGTGTGTGCACTTCCCCTGGACATCACTGCATGTCCACGCTCACTGACAGAGGGGTGGGAAGTTACCACACTAGAACAAGGAAAAGTCCCAACATCTGGAAGGATGGCATCGCACCGCAGCCCCACACCCACCACCGGCTCCTGCCCTCCTAGGTCTTGACTGCCTCTGATCTTCACCTCCACCTACAGGCCATTGCATTTCAGGTATGGAAGCATTGAGGAGCAGAAGGCAGACCCACCTCAGGGAGCACAAGTCAGGGGGTGTCCTGCTGGTGTGTCATGGGTGGGTCTGGGGCTGGGGTCTCCAGGTAGGGAGGTCTCAGGCAGGGTGGGAACAGCTAAAGGTTGATTACTGAGGGAGTTCCCAGAAGTCAGTGACTGGAAGGGAAAAAGACTCAAAAGAAACAGGCATCTGTCAATGCTGAATGTTGGCTTGCTGGCATTGGTAGTGCAGGAGTTAGAAATGCAAAATAGGCATGACAGTGAAGTATTGAAGTAACGCCAGCAACCCCCCCCCGCAGAGACTGAAGGGCATTGGGAGTGTGGCTTGGGTCGGCCATAATGCTGACATCATTCCAACTCACCTCACCCTGCAGAGAGTGACAGGTGTCAGGGTGTGCATTGGGGTCTCTGGTCTTTATGCTCACCCCATTCCATAAGGAAATAAGCTGAGATGGGTGCAATATAGGAGAACGGAGTGAATGTTAGGGTGACATAACACAAGGCACATCTCAATGCCTGTCAGTGACTGTAGGGTGAGGGGGTGGGAGTAGAATTCTGAAGACATTATGGCCGATGAACCCAAGTTACGTCCTTGATGCCTGTCAGTTTCTACAGGGTGGGTGTATGGTTGGAAACCTTAATGCCCCGGAAGTTTGTTGGTATTTTCACTCTAAATTTTCAACAGTGGCTTTTTGGGACCCCACCTCATGAACAGTGGCGTTATCATTTCCTTACTCAATCTTGAAAGGTGAATTCGCACAGCAACTGCGCCATTGGGAGCCACAGGTGCGGAAACACATTTCGGGCAGGATGCAAATAATGACAGCTGTACTGTTCATGAGGAGGTGTAAAAAAAATGGCAATGTTGAAAATCTGGAGAGAAAATATGAAAAATTTGCAAACTTATGAGTATGCGTAGAAACTGCGCAATGCACGCCCGTGATGCGATCATTTTTGGAATTTTTTGTATCAAATTTTAATCATGGGCATTTTGGGACCACTCCTCATGAACAGTGGCACTGCAATTTTGTTACTGTGTCCTAAAAGTTGATTTCACACATTGACCGCCCACATTGTGCTCCACAGGTGTGAAAACATGTTTTGGGAAGGATGTGAAAAATGACAGCTGTACTGTTTATTTATTTATTTGTGTCTAGGATTACAAAGTACCTTTGAGCCAAGGCTCTTTTGCAAAGGTTCCACATCATGCTGGTTACAGGGTAACAGACACTAAAACATAAAACAGTTATGGGTACATGGTTTTAGACAGTAACTTTGCTTGACAAAATCAGACTGAGCGATGAGTAACTCAAGAAACAACAGGAGGAAGAGGGCAAGAAGGGGAGAGGGCTGAGGGTAGGGGAAGACATAGGTGTAGAGGGTCAGGATGAGGCAGCCAAGGTGCCTTGTCAGGACAGACACAGGGCAAGTGCATTAGAAGTTGCATTGGACAGGTAAGTGCAAGAAGAGAGGGCAGAAACTGACACCTATAAGGTCAGAAGCAGTGTAGGGAATGAAGATGTTATGGGGTGCAAGCACAGGTGGAGGTGCCAGTTATGGAGTGGCGGAGCTTTTTTTTGAATGATCCAAGCATTGGTGTGGATGAAGTGTCACTAGAGAGCTCATTCAGCCAACTCGGAGCCCTGTATGCAAACGATCTTTGGCCTTGGGACGTACGGCAGTTGGGGATTTGAAGGATTTGGGGCTTAGAGCTCCTGGTGTTGCGGTTGGTGATTTTGAGTTTGAGGAGGGTGCTGACTCCTGGTGGTGCCTTTCCCATCATTATTTTCTTAGCAGTGATGCAGGTTTGGGATTTGATTCAGTTGTTCAGTTGCAGCTAGCCTGTTTTGGAGTAGAGGTCACAGGTATGGGTGAGACGGTGGGAACCAGTAACGAGTCGGCGGGCTTGATTGAGGGAAGTCGAAACACACCTGAGAGATGAGGTTGTGGCAGATCCATAGATAATGAGACCATAGTCAATGATGCTGATGATGGAGATCTGGACAGCTATGGACAGAGCTTCTGGGGTTAGATGTTTACTATGTCGGAATAGTAGGCCCATCCTGGTGTTGGCTACTTTTGCCACATTGTTGATGTGTGGGACATAGGAGAGATTACAGTCGAGGGTGAGGACGAGGTATTTGAAGGTATGAACTTATTCGAAGGTGATTCCTTTCTTGGTTTTTATGGAGAGCTGATATTGTTTGTGTTTGTTTTGGGAGCTGCAGAAGATCATGGTCTTTGTTTTTTTCTGGTTAAGTATAAGTCTGTGTTTTGTGAACCAGTATTCAATTGCAGAGAAGGCCTGTTGGAGGTTACCTTGTAGATGGACTGGATCATGGTGGGATGCCAGGATGACAGCATCATCTGCATAGAGTAGGATCTATTAATAAGGAGGTGTGCAAAAATGGCAATGCTGAAAATCTGGAGTAAAAATATTAAAAATTATCAAAGTTACTAGCGTGCATGGAACTTGCGCAACACATGCTCTTGACATAGTCATTTTTTGGTATTTTTTCACCAAATTTTCAACATAGGCATTTTGGGACCTCTGCTCAGGAGCAGTGTCACTGTGATTTTCTTAATTTGTCCTGAACATTGATTTTCCACTGCGATTGCACCATTGCGTGCCACCGGTGCGAAAACACATTCTGGGAAGGATGTGAAAAATTACAGCTGTACTGTTCATAAGGAGGTGTGAGAAAATGGCAATGTTGAAAATCTGGAATGAAAATATTAAAAATTCTCAAAGTTATGAGCGTGCATGGAAACTGTGCAACGCACGCTCATAACACAGTCAGTTTTTGGAATTTTTTTGCCAAATTTGCAACATTGGTTTTTTGGGAGCCCACCTCATGGACAGTGGTGCTGTCATTTCATTACTTGGTCCCAAAAAGGTGATTCCACACAGTGACAGCGAAATCACCTTTCGCGACTGAATAACAAAATGATAGTGACTGATTTCATGAGGTGGGGTCCCAAGAACCCCATGTTAAAAATTTGGAGCCAAAAGTAAAAACATGGCTGAGATATCCACCTAAGTTGAAACCCCCCCATTTATGGCATTATACAGCTTACCGGCATTTCATTAGTTCGCGGTTGGCTTTGAAGAGTGCAGATGTGTTCCCACTTCACCAAAGATTGCCGAGCCAACCTCTGGAGGTAAGTATGGGGTGAGGGGTGTGTGGGGAGGTGGGGTGCACAGAGGGTAGGTGCGGGTTGGGGAAGGGGTGCTGTGGACAACGAAGGACTGTCTTCTTGTTTTGCAGGGAAAAAAACATTGGGGGAATATTTTTGTTTTTACAGGTGACACTAAGACATTTAGGCACACTGGGGTGGGCTCCCAGTGTGCCACCTGTTTTTTTTTTTGAGGGGGGGACTGGAGCCAACAGGGATTGGGCACCCTGTCAACAAATAAAGCATGTCTGTGTTGGGGGGACTGATGCCGAGGGGGACTGGGCACCCCCTATTGGCAGACAAATAAAACTGGGGGGGCATTATACCAATGAGGACTGGGCACCCTCATCAGCAAGCAAATTGAACTGGAGAGGGGGCTTGCCAACAGGAGGACTGGGCACCCCTGAAGTCAGCTTTCTAGGTATGGTAACTGGTGGATGGCAGGAGCCACAGCCATGTTTGTTGAAATGTTTCACCAGGAATGGCATATAATGGAGGTGTGTCAGATCTGCATCTGCAATGATGAGCCTGTCTCTCATTGCAGTGACGTTTTTCTTTCAAGTTGATGGCACTCTCTGAAACTGCTGTCATTGGCAGTGTGCTCACTGGTTGGTGGCTGAGGGATACACTGGCTAAAGCATCCCCTGGATTCGCCACAACACTGAAAAGTACAGTGCTACTGCCACAAAATGTTGTTTGCGAATGCACTCAAGCCAACATAATAATGACAAGTAGATGTTTTTTTAGTGCAGTATTAGCCACTGCAAAGCAATTAAAATTACAAATTGTAGTGAGAAAGAAATAATGTGACCTACTGGGAATTGCACCCAAGCCCCTGGAATACCATCCCCCTTTTTTCTTGAGCAACATTTCTTGGGATTATTTCTAGCATTAGTTAAATTTGCTTTAAAAAACAATTATTTAGATTTCTGATAACTGAGACAAAGTAATTATAATATTTTTGAAAAAGTTGCCAAGACTCTGGTGTGCCCAATTTTTTTGCCTTTTGATATAGTTTACTCGAGTCTAACTGAGTCAGAATAAAAGGAGTGGCTCAGGGTACATTCTTGGATTTGATTCTTTTTTCAAAAAAGGGAGCTTGTCGATCACAGAGTAAATTGAATTGTTTTTTAAAAAAAAATATCCTAAGCTGTATCTACATTACAGAAAGAAAATACATTTTCAATAAGTCAAGATGAAATGCTTCCAAGCTGGCCTGGTGGCACTGAGGGTTGAGGTACTGGATGCCACACCTCGAGCCACGCTAGTGACCCGGGTTCAGGAGCAAGCCCGGGCGCTGGAAGTTGGCATGGGAGGGAGTTGGATCAAGTGTCCATTAGACAGCTCTCGTCTCCCAGGGGAGGGATCCAGGGTATTCCCAGCACAGTAGAGACCCCTGGTGAAGACCAGGGATACTACTGGCATAGGAACAGAAATCAGGGATGAGCGCAGCAGGTATCTATGACATAGCCACATGCTGACACCATTGCACGACTGTGCTCAGGAGGAAAACAAAGGCAAAAATCCTCTAGACCATTGGGGAGATGACGGTGGCCCCAGTGGAGCACCCACATCCCAATGCTGGCCCAAGTGCACCCAGTTCTCTCCATTGCTGACCCAATGACTGAAGGTAAGGCACCTTCACACTTAGGGGTTGACCTCCAGGGGAGGGCAGAACCAGCCCCTGAGGTGATGTGGGGGTCTGGCCTAGGTTGGTCAAGGGGAGAGAGCCTGGGAGAAGCGGGGGCCTCAGGCCGGGAGTTAGGGTAGCATCCATGTGGGCACTCCTGAAGGATGCCCAGGGGTCTGGATGTAATAAAAAAAAAAGCTGAAACGCTTCCAAATGAAAATTCCTAAAACAACAAAATTTAACGGTTTTGAGGATAAATTTGTGAGGGGAAAGATTAACTTTGCAAAAGCTAATAGCATGGTCACTAAATATGCTCCCCTGGCAATCAGAAACACTAATTGGAAGCTTGGGGTGGGAACAAGGATGAGGTCTAAGATAATGGGGGCCTTATAGTTTAAAGTGTGTGTGCTCACAAATTAACTGGGTCAGTGCTGGGGGGGTAGGAGGGTTCTTCCATCTAAGGCCCCTACTAGGGGCCAATTTGCAGTTTGGGTCTGTGTTTGATCTCATACTTTTCAACATATACATTAGGGATATCACAGAGGGTCTACAGAGGAAGATGTGTCTGTTTGTGGATGACATCAAGATATGTAGTAACAGGGTTGATAAGGTGGAGTGGGGGTGGAGGATATGAGGGAAGAGTTGGCCAGGCTGGCGGAGTGATCTGAAAAGTGGCAGCTACGGTTCAACACAAAAAAGTGCAGAACTATGCATATAGGGCGTAATAACCCAAAAGTGCTTGGAGGGGAAAGGCTGGAAGAGATGGAACAGGAACACGACCCGGGGATAACCATTGCAGACAATCTGAAAGTCTGGAGCCATTGTGACAGAGTGGCAGGAATGGCACTAAGAATGCTGGCATGCATAGGGAGGGGTTTCACAAACAGGATGAGGGAGGTGATCTTGCCGCTGTACAAAACCATGGTCAGACTGCACATAGAGTATGGGGTCCAATTCTGGAGGCCATACCTGCAGGGAAACAAGGACAGGCTGGAGAGGGTCCAGAGAAGAGCAACCAGAATGGTGTGAGGGCTGCAGTGGAAGTCATACAAGGAGAGACTGGGAGAACTGTACCTGTACACACTGGAGGAGAGGAGAGAGAGGGGAGATAAGGGGGAGACATTCAAGTACTTGAGGGGTCTAATAGGGTGAAGGTAAACAACATCTTCAAACTTGAGTAAGAACAATTCCACTAGGAGACATACCTACAAACTGGTGGGGGACAGATTCAGAGGGATCATCAGGGGAAGTTTTTTTACTGAGAGGGTGGTACAGCCATGGAACAGGCTGCTGGATTGGTTGGTGGGGGCGGATACAGTAGACAGCGTTAAAGGAGCCTGGGACACATGAACCTAGTGGGCAGAGGGCAGGCTGGTAAGGGAGGGAGGGTGTCTTCCTAGAAGGGGGGATTATGGGCAGACTGGATGGGCCGATGGGTCCTTTTTGGACAGCAGATTTCTATGATTCTATGAAAACCACACAATGAGATTAAATATGGAAAATCACCTGGGTCCAGAATTGGTGAACAAGGCTGGGAAAATTTGACTGCTTTTAATTTGGGGTGGGTGGGGGCAGATCAGACTGGAAGCTAAACTCCCTCCCAGATAATTTTAGTGAAACAAAAACAGAATTGATCAGACTGTTGTCGAGGCGCAGGTCAGGAAGCATAGGAAAACCAGGAGCAGTTTCAAAATTTGCTAATAGCATTTTATTTTTCTCAATAAGAGCAAAATAAAAAATTAAAAAATATTCAGTATAAGTACTTACAAAGGCAGCACAAACAGAGAAAAATGAAGTCCTTCTTCTGTGGGTATCTCTTAATTCCATGTTTCAGTCTCTAATTCTCCTTGTCTCTCTAGCAAAAGCATTGCTGCTCTTTTTGTAAGTCTTTGTCTGGGAACTCGTTAAGAGAGCCTGCTTCTCACAGAATGTTCTTGTAAGTTTATAGAATGTTCTTGTCAGTTTTGTTCCTTGCAGGTGCATCAAAACAGTGCAACAAAACAGTACAAGGTGTTCCAGAACTGATCTGTTGTTGACAATTCAGAAAAGGGGAGAATTGCAAAACTGTCAGAGTGATCAGTTCCTAGGCCTCAAAAGAAAATGTGGCTGCACAACCAGACAGACAAGAGACAGAAATAAAGAGGATAGAACAGACCCTTGCATTTAAACTCTTTCTGCATAACAAATGGAGCAGGACCCCATTCAACCCTGTCACATACTCCCTCTTTAAGAGGGAACCTGTTTTATAAAAATAGGTTTCCAAAACTTTCTTTTAATTATCTTCTGGCATTAGCTTATAACTTGTACAGTTCAGTGCATGTGCAGCATAGCAAACAGATACGTCTTAACTCAAATGTATTCCGCCTTTGGAATTCTCAATTCCTGATCCATATCTTGACAGAAAATCAGCACTGACATTCTCTTTCCCAGATTTGTGCATCTCTTAAAATTTAAATGGCTGTAGTGACAGGTACCACCATGTGATTCTAGAATTTTTGTCCTTCATTTGGTTAAGTCAACAGAGAGGATTGTGATCTGTTACAAGTACAAAGTCAGCTCCAAGTAAGTAAAACTTAAAGAACTCCATGGCCCACTTTGCCACAAGGCATTCCTTTTCAATGGTGGAGTACCTTTTCTCTTTGTCGTGCAATTTCCTACTTATGTATAGAAAATTATGTTCTTTCCCATCTATATGCTGACTCAACACTGCACCTAGGCCTACCTCTGATGCATCAGTCTGTAACAGAAATTGTTTCTCAAAGAAGCAGTATAGAGCAGTGATTTAAGGCTCTGAGCTGCAAATCTGGTGACATTCAGCAGACCAGGCCTGGTTTTGAATCCCACAGCTTCCACTTGCATACTGTGTGGCCCTGAGCAAGTCACTTAACTTCCCTGTGCTCCCAGGTTGCACCTGTAAAAAAGCTTTCAGCTTAGTGTGTCTCACCTGGTTAAACAATTAAATAAATAAATAAATAAAAATGTCTGGGCTTCTTAAAACAGAGGCTGAACATAATGCAGCCTTGATGGCCCAAAGAGCCTTGTCCCACTCTGGGGTCCATTCCACATTATTCAGGAACTGTTTCTTTGTGAGTTCAGTGAGGGGAGTAGCTAATTCGGCAAAACTGGGAACAAATCTTCGATAATAATCAGATAGCCCTAAAAATGACTTGACGTGTTTCTTGGTTTTGGGGAGAGGGCTGTTAGCTACGGCTTCTATCTTGGAAATCTCTGGCTTGACTTCTCTGGTTCCAAAAGCATGGCCCAAATATCTGGATTCCTGCATGCCCAGTGCACACTTGGTAGGATTAAGTGTCAGACCTGCCTTTTTGATCAATTGGATAACTGCTTGTAGGTGTTTTATGTGTTTTTTCCAGTCTGGACTGTAGACCACAAGATCATCCAGGTACGCAGCACAATAACCAGTGTGAGGGGATACAATTACATCTGTGTAAAGCTGGAATGTAGCAGGTGCACCATGTAAACCAAACGGCATAGCAATGAACTGATATAATCCAATAGGAGTGGCAAATTCAGTTTTGTCTCTGGATTATTTAGCTAGGGGGATTTACATCTAAGCACTTTATAAGGCCCATGCCACTTCATTAACAGTTTATTTTCACTAGTGGGTAACAGTAGCAAGACATTTTCACCTGGCTCATAAACGTTTTCTTTTACCCCATGGTCATAATACACCTTCTGCTGGTTTTGGGCCTCTTCCTGATTACTATGGGTGATTTCAACATATTTTATCAGCTTCTTCCTCAGGGCACACATATAAGATGTAATAGATAGTTTCCGATGGGGGGCATCTCCACATGTTTCTTTTATTATATCTAATGGCTCTCTAGGTTGTTTACCATACAGCATTTCAAATGGTGAAAAACCTGTTGATGCCTGTGGCACTTCTCTTTAAGCAAAATGCAGATAAGGTAAATATTGATCCTAGTCTTTCCCTTCCCCTTTCCCAAACCTTTTTAACATGTGTTTTAGGGTTTGATTAACAGACTCAACAAGACAATCTGTCTGAGGGTGATAAGGAGAGGTTCTTCTGGCAGTGATACCTAGTAGTTGGTACAGCTCCTTGAGTAATGTAGCACCAAAATTACTACCCTGATCAGTAATTATCTCTATAGGTATGCCCACCCTGCTGAAAATTTTAGCAAGCTCTGCTGCCACTTTTGGGGCCTTGGCAGTAAGCACTGGAACTGCCTCTGGGTATCGAGTAGCATAGTCACATACTACCAAAATGAATCGATTACCCTTTTTAGTTTTATCTAAGGGACCAACCACATCCATTGCAATTCTCTCAATAGGCACATCTATCAAGGGTAGAGGCATCAGGGGCACCTTGTGTTTTTAGTCTGAGGCTACTTTCTGACACTCAGCACAAGAACTGCAATAGGTAGCAACATCTTCATGAATTCCAGGCCAGTAAAATCTGTACAGCAATCTGGCAAGGGTACAATCTCTGCCTGAGTGTCTAGCCACAGGACTATTATGTGCTATCTATAATAACTCAGAGCTATACTTTTAAGGCATAACTCATTGTTTTATCTGGTCCTGTGTCTGAGGTTTAACCCAAACTCTGTACAGTAGACCATTACATTTTTTAAACATAGGTACATCCTGTTTTGGTTTCACCTTCGGCTGCTTAAAGAGGGTCTCTGGTCAAAAGTGCTACTTTGCAGAATTAGAATAAGCATACCCCCAATAAATCATATACCAAAAAGTAAGCTTCTGTGTTACTTCATTTTAAGTTATGAGCTATTTTGTAACCCTGATTTCACTACCTGTTCAAAAAAACAATTTTAATGAAGAGTTGCTGATGATGTCATCTTCAGAACTCACTGTCTAGTCTTCCATGTTAGCAAGCAAAGTTTAAAAATCATGTGCAGTGGTTTTTATAATAATAATAATAATAATTTTATTTTTAAAGTGCCTTTCAAATTTTCAAAGCACTGTACAAAACATATAATGAAAAAGAACAAACTTTATAATATACTATAAAACAGTCATAAAACCACAATTTTAACAACAATTCATATAATACCATAAAAAGCAATTTGGTACAAATTAGTTTTTAGGCCACTCTTAAATTACCTCAGGGAGGTGCACTGCCATAACCGACGAGGTAGAGAATTCCAGAGAGTGGGAGCAGTGTAGGAAAAAGCTCTACAACCAGAAGAATTTAGACTCACTCTCGGAATCTCTAGCAACCCCTCGTCGGCTGAGCGGAGCGATTGGCCAGGGCAGTAAGACACTAGAAGATCTTTCAGATAAGCTGGACCCTAGTCATGTAGGGCTTTAAAAGTCAACAAACAGACTTTAAAGGTGATCCACCACCGAACAGGGAGCTAGTGCAGTTCGCGCAGCACTGGGGTAATATGACAGGACCTGCTAGTTCCCGTCAAAACCCAGGCTGCCGCATTCTACACTAGCTGAAGATGGTGTATTTCAACCCCTGAAAGCCCAAAATACAGGGAGTTGCAGTAGTCTGGATGAGAGGACACAAAAGCGTGGACCAACATAGGTAGCATGTCAGACAGAACAAGGTGTTTCACTCTAGTGATATTCCTATGATGGTAAAAGGATGTCTTGATGACTGCTGACACCTGCGAATGCAGTGTCAACCTGTCATCCAAGATAACCCCTAGGTTACGCACCCATTCAGAGGTCAGAAGTGACACACCCCCAAGAAAAATTCCTGAGGGTGCAACAACAGGTGACCCCTCTATCCAACAGACCGGGTCCACTACCAAAACCTCTGTCTTATCTGCGTTCAACTTCAGCCAACTAGAATCCATCCAACTCTGGATTTCTTTCAAACAGTTGTTAAACACTGAGAGCGCTCTATCCTGGTGAGGAGCAAAAGACAGGTATAGCTGGGTATCATCTGCATAGCAATGAAACCTCAGCTTATACTGTCTTATAATGTCTCCGAGGGGCAGCATATACACTGCAAATAACATGGGAGACAGCACAGAACCCTGAGGCACCCCACATAACAAAGATGTTGGGCCAGAGGAGAAAAGCCCCTACACAACTCTTTGTGATCTCCCAGTGAGGAATGAAGTGAACCATCGAAGGATGGTTCCTGATGTTCCACAGATCTGCCTCAGGTGTGCTAGCAACACCACGTGATCCACGGTGTCAAAGGCTGATGAGAGATCAAAAAGAACTAGAATAGAACATCTCTTCTGGTCTCTCACCCCCAGAAGATCATTAAGCACCCAAACCAGTGCAGTCTCAGTGCTATGACTTTTATGAAAACCCGATTGGAAGGGCTCGTAGATGCCATGGATGGTTAAATGGTTCTCCAATTGGGATGCCACTACCTTCTCAATCACTTTCCCAATAAAGGGTAGGTTTCAGATAGGTCTGTAGTTTGTGAAACAGTCAGGGTCCAAGGTAGCTTTCTTCAAGAGGTGTGTCACCAACACCTCTTTCAGGGAGCTAGGGAACTCACCCAATTCCAAGGAGCGCCAGACTATTTGCACAAGGATTGGACTGATGATGTCGCAACAGCCCAATATTAGGGAAGTCGGTCTAGGATCCAAACTACAGCTCGTAGGGTGCACACTATGGATAATCCTCATGACATCAATGAAATCAGGTCTGCTGAAGGAACACCAAGAAGACCAAGGTACTGTGAACTCATGCTGTCTAACAGCATCCCCCTTAGAAGCCGCTGTACGCAGATCTGTCCTGATGTCGGCCACCTTTTTAGCAAAGAATCGAGAGGGCTCCTTGCACTCTAATTGCGAAAAAGGCTTCCAAACTTGTAGACAGGCTGGGTTGCACAGCCTGTCCACAGTTCGAAAAAGCTGAGCCGGTCGATTCCTTGCTACTGCAATCTCCCTGGACAGGAATTCTGCCTTCTTATGGGAGATTGCAAATTGATAAACAGAATAATGGTCCATCAATCTAAGGCAGTCGGCATCAAGGGCGGATCTGTGCCAGCAGCGTTCTAATCTTCACCCCTGTCTCCACATCTCCGTCAATGTCCCGTCAAACCAGGGTGCCTTGGGATGAAGGGAAAGGGGGCGTACACGAACAGGAGCAATAGTATCGAGAGGCAATGTAACAGCCTTATTATAGGCTGCCACCAAGGTCTCTGGGCTACTGCTCGGCAACGCGGGGGACGGGAGGTCAAGACCTGCCACAAGGCCCTGGGGTGTAATATTCCATAAAGAGCAGTATCTCACCATCTCCACAGGGGTAGACCTTCTCAAAAGGGTACTAAAATTGAACCTCACCATGTAGTGGTCTGACCAAATGACTGGTTCCACCCCAGATCTAAAGCATCAATCCCAAGGAGAAAGACTAAGTCCAAAGAGTGCCAAGATTTATGAGTAGCGGTGGAACCCACCTGTGTAAAGCCAAAAAAATTCATTAATTGGAGGAAGTGATTACCAAATTGCGAGAGTTCATCATTGACCCAGGCCTAGTAAAAGAAGCAGCAACATTCAAAAAACATTTCTATAAAAACTATATGTGTTTTAGGTTTTGGAACAAAGTTGACAAATCCATGTTTTTAATGCCTTTTTGACATGGTCCATTTCTCCAGTGTTGCTGAATGGGGAGTCAGCATGTCTCCTGGCTGCTGCTGATACCATTTGGGGTGCTACTCTACTGTGTCTGTTAGGAAGTTGTATTGCTACTAATATTGCATATGTTGGTAACGTCACTACTGTTCATCAGTGTCTGCTTTATAATAAATTTTAAAAAGCACCTATCCCAATCCTTTTGACTTGCATGCGTAAATTACCCCTTCTTGCATTGATTCTAGAGTTGTATTTCATTATTGTCCTCTGCAGTTAGTTTTTGCATTCTGTAAAATGAATGAAATGCAATTCCAGAATCAGTGCAAGAAGGGGTAATATATGCATGAAAGTCAAAAGGACTGGGAAAGGTGTTCTAAACCAATGTTACGGGCGCTGCCCGCCTAACACATACTTGTGACTTGTACGCCCAGTCTGGGTGGCTTGCTCTCAGCAGGATCGAATACCAGACCTGCCTCTTAACCAAAAAGTTTCTCCTTGGGCTCATGCCACCTGGAGTTAAAAAGCTTCTGACTACCCACTTCAGCACCCAACACACCCGAAGTATGCTAAGTCAAAATTTCCAGGTCCCCAGATGCCGGACCACTATGGGCCAGAGGTCAATCGCCCACACTCAACAAGGAATCCTTTTCAGCTACTACGCTCAGCCCCATTTAAAAGGCAACTACGACTTCACCTCTCTACTACCAGCCAATGTGACTGCTTCTCCTAATTGGTCAACCTCTACACTCACGCCTGGCATCGTGTAGCCCTAAACTCCCTCTGGTCAATTATCCTTGTCCTCCACTTTCTTCTCTCTCTCACCTTACCCCTCCCCTCATCCCTCCCCTACCTCACCCACACCCTCCCATCTTTTATCACTTCAGACTCTGTCTCCTCATCTCTGCACTTCTCATACCAACCCCTTCCCCAGACAATGTCCCTTCAGCCTGCCCACTCCTTCCTGACCTCCACCCACACTCCCCACCCCTTCTGGTTGCTCAGCTGGCCTTACAATTCTTTTGCTGTCGCTCCGCTTGAAATACAGTATTTTGTTTTTTGAGACTCTGTATTAATGTTTACCTTTGTTTGTATGTTAACATTCAATCCTTTGACGTGGAACCTTTGTAAAGAAGCAGTTCTTGCTCAAAGGTATTTGTAATCCTAGAGTTTAATAAATACATTAAAAAAATCTCTCTCTCTAGCTCTGAGCAAAATGTTACATAGAAACATAGAAGCTGATGGCAGATAAGGGCCGCAAGGCCCATCCAGTCTGCCCATTTTTTTTTCTTCCTTATGAATGTGCCATTGGCCTTTGCTCTGTCAATGGCCTTTCTATTCATACTCATCTGTATTGCTCCCTTATGCCTATTCCATGCCTGTGTGGAGCCCTGCTCTGTATTCATATACACCACTTCCTGAGGTAGGCCGTTCCAGGCATCCACCACCCTTTCTATGAAAAAGAACTTCCTCACATTACCCCTTAATTGGCCTCCCTCTAATCTCATGCTGTGTCCTCTTGTTCTGCTATTTTTCTTATATTGAAACATGTCAGACTCTTTCACCTTGTTAATGCCCTTAAGGTATTTGAATGTTTTAATCATATCACCTCTCTCCTTCCTTTGCTCTAGGGTATACATATTGAGCTCAGTTAATCTGTCCTCATATGCTTTCTGATGCAGTCCCTGCACCATTTTGGTTGCCCTTCTCTGGACTGCTTCAATTTGGTTTATGTCCTTGTGAAGGTGTGGCCTCCAGTACTGCACACAGTACTCCAGATTAGGCCTAACCAGTGTCTTGTAAAGAGGGATTATTACCTCCCTCTTCTGATTTGTGATACCCCTACTAATACACCCCAACATCCCTCTTACCTTACCTACTGCTTTAGTGGTCTGCTTGGATGATTTCAGGTCATCGGTGCTGATGACACCCAAGTCTCTTTCTTCCCTTGTGAATGCCAGCAACTCCCCTCCCAGACTATAAGTGGCTTCAGGGTTTCTCTTCCCTATGTGCATGATCTTGCACTTCTTTGTGTTAAACCCCAGTTGCCACTCTTCCAACCATTTTGCTAGTTTATCCAGATCTCTTCTCATTCTGCCCACCCCATCTGGATCATCTACTCTGTTGCAGATCTTGGTGTCACCTACAAACAGACAAACCTTACCCTCCAGTCCATCTGCAGTATCACTGATGAAGATATTGAAGAGGACTGGCCCTAAGACTGATCCCTGAGGTACCCCACTTAAGACTTGCATCTCTTCTGACTGTATACCATTTACCACCACTCTCTGTTTTCTGCCCATCAACCAGTTTGCCACCCAGTTGACCAATGTCTGACCCACTCTGAGCCCACCCAGCTTATTAATCAATCTTCTATGTGGAAAAGTGTCAAAAGCTTTGCTGAAGTCAAGATAGGTGACATCAACTGCTCCCCCTTGGTCCACCACTCTGGTTACCCAGTCAAAGAAATCTATGAGATTAGTTTGACAGGACCTTCCTTTTGTAAACCCATGCTGTCTTGAATCCTGTGGTCCTATGGATTCCAGGTGTTGCACTATCCTTTCCTTAAGGAGTGTCTCCATAATCTTGCCCACTACTGAGGTAAGACTGACTGGTCTGTAGTTCCCTGCCTCCTTCCTGCTACCGCTCTTGTGGAGCAGGATCACATGAGCCCTTCTCCAGTCTTCTGGGACCTCTCCTGTGCTCATAGACTCACTAAACAGTTCTGATAATGGCTCTGCTAGTTCCACCCTTAGCTTCTTTAGTAACCTGGGGTGTATGCCATCAGGTCCCATTGCCTTGTCCACTCTGAGCTTATTGAGTTCTTGTAGGACCCTTTCTTTTGTGAAGGGACTAGTGCACACCTCCCTCTGCCCTGTGTCCATGCTGTTGAGCTGTGGGCCCTGCCCTACCGTCTATTCAGTAAATACTGAGCAGAAGTATATATTTAGGATAGATGATTTTACATGGTCCTCCTACTCACATGTCCACTTATCCCCTTTGATCTTAGCAATACCCCCTCTGGACTTTCTCCTTTCACTAATGTATCTATAGAAAGTCTTGTCACCTTCTTTTACTGTTCATGCTAGTGTTTCCTTGGTTTGGGCTTTTGCCTGCCTTACTGCCTTCCCTGCTTCCCTTAGGGAAGTTTGGTATGCCTCCCTATCTTCATCCTGCTGCATTCCCTTATATTTCCTGAAGGCCAGCCTTTTGGCTCTGACCTTTTCTGCTGCTGTGTTTGAGAACCAAAGTGGTTTCCATCTTTTTTTGCACTTCCTTTTCTCACTAACACAATGGGATGTTGCTTCAAGTACTGCATCTTTAATGCTTGCCCACTTTGCCTGTACCCCCTCACCTGTATTTCTTTTTGCCAGGGCTAGCTTAACTCTGTTGGCCATCTTATCAAAGTCTGCTCCTCTGAAGTCCCATATTTTTGCCTTGGAGTGGGATGATTTTGTTCTAGTGGCCAGTTTTAACCATACTATGTGATGGTCACTGGCACCCAGGTGACCTTCTACCTGGAGATATGTGATCCTTTCCCAGTTAATCAGTACCAGATCTAGGATAGCCCTGTCTCTTGTGGGTTGTTGTACCAGTTGTTTGAGGCCCTCCCCCTGCAGGGAATCCACCATGTGTCTAGTTCTGGCAGATGTCCCTGCTGGTATTGACCAATCTGTATCTAGCATGTTGAAGTCTCCCATTATCAGAACCTCCCCTTTAGCTGTCATTTTTGTATATCTTCTAACAGTAACATGTCTATGTCCTCCCCCTGGTCTGGAGCCCTGTACACAACCTCAGTTCATGTGGCTGTCCCATTTCCTGTTTCCAGGGTGACCCACAGTTCTTCTCGCTCCTTATGTGTATTCTAAATTTCTGTAGCTTTGATATT
Source organism: Neoceratodus forsteri (assembly GCA_016271365.2). Taxonomy (NCBI): domain Eukaryota; kingdom Metazoa; phylum Chordata; order Ceratodontiformes; family Ceratodontidae; genus Neoceratodus; species Neoceratodus forsteri. The sequence goes on from CM028132.1 coordinate 1,357,420,415, forward strand.
TTCACTGACATAAAGGGCCACTCCACACCCCCCCACCTTTTTGCACCTCAGTCTCTTCTGAGCAGTACATAGCCAGGTACTGAAGTCTCCCAAGTGTGGTTATTGGTAAACCATGTCTCGCTAATGGCTACTGTGTCCAGTTTAACCTCTGTCATTATTGCCTACAGGTCTGAGATCTTGTTTCCCAGACTGCAAGCATTTGTGTACATGATTTTCCATTGGCCAGCTTTGTTTTATAAGATGTCTTTTCCTACCAGTTGAAACAGCCTTCTGTTCTTGTACGTTTCATGTCCCATCTTTCACAAAACAGGGCAATTCTTCTCTAAGTCCCCATGCTTTGTTACTGAGATAAAAGAAAGTAAATTTTACAAAAAAAAACATACTGACAAGGCATTTGGATTTTGGCATAATGCATTGCTAACAACAGGGTGTATTGGGGTAGGGGGAACATAGAATGTACATTGAGTACTGGTATTTTTCCCTTGTAAAATTACTGTCACTGCACTCCACTGCCCTACAGTGATGCCATTGGGAGTCAGCAGCCCAGCAGCTGAACAGTAAAGGCAAGTGCAGCAGGGCTAAAGCAGGGCTTAAAAACAAATCCAAATTATGGAAGGCAGAGTAAACCCTGGCCAAAAATAACAAATGCACACACCCTTTCAGGTCTAGTACTGCATATAATGGCTACAAGATGTAACTTTTTGGACCATCATGAAAGGTGCCCTTTAACAGGGGCCTAATATATGTTAATTCCGCTAGTGATGGAAGTGTTAGCTCTGGCAAAATTATAATTTTAATGTGGAATACAATATAGATGAGTCTGAATGTAAGTTAGGTAACAGCCTGTCAGGAAGAAAACACAAGGGGCCAGATATTCAAAACTCTGAGCCTGTCGCAAATCGACTGCACCATGATTGCCCCACATTTGCACTGGAGTGCAATATTCAAAAGGCCAAATAGCACCAGCACAATGTGATTACGCCAATACTTTGAGATAATGTATGCGCGACATAAAGTGAGGGGTGGGGACATTCATTCAGGCGCAATGGTATATTCAAAAGTATAGCACTGCGCAACATGCGTTAGTGCAAGATGTAGTGTGGTATAAAGTACTGCCCATGGAAAAGTGGTCTTAATCCCAGGCAAACCCAGGATGGGGGTGTGTGGGTGCAGCAGCAACAGGTAACAAGACTGGATGCATCCAATGATGAGGCAGTGTGGGCTGACGGCCACCCTGAGTCACTCCACATGCACAGGCACAAAAACTGTGGAATGCATTGTGCCAACAGTGCTGTGAAGTGAACACTCACGTAAACGTTACAACTGAGCTAGAACGCCACTTGCAGCAACAAACTGTTTGTATGGTATTGTAATGTGTAACTAATGTGATATTTGTGTATAATGTGTTGTGCATTGTATGTCTTTATTGTACACTGTTGCATCTCAACCACACAGTTAGTGTCTCTGAGTCATTCCTGACACTGGGTTTTGGCCCAATGTGCTTACCTGGTGAACAAGGTGATAAAAAACAATGAACAGAACTCATACATGGCAGAGACATGCTGCATACATATGGCACCGCCCATGTCGCCATCATCTGGCACCAGTCCTAAACCTGCCAGGTGGACATCATGGCAGTGCATCAATGCAGCACACACCTCCAGTTCTTGCACTGGGGTACACCAACACAGTACAGCAACATGCTGCACTGGGGTAATGGAGGGTATTGAGGGTCTAAAGATGGCCTGGCTGCACCACATAGTAGGTACTGCCACACTGCTGGGACTATCCACACAGTGCACATGACAGGACTGCTCCTGACAGCAGTGTGCCAGTATAATGGTATGAGTGACACCCCCCGGGCATATATCCTACACCTATCTGGGATCCCCACACACACCAACAGACATGCGTATGGTAGTATAGGGATCCCATGCCACTGGTGCAGCACATGAGGATCACAGGACAGTATGACTGTGGTGTCCTCTGTCAGACCACACCTTCCAGATGTGCTTGTCAGTGTGTGGATAGCACCAGTTACTGTTGCCTGGCATACCATAGGCATTGCCATGTACCTCACAGTATTGCCTACTATGGTACTGTACCATCTGATAAACACCCACTATGGTACTGTACCATCTGATAAACACCTACTATGGTACTGTACCATCTGATAAACACCTACTATGGTACTGTACCATCTGATAAACACCCACTATGGTACTGTACCATCTGATAAACACCTACTATGGTACTGTACCATCAGATAAACACTGTGGCAGGAACAACAATTTGCCTCTGGCATGCCGCATGGCCACCCACTCCTGTAGTGCTACTCCCCTGGGCCACATCAGTCTTTGCATCTGTGTCGAGACCAAGACTGCAGTTAATGTTCTGTGAACTGTGAGCACACAATTAATTTGACAACTGACCTGTAATACCAGTCAGACCTACAGGTGGAGATGCGAGCACAGAAAAAAACATGACTACCGACTTTAATTTCAGTTGAACCTACAGGTGGAGCTGTGTGCACCATGTTATAGCGCTAGGCAAGCCACATGCAAAGCAGGCTGCAAGAGATGCTAATGTGGCTGTTTGCCCATGAATTTCCTGAGTAGGCTCATTTGCATTGCGGTTTTGAATATAGCAAACTTTAGTGCCATGGGCAAATGGGATTGTGCCGGACAAATGCCGGACAAATGTGTCAGCACCACGCAAACGTGTTAACGCCACACAAAACTGTAATGTTTCATTACATGGTTCTGCAGCATTTTGCTGCACTGTTGTTTGCCGTTGCAGTGTTCCACTGCTGTGTTGGCACACGTTGCCCATATTGTTCAGCCTTACCTGACTCCACCTCCGTGTGCACTGGGTCACTGTTGCTTGCTGTTGCAGTGTTCCACTGCTGTGCTGGCACGCGTTGCGCATATTGTTCGGCCTTACCTGACTCCACCTCCGTGTGCACTGGGTCACTGTTGCAGTTTGCACTGCTCTTGCTTGGTATATTCAGTGCTGTCTTATTTGCTGGGCTATTGCTGCATTGCACTGTCAGCCCTGTTTGCACATCTTCATTTGCATGTTATATTTAACTTATTTAGCCCTGGGGCTATTCCTTTGAATATGGTGTGCAAATGGTTCTGGACTAATTTTGCCTGCCATACAGTTCTAATTCTTCCACGGGGCAAAATTTTATATATATGGCCCTAGGTTGGCTGTGCTAGCTACCGCATAGAAACCCATGGTAAAGTTTCAAAACAGGCAACACCGCTTCTACTCCCATTTACGAGGAGGTAGAATAATTGTTTATAAGTGCCATCCTGAGAAATCACTTCAATTGAATGACAGGTGTGAATGATCACAGCCTTACACCACATCAGACAATTATTCAACCTGCAAACCTCACCGGTGAAAACAGGAAATCTTGCTCACATGACTTTCCAGTATAAAAAAATAAACTGAAAGTAAACCTCACTGCAGTGTGCTGTGATTCAACATTCAGCAACCCTGGGGGAAAAGGACCACAAATTAAAGTCACCAAATAAATAAAAATAAAATACACATTTGTCAACTTTGTTACAAAACCTGAAACACACAGTTTTTATAGCAATATGTTTTGAATGTTGCTGCCTCTTTTACTTGTGAAAACTATTGCACAGGAACTCCAACCTTTCAAGACAAAGGTTCTATAAGCTTGCTGATCGGGAAGACTAGACTTGAGTTCTGGAGATGACATCAGCAGCAGCTCTTCACTGCAACATGCTTTTTTTTTGAACAGGCAGTGAATGTAGGGTTGTAAAATTACTTGTACATTTTAAACAAAGGAGATCGCATGTTTGGCATGAGACTGATTAGGGTAATGCTGATCCAAATTCTGAAATGTATTAATGCTAGAAATTTTGAATGTAGTCCCTCTTTAAAATAGTCCTGGAGAAAAACGTCATTAGCTTATTCTGAAAGAAAATCACAATCAGTACTCAGTTTAGTTTCAGCATTTTCATATATTAACCTCTTATGTCCATCTGTCTTTTGTTGCCACTATTTCTTCAGGCGTCTTTCTTTCCTGGACTTCTGGATCTTGGGGCTCTGCTCAAACAAGTCTGAATCAAAATCAGTGAAAGGTAAAGAGTCCCCGCCATCTTAGATTTTCTTTGCCTGAGTTCTTGTCACCACAGTTGCTGAAACATCAGGATTTACTCCCTTTTTGATTAACTCAGCAAATATGTACACCCGTAACACAGTCATTTTTTGGAATTTTTTCCACCAAATTTGCAACATAGGCTTTTTGGGACATCTCCTCATGAACTATGGCACTGACATTTTGTTAATCAGTCCTGAAAGGTGATTCCACACAGCGACTGCAAAATTGCAAATTTCTGGATTGGGAAATAAAATGACAGTGCCAGTATTCATGATGTGGGGTCACAAGAACCCCATGTTGGAAATTTTTGGGCCAGAAGTCCTAAAAATGGCTTACACAGCAACCTAAGTTGAAACCCTCCTTCCCCCATTGACTTCCATTATAGGGCTTACCGTGATTTTCTTCAGTTTGTGGTTGGCTTTTGAAGAGTGCAGATGCATCCTGGTCCACAGAAGATCACTGATCCTGACCTCTGGAGGTAAGTATGGGGTGAGGAGGGTGCATGGAGGTATGTGTGCAAAGGGAGGGTCGGGATAGGGGAGGGTGACAGGCAAAACAACGGACTGTTTTCCTTTTTACAGGTTGAAAAAAAGACTGGGAGACCATTTTCTTTACTTACAGGTAAAAAAAATATACTTTTGGCACACTGGGGTGGGCTCCCAGTGCACCACATGGGTTTGGGGGTGCCTGATGTCGGCAGGGATTGGGCACCCCCCATTGGCCAAGAAATTGAGCTTGGGGGGATGGAGACACACTGGGGTGGCTCCCAGTGTGCCACATGAGTTTTTTTGGGGAAGCTGATGCTGACGGGGATTGGGCACCCCCGCTGGCAAACAAATTGAGCTTGGGGGTGGGGACATCTGACACCTGAAGTGGGCATCCCAGTGTTGGGAAAACTGTCTCAACACACTGGGGTTGGCTCCCAGTGTGCCACAATGTGGGGGGGGGGTACATGCTGATACAATGATTGGGCACCCCTATGTCACTTTCCTGGGAAGTGTGTGATTTCTGCACATGCGCAGAAGCAGTGGCACTACTATGCATGTGCAGAATTGGCTGCGTGCCACACACATTTGTTCCATGACCGAACATTGATCAACTGTTTGGCTGCTCCTACTTTTGAAGTTTTCGCACACACTACTAGCAATAAGTTCACAGTACACAGGTGTGGCGAACTTAAAAAGAAGGTGGAAATATTCAACCAAAGTGGTTAATCAACAGAAAGTGCAAAAGCATCAACTAAGCAAACAAAATCTGGTCAGATCCACCACGGCTGCATAATGAAGTTAGTGAGGTTGTGTTGAATTGTGAAGGAGTAATGGAGAAACAACACAATGCTTTTTAACTAGTAAGATTTATTTTATTTTCTATTCTAAGGAAGGCAGGCACATTATTAGGAAAAGATATGGAAGAGTCGATTTTAATGGAAGAAATGGTAAGTAATATAGGTTTTGTATAACAATCATGTACTCATAATTATAGAAACAGACTGATTCAGAACCCTAGAACCCATCATTAGAATCAATGAGGAATTCACATTTAATTATTCATATTGAGGCCAATCAAACCAAACATCATAACTCAGTTGGCCTATACTTGCATGGCATGGCTAACCCCTGTTCAGCAGATGCAGTCCCTGTTCTCTACATTAAGATGCAACATTTTATCTATGGACTAGCAATTGCTACTTTTGTGATTGACAACAGGACTGTGACACTTTCCTCTACGCACAGTTAGAACAAAAAAAATTATTTAGGATAATACATACATTTTTCCCAGATAACACATGGGTGCTCCGCTTTTACATAGCAACATGTATTCCAGTTTCTGTTATACACAGACTTGTACCTAGGAATGATAGAGTTTGGGTCAGTCCAATTTCAGATATTAGGCTGCTGCTATTTAATATATGACAATGCATATGTCACCTTGGGAATATTTCTATATTATCCTTTTTTTTGGGGGGGGTGGGGATTTTGCATAGAACATACAGTGACACTCATGATATCAATCACAAAATTAGTATTTCATACTCATTAAACCAAGATGTTCCATCTTACTGTAGAGAATAGGGACTGCATCTGTGAAGTGGGGGTTGACCCTACCATGCAAAGATACCTCAACTCATCTTCGTGATGGTTGCCGAGGGACTGGATGGAAAAGTATGCCTCTTTACAGACACAAAGATCTGCAACAGGTTTGATACACGAGGGGGGTGGAAAGGATGAGAAGGGACTCAGCAAGGTAGGAGGAATGGTCAGAAGTATGGCAGCTTGGATTCCATGCAAAGAAGTGCAAAGTAATACACCTGGGAAATGCAAACCTAGGGAAAGAGTACACAATGTGTGTGTGTGTGGGGGAAGGAGTAGTAACAACAACAAAAATGGAAAGGGACCCGGGGGTAATCATATCAGATGACCTAAAGGTGAGCAAGCAATGTGAGAAGGCAGTAGGGATGACTGGGGGATACTGGGATGTATAGGGAGAGGCATCATCAGTAAAAAACAGGAAGTCGTTATCCTTCTGTGCAGACAGTTGGTGAGACCCCATCTGGAGTACTGTATCCAGTTTTGAAGACCCCATCTCTGCAATGACATAGACAGGATGGAGAGAGTTCAGAGGAGGGCAACTAAAATGGTGCAGGGTCTGCAACAGAAGCCATAGGAGGAGAGACTAAAGAAGCTTAATATGTGTACCCTCGAGGAAAGGAGGGAGGGGGAGACATGATAGAAACTTTTAAGTACTTCAAGGGAATCAACAAGCCCAACAGGGTTGCATCTTTCAGAAAAAGAGATGTGCAAGAACAAGGGGATGCAATTTGAAGACAGAGGTGGGATGGCTCAGGGGTAATGTGAGGAAGTATTTTTTCACGGAGAGGGTGGTGGATGCATGGAGCTGCATTCCTCAGGAGGTTGTGGGGTGGGGGAATTCAAGAATGCATGGGACAGACATGTGGCAATTCTTGTGGGGGGGTAGGAAGAAATAGGCTGTTGGTTATCTAGGATTTGCAGCTTATCTGGTAGGTAGGGATATGGGCAGACTTGATGGGCCAAGCAGTCCTTATCTGCCATCAAAGTCTATGTTTCTATGTTTCTATGATTTTTGATTTGCATCTCTCTTTTTTTACTATGCTTCATGACATGTGCATTCCCTATTGATTCAGATGGTGGGGTTCCAGGGTTTCACATGTCTGTGCTTCTCTCATTACTACTACATGACAGGATGTGAAAAGAACTTAAAACTATTTTTTGAGTTTAATTTCAGTACATTACAAGTTGTTTTACAGGTCCTGCACCAATCTACTGTACTTAGTATGCTACATGAATTTTAATTTATTTATTTTTACACTTGCCATTTTTTAATCACAGTCGGAGCGCTTAGTAAGTGTGCACAACGGTAAGATAGGCCTTTGAAATTTCATCAAATACATGCATCATAAAAAACCTTGTATCATAAAAAAAAAAAAAAATGGAGGCTGGCCCCGCTGGTGCAGTGGTTGGATTTCTGCTTGCGATGCCGGTGACTTGGGTTCGGGAATGGACCTTGGTCATCAGAGGACCTGCCAGGGGAGAAGGATTGAGCATCCCATGGACTGCTCTCCTTCTCTGGGGTGAGGGTGCATGGCATGTCCAGTACTGGAGGGACTTCTGGTGGAGGCTAGGGGTGCCACAGCAGCCTGTGTCAGCAAGTTCCTGAGGGATGGGATGGACGCGGGCATCACTACATGCTCCTGCCCCTCCTTACAGGGGAAAAAAAATCACTGCTCCACCACACCCACAATTGCTCCCAAGCTGACTCCCTCCAACCTATCCCATAATCTGCAGTGCTTCAGGGCTGGTGCCACCGCCCTGCCCTGGGGGAAAGCCAGGGGGTATCATGGGGAGTAGCAGCTCATGTGGGCAGTGACTGGGCAGAAGTACCGGGGCTGGATGGGGCCCAAAAAGTATTAAAAAAAAGGGAATTTCTAGATACTGAACCTAGTCTGAATAATGTGGTATCAGCATGACCACAATTAACATTTAAATTAACCAGCCCTTTACAAGATACCCTTGTTAAATCTGTATTTATAAAATGCATTTAATCTGAGAACAACTTGAATGCCAGAGAGTCCACATTGAAGAAATTATTTTGACAGTATGAGAGGAGACATGCGAAGGAGACGGCTTCAGTGAGAACCTTACTGGATTTATGAATGTCACAGTTTGCAGCCAAGAGGTTTAAATGAAGATATCAGCCTGCACAGTTATTTATAGTTTCTGCATTTTCAGCAGCTGTAATTTGTTTAGTTAAAACATTTATTTTCCAGGAACTAGGAGGAATCTGTATACATTTGAATTGGTTTTACTGTGTATATGATGAGTTTTTTATATGCCATTATTTGTAGGATATGTGCTTTGCACCCTAGTTTTTACAGTTACAAGCTTAATAAAACTACACACACAAAAAAGACAAAGAAAACCAAGTTGTGTTTAGCACCTTATTTACAAGGGGTCTTCAAAAATCAGTGTAATCATACTAAAGAAACTTGGAAGTAATAGGTATTGAACCTTGTTATTCAAAGGGCAAAAAATTGAAATTAATAACTGATAAAGGTGTAAAGCTGTAAATAAGAGTGAAACAACCACACTGGTATGCACACCACACAAAGTAGTTCTTGAAAGGATACAGCTTGAGGACTGCTCAATTAACACTGCAAGTCCAGAAAAAAATATACACTGCTGCCTCTTGCTGTACTGAAATAGCACAGCTGATGCAAAATACAAAGTAAGGAGGTGGTGACAGGGTTGGAGGACGGGTGTGAACAACACCATATACCCAGCAGGAGGGACTTTATTTGTGAAAATGAGTGATCAGGAGAGGAATGTAAACTGAGCCAAGACTGGTTAAAAAAAATAGTTGCTTAACTTTTAGACTTGAAATAATCGCATGTCTTCCTTTCTGTAACATCTTTCCATGCACAAACAGGCTTTGGCTTTGAAGCTAACTTGCTTAACTGTGTTTGGTAGATTTTACTCTTGATTTCTGTTTATGACAGGCAGTAAACATTCCTGCATGAAAAGGCTTTACCACTGAAGTGCTTATAAAGTGAGGAACTACACAGTGACATAAAAACATCACTTTATAAGAGCTTCAAAGGCAAAGTCTATTCCAGGAATATTTGCTGCCTGTCCTAAAAAGAAGACAGGGATCAAATCTACAAAAAACAGTTAAGTAACTCACAGTTGCACTAGCAAATATGATTTACACTTTTACAAACATTTATCAAGTAAAAAGACACGCTTCAATTTATTCTAAAAATTGAGAAGCAAAACTCAGTAACCACACAGACTCAGCACACACTGCATTTCCAAAACGGGATAGGGGATCCTAGGACACAAAACCAGTAAATACATTTGTAAAAAAAAAGAAAGACATAGGTAAAAGAGTGACCTCCTATGATTTATCACTACTTCATTGTATTCTGAGATATTTTAGTACTATAGCTGTCCTTCAATTGTGGTCATATTTGGAAGTGATCATGACTGAGAAATAATTGTTTGATATTTATAGCGACTTTCCGGGTATACAGGATATCAAACATTTATTTCTCAATCATGGTCACTTTCAAATATGTCCAGAGGGAAATATATCCATATCATACATAAATATCTCAGGGCAGTAGATCAGAATGAAATGAAGTAGTGTGATAAATCATGGGCGGTCACCAAAGATCAGGACGGCTAATACATGCACAGTTTTCATTGCAACTCAATACTGTGTGTAATAAAACAAGCATTGGGAATTCAATACTGGACAACAATCACAACACCAACTGTCCTTAAACATGGCTGATCAAGATTAAAACATTTAAGAGATTAAAATGCTGCAACCTAATTTTATTGTAACGTTTATTGATTATTATACAATGTGGTAAATCGAATGAGCCAAATCCTGCAACCTGATTGGTTGGCTGGTACCTTTCCCAGTGTGGTAAATTCTCCAGTGTACCCACTGGAAAAAGTGCCAGCCAACCTTGTATCATGCCAATCTGGTCGCTTTCACTTCAAACGAAACTGCTGGGATGTGTCCTGTCGCCACTTCGCTAAAACACAGCAGTAAATTTTTTTTACAAAATGATATCCTTTTTCGAAGTGTAGGGACCTCAGTGAGTTAGAAAATGGTTAAAAAACATTAAAGAAACAACATTTGCCATTGCATAATAAAAATGTATCCCTCCAGGGTGTGGGTATACTGGGGGATTTAACACGACTGGTGTGGTAAATCCTCCAGTAGACCCACACTCTGGAGGGATAAATTGCTTAATTAAGAACCAGAGGATTGGAAACCTTTTTTTTTTTTTTTTTTTTAACAGATAAAACAATGTATGCCACTAGGGTCTGTAGGGTTTGGGGGGGAGAGTATTAAGTAGAGTCTGTAGAAGGCAGAAGTGTTTCATTCATTGTTTATTGGCATTACAGAATCTAATAGGTTTTGCTATTCAGGAAGATTTTTCAGGTTAGTGTTGCCATAGCTGAAGAGTTTCTCTATGACCTGTAAAAGTGCTAGGGTGCAGAGAGAGAGAGAGAGGGGACTGAGGGAGCAGTTATTCAGTGTGGGGGAGTGGAAGAAAGAGAGAATGATTTGGATGGAAGATCACTGTGGCAATTGGTTGTGCACCGGGATTATCTGCTGCCATTTATCTGCTTCCTTCCATTGTGAAAATTAGAGAACAAGCAGTATAGTGACTTTGAGAAGCACTAGTTGTGAGCAACACTAATAAATGACTACAGAAGGCAGAAGATTTTTTTATGGAAAGTGGAAACAGTAAAGCCAGTGGAGGCAAGGAACTAGTGATTGGCCTGGTTAACAATGCAAAATGCAAGGCATTGGGGTGACTGATGGAGTGCTGCAGTGCAGATCATGATCGAGGACTGAAACACTGAAAAATCCAAATTAAGGAAGGTTGCAAGCCTTGCTGTGTGTGTGACTTGATGTCTGGCTCTTTCCCTGTCCACCATGCTGATAGCTACTGGCAGGGAGATCAGTCATTCTCTCCCTCTTTCTCCTGTCTCTCTCTCTTGCACACAATCACAAATTTAAAAGTCAGTAGACATCTGGGAACAAGTGACCACTGCACAGTGTGCTTCACAATAAGCACAACCATGGAGACAAGCCATACAAAAACAAGGATACTGGACCTTAGAAGGGCTGACTTTGGCAAAATGGGTGAATACCTGAGGAATGAACTAGCAAATGGCCAAAAAGGAGGGGTGGAAGAACAATGGTGAAAAATTAAAACTGCCATCATAGAGGCAACAGCCTTTGTGTGAAACAAATAAAGAAAACAAAGCGGAGTAAAAAACCACTATGGTTCTCAAAAGAGGTGGCAGGGAAGGTTAAGGAGAAAAAGTATAAGGAAGGAGCACGACAGGGAAATGTATCAATTAAAACAGAAAGAAGTAGGGAAGGCAGTCAGAATAGCAAAGGCCCAAACCAAGCAAAAAATGGGCAACTCAGTTAAGAAGGGGGATAAAACCTTTTATAGGTACATTAGGGAGCATAGAAAGGTTAAGGGAGGAATAGTGAAGATTAATAAAGGAGAGGGGAAGTGGGCAGAGGGAGACAGTGAAAAGGCAGAGATACTGAATGAATACTTTTGCTCAGTATTCACAAAAGAAGATGAGGAGGAGTTACCTAAAGCAGACAATAGAAGCACTCTGGGTAGGGGGGTTGACACCAGTCCATTTACAGAAGAAAGAGTCCTGAAAGAACTCCTAAAACCCAAGGTGGACAAAGCAATGGGGCCTGATGGGATTCACCCCAGAATCCTAAAAGAACTAAGGAAGGACTTAGTGACACCACTGACCACACTTTTTAACAAATCATGGGAGGATGGGGTGGTACCTGAAGACTGGAGGAGGGTAGATGTGATTCCCCTTCACAAAAGTGGGAGCAAGGCAGAAGCAAGAAACTACAGACCTGTAAGTTTGACCTCAGTGGTAGGGAAAATGGTAGAATCACTTCTGAAAGAAAGAATTGTTGAGTACCTAGAGGCCAGCAGGGCATAGGACCCAAAGCAGCATGGATTTACAGCAGGAAGATCATGTCAGATGAATCTAATTGATTTCTTTGACTGGGTGACCAAAGTAATAGACCAGGGGAGGGGCTGTGGATATGGCCTACCTAGACTTTAGCAAGGCATTTGACACAGTCTCAGACAAAAGATTAATAATCAAGTTAGCCAGCCTGGGAGTGGGTTCCAGGGTGGTAGCCTGGGTAGCAAACTGGCTGCAGAACAGGACACAGAAGGTAACAGTGAATGGAACACATTCCAAAGATAGGGGGGGTTACTAGTGGAGTACCTCAGGGCTCAGTGCTGGGTCCAGTCCTCTTTAACATCTTTATAGGTGACATTGCAGAGGGTCTGGAGGGAAAGGTATGCCTCTTTGCAGATGACACAAAGATCTGTAACAGAGTTGATACACAATGGGGTTAGAAAGGATGAGAAGGCACTTGGCAAGGTTGGAGGAATGGTCAGACATATGGCAACTTAGATTCAATGCAAAGAAGTGCAAAGTAATGCACCTGGGAAACAAAAACCCAGGAGAAGAGTACACAATAGCAGGGGAGGTACTAACAACAACAAAAATGGAAAGGGACTTGGGGGTAGTCATATCAGATGACCTAAAGATGGGTAAGCAATGTGAGAAGTCAGTAAGAAGAGCCAGGGGGATACTGGGATGCATAGGAAGGGGCATCACAAGTAGAAAAAGGGAAGTGGTTATCCCTCTGTACAGACAGTTGGTGAGACCCCATCTGGAATACTGTGTGCAGTTTTTGGAGACCTCATCTACGAAAGGACATAGACAGGATGGAAGCAGTCCAGAGGAGGGCAACTAAAATGGTGCAGAGACTGTATCAGAAACCACATGAAGAGAGACTGAGAGAGCTTAATAGGTATACCCTTGATGAAAGGAGGGACAGGGAGGACATGATAGAAACTTTCAAGTACCTCAAGGGAATCAACAAAGTCCAGGAGGGTAGCATCTTTCAGAAAAAGAGATGTGTAAGAACAAGGGGGCACAATTTAAAGATAGAGTGGGGACGGCTCAGGGGTAAAGTGAGGAAATTTTTTTTCACGGAGAGAGTGGTGGATGCATGGAACTGCCTTCCTGAGGAGGTTGTTGGGTCTAAAACAGTGGGGGAATTCAAACATGCATGGGACAGACATAAAGCAATTGTAGTGGGAGGTTGCAGGAAGTAGGCTGTTGGTTAACTAGAATCTGCAGCTTATCCAATAGGTAGAGAAATGGGCAGACTGGGTGGGCCAAGTGGTCCTTATCTGCCGTCAAAGTCTACGTTTCTATGCTACATATACACAGCACAGGAGTGAAGAGAGACACAAGCTGCTGGCAGGGAGATCAATCACTTTCTCCCTCTCTCTCCCATCTTTCTCTCTCTCGCAGTTGCGCACACACACACAGCACAGGAGTGAAAAGAGACACAGAGATGGCTGCCACTTCTGTCATTCTCCATGGCATTACAGTGCTGGCTCTGTGTACACAACTCGGCATCGGCAGAGATAGTGGTGGGGTAGGAAGGTCGAGTGGGGAAAGTAAAAATAATAGAAAAATAGCCGTGCATGTGTGGTAGTGTGCGTGTGGGGTGGCGATAACGATGAGGATAGCTACATATTGAATTGTTATGCAAGGGGAGGGGGATGCAGAAATGTCTAAAAAAACACCCACCGTTAAGGGAAGGGGGCAGAAAACACCCACTGTTAAGGGGAAGGGACAGAAATGTCAGGTATCTCAAATCTGCTTGCTATGCAAGGGTGAGGGAGGCAGAAATGTCTTTAAAAAATGCCCACTGTGAAATAGTGCAGTGCTGCAGTCCATAGGGACAACATGGGTGGATTGCTTTTTGGAGGAGGGTCAGGCAGAGGAGACTATTTACACCTTCCGCCAGTTCCATGGATGGAAAACATGACGTCAGCCCTTTTGTACTTGCAAAACATCTGCAGGGCTCCACCCATGCAGCCGTAAAGAGCAAATAACTGACTAGACACACCTCAAAATACTGTGTCTGCAAGTCCCCAGACAAACCAGCAGCTACAGGACAATGAAATCAAAAATCACAGCTAGCCTAGCAAGTTGTGATAAAATAATCAAACTGAAGAGTCAGAAAAAAGTCTTTAGCAGTTGAGAAAATATAACAGCTGGAGCATCAGTCTTATCTTGAGCTTCAGGCAGCATGTTTATCAGTGGACCAGGTAAAAGTGACATTAAAACAGAGTGATTGACTTAAGATCCAAGGGTCTGACTAAACTCTACAGGGCAGACTATCGTCAACAGTAAAGATATGCAAGAAATAGTAAGAAATACCACTTTCCTAAACTTTGGCCCTCGTTTCTCTTTTCTGTCCATTCTGCCTCTTCTCCTTCCTCCCTAAAGACTCTTCTTTAAGACTTGTGTTTTCTTTCCTGCAGTTGTTTATGATCCTTTCCTCTTTATCACCCTCGTTACTTGCTAGTAGTTTTCTATGCTACCCCTCTTCTCTAGTTATGCCCTTTACATGCTGTTTCACTTCTTTTACTCTTCTTACTTGTATAAATTGCTATATTTTACTGATTGCATTTCATTACTAAATTGGCTCTAATATTTATGATTCTGCTTGTAATTCTATATCATTGCAGTTGCCTTCTTATTGTTTAGCTGTCTCCTTCTCCCCTCTTCCCGAGGACACATCTGGAAATGAGCTGTTAAAAGCTCAGTATGTATTTCCTGGTTAAACTTTTAAATAAATAAATACACGTTTTAAACAAACAGGATTTTATATTTCAAGTGCATGGCAGAGATGTAAGCAGTCACCCAGTCTTGCCCGGTCTGACTCTGGTCAGACTCTAGCCCTACGCTTTGCCACTACACTTCATTGCCACATCAGCTGGAGGTGTGGCTTTTCAAGCAGCTTGATCCTGACCCACAGGGTGCTGCCACCACCATGATATGGCTGCTATATAGGAGTGGTATGTGTTGTGTTGTATTTGTGAGTTGGTTACTTTTGAGGCCACGATTATGTAGTTAGGAGGGATGTGTCGGGGAACGTATGAGGGCCTGGGCCGGGCTAGGATAGTGTATGGGGCATCCCAGCTGTTCAATCTATGGCCCTTTATTAGCCTCCCAGTGTCTGCTACTACAGCTAGGTGCTGTAGTGAGGTTGGAATAGGGAGGAGCCAGATGATTCGATCAGGCTGGGGTGCCCTGTGCACGGCAGGGGGTGGCAGGATCAAGGTAGTGGGGTGTAGAAGGCGCCCTGGAGTTAGATGGGTTCTAGGGAGAGGCCAGACGTGTTTAGTTACCGTCACCAGGGTTCCCACCAGACCGAGTGGGTAGGTAACTAGAGGGGCTGCATGGTACACCAGTCCCCTGAGGGCAGTGCTTTGCAATGCCAGATTGGTCAGAAACAAGACCGCAATTATAGTGGACTTGGTTTCTTCAGCCGATCTTGCTTGCATTATGGAGACCTGGATTGGTGATGATGCTGGCCTGGTTTTAGAGGCCGCCGTCCCATCCAGATATACCGTAGTGCACTGCTCCAGAGTAGAAGCAGGTGTGGGGGTGGGGGGGTAGCCATCTGTTTTAGATCTGAACTTGGCTTCACCTTGCACCCAGTGAGAACACCACATTCATTTGAGTGTGTGGCCATTCATGGAGGTCCAGGCACAGGTTGCCGGATTCTCCTTATTTACTGCCCTTCTGGGGCGGTGGGAGAATTTCTGCAGGAGGTGACCGATTTCGTCTTTGGTGAAACATTGGAGGCCCCCAGATGTTTAGTGATGGGGGACTTCAATGTTTGGGCCGATGATGAATCATCTCGGCTTGGTTATAACTTCCTCCAGATGATGTAATCTCTGGATCTTGCGCAAGGAGTTCCCTCTGTGACCCATCAGTGTGGTCACACATTGGACCTGGTGTTCTCACTGGGGCTTGAGACTAATAGTCTCAGGATTGATTGGGTTGTGTGGTCTGATCATTGCACGGTGAAGTTTTAATTCAGAGCACCCCCTGAGAGTCCTCCCCCTGCTGAGATGGTCAGCTACCGGCCTTTAAGGGGGGTGACCCAGGAGGGTTTCTTGGCAGTGGCTGATCTATCTAGTGTGGGCAGTGCATGCACTGGGAGTATGGGTGCACCTGTTGATGCCTATAATAAGGCATTATCGGATGCACTCGACTCCCTTGCATCAGTCTGTGAATGACCTATGTCTTCTCACTTGAGGTCCACTTGGTTTGATGGGGGAGCTCAAGGTGATGAAGACCTTGGGTCAGAGATTAGAGCACTGCTGGCAGAGGTCCGGTCTGGAGGTGGATAAACTGGCACTGTGTGTGCAATATAGTGCATACCAGGGGGCAATCAACCGTAAGATGGCAGAGTTTCTGTCCAGGGAGATTGCTGCTGGGAGGAACAGACTGACTGTGCTCTTTTGTACTGTGAACAGGTTTCTCCATCCTTCCTGTCTACAGCTGAAGGTAGCCTTTCGGATGCATTATGTGAGGAGTTTGCTTGGCTTTTCTTGGACAGGGTGTCTACCATCAGGTGGGGGGTTCTAACAGTGGGCCAGTGGTTGGCCGACAATGGTCACTATGGGTATCCGGAGAGCACTCCGCCTGGTTGGGGTGAGTTTAGACTGGTGGAGGTGGCTGAGGCCATTGAGATTGCTTCCAAGCTTCGGCACACATTTTGTGAACTGGACCCGGTGCAAACTCATTTCTTAATAGGATGTGTTGACTCCGTTGGCCCGGTGTTTGCCTTGATTGTCCGGTGTTCCTTGTCAGAAGGGGTCTTTCCTGATGTCTTGAAGGAGGCATTGGTGAGACCCCTTCTGAAAAAACAACTCTGGACCCTGAAATCAAGGCAAATTACTGTCCCATTTCCAATCTTCTATTTTTGGGTAAGATTGTGGAGAAGGTGGTGACACTTCAGCTGGAGGAGCATCTTGTGGCCCATGATTTATATGAGTCTCTCCAGTCTGGGTTTTGTGTGAAGCATAGTTCTGAATCTGCGCTTGTTCGGGTGCACAATGACCTCCTTAGGGCTAAAGATCTAGGGGTTGGGACAATTCTAGTTCTCCTCGATCTTTCGTCAGCATTTGATACGGTGGACCATTGATTGTTACTCGACCACCTAAGGGATCTCTGTGGACTCACCGGCACTTTCATCTGCTGGTTTGAGTCTTTTTTGTCTAACAGGAGGCAGAGGGTAGTGATGGGGAATTTCTCCTCCTCCCTTGCTCTCCTGTCATGCGGAGTTCCCCAAGGTTCGGTCTTGTCACTGATGTTGTTCATTATGAACATGCTGCCCCTGGGAGAGATCATTAGGAAGTACAGTCTGGGTTTTCATTGTTATGCTGATGATACCCAGCTGTATCTTTCCTTTGCCCCTGGAACATCTGGTTCAGTGGAAGTGCTTAACAGCTGCCTCACTGAGATAAATGATTGGATGGCATCAGGCTGGTTGCAACTGAACCCAGATAAGATGGAGGTACTGGTGGTGGAGTCAAACAGAGGGCATGATAGGTTGGCCTCTGGTGCAGAGACAGGGCTTTTTCTTGGCTCTGTACCATTGAAGGCCTCCTCTAAGGCGCGTGATCTTGGCATTATTCTTGACAGTGGATTGTCACTTGAGTTACAGGTGATGTCCGTTGTCCATTCTAGTTTTTACCATCTGAGGAATATTGCCAGGATAAAGCCCCTAGTGCCGCCTCTGGACCTCCCCACCTTGGTGCATGCCTTCGTGATGTCCAGGCTTGACTACTGTAATGTGCTCTATCTCAGGGTCTCTGGGGGTACCCTGCACCGACTGCAGCTAGTGCAGAATGCAGCAGCTAGATTATTGATGGGACAGTCTAAATACTGTCATATTACCCTGGTGCTGCGTCAATTGCACTGGCTGCTGGTCAGATGGAGGGTTCTCTTTAAAGTGGGCTTACTCATATTTAAGACCCTACATGGCCTGGGCCCTGGTTACCTGAAGGACCTTCTCACGTCTGCTGTCTCTGTCTGCCCCCTCCACTCCTCCTCTAGGGGTCTCCTTGTGATTCCCAGGATGAGGTTGAAGACAGCTGGCAACAGAGCATTTAGTGTTGCCGCCCCCGTCCTGTGGAATTCGCTTACTCCAGCTGTTAGGGAGGCCCCTTCTGTTGAGGTATTCAAGGCCCACCTTAAGGCCTTCTTATATAATCAGGCCTTCCAGGCCTGCGTTGTATATCCCTGATCCGATTTCTGAATTTGATATTTAAAATCTTTTTGGCTCCCCTTGAATTTATTACTGCTGCTGAAGGTATTATTTTAAATTTAATGATGTGTATTGATGTTTATAAGTGTATTATTTATTTTTTATATTTGTATGTTTATGGAATTTCTTTTAATAGCTATGGCACCCAGAGCCTCCCGGTTGGGTGTCTTTCAAATAAAATTTGCCTTGCCTTGCCTATGGAGATGGACAACTGCTTCAGGAAGGTTCCATTCTCCCAGCCATGGCACTGTCACTGCCGTGAAAGGGCTTTGCAAAACGGAAAGTTGTCACAAGGAGCAGGTATGCTAACAGCAGATGGTAGTTCAAAATGGCACACAGGTGAAACAGAGAAAGAGGCTGGGCACATAAAAGCACAGAAAACATAAGTTTCTGGGGTAAGGTCGGGCTGTGGACTGGGGGGAAGTGCAGCACATACAAACATAACAAGCATTTGTCAATGTCGAATGTTTGCTTGCAGGTATGTGCCGTGCAGGAGTTTGGTACTGATAGGCAGTACACACAAAGGATGTTAAACAGTTCTGTTTTTTAATTTTTAACCAACTTTTAAAGATACTTGTTTTATGATTTGCCTTATAAATATGGCATGCACCATTTATAGTACATTGACTGAAATGTCATTTTGCACCGGGGGCAAAAACACATCTGGGGTCAAAATATTTTAAATTACCAAAGTTGTGAGTGAGCATAGAAAAATGTCAATGTATGCACATAACTTTGTCATTTTTACATAGTTTGACCCCAGATTTTCAACATAGCCTCTTATGACCCCATCTCATGAATAAGGGTGGTGAAAATGTTCTAATTCTGCTTGAAAGGTGATTTTACAAAGCAACTGTGAAATCACCTTTTGGGCCAGATTTGCAAAATTCCACCACCATTGGCCATAAGGTGGGGTCCCAAAAAGGCCATGTTGAAAATGTGGGGCAAAAATGTGCAAAAATGACAAAGTTATGTATTAAAGCTCAAAACCCAGTTAAAATACATTGAACTGCACTTACATTAGTTTCTCGTATTGCTGTCGGCGGTTCCAGGAGCAAGATATGTCTTTGATCAGAGAGTGGCTCTTCACCCTGGGATCTGTTCAGGTTAGTGAAGGTGTGGGGGATGGCGTGGGGTGGTGACTGCTGAGTGGGATGTCAGGGTGGGGTGGGTGGGTGAGTGGGTGTGTCTAGAGGGAGACTGGCTAGGGATGGTATTCTGTTTTACAGGTTAGAAAAAAACATCAAAGTACAGTTTTCTTTATTTCAGGGACATTCCAACGCAGGGATTGGACACCTCAGTGTCAGACTGGTTGGAGAATGGGGGCAGGCGACCTGGAAGGGAGGGGTGAAGAGAAGAGGTACCAGGGTGGACACCTACATTTTTAAAAATATAAGGGAAAAAAAATCAAGGGATCATTTTCTTTTGTTTCAAGGACATGCCAACACTGGGATTGGGCACTCTAGTGTTGGGCTCACTGGAGAATGGGGGGGGGTGACCTGGAGGGGAAGGTGGTCAAGAGAAGCGGTACTGGGGGTGGGCACTCTGGACTGCTTACATTTAAAAAAAATACCTATAAAGATGGGAAGGGCGGGCCAGTGAGCAAGCAACCAGGAGGGGACAGGGAGAAAGAATCGGTAGTGGGGATGGGCACCCCGCTCCGCTTTACAGACAGATAGACAGACAGACAGATAGACAGCGGTCAGGCTCCTGATGCTTAAAACTGATCAGCTGCTTGCTGAGCAGCTTCAGTCCTTTCAGCTACACAAAGTTTCCACCCAGCAACCAGTGAATGGCATCTTGACCAAAGTGTGTGGTCAGTGGTCTGGACTGCTGAGCCCCATCCAGTATGAGCTACAATGGGCTCGGCAGTGACACACCACCTCTCAAATGCTGTTAAGTGTAACAAAATGTTTCTTGTGCATTCACAAGCAAACATAAAAAGAGGTCCTGCAGACTAGTACCAGTACTGGCAATAGTGGAGATTATCAGGCTGGGGTTATGGCTCCACTACCAGTGCAGCATAAAACCATCTATTTGATGTAACATCCACATGGCTATGTTAGCCACAAGGTCCCTGTTCAGTTAGATTTTCCCACATTATATTAGTCGGGGGGGGGCTCTGCCCAAGCACCCCCTTTGTTTTTTTGGAAATTGGAGGGGGTAGCGGGGCAAACCCCCCCAAAGTAAAATAAAGTAGTCCAATTAATTTTTACTACTTTATTTCATTAAGGGGGGCTTTGCCACTCACACCACATGATATTAAAAAAGACAAAGGGGAGTGGGGGTAAGAGTCCCCTAACTACTGTGATGTGAAAAAATCTAACTCAACAGGTACCTCATGGCTTACATAGCATAAAGAACACAGCCGCCAGCTCCAGGTGATATTGCATTGTATTCACAAAAGCAATATGCCATGCAAGTAGTGCTGGTCCGATAATTTCCACTATTGCCCTGAAATCTACCATGTTCCAGTCAGACTCTAGCTCTACACTTATCAGTATTTGTTTTTAGCAAAAATGTATTTCTGGCAAAAATATCAATATATCACATTTTCTTTTAATTTTCCTTCACTCCCGGGACTGACATATGTGGTTAGCTATGAAAATTAAACATCTTGATGCAGTGCTAGTCATCAACAGGAGCACCTGTCACCATCAAAAAACATCCACTGTATAAATTCAGCATTTACAGAAAATGGGTACCTTCAAGAGAAGAAATTTTAATATTGGGCATGACAGCTATTTTTAATGACTTGAGTCTGCTGGCATAAAGCACCTAGCTTCACCTGAGCTCTTTTCTTCTAGGCTTTGCTTGAAAGGACAGAGCAAGGAGCAACATTAACAGAGCAAGAAGAAACATTAAGGTTTCTTTTGGCTAAGCAGAGTTACTGTTGTGCTACTGTTTTGCTTTGTGCTTACAAATTTTATTACTGTTTTGTGCTTACAGGTTGTACAGTTTACTGCTTTATTTTTTCTCTGAAATTGTTTTTTGCAGGGTATATTTTCTTTTAAGTTGATGTGCAGGTTTTCTTGCTGAAAGGAAGGAAAACACTCATGGGGTAGTGGGTCAGAGCTGTAGCTGATTGTTTCTAGAGGTCACAGGATTGGTCCCACCCACCTTGCCTCACCCCACCCACCCCAGCACATCATTTTCTTTATAACAGAGGTTCTGACATCACTTCCTCAAAAGGGCAAAGAACATACACCTGTTATAACCTTAACAGCCCAGCACATTGCATAGAGGTTAGAGGCATGCGCATGTTCACACACACTAACAAAAAAAAAAACTAAACAGGAATGGAAAGAGCCATGTGGGGAGTGGTACAATGTACTGGCTGTGGGGCAGCAGGCTTTAGGGAGACATTCTGGAGACTGCAATTCTGCCCTATTTGCAGGCACCTCTCTGATCTGAGGGAGGAGGTTGCCCATCTCCAGATGGATCTGGCGAGGATTTGGAAAACCTCCTCTCCCACCAGTGGGCCACCAGGGCCACTGCTGCTGCCTCAGAGGTTGCCAAGAAAGAGGAGTGGTTGGACTACAGTGGGCTCAGGGAAGGTGAAAGTGGTGGATCAGAGGTGCATCCTTCCAGTTGTACCTCTCCACAATTCATACACTGTTCTGGTGGAGCGTGGTTCCCTTATGGAGGCACTCACAGTGGAGACCAAGGAGGATGCTGGGAACCTCCACAAAGGAGACCCAGAGGAGGGTGGCATGAGACCCAACAGGGAAGGAAATAACTCCTGGTGGGGGACTTAATCATTAGAAGGGTAGAACTGGGAGAAGGAGAGAGGGAGGTAGGGTGTCTGCCTGCCACCATGGCAGGGAGGGACAGGTAGCGAATCCTCAGGATCACAGGAGCAGTGGCATGGGAGAGGGATCTGGGTGTCACTGTCCACCTAGGGACAAATTACCTGGCTGGGAATGGGATCAGAGCAGTGCAGGAGGAGTTTGTAGAGTTGGCAAGGGGCCTTAGGCAAGTAGTATGCATGGTAACCTTCTAGGAGGGGCTGCCTGTCTATGGCATGGATGAGGCTACGGTACTCTTCACCATGGGATTCAATGAATAGTTGAAAAACTCATGTGGGTCTCAGGGTTCTGGCTTCATTGGGGACTGGGGGGTCCACCTGGAGGGGTGCAGGCCTATACTGGTGGGATGGTCTGCATCTGTCTGGCAAACCAGTATCCTAGGTGATAGATTTAAATGCTTCATTGGCAAGCATTTAAACTAGCCAAGGGTGGAGGCACTGAAAAGAAGCATGCAAATTCCAGACCCCCACAAAAAACAGGGTAGTTAGTGAGGTAAACACTAAAGTAGAGAAGTCGCTAGGGAGCAGGACAGGGGTCATTGGAAAAAAGGCAAATACAGTAAAGACAGAAACTGGACTAAAAGGGGTAAGGCTATCAGAAGATGGAGGGCGATGAGTACCAATGCACATAATCTGGGTAACAAACTTCCTGAACTAGTGGCCTTGATGGATATCATGGCAGTCACAGAAACATGGTACACAGAGAACCATGAATGGGATGTCAACATACCAGGGTACACAATCTACAGGAGGGACAGGGAGGGTAAAAGAGGAGGAGGAGGAGGAGGAGGAGCTCTCTACCTAAGGGAAGAAATCAAATCAACAGAACTAATGGGTAAACAGAGAGGAGAGGAGCCACTGTGGGTCACCCTGGAGATGGGAAATGGCACCACAATCCATATGGGGGTTGTATGCAGACCCCCATTTCAGGGGGAGGAAATGGACAAGGAAATGATAGATGGCATCCTTAGAATGGCAGAAAAGGGGGAGATATGGTTGATGGGGGAACCTGAATATGCCATATGTTAACTGGAACACCTTTGCTGCAGCCACATCCAAGAGCAGGGTAATTCTCGATGTCCTACGGGGGCATGTGTCTGACAGCTAGTATTGGAACCCACTCGGAGGGAGCAGTCTTAGACCTGGTGCTCTCAAATGGGGATGGAGGGAGGATCTCGGATTTAGAAGTGAGTAGCCATCTGGGAACCAGCGACCACCAAACAGTGTGGTTCACAATAAACACAGTCATGGAGTCAGGTCACACAAATGTGAGGGTACTGGACCTTAGGAGGGCTGACTTTGGCAAAATGGGGAGTGCCTCAGAAAAGCACTAGCAAACAGGCAAGAAGGTGGGGTGGAGGAACAATGGGGAAAAATCAAAGCTGCCATCACAGAGGCAACAAGCCTTTGTGTGATGCAAATAACCAAAACAAAATGAAGGAAAAAAACTATGGTTCTCAAAAGAGGTGATGGGGAAGGTTAGGGAGAAAAAGATAGCATTCAGGAAGTATAAGGAAACGTAGAAGGAGTAGGACAGAGAACTGTACCAGTTAAAGCAGAAAGAAGTGGGGAAGGCAGTCAGAAAAGCAAAGGTCCAAACCGAGGATAAGACAGCCAACTCAGTTCAGAAGGGGAATAAAACCTTTTATTGGTACATTAGGGAGTGAAGAAAGACCAGAGGAGGGATAGTGAGGCTTAATAAAGGGGAGGGCAGGTGGGCAGAGGGTGATAGTGACAAAGCAGAGATACTGAATGAATACTTCTGCTCAGTATTCACAAAAGAAGAGGAGGGGGAGGTATCTACACCAAATAATAGAAGCACACTAGATAGGTCGGTCAATACTAGTCCATTCACAGAAGTAAGGGTCCTGAAAGGACTCCTAAAACTGAAGGTGGACAAAGCAATGGGGCCTGATGGGAGTCACTCCAGAATTCTAAAAGAAGTAAGGGGAGAACTAGAGGTATCACTGACTACCCTTTTTAACAAATCATGGGAGGATGGTGTGGTACCTGAGGACTGGAGGAGGATGGGTGTGTTTTTCCTTCACAAAAATAGTAGCAAGTCAGAGGCAGGAAACTATAGACCTGTTAGTTTGACCTCAGTAGTAGGGAAAATGATGGAATCACTTCTGAAAGAAATAATTGTTGAGTACCAAGAGGCCAGTGAGGCACAGGATGCAAGGCAGCATGGATTCAGAGTTGGAAGGTCATGTCAGATGAATCTAGTAGATTTCTTTGACTGGGCAACGAAAGTAGTAGACCAGGAAGGGGTTGTGGACATGGCCTACCTAGACTTTAGCAAGGCATTTGACACAGTCCCACACAAATTAGCCAGCCTGGGAGTGCGGTCCCATGGTGGTAACCTGGATAAAAAACTGGCTGGACAATTGGACACAGAGGGTAATAGTAAACGGAGTCAACTCCGAAAAAAGGGGGTTACTAGTAGGATACTACAGGGTTCACTACTGGTACCAGTCCTCTTTAATGTCTTTACAGGTGACATTGCAGAGGGACTGGAAGGAAAAGTATGCCTCTTTGCATATGACACAAAGATCTGCAACAGTGTTGATACATGGGGGGGGTGGAAAGGATGAGAAGGGACTTGGCAATGTTGGAGGAATGGTCAAAAGTATGACAGTTAGATTCAATGCAAAGAAGTGCAAAGTAATGCACCTGGGAAACAAAAACCCAAGGGAAGAGCACACAATGGGGGGGGGGTATTAATGACAATAAAAATGAAAAAGTACCTGGGGTAGTCATATCAGATGATCTAAAGGTAGGCAGGCAGTGTGAGAAGGCAGTAAGGAGTGCTGGGGGGATACTGGGATGCATAAGGAGAGGTATCACCAGTAGAAAATAGGAAGTTGTTATCCCTCTGTACAGACTGTTGGTGAGGCCCCATCTGGAGTACTGTGTGCTGTTCTGGAGACCCCATCTCCACAAGGACACAGACAGAATGGAGGCAGTACAGAGACAGGCAACTAAAATGGTGCAGGGTCTGCACCAGAAGCCATATGAAGAAAGACTAAAAGAGCTTAACATGTATACCCTTGAGGAAATGAGGGAGAGGGGGGTACAAGATAGAAACTTTCAAGTACCTCAAGGGACTCAACAAAGTCCAAGAGGGTAGCATTTTTCAGAAAAAGAGATGTGCAAGAACAAGTGGGCACAATTTGAAGATGAGGGATGACTCAGGGGCAGCGTGAGGAAGTATTTTTCATGGAGAGGGTGGTGAATGCATGGAACGGCCTTCCTGAGGAGGCCATGGGGTCAAAAACAGTGGGGGAATTTAAGAATGCATGGGACAGACATTAGACAATTCTAGTGGGGGGGGGTAGGAAAAAGTAGGATGTTGGTAAAACTAGGATCTGCAGTTTATCCAATAGATAGGGAATTGGGCAGACTGGGTGGGCCAAGCAGTCCTTATCTGCCATCAAAGTCTATGTTTCTATGAGTCATGAATTACAAAAATAGTTATAAAAACTTTTGTATTATCCAAGGAAATTAATAATATACTGATTTAAGAATCTCAGGATGTCAGATGTTTGCATAACTATGATGAAAATGTTTGTTGGTGAACTATACAGCTGTTTTGAATCAATGAAAAATGAAAACATTCTAGGGCTGTAAGATAGCTCAGTAACTGTGTGTCATTGTGTTGCCATGCAGGCTACCAGACTTCAGGAGTGGAGCCAGAATGCTAGCAATTGTGAGGCCGGCTGGAAGAGAATGCTGCACTAGGCATCTCATCCTGGGGAGGGCAGCACTGTGCTCTGTCACCACAGTGTTCTCTGTAGTGGGCTGCGGAGCTTGCTTCCTTTCCAGGGCCCACTATGAATACATGAAGCTTTAAGGCGCCAGCACAGTGCTATTGAGAGGCAGGTGGGAAAGGGTGCGATGGGAGGAAATGCAAGAGGGAAAATGGCAGCAGCCAGGATGAAGACCATGGTACTCATGGGTCCCTGGGCCCCTGCTGGATTCACATGACTTGGGTGCAAATATGTGAGGTGAAAGTGCTGGGAGGTTGCCAGGGTCACAAGACAGGCATGACAGCCAGAAGCATCAACATCTCTATACGGTATAAATCATTGCAAAAAACTACATTTAAACTATCAGGGTTCTTGGATGACCACTGTATCCCATTGTTCCCAGTACTGTGTACAGGCAGAGATCCACTAGGGAAGCCAGCATGAGCATCTGACTGGATGACTGTTGCTCACACCAGCCCCCCCCCCAGCTGCATCCTGCACAAATACTCAGTTCCACATCAGCGAACCACAGAGGACAAGGGTTGTAGATACTGGCAGCGGAAACGTTGGGGGTGGGGCAAAAATCCATATGCTTTCAAAGTCTTGCTTGAAAAAGTCTTTTTTTTATTTCACCTTAAAACAGCGTAGTTACCCCAACATTTTGCCAAACATTTGTTGGCTTCTTCAGCAGTCCTCTTACAACACTGTTTCACTGAACTTTATGATGTTGCCACAATATAGTTCTTTTTATAAGAATGAATTCTGACCACTCGCTGACAAATCTTCATTTCTTTAAGCAGTTTAGCCTTTGTGTTGCTAAATGCTGGCTTTGAAATTTAGAATGTTGTTTTTCTCAGCATGCTGTCTCCAACAACTGCAGGGCAACACACGCCAGATACGTGCAAGTCCTGCTGATCTGGGCTGCGTTTCAGTGTTGGGCTCTTAGTCTCCAATTACTTGGGCAGTTGGTTGCCCAGGGTAAAGAAGTCTTCCCCAGATCTCATCAAATTAATTTCCTTGTTCTCGGAACCTGAACGTGACCCTTTCAAAGCTTGCACTTCCTCATAGTACAGATCCCATTCATTAAATCTACAGAACTGTTTAGTCTTAGCAGTAGTACAACAGTATTGTTTGACCTTTAGAAATTGCATAATTAGGACATTTTGGTAACACTCTATTTTAAGTGTCCTTAACTAAACTGAAACTACTGTATAACTACAATATAACTACAACGTAACTACTATGTAACTTCTGTGTAGTTACATGTAACTACAATGTAGTAGTTAACTAGTTTCACATTTGTGGTTTGGTGTAGTTACACAATCTGCAAGAACTGATAGCAATTACTGTTGCCTCTCCTCTGTCTTAAATCAAGTCTGTCTGACAAATATAACAATGTATGTTGCACTTTGCAACAGCTGTTACATGTATAGTTACATTTCCAGAATAAATCAATTTTCCTGTTGCACTTTGCAACAGCTATTATGTGTAGTTACACTTCCAGCATAAATCAATTTTTCTGTTGCACTTTGTAACAGCTGGTACATGTGTAGTTATACTTCTAGCGTAAATCAATTTGTGCCAAAAGAGACAGTTGTGGTTGCATGTGTAACTACCACTTCATGCACTTTGTATAACTACACACCAGGAACAGTCTCTACCTGTGTATTCTTTGGCACCCACCACCACTCCACACAGCAGATTGGTGATAAAGCATGGTATATAGCCATGCCCCACCCAAGCCACCCACTTGGGCCATAACAGGCCAGGAGTGTAGGTGCAGAAGAGGTGTAGATCAATGCCACAGAAGCAGCACATTTTTTATTAACTACAGTACTGTTACATGTCAATAAGCAATTATGTACACAATTTTTATTGTATAAGTAATCAATGTAGTTGTACAGCAATTAAGAATGTTACACTACATGTTTATTAAGTAGTAAGTGCATGAGGGAATGATTTCTGAAGGAAAGCATATATCAGAACTACAGCGTAGACATTCAATGTAAGTTTATAGTAGTTACACCTTCTTCATATGCTTTATTTTAAGTGCCAGTTTCTGAGTACTTACTTTGCAAATACATGTTAGTTAGTCATTAACTGTGGAAACAATGCCATAGAAGCAGCATGTTCCATAATAACTACAGCACTATTACACCGTTCTTCTTACACTTTATTTTAAGTGTCAGTTTCTGTGTACTTACTTTGTAAGTACTTATTAGTTAGGCATTAACTGTGGAAACAATGCCACAGAAGCAGAATGTTCCTTAGTAACTACAGCACTGTTAAAAGTCAAAAAGTAATTATGTAAATTAATGATTTTTTATTGTATAACAATTTACAATGTTAGACTGTATGTTTATTTTTAGTTCTTTTTTTTGGTCACACAGCATACAAGTGGTGGCTCTGGGATTTGAACCAAGTTCTCCAGCTTTGCAGGTCAGTGCTTTTAACCACTACGCTATACTGCCGTAACTTCATGAGAGAATGATTTCTGAAGGATAACTTTAAGTGTCACTAACTACACTGTAACTACTGTATAACTACACTGTAACTGTACTACTATGCAGTTGTTAACTAGTTTCACAATGCATGTTGTGTCTTTACATAACTTTACTTGTCCATGGCCCTGACTTACCTGGGGAAGGTGGCAGCGGTGGCTCTTAACTGCTCCCAGATCAAGGGTCCCGAAGGACCCACGTGGCCTGGGAAATGAGGAGGGGGGTTGCAGAAGCAATGGAGAGAGAAAGTCACCTTATGTGAGTGACCACTGCCAGGGCTAAGGGACCTCACTGGTGATCTCAGACCTCCTGGGGATCCAGTGGTCTGTGCAGTTACTGGCTGCTCAACCAGTTTGAATTGGTCAGGACTGAGTCCTGAAGAGGAAACTCCCCTATGAGAAGACCGGGGCTGCAGAGAACCAGAATGGCAGACACCAACCCCACCTAATAAGGTCTTCCTTGAAGGGGATGAGGGAGAGAACAAGGGCTTGGCACTGTGATTCCTCCTCGAACCCTGAAGGGTTCCCAGGGAAGGTCCCTGCCCCACACCCTGCCCCTCAACCCTGCTTGACTCCTAGGTCGACCTATTCCTCACTTCTGAAGCTAGGGACTGCACCAATCCTGCAGGCTTCCTCAGGGAGGCCGCAGAAGAGGGAGTCCCTGTTCTGGCCCCAAGGGAGTGAACAGCACCAACACCAGGACCGGCAGCTGTCTAAGCCCCAAGACTCAAACCACCATCCCTTCAGACCAAAGGCCACTATCAGCAGGCCCACTCCCAACACAATCACAGGTGTAGGAGCCAGCACATCGCTGGTGCCAAGGGAAGGGATACCTGGGAGCATGCAGAAGTACTGGACACCGGAGAACTCTCCGACTCCTAGGAGTTGGGCAGCCAGTCCGGGTCAGTCTCCTAATCATCTGGTTCTGGAGAGGAGGAGGAGGAGATCCAGAAGATCTCCAGATGAGTGGCCCTGGAGGTTTTCCCACCCACAGCGCTGTGAGTGGGAGGGCCCATTACTGCTCGTGGTGCTGTGCCATGAACAGCCCCAGGATTCAGAATGGCCGCTGGCAGGCAGTGCTGAGGAGCCATCCATGCCAGGCCCAGCAGGCATGGGCCATGAGACTGGGGGAGCGTACACTTCTGAGGAGGTGACTGCCTGTACGGTGCTTCTGGTCCAGCCCCATAGAGGGCTGGAACAATCCTCTGGCACTGTGGAAGAGATCTCCTCCCTGGCAAGGCTAGAAGGGGGGAGGAGGCCCCTCCTCACTGGTCTGTATAGAACCGGGATGGGACCCAGAGGAAGGGCAGAGAGACCTGCACTTTGAGTCCCTTGTATGACGCTGTCCTCTGGAAGTCGGTGGATCACAGCTGACTTTCCATGCGCAGTGCTCCAGTACTCTGTGGTCCATGGAGAAGCAAGCATCGCAACTATCCATATCATGAGATGGACCCAGGCAGGTGAGACGTCAGTCATGTCGGTCCCTGAGTCTCTCTTCATATGGTTTCTGATGTAGACCCTGCACCATTTTAGTTGCCCTCCTCTGGATTGCTTACATCCTGTCTATGTCCTTGCGTAGATTAGATCTCCAAAACTGCACACAGTACTCCAGATGGGGTCTCACCAACTGTCTGTACAGAGGGATAACCACTTCCCTTTTTCTACTTGTGATGCCCCTCCTTATACATCCCGGTATCCCCGGCTCTCCTTACTGACTTCTCATATTGCTTACCCACCTTTAGGTAATCTGATATGACTACACCCAGATCCCTTTCCATTACTGTTGTCGTTAGTACCTCCCCTGCTATTGTGTACTCTTCTCCTGGATTTTTATTTCCCAGGTGCATTACTTTGCACTTCTTTGCATTAAATCTAAGCTGCCATATGTCTGACCATTCATCCAACCTTGCCAAGTCCCTTCTCATCCTTTCCACCCCACCTTGTGCATCAACTCTGTTGCAGATCTTTGTGTCATCTGCAAAGAGGCATACTTTTCCTTCCAGTCCCTCTGCAATGTCACTTACAAAGACATTGAAGAGGACTGGTCCTAATACTGAACCCTGCGGCACCCAACTAGTAACCCATCTTTCTTCAGAGTGGACTACATTTACTATTACCCTCTGTGTCCTATTCTCCAGCCAATTTTTTACCCAGGCTATCATCTTGGGACCCACTCCCAGGCTGGCTAACTTGTATATTAATCTTTTGTGTGGGATTGTGTCAAATGCCTTGCTAAAGTCTAGGTAGGCCATGTCCACAGCCCATCCCTGATCTACTACTTTGGTCACCCAGTCAAAGAAATCTATCAGATTCATCTGGCATGACCATCCTGCTGTGAATCCATGCTGCCTTGGGTCCTGTGCCCCTCTGGCCTCTAGATACTCGACAATTCTTTCCTTCAGAAGTGATTCCATTATTTTCCCTATCTCTGAGGTTAAACTAACTGGTCTGTAGTTTCCTGCTTCTGCCCTGCTCCCACTTTTGTGAAGGGGAATCACATCTGCCCTCCTCCAGTCTTCAGGTACCACCCCATCCTCCCATGATTTGTTAAAGAGGGTAGTCAGTGGTGTCACTAGTTCTACCCTTAGTTCTTTTAGAATTCTGGGATGAATCTCATCAGGCCCCATTGCTTTGTCCACCTTCAGTTTTAAGAGTTCTTTCAGAACCCTTTCTTCTGTAAATGGGTTGGTATCAACTTCTGTATCCAGAGTGTTTCTATTGTTTGTTTTAGGTACCTCCCCCCCTCTTCATTTGTAAATACTGAGCAAAAATATTTGTTTAGTATCTCTGCCTTTTCACAGTCACCCTCTGCTCACCCCCCTCCCCTTTATTAAGCCTCAGTATTCCTCCCTTAGTCTTCCTTCGCTCACTGATGTATCTAAAAAAGGTTTTATCCCTCTTCTTAACTGAGTTGGCTATCTTTTCCTCAGTTCGGGCCTTTGCTGTTCTGACTGCCTTCCCAGCTTCCTTTTTGCTTTAACTGATACAATTCTCTGTCTTGCTCCTTCTGTGATTCCTTGTACTTTCTGAATGCTTTCTTTTTCTCTTGAACCTTCACTGCCACTTCCTTTGAGAACCATAGTGGTTTCTTACATCATTTTGTTTTGTTTATTTGCTTCACACAAAGGCTTGTTACCTCTGTGATGGCAGTTTTTATTATTCCCCATTGTTCTTCCACCCCTCCTTCCTGCCCATTTGCTAGTGCATTCCTTAGGCACTCACCCATTTTGGCAAAGTCAGCCATCCTGAAGTCCAGTACTTTTGCCTTTGTATGGCTTGACTCTATTGCTGTGTTTATTGTGAACCATACTGTTCGATGGTGTCGCTAGTTCCCAGATGGCTACCCACTTCTACATCTGTGATCCTCTCTCCATCTCCATTTGAGAGGACCAGGTCTAAGATTGCTTCCTCTCGAGTGGGTTCCAGTACTAGTTGTCTAAGGCATGCCCCTTGTAGGGCATCTAGAATAACCCCACTCTTAGAAGTGGCTGCTGCAACTGCATTCCAGTTAACATCTGGCATTCTCAGATCACCCATCAGCAATATCTCCCCTTTATCTGCCCTTCTAAGCATACTTTCTATCATTTCCTAGTCCATTTCCTCCCTCTGAGAGGGGGTCTGTATACAACCCCTGTGTGGATTGTGGTGCCATTGTCTGCCTCCAAATTGACCCACAGTGCTTCTTCTCCTCCTCCCTGTTTACCCTATTGTTCTGTTGCTTTGATTCCTTCTCTTATGTAGAGAGCTACTCCTCCTCCTCTTTTACCCTCCCTCTTTTACACTCCTCCTCTTTTACCTTCCCTGGCCCTCCTGATCACCTCCCCTCTCCTTGAAGATATACCCCTGGCAATACAACCCAGCATTTTGTTGGCCTTTGAAGATGCCTTCCTGCATTGTGCTGAGTTGATCATTGAGCTTGTTATAATCACTCCCAGATTCTTCTTCTTCTCCTCCTCTGTCATGGCTAGCTGATGCCCCCAGAGTTGGTAGCTCCTTCTTGTTTTTTTTTTGCCCTAAAATGTCACACCTTGCACATTTTGGCATTGAACCCCAACTGCCAGGTGTCCGACCAGGTCTCCAGTTTTGACAGATCATCGTGCAACCCATGTCACCCTCCTAGGTCATTCACTACTGCTCCCATCTTGGTGTCATCTGCAGACAAACTGATCTTG
Source organism: Neoceratodus forsteri (assembly GCA_016271365.2). Classification (NCBI taxonomy): domain Eukaryota; kingdom Metazoa; phylum Chordata; order Ceratodontiformes; family Ceratodontidae; genus Neoceratodus; species Neoceratodus forsteri. The sequence continues at coordinate 1,357,453,053 of CM028132.1, forward strand.
CTCTTGATGCCCACTGAGATGTCTGATATGAACAACCCAAACAACACTGGTCCCAGCACTGAGCCCTGTGGTACTCCACTTGTCACTGCTCTCAGAGATGGCAGTTCTCCTCCCACCACCTTCTGCTGCCTTCCCTGCACCCAGTTTACTACCCATCCCAACATTTTCACCCCTGCAGCTGTACCTGCCAGCTTACTACCCAGCCTCCCATGTGGCACCCAGTCGAATGCCTTACTGAAGTCCAGAAACAGGACATCCACTGCATGGCCCTTGTGCAACTGTCTAGTTACCCAGTTATAGTAATCCATCAGGTTGGTCTGACAGGATCTGCCCATACAGTACACCAGCTTTTCAAAATTTCATATGCTTTAGATGGAAAGATCAGGATTTTCAAAACTGTGGACACAGATATTCGAGTGTGCTGTGATTGTTTCAACCCTCAAGTACTTGCACCTCCCCACCCTATTTTTAAGTGGTGCAGACACTTGTGACCAACTCACAAAACTGTTACACCCATTGTAATTGCCACATATCCAAGTCGTCGATTAAAATTCCCTGAGGATGCTCAGCAGACACAGCCTTTCAAAAACGTAACCCCAAGTGGTTCAAGTTTTTAAGGGTAGTGTAATCCACTGAAGTTAATAGTCTACCCTTAGTTATCTAATTCTGTGTCAAGTTGTCTTATCAGAAATTACTTATTTGGAGATAAATAATCGTACTGCAAAAAAAAGTGGTGCACTGAAAAATATCTTCTAAAGGTGTCGCCCATAAAGTACTGAAACAAAAATACGAAGGATGGATGCACACACCCAGACTGGCAAAAGCAAGAAACTTTATTTACCACACAGCTACAATCGCCCACAAATAGGCTTCATTAAAGGAACCCTTGATGAATCTTGTTTGTGTACAAACATGCATGGTTTTTTTGTAGCTGTGTGGTAAATAAAATTTCTTGCATCCATCTTTCATATTTTTGAATTAATTATACTAGTTGTTTGCAGATAGTGGAGATTTTAGTTGGCTTAATTATCAAGATGAGACTGCAAAAGTTTTCATTTGATTTTGCTACGTGCTGGTCCATGAGAAACATTGTTGATCTCTGGTTGAAAAGAAATAGGGGACATGCAATGGCCTGACTCATAATATGCAACTTACCTTCAAGTGTGAGGGTGCAGGGACCATAACTCATGGGTGGTAGAGTCAGGAGTCAGTGATGAAAGTTCTTCCCCCTCACAAGCGATGCTGAACTGCATACTGTGAGGCAGGCCATGCAAATTCATTTCATATATTGATATGTCTCCCGGAGCCACTTGTTGTGGGATAAGACTGGTTTCACATGTGTTCTGCTCAAGAGAGGACAGCAAAGCAAAGCTGAACTGTTCTGGCTTGAGCAGAATGCAAGTGAAACCACTCTTACCTGCAATGAGTGGCAATATGGGGGGGGGGTGTATTAATATATTATAGATCAAGGGAGTGCTCAATGTTTTTTAAAAATAAAATAAAATTCCCAGAATGAGCCCTTTCCAGGACATCTGCAGGTGAGATGCTCGTCACTGAATAAGAGTGTCTTGCGCACAGGGGAAAGGAATTCTCCGATTGGTCAGGAGCACTCCCTTGATCTGTAATATACAGCATTGGTTTAATACTGTAGTTATAACTTAAATCATCTGTTTATATATAGATGTGACTGTTTCTGTTTGATTTCAATTGCTGGCTTGGTTCTGCACATTGCGATGTGTTCAACATTGGTCAAGCTGCTGTTTGATTGGTTCAGTATTCTATTGCGATGAACCCGACTTTGCTAGATATCAGTCGTGACATACACTAAAAGGCAAGATATTGTGATATCTTGCAATGTGAGTCCAAAGATATCAATTCTATTCTGTGGCATTTCTTTCCACACCTGTTGTGTAATTTGGAATTCTTTAGCATCTTCCATGTGCACTATATGTACCTGAAAGTACTTTATATACCAGTCAGTGAGAAAGATACTGGTAGCACAGGGACTGTATCTGAACAAATACAGTAGTGGATAATTAGCACATATGACATGCAGAGTCAGCCATAGGCAATTATATTAGGACATGTGCTATTTAGAGAGGGAATGTAGGCGGGGACCCTGCAGATTATTCAATACTGTATATCTGCATCTTGTACCAAACACTCATGGAACTCAGAATCAACACACTTTTCACTGAAATATTCTAAAAATAGGAAGATATCAGAGTTAGCAGATGTCAACAGTTTCCCCATGCTTGTAATGCACCGCATCATTGAGAGAGAGAAGAAACCCAGGACTCTGAAAAGAGGAAATCCGCTGTGTAATGTGCTGCAGACCTTTGTGTTAAAAGTAGAAGGAACTCAAGGTTCTAGAAAGAGGAACATTGCATTAATGTGGAAAACTGAGATGCAAACTCTAAAACCATTCAAGGTTATAACTTTGAGGCTTCAATTTTTATTCTGTTCATCCCTTTTGTCCCCTCCACCCTCAATGTCCAGGGTCAGTATGGCTGCATTCCTCTGAAACTTCAGTCGGGAGTTTGGATAAGTGGTGGTATCCTTCACAGCTGATGCCAGCCCAGTGCCTCTGGGGTGGGTTGGAGAGAGGAGAAGTAGGGTGGGTCACGTAGTTCTCATGAGTCCAGCTTCTTACCTCTACAATGTAACCACCTCCACAAACCAGGTTGGGATTCCTGGGCTTGTCCAGGAACCCTACTCCACAGTTCTAACTCTGAGGCATCTTTGAAAAATAACAAAAACTAAATCTTGGCATCTGTTGCTTATATATTTAATGATCTATTTATTCATGTATTTATTTACTGATCAGGGCAATTAAACTAGGATATTAATCACCATGTCTCTTAAAGGTTTTGTTTCTGAAACATGCAACACCGGTGCCCAAAATATGGGAACATGTGGGGCACCATCCTTCCAAATGCATGACACATCATGAAACACTATGATAAAAGTCCTGAACCCTGTGGAAATTAATGCTTTCATCTGTGCAAAGCGTAATTTTGATTCAGTCACAGGGTTTTATGAATTTCTCCATTAAAGTCTGAGTTTACAACACCTTCTCTGTGGGGCAGCACCATTTCCATGTGGGTGGATGTGGGGAAAAAGCAACTCTGAAGGGTAACATAAGGGACATCCCTCACAGTCCGGGATTGAAAGTTGCATTCACAGGGAGATCCAATGTGTTACTGGGGTTACTCTGGGTAGCATGTTGCACTAACAGGTAGGAGGAGGAAGAGGAGACTCAGGCTTGTGCCAAATTCAATTCCCGCACCAAGCTACTAGATTCTGGGTTAGATCCAAGCTGGGGATATGCCTCCCTGCTTGAGCACCGTATTTGGTGGCATGTGAAACAGCACTAGCATTGTGGACGACTATGCAATCTCAGCTTTAACCAGTAAAGGCCAGACATATAGCACAGGCACTCCTATACACAGGAAGAGGTAGGTAAATAAAAAAAACCTTGGTGGTGAACATGGCAGATAAAGCTTCTCTGGTAAGTCAGTTTATATTCTGGATACCTTAAATAATGCCTTTTTAACACAAATTCTGTCATGCCTTATTTCTTATTGTTGTTCTAAATATTTGCATAATTTAATTACTATCTGGCAAAAATTGTCAGTTTTTTGGTTGGATATAGATAATTTCAATATCAGTGGATTTTAAACAAAATGAATAATATACTGCCTGCCACCCACCAAAGCCCTGCTGGCCTACCCTACACTCCAGCAGTTGCCACCCCCATGTTACATCCTAGACATCAGTTAGACTCCCCACAGAGGGGTTGGGGGAGGTAGCAGAGGTTTGAGGGAGGCAGCATGAAATGAGGAGCTGGGGCAGCAGTGTCAGAGTGGGGAACAGATCAGTAAGGAAGCATGTAAGTAGCTTACTGCTTGGATATGAAGAGAATTGACAAAAAAACAAAAACAGCATGTTTTAAACAGTCAAACCATGCCATATAACAGAAGTAAACATCTAGACAGGTAACACTTACACAGCCTAATGGCCTTGCAGACTCCAACCACTGCCTCTTCCTTATAATCAAGTGTCACAGTTCACTTGAGAAAAGAGATTTGTCTTGGAAGTACTCCTCTATATGTATTTTCTTCCCTTTATCTCCTTTCCCTACCACTTCTTGTTTGTTCCTTTCCCCTTGCTTTTATGTTTTTCCTCCTCTTCCGTTTGTTCTTATTCCCATCCCCTCTTGCCCTCACCCTTTTCCCCTAACCTCATCTGTTTCCCTGTCTGAATATTATTTGAATATTTGTCTGTGTTGTATTTACATTGACTTTATTTTATTTCTATTTTATTTTTTTTAAGTCTTTGGTAAGTGCACTGATCCAAGGGACCGTTTTCAGGTGCAACCTGGGCCACACAGTTACAGAGGTAGTGAGAAGTTATGCCACTGAGTACAAGCCATGTGGTTATACAGACCTTATTGGTGAACAAAGTGGATATACAGACCTCACTGGTGAACAAAGTGAATATACAGACCTCATTGTCGAACAGAGAAAGTGACATAGCAAAGTAAAATTATTGAAAAAAAAAAGCAATTAGTACATCATGATAAGAAACAATTATTTACAGAGGATAAGTGGCCAGTGCAAACTAATGAATGATGTTAAAAAAAAAAAAAACATACTGATGATTGAACCTGCTAATTTGACCTTCCTATTGAAAGTTCAAGATCAGTCACTACACAGGCCTTGTGGTTACAGGAATCAAGCCCTATGCTTCTGTTGCTTCATTTGTTCACCACACAGTTGCAACTTTCAAATATTAAACTTACCAGATGCTAGTGTGAAGGGCAAAGAAGCCTGCCTACCTCGTCCTCTGTCAGTCACTCAAGAAGTTTTTAGGAACTGGCAGTATATGCAAGGAAGGGAGGTGCACCTCTTGGAAGTAGTTAGGTCAGTTCCTCATCCTGCACTAACTCTTCTATGACCTTTGTAATGGACACTCTTTGAAATCCCTCTTAGAAACTACCACTTCTGCTATAAAGCGCAGGCAGTGAGCTTCTTGTACTGCATATGTATATATATATATATATATATATATATATATATATGTGTGTGTGTGGGGGGATTTTTACTTTTACGCTGGCAAAATGAAACTGCAAGACTCATTCAAAACCACAACTGAAAGAAACTGACTTTCTTAAAGGGGCAGGTTCATTAATAACAAGGCACTGAGAAAATGTGGAAAGAGTGCTGATGTGACTGCAGAATGATTTGATCAAGTGAAGAGACAGAAATCCATAGAAAAGCCAGGAGGGCTGACGAGTCCCAAGGCTTCCCAGCATAAAGTGGTTCAGTGTAGTAGTCATGGTTCTTGGGATACTGTCTATTCAGTTCAGGATGGTTCAGATAAAATGGACCATCTTTGGATCAGTGACTGGTTGTGAACTGTACCAATCCATTGTCTACGTTCAATGGATTGAACACAAATAGAGCACATATCCTGGCTGATCAGATGGTCCCCAGTTAGCACATGCAGACAGATGTTAATGCAGTACACTGACCTCCGACTTCGGCCTGGGCACTGACTGACTGAATAACCGAGACTCACTCTGTGCTGGCATTCAGGCCTGTTTTTATAACATACCGCGGGATAGCTCTATACCCAAGCCTGCGGGCTGTGCCACACTGTATGATACCAGCACCTCACTAGCATCCATTTCGAAAGTTGGCAAGACGCTGACATCATGGAGGGCACCTAGACGTCCTGAAAATGGCATTTCCCAGTTTAAGTTCGAAACACTACTATATAAAAAAAAGAGCTGAGTGCATGTAAAACGCTCAGAGTGAGCATACCAAAGCGGCAGTTTGTAGGAAGAGCAGCGCATGGGATATGTAAAGGGATGCAAGGAGAAAAGAAAATGTCAAGGTTTTTCTTGCATCTCTTTAAACCATACGCATACCATTGTTTGTTCAGTTACTGTTAATGAAAATTGCTTGTTCTGTCTGCTGTTTGGATACATATACCATATCCTGCTGTTCAGTCTATATTAACAAATTTTACTACCCTGTATTTTGTTGCTGATGTATTTTCCCTTTGGCACCTTTGTTAAATTGCTCCACCGTGCTTTGTAATCTTGCTTGAGCCTACTCCTGCACCACTGTATGTGGCCGGGGTCATGCCTGAAAATTGTCCCTGGCTGGGATCAGTGCACCTACCCGGTTAACAAAGTCATAAATAAATAAATAAATGAGTAAAAGCTGGTTGCTCTGATAGGATGATTGAGGAGTTTGGCAGGGTGAAACTACACCTCGGATTTTTGGCACACATTCCTCTCTACCTAAATAATGTACTGTAGTTCAAGTACTGGAACTTGTCATCCAGTGCTGTTCTAACCCAGGGATCCCTCACTTGGTGTCTACACTTTATTTAAGCAATAAGACATGACAGGGTGTGTGTTAGACACTTTAACACACGGCTATGAGATGTAGTGAGGCACGAGGCCACCGGCTGAGTGCGTCCAGCCTCCTAGCCGTGTGTTAAAGTGTCTAACGCACGGACCTTGGAGTGGCTTATTGCACTTAAGTGGGCATCTACATTATAAATGCATGTGAAAGGTAAAAAAGAAGCATTAAGTATTTAAAAACTTTTCTTTAATTTAAATAAAGTAGTTCCTCCACCAGTTTACCGTGTACTTTTTTGTTTTGACTTGAGGATTTTTGACCTAGGCATGCTGCCGTACTTGTAGTGTTTTCAGTTGTCATGGCATTGCCCCCCTCCAGCTCCAGTTCAATTTTTTTTTCTTTCATAACAACAGTAACAGGTACAATAAGGAGGTGGCAGCTATGCTTGAGGAGGACTGTGATCGAGACAGCGGGTGGGTGGCAAGAAAGAGAAGACATCTCGGTGGATGGGAGCGAGAAAGTGGACAGTTGAGAGCATAGGGAAGCGATCAAATAGATTGTGTCAGTAACTGATTTTTTTTAATAGTCTTGTAACTTCTTTTCAATTGAAGGTAGGCTGGTATTTCTTTCTTTGTAGTGAAACTTATGTCAAAGCTTGGATCAAACAGGTATCGCTCTTTTCTGACTCATGTTCAGTGATGGCACAAAAGAAGATGGCTGAGTTTATTTTGTGAACATTCTATGTAGGCACTTCACTGGGATCAGTGCCCAGCTAGCATAGCCTGATCTTTTTTGTATGGTGTTAGACATACTTGCACATTGTTAGAATCCAATCAGAATGCTTGATTGCTACCAGCCATTTCATAAGCATCTATCTCCATGCAAAGAGATGCCCAGCAGACAGAACCCTATTCAAACGATGGAATGTTGGAAAGTAGATTCAAACTCTGCATTCACGCTCTACTCCAGCAGATAGACAGATTTGTTTCTCTGCCTGAAGAAAGCTGTGACCCCGAAGTCAGCTTGGGTATCTCTGGTTCTCCAGACTTGGTTATTTGCCACATTGAAAAAAACAATTAATCAATGTTGTTTTAGTTAATTTTTTGATACTCTGCGTTAGTTAGGGAGTTATTTATTTATTTATTTGTACATCAGTTTACAACCTTTGAGCCAGAGGCTCGTTTCCAAAGGTACCTCGTCACAAAGAGGACAAATACATTACAACATTTTGTTACATCATTGCGGTTACAGCTTTGGCATTCACAAGCTTTTACAGTTATTTGGATACAGAGTAACAGATTAAACATACATTGGTATAAACATACACGCAGTAGTGTGCAGAGACTGCAGGAGGTAAAAGTTCAGAGGGCTATGGGACGTGGTTGGTGATTGGTTTGGGTGAGGAGCCACTCAGTGAGCTTTGTCAGTGCATAGTGAGCTAGATCACCTTAGAGACAAGCGCAGCTACGCATGTTAAATAGCTGACTCCGAAGTGATGTTTTGAAGCAAGAGATCGTGAGGGTATCAGAGATGGAGGTAGGGAGTGTGTTATACCAGTAGGGAGCTCTGTAACAGAAAGACCTTTGTCCATGTGTGGTCCTGGACCTAGGGACTAGTAGAGTGGCCTTGCAGGAGGTTCGAGTTTGAACTAAGAGTTGTGCTAGGTGGATGGAGGCTGTCAGCCCGGGGCGGGGATAGTCCAAGGAGAGTTTTTTTTGTTTTGAGGCAGGTTTGGTATCCGAGTCGGTCATCCAGGTTAAGCAGCATTGCCATGTCATATAGCTGGCAGGTATGTGTTAGCCTAGGGGCTCCGTAATTAGCCTACAGGCCTTGTTCATGGTAAGGGCAGTTTTATTGGTAGGTCAGTCCGCAGCACCATAAACTGGCAGGCCATAGTCCACAAGGGACATTATTGAGGATGTGACCACTAGTCGGAGGGCATCGGGGGGAGGCAGTTTTTGTAGCGGTATAGGATACCTAGCCGAACATTGGTAACTGAGGCAAGAGCATCAATGTGGTCGTGGTATGTGAGGGCTGAGTCAAAGGAGACCCCAAGGTACTTGTATGAGAGGACTTGTTCGAGAGGATGCTTGGAACTAGGGAGGATGTGGAGTGGGAAGTTGCTGGCTTTGTTTTGGGGATGGGCAAGAGAGCATAGTTTTTGGTTTTCTGAGATTGATTACAAGTCTATGCTCTTTAAACCAGGTTTTGGCATCATTAAAGGATAGTTGCAAGGTGTCCTGTAGGGAGATGGAGTTTCGGTGGGTGGCAAAGATGACAGCATTATCTGCATACAGCAGAATTTTAGCAGTGCATGCACTGGGCAGGGTGTTGAGGTAGAGTGAGGAGAGTAGGGGTCCTAGGATGGAACCCTGGGGAGCACCTGAGCAGATAGGACATGAATTGGAAAGGGTCCCATTGATTTTAACACGCTGAGAGTGGGAAGACAGGTAGCTGGAGCACCAGGAGACCGGCCCAGTGGTGAAGCCGGTGTGGCTGAGGGCATCCAGCAGGATGGGGTGGGAGACAGTGTCGAAGGCCTTTGAGAGGTCAATGAACACTGCCCTGGCTAATGAGCCAGACTCCAGGGAGGAGTGTAGACAATTTGAAAACTCTATGAGGGCAGTGCTGGTACTGTGACCTGCACGGAAACCGTGCTGTTCTGGGCAGAGGATGTTGTGTTTGGTCAGGTAATCCGTAATTTGAGTAGCCACCAGTCTTTCTAGGGCTTTGGAGAGGGGTGGGAGAATGGAGATAGGCTGGTAATTCACGGCTGTGGACCTGTCACCTCCTTTGTGTATGGGACTAACTGTGGCAGTTTTCCAGGCCGAAGGGAATTGCCCCAGGCAGAGGGATTTATTGAGAAGGCTAGTGAATGGAGCAAGGACCTGATCCAGAACCCGGTGGAGGATACTGGGGTCCAGGGAGTCACTGCCAGTACTATTGCTCTTTAGTGCTTTAATCAGGTGTGGTCTGACTTCCTGGGCAGTTACCCTGCGTAAGTGGAAACTAGGACATTGGATGACTGGGGCAGGTAGGGAGGGTCAAAGAAATCGCTAGGGAGGACCGAACTAAGGTCTGTGAAGGATGAGTTGAGGAAGTTGGCTATGCGGGCTGGGTCAGTAGAGATAGAGCCGTCAGTGGTGATCTGGGAGGGGGGGAGAGCACGCTCCCATTTAGTTGTTTGATGTTGTCCCAGAATGTTCTTGCACTCCTCCAGGAGGAGTTGATCGCGGCCTGATAGTGATCGGCCTTTGCTTTTCTGATGGCCGAGGTGCATTTGTTTCTTGCTGCATTGTATGCCTGTCTGTCCGCTGACCGGCCTGTTTCTGAGGCCAGGTACCATAGGTTATCCCTGTGCTTGAGCAGTTGAAGCAGGGCAGGGGTAACCCAGGGTGCATTACGTACTTTGGTTTGGACTTCCGTTAGGGGTGCGAAAATGTCACAGGCTTTGTTGAAGGTTTGGGAAAAGAAGGTTAGTGCAGTATCTATATCAGGGGCATAGTGTATGGGAGACCAGTTAATTTGGGCAAGAAGTTGCTTAAGGCCTTTTAGTCCGCCTGGTCTGAGGTGCCGATGTAGAGTGGAATGGGCAGTGGGTTTGGGTGTGGAGGTCGTCCAACAGAAAAGGATAGGGGAGTGGTCACTAAGTGAGTCAGGAAGGACCTGGGTATCATGGATTTGTTTAGGGCAGTTGGTGATGACCACATCTAGAAGGGTGCTGGTACCTCTCTTTGTGTTTACTCTGGTGGGTTGGGAAATGAGTTGAGTCATGTCTATAGCTATGAAAGAGTCACAGGTGGTGGAGGAGGATGTGCTGAGCCAGTTAACGTTCAGGTCACCCACAAGGATTTGGTCAGCTGTGTGATGTAGGGTTGTAAGATAATCTGTTAACGAAACCAGTGCCAGGGTTTGTTTTTTTGGGGAAATGTAGGCAGTGGCGAGATAGAGGGTGTCCCTGGAGGGGTCCGGGGTCAGTTTGAGGGTTAGGGCCTGCGCTCTGTATATGAGAGCTGGGGCAGGGAGTGCTTGTCCAGTGAAAGAGTCCCTGGTATAGATTGCACAGTCCCCCCATCTACCTACACGATCCTCCCGGTAAAGGGAGTAACCTGGGAGGGAGACAAAGGAGTCTGGAGTGGATTTTGATAGGCAAGTTTCCACCAGCATTATGACATCTGGTTTATGCAACGTGACCCAGCATTGGAGGGAATCAAATTTTTTCAGAAGGCTGCATATATTCATAGATGCTATACAGAGCCCAGGTGACCCTGCTGGTGGGCTAGTGTTGGCTGGGCCTGGCTTGGGATGTATATTGCCTGTCAGGAGTAGTAGAATGACCACTACCCTGGCCAGGGGGTGGTGGAGGATGAGCTTTCCATAGGTATGTGGAGGAGAGGAGGGGAGCTTCTGGGCACAGGGGGTGGGCAGGGTTATCCAGGCTAGAAAAGCGACAACTATAAGCCTCCAGTGGGAGCCTGGGGAAGCAGCTGGGAGGTGACTAGGGGAGGGTGTCATGGGCTAGGGCACATGGTGAGTGTAGGGTGGGATTGTACTAACTCCGGAACAAATGAGGGAGCTAGTGCCAGTGAGCCTGGAAGGGGTGTCAGGTAGGTGGGACAGTGGTGTCAGGGTAAGGATGAGAGGGAGGCAATTTAGTAAGAGGTGAGCTAGCATATCGCTAGTGGTAGCAGCAGGGGAGGTAGGTAGAAATAGTTTTGTTGCCCTCCAGCAAGCGTAGATGCCACTTTGGATCAGTGGTAGTGACATGGACTCTGGTGGACAGGGTACCAGGTTCAGGACTCACTCAGAGCAGTTGGAAAAGGGACCTGGGTGACAGCCGTGCTCCACGTTCTGGGGGCCAGAAGCAGGCTAGGTTTGGGCCCGAAATGGGGTGCAAAATAGTGACTCTGAGTGGTCACTCAGTGTGGGCTTGGTGGTGATGGCAAGGGGTCTGAGAGTGGGCTAGCTATAGGGCTGGGTGTGGGAGGAGATGTGGGCACGGTAGCTGTAAGCTGAAGAGAACAGAAGTGGAATAGGTAGTTAGAAAGGATCCAGGAAGAAGGGAGGAGGCTATCTGAATAGAGGTACTTGTGGTAGGATCTCAGGGTCCCTCTAGTGGCTGGCAGGTATAACCTGCAAATGGAAAAGTGGGGACTTAAGTATTTCAGACAGCAAAAATGATAAAAGTGATTTCATGAGGCAGGGCCCATAAATCAAGGGACAACTCTGGGTGGGTGGATGGGTGGGGCAGTCGATGTGCACAGCGTGTCGACGGGTTAACCCCCCCCACAAAGGTGCTGCTGTATGAGGTAGTTTATTACCTCAATGCAGCCCCAATATGTGTCCGCTCCAGGAAGGAGCTTGCAGGAGGGATCCTGGTATGTCTGGGGAGTCGGGAGGGCGATCGGAGGCCTCAATGCAGCCCCAATATGTGTCCACTCCAGGAGGGAACTTGCAGGAGGGATCCTGGTATATTTAGTATATTGTTAGTATACTGTTTTCTCTGGCTCCTGATCGATGTCCATGAACTGGGGAATACCCTAACTGGCTACTAATTTATCTTTTTACTAAATTTTGAAATAAACCACTTCTCTACACTTTTTTTTACTGCACAGGAAATGGATTGCTTTCACTTTCCATTCCTGTCTGTGGCCTTTGACCTTAATTAATCAGTTTCTATTACAGGAACTGCAAGTTGAACTTTGTCCCACATTTTTTAGTCTTGGAGTCTTTTTTGGCTAGTTAGGCTCTTGGACAAAGGTTTCTCTATTGGGAATAAAGTAAGTCAACACAGTCTTCCTAAACTGGCATGTCTGAAAGACCTGGGGAATGAAATACAGGACTAACTGGCTTTAAGAACTGTAACAAGTGTTTTCATCTCCTGGCAAGGGCAGACTGCCACAAGCTCTGTTTAAATGCCTGGGTCCAGAATACGATTTTACTAATTGTGAGCTCTGTCTTATATTTGCCCTAAAACCTTAAAGAAAAGGGCTAAAAAATAGAAGAAATGATGGCTTCTCAGTCTGCCTCATTTTCACCAAAAAATAAAGAAAAATGGGTTTGAGGGCATTCCCAATGATGGTGGAAAGTATGCATCAGAAAGGGCTTGTCTCTTCATGTATATCAGCAGTCCCCCTAAAAGGGTATAGAAACAAGATAATTTGCTCAGCCATCTGAAAGGCATGGTAAAGGTGGATCAGATACCGGGTGTCCGAAAGGGGGATCCCTGAATCCAGTAATGGCAAAAGTAAACATAAATGGCCTCAGAGCAGACAATGGAAATGGTGCCTAAAAAAAGAAACTTAAAGAGCACCTTTCTTGGTGCTTACAAGGCTAAGCAGGGAGCTATCTTAATTGCATGCAAGCTCATGTGGGCAGCTGAATAATTTTTTAATTCACACACTAAAGGAATGGAAGGGATCTCTTTCCACTTCCTTATAGTTGGCTCTGCCTCCGTGTTCCAGAGTTTAGTGACGTCGGTATAGGGTGAGCACAGGGGTATGCTCCATTTACATGAATGGATCATCTTTATACAAGTTCATTTCTCAGTTTTAAATCAGGTTTTGGCATAGACCAATGCAAGGGCTCAACTAACACGGCTCTTGTTAGAAAAACCCTGGCACTGATTTGTGCCAAAACCCAATTTAAAATCAGGAAATCAACTTGTAAAAAGATGCTCCATTCAAGCAAATGGAGCATGCCTCCATGCTCTCTCTATACTGATGTCACAAGACTTCAGAACGCAGGGGGTGGAGCCGACTATAAGGAAGTTGAAAAGGATCTGTGCAGCGATCCCCTTGAGGGCAAATTATGATCCCTTCCCTTCCTTTACAGGGTGAATAAAAAAAAAAACTATTCCACTGCCCATAAGAGCTCTAGTTCAGGTAATGGAGCTCCCTACTTAGCAGTGTCAACCTTAAAAATGATCAAGCATGATTCTATTTAAATAAAAAATGTCACTGTCACTCCACCTGAAAGGAGAAAGGAGCAGACAGAGGATACAGAAAAACACTGTCATCTGTGGACATATCAAAAATGTGGCAATTTTTCCAGGCCATCCAGGACATGGGAAACTTTAATAGTGTGACAGCCACCTCCCCCTCCCTCCACTCCACAGCCTCAGGCTCCAACCTATCTCCCTGCAGATCAGCAGGAGGAAGAAGTGTCCTATGTACAAGAGAAGGAAGGTGGCCCCATGAAATCAGAGGCTACATCTGAACAAGTTTGGTTCTCCTCCAAGAATAATGAGGATTAGTCTTCATTTTCCTCATTTGTCAGACAAATGGTAGATACCATCAACATGCCCACCAAGAAACTGAAGATGATGACGGGGAAGCTGAATGTATGGATATGATGGGGGTAGTGCCTATAAGGAGGTTGCTGGCCCCCATTCACAAATCATGTCAGAAGGCCAGTTTAAAAAATAATGTCTGCACCTAGTTCAGCTGCAGTCATAGATAGAAAGATTGCAAGAAAGAATCATGTTGATTGACGGGGGGTGGGGGGTGTAATACATGTATGCCCACCCTGACCAACAAGGAATAGTCCAGGCTGTTGCCTATGAGAGAGCAAAAGTCTTATTGTCTACACAGCCACCTGAAAAGGATTCCAAAAACTGGGTGCTATAGCCAGAAAGGATTACACATAAGGTTACCTGCTTATGAGGCTGGCTGCTTATTCAACACACGTAGCACAGTACCAGAAAGCACTATGGAATACAATTCTGGCACTGGCTCATAAAGCAGATGGTGAGCTGGTACCTACTACTTAATTGTGACAGTATGATCAGCCCTGGATGCCACAAAATACCATTTTCACACTACTTTGGACACTAATGACTTTGTTCTAGGGTATTAGTTATTCAGTGTTCTTAAGAATAGTTTCCTAGCTAAAGACAACCATCCTTTCCCAGGACACTCAGACCAAAGCCATGGCTTTCACCTTTGAGGGAAGCTCACATTTTGGTGACAAAACAGGGTGTAACTGCCGTCTTTTGTGAACAATGCACTGCTGTAACTTGTGATCAGAATACTTGCCTTTGAATGTATGCTACGTGATGCTTCTGATATGTTGCACCATGTAGGTGTGATTACTTCTCTTATATTTATTTTCTCACAACGGTTTATTATCTAATGTCTCTAGTCTGTAAATGCTGTGAATTGTTTTCTCATTTAATGTATACATATAACTAATTAATTTCAGGTTGCCCCTGGAAAAGGGACTGTTGTGTCTCATTGGTCCTACTCAGTCATCAAAATTCACATAAATAAATAAATAACTAAAAATGAAGAAAATAGATAAATAGAAAACCACGTAAAAGAGCAACAATGAGAAAGAAAAGGCCTGCACCTCCTACAGGTCTTATGGAAGGGAAAGCAGTGGCAGGGGCTACTTCCCAAGACCATATGCTCCATAGGCCCCCTATGAGACCAGCCCCAAAGAGGCTTCCACAGGGGCAGAGTCAATCCAGTTCACTTTCCCACAGAAAGAATTCTGCTGGAACTGGAAGTAAAAAGACTGCTACAAGCTAAAGCTGTGGAAAAGGTACCTGACTCTCACTGGGGCAAGTGTCTATTCTCAAGGTACATCCTGACCCACAAGAAAATGGGGAGTAGTATTTTAGGTCTCAGATAATCTGAACAAGCATATAAAAAAGAGAAATTCAAGATGGTCTCACTGAGAATAGTGATACCATCGTTATAGTCAGGGCACTGGCTGGGATCGCTGGACCTGAAAGATGCTTACTTTCATATTGCACTCAAGCCTTCCCACAGGAAATATCTTAGGTTTAGGTTAGGGAATGGCCAATACCAGATTTCAGTCCTTCCCTTCAGCTTCACCCCAGCAACAAAGCTGTTCATAAAGTTCTTACCCATGGTTGCAGCACATCTCAGAAGGCAAGAGTGTTTTTTCCCTACCTGGATGACTGACTAGTCTCAGGAAAAACAGGAAAAGAGACAAGGTGCTCTGTTCAGAGTGTAACAAGCACATTGGAGAATCTGGGTTCTTGATAAATCTGAAGAAGCCTCACATAGATCCTGTTCAGGTGCTGGACTTCATAGGAGCAGAACTGGACACTCTGAAAGGGAAAGTCTTCCTTCCATGGGGCAGAGTGGCAGCTTTGATGGCCACAGCACAATCCTTCACAGTAGGCCAGCAAAGGCCTGCAAGGGATTTCTTGCAATTACTGAGACACATGGCCTACATTCGCAGCTGTGAGTTCATGGACCAGGTTCCTGATTAAACATATCCAGTATGACTTAAGAGACAATTGGTCTCAAAGGTGGGACCCACTCTCAAAACTAGTGCCAGTTACAAAAGCATTGGTAATGTCACTAGTGTGGTGGAAGGAAGAAGAAGAAGGCAACCTTAGAGAGGGCAATACCTTTCCTTCTTTCAGCGATCCCCAACAAGTATCCTTACAACAGATGCTTTATTCCTGGGGTGGGGCACCGACCTACAGGGTCTTACAGTAAGATGCACCTGGAGCGCACCAACCTCCTGAAGCTTAGGGCAGTGTTGCTGGCAATGCAATCATTCTCCTCCCAGCTGCAAGGTCAGTCTGTCCAAAGCAGAACAGACAACACCACAACAATGTATTATATAAACAAGCAGGAACAAGATCCTTAAAATTGTGTACAGAAGCAGTGAGGATCTGGGACCTGGCATAGTACTTAGAAGCAAACATCTCTGTGGTGCATCTGCCAGGAAAAGACAATATCCTGCAGACGTTTTAAGCAGAATCAACAGGGAAATCATGAATGGGCATTGAAGCAATAGGTTCCGGCCACAATTTTCAGAAGGTGAAGAACTCTAAAAATAGATGTTTGCCTTCTGGGAGGACAATCAGCTTCCATAGTTTTTTGCAGACTACCAGCCTGAGGCACAGTCCCAGAGTATGCCCTGGCCTTAAACTGAACAGGGAAGTCCCCGTATGCCTTCCCACCATTGCCACTCATACAGAAAGTACTCCTGAAGCTCAGGCGAGAAGTAGTACCAATGATTCTAACCGCCCCAGACTACGCCAGACAGACTTGGTACTGAATACTCCTGGCCCTGTCCAGCAGGAATCCAATCAGCCTGCCACTGAGTCACAATCTGCTGGCTCTATCCCAGGGCAGGATAACATTCCCAGACCCCAGTGCATTGTGCCTGAGGGCATAGTTCTTGAAGAACTAGAATAGTCTGGATTGAACCTTTCCGAGGAGATCCTGAAGGTGCTTAAAGTTTCTAGGAAACCAACAAGTAGGAAAGCATATTCCTCTAAATGGATGAAATGCTCATACTGGTGTGCCCGCAGAAAGATAATTCCAATAGAGGCAGGGTTGCCTATTCAATTCAATTCAATTTTATTTTTACCAGGATAACACCATTGAGACAGCTCGTTTGCGAGGTGGTCCCAGAAGGGATAACATACATAGGGGTACATAGAATTAAAAATCACAATGGCTAATGCAAAAACAGTAATAACAATACCAGTTGTACAAAACAAGTAATATGCGGGCACAGCTTACTTAGGTCCTATACATAAAAACCAGGACAGCAGATATAAAACACAATGCTAACAGTGCAAGGGATACGAGACAGATAATGTGCAGATCCAACTAAAAATAAATACAGAGAGGAAACTAACACTAAAAGGGGAAGGGGAGACATGAAGATTTGTTGGAATAAGGAGTAAGAGTATGGGGAAGGGGCAATGAGAGAGCTAGAGACAGGTAGGGGACGGGGTTAGGAAATGGTGGCAGGGTGTAGGGATAGACAAAATTAGGAAAATGAAGGTGCAAGGTATTTAGGATTTGTATAAGAAACAGGTTAGGTAAAGACGAATGACTTATGGGATCCCTCCACTGGAGAAGAAAAAAAGAATAAGCAGAGTGTGGAACACATGCCACCATGGTAGCAATAAGTGCAGCAGAGCCTCTTTAGGAAGTGGGCCCATTATTTGAAAAGCAAGAGCACTTGTCTTCTGTTTGCAAAGCGAGTTTAAGCAGGTACTTGAAGGTACACATTCCCACGGTGTGCGTACATTTTAACATTTTTTTGTAGGGTATTCTACAGAGTGGGTAGTGCACATCCCATGGATGCGGACCCAAAGTAGGTTCTGTCTGTCTCTACTATAATTTTTAATCATAAAGAATTTATCCATCCAGTTTAGTTTCTGTAAGTTTTACTGTGTCTAACTAAGTCTTGATTTTGGCTAGAAACCCAAGTTCGGAATTCTTAATGTGTAAGTTCTAATTGTTTTTACCGTATCTATTGAAGGCCTGACTTGGCCAGAATCTAGTACAGCATTACTAGTATTTACTACAACTGCATTTCTTTAAAGTTAATAGTAATGTTTGCATTTAGCAAAGTTATCCTGTAACTTAGTTAGCCTATTTTAGAAACTGCAGCAATACTAGGAATTTTACTGCAAGTGCATATTCTAAAGTTAATACTAATGCGCGTGCATTAACTAGAAAATCTAAAATTTAACTTAGCCTGATTTAGAAACTCAATACTGTAGTATAATTGTGCTAGATTTTCCCTTGCTATTACAGCCTACCTTTCCATTTCCATCTACTGCTATTTCAGCCTTCCTTTCCATTTCTATTTACTGCTTAAGCCCCCCCCCCTGAAATTTAACTTGGCCTGATCGAGAAACTTTTACTGTGGTGTAATTGTGCTGATTTCCCCTTGCTTTTTCAGCCTTCTTTTCCATTTCCATCTGCTGCTTAAGCCCCCCAACCTCACCTGCAGCTCGAGGTCAATCTCTTTTGAATCCACCCTTTGCTTGTTCTGCTTCTAGTTATCCATCTCTGCTCCCCTGCACCCCCCCCAGTCTGCTTCCAGTAACCCTCCCACCATTTCACACCTCTTTTCTCTCCCTTTCACCCCCTGCTGCTCTCACATCTCTACACCCTATCTGCCCACCTCCTACCATTTAGGACCAGTATTTCCTAATTGCCCTTCTCCCCTCTGCTTTCTCTCCAGCTCAGCCAGGCACCTTGCCTGCAATGGCTTCCTGTCCTCCAGGACTGTGGCTCTTTCCTGGCTGCTGCCCCCGCTCTGATCCTTGGCAGACACCCAAGGTAATCCCCGCTAGGATGGAGTCTGCCTTGAGTAGACAGCAAGACGAGAACTCCATAGCATTATTGGCCCACTTCATCACCCTGATTTTGGTGATTGGCTGCGCTGTGAATTCCATTAAGGTAATTGAGCTCTCCACCTCTGCTTGCCGGCGGCTTTCTGCTGCCTTAGCCAGTCAGTTTCCTCTGAGAAATTTGAATTTTGTTCTGTCTGTCCCTTCTATAATTTTTCCTGCTTGCCCTCCCCGACCCCGGCCTCTATTAAATTGAGTTAAATCCCTCCCCCTTCGCTGCAATTTATCTCTCATTGGTCATCTTCTTCAAGCAATCAACCAATCCTATCTCTACCTCCCTAGATCACCAAACACATTATTTTTGTGCATCGTTTCTCTCTTATGCCCATCAAATCTCCTCTAGCTACTCCACCTTCCTATTTCTCTTTCACTTAATTGTATCCTACTCCCTCCTTTCAGCCTCAGTTTCACATCTCCTCCTCCTCCTCAACTTTCTCTATACTGAGATTACTCACTCCCCTTCCTTTTCTCTCTTAATGTGACCACAGGGGCTGCTTTATTAACTGACACTAGCAACTTAACCTCCTACTAATTCCAGTTAGCCCTGTAGTACATAAGCTCTCCTCCTACCATGGTGCTACTCCTAAGAACAGTTACCTTTCTAGCTTTATGTCTCATACGTACCCCTTCCGCTACTGAGTATCCTGAGTTGGCCTCAAGAGATATCTTGTCCATGAAAATAACAATTCTACCATCTCAGCACCACCCCAAGTCTACCACCACCCCTGAGTAGGAAACCTTTTGCAGCACTCCACTACACCCTAGTATGGCAATGGTATCCACCCCCTCACCGTTCCCTAATTTAATAATTACCAATTCTGTAATTCTAAATGATCACAGTTACTAGCAAACCTGAAATGGTAGGATATATGTATGGCCTGGACACTCCTACTTCTCTCTGGGAATGTTCTCCCAAACCCTGGCCCTATGGCATGTCCTACAGCCCTCCCCAGAACCCACAGTGGTCTCACCCTAGCCTCTATCAATATCTGCAGCCTCCTGACAAAACTAGATTCATTACAAGTCTGGGTTACCCAGCGCCGGCCTGATATTCTATCAGTTGTAGAGACCTGGCTCAATCCGAGGATTCCCGATACAGTCATTCAATTCCCAGGCTACACTTTGTTTAGACTTGACAGGGTTGGAAAGCATGGTAGTGGCTGTGCTCTCTACTTAAAACAGTACTTCCAGGGTCAAATGTTGCCTCCCTTTACTACCAGCAGTGCCACCAACTCCTAGCGATTAAAGTTTTACTAGGCATAAATGGTAAAGCTTTAACAGTGGTATGGGTATGTATTCCCTCCAACATCAGAATGCGGAACTAATAATGATGGGTGGTTTTAATATTAACTAGTCAGCACCTGATGCAGGTCAGTTTAAAGATGCTTTATCTGCACTCCATATGACACAGTTAGTGAACTCCCCCACTTGTATAAATTACCACACTGGTACTTCCTCAATAATTGACTAGTTCATCACTAACCAACCTGAAAGAATAACCGACGCAACTGTCCTCCCGGATTCACTGAGTGACTATTCCTCTATCCTCTGCCACTGGTCAAATAAGCCCCCCAAGGTTCCAATTAAAATTCACTAACAGACAGCTGAAGAAAGGAATGCTGGGGACTTTTAAAGCCCACCTAGGTCTCCAAGACTGGAGCTTCCTAGACAGTGTCGAAGATGTTGACACGGCACTCGAAGGTTTCATACACAAATTTAATAAGGCCTGTGATTTATATGCACCCCCCCTTACTAAATGTAAGATCTGGGACTCCAGTAACTCCTAGATCTCTCCTCAACTTTTGCAATTGATGAGAGGGAGATGAACTGTGAATAAAAGTCAAAAGTACTGGCTCTCTTGCTGATCTCCATAGCTATAAAGCAGCCAGAAGCAATTGTATGTGGGCAATTCAGAAAGCCAAAAGTCAACATTTCAGATCTGAATTGACAAACTCCTGGGATAATTGCCATAAGTTTTGGGAATGCGTTAAAATGCTGACAGGTAAACCAAATAAGGCACCACCCACCATTCTAAACATAATGGGTACACCCACCCTGGACCCCAAAGTTATCACTGATACATTTAATAAGGCATTCACTGACCTCAGTGGAGTCCTAGCTCCTGACTTCCTACAACCTTCAAATGTTGACAATCTTATTCGCAACCCTGAACCTCGTTCTAACTCACCTCCCCCTTCTACCTGAAAGTTGTCACCCCAGCTAAGGCCAAAAAATACCTCTCTAAAGCACTAGGCAAGGCAAGAGCCAGCAGCAATTCACTTGACCTCAAACTCATTGAGATTGCTCTTGAATCTATCCTTGTCCCTCTTACCAAAATTATAAACTTATCCCTTACTTCAGGTAAATTTCCTCAACTGTGGAAAGCTGTGGAGGTCACACTTGTCCACAAAAATGGTGACAGAAATAACCACTCAAATTACAGGCCAATTTTAATACTTCTCCCTCTCTCTAAGGCTCATGAATGCATAGTTGCTGATCAATTGATGGAATACCTGGACAAATACCAATTGCAGTGTCGACAACAGCATGGCTTTTGGATACATCATGGCACTATTATCGCCATAGTTGAATTTACTGGATAAATCCACAGTGCTTTAGATTAAGGGTTATTGGTGGGGGCAACCTATATTGACCTCACCAAGGCCTTTGACACTGTTAACCATGAACTGCTGCTGAACCAACTAACCTGCATGGGTCTTTCTGCTGAGTCGGTCACCTGGTTCAGGAGCTACCTCTCAGGGAGACAGCAAAAGTTAAAATCCCAAATGTCCTCTCTGATAGCCATCCTGTGACAACAGGAGTGCCCCAAGGCACCATTCTTGGCCCTCTTCTCTTTAGTTTATTCTTCAATACCCTCCCACTGTCAATAAAAGACAATATATTATTGTGTGCAGATGATGCAGTACTTTACTTAAGCCACTCCAACACTATTGAGCTTAAAAGTCAAATGCAGGCTAATTTCTCCACAGCAGAACAATGGTTTCTCAATTCTAAACTCCTATTAAATTACAAAAAGATGAAATCCATGTTATTTGCCTCTGCCCATAATATATGCAAGTCCTTCCAATCACACATCCACAACAATCTTAATTCCCCTCTTAAAATGAGGCCCACTAGGCACAAGTGCTTGTTTTCAGGGAGCATTGGGCAGTTAAGTGACTTACTCAGAGTCACACAGCATATAAGTGGAGGTTGTGAGAATCAAACCCAGGTCTGGTCTGCTGGATGTACCAAGCTTATTCACAGCTCATTACTCTAACCTCTAAGCTATACTGCCAGCCCGATACACAGTTTCAAATATCTTGGAGTAACATTAGACAGCACGCTGTTGTATACTCAACATATTGATCTGGTAGCTAAGGCAGCAGATGCCAAATTAGGCCTTCTCTACAGAAACAAGCACTGCTTAACTAAAGGAGCTCTAAAAATTGCAGTCTCCAGCTCTGTGTTGTCAATCGTCGATTACAGCCTAGTGGTATATGGTGCTGCAACTCTCATGGCTTTCAAGTGGATCAAGATCACTCTTAACAAGGCCTGTAGGCTTGTGCTTGATGCTAACCAGTTAACCCACTCATGTGAACTTTAGGCACAATCTGGCTGGCTTAATTTAAGCAGTAGAATACGATATCAGGTCTGTCTTCTAGCAAACAAATCTATCCTAGGACTTACCCCCCAGGGGTACAGAATCTGCTAAGCCAGCCCAACTCTACCAGAAGCACCAGGGGCATGAACACCCTCTCATTAAAAGTCTACTTTCGCCGCACCTCACAAAGCCAGCAGTCCTTTGAATACCGGGCACCTTCATTGCTAAACTCCCTTGGTGGAGATGTCAAGAAGGAAGTCAGACTTGGACTATTTAAAACTAAACTTCATGCACTACTTGTAGAGATGGGTGAAGTGACCCAATTGGCTCCGTGAAGTGGAAAGCAGAGTGAAAGCAAATTTGCGGAGTGCTCCAAAACGTGAAGCGGAGTACTTCGCGTTATAATGGATAACATGAAGTCCATTGAAAATAAGGAATTCGCATTACACCGCTTTCCCAAACCACTACTCCACCAATTCTTAAGGCGAAATACATTGAAAACAATGTACTTCGCCTCACTTCGCCTTGTTTTTAGGCTCCAAAGGCGAATTTTGCAGTGATTCATGGGATTTCAGGTCACATGGGCTCTAGATTGTTCTGCACAGCCTCAGTTTGGGGTAGTGTGTGTAGGAAGCTGTAGAAGACAATCTGCTCTGAGAGCTATCTGTGATTCAGACCTTCTAAAAGCTGTTAAAAAAGCCTTTTTGAGTAATTTATTTTGCTGAAACTTTAGTTCGTCGATTATAGGAAACCCTCCTATGCTCATATCATCGAGTGTTTATTGTTTGTGTGTGGATTTTGAATTTTAATATACAGCATTCAGTCTGTGTGCTGAGAGACAGTGGAAGTGTGCTTTGAGGGAGGGGCGTATCTGTGGTGTAGATAGATTAACTTGGAGAAAAAGACTGCTGTCTGTTTTGGTGATATTTTTCTTGTATAACTGTGTTAATGTGCACACAGTAATATTTGCAATAATTCTTGCTATTTTTTGCTGATTGTTGTGGTGCAGCAGTGCATAATTTTAGTTTGTTTAAAATATGTGGTTATATTACTGAACGTTTTCAATTTGCTATGCATTACTTAGTGTGTGTATGAGTATGTGTGTGATACGTGTCATCAAATCAGACACCTTTTATTGTGCCACATAATTTCAGCAATGTGAACCTGCTATCCACTGCAGCTGTGTAATTTTTGTACTTCTTTGTGGTATCTTTACTGGTACTAGTACTAATGGCTGTTACTGCAGCAGTGCAGTACACTGCCCACCCCCGCAGCCCATCCCAACCGGCAAAAGTATTCTTTTCCAGATTTGAATTTCTGATGGGGAGCACTGGTAAGGTGTTGTGCCTTTGCATCTGCATCTCTTCAGTGTGCAGCGCAATCTTAATCTGTCTGTGCATTTGCACCTCTTTAGGGCCCAATCTCCATTTCTGACCTAAATCACAGTTGTTTCTTTAGCTTCCCTTCAGAGTACTGGACAGGTGTGGTGCATAATTCAGCATGAACATTGTACTCATTAATATGCGTTTTTAAGTCAGGACCATCATCATGAGTCACTCGTGATACAAATCATGTTCTTCATCATCACAGTCACAAATGCAGTCACAAATCGTGATTTACGATCACGTCACTAATCACAACATAAATGTTTTTACTACTTGCTTGAATGTATTGTAAGCCTGTTTTGTAGTATCTCTCCAGGCTTCACCATCCCACCATTGTACTCATTAATAAGTGTTTTTAAGTCAGGGGGTTGGACAGTGTCTGCAGTGCATACACAGACTGGAAAGAAGACTGCACCCATGCAGTTTAGCACAGTATACTTGCACTGCTCAGAATACATATTGAAGACAACAAAAAAGGACATAATTACATACAAGGGTCGGGGATGGTGGAGGAATACATTTTATAACACAGCAAGGAAGGTGTGGGGGGGCACATGGTGTGAGGAAAAAAAAAAATTAACGTGGGATCCCATGGTGATCCAGCAGCAGTTCCAGCATGGACATAATTTGCAACTAATGTCCCTCTATGTAAGAAAAATAAAATTTACAGAAAGAACAAATTAAGTAAAAAAGAGTACAGACAGAAAAGACTAAAAATTGTAGCTTTTAAAAAAGCTGTTGGGTCTAAATCAAAGTTTAAATCCCCTCCTCGCTCTGATCTCAAAGTATCAGCAGTCACAAAACACACTCCTCTCGCTCCGTCTGCACAGGAGAAAGTAAAAGTGTCTGCTTGTATGACTCACTTTCTTCCTGCCTAGCTAAAGAGCATGTGACTTACAGTACTGTAAGCTATGTGATGTGTGGGGGGGGGCTGCCAAATCTGAAACACCCAGTGGATCACTTACAATCATAATGAGGAATGTGAAGTCCATTAAAAACAATGACTTCACCTTACCTCATATTGCCATTCTGCCTTAATGCGAAGTGGTAATGACAAGGTGGAGTGAGCACTTTGCATTGCCCACTCCGCGTAGAGGAGTGGCAATGCGAAGTGCCCACTTCGCGTTCATTTCGCCAGCAGATTTTAAGTTCACTGCATCTCTAACTACTTGTACCTACCAGTGACTGCGACTGTGGGACCTAATATCTTGCTACCTCCTTATAAATACTTCTAGCCTCAGACCTTGAGTAATCAACAGCTTCTTCCCTATTCTCTTTCTCTACCCTTTGTGTCACCTAGACCATCACTTCTCCCCCATCCTCACTTACTCCTCATCCTCTATTCTTCGCTCTGCCCCACTTCCCTCTCTTGCACTTCCTACCCTTTCTCTCCCCTTACTCTTCCCTTACTCTGCCCTTCCTCCCGGCTATTTTCCCCCACTTTGCATACTTCAACCTCCCTTCTTTTGACTCCCATGACTGCCCCTTATCTCCTGCCTTTCCATGTTCCACTTCCAAGATCTTATTCTCCCACTAATTCAACGTCTACCCCAGTGCCTGTCCAGCCATCTTGCTCTTTGAAACTAGGCTACTCTTTGCCTATCTACCATGCACTTAGACAAAAGAACTGTTTATAACAGTTCTGGCTGCTATTCTCAACTCCTTGTCTCGCCCCACCCTCTACTTCACTCTAATTGTAACCATTGTTTGTTGACTCACAGCATGTTTTGATCCCTTGTATTTCTACTAGCTCTGATTTGCAATCATTGCATTATTGACTCCCTGTATATATTGATCTTTGTATTCTTTCACTAAATGACTGTAATTATATTATGCTGTGTTAGTTTGTCCTGACACTTAATCTCTGTACTGTGTTTATGACGTGAAGCCTCTGTAAATGAGCCTTTGGCTCAAAGGTATTTCCAAAACCTAATAAATAAAAATAAATAAAGAGAACAGAGGTGAGTGTTGAAAGGTGCATTTAAGATAAATCTCAAGGCTCTGTGATAGAGTGTGTCTAGAGTACAGAGAACTGTTTCGGGGCATTGGCTGTAGAGGAAATCCACATAGTCAATTAAGGGGAGGAAGGTTGTTTGCATCAATCTTACTTCAGCTTCATAAGTAAGTAGGTGCTTGATGTGGTAAAAGAGCCCAAGTCTTTGTCATAGTTTTTTAGCTAGTTCCTCTATATGGGAAACAAAGGAAAGTTTACAGTCCAGCCTATAGTTCTGGAGTATCTGGTACACCTACAGTCCCTAGGCCAAAGGCTATCAACACACAAATTACACCTTGCAACAATTTCAGCCTACATATCAGCAGGCAAGGGAAAGTCACTGGCCTCACAGCCCTTCATCAAAATTTTTTTAAAGGCCTCAATCACTTGTATCCACCAGTAAGGGACCCAGTCCCACCTTGGGAGCTCGGTCTCTACCTTGCCCAGTTTATGGAGGCTCCATTCAAGCCTACGGACACAGTTGACCTAAAGTATGTCACATGGAAAACCATACTCCTGATTGCCATGACCTCTGCTAGGAAGGTAAGCGAACTTCAAGCCCTCTGCATGGAGCTGAATTAAATACTCTTTCACAGGGACAATGTAGTTCTTTGAACCAATAAGAAGTTCCTACCTAAGGTGGTATCAGAATTCCACCTGAACCAGTCAGTTGCCTTTCCTGTACTCTACCCTGAGTTCTCCAGTCTACGTGAGCAGAAATTGCACAGCCTGTATCTGAAGCAAGTGCTGAGCATCTACCTGGGCTGGACAAGGGATATCAAGTCTCAGATCACTCATCTTTTTGTTACCTATGGTGAGGTTGGCAAAGGTAAACCAGCAACCAAGAGGTCTGTATCTCACCAGATAATCTCTTGCATTCAGTTCTGTTATGAAAAGTTCCACCCAGAGGCTTAAGTCCACACTCCCCAAGAGGTACCTTTACCTCAGTGGCATCCACTAGGGGCACCCCATTCTTAGACATTTTCAAAGCAGCTACCTGAAAAACAGTGCACACCTTCACAAAGCACTGTTGTCTGGGCATACAGTCCATGAGGGATGCCAGCTTTGCAACTGCTGCAGAAGCTTTTTCCTAAGTAGGTTCTGGATCCAGCCTCCCAAGGTACTACTGTAGTCTGCATGAAGTATAAACACAAAGTGAGAAATTCCTGGGGTTAACTTAGAAGAAAACAAGCATTTGTCAATGCCAAATATTTGCTTGCTGGTATTAGCATTGGAAATGCAGTGTTAGATAGATGCAGAATAGGAATGGCAGTGAAGTATTGAACTTCATGTCAACCTCACCTTCAGCCTGCAGAGATGGACAGGCATTGGCGTATGTGTTTGGGTTGTCACCCATAACGTTCATGCCATTTCACCTCACCCTGTCCTGCAGACACCGACATGTGTTGACGTGTGCCTTGGGGTGTTCGGCTTTACAGTCACCCCATTCTATAAGGACATGCGCTGAAATGGGTGCAGTATAGGAGAATGGGGTGAACTCTGGGGCCAAAGGGGTCCAAGGCACACCTCGTTACCTGTCTGGCTGCAGGGTGGGGGTGGGGTGGGATGGCATGAGCATTACAGTCGGCAATCAAAGGCACACCCTGATGCCAGTCAGTCTTTACAGGGTGGGACGTTATGGTTAGAAACCCTAACACCTAGGGCATTTGTTGGTATTTGCACTAAAAATTTTCAACATGGCCTTTTTGTGACCCCCACCTCATGAAAGTATTTGGGACCTCTTCTCATGAACAGTGGCAGTGTGATTTTCTTAATGTGTCCCAAACTATGAGTTCCCACAGTGACCGTGCCATTCTGCGCCAGATGTACGAAAACACAGATCAGGCAGGATGTGAAGAATGACAGCTGTACTATTCATAGGGAGGTGTGAAGAGATGGCAATGTTGAAAATCTGTAGTGAAAATATTAAAAATGCTCGCACTTCCGAGCGTAGGTGGAAACTGCGCAACGCATGCGAGTAACACGGTCATTTAGTGGAATTATTTCACCAAATTTTCAACATAGGCATTTTGTGACCTTTGCTCATGAACACTGTCACTATGATTTTCTTAATCTGTCCCGAACACTGATTTCCCACAGCGACCGTGCTATTCTGTGCCAGATATGTAAACGCATATTTTGGGCAGGATATGAAAAATGGCAACTGTACTGTTCATAAGGAGGTGTAAAAAAAATGCCAATGTTGAAAATTTGGAGTGAAAATATTACAAATGTGCGAAATTATGAGGGTGCTGGGAAACTGCACAATGTGCGCTCATAACACAGTCATTTTATGGACTTTTGTCACTAAATTTTCAACATAGGCATTTTAGCACCTCTGCTCATTAACAGTGTCACTGATTTTTTTAGTCTGTCCTGAACACTGATTTCCCACAGCGACTGTGCTATTGTGTGCCAGAAGTGCGAAAACACATTTCGGCCAGGATGTGAAAAATGACAGCTGTACTGTTCATAAAGAGGTGTGAAAAAATGCCAATGTTGAACATCTGGAGTGAAAATACTTCAAATTTGTAAAGTTACGAGGGTGCATGGAAACTGCACAATACACGTTCATAACACAGTCATTTTATGGTCGTTTGTTACCAGATTTTCAACACAGGCATTTTAGGACGTCTGCTCATGAACAGAGTCACTGTGATTTTCTTAATCTGTCCCAAACACTGATTTCCCACAGCGACCACGCTATTCTGCACCGGAAGTGTGAAAACACATTTTGGCCAGGATGTGAAAAATGACAGCTGTACTGTTCATAAGGAGGTGTGAAAAATGCCAATGTTGAAATTCTGGAATGAAAATATTACAAATTTGTGAAGTTGCGAGGGTGCGTGGGAACTGTGCAACGCACACTCGTAACACAGTCATGTTATGGACTTTCATTACCAAATTTTCAACATAGGCATTTTAGCACCTCTGCTCATGAACGGTTTCACTGTGATTTTCTTAATGTGTCCGGATCACTGATTTCCCACAGCAACCACGCTAGTCTGTGCCGGAAGTGTGAAAACACATTTTGGCCAGGATGTGAAAAATGACAGCTGTATTGTTCATAAGGAGGTGTCAGAAAATGCCAATGTTGAAAATCTGGAGTGAAAATATTACAAATTAGTGAAGTTACGTGTATGCATGGAAACTGCAGAACGCACGCTCGTAAAACAGTCGTTTGGATTTTTTTCACCAAATTTGCAACATAGGCTTTTTGAGAGCCTACCTCATGAACAGTGGCACTGTCATTTCATTAATTGGTCCCGAAAGGTGATTCTGTGCAGTGACCGTGAAATCACCTTTTGGGACTGAATAACGCCATGACAGTGACTGAATTCATGAGGAGAGGTTCTAATAACCCCATGTTGAAAATATGGTGCCAAAAGTCAAAAACATGGCCGAGATATTCACATAAGTTGAAAAAACCCTCTTTATGCCATTATACAGCTTATCTGCATTTCTTCAGTTCGCGGTCGGTTTTGAAGCGTGCAGATGTGTTCTGGGTCCACCAAAGATTGTGCGCTGGGCTCCGGAGGTAAGTATGGGTGAGGGGTGTGGGGAGGTGGTGCACCAAGGATGGGCACGGGGTTGGGGGAGGTGGCAGAGACCACGAGGGACCGCTTTGTTTCAGGGACACAACTTAAATAAAAGATATTGCAGGAAGGTTTTTTTTTTTGTTGGTTTCTATGTGCACACTGGGGTGGGTTCCCAATGTGCCACCTGCATTTTGGGGTGGGGGGACTGAAGCTGATGGGGATTGGGCCCCCCCATTGGCACAGAAATGTGTGTGTGTGGGGGGCATGATGCTGAGGGGGATTGGGCACCCCTTCAGCACACAACAAATGGGGGGTGCATTATGCCGACGGGAAGTAGGCTCCCCCATCAGCAAATGAACTGGGTCAGGGGCATGCTGACAATGGGATTGGGTACCCACATCACTTTTCATGGGGCTTACTGCTGCCATGTTTAGGGAAATGTTACACCAGGCAAGGTACCGCCCTGCAATGACGGGTCGCTCCCACATTGCAGGGGAATGGCTGATGCTCATTGCAGTGGCCAAATTGTTTTAAGTTGGTGGCACTTCTGCAGAACCAGTGTCATCAGGACACTAGACCTGCATTGGGTGAACAGTGCCGGGCCCACAAATGTAGTGCCGGCACTGGCTGCCACAGTGCCACACCTCCACAACTCGCTTCTCTCTTAAGTTGCCACATAATGTTTCTTGCGCACGCGCACAAGCAAACATAAAAAGTACTCACTGTAGTAATGATGTTTCATCTCTGGGATCCCTCACTATGTTTACACTCCCTGTCCTGCCTCCCCTTCCAGAACCTGAAACTAGGTTCACACAAGAATCATTTATTTTCACTGAGGTTGTTTGAGCATTACTATTGTAACTATAATTTACAGTTGTAAAGTTTGGGTTTTCTTAAATGTTTTTTAGAAACATAGACACATAGGACCTGTCAGCAGATAAGGACCTGATGGGCCACCTAGTCTGCCATATTTTCCCTACCTATAAGCAGACCCTACTCAGACTCCACCCCCCCACTGCTAAGATCCCTCTGTGTCTGTCCCATGTGTTCTTGAACCATGTCACCGTTTCTGCTCCACCACCTCTGCTGGTAAGCTGTTCCATGCATCCACCACTCACTCCATGTAGAAGTACAGCATCACATTTTCTCTGAGCCCCCCCCCTTCTAACTTCCTTAGCATGACCCCTTGTCCTTGAACATCTTTTTCTGTGGAAAATGCTTCCCTCCTGTACCTTGTTTTGCCTGTGAGGTATTTAAATGTCTCTAACATATCCCCCCTTTCCCTCCTTTCCTTGAGTACATGTTAAGTTCCTTGAGCCTTTCCCCATAGGGCTTTTGATGTGGGCCATGCCCCTTTTTGGTTGCTCTCCTTTGCACTGCCTCCACCCTCTGTATGTCTTTACGGAGGTGGGGCCTTCAGAGCTGTACACAGTACTTGAGGTGCGGTCTAACCAGTGATCTGTATAGGGGTATTATTGCTTCCCTCTTTCTGCTGCTTATTCCCCTTCCTATGTAACCCAGCATCCTGCCAGCCTTCCCCACTGCTTTGTCACACTGCTTCGCTAACATTCAGGTTATCAAAAATGATCACCCCCAGGTCCCGTTCCTGCTTTACATTTACATGTCTGCTTCAATTCAGTTGGTGTCTTCAAATGTTTTTTTGCTTAAAATGTATAGAATTTTTGGTAGCCTTTTAGCTATTTTAAGTAGTCACAGCTCCACTTTAGCTATAGAAACAAATCTGACTAATTGACACGGTGGAGCATGAATGCAGAGTTTGAACCTACATTCTAACATTCGATCATTTGACTAAGGTTCTACCTCTCGGGCATCTCTCTGCATGGACATAGATGCATAAAGTGTAAACATAGTGAGGGATCCCTGAGAAGAAACAACATTACTATGATATTTTTTTCTTCTAGTAGACTGGGACATTTTACAAAAGGGACCATAGGAATACAAGATTAAAGCGAAGACATTCAGTGTGATTTATACATCATTTCAATAAATTAAACCATGTTTCAAGTGAGAAAAAACTTTGAGTCCATAATCTGTATACACTGAAAGCCAACAGTAAGATCTGAAACATGGCACAGCAAACCACTGACTTAAATATAACTCAAAAAAGTGCATTGCTGTGCAGAGACAACAGATCCAAATTTAGAAATGGACTTCTGCTTCAGCTAACTTTAGATTTCTTGTAAATAAGGGTTATTACCCAAGCCATGGGAAATTACCAAATTTTTTCCTCACAAACTCTTCCCAAATGGCAAAAAAAAAACTCCTCAAAGTCTGAGCAGTTTGCACAGGTTTTCCAGCAGGCAAAATAAGGAAAGTGCAAGGGTGAAAATCCTGACTTAAATCACACCATAGGAATTATTTTTTTCAATTCTTGTTGCCATGGATGTTAAGCTCATTACTGATGTCATGTAATCCCTCAGTCGGTAAGGCACACAAAGTGACTGTGTGGGCCCAAAGGAGGATGGGCAGCCGGAGGAAGAGTTGAGGGTCACCTCCCGCTAGCCAGTCATTAATCCAAAAAAATAACTGGCTTCAAGGTTGTTATTGTTATTAGTCTAACTGCAATAACAACTTTCATTTATGGCCACTTTTTGTAACTTAGATTTTGGTTTTTAGTGGTGTGATGCGAGCCGTGTGTGCCACACAGCGTCAGCTGGCAGCTGGATTGGTCATTTCTAAGATGTTAATAACTGATCCAGTAGCCAATCAGGAGCCTCGCTAGGCTCATGCATATTAAGTTAGATTTATAATAGGGGTAAACAAGGTTTAAAAAAGTAGTTTAATGTAATCAGTCCTTGCCAGTTTGTACAGCAAAAAAAAAAAAACCTGACATGATCATTCTGGACCCACAGAGGCATTATAGCTATGCTGATAACATTTGGACATCTCCTGAGAAAAAGTGTACCTGGGGAATACCCAGAACTCTAGATCCTAATATGGGTGAGAGAGAGAGATGCAGATTCTTCTTTTATTTGTAGCTCATCCTGGATGTTGGGAAAGTTAATGTAATTGCTGCTGAAGGAAAGGATTGTGGAATATCTGGAATTCAACGGGTTACAGGACCCGAGGCAGCATGGATTCACAGGGGTGGGGGAGATAATGTCAAATTAGTCTGACAGATTTCTTTGACAGGGTGACCAAAAATATCGATCAGAGTGGAGCATTGCACATGGCCTACCTAGAATTCATTAAGGCTTTCAACACCACTCCACATAAGAGATTAGTAAGCAAGCAGGGTAGCTAAGAAGTGGGTATAAAGATAGTAAACTGGGTAAGAAATTGGCTAGTGGATAGGTGACAGAGGGTGGTTGTAAATGGAGTTCACTCTGAGGAAGAGGGTGTGACCAGCAAGGTGCCTCAGGGATCAGTGCTGGGACTGGTCCTCTTTAATGTCTTTATAAGTGACATTGCAGAGAAACTGGAAGGGAAGGTTTGCATCTTTGCAGATGACACCAAAATCTGAAGTATGATGGACACCGGTTGGGGACGGGCAGAGACCTGAGAAAACTCAAGAATTGGTCAAAGGTGTGGCAGCTGGGATTCAATGTGAAAAAGTGCAAAATGATGCACTTAGGGCACAAAACAAAACAGGGGGTGAAGTACAAAATGGGGGGGAGTGGCATTGATGACCAACAAGCAGGAAAGAGACCTGGGAATAATCACATCTGATGACCTAAAGGTGGCCAGGCAGTGCGACAAGGCAGTTGGGAGGGCTAGTGGGATACTGGGGTGCATAGGGAGGGGTAATACCAGTAGAAATAGGGAAGTAGTGCTTCCACTGTAGAGATCAGTGATATGATCCCACATAGAGTACTGTGTCCAGTTCTGGAGACCACATCTCCGGAAGGACACAGGCAGAGTGGAAGTAGTCCAGAGGAGGGCAACTAAAATGGTACAGGGTCTGCATCAAAAGCCCTATGAGGAGAGGCTAAAGGACCTCAATATTTATGTGTTGGGAGACAGAAGGGAGAGGGCGGATATGATAAGAGACTTTTAATAACCTCATGGAGGTAAATAAAGTACAGGAGGGAAATATTTTTCAGAAAAATAGGTGCACAGCAACAAGGGGACATGCAATGAACTTGGAGGGGGGTAAATTCAGGAGAGATGTGAGGAAGTGTTTCTTCACAGAAAGAGTCATGGATTCCTGGAACAGCCTACCAGCAGAAGTGGTGGGGGCAAAAACTGTGGTGGGGTTCAAGAATGCATTGGATAAGCATAAGGGAATCTTGGTAGAAAGGAGGGGGGAGGGAGAAAGAGCCAGAGATTAAGTGGGGTCTGCAGTCATACTGTAGTTAGGGAGAAATGGGCAGACTGAGTGGGCCAAGCAGTATCAGTTCAAATCAAATCAATGTTTATTTGTAATGCGCTTTTCAAAATACCAAAGCGCGAATACATAACAAAATTAACATACGTCAACAATAAACACAAATATAAAAACAATTAAAAGGCAACAGGATAAACTTATTCAAAAGCTAATTCGAATAAGTAGCTCTTCAATGAGGCTTTAAATGACTCAGTGGACAGGCACTCTCTAATCCGACGAGGTAGAAAATTCCACAGGGTTGGGGCCACAAAAGAAAAAGCTCTGGCCCCAGATGACTGAAGACGAACCCTGGGAATCTCTAGAAATCCCTCGTCGGCGGAGCGTAGCGGGCAGAGAGGGCAGTAGGGCTGAAGGAGATCTTGCAAGTAGCCCGGTCCCAGTCTGTGTAGGGTCTTATAGGTCAGCATCGCGACCTTGAAGGTGATCTTTCATCGCACCGGTAGCCAGTGCAGTTTGCGCAGCATAGGTGTGATATGGCAAGTTCTTGGTAACCCAGTCAACAACCTGGCTGCAGCGTTCTGCACCAGCTGCATGCGACGGAGATCCACCCCCGGCAACCCTAGCTATAGAGCATTACAGTAATCAAGACACGAAGAAACAAAGGCGTGAACCAACACAGGAAGGTCCTCGTGTGGAACAAGGTGTTTTATTCGGGCAATATTCCTCAGATGGTAAAAGGAAGACTTGACAATGGCTGACACCTGTGTCTTAAGCGTCAGCTCACTGTCAAGTATTATGCCCAGATTCCACACCTGTTCAGAAGGTCTCAACTGGTTACCCCCTAACACAAGGCCAGAGAGAGATCCAGGAGTCAACTTCTCTGCACGGTGACCCGGGTCCACCACCAACATCTCAGTCTTGTCCGGATTCAGTCTTAACCTGTTAGCACTCATCCAGTCCTGAATCTCAGTGAGGCAGTTGTTAAAGACCAATAATGCGTCATTCTGTTCGGGTACAAAGGACATACAGAGATGAGTGTCATCTGCATAGCGGTGAAAACTCAGCCCATAACGCCTTATAATGTCTCTACCAAAGAATCTACCATCAAATTCTCTGTTTCTATATTTCTATCTATATTGGCTAGTATGGGGCCATCCACTATCAGAGAGGGCTGACCCAGGTTCTTCTGGATTATTTTGTGGGACTAGTGGGCATAAGGTAGAGGGGGCACCTTTAACTACTTTAAACACCAGACACAGTATATCACTGCCCTCACAAACATAGCCACTAAAGTGTTAGAGGTTAATTTTAGGTACAAGATGTGCTCCTAAGTCTGGGACAGATGTGGCCCAACAACCTCAGACTCCCAGGTGCTACAGGGCCTCAGAGAGTGAACCTCAGTTAATTACAGTAAGTACACTTTATTTTCGGCACCATGCAATTCTGCTTAAAGTTGGACCAGCATAACATTCTGTGGTGATTTGCATATGCAGCCCATGATGCTTTGCATTGTGGGGGCATGTGTGATTTTGTATTTTCTTGAAACTTGGCTTCCCAACCAAATGCCCTTTGGGGTAACCCTTGCCTCAGTGTTTGCGCACAGAGGTTCTTTGTCTTTATTTTAGATGCTACCTTCACATCAGTAGCTTTGCGGCACATGGCTGTTTAACGTTTCTTGCTAGCTGCATCACAGATTTTGTAAACAGCAAGCTGATGGGCATTTGACCTGGGACAAACCTGGTGACTTCTGCTTGAGAGGGATCCACCTCAGGAGACCAATCCACAAGGGGCAGTCATGGATATTTCCGCCCTTGCTTGCTGCCTGCAAGGTTTACATTACCCGTAATTACACTGGGACCCTGGAGTGTGTACCTTACTTCCTTAGCAGTCTCTCAGCGTGGCTGCTACACCACAGCATTGACTGTTACCTGCAGCTTCTTCCCTCAGGAAGAATTGCCTTTATGAGGGTATGCTTGGCTAGACAACCTGTCTCTGAGACATTGAAGGGTTACTACTTGATAGATTTCACCCATTCACCCCAGACCAGTTAGTGCTCACCTTCAGACTATGGAAAAAAGTAGGCCCCAGCAGTAGCACTCACGTAGAGTGCATATTAGTGAGCACTACAATGTGAGCGACTCAATAATACCGCTCTCACTGACAGCGAGTGGTGAATTATAGCACTATATCCTGTATAGCGAGGATACCAAGACTTATCCTCGCTAGTACAGGATATAGGATCCTGTGTGCCGGGTTGCTGCTGAGGTGGATGCATAGCGTAGTTGTATACACTACCACTTGTGATGCCAGTAGACCCGGGTTCGGGTATCACTTCGGATAGAATAATTAAAGAAAATAAATAAATAAATAACTTGCCCCTTGGTCTGCACCCCCCCTCAGAGTTGATTATTTTAGTTTGGGGGGCATGGAGGGCACAGCCCCCCGCATAAAAAGATTTTTTTGTGTGTGAATAATGTAAACATTGCAGCGACCGTTGCTGTTTGCGATGGTCACTACAAATATCAGGAGCTCTTTTGACCACAGGCTGTTTTGTGGTCGCTTTATATGATGGGCGGTCTTTCAGACTGTTTTTATCACATAAATCCTGCCCCAGAACATTAGGGGCCTACTGGGGTATAAGAAGAGTGTTCCCCTGATAACTGGCCTGGGATCAGCCTGGTCTGAGACCAGTTTCAGAGCTGCCCGGTCTTCAACCAGTTTCCGTGCCACCAGGTCTGAGACCAGTTTCTTCTTCCAGCTGAACTGGTCTGGGATCAGGTATTGTCACATATGTGTCTAATCACAGGCTTGCTAGGCAGCAGTCATCATAGTGTACTGGCTAGTGTACTAGGCTGTAATCCTGAAAGTCTGGGTTTGAATCTCACTTTCCCCTAAAATTCTTTTGATGCCAAATTTCACTAGTGTGGTGATCCATGGCGATGTGGAGTTGGTAATGGTAAATCTACACTAAAGGGAGTTGGAGCAGGAAAAAAACTTAGAGCAGCAAGGAAAGCTCCTGTACAGTGGTGAAACTGACCTCAGACCAGGTGGCTTGGAAACTGGTCTCAGACGAGGCTGGTCTCAGACCAGGTTGCTCAGAAACTGGTCTCTGACCAGTTGTCAGGGGAACAGACTTCCTGTAGCACCTACTGGACAAACCAAATGGGCCTGCCCTCACAACTACAGTCCCTGGGGCTACAGTCTCACAGACTGAACTCTCTAGAACCGTCTCCACCCCTTTCATTACTTACAGGCAATGCTAACTGACACCCAGCCAGAGGAAGTGGACCAAACTGTTAATGTATTAGGTGCACTTGGGGGTTACATTTTTTTTTACAAAAGTTAAATCCATAATGGCGAAGTGAGGATGCCAGAAGCCACATTGCATCCACAGCAGAAATGTTAAAAGCTGCATTGGGTATGAGCTCAGGTGCTAATTGTTCTACTGAGAAGATGGAGTTTACAAGGCAGAATTGCTGTGAACCAGCTGTGAGTCTGTTTGAAGCCAGTAGAAATACTGGAGGAGGTCTGCTAAGCCAACCAAACTCTCAGAATGGAAGATTGGAAAGCAGGAAAAAAGCTAGTGCTTGTGGAATACTGGAGTTACATGGAGGAGGCCATAGGAGCCCAGCGGCAGGAGCTAAGGACACTCATTTTACTACCAGCAGTTTAAAAATGCTTTTTTGGCAGAAAATTATAAATAGCTGTGAAGAAAATCTTTTAAGAAGGTAGTTTTAATGCCTTTGCCTTTGGCTGGTAACTAGAAATGACTAGCTGGAAAACGAGTCCAACGAGGAAAGGACTAATGATTTAGCTATTATTTCCTGAGGACTCTGGTACTCCATGGTACAATTTCATTTTATTCGGTTGGAACTCTATTTGTGTGCTTGATTCCAGTTAAATATGAGACCTTTCTTGAAGTTAAGGTTGTGTGTTAACTTAAAGGACTCCATCTTTGGAGCCATGTATGCTGGTCTGAGTAACCCACTTCTCCCACATAGCACCAAATATAACACGGACTAGGAAGGCAAGGGGTCCCTGACATTTATTTAGAAACCTTGACAGTGTGGTGAAATAAACTGAACATTTAATACTGGGGACTACTGGCAGCAATGGATTTCCATATGAAAGGGAGCACGATGAATAGAAATGTGTTATGGCTGCTTGCTAATTGTATATAAACACAGTAGAAACAGCATTTGCAGCTCGTGTTTGCTCACTCTTTTTAAAGTTTATTGTCATGTCACTGATTGCATTTTTGTTGTATAGCTTGCTTTATTTAAAAAAGAAAAGGGGACTTTTTTTCTTAGAACCCTTATAAGTTGGAACTGGAACTGAAGGGTTGCAGGAACCTGAGAAGCTGTTAGCAATATGCTGCTTGGAGTGTCACACTCATATGGCTTGAAGCCTAGAAATATGGTTATTTAATGTACTACAGTATTTTAAACTGAATGCTAAAGCTGAAATAAAGCATGGATTTCTATTACTGAACGTATCTACATGTTTAGTTAATAA
This sequence comes from Neoceratodus forsteri, assembly GCA_016271365.2. NCBI lineage: Eukaryota > Metazoa > Chordata > Ceratodontiformes > Ceratodontidae > Neoceratodus > Neoceratodus forsteri. Next base: position 1,357,490,899 of record CM028132.1, read on the forward strand.
TTACTTGAATTCAGGGTGGAGCAGGTCAGTCTGTGGGCTGGTGGTCGGTTTGGCTGATGGCTTTCGAGGTCTTGTGGCCAAACCAGTATTTGTGGTGGCTGTCCTTTTTGGGGGCTCAGGGGTCACTTTGTGTGCGAGTAGTCAGGTTGGCCAATGACTTTCAGGGTGTGGTGGCCAGGCCAGTTTTTTGGGTGGCCCTTGGCCACCTGGCTACCTGATTTGTCCCACCCTGCTTGAATTAATAAGAGAGCGGAGATAGTGAGGGGATTTTAACTGTTCCCATTAGGGGCCTTTATATATTAGAAAGGGAGTTTTTGGAAAAAACATTTCAGGGAAGATCATATAAAGATGAGTCGCTAAGTACTTGTAACGGTGCACTTCCAGATTTGTAGTTTGGACACTAAGCTCCCTGGTCAGTGGGATGGACTGAGTATAGCTCTGTACTTAATTGCTTAAGAGCCTTCTATGGGTCCTGTGATAATAGTTTTGTTTTCTGGGGACTGAAATGGCATATGTTAGTCATGTGAAGTATATTGAGTTGACTCATACAGCCTAAAGTTGGTGTGCCTCAACTGAACTTGAAGCAGGGCTGCCATATTTTTAAGGCCTGGATCAATGGGTAATGGCATACAGCTGGACCTATTCCATCCTGGCTGGAGCTATGTATGCGACTTTCTAATTTCTGGAGAGTTTATATGAAGTATAAAGACTGATTTAAATACGTGCCTTGAAAGCAGACTTCCTAGTCTCCTATTTTAAGGCTCTGTTACAAGGCCCTGAAAGGCTGAAAATTGATGGTATACTCTAAGACAAACTGGGTCAGTCAGACTTTAAAAAATTTCAATTTTACATTTGAATTTATAGTATTTTTATTCCAGGGCTTATAGCATGAATGCCAGTGCTAAAAATCTGACATACTGAATGTAATTTAGGAGTGCAGCTGTTTTCAGCTGCTAAATTGCCATGTGATACCTGTATGGAATGTGTATTTGTACTGGTATGTATGGATGTACTGTTTTTAGACTACTGTAATGACTTTATAGCTGAACAATAAACTTAACTACTATTTTTCCATAGAATCTTTCCAGTGATATACCCTATTCCCAGGGAAATACCTTGTTCAGGCACAGTGCTCCCCCATCCCTCTCAGTCCAGCTGCCAACCAACTGCTCCCACCACCTCCCCTCCATGGGTGGGGCTCCAGGGGGAGGACTGTTCTCCCTCTGAGGCAGTCTGCCAGGTGGACAGGATCCAGTGCCAGTGGCACTAGGACCCGGGCAGAGCCAGAGGCTCTAGCCATTGGATATAAGGGACAAGGCACCCCCCACCAGTTTTCTCCTTTGTCCTCCTTCCTCCCTCCTCCCTGGAGGTACTATAGCATAGCAGTTAAGGGCACTGATCTGCAAGCCTGGAGACCTGGGTTTGAATCCCATCAGTCCCCACTTGCATACTGTGTTACCCTGAACAAATCACTTAACTTCGTTGTGCTCCCAGCTCACACCTGGAAACAAGCTCTGGCTTGGTGTGCCTTTCCTGGGTAAACAATTTCCCCTTTCCCCTGGCATTGGTGGAGCCTGTTGATGGCCCCAAACACACAAAGTGATATCCTGCAGGGGAAGCAGGCTCCCCCAGCCCACCACAGGAGTCACTTACGCACTGGTCATGCCCAGCCCCTTCCCTCCGGACTGCAGTGCACAGCCAAGTAACAGCTGGCCTTCCTTCCAATGCAGTGACTTGAGTTCACTCCTGACTGGGGTTGCCCTGCACCACAGTGTGGCATGCTACCACTGGCCATTGGGCCGGCCACAGATTTTACATACCAAACAGATTTTATTACTTTTTAAAAGCAGTTACAGTATAGCTTCCTTAAATATGACTTCGTCATCTGTACAAAAAAAGAATAACCTTATTTTCAACATAGTTTTATTTAGAGTTATGACCTTGTGTCTTGTCTGTCAGATACATGAGTAATTCTACTTTGACTACTCATCACTTCATGTGGGCACAGTCACGAGGTGACCATGCCCACAATTTAGTGATGAGTACTTCATGTGAACTTGAACAGCATCAGCTATACTGCATATTATTTTGTAGGTAGACAAAGGGAGCACAGCCCCCAAACCAGCCCTGTTATTTGTTCCGCTCCTCCAACCTCACTAGGAAATAGTAGACAGCAAACAGAGCAATAACCGCCATTGTGATCCCTCTCAGGCTTCCAGAGACACTGAAGAACAGCAAATGAGATAGACAACCAATAATGGTGGCTGCTGTAACAGACTACAGTGTGTTACAGTTCCATTACAGAAGGTCCCCAATGTTATTCATGTCTTTTTACATACAACTATCTACCTCTCTAATAGTAACCAAAAAACAAATATTAACAGCATAACAGGCTAAAAAGAGCATGCCTTGAATAAGTACAGTAACCCCACTTTGAGAAATAAAATATTCAACCAGTAGCACACTTACATGCTCATTCCAAGAGATGTTTCTTTAATTGGTCTAAACCTCCAGACCTAGACTAGAGCAGTAAAAGCTGGACCAGGCAGTACGGTCAGATCAGCCAGACCGAGAGACCGCTGTGTGAATTATTCAGGTTCAGCCATTACCATCTGGTCCAGTCAGGTTCTGGTGGCCCGGTTTTCATTATGTCCAAGGCATAGATGAAAACAGGACTATGGAACCCAGATCATAGCTGGACCTGCAGATCAGTCCAGGATGGCTGCATCAGCGACATTCAAACAACTTGCGTCCTGTCCAGCTGGTCTGGTCAGACTGTCTGTCTGGCTTTTACCAGTCTGGGCTTGCCCAGATCAGGAGGCCTGGTGATCGAGTCTGACAGAATTTGGCATTACTGAACCTTTCCCTTGTTGCTCCTGCTACAGTTTCCAGACCTATTTCCCAGCATTTTTTGTGTCCATGTAGATCTATGTACAGACTATGTGGCAAACACTCAGGCAGGTTGGCAGCGAACATCAACATGCAAGGTATGTCCAATGTTCAAAATCTGTACTTCACACCATCAGAGCATTTCCCCTCTGTCAAAGCATGGGTTGGAGACCGTCCTGGCACTGTCATGTCCTGCTGGCATGCTGATCAAGGTGCCACAAATCCAGCACCTACACCAGCATGATGGAACCAAATGCCACTGCTGGCATGCTGGAACCAGGTTTCTGCCACCTGTCCAGGTACCAGCATGTTGGTGGATGTGCCTGCAATGCTGATCTTGTTCTTAGGTTTCCGGTACCTGAACTGTCATGTTAGCAAGACATCCCAATGCCAGAGTTGCTGCAAAATCAAGTCAGTCTAGCTGTTATCGAGTCTTCAGACCTTTAGCAATTAACAAAACTGAAAGTTAAAAAGATCTACCAGGCTAGCATTATGCACCATTCAGTTTGGTGCCTTACCTCCTAAACTGCTGCTGTTGTTAATGTGGTTCCAAATTTCCCTATCATTATTAAAATACAGCGCTCATAAAATTTAATTTACTGGGTCTCCTGTACTTCCCAGTTTAAAGATCCTCCCCAAGTTCAGCAAAGTTATGAAGTGAGGCCAGGGAGAGCACGAGGACAAGCTCCATTATAGTTTATGGGGGGCTACTTTAACATCAAGTTTATGTGTTACAGTGACCATCTGGTGATTTCGTAAGGGCACTGGGGGACTAACAAGCCTCATGTGGTGGTGCAAATCTCCCAAGTTTTAACTTGGTGATTCTCTTTAAAATAGAAAAATAAATACATGTGTATTGACTTTTGAATCTTAACTAGTTTATTTTACTGTAAACCAGTTCACAAAGACACTGATAGAACACTGGTATTTAACTTGCACCACTCATCCAGCATCTCAGGTTATAGATAAAGTGGTGTGCCTGTCACTTTTACACAAAAAAGCAACTCTTCTCCCCCAGCCCAACAAGTTAATAGTTGAGTGATTTTTTTGTAATTATCCAGAGTAAAAGATCAATGTTCAAGATTTTCATTTGAAAGCAAAAAACAGTCACTGACTTTGAGAGTTTGTAATTAAGAAAACCCCCAACTCTTAAAATGCCCCAGGACCTGCAGGAATGGGGTTACCGCACCCCCATATCAGCCAGAATAGGTATTTAGACTCCCAGAATGTCTCAGACCTGCTGGAACAGGTGCCCCATACCAGAATACCCATTCTGGCAGATCTTCACAACTGTTCTTGCTGGTTGGGTGCATTCTGGGGGTTGGGGCACCTATTTGGACGGGGTTGGGTGGATCCAGGGAATTTCAGTGGTCCCAGGATCAAAGCATATTCTGGTAGGCTGGCATGTGGTAGAAGATGGAATAACAGAATGTGGAACATGTTCTCAAGCCAGAAAAATGTAGAAACAGATTTCCCCATCCTTGACCTCTGGTGGAACACCATTGATCTATCCGGCCTATGCAGGAATGGCATACCCCACCCTTGGACCCTGCAGAATCACTCCCAGCCACTACACAGTGAATACTAGAATGTATCTGGAACCAAGATGTGCATTCTGCTAACTGAATGCATGTGCCAGTAGGTACTCCAGTCTGCCAAAATGCTACCCTGCCCAATCAGCTTGGACAGGCGACCAAACCTCTGGAGTTGTACTGATTTGCTGGGCTCAGTGCACCACTCCACCAGTTAAGTCAAAGCAAGTCAGTCAGAATGCAGCTCTGCACTGGGGCCACTAAACACTTGAGCTGATGTCATCCAAGTAAATGCCATCTGTCCCCCGTCGTGGCAAGCTCCACCTGGGGTCAACTCATAGAAGTGAAACAGAAAGATACAGGCAAAGAAAGACCCAAGGTCAGTGCAGAAAGCAAATGGCATCCTCGGATGCATTGGAAGGAGTATAACTAGCTGAAAAAGAGGTGCTAATGCCATTCTACAGATCACTGGGCAGCCCACACATGGAATATTGCGTCCAGTTTTGGAGGCCACAACTGAAGAAGGATATCAACAGACTGGAGGCGGTGCAGAGAAGGGCTACAAAGATGGTGCAGGGTTTACACCAGGAGCCATTACCTCCTTTGCAACTCTGCTCCTTCCCTCTCCAACTCCTGTGCAACTCATCTCCTTTTCCCTTTTGTTTCTCCATCCCCCACCTTACACCCCATTATTTTCTCTCACAGATCTTGACAAGGCCTCCCAGGCTGCCCTCTCTTCTAGCCCACTCTACTGTTATATTGAGCAACATTCAGTGCTATTTTGATTGTTTTTGATGTATTCATATTTTAGGTATATTCTTGATATCTGCTATTTACGTATCTATTGTTTACCTTGTTTTGTTTTTGTACTACTAAAAGGGGAACCTTTGTAAATGAGTTGTATTGCTCAAAGGTGTTGTAATCCAAGAGTCAATAAATAAATATGAAACCAGACTGGCTGACTTACAACTGTACTCACTTGAACAGAGAAGAGACGGGGGACATGATTGAAACGTATAAGTATATGAAGGGAATTAACATGGCATGGAAAGAAAACCTGTTTCAGATGAAATCAGGCAGTCGTACAAGGGGCCACAATCTATGACTGGCAGAAGGTAAATTTAGGGAAAACATCAGGAAGTATTTTTTTCTGAGAGGGTGGTTGGCCCTTGGAATAGCCTACCACAAGAGGTAGTAGACTCAAAAATGTAAGGGAATTCAAACTTGCGTGGGATAAACAGTACGAGCGAAAAAGGAATAATCTAAAAGGAGGGAGGTAGGTATTCTTGGCAGACTAGATGGATCAAGAGGTCCCCTTCTGCTGGCAAATTCTTATGTTTGTATGTTCTTTTGGTCTATCCAGTCTGCCTAGAACCCTGCATCTGAGCTACTGTACATCATGGTGCTGACAATTGGCCAAGCGTGTGTGTCCTGACAGCTCATCCGTCTGCCGTCCATGATCTGCCCTGTTGCCCCCCGCCCCACAACCATTTCCTTAAAACTGTAACAGCCCAACTTGAACCCAGTAATGAATCCAGCATTTACTGCAGTGCTGGGAAGCTCATCCATTTATGCACCACCCTTTCATGAAGAAGTGCCTCCTCATATCTCACTTGACTTTACCTCCTAACAACATGCAGTTCTGACCCCTGGTTGTCTAGTTCCCACTCACTGTAAACAACTTGGAACAGTCCACCCTTCTGAGCCGATGTAAAAACTTGTACCTTATGTTTTTAACATGTCCCTCCCATTACTTCCTCCTGGCCTCCAAGGATTACATATTCTATCATACATATCATAGCTTAGTGTGTCTTTCCTGGTAAAAAAATAATATGTATATAAAAAGGATATCCACCATTTAGCCTTTATCCACTGCCTGTGACATCGAATTGAAGTAGGTTATCAGCTTTGTCTGAAGCAACCTGCCTCTTACAAACCCATGCTGCCTCCCCAGCTGAAAAGCTGATGAATTAATAATGATGCATCATGAACAGTCATTAACAATTACTTTCAGAGATTGTGTTCAAGTTTCAAAAGCCATCATTGTGATCATGACTAACAGTGATTAAACATGAATGTTAAATGGTCACCAGTCAAACACCATCATGTTATGGAAGTGGTGATTGTGATTCATGATCTCAGAACATCATGATTTTTTACAGTTGCCCAAGGTCAAGATTACAACAATAAACTTTAAAAAAAAGTATATTTTTCTATACTTTTGGAATTTTACCTTATCTTCTATTTAGACATCTTTATTTGAATCATCAGTTATGGTACATCTGTACAAACACACTGCTTTCAATTTTACTTAGACACCTCACTTCTTACTAGTATTATGAAGGCTAAACTTGGTTTATATACAGTAGCTTAATTCAGTGGTTACTTTTACAGCTGTGGTGAATTCCAACAAGTGCCTGATTTGTGCTCAAAACCTGTCAAGGTAAACTTATTTTGAAAACTAGAAATTACTACTTTTTTGATCCATAAACTGTGCTTTTAAAATATGCAAATTAGTTATGCAAATGTGTATAGAATACCGAACATTGCATGTACTCTTCCTAAATGTTAAAACTTGCCTTTACATGATTTGCATTATAATTAATTTGCTTTTGTTGCTATTTAACGTAGAAACACAGAAATTGATGCTAGATAAGGACCACTTGGCCCACACAGTCTTTCCATTTATACCTATTGTAGCACTGTAGACCCTACCTGATCTCCAACTTTTTCCCTCTTTCCTTACCGCTAAGGTTCCCTTACACATATCCCATGCCTTCTTGAATCCTGCTACAGTTATTGTCCCTACCATCTCCAGTGGGAGGCTGTTCCAGGCATCCACCTCTGTTTCTGTGGAGAAGTATTTCCTTACATCTCCCCTGAGCCTATCTCCGTCCAACTTAATAGCATGACCCCTTGTTCTTGAGCATCTTTTTCTCTGAAAAAGGTTTCCCTCTTGCACATTATTTATACCTATGAGGTATTTGAAAGTCTCGGTCATATCCCCCCTTTCCCTTCTTTCCTCCAGGGTGTACATATTTAGGTCCTTCAGTTTCTCCTCATTGGGTTTTTGATGCAGACGCTGCACCATTTTATTTGCCCTCCTCTGGATTGCCTCTACACTGCCTATGTCCTTCCAGAGATGTTTTATTTATTTATCAAGTCTAGGATTACAAATACCTTTGAGCCTTGGCTCTTTTACAAAGGTTCCACATCAGAGAAATACAAATTATGGGGAACATCAAGACAGACATTACGACAATGTGGACATTGCAAACAGAGTACAGATTAATACAATTCAAGGGTAGCATTGTAACAAGGCAGCCAGCGGCATTTGTCGGAGAAAATAGACAACAGTCTCTAGAACAGGACACAGTACTCTAGGTGCAGTCTCACCAGTGACTTATACAGCAGTATCACCACTTCTCTCTTCCTGCTGGTGATACCTCTCCCTATGTATCCTTGCATCCCACTGGTGCTCCCCATTGCCTTGTTGCACTGTTTGGTCACCTTTAGGTCATCAGATATAATTAACCTCAGCTTCCTTTCCTGTTTAGTGGTCACCAGTACCCCTTCCCCCATTTTGTACTCTGTCCCTGGGTTTCTGCACCCCAAGTACATCATCTTGCACTTATTTGCATTGCAACTTGGTTGCTACACTCTTGACCACTCCTCAAGCTTTCTTAGATCCCTATCCATTTTTTCCACATACCCTATTGCAGATCTTAGTGTCATCTGCAAAAAGGCATACCTTCCCTTCTAGCCCTGCTGCAATGTCACTAATAAAGACATTAAAGAGGACCAGTCCTAGTACTGATCCTTGTGGCACCTTGACGGTCACCCCCCTTTCCTCGGAGTGAACTCCGTTTACCACTACCCTCTGTCACCTATCCTCCAACCAATTTCTTACCCAATTTACCACCTTTGGACTCACTCCCAGGTTGCCCAGCTTGTTAACTAGTCTCCTATATGGAACAGTGTTGAAGACCTTACTAAAATCTAGGTAGGCCACATCCACCGCTCCACCCTGATGTAATTTCTGGTCACCCAGTCAAAGGAATCTATCAAATTGTTTGACATGACCTCTCCCCAATGAATCCATGCTGTCTTGGATCTTGTAAGCCACTGGATTTTACATCCATATTTTCATATTAGTAACAAATATAGCTTTAAGTATTACTCATGCAACTTACAGTCTTACAATATAGAACTAATATAATCATCGGTGATCTTCAATGATCACCACTTGATCATTCACAAATCGTCAAAAACCATCATGCTGATTTAAGCTTACACAAATAATCAATAATCATCAGTTAGTGATGTGAAAGGTACATGTTTACATGGTCATCATTTAGGGATAGCCAGGTGTTGTGGTCAAGATCCCTATGATTTCTTTGCAACCCGTATGATGTACACTACAACCCCTATAAGAAGGTTTTCTTATATAAAATTTAGTGGGTGGAGGAGCTTCACAATCACTATGCTTCTGTTAAAATACACTCCCGTGATACTGGTTGAATGACACTACTGCATGTTTGATGACTAAGGAATGATCTAAACGATGATCTTGGATCATGATCTCCCTTGATGATCATGTGGTAACATCTGTTGATTAAGAAGGATCAGTCATGATCAGTCAACTTTCATAAAATATGATGGTGATTTACTGATTCGCCTGCATGCTGTCCTGCAACATGAGCAGGCATAGTTTAAGGCTGGAGTGGGGGGGGGGGATTTGGAGGAATACTAGAAAGCATTTCTTTACAGAGAGGGTGGTGGCCAACTGGAATACACTGCTGGAGGAGGTGGTCTCAGAGAAGAAAGTGGGCAGCTTTAAGAGGGCCTGGGATAAGCCAGCTCAGTGGCACAGAGGGCTGAGGCACTGGATGCCTTACCCTGTGCCATGACGGTGACCCGGGTTCGGGAACAGACTTGGGTTGTTGGGGAGCTGGCATTGGGGAGGGAGGGCGAGAGCAGGATCGAGCTGAGTAATGGTGGCTCTCCTCTCCTCTCCCAGGGAGGGGGTCACCCTCCTGTAGTCCCGCCACCTCTGGGTGGAGGTCCAGTGGTGGTGCAGGCAAGTAATAGGCTAACAGCAGGATGGAGTGTCTCGCAGTGCATGACATGCGCGTGCCTCCACACACCCATGCTCACATCAAGGACATCAGGGTGGGCAAAAATGGGGGATAAATGGCTAAACAAATAATAAAAAAAAAAGATGGCCTGGGATAAGCATAAGGGCAAACTAAGGGACCGGGGGGCAGTTAGGGAGGCAGGGTCAGTAGCATAAACTAGGGACAGTGCAATACAAGCAGACTTGATAGACCAAACAGTCTTCTTCTGCTGGCTCTTTCATATGTTTGTATGATCATATGTAACCCTTGGTGCTTTGGGAAGTCCATTATCCACTCCTCGATAATGGTCTCCTGCAGCTGTCACTCTATAGCGGTCAGGCTCAATGGCTCATATTTCTCTGGGTCATTAATTTTGCCAATGTTACAATATATAGCAGTTACCCTCCAATCCCCTGTGACCACCCCTGTTTTTAAAGAACAGTTGAGCAGGTCTGCCAAGGGCACTTCCAGAGCATGCCCAGCCTTCTTTCAGCACTCAGGGATGTACACCATCAAGGCCTGTAAATTGTTCTTAATTTCAAACTCTGTAGGCCCTTGTATACCCTTTCATCTCATTGCCTTCCTTTTAATAGTGGTCCACTTGCTCTCAGCCCCGTTTACCTCACCCAGACCCCCCCCATCAGTTTGTCCTGTACGAACATACGAACATATAAAATTTGCCAGCAGATAAAGGCCTGAGGTCTATCAGAGTCTGCTTTCGAATGTGCAGCTAGCACCCCTTATTCTGCAGCTGCCCCTCCCTTCCACCCTTCCCCTTCATTAACCCTTCCCCTTGTCCTGTCCCATCCTCGTTTGAAGCAGTCCACTGTTCTACTGCATACCACTTCAGCAGGTAATGCATTCCACCCAGCCACCACCCTCTCTGTAAAAAAGTGTCTCCTCATCTTCCTCCTGAACCTTCCTCACTCCAGTCTCATATCATGGCCCCTGGTGGCCCTCCCCTCCCTTACTTTGAACAGCCCCTCTGTACCCATCTTGTTTATTCCTTTCATGTATTTAAAGGTTTCAATCATGTCACCCCTGTCTCTCCTCTCCTCCAGCGAGTGCATGTTCAACTCCCTCAACCTCCTCTCGTATGATAAGTCCCCCAGACCCTTGATCATCTTTGTAGCCCTGCACTGTACCCCCTCTAGTAACTTAATGTCCCTTTTCAGATACGGGCACCAGTACTGCACACAGTACTCCAGGTGCGGTCTAACTAATGACCTTTACAGTGGCAGAATCACCTCCTCCCTCCTCGAGGATATACCCCTTGCAATACAACCCAGCATTTTGTTGGCCTTTGCAGTTGTCTTCCTACATTGTGCCGAGTTGTTAATTGACCATGTAATGAGCACCCCCAGATCCTTCTCCTCCTCTGCCTGGGCTAGCTGCACTCCCCCAAGCTGGTAACTCCTCCTTGGGTTCTTCATCCCAAAATGTAGCACCTTGCACTTTTTGGCATTAAACCCCAGTTGCCAGGTGTCTGACCAGGTTTCAAGCTTTGCCAGATCATCCTGTAACCCCTGCCGTCCCCCTAGGTCATCCACCACCTCTCCTACCTTGGTATCATCAGCAAACAGACTGATCATGCTCTTGATGTCCCATGATACGTCTGCAATGAATATCCCAGACAACACTGGTCCCAACACTGAGCCCTGTGGAACACTGCTCATCACTACCTTTGGGTGTGAGAGCTCCCCACCCACCACCACCCTGTGTTGCATTCTCTGAAGCCAGTTTTCTACTCATTTCACCAGCTGTGCATCTGCCCCATGCATACTAACTTAATTCCCAGCCTTCCATGTGGCACCGAGTCGAATGCCTTACTGAAGTCCAGATACAGGACATCCATTGCATTGCCCCTGTCCAGTTGCCTAGTTACCCAGTCATAGAACTCCACCAGGTTGATTTGGCAGGATCTGCCCCATATGAAGCCATGCTGTCTGCTGTCCTGTAGTCCTTTGGCCTCTAGGAGGGCCACCAGCCTCTCCTTCAGGATAGTCTCCATTAGCTTACCTGCAATGGATGTGAGGTTCACTGGTCTGTAGTTTCCAGGTTCATCCTTGGGGTCACTCTTGTGGAGGGGCACCACATGAGCCATCCTCCAGTCCTGAGGTACACACCCCGAATGTAATGAGGCATTAAATAGGTCTGTCAAAGGTCCTGCAATGACCTCTGCCTGCTCCTTCAGTACCCTGGGGTGGATGCCATCTGGGACTGGTACCTTGTCCATCCTCAGTGATTTCAAACCCTCCTGAACTCTGCCCTCCATGATTTCCCCATCTGTCACCTCTTCCCCCCTGTTTCTGTAATTTCTCCACCCTTGGGTGTCACCCTCTCTTCTCTTTAGTAAATACTGAGCAGAAGAACTCATTTAGTGCTTCTGCCTTATCGCACCCTGCTTCCACCCAACCCCCCCCATCTTCCTAATCCTTACTATGTGGTCCTTACAGCTCCTTTTCTCCCTGATGTACCTAAAGAAGTCCTTCTCCCCCTTCTTAATGCCTTGTGCCAGCCTGAGTTCCATAGATGCTCTGGCTCCCCTTACTGCCCTTGTCACCTCCTTCGATTCTGTCAAGTACTCCTCCCTGTCCTCCCCCTCCCTGTTTTCTTGTACTTCCTAAAGGCAGCTCTTTTCCTCCTTACCTTTTCCATGACCTCCTTGCTCAACCAGCTCGGTTTCTTAGCCCTAGCCTTCTTGCTTTGGGCCTTGCAGCAGGATTTGGTTGCCTCCACTATCCCGAGCTTTATTAGCTCCCACCTCTGGTTAGTGTCCATACTAGATTGAGTTCTGGCCAGGTACCCTTTTACCACGTCCCCCATCCTCCCAAAGTTGGCCCTCCTAAAGTCCAGCACTCTTATACCAGATTCTACTCCTTCCTTGCCCATATCCAATGTGAGCCTCCACTGTAAGTTCTCTCACAAAGTCCCCATTTGCCAGCACAAGGTCAAAGGTATTCTCTAACCAGGTTGGTTCACTGACAATTTGCAGCAGGAAGCTGTCCTGGAAGGCATCCAGCAGTACCTGCTCCCTTCTGTTCCTGGTTGTTGGGGTACTCCAGTCCACTCCTGGCATGTTGAAGTCCCCCACAATCACCACACTACCCTTCTCGCAGGTCTTTCTGATCTGTCCCGCAAGTTCCCTGACTAACTCCTCCATCTGAGATGGTGGCCTGTACACCACTCCCATTCTAAGAATCCTATTCTTGTAATCCTGGATTTGCATCCAAAGTGACTCCGTATTACCCTCCTCCCCTTCCTCCCTTACACCTTCAGTCCTTCCTTTACATATAGTGCCACACACCCTCCTTTCCCAATCACCCTGTCTCTACGAAATAACCTGTACCCAGGTACAGACAGGTCCCAGTCATTGTATCGGGTGGACCATGTTTCTGTGATGGCTGCAATGTCCACCTCTCCTTCTGCCATGAGCACCTGTAACTCTGCAGTTTTCCTCCTAAGGCTCCTAGCATTGAGGGTAACCACCTTCCACCTTTCCCCCCCTCCCATCCTGTCCTCCTTTACTAGCATCACCAATAGTACTTTCCATTTGTCTTTTGTCACTGTTATGGGGGGTAAGCTCATATGGTTTCCCAACCTGTGGTCTCTGCATATCTCTTGCCCAATTGCCACCCCCCACTCCTAGTTTAAATTCACAACTTCCTCTATGTACTCCTCCATCCTCTGTTTCAACACTTTCTTTCCCTCCTCACTCAAATGTAGTTTGTCCTTGGCATAGAGACTACTGTCCTCCCAGGTCCCTCCCCACCCCCCAACAGCCCATACACTTTAGCACAACACCAGGGCCTTAGCCATCCGTTAAATTCCTCTATTCTCAGCTTTCTTGTTGTGCTTGCCTTGGGCACTGGAAGTATCTCTGGAAAAGAAGAACCCCATCCTGTAGTTCTTCCCAGGGTTCCCTCTTTCCAGGTGCATTATTTTGCCTGTCTTTGCACTGATCCTCTTTTGCCATTTCGCAGACCATTTTTCAAGCCTCTCCAGGTCCCTCCTCATTTTCTGCACCCCTTCTGCAATATTCACTCTGTTACATATCTTGTTGTCATCTGCAGTCAGATCTTTCCTTGTAGGTCTTCTGCAATGTCACTAATGAAGACATTGAACAGGACTTGTCCCAGGACTGATCCCTGAGGTACCCTGCTGTTTACCTTCATCTCCCTGGATTGGATCTCATTTACCACCACCCTCTGCCTTGCTTGCTCCCACCACCTCTTGTGGCAGACTGTTCCATGTGTCCACCATCATTTCTGTGAAGAGATCTTTTCTCACATTTCCTCTTAATCTACTCCCCTCCAATTTCATATCATGCCCCCTCATTGTTGTACTCCTTCTGCATTGGAAGATGTCTCCCCCTGCACCTTCTTTATTCCCTTGAGGTACTTGAAAGTGTATATCATGTCCCCAAGCTCCCTCCTTTCCTCCAGTGAGTACATATTGAGGTCCTTTAATCTCTCCTGATATGTTCTGTGTTGCAAGCCATGTACCATCTTGGTTGTCCTTCTATGGACTGCATCCACCCTGTCAATGTCCTTACGCAGTTGTGTCCTTCAGAACTTCACACAGTACTGTAGGTGAGGCCTTACTAGTGCATTATACAATGGCATCACCACCTCATGCCTTCTGCTAGTGATACCTCTGCCTTGCACCCCAGCATGCCACTGGCCCTCCTTGCAGCTTTTGTGCTCTGTTTTGACACCTTTAGGTCATCAGAACTGATACCTCCTAGGCCCTTCCTTCCTTGGTGATCATCATCACCTCCCCCCCATCGTGTAGCTCTCCTAATTGTTCCCTTTTCCCAGGTGTATTATTTTGCACTTCTTTGCATTGAACCTCAGCTGCTACTCAGGCCATTTTTTCAAGCCTCTCCATGTCCCTGCTCATTTTCTCCACCCCTTCTGGAGTATTCACTCTGTTACAGATGTTGGTGTCATCTGCAAATGGGCAGATCTTTCCTTCTAGCCCTTCTGCAATGTCTGTAATGAAGACACAGAATAGGACTGGTCCCAGGACTGAACCCTGATGTACCCCACTGTTTAGCGCCTCTAAAACAATGTTGCCATGTGCACCCAGCAAGAGAGAGGATGATGGTAAATGGGATACAATCCAGGGAGGAGGGTATGACCAGTGGAGTACCTCAGGTAACGGTCCTGAGTGTCTTCATTACTGACATTGCAGAAGGGCTAGAAGGAAAGGTCTGTCTGTCTCCAGAGGACATCAAGTTCTGTGACATACTGAATACTCCAGAAGGGGTGGAGAAAATGAGGGACCCGGAGAGGCTTAAACAATGGTCTGGGGAGTAGCAACTGAGGTTCAGTGCAAAGAAGTACAAAGTAATGCACCTGGTAAGAGGAAATCCTGGAGAGAGCTACAGGATGGGCATGGAAGGTGCTGAAGATCACCAAGGAAGATACGGGCCTAGGAGTTATAATTTCTGATGACCTACAGGTGTCAAAACCGAGCACAAAGGCTGCAGGGAGGGCCAGTGGCATGCTGGAGTGCATAGGCAGAGGTATCATTGGGTCAAGTTTGGGGATATTGTCTCGGATAGCAAACCTGTTTACTCAGGGGTCCCCCAGGTATCAATACTGGTGCCCCTTCTCTTCAGTATCTTCTTAAATAAACTTCCAGTCTCTTGCACCGGTCACATGCTATTATATGCTGATGATGCTGTCATTTTCACCTGGAACCCCAACCCCGAACTACTTCAAAATGACCTCCAACTAGGATTTACTGCTGCTGAAACATGGTTTAAGGAGCACAGACTAATCCTTAACTACTAGAAAACTATAGAAGTTGAATTGTCAGCAGATAAGGACTGTACGGCCCATCCAGTCTGCCCATTTCTTTTTCTACCTTATAAATGTGCCATCGGCCTTTGCTCAGCCAATGACCTATCGATTTATACTCATCTGTATTGTTCCCTTATGCCTATCCCATGCCTGTTTGAAGCCCTTCACTGTATTCATATCTACCACTTCCTGAGGTAGGCCATTCCATGCATTCACCACCCTTTCTGTGAAAAAGAACTTCCTCACATTACCCCTTAATCGGCCTCCCTCTAATCTCATGCTGTGTCATCTTGTCTTGCTATTTTTCTTATATTGAAACATGTTAGGCTCTTTCACCTTATTAATGCCCTTAAGGTGTTTGAATGTTTCGATCATATCACCTCTCTCCCTCCTTTGCTCTAGGGTATACATATTGAGCTCTGTTAATCTTTCATCATATGTTTTCTGATGCAGTCCCTGCACCATTTTGGTTGCCCTTCTCTGGACTGCCTCAATTTGGTTAACGTCCTTGTGAAGGTGTGGCCTCCAGTACTGCACACAGAACTCCAGATGGGGTCTAACTAGTGTCCTGTAAAGAGGGATTATTACCTCCCTCTTCTGACTTGTGATACCAGTACTTACAGACCCCAACAGTCCCGTAGACTTATCTACTGCTTTAGTGGTCTGCTTGGATGATTTCAGGTCACTGGTGATGATGATGATGCTCAAGTCTCTTTCTTCCCCTATGACTGCCAGCAACTCCCCTCCCAGCCTGTATGTGGCTTCAGGGTTTCTCTTCCCTATGTGCATGATATTGCACTTATTTGCATTAAACTTCAGCTGCCACTCTTCTGACCATTTTGCTAGTTTATCCAGATCTCTTCTCATTCTGCCCACCCCATCTGGATCATCTGCTTTGTTGCAGATCTTGGTGTCCCCTGCAAACAGACAAACCTTACCCTCCAGTCCATCTGCAATGTCATTGATGAAGATATTGAAGAGGACTGGCCCCAGGACTCATCCCTGAGGTACCCCACTTGTAACTTGCATATCTTCTGACTGTATACTGTTTACCACCACTCTCTGTTTTCTGCCCGTCAACCAGTTTACCACCCAGTTGACCAGCTTCTGTCCCACCCTTAGCCTACCCAGCTCATTAATCAATCTTCCCTGTGAAACAGTATTGAAAGCTTTGCTGAAGTCAAGGTAGGCAACATCAACTGCTCCCCTTTGGTCCACCACTCTGGTTACCCAGTCATAGAAACATACATAGAAGTTGACGGCAGATAAGGACCGCAAGGCCCATCCAGTCTGCCCATTTCTTTTTCTACCTTATAAATGTGCCATCGGCCTTTGCTCTGTCAGTGACCTATCTATTCATAGTCATTCGTATTGCTCCCTTATGCCTATCCATGCCTGTTTGAAGCCCTGCACTGTATTCATAGCCACCACTTCTTGTGGTAGCTATTCCATGCATCTACCACCCTTTCTGTGAAAAGAATTTCCTCACATTCCCCTTAATCGGCCTCCCTCTAATCTCATGCTGTGTCCTCTTGTCCTGCTATTTTCTTATATTTAAACATGTTAGACTCTTTCCCTTGTTTATGCCCTTAAGGTGTTTAAATGTCTCGATCATATCACCTCTCTCCTCTGCTTTGCTCAAGGGTATACATATTGAGCTCCGTTAATCTGTCCTCATATGTCTTCTGATGCAGTCCCTGCACCATTTTGGTTGCCCTTCTCTGGACTGCCTCAATTTGGTTAATGTCCTTGTGAAGGTGTGGCCTCCAATACTGCACTGATACTCCAGATGGGGCCTAACCAATGTCTTGTACAGAGGATTATTACCTCCCTCTTACGACTTGTGATACCCCTACTAATACACCCTAACACCCCCCTAGCCTTACCTACTGCTTTAGAGGTCTGCTTGGATGATTTTAGGTCATCAGTGATGATGATGCCCAAGTCTCTTTCTTCCTTTGTGACTGCTAGCAACTCCCTTACCAGCCTATAAGTGGCTTCAGGGTTTCTCTTCCCTATGTGCATGATTTTGCACTTCTTTGCATTAAATCCCAGTTGCCACTCTTCTGACCATTTTGCTAGTTTATCCAGATCTCTTCTCATTCTGCCCACCCCATCTGGATCATCTACTCTGTTGCAGATCTTGGTGTCATCTGCAAACAGACAAACCTTACCCTCTAGTCCATCTCGAGGTCACTAATGAAGATGTTGAATAGGACTGGCCCCAGGACTGATCCCTGAGGTACCCACTTGTGACTTGCATCTCTTCTGACTGTATACCATTTACCACCACTCTCTGTTTTCTGCCAGTCAACCAGTTTGCCACCCAGTTGACCAACATCGACCCACCCGAGCCTAACTAGCTTATTTATCAATCTTCTATGTGGAACAGTGTCAAAGCTTTGCTGAGTCAAGGTAGGCGACATCAACTGCTCCCCTTGGTCCACCACTCTGGTTACCCAGTCAAAGAAATCTATGAGATTAGTTTGACAGGACCTTCCTTTGTAAACCCATGCTGTCTTGGATCCTGTGCCCTATGGTTTCAGGTGTTGCACTATCCTTTCCTTAAGGTGCCTCATAATCTTGCCCACTACTGAGGTAAGACTGACTGGTCTGTAGTTCCCGCCTCCTCCCTGCTACCACTCTTGTGGAGCGGGATCACATAAACCTTCTCCAGTCTTCTGGGACCTCTCCTGTGCTCAGAGACTCACTAAACAATTCTGCTAATGGCTCTGCTAGTTCCTCCTTTAGCTCCTAAGTACCCTGGGATGTATGCCATCAGGTCCCATTGCCTTATCCACCCTGAGCTTAGCAAGCTCTTGTAGGACCCTTTCTTTTGTGAAGGGAGTAGTGCTCACCTCCCTCCCCCCTGTGTCCATGATGCTGAGCTGTGGGCCCTGCCCTACCTTCTCTTCGGTAAATACTGAGCAAAAGTATCTATTTAGGATAGATGCCTTTACAGGGTCCTCCTCCTCACATGCTCCCTTTTCTCCATTAAGCTTAGCAATACCCCCTCTGGACTTTCTCCTTTCACTAATGTATCTATAGAAAGTCTTGTCACCTTCTTTTACTGTTCGTGCTAGTGTTTCCTCAGTTTGGGACTTTGTCTGCCTTACTGCCTTACCTGCTTCCCTTAGGGCAGTTTGGTATGCCTCCTATCTTCATCCCGCTGTGTTCCCTTATATTTCCTGAAGGCCAGCCTTTTGGCTCTGACCTTTCTGCTACTGTATTTGAGAACCAAAGTGGTTTCCTTCTTCTTTGCACTTCCTTTTCTGTCTAACACAATGGGATGTTGCTTCAAGTATTGTATCCTTAATGCTTGCCCACTTTGCCTGTACCTCCCCACCTGTGTTTCTTTTTGCCAGGGCTAGCTTAACTCTGTTGGCCATCTTATCAAAGTCAGCTCCTCTGAAGTCCCATATTTTTGCCTTGGAATGGGATGATTTAGATGTAGTAGCCAAATTGAACCATACCATGTGATGGTCACTGGCCCCCAGGTGACCTTCCACCTGGAGATCTGTGATCCCTTCTTTGTTAGTCAGTACTAGATCTAGGATAGCCCTGTCTCTTGTGGGTTGCTGTACCAGTTGTTTGAGGCCCTCCCCCTGCAGGGAATCCACTATGAGTCTAGTTCTGGCAGTCAAAGAGATCTATGAGATTAGTTTGACAGGACCTTCCTTTTGTAAACACATGCTGTCTTGGATCCTGTGCTCCTATGGATTTCAGTTGTTGCACTATCCTTTCTTTAAGGAGTGTCTCCATAATCTTGCCCACCACTGAGGTAAGACTGACTGGTCTGTAGTTCCCTGCCTCCTCCCTGCTATCACTCTTGTCGAGAGGGATCACATGAGCCCATCTCCAGTCTTCTGGGACCTCTCCTGTGCTCAGAGACTCACTAAACAGTTCTGATAATGGCTCCACTAGTTTCACCCTTAGCTCCTTTAGTATCCTGGGACGTATGCCATCAGGTCCCATTGCCTTGTCCACCCTGAGCTTATCGAGCTCTTGTAGGACCCTTTCTTTTGTGAAGGGACTAGTGCACACCTCCCTTCCTGCTGTGTCCATGGTGCTGAGCTGTTGGCCCTGCCCTACCTTCTCTTCAGTAAATACTGTAATTGGTGTCTGTAGGGTGGGGTGAGGTGGAATGGCATGAGTGTTATGGCCGATGACCCAAAGGCACACCCCCAATGCCTGTCAGTCTCTGCAGGGTGGGGGTGGGGGTTGGGGTTGGCGTTACTTCAATACTTCACTGCCATTCCTATTACGCATCTCTCTAATTCCTGCACTACCAATGCCGATACCAGCATGCAAATATTTGGCATTGTCAAATGCTTGTAATTAAACTCTCTTGTGTTTTTCAGGGAGGAAAGCAGATGCATTGCTCATTACCTAGCAGGCATCTGGATAGATCCAGAGCAGGTAGCTGTTGTGCATCGTAGACAAGCCTTAATCATCTCTTGCAAATGGGATTATTTTACTCTTTTTATAAATCAAAATAAACAATATGCAGAGAACTGCATCTTTAAACCCTTGCTGCTCTTGAGTCTCTAACACAGGTGACAATGTTTGTTATCTAGTGACAGAGACCTAGGGCTGAATTTTCAGATGGGCATCCACAGTCTGCTGCACTCTTACTGGGCAGTTGTGAAACTTGCAACAAACGATTTATTTCATTGCAGCTGCCACAGTCTCCACAATTTGCACACATAAAATGATCAGCTAGTTGATAACTGGAGGCGGGACTAAGTCAGATTTTTGATAGCAGGGTGACATGGCAGCCAGGGGACCAACTGAGGATTTGGCAGTCCAACAGGAAGTTCCTCCTTAAGGGGGCTGTACAAGAAGATAAAAGCATTCCAAAACTAGCATGCTCTAACCTTTGCTTTGCTCACAAAATATAATTCACATTTCTACTGAGGGGTGCTACTGGTTTGTGGCATATAGCAGACAAACACTCAGGAACCAGAACAACCACCCCCCACCCACAACACACACATACAACATGGCTAATCTGAGAAATTAAACATATTAAACTGCCTGGATTGGCTTTACTTACTTTAAACTCCATGAAAAGGGGGTCCTCTTAGTTTTCAGATTGGAATTCCAATGTAAGAAAGCCAAACCACTAAATCGTCATGGTGGGACCCTAAGGTTTGGTCCCTACCTCACCAGCTCTGAAATACCTGCAGTGGCTTCTCATAAATACATGAACTTAAAAAAAAAAATGCAAATTCATTACAACGTACACACCTATTCAATTCAATGCAACCCAGTTCCATTTATTTTCAGAATAATATTTAAAAGATGTTCTTAAACTAGCCTCAGAGTCTACTACTCAAAACCAATAAATTATATACTGTATCTTACCCCATCTAAGAGAAAATGTTTTAATTATATTATGGAATCAATAAATGAGTCTTATAATTTGTAGACTGTACATGATGTTCGCTGTCCATTTGTTCATGCAATAATCCTCTTTGTCTAACCAATGTCTTACTATAAAAGTTGCTTGTTGTATAAAATAATTGCTTAAATAAAGGAAAGTTAAAAAAATAATAATATTTAAAAAACATTATTGATGTCCAGCATGGGAAGCTGCATACCAGTGTGTGTGCGTGTGTGTGTGTGTGTGGTAACAACTTGGTTATCAGGTGATTTGAGGTGTCACTCAAACACATTTTCAGAGTGAGCTGCATTACTGTGTCCTTGCGATAGAATATGTGAAAATTCTTTTATCACACATTTTGCACATTTTATCACAAGTCAAGCTCACAGTAATACAGCCCACTCTGGCTGTTCAGCTTGTCTTCCTTGACTCGGAGTCAGACACACAGCACCCTGTCTCTTATCAACAAGACTGAACCTGGGTGGGCCTGGCTGGCGGTAATCAATGCCTCCCTCTCCTCCTTTGCAAACAGAACCCAGCAAGAGACCTTACTGCTATGCTGCTGCCTTGTTCGTCTATTGCTGCTGTGTCTATCTGGCCTGGAATGGTCTAAGGGCCGCTTCATTTCTCCTCCGTGCTGCTCCCTCTCTCAGCACTGAAGGGCAGTTACAGTATGGTTGCTTGGTTGTTTATAT
The DNA here is from genome assembly GCA_016271365.2 of Neoceratodus forsteri. Taxonomy (NCBI): domain Eukaryota; kingdom Metazoa; phylum Chordata; order Ceratodontiformes; family Ceratodontidae; genus Neoceratodus; species Neoceratodus forsteri. The sequence goes on from CM028132.1 coordinate 1,357,512,328, forward strand.
CCAATGATCACTAGTCATGAGTCCCATTTGCGACCACCGAGTGTTTGCCTCCACCACCAGGGCTGGCCTTAGCTAGGTGCAAACTGTGCCCCTGCACTTTGTTGGCCCATACTTTTTTCTTGAGGAAAAAAAAACATTATTTAAAACATTTAAAAATGCTTAAATTTCGTTAAAGATGAAAATGTTTACCAGCAAATGAAAGTGGAAGACAACTGGCTCTGTTACTGTTACAAAAGGTGGGGGCAGCTTTGCTGCAGTGGAAAAAATTAGGTAATGAAGTGCTGATGGTTTTAGTGGCCATACGTTACACCTCCCAGGCTGACTGCTTTCACAAAGAAAGGGCTATACAGTACTGACAAGAGAACTTGTTTGTAAACTGGACATGTAGCTGAAACAATGAAAGATGTGACAAAATCGGTTTCAAAAATATGTGAGCACTCAAAATGGCTCAAAAACCTGACCAGCACGGAGCAAAACCAGATTTCTTGAAAGGGACACCGAAAACCTGATCGTCAGGTAAAAAAAACTGACATGTGGCAACCTTACTGGTATCCCATGATAATCATTTCTATTCTGTCTCACTCACACCTCCAGAAAAGTTAAGTTGTTTAACTTGTTTGCAAATTGGATTATCAGAGGTGTGAGTGTCCAGTGATGATGTACCTGTCCTTACAGAAATGAATACGGTAGTAGTACTGTATTTACTTAAGTTCTTGCTCCAGGCTCAGTCAGATTCATTTCCAATGGTAAAGTCAAATCATTCAAAGCACTGATTGAAAGGATACACTATGAGATCCCTCAACCCTGTATGCCGTTGCTCAGCATACCAAATAAAACGGCCCCACATCCACAGCCCCGAATGGATCCTATGCCTGACAGAAAAATTTAGGGCATTACACAAAAAATAAGTGTAAAATGTGGGGGGACTTTGCCACCCGCACCCCACCTCTGTAACTAAAATGTCTAACTCCAAGGGGGGGACCCCGGAGTAAAATGTTAAGTATTCTGCAGGCAACCAGTAGCACCGAGGTGCTGGACGCCACACCGCTGCCACACTGCTGACCCAGGTTTAGAATGGGCTCGGTCATTCAGGGTTAGCCAGGGAGGTAAGGATTGAGAGTCCAGAGAACTGCACTCCTTCCTCAGGGTGGGGGTGGGGGTGGGGTTTGTGTGCTGCATGCATCAGCACAAGAGGGATTCGACCCATGCCCAGGTGTGCTTGGTTGCCTCCGCGGAGGTGGAGATGGCTGCTGCACTCATTGCATGGGTGCAGGGGCAAGGGAGAAAAATGGAGGAAAATACCAGGACCCGGCAGGATACATGATGGCCCCCATGGGCCGGAGGACGTATCCCTCTGAGGGAGGGTTTGTTTTAGCCCCTGCCAGGTCCACGGAGGAGCTGAAAAATGATGTCATGATAAACAAAAAAAGCAGTTACGGGGGATGCAGTGTGTAAAATGACGTGCCAGGGCCAGAACCTGGGTCACACACAGCATGCTGGCTGACCTACCGTAGTATACACCTCCACACCACCGGGGCAGCTCGGCCAGCAACCTCATCCAGCCATCCTTTCCCATACTGTAGAAGGGGTAAAGTAGCATTCTGTCACATCTGCTACCTTACCCCTTTGGGAGGAATACCATTCGGTTTACTACCGTCGGGATATCCCGTCTATCGGGCAGTGCTGACCAGGGTGCCGATTGTTGGGATAGTGAGCTTCAGCACAAGGTAAGTATATCAATTAAAAGATGCTGGTTAAACTAATAGACCTGGTACTGTTTTATTAATACAGGACAGGAGGGTTAGTTAGGTGTAAATGTTGGATGTGGGGGGGGCCCACAGGGAATGGAGTGGTGGGGCCTGGCAGGGGGCTGCACAGGGGCCAGAATGGTTAAGGCTGGCCCTGTCCACCACCCATTTACCCACTACCTCTTTTGTCTGTTGGCACCCTCCAACATTTCCACTGCCAAACAGACATCTTAAATACAGCACACAGCCAATCAGCATTAATACAGGCTTACTGCTGTTTGAACTGTAACGCATGTGGCAGCAGGAGAGAATGCTCATGATGTGACCCAGTACATGCACTTGCATGCATTCACCTACCTGGTCACACACAGACCAGCTATCTGGAAAAAGGATATGCCTTGTCACCCATTGGAGCTGCTGTACAGTTCAGAAGCTGGCTCCGGACCAACCAGCTCGGGATGGGGATGATCTTTTTCAGGCACTACAGCATGCACGACTAATGTGGAATAAAAAAAACTCAGAGCTTGAAACGTCCCATGTGAGTGGTCAAAACAGCTCAAGGAGCAGTTCCCCCACCCCCTACACCACGCCACTAGGGTACAAAATGGAAAGGGATGAGAATAGGACCATTAAAAAGAAAGGAGGAAGGAGGGAGGGCGAAGAGGAAAAAGATGGTAACAAGCAGAATGGTAACAAAATCCAGAAGGCCATGTGTGCAAATGCTAGAAGTCTAGGAAATAAGATGCCAGATCTAGAGGCCATCATGGCAGAGGCCAGCCTGGATATTGTGGCCATTACTGAGTCATGGTGCACTGCTGGATGTAAATTGGAGCCTCCTGGCTGCAGCTTCAGCTAGAAGCAAAGACACCCTGGACTCTCTGCAGAGGTGTTCCTTGGGCAACTAGTCAGGGAGCCCACTTGTGACAGGGCAGTACTGGCCCTGGTACTCGCAAGCGTGGACAGTGTTGCAGACATCAAGGTGGGATGTCCCTGAGGATCAGTGATCATGGTACAGTGTGGTTCAATGTAAGTACAGCTGCAGAACTGAACTACACAAGGGCGAGGGTCCTGGACTTCAGGAGGGCAGATTTTATAAAGATGAATAAATGCCTCCTGAATGACCTGGCAGGATAGTATGACCTTGGTGGGATGGAGGAATAGTGGGCAAAACTAAAAGGGACCATACAGAAAGCAACAAACATTGGCGTCAAGCAAGTGAGCAAGAGGAAAAAGAGACAGCTATGGTTCTTGAAAGAGGTGACTGGAAAGGTAAAAGCTAAAAGAGCAGTATCCATAAGGTATAAGGAGACACAGACAGAGAAGGATAGGGAGCTGTATCAAGGGAAACAGAGGGAAGCAGGGAAAGCAGTAAAGAGCATAAAGGTACAAACCAAAGAGGGAATATCTCAGGCTGTACTGAAAGGGAACGAGACGTTGTTTTTAGGTATGTAAGTGAAAAGAGGAAGACTAGGTGAGGGATTGTAAGGTTACAAGGGGAAGGGGGGACTGTACAGAGAGGGACCAGGAAAAGGCAGAGATCTTAAACAAATACTTCTACTCAGTGTTCACAGAGGAAGGAGAGAAAGGGGCTACAAAAAAGTAAAAGGTGCTTTGGAGGGGTGGAGGTGGACACTTGCCCTTTTTTCAGACCCTAGGAGAGAATCCTGAAAGGATTTGCTTATCTGAAAGTGGACAAAGCAATGGGGCCAGACAGGGTGCATCCAGGGTATTGAGGAAGCTCAGAGAGGTACTGGCTGCACCTCTGATACTCCTATTTAACAGTTCACTGGAAACAGGAGTGGCTCCGGAGGACAGGAGGAGGGCAGGTGAAGTTGCACTACACAAAAGTGGCAGCAGGGAGAAGGCTGGCAATTATAGGCCAGTCAGCCTGTAATTGGTGGTGGGAAAGTTAATGGAATCACTGCTGAAGGAAAGGATTGTGGAATATCTTGCAACCAGTGGGCTATAAGAACCAAGGCAGCATGACTTTATGGGGGAAGGGGTGAGGTCATGTTAAATAAATCTGATAGATGTCTTTGACTGTGTGACCAAAAAATTAGATTAAGGCAGAGCAGTGGATGATGTAGCCTACCTTGAGTTCAACAAGGCTTTTGACACCATTCCACATCAGAGACTAGTAAGCAAGCTGGGTAGCTTAGGAGTGGGTTCACAGATTGTAAGCTGGCTAAGAAATTGGTTCGTGTATAGGTAACAGAGGGTGGTGGTAAACAGAGTTCACTCTGAGGAAGGGAGGGTGATCAGCCGGATACCTCCGGGATCATTGCTGAGCTCGATCTTCTTTAATGTGTTTTTAGGTGACATTGCAGAGGAGCTGGAAGGGAAAGTCTGCTTCTTTGCAGATGACACTAAATCCTGCAATGGGGTGGACATTCCAGGAGAGGTGGAAAGGGTGAGCAGACACCTGAGAAAACTCGAGCAGTGGTTAAAAGGACACTGCCAACCTATTTTTCATCATATTATTTCCAGTAAAAAAACTACTTTTTATGATTGCGTACCTTCTCTAAAATTCATTAATGTTGCTGTTTGTTTTGTCTGTCTCCTTGTTTAGTAGAACTCACATGCATGCCAATGTATATTTATAAACAAACTTGTTTTGTTTACAATCCTGGGTCTGTTCTTACTGCATACTTCCTGTGCATTACAGACACACCCAAACAGAGCAGTTACTCATGAAGCAGTAGCCTCCAAAGGTCCCACTGCATCATGTAGGGCTAGACTGTGTTTGGGAGTTCCCAAGTCCAGGAAAGATGCAGATAGAGCTGATCAAGGAATGTAAACAAACCTGTGTTTGTGTGGTAACACCAGTATGGCGGGCAGTCTGTTTTTCACTTTTTTAAAGAAAAGAAAGAGTCAGAATCAAACTACCAGCTACAGTACATCAGTAATCTTTACAGAATGCTGGCAATTATAAAATGTGTTTTTATGTTGCCTCGCGCTTGTGCGCCAGCCAACATCTTGCGGTAGTAGCAGATTTGGAGGCGCGGTCATTGTTGGGTGAATGCAGGGCACGCATCAGTAGGTGTGTCCCTCATTCCCCAATAAACCAGCAGCAGGCGCTGACATCATGTATCCCTAATGCGGCCACCAGATCTAAGAAAAGGTCCACTGCAATGAGAGCGAAGCCTCCCGATGTGCAAGCAACATGGTGGCAGTGACTGCCATCACCTGTCGCAATGCCGACAGGGGAGCCCACTCCCCATTGGCATAATGTCCCCCCTTCCATTTCCACTGTGTACCGAGGGGGTGCCCAATCCCCCTTGGCATCATGAGCCCCCCAAAAAGTATTTTTTTGCCGACGTGGGGCCCAATCCCCATCGGCTTTTACACCTTCCCCATTTATTTTGCCAATGGGAGAGCCCACTCCCCGTCGGCATAATGTTCCCCCCCCGCTTTGCTGTGTGCCGAGGAGGGTGACCAATCACCCTCGGCTCTTGCCCCCCCTTCGGTGTGTGCCGTCGGGGGTGCCCAATCCCCTGTTGGCTACAGCATTCCTCCCCCAAAACACTTAGATGGCACGCTGGGAGCCCACCCCAGTGTGCCAAATCCCCAGAAAAACAAAAACCATCCCGCGATGTTCCCTTTTTTTTTTACCCTGTAAAAAAGAAAACAGTGCCTCAAGGTCTCCCTGCCCCCTCCCACAACCCGCGCCCACCAACTGTGTACCCTGCCTCCCCACACCCCCCTCACCCCATACTTACCTCCAGAGTCTTGCGTGATGATCTTCGGTGGACCGAGAACACGTCTGCACTCTTCAAAGCCGACCGCGACTGAAGAAATGCTGGTAAGCTGTATAATGGCATAAATAGGGGTTTTCCAACTTTGGTGCATATCTCTGGCATTTTTGGGAATTTTGACACCAAATTTTCAGCATGGGGTTATTGGCACCCTGCCTCCTGAATTCAGTCACTGTCATGGCGTTATCCAGTCCCAAAAGGTGATTTCGCGGTCACTGTACGGAATCACCTTTCGGGACCAACCAATGAAAAGACAGTGCCACTGTTCATGAGGGGGTCTCTCAAAAAGTCTATGTTGCAAATTTGGTGGACAAAATCCAAAAAATGGCTGTTTTTCGAGCATGCGTTGTGTGTAGTTTCCACGCACGCTTGTAACTTCGTAAATTTGTAATATTTTTACTCCAGATTTTCAAAACTGGCATTTTTCCACACCTCCTCATGAACAGTACAGCTGTTATTTTACATATCCTGGCTGAAATGTGTTTTCTCATGTCTGGCGCAGAATAGCGTGGTCACTGTGTGAAATCAGTTTTCGGGACAGTTTGAGGAGATGATGGTGACACTGTTCATGAGCAGGGGTCCTAAAATGCTATGTTAAAAATCTGGTGATGAAATTCCATAAAATGACTGTGTTACAAGTGTGCGTTGTGCAGTTTCAAGGCACCCATGTAACTTCATAAATTTGCAATATTTTCATGCCAGATTTTTCAACACTGGCATTTTGTCACCCCTCATTATGAACAGTACAGCTGTCATTTTTCACATCCTGCCCTAAATGTGTTTTTGCACCTGTGGCACACAATGGTGTGGTCTTTGTGGGAAATCAACGTTTGGGACAAATTAGCAAAATCACAGTGCCACTGTTCATGAGGGGAGGTCCCAAAATGCCTATGTTAAAAATGTGGTTAAAAAAATCCCAAAAATAAATGGGTTACAGATGTGTGTTGCACACTTTCTATGCATGTTCATGGCTTCACCAATTTTTCATATTTTCACTCCAGATTTTCAACGTTGCAATTTTTCCACATCTCCTCATGAACAATACAGTTGTCATTTTCCACATATTGCCCAAAATGTGTTTTCATCCCTGTGTTGCCAAATGGCATAGCCACTGTGCAAAACCACCTTTCAGCTAACAAGCTGATAGTGCTGCTTTTCATGAGGTGGGCTCACAAAAAGCCTATGTTGAAAATTTGGAGTGAAAATACCAACACACGCCTATGGTGTTAGGGTTTCCAACTGTAGCACCCCACCCTGTAGAGACTGACAGGCATCAGGGGTGTGACTTGGGATCATTGGCTGTAATGCTTACGCCATTCCACCCCGACCCCCACCCTGCAGCCAGTGACAGGCATCATGGTGTGCCTTGCAGTGTTCAGCCACAAAGTTCACCCCATTCTCCTATACTGCACCCACCTCAGCGTACTTCCTTATGGAATGGGGTAAGTATAATACCCAAAGACCTCAATGCACACCACAACACTTATTAGTGTCTACAGGGTAGGGTGAGGTAAAATGGCAAGAGTGTTATAGCTGATGACCCAAAGGCACACCCCAATGCCTGTCGGTCTCTGCAGGGTGGGGATGGGGTTGGTGTCACTTCAATACTTCACTGCCATTCCTATTATGCATCTGTAACTCTTGCACTACCAATGCCACTGCCAGCGAGACAACATTCGGCATTGACAAATGCTTGTTTAAACTAGGGATGTTTTGAGACCTAAGGAGATTGACAGTGTCCCTGTAAGGGTATGGCAGTTGGGTTTCAATGTGAAAAAGTGCAGAACAATGCACTTGGGGCACAGAAACCCTGGGGTGGTGTAGAACATGGATGGAGTGCTATTGCAAACCACCAAGCAGGAAAGAGTTCTGTGGGTAATCATATCAGATGACCTAAAGGTGGCCAGGCAGTGCGACAGGGCAGTTGTGAGGGTAAGTGGGATGCTGAGGTGCATAGGAAGGATATTATCAGCAGAAAGAGGGAGGTAGTGTTGCCTCTGTGTAGATCACTGGTAAGACCCCACCTAGAGTATTGTATCCAGATCTGGAGATCACATCTCGGAAAGAACATAGAGATAGTGCACAGTCCAGAGAAGGGTAACTAAAATTGTACAGCGTCTGCATCAAACGTTCTATGGTCAGAGACTAAAGAGGGTAAAGTTTCTCGATACGTGCACCCTGGAAGCGAGAGAGAGAGGATATGATAGAGATCTTTAAATACCTCACGGGGTCAATAAGGTACAAGAGCAAAGTATTTTTCAGAAAAAAAGGTGCTCAAGAACAAGGGGACATGGAAGCTGGAGGGGAATTACATTTAGGAGAGATGTGAAGAAGTATTTCTTCGCAGAAAGAGTGGTGGATTCCTGGAACAGCCTTCCAGCAGAGCTGGTGGGAGCAAAAACAGTGGGGTTCAGGAATGCATGGGATAATTATAAAGGAATCTTATTGGAATGGAAGGGGGGGGAGGAAGAAAGACCCAGAGATCAAGTAGAGTTTGCAGTGTCACCACAGGTACAGAAAAGCGCGTGGACTGGGTGGGTCAGGTAGTCCTTATCTGCCATCAAATTCTATGATTCTTTGCAGGCTTCCAAACAGGCATAATTATGTAGAATGTTTTGATGCAAGCTCCTACATAGCAGGGATGCTGCCGCTGTCACAAATGCGTCAAAACATTAAGAAGTAGGGCTTAGGTTACAATGGGGAACTGCATCTGCAGCATCACCTTTTAAAAATATGGTTCACAGTGCTCCTCGGGAATTTAAATGTATAAAAATTCCAGCTCATTTAGTGAGTAAAACTTTTTTTTTCCTGGTCTGGAAGAGTTGTACTATACCTTGTGCCCCAATCATTCCTGTAAAAGGGACCTGTTCCAGTGAGCCTACCTGGTTAAATAAATTAATTAATACATAACAAAATAAATACACCAAAAATGCAAATAAAGGAATATCAGTAAACAAAACAAGCACCCATTGTTCCACCCCCTAAATACCCATCATAGTACGTCTTTCTGAAATCTCTTTGAGACATTACAATAGCCGATAATCATTAATCCAGTCCTGCTGGCCTGTCATGAGGTAAAACAGTTTCCTGGGCCTGACTGTACTCTGAGGGATTTTTTTAGCTTCACTGTCCCATGGCAGTAACCATACTGTGGTGTCGTAACAGCATTAAACTCTCTCTGCAGTAATTTTTCTGTTCAAATATGCAGCAGTCCATTTATCTGAGGTGGATGCTGCCTGGTCAAAGCATTGACACAGATCTGTGTCCTTTTGTAAAACCTACTATTTCTGTGTTGGAAGTGTATCAGTCCAAGTCTTAATTGTTTAATGCTTAGCGACTTGTCTCCTGTAGCACATAAATGACTTCCTATATATGAGCAACCTGTTCGAGTTTAATTTACTGTTTGCCTCTGGGATATGGCCAGGCTTCCGTTTAGGCTGTGCTGGCTCCTTTCTAACAAACCATTTCTATTCGTTACAAAACCTCAGGATTTCCCCCTTTGGAATATATACCTCATTGGTTTGGAACGTGAGAACTCCACATTAAGTCAGTGTTTCAATTGGCGTTTTTTGTTTTGCAAACTTTAATACTTGTGAAAGGTGCCAGATCAATAGCAGTGGAGACCGAAGTCCTTTGTATCGTTGTATTCATTTATAAATATCTATATCAAATATTCAAAGTGCTGAACAACAAAAATCCAACATGCCTAGTACAATATAATAAAACATACCATTTGTAAATTAGGGGCGATGGAACAACAAAAGGGGCTGCGGTTCTAAAATATTCTGATGAGCCATAAAAGGTTCAGATAGAGATCTGAGCTTTATAAAAAATTTCAGAAACTTTTAGTTTCAAGTAAAAAAAGCTGTTTTGGCCATCATTGTCTACTCTTAAGCTGTTATCAGGAAAGGAAAGGAAAAGAAATCTCAAAAAACCTGAAGTGGTACTTACTCCACCTCCAGCCTCCTTTTGGGTCTTTCTGTATTACCCCAGTACTTGGTGAGAGCAGTACCAAGGGTAGTGTTAGAAACAGCTCCTGAAATCTCAGTTATTGCTGGTTGATGCTCTGGTTTTTGCAGCTTCAAGATCTTCATTGGTATCTTAGAATACAGCGGTGAGAACATTGCTTCCTGCTTGGTTGTTTTCTTCTTCAGTGCTTGTGAGAGCCTTACTGAGGAAATTGTGAACACTGCCAAGACTGTCTGAGGCTTATTTCTGGCTATAACTTTATGATTCTTGCCTGCAGTTAATTATTTGGACACTGCTCCTTTAAAGGAACCATACTCTCATACTTTATTCCTCCACACCATCTTGGTGTGATTTTCCTGTATTTATTTCAGCTATCTTACAGCGTGATTTATTGTTTTATAATTATTATATGTTAGTGGGTTTGGGAGGGTTGGGAAGTGAAGAGCGATTGTTGTCTGGTTTTTTTCTGTTATGGAAATTTATGTAAATTTGCCTTATTTGGGTTGTTGTTGGTTTTGAGAGGGGAGTGAGTATGTATTATTATATTTGATCTAGTTGGGGAGGAATATTTGTTTTGGGTTTTATTTGGAGTGGTTTTAACATGTGCAAGCAGCAGTTGAAGATGTGTCTTAGTTCCATGACCCCGCTGATCACCTATCTGGTGTCCCTGCTGCTTGACCTCTGCCCTTTCATTGACCTCCCTTTGTCAGCTACAGCACTGGGATGCTGTATGGAGGTCAGGATTGGGAGAGGGCATAGTAGTAGGCAGCGGGATGCTGGAGGTATAGCAGGGATTTATTTATTTAAGGGAATCAGATACACCATTGAGCCAGGGGCTCTTTTACAAAGGTTCCATGTCAGGTTACTTGAAACATTAGGACAGGCAGTGGTATTGTGCAAAAGAAAAATAAACATAGCAGCCAGAGGGCTTTGTCAATTACCAAAACATCACAATTGTGCAAATCACTTCTGCTTGAGTTGCATTTGGGTTTTCAGGACCAGGAGGTGCCCTAGGGTAAAGCAGGACCTGGAGAGAGGCCAGATGTGTTTGGTCTCCTTGTCCAGGGTTCCCACTGGATCGAGTGGGCAGGTAGTTGTTGGGTTGGCAACCTCCACAAGTCCCCTTTGGGCGGTTCTATGCAATGCCAGATTGATTAGGAACAAGTCTGCAATTATCACGGACTTGATTTCCTCAGTCAGTCTGGCTTGTATCATGGAGCCCTGGCTGGGGATGACCCAGGCCCAGTACTGGAGGCATCTGTCCCAGCTGGGTTTTCCATAGGGCACTGCCCAAGGAGGGAATGCAGGGGTGGGGTGTGGCCATCTGTTTTAGATCCGACCTAAGCTTCTCTGTGCACTCAGTGGGCTCCACTTCGTCATTTGAATGTGTGGCCATGCGTGGAGGTCCAGGTGTAGGCTGCAGAATCCTCATCGTATATCAGTCTCTGGGATACAAGAGGAAATTTCTGCAGGAAGTTGCGGATTTCGTCACTGAGAAGGTGCTGGAGTTGCCCAGATGGTTGGTTCTGGGTGACTTCACTGCCTGGATTGATGATGAACGTTCGCAGTTTGGTTATGACTTTCTCCAGTTGATGTCCTCACTGGGCCTCACACAGGCTGTTGCTTCTGTGACCCACAGCCATGATCATGCCTTGGACCTAGTGTTCTCACTGGTGCTTGAGGCCTTGGACCTTAGGATTGAGCTGATCATTTGGTTGAATCATCGCATGATAAGGTTTTTGTTTAGGGCTCCTCTGTTAATCCTTCCCCTGTGGAGATGGTCTGCTACCGCCCTCTGAAGGGGTTGTCCCCAGAGGGACAGATGGCGGTAATGGATCTATCTGGTGTGAGAGTTGCACGTGTGTCAGGGATGGGCAAGGTGGTTGCAGCCTATAATGAGGCTATTTCCAAGGTGCTTGATTCAGTTGCACTGGTCTGTGTATGACTCAAGTCTTCATGCTTGAGACCCCTGAGGTTTGATGGAGCTCTCAAGGAGATGAAGACCAGGGGTTGGAGGCTGGAGTGTTGTTGGCAGAGGACTTGGTCTGAGGGGGACAAACTAGCTTTGAGAGTTCACTATGGGGAATATCAAAGGGCAATCAACCATAAGAAGGCAGTGTTCCTGTCCAGGGAGATTGCTGCAGGGAGGAAAGACCGGCTCTGCTTTTTCATACTGTAGAAAGACTTCTCCATCCTGCATGTCTGCAGCTGAAAAAAGCATCTTCAGACTTCAGTATGAGGAGTTTGCTCTGTTCTTCTCTGACAGGGTGTTTTCCAACCGGACTGGGATCTCCCTGATGGGGCAATTGCAGCTCTACGGTGGTAAGCCATGCGTATCCATAGGCACTCCTTTTGTCTGGAATGAGTTTAGATCACCTGAGGCTTGCGAGGTGATTTCAAAACTGAGGCCCACACACTGTGAACTGAACCCAGGCCTGACTCATCTCTTAATAGGATGTATTGGGTCTACTGTCCCAGTGTTCACCGAGATTGTCCAGTGTTTGCTTTCAGAAGGATGTTACAAACACATGAATTTGCCAGCAGAATTAGGCCATAATGGTCTATCAACTCTGCACGAGTGTGCAGCTCTAATTAGTTCCCTGGTGCTGCCCCCCACACACTCCCAATGGAGTCAACTATCCTTCCCAGCACCTTCAAAGAGGTGCTGGTGAGAACCATCCTTAAGAAACCATTTCTAGACCCTGACATCTTGCTGAATTATAGACCTATCTCTAAATTCCCATTCTTGGGAAAGGCTATTGAGAAAGTGGTGGTACTGTAGCTGAAGGCACACCTCCTGACCCATGACATCTATGATCCCTTCCAGTCAGAGTTTAGGTCAAGACATAGCACCGAAATAGTGCTAGTCAGAGTTCAGAACAATTTCCTCAGGGTGAGAGATAGAGTGGAGCAGTCATTAATACTCATTCTCCTCAATGTGTCCTCAGCATTTGACACTGGACCATGCAGTGCTGCTGGATCACCTGAGGGAGCTCTGTGGACTCACCAGTACTGTCATCAACTGGTTTGAGTCCTTACTCACAGGCAGGACGCAGAAGGTGGTGATGGGGAAGTTCTCATTCTGCTTGAAACCCCTGGAGTTCCCAAAGGCTCGATCCTGTTGCCTGTGCTGTTCACGGTGTACATGCTTCCCCTGGGTGAGATCATTACAAGGTTATGACTTGAGTTTTCACTGCTATGCAGATCCCCAGCTGTATATGTCATTTACGCCCGAGACAGGTAATGCTGTGGAGGTGCTAAATAAATGTCTGGCCGAGATCTAGGACTGGATTACCTCTAGCTGGCTGAGACTCAGTCCTGACAAGATGGAGGTGCTGGTGATTGAGCCTGGTCATCGGAGGGATGTGGGTGCTGCTAGGATGGGAACAGGGTTATTCTTTAAGGCTGACACTTGAGGTTCAGGTGTCGTCCATCATCAGGAATTGTTTTTATCACTTGAGGAATGTTGCCCAGATCAAAGCCTTGATTCCACTTGATGATCTGCTCTCACTAGCACATGCGTTTGTGATGCCATGGCTCAGTTACTGCAATGCTCTGTACCTCAGGACCAATGGAGAGGTTCTCTGCCACCTGCAGCTGGTGCAGAATGCAGCGTCCAGGTTACTGACGGGCCTTCCGAGGTCCTGTCACGTGACCCCAGTTCTGGGCAAACTGCACTGGCTGCCGGTGAGATGGAGAATTATCTTTAAGGTGGGCTTACTCATCTACAAAGCCCTAAATGGATCAGGCCCTGGCTTCCTGAATGACCTCCTGACTCCTGCCTGTCCCATGCGCTCACTTCGCTCCTCCACCAAGGGCCTCCTAGCGGTTCCCAGGGCCCACCTGAAGTCCTCTGGTGATCGTTCATTTGAGGTGGCAGGCCCAGTGTTGTGTAATTCACTAGCAAGACTTTGAGGGATGCTGTATTGGTGGAGGCTTTTAAGTGGGGTCTGAAGGCCCATCTTTTTAAAAAAGCTTTTGAAGGCTATTTATAGTTAAAGGCTATCAAACTGTTGCATTATTTTTAATTTAACTCTGGATTTGATGCTAGCTGTTTCATTACCATCACTTGTTTCTGCCTGTTAATAATGTACGTTTTCCTGCTTATCTGTAAAGTGCCCAGAGCTTCCTGGACTGGGTGCTAAGCAAAAACATTTTCACTTACTTACTTTCTACCGCAACCAGCAGCCTTTGTACTAGACAAAGACATGCCGGGAAAGTTTATTAAGCTCCAATATCAATGTTTTAACAATTACCAGAACCTTATCAGAACCTAAAAAAGGCTCTGATAAGGTGCTTTTACAGAAAATGCATAGATTCTGGGTAGTTAGGAACAGAAATATTAACAATGTTGGCAGAAAAAGACCATTGGTCCATTCATTCTGCCCAGTTTTACTCTACTGTATCCTGTGACCTATTGCTCAGACAGGGTTTTGGTCCTCCTCTGTCAGCCCCCTTGCTCCCTGTCTTACTGGTACCTCCTGAGAAACTGTTAAGCCCTTTACTCTTGTCTTGCTGTGATTGAGCCAATTAATGTTTTTTTTTGTCCATCATCTCTGCTGTTAGGCTGTTTTCTTATTTTTTTTTATTTATTCTTTCTGTACTTCTCCATCCTGGCTGGCCCTCGTTCGTGCCAGTTCTCCCAGCCCTGTCACCCCAACATCTCCCAGGACTTGCCTCTCTCCCAGAGTTCCCCCCACATGCCCTTTAATGGCAGGGCTGGCAAGCAATTCTTCTACCTGCCAGGACTAATCCAGAGTCTGGGGGCACCCGAGTCGTCGGGTGTGGGGCCTGCGGAAGCCAGCGGTCATCGAGCGTGACCAGGACCATTTCCAATTTCTCCCCTTGGGGACAACCTCTGCCACATTCCCCACCTCTTACAGCTCAGGCCGTATTTCCTCCAGCTTCCACCAGGGGCCAGTCCAGTGCCAACCTTGTCCCCACCCTCCCCCCTAGAGGAGGAGAGCTGTCCCTGTGATGCTTGATCCTCCTCCCCCCCGGCCAACCCTACCCTGGGTCATTGGTGCCGCAAGCGGTAGTGCTACCGCTGGGCTGGCAGGCTGGCCTGCTGGAGGGCTGTTCCATGGCTCAACCACTCTCTTGGTAAAGTAAAACTTTCTTGCACCCCTCCTGACTGCCCCCCAACCCCACCATCTTACATTCATGCCCCCTTGTTTTTGACCCACCCTTCCTGCTAAGTAGTTCCTTGCAGTTTACCTGGGACGAATTTCCTTGGTTCTGAGCTTAGCTGAAGTGGTTCTGCCATCCTTAGTGTACATAACTCACAAAACATTCGGAACAGGAGACAGAAGTGAGAGCTTTCCTATGCTGCTCCACCAATGTGCCTTAACTCTGTTGTGCCACCACGTAGGAGAGAGGGTAGTTTAGGTTCTGTGCCCATTCAGTCCTTGACTTCTCATTGGAGCTAGCCAACAAGGTTGCTAGTTAGTGACACTTGTGTCGATGGTTTTGTGATGTGGTTACGTTTTCTCTTAGGAGCAGACGAGAACTAGCATAACTTATTTCAGACAGGCTACCAAACAGCCACCAAATTTATTTTTAACTGGTAACCATAACAGATGTGTTAAGATGAGTCACGTTTCCAGGTGTGATGTGGGGGAAGGGAACAGGATGTAACATACAGACAGCACAAATTGGTACGAATAAAATAGCTCAAATTCAAATACAATAATGTGCAGATGATGGGACTTATAGAAAGTATAAACATAGTAATTCAACAAAATGCCAAGGAATAAATAAGGGAATTCGAAACAGACAGTGGGATGGAAAAGGGCACTGCAGTAAACATTAACTTAGTTTATTAACAGAGCAAAACAAAGCCCTTGTGTAGAGCAAGTAGGCACACCTCAGCTAAGAGAGGAGTGCCACAGGGTCTGATCAGGTTCCAAGCAGGAGCAGGAGGAAGCAAAATGAAGTTTTGGTGGGTGTTTAAGGGAGAAGTAAGAAAGGGACATATGTAGCTGGGGAGAAATGTTGTTCCAGAGGGAGGGGAGTCAGGAGGAGAAAGTGGTTTGCCCAGTTTGCAACAGGGAACAGAAAAGGTACGAGGGGTCCCTAGAATGGAACAAGTAGAAGAGGAAGCATGAGAGGAGAGAGGGATGAGGGGGAACTGGGGGATGCAGGAGGAGGGACTAAGCGATTTAAAGTAGCAGGATCTATGATGGGTGTAAGGAGGGGCGTTAGAAGTAAAAAGATGGAAGGCATGACAAAAGTATCCTGTCTGGAAAGAGAGGAATTGGGAGCAGTACCTTAGACCTCTTTTTTTATAGTCAAACACTAGAAGCATCCTCTTGGTGAGGATCTCCCAGCAGCCTGGGAATGGTATGCATTACTTGTTACAATAAATGGTGCCAAGCTTGGGACAAAGGTTTTCATAGATGGCATCAATGTGGGTAGAGAAGTAAAGTAATCTCTCAAGCAACACAACAAGCTACTTGAAGGAAGGAACGATTTCAACGGGAGTACCATCCAGGATAGTAATGATTATAGAGGATAAGAGCCTATCAAAGCTTTGGTTTGCACCAAAGGCCATAGACACCATCTTTTTGGAACTGACTGTAAGTTGGTAAGACCCCAAATAGTTCTGGACACTGTTGAAGTCATGCTGTAGCAACAATTCCAGGGCAAGGAGTGTGGCATCTGATGCAAAAAATATTGTCATAGGCACACATACGGGTGAGCGAGTTGACACAGGCAGAGGTCAAGTCATTAATAAAACAGGAAAAAAAATACCAGATGATGTTTTTTGGGCACCAGTGAGCTGGGACAGATTCAAACTATTTACCTAGAAGTGAAAGGCTTCTAAGTCCACTACCAATCCACTGAGCCATCTAATATCACTAAATCTGTGTTCTTTTTATACCATCACCCTAGCACTGCTGTGATGCTTTTATTATTTAATTGGCTGGCAGTATAGCCTAGAGGTTAGAATAGTGAGCTGTGAGTGAGCTTGGTGCATCCAGCAGACCGAGATTTGATTCTCAGAGATTTCACTTGCATACTTTGTGACCTTGAGCAAGTCACTTATCCTCTCCAACGCTCCTGGGTCACCCGTGAAAGTAAGCACTTGTGCCTAGTGGGCCTCAGCTGAATATCAAAGAATAAAAAAAATACATGCATTCAATAAACTGAAAGCTACAAATAATATGGCTAACGCAAAAAGGAAGTCACAATGCAATGACAGTATTAGTGTACTGTAGTTTCAACGAACATACGAAATGCCAGCAGAAACAGGCCTCATGGTCTATCAAGTCTGCTCAGTTAGCCCCTCAGCAACAAACTGCGCCAACAGCTCCTTACCATTGAAATTGTTCTTAGCTGTACTATTTGCAATTTGAGGAAGAAAGTGACTAGTAGAGCACCAGGGCTCAGATCTTCAAAAATGCAGAAAATTGCACAGATGTAAAAAAGTTGGACAAGGGAGGGTGAAACGCTAGCATTAAAGCTGGTGGCAATATGAATATTTAAAACCAAAACTAAAATTCTTGATACATAAGGGCCAGGATATCTGAATGGGTTTAGCGATCGCTAAACAGATTAGTGACTTGCTAATACCACTTGGCACACCCAGTGCAGGGAGGGACTGCAATGTCCCATATTGGATGGCATGGTTAGCCAGTTACTGTGCCATTAGTGACTGTCCCTGAAATATGCCAGTGGGAGTATGCAAAACAGCTGATAGCACCTTGCATAAAGGCACACCGGCATATTGGCAGGTTTGTGGAGGCAGGAAGTATTCAATAGTGCTGTGCTATTTACCCACTCCCAAAACCAATCCTTATGACCTGCTACAGCCCCCTGCCATCACCTGAACACTCAAAATGGTAATATTTGCAGCATTCCTGGTGTCCAGTCTCCCTACATCCCCTGCAACACCCCTGACTGTATGTAATATTTTCAAAAATTCCTGGTGCCCAGCAGTCTGTCCTGCCCCCCAAACGCCCCGATGGCAATATTTGCAATATTCCTTGTGTCTAGTAGTCCCGCCCACTCCCAAACAACCCTGACTGTAATATTTTCATAATCTCTGGTGCTCGATGGTCCCTCCTGCCCCTGAACACCCCTGACTGTAGTACTTATATTATCCTTGGTGTGCAGTGGTCCCTGCCACCCCCTGAACACCCTCAATAGTAATATGTACATTATCCCTGGTATCCAGCGATTCCTCCGACTGCTTGGCTTCGAATCTCCCCATCCGAACCTGGCACACCACCTGGTCAGAGTCCCACCTCAGTGACCGGGCACAGACCTTCTGCTCACCTCAATGGCCAGTTGCTGACTGACAGTTCCTGATCATGTACCTATTATAATCACAGCTGATTACAGTAGGCATGTGATTGAGAACTGTCAGTCAGCTGCTGACCATGGAGCAGAGGGTCCATGGAGCAGAGACCATGGAGCAAAGACCATGAGCAGAGGGTCTATGCCGGTCATCATGGAGGGACTGTGACCTGGGGAGGGGGTACCAGGTTCGGATGAGGGATTTGAAGCCAAGGGGCAGAATTGACCACTGGACATCGTGGATATTGGAAGTATTACAGTCAGGGTTGTTTGGGGTGGGAGGGACCACTGGACACCAGAGATAATGAAAATATTACAGCTTGGATATTCAGGGTGGGTGGGAGGGAGCACTGGACACCAGAGATAATGAAAATATTACAGTCGGGGGTTGGGGAAATGGAGGACCAGTAGACACCAGGGATAATGAAAACATTCCTGTTGGGGGTGTTCAGGGGAAGGGACCACTGAACACCAGGTATTATGAAAATATTACAGTCAGGGGTGTTTTGGGGGAGACAGGAGGGACAAGTGGACACCAGTGATTATGAAAATATTAACGTTGGGGGTGTTTGAGGGCAGAAGGGACCACTGGACACCAAGTATAATGAAAATATTACAGTCAGAGGTGTTTTGGGAGGGGGAGACCCTCTAAACACTAGGGAATTGGTATTACAGACTGGCAGGGCTGTTTTGGTGGGGGGTAAGGAGGCACTACACCACTAGTGAGTCAGTCTTTTTGACAAATGCTGGCATGTGGGGTTGCAAACACCATTTGCCTCTGGTTTGTAATAAGGCCCTCATTTTATTTATTTATTTACTTGAAAACTGGTAACCAGGAAAGGCACACTGAGCCGAGGCTCATTTCCAGGTGTGACCCAGGGAAGATGGGAAGCGGGGAACAACTTTAAACAATTTCAGCAAGTCATAAAGTATGACATATGACTATGGACCCAATATGATGTAGAGACAGGCTGAGGCATTGGAGGTGTAAATCATGCTAACATTTGCATATATATGGATGTGTGAATTGACACAGTCAGAGGGCAGATCACTCAGGAAAATGGAGAAGAGGATGGGACCCAGGCTGGAGCCCCTAATGAGATGTAAATGATCCCATAGCACCTTGCAAGTGCTATGGGGTCATTTACATCTTAAGGTATGAATATGGCAGTTTTCTCCAGTGATGTGATTGCCATTAGTGGGCCCTAACAGCCTGACTGTGATCACAAAATCCCTATAGCACCCTCTTGGCCACGTAACTCTTGTGGCCAGTAGAGGGCCAGGGTTTGCGATCCCAATCCAGTAAGTGCCTCGCTAGTATACTGGAACATGCCTTTAGCGATTGCAAAGTGCAGTGGCATGTTCCGATGTACCACTCGTTTGCTCCAGGCACTAATTAACTTCCGTGGCAAATATTTTGTAGGCCCTAATCTGAACCTATGAATAGAAGTTGTAGTCTCCTCATTTGTTTCTTGAACACTGTAACAGAACCCACAGAGGCAGACTCCTCCATCAATATTTTTTCCTTCAATGCAGAGAGCTTGTGGCATCCTGGTTCCAACACCTATAGTGCAGAAAAATGCTACACTTGCATTTCTTCTACCGCTGCATAAAAAAACAGAAAAGGTCGCCTGTGCCTATAAAGTGCTGAAAATAGCATTTTTGCAGGTGCAGAGATTTCTCTCTGCACCACGGCGATGCACATGGGGATTTAGTCCCTGGGCCATGCCAGGTCCTTTGAAAAGCAGCCCCAGAACTGGTCCTCGGTCCAATTCCTTCCATCACTACAGATGGGAGAGCAGGTTTGGATAATTTATTTACTCATTGGTTTGTTTTGTAACTAGATAGGTACACTGGAACATTCGTTCCTTTTACAGGCATGGTCCAGGATTATAAGATCACACAAAAAACATGAATACATAATTTATTTATTTAAAAATTGGTAACTGGGAGAGGCACATTGAGTTGAGACTTGTTTCCAGATGTGAACCTGGGGAAGGGGGTGGGGTGGAGAAGCACAGTTACAAACAAAATACAGCTAGTCACGTAATGTGGTTACAGTGATGATAAAATGAAGAGCATAAGTTGAGTGCAGTGCAGACAAAATGACAAAACATTGTACATGGAGGGCAAATAAATGAGCATACAAAGCATCCGTGCAAAAAAGTGTGCAGTGCCAGAGTGATGGGAGGCTGAGCTGGTGCTGAAAGGAGGAGGAGTCAAAACAGGTTGATAAACTTTAACGAGGTTGCTGGAACTATGGGAAGGAGAGGTGAGGGGTGGTCTAAAACTAGGCAAGGATAAGGAATGGTTCAGGAAGAGGGTTTGTGGGAGCAAGGGGAAGGTTGAAGAGTTATAGCTGTCATCGAATGGAGAGAAGGGGGTGATGGATGGATGAAGGATGGTAGCACTGGTTCCAGAGGGTGGGGAGGAAGTATAAGAAAGAATTCCTGGCTGAGGAGTGTGGATGGGGAAGGGAGAAGGTGCCTGAGTCCCTTGAGTGCAGGGAGCAGGAGGCAGAGACAGGGGAGAAAGGATGGAATAGGCATGAGGGGAGTGAACCAAACTAGTATTTAGAGAGGAGGGAAGCACAGTGGGACTGGTGATGTGAGGGGAGAGGCAGGATGGATAGGGAGGAGTAAAGGGAGCAGTGGTGGGACTGGTACATGTGGTGAGCAGGAGGATGGATAGAGAGGAGTAAAGGGAGCAGTGGTGGGACTGGTACATGTGGGAGAAGGAGGATGGATAGGGAGGAGTAAAGGAAGCAGTGGTTGGACTGGCTACATGTGGTGAGCAGGAGGATGGATAGAGATGAGTAAAGGGAGCAGTGGTGGGACTGGCTACATGTGGGGAGTGGAAAGATGGATAGGGAGAAGTAAAGGGAGCAGTGGTGGGACTGGCTACATGTGGGGAGTGGGAGGATGGATAGGGAGGAGTAAAGGGAACAGTGCTGGGACTGGCTACATGTGGGGAGCAGGAGGATGGATAGGGAGGAGTAAAGGGAGCAGTGGTGGGACTGGTACATGTGGGGAGTGGAAAGATGGATAGGGAGAAGTAAAAGGAGCAGTGGTGGGACTGGTACATGTGGGGAGCAGGAGGATGGATAGGGAGGAGTAAAGGGAGCAGTGGTGGGACTGGTACATGTGGGGAGCAGGAGGATGGATAGGGAGGAGTAAAGGGAACAGTGGTGGGACTGGCTACATGTGGGGAGCGGGAGGATGGATAGGGAGGAGTAAAGGGAGCAGTGGTGGGACTGGCTATATGTGAGGAGTGGGAGGATGGATAGGGAGGAATAACAGAGAATTTGACAGCAGATAAGGACTGCTTGGCCCACCTAGTCTGTCCATTTTCCTACCTAACAGATAAGCTGCAGATCCTAGTAAACCAACAGCTTACTTCCTCCTACCCCACACTAGGACTGCCTTATGTCTGTCCCATGCATTCTGAATTCAACCACTGTTCTTGACTCCACGACTTCTCAGGAGATTCGTTCCATGCATCCACAACCGCTCTCATGAAAATACTTCCTCACATTACCTCTGAGCCGTCCCCTCTGTCTTCAAATTGTGCCCCCTTGTTCTTGCACATCTCTTTTTCTGAAAGATGCTACCCTCTTGGACTTTGTTGATTCCCTTGAGGTACTTGAAATTTTCTATCATGTCCCCTCTCTCCCTTCTTTCCACCAAGGGTATACATATTAAGCTCCTTTAGTTTTTCTTTGTATGTCTTCTGGTGCAGATCCTGCACCATTTTGGTTGCCTTCCTCTGGACAGCCTCCACTCTGTCTATGTCTTTGCGGAGATGGGGTCTCCAGAACTGCACACAGTACTCCTGATGGGGTCTCACCAACTGTCTGTACAGAGGGATAACAACTTCCTGTTTTCTACTATTGATGCCTCTCCCTATGCATCCCAGTATCCCCAGCCCTCCTTACTGCCTTCTCACATTGCTTTTCCACCTTTAGGTTATCTGATATAATTATCCCCAGGTCCCTTTCCATTTTTACTGTTGTCAGTATCTTACCCCCATTGTGTACTCTTCCCTTGGGTTTTTGTTCCCCAGGTGCATTACCTTGCACTTTTTTGCATTGAATCTGAGCTGCCATACATTTGACCATTCCTCCAACCTTGCCAAGTCCCTTCTCATCCTTTCCACTCTATCTTGTGTATCAGCCCTGTTGCAGATCTTTGTGTCATCTGCAAAGAGACATACTTTTCCTGCCAGTTCCTCTCCAATGTCACTTACAAAGACATCAAAAAGGACCGGTCCCGGTACTGAACAATGCGGTACCCTGCTAGTAACTCTCCTTTCTTCCTTTTAGACTCCTTTTACTACTACCCTTTGCATCCTGTTGTCTAGCCAATTTTTTATCCGGGCTACCACCTTGGGACCCACTCCAAGGCTGGTGGCTAACTTATGTACTAAACTTTTGTGTGGGACTGTATCAAATGCCTTGCTAAGATCTGAGTAGACCATGTCCACAGCCCCTACCTGGTCAACTACTTTGGTCATCCAGTCAAATAAATCTATTAGATTCAGCTGACATGACCTTCCCATTGTGAATCCATGCTGCCTTGGGTCCTGTGCCCCACTGTCCTCTAGGTACTCAACAGTTCTTTCCTTCAGAAGTGATTCCATCATTTTCCCTACCGCTGAGGTCAAACTAACTGGTCTGTAGTTTCCTGCCTCTGTCCTGCTCCCACTTTTGTGAAGAGGAATCACATCTGCCCTCCTCCAGTCCTCAGGTACCACCCCATCCTCCCATGATTTTCTAAAGAGAGTAGTCAGTGGTGTCACTAGTTCTACCCTTAGTTCTTTTAGAATTCTTCGGTGAGTCTCATCAGGCCCCATTGCTTTGTCCGTCTTCAGTTTTATTAGTTCTTTCAGAACCCTTTCTTCAGTAAATGGACTGGTATCAACTCCTGTCTTCAGAGTGTTTCTCTTGTTTGGTTTAGGTACCTCCACCTCCTCTTCCTTTGTGAATACTAAGCAGAAATATTCATTCAGTATCCCTAAAGTAAAGGGAGCAGTCGTGGGACTGGCTACATATGGGGAGAGGAGGATGGATAGGGAGGAGTAAAGGAAGCAGTGGTGGGACTGGCTACATGTGGGGAGCAGGAGGATAGATAGGGAGGAGTAAAGGGAGCAGTGGTGGGACTGGCTACATGTGAGGAATGGGAGAATGGATAGGGAGGAGTAAAGGGAGCAGTGGTGGGACTGGCTACATGTGGGGAGCAGGAAAACAGATAGGGAGGAGTAAAAGGAGCAGTGGTGGGACTGGCTACATGTGGGGAGCAGGAGGATGGATAGGGAGAAGTAAGGGGAGCAGTGATGGGATTTGCTACATGTGGAGAGTGGGAGTATGGATAGGGAGGTGTAAAGGGAGCAGTGGTGGGACTGGCTACATTTGGGGAACAGGAGGATGGATAGGGAGGAGTAAAGGGAGGAGTGGTGGGACTGGCTACATGTGGTAAGTGGGAGGATGGATAGGGAGGAGTAAAGGGAGGTGAAGGGGGGAGTGGTGGGACTGGCTACATGTGGGGAGCAGGATGATGGATAGGGAGGAGTAAAAGAAGAAGTGGTGGGACTGGCTACATGTGGGGAGTGGAAGGATGGATAGGGAGGAGTAAAGTGAGCAGTGGTGGGACTGGCTATATGTGGGGAGTGGGATAATGGATAGGGAGGAGTAAAGGGAGCCGTGGCGGGACTGGTGATGTGAGGACAGAGGCAGGATGGATAGGGAGGAGTAAAAGGAGCAGTGGTGGGACTGGCTACATGTTGGGAGCAGGAGGATGGATAGGGAGGAGTAAAGTGAGCAGTGGTGGGACTGGCTACATGTGGGGAGCAGGAGGATGGATAGGGAGGAGTAAAGGAAACAGTGGTGGGACTGGCTACATGTGGGGAGTGGGAGGATGGATAGGGAGGAGTAAAGGGAGCAGTGATATGACTGGCTACATGTGGGGAGTGGGAGGATGAATCAGGAGGAGTAAAGGGAGCAGTGATGGAACTGGCTACATGTGGGGAGTAAAGGAAGCAGTGATGGGATTGGCTACAAGTGGGGAGTGGGAGTATGGATAGGGAGGAGTAAAGGGAGCAGTAGTGGAACTGGCTACATGTGGGGAGTGGGAAGATGGATAGGGTGGAGTAAAGGGAGCAGTGGTGGGACTGGCTACATGTGGGGAGCGGGAGGATGGATAGGGAGGAGTAAAGGAAGCAGTGGTGGGACTGGCTACATGTGGGGAGCAAGAGGATGGATCGGGAGGAGTAAAGGAAGCAGTGGTGGAACTGGCTACATGTGGGGAGCAGGAGGATGGATAGTGAAGAGTAAAGGGAGCAGTGATGGGATTGGCTACATGTGGGGAGTGGGAGTATGGATAGGGAGGAGTAAAGGGAGCAGTGGTGGGACTGGCTACATGTGGGGACCAGGAGGATGGATAGGGAAGAATAAAGGGAGCAGTGATGGGACTGGCTACATGTGAGGAGTGGGAGAATCGATGGGGGGAGTAAAGGGAGCAGTGGTTGGACTGGCTACATGTGGGGAGCAGGAGGATGGATAGGGAGGAGTAAAGGGAGCAGTGGTGGGATTGGCTACATGTGGGAAGTGGGAGGATTTATAGGGAGGAGTAAAGGGAGCAGTGGTGGGACTGGCTACATGTGGGGAGTGGGAGGATGGATAGGGAGGAGTAAATGGAGCAGTGATGGGACTGGCTATATGTGGTGAGTGGGAGGATGGATAGGGAGGAGTAAAGGGAGCAGTGATGGGACTGGCTATATGTGCTGAGTGGGAGGATTTATAGGGAGGAGTAAAGGGAGCAGTGGTTGGACTGGCTACATGTGGGGAGAAGGAGGATGGATAGGGAGGAGTAAAGGGAACAGTGGTGGGACTGGCTACATGTGGAGAGCAGGAGGATGGATAGGGAGGAGTAAAGGGAGCAGTGATGGGACTGACAACATGTGGGGAGTTGGAGGATGGATAGGGAGGAGTAAAGGGAGCAGTGGTGGGACTGGCTACATGTGGGGAGTGGGAGGATGGATAGGGAGGAGTAAAGGGAGCAGTGGTGGGTACGAGAGGGTAAACTGGAAGCAAACCAGCAGACAACATTGCAGAGGCTGTCCAATCTGACATGGGTTGTGGAGGGGGTGGTGCCATAAACAAAATAGAAAACAGATAAACAAGATGCAATAAATTACAAGATATACTATACTATACTATACTATACTATACTACACCACACCACGCTACGTTATACTATTCACCATACCAGACTATACAATGCTATACTATACTGTACTGTACTGTACTATACTATACTATTCTATACTATACACCATACCAGACTACTATACACCATACCAGACAATATATACTATACTATAAACAATTTAAAAGACAAAAAACCTCTGTGCGCAAGCACTGAGGCAATGGTTAGCCCAAAGGGCATTGGCAGGGAAACCAAGTTGTGGGGGGATCTGTCCATGAAAAGGGGTTACCAAAGTGTGACATGAGGGTCAAATTTTAAAATTATTTCTAGATTACATTTGTGATGCATTTCAAAATATTATGATCCAAGTATAAAAAAATAAACATATTGGGAGATAAAGGCCCTACAGTTTCCTGAGATAAAAGAACTGTATTGTGGTGAGTGTAACAAGTGACATCACACACCGTGGTAAATGTAGCACCTGACACAAAACATTTATTTTAGTAGTAAAAACTTTAATAAACATGTAATGAGTTGTATTAAAACATGAGAAACAAATATTTATAAGAATTATATTACATTGATTGTAAATCTGATGTTTTACACCACTCACCGTGGTGAATGTAACAAGTCACACCACACTTATGTTTCGCTTAATAAAACTATACTAAACATGCCCAACAACTAACATACTACTGCTACTGACTGACATACTACTATAGAACATGAAAAATTTTGACAATTACATTACTGGCAAGTGTGATGTTTAACACCACATACTGTGGTGAATGTAATGAGTGACACCACACATTTGTTTCAGTTTTACAAAGTTTAGTGAACATGCCTAATGGCTAACATGCTACTAATAATAACTGACACAGTGCTACAAAACCTGGAGAAATCTGACAATAATAACAGTAGTGACAGGTGTGATGTTTGATACCACATACCGTGGTGAATGTAACAAGTGGCACCACACTTATGTTTGACTTACTAAAACTGTACTAAACTTGCCTAACAACTAACATACTGCTATTACTGACTGACATACTGTTATAAAACATGAAAAAAATCAACAATTACATTACTGGCAAGTGTGATGCTTAAAACCATATAACGTGGTGAATGTAACAAGTGACACCACACGTTTGTTTCAAGTTACAAAAAATTTACTGAACATGCCTCATGGCTATCACACCACTACTAATAACTGACAGTGTTACAAAACCTGGAGCAATTTGACAATAATAACAGTACTGGCAGGTATGATGGTTGATGCCACATATTGTGGTGAATGTAACGAGTGACACCACAAAGAAAATCCATCTTAACTCTCCACCCCATATACACTGAATAATCCCTATTACAATTTATGCCCAGCTCTTTCCTTAGACATGCAGTTGTCACTGAAATATGCTCTCTGAAAATTTACCCAACAATCAGTGAATAATGGTAACCAAAGTTTACCTGTGGTGAATGTAACTGCAACCTTCATTGTTGCATGCAGTGCTTATCTTCATGGAAAGTAGCCCTACAAATGGAAGAGCCATGTGCAAACAATGGCTTTTAAACCACAACTCAGCTCCTCTCTCTATGGTTGCTCCTTGGTTCTGATGGGCAGGTTATGACTTTGCAACTGTCACAGACTGACAGGTAAACATTGGGCCTGATGTGACCCCAAGTAGAGTGAGGGTCAAAGGTTGCTGTCCCTTCTGTGGGAAAGATAGATCAGGCAGTAACACAGTCAGTTATAACAAGGAGGCAAACTAGGAGAGAAGCCAGAAAATCTTTAAAAGTGATAATAGCACAATTACAAATTTGGGGACCATGTGGGTGAATGTAATGTGCTGTGACACCAACTGTTACATTCACCACACTAAATACAAGGCTGCATAAATTAAAAATGGAGCATTACAATGGGCTACAGAGTACAGGTAATAAAAAACACAACTCCATATTAGTAAGTGGACTTACTTTAATAATGGAAAACAGTAAATAAAGCTTGCAAAAACAATTAGTAAAACGTGTTTTTGCATGTCACACTTTTTCAGGTAAAACAAGCAACAAAATGGAGCGGGATACCCCATCAAAAAAATATATGGATACCCAAGAATTCTATAGTTATGTTATTTATCTGTCCATATAGCCAGCATTTAGATTTAGTCAAAAACATGTATCTGACAGTTCTTGATTTTTTAAAATGTGGTATGCACTGTATGGTGGGCATTGGTAATCCCTTTTCATGAACAGACCCGGGGGCAAGTGTGATTTTATACTATACTATACTATACTATACTATACTCAGTCAATCAAATCTTTATTCAACCAGGTGGAACACTGTTGAGAAAAACTAATTTTCGAGGTGGACCTGGACAAAATACATATTCAGTACACATACGTACATACATACAATAGAATATACATATTCGGTACACATACATATGTTCATAATTATACAAATTCAGTATAAATAGTAAAAATTTAAATACAGTATATACAATGATTCAGTACAGTTCAAACTGTAACCTATGCACACTTTATACACGAGAGAACACATGGTCAATAAAGCCCACATCAGTATACAGAGGAATAGGCTCCAACTTCAGAAAAAGAGTGGGGTAAGTCAGTATACTAGAAAAACACAGACAGTCAAAATAGTGCCGAAGTAGTACAGGCAGGTACCTAGAGAAGCATATACATTATCATGGAGGTTGACGGGATCCTTGAGGGAGAGGAACAGATGGAATAACCAAGGATAATAATGTGGGTGTGTGCTTGGAGTGTACATGAAGTAGGAGGAGGAGGGTAGATCTAGGATCCTTAAACAGGAAGGGGAGCAGTATCGTAATCCACAGAAAGAAAAGGACGAGTGCGACCATAGGGGGAATATTCACCGGCCCATGGTAAAACACCTGTTGTATGTTTTAGATACCTAACAGGAGGGAGGAGGAAAGGGAGTTTGGTGGAAAGCAGATGCCAGTGATTCTGGAATACTGCAACATGATAACACGGCTCTGATTAGGGGAAACAGTTATATGTCTCCATGACAAAGCGTACTTACAGCATTTTAAACGATAAGAAGTTTATAGGGCAGACTAGTTTCAAGGATTGTTGCAGATTTTTCCATACTATATTCAATTCACAAGTTATATACTAAAAAATACAATGTTAGACATTTCACATGTAGCTTAGTCCAGAACCTTCCAGACTCTGTGCCACTCTCTATAAGAGAGCCCTACTTTTTTTTTGAGATTTAGATAAGATTCTGATAATTTTTAAAACACAGATTTTAATGCCTAATATACCCCACAGCAGGTGCAGTATTTATCTAGAAAGAAGGCTGCCAGTGATGGTAAAAAAAACCCAGAAAGGAGGCTAGTGGTAGAGAAAGGACATGTTAAGCCAGTTCTGTACTGTAGGTGGTATTACACAAGTGGTAATAACTACCAGGGCCATTGCCAGCTGGGGTTCCTCTGATTCGAACAAAGTCCCCTTCCTTGAACCTCTTTTTTTTATTTTATTTATGTTTTTGACAGTCAACTGACTGTGCCCCTTTAAATTCACCCCTGCCCCACCAGCAACTGTAGCATGGTGTGCGTGGTTGCCTTGTCCCTCATGTCATCCCCGCTCCTTCCAACCCACCCCTGCCCCGATCGGCCAATCAGTGTGTGACTGACATCCCTGAGTCACGCTGATTGGCAGTACAACAAGGGAAAGGTCCTCAAAGCTGCAAAGACACATAGGTTATGCAGTCTGAAGGGGGTCGAGTGCTGATGTACCAAGATAACCACTGAGAGATTCGTGGAGGAGGAAGATGCGGTGGCCAAGGGGGAGATCTCACCTACAAGGTACTGCTCCAGTTTGATGTGCTAGAAATGACTGCCAACAATTGTTACACAAACTCATGGTGCAGGGTAGGTGCTGGAGGGAGGGAGGGCGGCCAGCCCAGCCCCAAAGCGTGACGACAGTCCAAGTAAACAGCACTCATTGGCAGAAAACACAATCAAATCTGAAGTCAGTAATTCAGGTGCAGAACCTTTTATTCCACCGTGCACAGCTTGAGCTGGGTTTTAGCTGCAGCTTGAGCCATGCACAGTGGAATAAAAGTTTGGTATTTGCAATAAATTACAGAGTTCGTATTTTATTGTGTTTTCTACCTGTGAGTGCTGTTTTTTCAGACTGTCTCCTGCTTGATGTGACCCGCACTTAGTTTTGATCTGAAGCCTTTTTTTCTGTGATCCTGATCCCCCCTACACAAAGTACCCACAGGTTGAAGGAGTCCCTTTGACTGCTGGGGCTTCACACACAGTATTCAATATTGGGTAGGAGGGTGTGGGTATGTCAAGGGGGGTAGGGTAAACTGACTATTTCTGCCTTACAATCTCAGTACTGCTATGACCATCGGTAAGGACCTTTGCTTCCCATAGATCAGGGTAGCCTAGGCGGGTGCAGTGTATAGTGGATACTTAACATTTCGTTTTGTTAATTCATTCTGGATTAAGTATTTCTCACCATGAGGAAGCAGCACTTTGCACACAGTTATCTGCACAGCGGTGCGACTCAGAGTGCAATGGTTTGAGGAGCACAGCTGGCACTGTATGCTGTCAAGGTCTTGTGGATGCCTACTCCGATTGAACTATTTTAAGTTTATCCCTTGCTGTGGATTTACCAGGCTGTAATGTCAGTTAATGGTTTAATTCTGTTCTGCACTATGAGCTGCTGGGCGCTTGATACCCCGTCACACTTCACTGGCTGGGGGGGGGCCCTTTGACTGCATCGTGGGATGCAGGTAATGGTGGTGGTGGTGGGGGTACTGTCTGCACCAGTTAACTCCGGAATCCAGGTTGAGAGAATTGAAAACCCTGCATAGGGGCCAGTGAGCTGAACTGCACAAATGAAACTGGAGGTGAGGGTGCTTACCATTAAAAAGGATGATCATGTATGCCTTTGAATTTGTCGATTAAACATCAGCCTTTCCCCAAGAATGGTGTCCTGTGTCTTTATTGGGATTGTGAAGTGGCTCTGTCTGGGCATTTCTGTCAAAATGAGCAATGCTTAGCAAAGGGGGAAGCGCGAGTATTGAGAGGTAGTTATACTGTGTTTTTGCTTCTGTTCAGTGTTACACTGTTCAGGGGTTTGATGTTGGGTTGTGGGGCCAGGTGGAGTCGGAGGGATGTTTGGGGAGGGGAGGCAGTGTTACGCAGGGGGAAAATCTACTGTTGTAAGCTACTTTTGGGTAATTGTTTCATAGGGTTTTTAATGCACATTCCTGGCAACTTCACTCAGTTGCTGTAGAGGTCAAGGCCCACCAAGGTGTTCCCTTAGTTCAGCTAAATGGCTAAGTATGTAAAAATAGCCACCTGAAACTTTAATGGCCTGAAGCATGTAATTAAAAGAAGGAAGGTCCTAGGGGTGATTAAAAAAGCTGTTAGTTATGCAGTAAAGTCATATAAGCAAATCAGAGTTTGAATGTACACACAGCAGCTGGGGGAAGGGGTCAGTGGGTAGTGCTTGTTTTTGGCCAAAGTCAGGGGAGTCGCTGTATGGCTGCCACCAGGAATCCAGTGTACCATACAGGAGAGTTGCATGGTTCCAAGTGGCAGATACAGTCTGGCATATATTATGGTGGAGGTGGGAGGGCGTTGCCTTCTTTATGGGGTCCATCCATGGTCCAAATGTGGAGAACCCAGGCTTTTTCCAAAAGCTGGCCTTAGATATGGCTAACTTTCTTTTGCCTTGGGTGCTGGAGGGAGGCTTCGATTGTGCCATTGATACCATCCTGGACAGATCAACAGGAAAACTGGCTATTGAGTAGGATGAGTACCGGTGTCTTATACTGCATGGCTTCTCTGCAAATTACAGGTACCAAAAGGCAAATTTGTTTGTTCTGTTATACTGCTACATAATCTACATAGATATTGATGGCAGATAAGGGCCTATGGCCCACCTAGTCTCCCATGTAGGCATATACTTAGCTTCTTTAAGCTTCTCTAGAACTAGGTTGTCCAATTCCTCCGGCTACCAGGATCATCTGATGCTGATCCCATGCTTTCTTAAAGACTATAATCATTTCAGCCCCCACTGCCTCCTCCAGCAGGGAGTTCCATTTGTCCACCACCCTCTCCGTGAGGAAATTCTTCCTCATGTTCCCTCTGAACCTTCCTCCCTCCAGTTTCATCCCATGTCTCCTAGTCCTGGAACATTTTTTCTATGAAAGATTGTATTTTCCTGCCTCTTGTTCCTCCCTGTGAGGTATTTATATGTCTCAATGATATCCCCTCCCCTCCTCTCCCTCCTTTCCTCCAGGGAGTACATATTCAAGTTCTTCAGCCTGTCCTCATAGGCTTTGTGATGTAATCCTTGCACCATCTTGGTTGCCCTCCTCTGAACTACCACTGTGTCTATGTCCTTACATAGGTAAGGCCTCCAGAACTGGATACTGTACTTGAGGTTTGGCATCACTAGTGTCTTGTATAGTGCAATTATCACCTCCCTTTTCCTGCTGGTGATACCAGCACTTCCACTCTATATCCCCCAGCAAAAATCTCACGTTTTTACCAAGTAACCTACCTGTCTGACCCTCAATTGTTTCCCTTCTGGACTGTACCTCAGTCACGCTATATGGCAATCTGCCATACCCTTTCTACACGTTGCTTGCTCATGTACCTATGTAATCGTATGAAGTCATGTTATTATATTCCTCTGTAATTACCTACTCATGTACCTATGTAATCTTATGAAGCTATGGTATTATATTCTTCTGTAACTATATGGTGTTCCTGTTTGTATGTAAACTGTACTTTATCTGACGAGAAGCCTTTGGAAATGAGTCCTTGACTCAAAGGATTGTAATTCCAATTTGTACAAATAAATAAATAAATAAAATACCTTTGCCTATGCAACCAAGCATCCTGTTTGCTTTTCCTGCCACCTTGTCACACTGTTTCCCTACCTTGAGGTCATCAGAGATGATAACCCATAGGTTCCTTTCCTGCTTGGAGCATTCTATAGCCCCCCCAACTGATATGTTGTTCCTGGGTTTTTGTGCCCCATGTGCATTATTTTGCATTTCTTTGCGTTAAATCTTAACTGCTACTCCCTTGACCAGTCCTCAAACATCTGCAGATCTCTCCTCATTCTATCCACACCTTCCAGCTTGTCCACCCTGTTGCAGAGCTTTATGTCATCACCAAACAGGCAAATTCTCCCTTCTGGGTCTTCTGTAATGTCACTGATAAAGATGTTCAAGAAGACTGGACCTAGCACTGATCCCTGTGGAACCCCACTGGTCACCCTTCCCTCTGTGGAGTGACAGCCATTTACAACCACCCTCTGTGTCCTGCCATCCAGCCAGTTCCCCACCCGCTGCACCACTGTCCTTCCCACTCCCATCCTCCCCACATTGTTTAACAACCTTCTATGTGGCACAGTGTCAAAGGCCTTGCTAAAATCTAGGTTGGCTACATCCACTGCCCCCAAGTTACTTCCCTTGTCACCCAATCAAAAGATTCAAAGAGGGTAGTCTGGCATGACCTCCCCACAGTAAAACCATGTTGCCTGTGGTCCTGTAGACTGTTGCCAACCAGGTGTTCCACTGCTTTCCTTCAGTACTGTTTCCATGATCTTTCCCACTACTGAGGTCACGCTGACTGGTCTGTAGTTTCCCACTTTTCTATAGGGGGACTACATCAGCTATCCTCCAGTCTTTGGGTACCTCTCCTGTTTCCAGTGACTGGCTAAGCAGGGTTGCCAGAGGTTCAGCCACCACCTCTCTTAGCTCCCTCAGCACCCTGCGGTGTACTCCATCTGACCCCATAGTCTTATCAACTCTTATTTGTTTAAGTTCTTTTAGGACCCTTTCCTGTAGAAAAGGACTTGTATCCATTTCCGTGCCCTTTCTACCCATTCTACTCCCTTTTGGCCCATTATCTGCCCCCTCTTCTGTAAAGACTGAACAGAAATATCTGTTCAGTATATCTGCTTTGCTGTTGTCATCCTTCACTCTACCCCCGTCCTCCCCTTTCAGCCTCACTATCCCTCCCTTAGCCTTCCATTTTTCACTTAGGTACCTGTAAAAGGTTTTGTCCCCTCTAAACATTGATTTTGCAATGCGCTCCTCTGTTTGTGCTTTGGCTTCCCTTACTGCCATCCCTGCTTCCGTCTCTCCTGATACCTGTCACTATCCCCTTCTTCCTGTGTCTTTTAGTACAGCTTGAATTAGATTTTTGTTGGCTTTCACTTTCTCTGCTACCTCCTTGGAATACCATAATGGTTTCTTCTTCCTCTACCCTTGCTAACCTACTTTGCGCGTGATCGTGTGGCCTTTGTCATTCCTGTTTTGGATACTGCCCACTATTCCTCCACCCCTAATTTGCTTCCTATCCCAGTTAGTGCATCTTCCAAGGATTTCCCCATTTTCCCAAAATCTGCCCTCCTAAAGTCAAGGATTTGTGTTTTTGTGTGGCCGGGTTCTGCCCCTTCAGTTATGTTAAACCACCCTGACCGGTGGTCATTGTTTTCCAGGTGCTCCCCCACTGTGATCCCCATCACACTGTCCCCATTTGTGAACACCAGGTCCAGTAGTGTTCCTGCTATGTGGGTTCCATGACCAGTTGTTTAAGGAAGGTTCCCTGAAGGTCCCCTTAAATCCAATGAGTAGCTATGACCTACGAAGCCATTCACTGATTTCTCTGAAAATCCCCAGGATCAGTAACCATTTTGGTAGGGCTGCCATAAGCCACGCTTTGCCCACACTCTGGAATAAGATACAAAGATTGTTGAGACTTAGTTACATAGATACATAGATACATAGACAGTGTCGGCAGATAAGGGCCTATGGCCCACCTAGTCTGCTCATTTGAGCTTGTAAGTTCAGTTTGTTTTCCTAGAAGTCTATTTCCCCTTACCCCTGACCTCTAGAATTCCTTTATGTCTATCCCATGCATTCTTAAATCCGTGATTGTTTCAGCCCCACCACTTCCTCTGGCAGGGTGTTCCACTTTCCACCACCCGTTCTGTGAAGAAATTCTTTCTCATGTTTCCTCTGAATCGTCCTCCTCCAACTTCATCCCATGCCCTCTAGTCCTGGAACATCTTTTTCGCTTAAAAATAGTGTTTTCCTGCACCCTGTTCCTCCCTGTAAGATACTTGTATGTCTCTATCATATCCCTCTCTCCTCCTCTCCTCCAGGAGTACATGTTCAGTTCCTTCAACCTGTCTTCATAGGACTTGTGATGCAATTCATGCACCATCTTTGTTGCCCTCCTCTGAACCTTCTCTACCCTGTCTATGTCCTTACGTGGGTATGGTCTCCAGAACTGCACACTGTACTCAGGTGGGGTCTCACTAGTGTCTTGTATGGTGGAATTATGACCTCCTTTCCTGCTGGTGATGCCCTGCCTATACATCCCAGCATCCTATTTGCTTTACCTGATGCCTTGTCACACTGTTTCCCTACCTTGAGGTCATCAGAGATGACAACCCCAAGATCCTTTCCTGCTTGGTGCATGCTATATCCTCACCCCCAACTGATATATTGTGCCTGGGTTTTGTGCCCCATATGCATTATCTTGCACTTCTTTGCATTGAATTTCAACTGCCAAACCCTTGACCATTCTTCAAGTTTCTGCAGGTCCTTCTCATTCTGTCTACACCCTCTGGTGTGTCTACTCTGTTACAGAGCTTTGTGTCATCAGCGAACAGTGAAATTCTGCCTTCTAGATCCTGTGCAATGTCACTGATGAAGATGTTGAATAGGACCGGTCCCAGCACTGATCCCTGTGGTACCCCACTGGTCACTCTTCCCTCTGTGGGTGACAGCCATTTACCACCACCCTCTGTGTCCTGCCACCCAGCCAGTTACCTACCCACCACACTACTGTCCTGCCCACCCCATATTCCCCAGTTTGTGTAATAGTCTTCTATGTGGCACAGTGTCAAAGGCCTTGCTGAGTCCAGATAGGCCATGTCCACTGCCCTCCCTGATCCACCTCCTAGTCACCCAGTCAAAA
Source organism: Neoceratodus forsteri (assembly GCA_016271365.2). Classification (NCBI taxonomy): domain Eukaryota; kingdom Metazoa; phylum Chordata; order Ceratodontiformes; family Ceratodontidae; genus Neoceratodus; species Neoceratodus forsteri. The sequence continues at coordinate 1,357,547,313 of CM028132.1, forward strand.
ATTCAACGAGGTTGGTCTGACATGCCTCCCCTGGTGAAACCATGCTGCCTTGGGTCCTGTAGTCCATTGACAACAGATGTTCCACCAATCTCTCCTTCAGTAGTGCTTCCATGATCTTTCCCACTACCGAGGTGAGGCTGACTGGTCTGTAGTTCCTGCTTCCTCTTTGTTCCCACTTTTGTATAGGGGACTACATCTGCTGTCCTCCAGTCTTTGGGTACCTCCCTGTTTCCAGTGATTGGCTGAACAGGATAGCCAGAGGTTCAGCCACCACCTCTCTTAGTTCTTTAAGGACCCTGGGTGCACCCATCTGGCCCCATTGCTTTATCAGCTCTTATTACTTCCAGTTCCTTCAGGACCCTTTCTCGTGTAAAGGGACTTGTGTCCATTTCTGCACCATTCTCACCCTTGTACTCCTTCAGACCCATTACCCCCTCTTCCTTAGTAAAGACTGAGCAGAAATACCTGTTCAATATGTCAGCTTTACTGTTGTCATCCTCCACGCTCCCCATCCTCCCCTTCAGTCTCACTATCCCTCCCTTTGTCTTTCTTTTTTTTCACTTATGTACCTGTAAAATGTTTTGTCCCTTTACCCACTGATTTTGCAATGTGTTCTTCTGTCTGAGCTTTGGCTTCCCTTACTGACTTCCCTGCCTCCTTTGTTTCTCCTGGTACTTCTCCCTATCCCCTTCTGCCTGTGTTTTTTGTATTGCCTGAATGCAATCTTTTGGCTTTCACTTTCTTTGCTACCTCTTTGGAAAACCATAATGGTCTCCTCTTCCTTTTCCTCTTGCTAACCTGCTTAATGCATAATTCTGTTGTTCTTATAATCCCCATTTAAATACTGCCCACTGTTCCTCAACCCTGATTCCTGTCCCATTCCCTTAATGCCTCTTTCAAGTATCTCCCCATTTCCCAAAGTCTGCCCCCTAAAATCCAGGATCGTGTTTTTGTGTGGTTTGGTTCTGCTCTTTCTGTGATTTCAAACCACAATGACTGGTGGTCACTGTTACCCAGGTGCTCCCCACTGTTACCCCCATCACACTTGCCCTGTTTGTGAGCAGAAGGTCCAGTATTGCCTTCTGCCGAGTTGGTTCCATGACCAGTTGCTTGAGGAAGGCACCCTGAAGGGAGTCCAGGATAAATCTGCTCCTAGTTGATGCTGCTGCTGGGATGCTCCAGTCCACGTCTGGTATATTGAAGTCTCCAACCAGTACTACCTCACCCTTGTCTGCCATCCTTTGTATGGCTAGCATCAGCTCCCTATCTGTTTCTTCCTCCTGGGCTGGTGGTCTATAGACCACACCTGTGTGGATGGCTGGCCCCATTTTCCTTTCCAGCTTAACCCACAGTATCTCTCCCCCATTTTGTTCCTCCTGGATCTGTGTGGCCCTTATGTCATTTTTCACATACAGTGCCACTCCTCCTCCCTTCCTGCCTGCTCTGTCTCTTCTGAATATGTTGTAGCCAGGTATGGCCATCTCCCAGTCATGGTTATCATTACACCAGGTTTCGGTGATGGCCACAATGTCAGTCTGACTTTACCATGACAGCCTCAGATCTTCCATCTTGTTGCTAAGGCTCCTGGCATTTGCACATAGCTTCCATGATTTGACCTCCCTAGACTGCTTCACTGTTCTACTCAGCCCCTTCCTTGGTTGTCATTTATCCTGATTCTCCTTGCTGTCTGCCCTTCTGCTGAATTTTGCCCCTTTCTGCTTATCCACCTTTTGGACACTAATCTCCATCTTTTGCACACTGCTTTGCAGAGATGGCCCTCCTCTGGTTCACTGGTTCCACTGCTAGCTGTGGGGGTGAAGCAAGTGAGTACAAATCCTTGGCTGCCACCCCTTTGCTAGTTTAAATGCTTGTCAATGTAGCATTTAAACTTATCATTGAGTCTTGGATTCCACTCCAGGATGGATGCAGGCCGTCAGGCTTGAACAAACCTCCATCCCTCAGGTGGGTCCCAGTCACCAATGAATCCAAACCCTTCCTCACAGCACCAGTTCTTCAACCATGAGTTAAAGTTCCTGGTGCATGCACTCCTGTCTCTCCTTGCCTCTCACAGGTAGTACTTCTGAGAAGTGACAGAAGTAGCTACTTGCTGAGACCCCTCCCCAGTTTCCTAAACTCTTCCTGAACTTCCTTTGGCTCCCCATTTGCCAAGTCATTAGTACCTAGGTGGATAATGACATCCAGCTCACCCTCCGTCTTGCCTTCCCAGTGATCCCCAGTATCTTCCTTCCATCCCTCCATGCCGTGGCACCTGGTAGGCACCTCACCTCCCTGTCCTCCTCCTTCTGTGTTCCTAGCTGGATCCCTCTTACGATGGAGTCCCCCACCAGGATTTGCTTCCTCCTCCTCTGGGGTCCACTGCTTTCCCCACTGAGGTCACCTCCTTGGCTAACCTCCACATCCTTTCCTTCCACTTCTCTGGGTACCTCTATTTGGTTGTCCTCATTTGCCAGTGTGGCATATGAGTTCTTGAGAGGAATAGGATCTGGGATGTGCCTCTGCCTGACTGCTCTAACCCTCCTTGAGCCCACTGTCATCCAAGTGCTCCTCGTTCTCGGCATCCTTTGAGGCAGCTGCATTGGACTGGGTGGTCCCTGGATAGGGGTGATGGTACTCCTGACCCAGTTTACTTCCGCTCTGAGTCTGTTCTCCTGTCAGTATTGCCCTTTTTTAGGACTATTTATGACAAAACGTTTGCCAAAATCTGTAAGTGTTTCCACTGTCCCTAGCAGTCCTGCGGATGGTTCCCTCTCTGGTTTTTACCACATTCAGCCACGAACCTAGTGCTATCCTTCCCTATTTAACTAGTCACTAATCAGCTGCCATACTGGCCCTCGGAACCCTTGGCACCTCTTTCTCCCTTTCTACTCTCCTGCCGCCACTGAAGCAGGAGATACAGTCTTCACTGTGGGTCCTTCTGTAGCCTAGGACCCTCACCCAAGCACATAAACAGTTGCTGTGGGCTGAAATGTAAATAATTGTAGCTTTCTATACAGGCATTAATAAACATGATACCTTAACTTCTACGTACATGAAGCTTGTAAATACCGCAATAATGTTATGTAATGCATGTAGGTTCTTATGTGAACAATTGGAATGTATATATCGCACCTACCATGTTGCTGTAAGTTTGTTTGTATCCTTTTGCTCATTTTGTATACTGCACCTTAATATATGTATGTATAACTGTCCTTGACAACAGCAGGTCCGCCTTGCAAATGAGCTTGCTCAATGGTGATCACCTGGATAAATAAAGATTTGATTGATTGATTGATTGTTTGATTGATTAATTGAAGGGAGTCCAGGATAAACCTGCTCCTGGCTGATGCCGCTGCTGGTAGGCTCTAGGCCATGTCTGGAATATTAAAGTTGCCCACCAGCACTACCTCCCCCTTGTGTGCCATCCTTTAGACAGCCATCATTATCTCCCTATCTGTCTCCTCCCCCTGGGCTGGTGGTCTGTAAATTACCCCAGTGCGGATGGCTGACCCTGTTTTTCTATCAAGCTTAACCCACAGTATCCCCCCAACTCCTTGTTCCCCTTGAATCTCTGTGGCCTTTATGTTATCTTTCACATAAAGTGCCACTCCTTCACCACTTCCTGCCTGTCCTGTCCCTTCTGAATAGATTGTAGCCTGGTATGGCTATCTCCTAGTTGTGGTTATCATTACACCAAGTCTCTGATGGCCACAGTGTCCAGGTCCGACTGTGCCATGGTTGCCTCCAGGTCCTCCATCTTGTGACTAAGGCTCCAGGCATTGGCACACACGGCTCACCAGGATGTGACTTCCCTCCCCTGTTTTGTTGCCCAGTGCCCACCTCCTACCTGGGGGTTCTTTTTCCCCAGTCCTCCCCGTCTTCCGCCCTCATGTTAAATTCTGCCCTTTGTCTGTCTTCCCAATGCTTGGATACTCGTGTAGAGCACATGATCGGAGGGGGGTCCTAAGCCTCCTGACCTTCCTCACCCCCCCGCCGGCCAGTTTAAATGCTCACTGCAGAAGCATTCAAACTTCTCACTTAGGACTGAGGTCCCCTTCCCAGATGGATGCAGGCCATCATCCTTATACAGGCTTGCATCTTTCTAGGTCAGGCCCCAGTCCCCCATTAAGCCAAAACCCTCCTGTCCACCCCATTCCTTAAAACAGAAGTTACATTTCTGAATGTGGAGTGACCTAGCTTCCCCCATGCCATGGACAGGTAGTACCTCTGAGAAGGATACAGAGAGTGCTATCTGCTTTAGGCTCCCCCCAACTTCCTAAAATCTTCCTGGATGCTGGCCGTCTCCACCTTGTTCTCTGCCAGGTCATTTGTCCCCAGGTGGACAATGACATCCAGCTCCTCCCTCCTTACTATTGCCTTGCGATTCTATGGATCCGCTTCCCATTCCTCCATGCAGTGCTTCCTGGGAGGCACTTTACCTCCCTATCCCCACTGCTAAGTTCCCCTGACTTCACTCCCCGGATGATTTAGTCCCCCACCAGGAGTAGCTTCCTCTTCCCTTGTGGTTCTGTATCCCCTTCCCTTGGGCTCCATCACAGAGGCTCCACCCATCCTCCTCAGTCACAGCTGTGAGTGCCCTTGTTGGGGATTACCTCTCCTCCAAGACAGCGCAGAAGTTACTTAGTTGGACTGGTTAGGGGATGTACTTCGGACTCCTCACCTGCACTCTCCCTGAGCCCACCATGGTTCAACCACCCCTCCTCATGGGCATCCTTGAAGGATTTTGGACATGGCAGCCTCTGGGTGGGGGTGAAGGTTACCTGTATCCTGGCTGACTCAGCTCAGAGACCGGCAACCTCCTCCCTCAACCCAGAGAGGTGCCTGCAGATGGGGCAGCTTCGCATGATCCAGAATGTTCTCCTGAACACTGCGGCCCGCACCTACTACACTGCACCACTTCTTGCATTCTCTCTGTCTGTTCTAACTGTGTCCCTTATTACTAGTGACCCCCTTCTTTATTGTGTGCATCCCCTTCCTGTGTTAGGTTCCCCAACCAGTATTTTGATTTTTTGCTTTTGTTCGATTAAAAGACCGTTTCCTGTGGTGTTAAATGTTGTCCGTCTGCATAAATGAAGGTGTTATGGATGATCAGATGTCTATAAGGGGTTCTGTTGTGTTACCTGGTAGTAGTGTTATGTAGAGGAGTGGGCTGTTTCCCCTTAAGAATGCAGGAAGTTGTAGGACTCGGGTACCTCCTTAAGAAAATGCAGAAAGTTGTATGACTCGGGTACCTCCTTCACACAGGTTGTTACCTCTGCAACCCATATTCACAGTCATTCACTGTACCTCATCTTCCTGCTGGGAATGGAGGTCTCTGACCTTATGGTGGAGTTGATCACATGGTCAGACCACCATACTGTGAAATTCTCATTTGAGGCTCCCCCCAATAGACCTCTCCCTATGGAGATGGTCCAGTACCACCCTTTAAGAGATGTTACTCCAGATGATCTGATGATGGTACTGGATCTATCAGATTTGATGAGAGGGTGCAAGGAGCAGGAGGAATTGGTATTGATCTGTAATTGGGTTGTGACCAAGGCCCTCGACTCCATTGCACCTTTTCGTATTCAACCCCTCACCTCGCACCCGCAGTCCCCCTGGTTTGATGGGATGCTCAGGGAGATGAGGAGGTGGGGTTGAAGGTTGGAGCAACTTTGGCGGAGGACCGATCTGGAGGAGGACAAGCTTAGATTGATGGTCCATTATAGAGATGATCAATCAGCACTCTCCTGTAAGAAGGCAGAGTTCCTGTCCAGGGAGACTGCTGCAGCAACTAACAGACCAGCTCAGCTCTTCCGCACTGTTGATAGGCTGTCTAATCCAGCCTGTCTCCAGTCTGGATGAGCCTTTTCATAAGTGAGGTGTGATAAGTTTGGTCTGTTCTTTGCCGATAGGATTGCCACCATCAGGGCTGAAATCCAGTCAACACCCTCAAATGGGCCTTGTGGTGATGGGCTTGAGGTCGCAGGCACTTAGTCCATCTAGTCTGATTTTGACCAGCTGGCTGTCGAGGATGTTGTGAGGGTCATCCAGGAGTTATGGTCAACTTACTGTAGTTTGGACCCGGGTCCAGCGCGCCTCCTAGTGGGGTGCATTGATGTCATTGGCCCAGTCCTAGCTGGGGTAGTTCATGGTTCTCTGGTGACAGGGGTCTTTCCAGGACCATGAAGGAGGTGGTTGTAAGACCACTGCTGAAAAAATCTTCACTGGATCCAGACTGCCTGGCTAACTACAGACCTGTCTCTAATCTGCCTTTTGTGGGCAAGGTTATCAAGAAGATGGTGGCCGTTCTACTGGAGACCCATTTAATGACACACAACATCTCCAATCCTCTCCAATCTGGCTTCAGAAAAATACATAGTACTGAGACTACCCTTGTTCAGGTGCTGAATGATCTCCTGGTGGTGAGGGATTGGGTGAGGCATACCATCTTGGTTCTTCTTGATCTCTCAGCACCGTTTGACACAGTGGACCATGGGGTGCTGTTGGAGTGCCTGGGGGGTTTGTTGTGGACTGGCTGGTACAGTTCACAACTGGATTAAGTCATTCCTCACTGGCAGGTCGCAGCGGGTGGTGTTGGGGATTTTTTCTCCGGCTCCCATGCCCCTGTCAAGTGGGGTCTCACAGGGCTCTGTTCTGTCCCCCATGTTGTTTGTGGTGTATATGCTTCAGCTGGGGGGACATTATAAGATGTTATGGACTGAGTTTTCACTGCTATGCAGATGATACTCAACTATACCTAACTTTTGCACCTGAGCAACCGGAGTCGGTCTTGGTATTTAACAGCTGCCTTGCCGAAATCCAAGGCTGGATGAGGGCTAACTAGTTGAGGTTGAATCTGGACAAGACTGAGGTACTGGTGCTGGAATCTGGTCACAGGGTGGTGAGGGAACAATCTGGTCAGGTCTCTGGGCTTTGGCTTGGAGACTCCCAGCTGCTTACCTCATATCAGGTGAGGAATCTTGGTGTTGTTTTGGACAGTGGCTAGACACTTAAGTGGCAGGTGTAAGCAGTTGTCTGTACCTCTTTTCACCATCTGAGGAACATTCCTAGGATTAAGAACTTGATTCCCCCTAGTGATCTGCCAGTGCTGGTTCACGCCTTTGTGACCTCTCACCTTGATTACTGCAATGAGGGCTGCCAGGGGTGGATCTTCATTGCCTGCAGCTAGTGCAGAATGCGGTGGCCAGATTGTTGACTGGCCTGTCTAGGTCATGTCATATTACACCTGTGCTCCGCTATTTGCACTGGCTGTCAGTTAGGTGTCAGATCTCATTCAAGGTCAGTTTGCTGACCTATAAGACCCTACATGGGCAGGGGCCCGGCTACCTGAAAGACCTCCTCTGATCTTACTGTCCCTTGTACCCCCTCTGCTCCATGGACGAGGGATTGATGGAGGTTCTGGGGGCTTGTATACAGTCATCTGGGGCACACACTTTTGAATATGCAGCCCCAAGTCTCTGGAACTCTCTGCCTCATCCCGTGCAAGAAAGTCAGTCTGTTGAACAGTTTAAGCGGGAGCTAAAAAATATTCAGAATAGCATTTCCTGAATAAGACTAATATTTTATTATTTATTAATGATTTTGTAATAATATGATTTATGTGTGTCTGTTTTTAAATGTTTTAGTGTAAAGCACATTGAATCACTATGAGAACTGCACTGAATAAATAAAAGTTGATTGAGTAAGAAAATGCAGGAAGTTGTACGACTCATTTCATTTTATTTTATTTTTTATCCTTGTAAATTTGATGAGTGTAACTGCCCGTTTTCGCAGATGACAAGTATTACATAAATATACAATACAATAACAAATACAATACAAACATTACAAAATAAATACAGTAGTGAATCAACATACCTATATACCTAAAAAGGTAGGGTGAGCACACGGGTTGGGTGGGTTGAGGGGAGGGTGTGCGGGAGCTACGTTGCTGCCCCCGCTCCCACAAAAAACAATCAGGCAACCAAATTAAAATCCCCCATATATACACAAAGTCCCTCAGAACCTAGAACAAACACCAATGTAAACAGGTAAAAAGTGAAAGCACTTTGTGTTGCAGTTACTTCCTTTGCCTGAAGATAGAAGCCGCCTCTTCACTCGCTGCTGTTTCTTCCCTGGGATGCCTGCTTTGACTCCGGTAAGCCTGCCAAGTTCCTTAAAGCTCTTTTGCTTGGCAGGCTATTTAAATTCAGAAAAATCCCTTTTGGCTAATTAAAGTAGGGAAATTCCCTTTGTCTCCTCAGTGGGGGCGGAGTTACATTGCTGTCCCCTGCTCCCACAAAAAAACAATCGGGCAACCAAATCTCGAATAATGATAGTAACTAGGTTACAGTCTTTTGAATAAAGTGCTTTTCATCATGCCGTTTAGAGATGAGAATATCTAAAAGGCACGAACAACAGCACTTTATTCAAAAGACTGTAACCTAGTTGCTACCATTTGTACCTGCTTCTGTTTTGCATTCACGAGCCTACTTTGCACATTTTACTACAGCACTGCAACCACATGGCCATGTGTGACTTTCAAAGGTTAATACACTACTTTGCTAAAAAAAATCTGAGTGTATTTTACATATGGAGCTACGTAACATTGGAACTTTTTTTTAACGAACTGCAAGACTTTGTTGCATGGAAATTCCATTATCATTGCCTGTTATCAGCTCACAAAGATTCTTATTGTTAAAATGAACAGGCTTGACCCAACCAGCTGGTTATAATTAGCATAGTGCATTTGGTTATTTCATTTGATTAAGGCTTTCAAGACTTTGTCTAAATGTATTTCTAGTTCTCTTTGTTACCAGCTTACATAAAATCCTTCAAAACAAGAGAACTACAACATATATTAACCAGTGGTTTCTTGCATGCCCTGAACATGGTAGTACGTGTCTGCTATTGAACTTCACTGTGAATTAACTTCATACAGGTTTTGTGACAGTAGTGACACTCAGGCTTGTATACCTAGGCAAGACGGGAGGTATCATGCCCCAACTCCTTACAGTGCACTACTTGGCAGTTGGTTACTGCTTTGCTCCCTTCCATTGATGCACCTGTTTTCCCATTCAGACAGGGACATCTCTAAAGATAACATTTTTTCCCCTTGGAGTCAAGGTTGGGGGGAGGACCTAACAGAACTTTGTTTGTCTTCAATGTAAGCCTTAAAATGTACCACAGAGGACTTAAAACCCCAGAGCTTCTGGGGACTTAGTGGCCACAAGACCCCTGGCTTTCTACAAACATGTTTCAAGCACTTAACCCACTTTAATACCTATTCCCAGTTTCTGCCTTCCTACCATGACCCCCCCCCCCGCCAGGGTTCTTGACATTCTGAAGAGGAAATCAGGAAATGGCTACCCCTTCCCCTCATATTCAGTTCTGGCCTCTCTCCCTCACTTCTCCACCTGTCCTTCTGGGTCACCAGTGTGCACAACCTAACCCCATCCTTTTTACTCCAACAGCACTTGCGTACTACTTCGAGCCTGCTTCTGGTACACTCATGCATTATAAATGGTTGTATCGCATTATTACTGTTCTGTACGTTTATATGTTCTTTTGTATGATTTTGTACATGTATTGTAATTTATCCAATGTTCCACTGCTGTTTATTGTACAATACCTTGTGTTCCAACTGTTGCACAATCTTACAATGTTGGATTGTTTGTACTACCCACATACTATTGTAACTGATCATCCTTCACAACCCTATGTAACCCCTTCCCCCAGGTCGCACTGTGAGACGAGCAACATGTTGTTCAGTGTGCCCTCCTGGTGAAACATTTCAATAAATAAATAAATAAACTATGCATGCTGCATACCCCTACCACGCATTAAAAGACACCCCCCTGCAGAAATCCTGGCCACGGCCCTGACTACAGTACCTGTATGACACTGATTTCATTTGTTGTATCACCTTTCCAAGTTGCTTTTAGATTCCTTTCCCTTCACTGACAAAAGCTTATGGTTGAAAATTAATGGCTAACCCATTTGGTGTACTTTAAAAGGTTCTGACAGTTCTGAAAGCCTTTCATAACCATCAGAATATGTTGTGGCTTATCGGCACCTTGTAGAAATTCAGAGTTTAGGTCAGTGATACTCAGTCCTGACCAGCTCAGCAGCCACATGTGCAGTCAGCATTAGCCAAGAAGTCACAACATACACGCATACCTCTCAACTGTACCACATTATGAGGAACGTTCCTCATTTTACTTCACAAAAGCTCCCTGTTCCATATTGTGATGACTTGTTCCACATTCAGTAGTAACATTTTAAAAGAAAAATCTATAGTAAATGATGCAAAAAATACACTGTTCAATTAAGAACAGACTTTCTAAACATAAATGCAAACCTTTTAACAGTGTTCTGAGCCCCCTAGGTAAAGATTTGATTAAGTGTTCCACATTTTGCTAATTTGTTCCACATTTTGAGAGGCAATGTTCCACATCTGGGGGACAAAATGTTGAGAGGTATGCATACACGTCATACTAAATTTGGGCAAAATTATAATAAACATTTATTTCTTGTACTAAAAACAATTGCACAGTCTGACAGTGAAAAATACTTTACATAAGCCTCGGGCTAACTATTAAAATCACACTGGTTTATTAGAATGACTGTCAGTTAGATACATGGAACTCCTTCTTTGAAACGAGCACTGTGAAGTCAGGTTCTATGTTGGTCACTGCTATTCGAAGGCATTCTTTTGTGTGTTGAAGACTGAGTCAATTTCAGCTGTTACTTTTAATCTGAGCCTGTGCAGAGAAGGATGGTTCACATCTGTAAGTTGAGGGGAACATAGAAATAAATTGCCTGGCTAATTTTTTTGATATGAGGAAGATGGCTCATTAATTTCCAAAAGAAGTATTCATTGTTTAGCAGAAATTCTCCAGCAGTTCATCAGAGCTCTTCAGCTCCACAAATTCCATAAGCAGGTCAGCTGAATCAGGCATTCCTGAAAACATTTCTTCCATTTCATTCATTTCCAAGAGGAATGGATTGTTCACAAGATGCAACAACCTTTCACAGTTCTTAAAATCTTGAAATCTCCCAGCATAGTTTTCAGACCGCTCAGTCAACACTTTACAGAATACTTGTTAATTAGCAACGGCACCAGGATTTCATTCAAGGATTCTTTGACAAAGCTGGTATTTACTGTTCCTGATATTGCTGCACAATACTTGCAAGAGAGTGATGTGACAGCAAAATGTAATTCATATACTGTTTTATTAACGCCCTGCAACTTCACATTTAAGTACTGAGTAACATTGCAAAGAAAGGCAACACACAGCAACCAATCAGTATCATCCAAGAACTGAAAGCGTGGCGTTTCACCACATCCAATAATGAATAGCTTGAGTGGTTCAAACAAATCCAATACATGGGCTAGCATGCGACCATGAGAAAGCCACCTCACTGCAGTGTGCAGAACGAAATAGTACTGAGTATCAAATTCTTTGCACAGAATCTTGAACTGCTGGTGGTTCCTGGCTCTTGCCCTAATAAAACTGACCAGTTCAATAATGTCTCTCATTACGTTACAAAGTGAAGTGAACTTGGCAAATAATGTTGGCTGGTGTATAATGCAGTGGTAACACAAAATGTCATGCATAGACTTAACAGACTGCAGTTCCTGTTTAAGGACAGCACTGGTTCTCTTACTGAGCATAGCTGGTGCCCCGTCTGTTGTGATGGCTATTATCTGCTCTGGTGCCTCGTCAAACTGTTTCAGTATGTAACCCCTAGGTGGCACTATCCCAGGGGCTACTACCTCTGCCTGCTTGGCTAGTAGCAGGTTAAGGGGCCTGAGTTCTGAAACAGGTGCCTCCACCTGGAGGTCAGGGTTGGTAGTGGTCAAGCTAACATGGGCACAGCCCTCCGGGACACTGTAACCCCCCCTCTTTCCTTACTAGTGGCTGGAACAATACACAATAATCACTTTCACAATACCCCTTATACACCACACAAGTACCCACACTGTTTGCACTTACCACCAGGGCTTTCCTCTGGCCCGGCCCTGGGACCCCTGTAAAACAAGGTTATACACAGCAAATAACAGCAGTACAGTACTCTTGCACAAACTGGAACCACAGTCAGGGTAAATGCAAAAAAGAGTTAGATCTGATTTATTTAAGGGGCTTGAACAAGGGAGGGACGTAATCAGGTTAATTTGCTTAAAGGCTCTATCAATCAAACAGTTATGCATGCACTTCAGGGTCCATAAACAGTCACATACTCTGGGTACCCAGATGGAGAATGGTGGGCTAGCCAGGAACATTGCAGCTGGTTGGGACCCTGTGATGGAAGAAAACAACATGCACAACACACACTATTTGTAATCCGGAGCCGGAGGGCTCAGTTCGTGAAAAGAAAACAACAAGACAATCAGATGACACACTTTTAGATTAGGCTGTAGTTGCATGGAGCTACCCTGATGATTACTCACGATACCCAAGACTGAACACAGGCTGGACAAAAATCGAGACAGCAGGTGGTTAATCTGGAGTGCCAGGAGAAGCAGGGCCCACACGATTTGCCGAGGCGTCATTTCTGTTCAAGCGTGGAGCAGGGGGCTGATCCCCAGGCAGGTCTCTCGTCGGTGGCTTTCTCTGTGCAGTGGGGTAGTCTGGCAGGGCCAGCGTGGCATGGCCAAGGCCGAATGGAGATGAACACGGATTCAGTCCAATTAGGATGGATAAAGCTTCCAACAAGCAGAACACAGTTCACACAGTGGGGAACCAAATGACGACCCACTTTCAATACACAGCACATTTACATGTAAAGGATTCTACAGTACCAGCAAGCAGAACACAGTTCACATAGTTCACACAGTGGGGAATCAAATCATGACCCACCTTCAATACACAGCACATTTACATGTAAGGAAATTGTATTGTACCAGGCAAACCACTCTCCGGTCACGATCGCAAAGTCTCTGCACAAACCGGGGATTCAAAAGCAGCTGGAAATCCTGACAGGCCGATCGCATTCAGAAAATCTTTGGTCTTCTTCAGGTTAAAGCCTGGTCACAGTCCAGTGTCTTAACTAGTCCTCATAACTCGGATTCAGTCTGAATAAACTCTATTTTCCCTCTCAGGGACAGCAGGCAGACAGGCAGGCCAAAATTCAGCCCTTTCACAGGCCTCTCATGCAAAACTACACAGAACCGCTGCTCAAAATCACTTGAGGTGTTACTTCTTCACTTCTCAGCTCAAAACTGAAACTAGCTGCAGCAGCCTGGGAAATTCCCCAAGATCCAAAAGGTTCGGTTGGCTGATCCTCCTGTCAGTCACAACAAAGGTTCCCCCTTCAGGTGTATAAAGGCGCAAAAAGCCCCAAACTACACTTCCTACAGATTTTGACTCCAGACAGCCCCTGTAGTCTGGCTCCATTTTAGGTCCCACCAGTACTGATTTGTCCAATTTGCAGTCCAGGACCAAGATAGTGGAGATAAACAAAACAGTCCTTGCTGCAAAGAAGGCAGGTTATACAGACTACATTATCATTATCACTCTAAATGATTTTCAGCAAATAGTTACATCTTTCAACAGAGCTCCTGCTCAGATTACTTATGACTGCAATCCAGGCAGCTCTTAAAGAGACAGTACACGGAGGCTATACAGGCACTCTCTGGTAATCACATTTAAACTGCTAAAACGCAGGACACCAGCCTAGCAGTGAGCATTTAGACAAGCTCGAGGAAGACTTTTTGGGAACCCCCATTTGTATGGAGGTTACAAGTACATCTACTGCTGCATTTTTTATGTCCTCTCCTTTAGTAGCTGCTTGCAATGGTATCATATCCAAAAGGTCTTCCATCATATTGAGGTCCCAAGTAGTTGCTCTGACAAAAATGGGTAACTGCGGGATATCATTAATGTCCAGGCATTCGTTCATTGCAATGCTTACAAATTCAGAGCCAGGCAACTTATATTTCAATACACGTTCAATGCTCTCAGCAATATCTGAAGCCCTCCTTGCTGCAGTAGAATCAGACAGATGTATTTTTCTCAGTTCTTTTTTTAGCTTCGTCTTATCCAGGAACAGTGTCAGCAATTAAGATGCAGTCTTTAATCATCTCACCGTCTGAATAAGGTTTCATTAGTTTTATTATTTTGTGTGTTATTTTGTAAGAGGCAAGTGTAACTTATTGGCTCATGTTACAAACCATGCGAAACATGCATTTTTGATTCAGTCTTTGCTGTTTCAGTTTTTGCAGTTTCTGTTCTCTCGGTTCACTACCAGGTGGGAAATCATTGTCAAATGTAGGGTAATGTCTCTCCAGGTCCAATTTCTTGAAGTGAATGCAAGTAGCCTTGCATAATAAGGACAAACTTTTACGTCCGACACTCTCTACAAAGAAAACATCATTTTCCCATTCTTCACTGAAGCATCGATATTCGTCTTCCTATTTTAAACTTTTTTACAGGTCACCATTCTTTAGTATTGGTTCACTTGACACTGTTCACAGCCTTAGAGTGGTTCAGCTTGATCAGGTAACAACAACAGCAAGAGGAAGCGGGTGCTGTTAGAACTATTGTATGCTACTCTACTGGGACTAAAGAACTAGAACTCTATTACTGGGGCCTTCAATTTAGGGTAAAAACAAACAGCAACAAAAAGACAGGACCAGCGTCAGGGGGGGTGCAAGGGATGCCACTGCACCAGGGCCCAGAGTGCCAGAGGGGCCCATGGCTCCTGAAGTTTTAAACCACAACCGCGCCCCGCCCCCCCTGCTCCCGACGCCCGACCGTTGCCTGAGACCCGCCGTGGCAGTCCTTCCTAGTTCTGAGTCCGGTGCCGTTAAAGAGATCGGTCTGCAGAGTGCTGCAGTGGGCTGGCTAGTCATAATTTATAAAATCAGTAAGACTTCACAAATCACTTCTGTGCATGCTGGGCCTGGGCGGGCATTTAAAAATTAAAATTCCCCTCCTCCGGACCCTCCCGGCTCCTCCTGCGCTCAGGGGCTCAGCTGCAGCTGCTAGCTACATAACACAAAATTGTTATTGTTACCACGGAATCGGAGGAAGGAGCCGACTGGCAGGCAGCAGTCCGTCTGAGACAGCCCTCAGTCCGCTAGACCCCCCCCGGGAGCTTGTTGCGTCCCACACCCACAGAGCCTGTCCTCCTTGCGCTGGTGGTGATCAGAGCTGCCAACCCGATATAATAAAGGCAGACAACTAGAAAGAGCTCCCTGCTGCCCATGCCATGACTAGTCCATCCACTCCCTGAATACAGATCGATTACACAAACAAAGACAGTCACCTGACCTGTAGTGCTAGTGCTGATGTAGTCATGTGACATGTCACAGTGTGGCTCTGTTGTTCTCTGTGTCTGTCTGTCCTCCACTCCTGGATCAGATGGTCTGGATCACCCATGTGCGATGTGCCCTGCTACAGTGCCCGCCTTCAGCTCCTCCTCTTCATTGACGCCCCCCCAAAGCCCCAACACTTGCTGGCATTGCAGCTCAGTACTCTAGTAGTCTGCAGCTCCTCCCCTGCTCCCGCCCTCCTGATGCCGTGAGCGGCTCGGCTGCCTTCTGATTTGCTGGCCCCTGGGTGCTGCTCAGACTCAGCTGAAACTGGGCAAGTTAATACAAATGGCGTCATTAATATTAATACATAGTGACGCTTCACTTGCTTGCGTTTGTTTGAGTCAGGAATGCATGGCGGCACACCACCTCGTGATCTCGGACTCGCGTCGCGGGACATTCTTGTTCTGGCGGGAGTCGGGAGATGAGCTGGCGGTGGAGCGGACGTTGTGATACTGTTCTCTGTCAGAAGTTAGAAGAACTACTCATTTGACTTCACTTAAGTTGAAAAAACATAACAAATTAAATAATAACCGCGTCCATTTTACACTGTTGTTGTTTGGTGCTGAACGAACGAACCAACCGAACACAGTTACTTACATCCAGCTGTAGGAAGGAGTCAGTGAATAGTACTGTGGCAGTGTGGCTGGCAGGCCCCCCCCCCAGGCCAGCGGGCAGCAGGGGAGAACGGGAGAAGTTGATTAATAAATCTGAATAGGAGTATAGGACACACTGCAGCTGCTGCTGAGTGTGTTAATTAATAAGCTGGCTGTGGCTTAGTTATTTATTTTCAGAACTTCTCTGGAAAATAAATTTAGAAATAATAAAGAACAGGCAGATTAGAAGTAAAAAAGAACTCTGAGGGGGTACTATACTGTGTCTTGACTTGACTCACTCTAGTCTCTCCGGAGAAGAAGCTGCTTAGACAGGCAGGAGGCAGCAGGTTAGTTGGGACTACTGAGTAGTACTAAGCTCAATCATTCATCGATGAGTGAGAGTGAGTGGTGAGTGACTGTAGGTAGTCACTGTACAAGACAGTGCAACACAAATAAAAATCTGAATTCGACTGCTTTGCTTCTGAGGCTGATAGAAATTATTAATAATAAATAAAATATACCGTACACATACACTAGTAGACAGGAGTCTTTTGGCAAAAGAAATTGGCATTGGCAAAATATATATCTCATCTCTGTGTCAGGTCAGGAAGCATAAACTAGTAGGATACTGGACTGGAGTCACTGTTTGGCTCTGCTGCGCCTAGTATTTTAGTCTTCTTCAAAGTAAGCCAGCCTACTACAAGATATTGTCTGGCTCTGCTGCTGTGGCCTGCCAGTGCCTAGTCTTCCTTAAAGTAAGCCAGCAGCAGGCGCAGCTAGCATTTAGCCTAGTTGCACTGTAGACGTTTCTGTTTTTGGCATTAAAATAACAAGATATTATCTGGCTCTACTGCTGTGGCCTGCCAGTGCCTAGTCTTCCTTAAAGTAAGCCAGCAGCAGAAGTGCCTTCAGCATTTAAGCCTAGTTGCACTGTAGACGTTTCTGTTTTTGGCATTAAAATAACAAGATATTATCTGGCTCTACTGCTGTGGCCTGCCAGTGCCTAGTCTTCCTTAAAGTAAGCCAGCAGCAGGCGCAGCTAGCATTTAGCCTAGTTGCACTGTAGACGTTTCTGTTTTTGGCATTAAAATAACAAGATATTATCTGGCTAGTAGTTTCAGAGTTCAGACAGTGCTGTCTGTCTGTCTGATGTGATTCAGTTATTGATATTCAACAACAGTCTTCCTTCTGTCCCCACAGAGGAGTCTGCGCTGTGTGTAAACTTGACTTGTAGTGGAAATTCCCCTTACGAAAGCCGGAATAGTCTAATTTAATCCTTAATTTCTGACAAGAAGAGGGACAACACATCGAATTATTTTGCAAAGAAATACTTTATTTTGCAGAACAGAGCAGTACATTCTCTGGATTGGCTGGCTGGCTCTGATTTTTAACTTACTGCCAGCCTGCTTCAAACTTAGGCAGCTGCTGCAAGGATAGGACTGAGGAGCAGCACATCTATACATTTTCTACACAATTGTCTGCTAGTGTTAAGTGAACCACCACAGCTCAAGTCATAGGTAGTATAAGTAGTAGTCAAAAGTACATTTTGCATTCATAAAAAAAAAAAACATAGCTAGCAAGACAAACCATTCATAACAGAAAGAAAAGGAAAGAAAAATAAAGATGTCAAATACTGTAGCACTACCAAAGTACAAGTCTGGTTCTGCAAACGTAAAGAACAAAAAGACAGCTAGAATTGAGTCAGAAAGAAGCAGAAAATGCTAACAAAATATTTTGTAAATGGTTACATTGTCCACCAGCAGCAACAACTCGACAACAGTGACCGCATCTGGTGAAAGCACCACAAGTGATCAAGAACCATCAACCTCATCACATGAAAATGTAGCTGTAGAGGAAGTAGTAGAGGGGCCAGGGGAGACGACTGGGGAGTCAGGGAACCATGAATCTTACTCTGACTCAGAAAGAAATGTACAGCTAGAAGAAATGCATGAAAGAAATGTACAGCTAGGCCTAGAAGAAATACAAGATGAAAGAAATGTACAGCAAGAAGAAATACAACATATTGAACTGGAATCAGGTTGTGACATAAACCCTGAACCCAGTCAACCACCTTTCATGTATAATTTTTACGACCCAGCTACCTGGCCTGAAAGTTTTACTACAGAGTCAGAGCGCCTCAGGGTTGAAATTGTGCAGCATAAACCCCTGCAGCTGAAGGAAACTGACACTGAGTTCCCTAAAACAGCTGGTCGCCGGTTTACTTCAGCAAACTATGAGCGTAAAGTGGGATCCTCAAAGATTCACACAAGTCTGCTGATGCTGTATTTTGTTTCTGCTGTAAGCTTTTTGGTGAGGATAGGGGTGTGTATACACAAGGTTTCTCCAACTGGCAAAAGTTATCACAAAGGCTGAGTCAGCATGAAGCATACCCATCACACATGGAGAATTACTACAAGTGGAAACATTTAGAGTTAGGGTTACAGAAACAGGCTACAATAGACAGGAGTTTGCAAGAAAAGCTGGATAAGGAAAAGGAATGATGGCATGCTGTGCTTTGTCGAATTTTGGACTGTGTTTTATATTTAGCAGGCCAAAATTTAGCCTTCGGGTTCAGTAGACCGCCTGTATGTAGACAACAATGGTAATTTTTGAAATTGTTGGAACTGTTGTCCAGGTATGACAGATTATGGCTGATCACTTGGAACGTGTTCAGCGAGGAACAAATGTTCATTATTTAAGCAAAGATAGCCAGAACAAATTTATGCAGATGTTAACTGAAGCTGTGACTAGTAAGATTAGGACAAGATACACAATGCTCACTACTATAGTGTGCTGATGGACTGCACTCCAGATATTTCTCACAAGGAGCAGTTATCACTAATGATTCGTTATGTTGAAATCAATGGTGATCAAGTTGAAATGCAGGAGAGCTTCCTGGAGTTTCTCCATGTTGAAAATACAACAGGAGAGGCTTTGGCTGAATTATTGCTAAGTCGACTTACTAAACATGGCATTAAAATTGAAGACTGCAGGGGCCAGTGTTACGATAATGGGGCTAACATGAGAGGTATCCATCGAGGAGTTCAGCGAGAATACGACAGATCAATGAACGTGCACTATACGTGCCTTGCTGTCCTCATAATTGGAACCTTGTGTTAGAACATGCAGCGGAATCATCCTTAGAAGCAAAGAATTTCTTTGGAGTTCTACAGCGGGTTTACAGAATCTTCTCTGGGTCCACCAAACGCTGGGACATCCTTGTCAAGCACATGAAACGATATACCCTCAAGCCACTTTCAGAGACCCGATGGAGTGCCCGTGCTGATGCTGCAAAGGCAGTCTGTGAACAACTGCCTGAATTGTTGGATTCTTTGCTGGAAGTATCAGAAACTGGAAACTGTGACAGCGAAACCCTGTCTGACATCACAGGCCTTGTGAAAACACTGGAATCATTTCCATTTATTGTATCTTTACTTGTGTGGAATGAAGTGCTTAGTGCCATCAATCGGGTGACAGTGATTTTACAGTCGCCTGCTTTAAATCTTTCAAATGCCATAGATGTGGTTTCAGCAATCAAGGAACAACTGTCTGACTATCGAAGACAAGGATTCAGGCGAGTATTAGAGGAAGCAAAGCTGCTAGCCCAAACCATGGACATCGAACCAACTTTTCCAGAAAAACGCACCAGACGTCGAAAACGCATGCCAGGAGAGCTTGCCGCAGATGAACCCTTGACTGGCCAAGAATGCTTTGAAGTCAATTTTTTCAATTGCCTATTGGATAAAGTGCTGATGGAAATTGATGAGCGATTCCAATTTCTCCATGACTTTCAGTCACTTTTTGGTTTCTTGTTCAACATAAAAACATGTGGACATGATGAAAACTTACAAGTAGCATGCAATGAGTTGGCCCGATTCTTGGGGACATAGATGGTTCAGACATGTCCAGAGAAATTACCTTGCTGGCTCTGCCTGTTACCTGATGATGTGAAATCTCCATTTGAAGTGTTGCAGTACCTGGTACAGAAAGACCTGAGCAGAGGATTTCCAAACACCCAAATTGGACTGCAAATACTGCTTACAATTCCAATTACAGTTGCCAGTGCTGAGCGTTCTTTCAGTAAACTGTCCCTGATAAAGAATTACCTGCGCCCACAATGTTACAGGAGAGATTGTCTGCATTGGTGTACTTTCCATTGAAAATAGACTTGCAAGACAAGTAAATTTTTCTGATGTGATAGAAACATTTGTTGCAGCAAAATCTCGCGAGTACACCTTTAAGTTCACAAATGGATAACAGCAGCGAGATTTTGGGTGACTTGGGAGAACAGGGTGGGGGCACTTTGGGGGGGGCGGCGGGGCCCGTGGATGGGGGGGGCATACTACAAAGTCTTGCACCAGGGCCCAGTACATCCTAGAACCGGCCCTGCAAAAAGAGTTAATGTGTTTGTCTGAGTTGGGTGAAGTGAATTGTCATCTGTGCAATTAGCTAGGTGTAGAAGGAAACTGTGAATTAGAGGGAGTGGCTTAGGGAGAAAGAAGCCAGGCGTTTTAGATTTAAAAACTGCCCTAGATAGCTTTTGGCAGAGAACAGCAAGAGGAAGTAGGTGCTGTTAGAACTATACTACTCTATAGGGACTATATTGCACTCCTTCCCTCCACCCCCCCCACCCTTAGCCAGTTCTACTTTTATAGGCACAGGATTTGACTGACAACAGGAACATCCTGTTTGGAAGCAGGAAGGGAGTGATCACAGAGGCACAAAAGACTCACCATCCTAGAAGGAAAAGAGTAGCTCTCCATCCCCCCCTAGCTGCTGGAGGTCTGACTGAGCAAGTAAGGAGACTACTGAGGAATATAGGAACTTCCTGTCCCAGAACAGGAAGATCAGAAGCTTTAAGGGAATGGAGGCAGTAGGAAAGTAGGGAGAAAAATAAATAAATAGAGAGAGGAAAGAGTAAGTATACAAAACAGTAGTTAAGGGGCCACAAATAAGACATGATGAGAGTGGTGCAGTGCAGTGGCTGTGGAGCAACAGTCTTTCGGGAGATGTTCTGGAGGATGTGGTGTTGTCCCATCTGCAGGCACCTCTCTGGGCTGAGGGAGGAGATTGCAGATCTTCAGGCTGAGTTGGCCAGAATTCAGGGGACCTCCTATGCCACCCAGGGACCACCAGGGCCACTGCCACTGCCTCAGAGATTGCCAAGAAAGGGGAGCGGTTGTACTACAGTGGGCTCAGAGAGGGTGAGGTGGTGGAACAGAAGCACATCTCTCCAGTTGTACCTCTCCACAATTTATATGCCATTCTGGCAGAGTGTGGTTCCTCTATAGAGGTACCCAAGTGGAGAACAAGGAGGATGCTTGGAACCTCCACAAAGGAGACCCACAGGAGGGTGGCATGGGACTCCACAGTGGAAGGAAACAACTCCTGGTGGGGGACTCCATTATTAGGAGGGTAGATGGGGGATGGAGGAGAGAGGGAGGTAAGGTGCCTGCCTGGTGTCATGGCTGGGAGGGACAAGGAGCGAATACTGAGGCACACTGGAGCAGTTGCACAGGGAAGGAAGCTGGATGTCATTGTCCACTTAGGAATAAATGGCCTGGCTGGAAAAGGGATCAGAACAATGGAGGAGGAGTTTGTGGAGTTAGGGAGAGGCCTTAGACAAGTGGCACGCATGGTAACCTTCTCGGAGGTGCTGCCTGTCTATGGCATGGGTGAGGATAGGTTGCTCCACACCATGGGATTCAATCAGTGGTTAAATAACTGGTGCAGAGCTCATGGTTTTGGCTTCACTGGGGACTGAGGATCCACCTGGAAGGATGCAGGCCTATACTGGCACGATGGTCTGCATCTGTCCAGGAGAGGAACCAGGATCCCAGGCGAAAGGTTTAAATGCTTCATTGGTAAGCATTTAAACTAGCCAAGGTGGGGAGGCACTGAAAAGGAGCAGGGAAATCCTAGCCCCCCCAAAAATATCAGGGTAGTTAGTGAGGTAAACACCAAGATAGAGACGTCGATCGGGAGTAGGGCAGGGTAAATGGAGAAAAAGACAGTAAGGACATGAATGGGGAAAAAAGGGATAAGGTCATCAAAAAATAGAGAGTAATGAGTACCAATGCCCATAGTCTTGGTAGCAAGCTCCCTGAACTGGTGGCCTTGATGGAAGAGAGATGTTTGGATAGCATGGTGCTCACAGAAACATGGTACACAGAGAACCATGACTGGGATGTCAACATACCAGGGTACACAATCTACAGGAGAGATAGGGAGGGTAGAAGAGGAGGAGGAGTAGTTATGTATGTAAAGGGAAGGGATCAAAGCAATGGAACAAAAGGGTAAACAGGAAGGAGAGGAGGCACTGTGTGTCACTCTGGAGACTGGAAATGGCACCACAGTCTGCACAGGGGTTATATACAGACCCCCATCTCAGGGGGAGGAAATGGAAAAGGAAATGATAGAAGGCATCCTTAGGATGGCAGAGAAAGGGGGGATATTGTTGATGGGGGACCTGAATATGCCAGATATTAACTGGAGCACCTTTGCTGCAGCCACATCCAAGATCAGGGCCATTCTCAAAGCCCTACAGGGGCATGCTTCAGACATCTAGTGTTGGAACACATTTGGGAGGGAGCAATCCTTGACCTGGTGCTCTCAAATGGGGATGGAGAGAGAATCTCAGATCTAGAAGTGGGTAGCCATCAAACAAGTGACCACCAAACAGCATGGTTCATGATAAACTCAGCTGCAGAGTCAAGCCATAGAAAAGTGAGGGTACTGGACTTCAGGAGGGCTGACTTTGTCAAAATGATAGAGTGCCTCAGAACAGCACTAGCAAACAGGCAAGAAGGATGGGTGGTGCAACAATGGGGAAACATCAAAACTGCCATCACAGAAGCAACAAGTCTTTGTGTGAAGCAAGTAAATCAAAATGAAAGAAAAAAACACTATGATTCTCAAAAGAGGTGGTGGGGAAGGTTAGGAAGAAAAAGGCAGCATTTAGGAAGTATAAGGAAACACAAAAGGAGCAGGACAGAGAACTGTACCAGTTAAAGCAAAAGGAAACGGGAAGTCAGTCAGAATAGCAAAGGCCCAAACTAAGGAAAAGATAGCCAACTCAGTTAAGAAGGGGATAAAGCCTTTATAGGTACATTAGAGCATAGAAGAACAAAGGAGAGATAGTGAGGCTGAATAAAGGGACGGTGGGTGGGCAGAGAGGGACAGTAAAAGCAGGGTACTGAACAAATATTTCTGCTCAGTATTCACAAAAGAAGAGGTGGGGAAGGTACCTAATCCAATCAATAGAAGCACTCTGGATGGGGAGGGAGTTGATACCAGTCCTTTCACAGAAGAAAGGGTTCTGAAAGTACTCCTAAAACTGAAGGTGGACAAAGTAATGGGGCCTGACGGAATTCACCCCAGAATTCTAAAAAAATTAAAGGGAGAACTAATGACACCCCTGACTACCCTTTTTAACAAATTATGGGAGGATGGTGTGATACCTGAGGACTGGATGAGGGCAGATGTGATTCCCCTTCACAGAAGTGGGAGCAAGACAGAGGCAGGAATCTACAGACTTGCCAGTTTGACCTCAGTGGTAGGGAAAATTATGGAATCACTTCTGAAGGAAAGAACTCTTGAGTACCTAGAAGCCAGTGGGGCACAGGACCCAAGGCAGCATGGATTCACAACAGGAAGGTCATGTCAGGTGAATCTACAGTAATTGATTTCTTTCACTGGGTGACCAAAGTAGTAGACCAGAAAGAGGCTCTGGACATGGCCTACCTAGACTTTAGCAAGGCATTTGACACAGTCCAACACAAAAGATTAATAAACAAGCTAGCCAGCCTGGGGGTGGGTCCCAGGGTGGTAGCCTGGGTAAAACACTGGCTGGACAACAGAACACAGAAGGTAATAGTAAATGGAGTCCACTCTGAAGAAAGGGGGTTACTAGTGGGGTACCACATGGTTTAGTACTGGGTCCGATCCTTTTTACGTTCCCTTGTGCGCATGCGCAAGGAATGTTTTGGGAGAGTAGCACACTTAGAGGTGTGCCTCCCTTGCAATCCACTGCTCAGTTGAGAGAAGCGGCAGGTCCTGCACCAATGGGTGTAGGATCCGTGTATGACAGCGTGGTCTTCGCCTAAAGAAAACCACCGCTGTCATACAGAGCACCGCGCCACGCCGCCCCTGCATCACGCCGCCCCAGCTTTTGGTGCCACGCTGGGAGTCTAACCCAGCGTGGCAAACGTCCCGCGTTGTTTGCCGATGGGGGTGCCCAATCCACGTCGGCTCCTCGGCTCCCCCCAGCCATCTTCTGCCACACTGGGAGCCCACCCCAGCATGGGAAACGTCCCGTGTTGTCAGCCAATGGGGGTGCCCAATCCCTTGTCAGCTCCACGGCCCCCCCAGCCATCTTCTGCCATGCTGGGAGCCCACCCCAGCGTGGCAAACATCCCGCGTTGTCAATTGTAAAAAAAAACAAAAACCTGTAAATTAAAAACCGTCCCACGAGTCTCCCCGCCTCCACAACCCGCACCCACCCACTGCACACCCTGCCTCCCCACACCCCTCACCCCATACTTACCTCCGGAGCTCGGGCGTGACGATCTTCGGTGGACCGGAACACGCTCCGTACTCTCTTTAAACCGACCGCTAACTGAGGAAATGCCGTAAGCTGTATAATGGGCTAGATAGGGGTTTTCAACTTATTGCATATCTCAGGCATTTTTGGAATTTTGCACAATTTTTAACATAGGGTTTTTGGGACCCTTTCTCATGAATGATGTCACTGTCATGGCGTTATTCAGGCCCAAAGGGTGATTTCGCAGTCAGTGCACAGTCATTGCATGAAATCACCCTTCAGGCCCGAATAACACCATGACAGTGATATCATTCATGAGAAGGGGTCCCAAAAACCCCATGTTGAAAATTTGGTGCAAAAATTCCAAAAAATGACTGTTTACGAGCGCAGGCTATGCAGTTCTCAGCTATGCTCAGTAGGGTTTGCAAATTTTAAATATTTTCACTCCAGATTTTCAACATTGCCATTTTACCACACCTCCTCATGAGCAGTACAGCTGTCATTTTTCACATCCTGCCCAAAACGTGTTTCCGCCCATGTAACGCACAATGGCACAGTCGGTGTGCAAACTCAATGTATGGGACACATTAAGAAAATCACAGTGACACTGTTCATGAGCAGAGGTCTTAAAATGGCTATGTTGAAAATTTGGTGAAAAAATTCTAAAATGACTGTTTTCAGTGTTCATTCGCCCAGTTCCTATGCTGCGCTCATAAGTTTCTTAATTTTCAATATTTTCACTCCAGATTCTCAACATTGCCATTTTACCACACACCTCCTTATGGGCAGTGCAGCTGTCATTTTTCACATCTTGCCCAAAATGTGTTTCCGCCCATGTAGCGCACAACGGCACAGTCGCTGTGCGAACTCAGTGTATGGGACACATTAAGAAAATCACAATGTCACTGTTCATGAGCAGAGATCTTAAAATGGCTATTTTGAAAATTTGGTCAACAAATTCCTAAAAATAACTGTTTTACAAGCGTGCGTTGTGCAGTTCCTACGCACGCTCATAAGTTTGTGAATTTTCAATATTTTCACTCCAGATTTTCAAAATTGCCATTTTACCACACCTCCTTATGAGCAGTACAGCTGTCATTTTTCACATCCTGCCCAAAACATGTTTCCGCCCATGTAGTACACAATGGCGCAGTCGGTGTGCAAACTCAATGTATGGGACACAGTAAGAAAATCACAGTGACACTGTTCATTAGCAGAGGTTTTAAAATGCCAATGTTGAAAATTTGGTGAAAAAATTCCTAACAATGACTGTTTTATGAGTGTGCGTTGCACAGTTCCCACACACACGTAGGTTTGCGAATTTTCAATATTTCCACTCCAGATTTTCAACATTGCCATTTTACCACACTTCCTTATGAGCAGTACAGCTGTCATTTTTCACATCCTGCCCAAAACGTGTTTCCGCCTATGTAGCGCACAATGGGGGTAACAAAAAGTCATGCTGAAAATTTATTGTGCAAATACCAGCAATCGCACAGGGCATTAGGGTAAAGCACCATACGTGCCAAACACCACTGCAAATACCTGCAAGCAAACGTTCGCCATTGACAAATGCTTGTTAATGTCTGTATAAATGACATTGCAGAGGGACTAGAATGAAAAGTATGCCTCTTTACAGACGACACAAAGATCTGCAACAGAGTTGATACACAAAGGGGGGTGGAAAGGATAAGAAGGGACTTGGTAAGTTTGGAGGAATGGCCAGAAGTATGGCAGCTTGGATTCAGTGCAAAGAAGTGCAAAGTAATGCACCTGGGAAACAAAAACCCAGGGAAAGTGTACACAATGGGGGGAGGTAGTAGCAACAACAAAAGTGGAAAGGGACCTGGGGGTAATCATATCAGATGACCTAAAGGTTAGCAAGCAATGTGAGAAGGCAGTACGGATGGCTGCGGGGATACTGGGATGTATAGAGAGAGGCATCACCAGTGGAAAACAGGAAGTTGTTATCCCTTTGTACAGTCAGTTGGTAAGACCCCATCTGGAGTACTGCATCCAGTTCTGGAGACCCCATGTCCTCAAGGACATAGATGGGATGAGGCAGTCCAGAGGAGGGCAACTAAAATGGTGCAGGATCTCCAACAGAAGCCATATGAGGAGAGACAAAAGGAGCTTAATATGTATACCCTTGAGGAAAGGAGGGAGAGGGGGGACAAGATAGAAACTTTTAGGTACCTCAAGGGAATCAACAAAGTCCAAGAGGGGGTAGCATCTTTCAGAAAAAGAGATGTGTAAGAACAAGCAGACACAATTTGAAGATAGATGGGAGATGACTTAGGGGCAATGGAAGTATTTATTCACAGAGAGGGTGGTGGATGCATGGAACAATCTTCCTGAGGAGGTTGTGGGGTCAGAAATAGTGGGGAAATTCAAGAATGCATGGGACAGACATAAGGCAATTATTGTGGGGGGTAGAAAGAAATAGGCTGTTGGTTAACTAGGATCTGCAGTTTATCCAGTATGTAGAGAAATGGGCAGACTAGGTGGGCCAAGCGGTCCTTATCTGCCATCAAAGTCTATGTTTCTATGTAACATGTAACCATGCTTTTCTATGTTTTAGAGCACACAGATGCTGAGGAGGTAATTAGGTGTTAAAGATCTGCAATTGATACATTGAAGAGTCTGAGTATCATTAGTTTAGTGGTTCTCTCATCTGTACCCATCACATTACTTCTTCATCATAGCATTTTTTTCAGTGATGTGCTGCTGCTCTGCCATCCCCTGACCCCTGTCATCCCCTCCACCCCTTCCACTGACCTTCTCATGGACCAGCCTTTTAGCCACCTCTTACTCAGGGCTACATATGGTGGCGGGTGGCCTGTGCTGTTGGTCATGCAGTGCCTGCAGGGGTTGGAGAACAGGACCGGGGTGTTTTTTCCCTTTTGGATTTTCTCCAAGGGTACCGCTGTGCAATGCCATTCATTCACACACGTGTTGGCAGGCAGGTATCTAATGGCAGTTGGTCCCCTGCAGAGGCGCTCACATATGCTACCATCTGGACTCCACCCAGTGGCAGATTCACAGCAAGACACAGATTTCTCCACCCTGTGGGAGGAGTGCATTTCCTAGGATGCTGGATCCTTCACCCCCCCCTCGGCTTGCCTTCAGCAATGCATGCTTATTTCCAAACCTGGGTCATAGGCATCTTGATTAGTAGCCCAATCACTGCAGCAGTTGCCTTGCTCTCGCATAGCGATGTAGGAATCTGTAAAACAACAAATGCCAGTCCTAAGAAGGACTAGTTGAAAAACAACAATGAAACACTAAACGTAAAGACTGTCATTTTTGTGGGTTCATGTTGAACATTGTAATTCATTTAGCAGCAGAAAGGGCTTTTTTTCCACGTTTGCTTATATAATGCACGTCAGTCAGCTATGGTGATAATAGTGAGGTTTCTCTGATGTACCTGCAGGTAAGGAAAAAGCTGTAATTTTAATTATGTGGCACCTGTAGGGTACAATAATATAGATATCTTTGTTTTTCTTTGGTCCCCAGTGTTACCTTCAGAACTAGATCATGAGCTGAGATCAAAACTGAAAGTTTATAAAAAAAAAAGGAAAAAAAAGACATGGTGGTACCTACCGTATGTTCTTTCCCCAAATATTCTGGTTAAATAAATGGTTTTGTATATGTCGCACAAACCACATTCATGCCCACAAGTATGTTTCTGCACTGTAAGCTCATTTTGAAACACATTTATGGTCCACAGAGCTACCTGCAACACAAACACACACACACACACACACACATATATATATTTTTGTTTAACACTCCCTCCTAAGATGGAGGGCCTCTGTTAGCAGAGGTCAGGAAATACTTTGAGCCAACCCAAATTAGGACAAATATGAAACATCCAAAACTGACTGGGTGGAATCATTTTACTTTCTTGTTCCTGTTTACAGCTGGTGAATTGCATACGGTATAAAGATTGTTATTCTTGTCCTCATTGCTGTGTAATATATTTTATGTCTGTGTCCAGAACCCATGCATGACTGAGAAATGTCCACAGCTGACAAATCCACATTCCTGGCACAGTTCGAGGACTGTGGAAACAATTTCCAGTGTGCTTTTTTGGCACACTTACTTGTTTTTCAATTAAGCAATTTCAGATAGTTGTTGCTATGAGGCGAGTTGAAGAGACTTTGAAAGGTTGCTGTATTAGTAAAGTTAGAACTACTTCCCTGCTACATGAATTTTATAATCTGGTAGGCAGCAGAATAATCTCTTGTTATAAGCACCTTCTAAGCTTTCCTAATTTAGACAAGTTGATTATAGACTGAGAACCAGAATCATCCCCAGACAGCGGCCCAGTAAGATTGACCCAAAAATATTGTAAGTGCTCAGGATCTGCACCTGAATTAATTCAAAGGAATAAAGGAAGTTGAACTGTATAATTATGACTCCATTAGTGAGAAAGATATAAAAACAATAATTACTTTTAAATAGTGGGGCTTTGGTACTATTTAAAAGTCTTCATTCTTTGTATGAAAGTATATTTTGAACAGCTTTGAATAGCTGCCATATAAATCAGATAACTGTAACAAGAGGAAGTCTGGCCAAAAGGTGCTACATTGCAGAATTAGAATCAGCATATCCTCAGTAAGCCTTGTACCAAAAAATTAGATCTCTGAATTCACTAAAAATACTACCAACAGCTTAATCTGGTTCCAGGTCAGTTGGCATTCATCTGTAGTCTTCTCTCCCGGATTGTGCCTAAAAATAGGCAGAATCTTCCTAGTGCACTTACCCAGTCAATAAAAACTAAATAAATAAATAAGTTACTTTGTTTAAAAGTTACAAGCCATTTTGTAACCCTGATTTGACTCCTTGTTCAAAAACCTGTTTCAGTGAAGAGCTACTGATGATGTCATAACCAGAACTCACAGCCTAGTTCTTCATGTCAGCAACCTTAGAGGGCTTAATTCTTCAGTGATTAACAAACTGTAGTTGTAGTAATCATTAAAAAAAAAAAAAAAAAAAATGACACGGGTTTGAGTGCAGTTTATGCATTTACAGAACGTTCAGATGCATGATACTGTACTCTGGAATGCGACAGGAGGTGGTTTTGGAATGCAGTGCTGGATACATCTATGGAATGCAAAGGTTGTGCACAATTTCAGAATGTTGCAGGGGGACATGCAATTTCTGAATGTGGCAGGGACGTGCAATCTGGAAATGTGGTGAGTACACTGAAACTCAGAATGCAACAGAGACACATATCTTAGAATTTAGCAGGGACTGACAACTTCCGAATATAGTGGAGATGCACCCTGTCAGAATGTGTCAGGATATGCCATTTTATTCTGAAACTGGTTGTTCCTGACACATTACCCACCATATTTCAAAATCGCACATCACATCCCCACCACATTCTGAGACTGTGCGCCCCTGCCACATTCTGACATTATGTTTTTCTGCCTATTCTTAAAGCACATGTCCCCATCACATTCCTAAATTGCATGTCCCCACCATATTTCAACACTGTATGTCAATGCAACATTCAAAAATTATGTCACCACTGCATTCCAAAATTGTGTCACCACTGCTTGCCAAAATTGTGCATCCCCACCACATTCCAAATTGCATGTCACCGCCACATTCCAAAAATGGCATGCCCCAACCTCCACATTCTGAAATGATGTGTCCGGGACACATTCTCAAAGTGTGCATCCCTGCTGCATTCTGAAATTCTGTCACTGCTACATTTCAAAATTGTGCAATCCCATCACATTCTGGAAATGCTTGTCTTCGCCACATTCCAAAATTAAGCATTTCTGCCACATTCTGAAATTGTGTTTCCCAGTCACATTCAAAAACTGGGTGTCCCTACTACATTCTAAAATTCTGTTTCTCAGTTACATTCTGAAATTGTACCTTCTTGCCACATTCTGAAATTGTGTCACTGCCACATTTCTAAATTGCCCAGCTTTTTCACATTCCAAAAATGTGCACCCTCACCATATTCCAAAATTGCGCATCCCCATCGCATTCTGACAAGAATTGTCCCTGTCACATTCCAAAATTGCATGTCCAGTCTGCATTCTAAAAATTGAACATCCCTGCTGCATTCCAAAATTGTGCATATCTGTTACATTCGAAAAAAGTATTTCCCTTCCACACTCCAAAATTGTGCATCCTACCACATTCTAAATATATGTGTCCATGCCACATTCTGAAATTGCATATGACTATCATATTCTCAAGCTGTGTGTGCCCCAGCCACATTCTGAGATTCTGAGATTCTGTGTCCACAATTGCATACTTCCTTGTGCTCCCAGGTCACACCTGTGAGCAAACTTTCAGCATAGAGTGTCTCTCCTGGTTAAAAAAAAAAATAATATTGCCACCACAATCTGAAATTGAGGATCCCCATCACATTCTGAAATTGTGCATTACCACTACATGCTGAAACTATACAACCATGACACATTACAAAAATGCACATCCCTGCCACATTCTACAATTATGTGCCTCTCACATTTCAAATCTGTGTTATCTCTGCCACATTCTAAAAATGTATAACACTGCCACATTTTGAGTTTCCATGTCCTTGCCATGTTCCAAAACTGTATACACCAGCTACTTCATGAAATTGTGTCATTGCTGCCTTCCACAGTTGCATCCCGGTTGCATTCTGAAATATCAACCC
Source organism: Neoceratodus forsteri (assembly GCA_016271365.2). Taxonomy (NCBI): domain Eukaryota; kingdom Metazoa; phylum Chordata; order Ceratodontiformes; family Ceratodontidae; genus Neoceratodus; species Neoceratodus forsteri. The sequence continues at coordinate 1,357,578,440 of CM028132.1, forward strand.
TGTGGCATTCTAAAAATGTTATACAACTTTAATATTCTAAAGCCATGTTTGCCACTACATTCCAATTCTCCTTCTGTCACATTACTAAGTTCCTTGCATATGCATGCCCTGTACTCACCCAAAGTCAGCTTTCCTTTTTCAAATGCTTACTACAACTGCAGTTTTATGTAATGTGGGAGACATAAATCCTATAAGTTAGCTTGCAGAAAGGATCAGACTCTGAGTTCTGGTTATGACATCACCAGTACTGTAGTTCTTCACTGAAACTGACTTTTTGTTGAACAGTCATTGAAATTAGAGTTAAAAAATGACTTGCAATATTGAAACAAAGTAACTTAGAGATCTCGGGCTGGATTCATAAAGCAAAAGGGGACTAAGTCCCACTCCACAACTCCAGTTGTGGACCAAAATCTCTGCAGCTGTGGAGACTGGTACTGTATTTACATCAGCCATCATTGCGGAAGGATGTTACGGCTGGAAACACCATCCACAAGCTGCCATAAATCGTGCAGTCAGTCATAAACCGGCTCCACCTTTGTAAATACTGAAGCTGTGGGGAAAACTGCTGCTCTGCAAGTGGCAGCCCATTTGCACTGGGTTTTGCCCACAGCTCCGGGAGTTTCGGGGGCTCTGTGAATCCAGCATCTCATTTTTGTCATGAAGCCGGTTGGGGGTTTACTGATCCAAATTCTGAATTTACTGATGCTACACATTTTGATTAGACTCCATCTTTGTTTATTGCCTTCAAAATGAGAAAACAAGAATACTGTAGCAATCTGAAAGAACAATACAAGCTATTAAGTGATTCCTGTTTTTTATTGACTGCAAAGGAGGCATCAGAATGGTGTGGTGAAGTCTATTTGGAGAACACATAGAGGATAATGTGTGGTCCTCTATCGGTAACCGGTCTGTTAACCATCGAGAGGCTGCCAGGACGACTGTGTAAACCTCGAGAGCGAAGCTCGAGAGGTTTACATCGCCATGGCAACCTCGAGACGGTTAACATTAACTGGTTGCTGACAGAAGGACCATATATTGTTTTTTATAGTGTATGGTCCCAAGAAAAAGGGAAAACGGCTCCTTACTTTTCCAAATGGAGTCACCGCCACAGCCGTTCAGTCCTTCCCTTACTGCTGCGTGCATTCGTCGGTTCCCGAGTCTAAAAAAAGGCGTGCATAAGCGCAGACTGATCCCAATTGTTAACCTATCGATGTGACGCAGCATCGATAGGTTAACATTACTACATCACATCGATGGTATAACAACCTTAGAAAACAATGGTTTCCTAAGGTTAACAGCGTTCTACCATGCATTATATTACAGTTATAAATGTAAATTATCAGTATGAAAGATACAGGGCTAGATTCACAAATGGTTTGGGGACTGGGCTGGATTCTCAAAACTCTTTAAAGTCCTGCAGCTGTGTGAAAAACTCGCCTTAAGTGGGTTGCTACTTGTGGAACCACAGTTCTCCTGCAGCTACGGTATTCTCAAAAGTGGAGCTGATTTATAACCAGCTCTCCAGTTTATGGAAGCTTGTGGGTGGTGTTGCTATAGAAATCCCCAAAGCTGCAGAAAAATGTTAGTGCCAGTGGGATCAGCCTTAACACTTTTCGCAACTGCTGTGGATGAGAATAGCAATCTCTGCAGCTGAGCAGATTTTGGTCTGCAACTGGAGTTGTGGTGTGGGACTTAGTCCCCAAACCTTTTGTGACTTATTGGTTACTAAGTAGTGGTTGATCACTATATTTTTTCACTAACATTTTTACTTTTAGTGATTTTGATGGGATAATGTGAACAAATTGTTTTTAGATTTTATGGTACTCTGAAGAAGTGATTACTATCATGAAACATTGTTTCTTCTATGGGTTCTATGTGTCATCTTTTATGAAAACCATAATTAAAAAAAAAACTTGGGTGACAGAGTCATTACTTCAAAAGTCTGATTACAGTGAAATGCATAAAATTAAATATTTAAATTTTTTTAACACGTTCAGAGTCTGATTTGTACTGTTTTACTTACAACCAAAAAAACATATTTGATGTCCTATTAAGGTGTATGTGAAACAAAATACTGTAATCAAATTAAGGTAATATCAAAATGTCTCCACTGTATTGTGCTGCTGCCTTGGATGTCTGGAGTTTGCAGAGCCTCAATACTCCATGGGCAGCAGCACCAGCATGATGTCATGTATGTCACGAAGAAGGGAAATATCTGAATTTGGTTTTATATACAGTAGTGTCTTTTAAAACACCATAAGGCAAAGCAACTTAACAGCCATGTGCAGTCATTTCAGTCCCTAGGTAAACACAAGGAGGTTTGGGTGTGACTGGTAGTAAATAAGAGTGAGGAAGTTTCAAGATAGCTAAGCACAGAGAGCACAAAAAAAAGGTGGGGGAGAGAGAAGCAGCATACATTTCAACTTTCTCACATTAAAGTCACTCATTTAACCCCGCAACAGTGGCCCTAGGTGTCACATGTAGAAGGAATCATTTCACCCTTCACAATCTGACTTCAAAGCAAAATTCATATCAATTCATAACATTCCATTGTAGTACACTTCATCAGCACCAAAACATTGTTCTCTATGATTTTCATAGCTTTGGTTCCCTGATTTGACAAGATGCCACACATTTTATCTGTCATACATTCGGACAGACAATGCCGCCCCCTTTGGCTAACTAATATTTGAAAAATATGTACACAGGAATTTGCTGACTTGCTGTTGGCCACAGTTTCACAGTTACTAGAAGAGGTCAATCTGATATCCTAAATATAAATACAATTAATTATTTCACTATAAGGTTATATCTCATTGCAAAGATACATTTATACCAAGGGAAGGGTGAATAACAGGGCTAAATAAAAGTGGTTATTCAGCCTTGTTATTCACCTCCTGTCCTTTTTACAGTTGCAGTGGGTGGAGCCTGCAGCCATCTTGCTGTAGTTGGAAGAATGGGATACCAAAGCACAAATTAAGAGTTTTCAGTGTATCCTTCCACAACTCCAAATCACTATGCCAGCTGAATGAAATACTCCCCTCCCTCCATTCAACAGACCAGTTCTAGGGCTATTTTTTCAGCTTGTTAGTCTCTCTCATCATGCCTGCTGTAAGTGACCTGACAGCTAGTGTCTTGAAGTAACCACAAAGGCAAGTTACTCACACCACCTCTTTGAAGTAGTTTACCTGTCTGCAACAGTGCATTAGAAACTTTTTTGCATACTAGCATCAGAAAAGCTCTTGCTTGAGTAGCCAGCTACTGTGTGGGGGTGGGGGCGAGGAAGTTCTCAGTTTGTAGCCAGAACTGTACCAGGCATTTGTAAAAGACAACATCAGAAGTCTATTTGACCTGTTTTAACACAGGATTTAGTATATTCATGTGTTGGCTTGCTAATTTTATTTATTATTGAAATGTGATTTGTTAGTCTTTGGAACCTAAATAATTTACTGACATAATTTCCAACAAAGAAAACAGCAAGGTTTTAGAGAAAATAACTCTAGAGGCATTTCAAATTAATTTCTCTAGCACTCTCAAATGTGTGTGTGTGTGTGTGTGTGTTTGTAGCAATTATTTATCTTCTCTGAAGAGTTGGTTTATGTTAACCCTTTCAGGACCTATCTAATTGTTAGTGGCATTGGAACTCTCATGGCTTTACATTTGTAGGCGGGGTAAATGCTAGGCAACTAATGTTTTAGGGTTTTCTAGGGGTTGCAAGGGGCATCATCAGGGATTGCAAAGAAATCATAGTAGTGTCAACTGCAACACCTGGCTAACTTGGAAAGGATACCTCTCACCCTGCCAGGACCAAAATGAGGGATACTGCCCATTAAAATCAGAGACAAATGCTTACAATCCAGGACACCATTCTTACTTGACATACAGTTCAGCGTCACAATTTTTATAGCGATTCATGCGCATTCCACAACCTGTCCTAAGGGTAAGATTGTGCAATGGCATTAATACATTCAGTACTCTCTTGTAAAAGGCATGCATAGGTAAACCAAAAGTTAATTGGCTGAACAAAAGTGTAACCATGTCACAAGTGATCTTTCAAAATAAAGTGGTTACAAAAAACAAACAAAAAAAACAAGGTCTCAAATTCTATCTCAATAATATGTTTGATTACCCTGTCCTACCAAATGTCCAATTTGTACATTATGTCCAAAATTGTCTAAATTGGAAGATTTACATTATATAATAGTTACATTGAAGATTAATTACTTGTAAATATAATTGTAGGATGGCTGTGAACCTCTTAGAAACTGTGATATTGATTAATGCAAGTTTTGTTATTATACATATTTTTGTATCTTGTATTTATTTGGTGTATTTTTGTATGTTGTAACTGATGATTGTTATAGCAGGAGCATCTTGAAAATGGATAATTGACCCAATGATGTAAAAGTGACATCTTTCCTGTATAAAAATAAACATTTTACTACTACTACTACTAAATTGTAAGCAGCATCATTGACTATGTATCATTACTGTGTAGACAATGTTTGGAGTATTAAAAATAAAACAAAAATCAACAAAATCACAAACTGTAGCTTACTCAACATTGATATATAGCTGGATACCATCACAATACAGTAACTTCATACAGCATGTACCTATCATGGTGTCACCACTCTATGTTTACTATGTTGCTTCACACATGTTCCACTTGATTTTTTCTCCCTTGTTCAATGCATATATTATTACATAGACAATGACAGCAGAAAAAGACAAACGGTCTAAAAACAGTGGGGGAATTCATGAATGCTTGGGACAGACATAAGGCAGTTCTAGTGGGGGGGGGATAGTAGGAAGAAGTAGCCTGTTGGTTAACTAGGATCTGCAGCTTATCCAAAATAGGTAGGGAAAGGGGCAGACTGGGTGGGCCAAGTGGTCCTTATCTGCCATCAAAGTCTATGTTTAGACTTTCCTATCTGCCCCAGAACCTATTTTCCATACAGGGTTTTATCCCTAATGGTCCACCCCCTGCTCCCTTCCTCAATGCTGCTGACCTGAGCAACCACCAACCCTTCACTCTGTCCCAGCCATGCCTGAAACCATTTATGGTCTTGGTGCCTGCCGCCTCCACTGGCAGACTCTTCTACAGCTTCACCACCTTTTCTGTAAAACTGAATTTTTCTCACACCCCTCTTAAACCTTCCCTCTCCTGTTTCAACTTGCAGTCTCAGGTTCTTGTTTCTTAAAGCATGTTTGTTTACACTCCTTGATCAACTGCCACTGCACCTTTCCTGGACTTGGGATCCATCCCAAAAAACATCATTTTGCAGTGGGAGAGGAGGAGAATATGGCCTCATGAGTGGTTGTGTTGTTTGGGGGTGTTCCTAAAGTTCAGGGAGTAGGGCAAGGATTTGAAACAAAACAAGTCTGGGTATAGTAACGCCATTAGCATACATTCAGCTCTACTATGAAAGGAGCAGATAAAACAACCAGCAATCTAAATGAAGTTTAGAAAAGGTAAGCAATTCGAAAATATGGGGTTTCAACTAGAAATAGCATGATGTAAAAAGGGTTGATGATGACCCCTTTAAAATAACAATATGCGGAAAAAACAAGATCCTGTTCTTTATCCATCTCAGTCATTAATGGGGTCTATTTTCATTCCTCATGGCACTGGGTGTGCACAAGATCACCACCATCACTAATGGCTACTGTAATATCAATGTGGCTAACATTTCTAGGCTCCCTTTCGCCACTGTGGCCAAGACATTTTGATGAATGTAACTGAATGTGGCTGGCTGTTGCACCACGCCACTGCAGGCTGACACTGTCACATCCAGCAGTATGTTTGGCCAATTGGTGCCGTGCAGCAGAGCAATTTTTGTTTTTGGTTTTTTGTCCTCACAAAAATCACAAGCAAAGCCTGCTAGAGAGTGTAAGTTCACTCACTGCCCCTTGAAAACAAGACATCTGTCGGTCCATTTTGGGCACCAAACAGTGGAAGACCACAGGATGTTTGGGTTACAGAGACAGGAAAGCGGCATCAGACCACATTTGTAGTGTGGCTAATTCAGTTATCAGTTGGCTAAAAACACTGGGCACATTTTAGCCAGTGGCTAATTTTTAGACCCCAGCATTTATTTGATTGGCATGTTATGTTATGTCCCCTTATCTCAAGCAGCACTGGACAATTTGCTGGATGTGTCAGGGAAATATTTTGCTCCCCCTTCTCATATCATATTCTTTTACACTTTAGAGTCGGATGATAGCAATTTCTATTAGTTTTTACTCCTTATCACAGCCCTTTGTGGGAATAAGGAACCTAGGGTAAAGTAGAATCATATATGAATGGGGATAACTAAATCACCATTTCACATGATTATGAAACAACTATATATGGATGCACAATGTCTCCTGTTGTCTCAGAACTCCTAGTAATAGCTCCCAAGTATTAGAGAAAACAGCTTTGGAAACAGGAGAACAATAAGTTCCTATCAGATTTTTTATACCTACAGTGTTGTTTAGAGGCATGACATCAGACTGTGCCTGGCTGGCAGGTATCTGGGTATCCCTCTGCACTCTATTCACAGGAAAATGCATGTGACCAGCTGTCATGGAGTTTGCAACACCTAACTGCCTCAGCTCCTCTATCCTCTATTACCCATTTGATTATTGTATCCGTGTAGCATAGTACAACATGAATTATATATGCCACAAACTTTACAGTAATGATGTTGCACATATTAATAATTTTACACTGTAGCCATTTGAATCATGTAACCTGTCATTCATGGAAACATAGAAACTGACAGCAGATAATGACTGCTGGGCCCATCTAGTCCGGCCATTTTTTAATTATAATCACTTTTGCTGCAGACCCAACTTGATCTACAGCACTGTCTGTGACACCCCTTCCATCCTCCAAACCAAAAGTTAATTGGCGTAACAGAATTGCAGTCACATTACAAGTGATTTCCCCCCCAAAAAATACCCCTCCCAAAAAAAAACAAGGTCACAAATTGTGAAGAGTATCCTTGGCTATCTGTCATTACTGTGTAGAAATGTCTGGATTGTTAAAAACAAATAATATCCCATATTGTAGTTTATGCAACATTAGTATACAGCTGGGTACCACCATAATGCAGTATGTACCTATCACGGTGTCACCACTCTATGAGTAGTATATTCCTTCAAATATGTTCCCCTTGATTTTTTCTTCCTTGCTCAATGCATATACTATTACCCATTTGACTATTGTGTCTGTGTTGCATAGTACAACATTAATTCACTGGCCTATGCAGCCAGTATAGTGTTATGCTTGTGCAACTGTGTTAGTTTGGTTTTGGCCGTTTGCACTGTCTATTCCAAAGGAATTACCACCCTGTAGGGATACGAAGGCAAGGAAACCTCAGAGAGGGTTCCACCCCTAGAGGTGCAATGGGATGGTTCCCGTGGCTAAAGGTACCTTAGGAATCCCCCTAAGGAGAGCGTGCTGCCACTGAAGGAGGAGGGGAGGATGGTGGGACAAAGAAAAAATGCTTCACAGTGAGGCTTAGTGGAACTGCTTATATAGCTCAGGAAGTGGGAGTGGCTGACTACTTGGCCACCGAACTACAGGCAAGTCTTTCATTTCACTGGCCTACACAGCCAGTATAGTGTTATGCTTGAGCAACTGTGTTAGTTTGGTTTTAGCTGTTCACACTCTGTTCCAGAGGAATTACCACCCTGTAGGGGTATGAAGACAAGGAACCCTCAGAGAGGGTTCCAACCCTAGAGGTGCAATGGGTTGGTTCCCATGGCTAAAGATACCTTAGGAATCCCCCCAAACAAAATGTAGTATCATTCCCAAAGGAGGCAACATGAAGCATATGAGCAAGCAGTAACTGTGACATAGGAGCAGTAACTGTAACGTAGTAGTAGAGAAGCATAGGCAGTTTGATAATGCAATGAGATGCTCAGTTGTCGTAATGGCTGCCGAGGTCTGTGCAGCATGATACTGATGGTTTGCTTTGAGAGTAGAGGATCCTCTAAGGAGAGAGGGAATGGCAGGACATCCGCCACCTCCATCCAGCAACGGAACCTACCTAAAGAAACAAGGGGAAACAACTAAGCTAACTAAGTGTCATGACCTGAGGCAATGGAGGGGAGAAAAAAAAAACCCTATGAGGAGGAAATCTCTGGGGATCCAAGGCCCAGGCCGAGGCCGCTTCCCCTCCAGGCTTGGGATAGTTTACTTAGTGATGGCTCTGCAGCTACAATTTGAAAAATCCAATTAAAGGGAGGTGGAAAATATTCCAATTTGGAGGAAGGCTCTCACTCATACCCTCTAGTGGGAACGCTGTGGAAGGTTGTGAGACAACTCTGCAACAATACTTGCATCCAATGTGCAGGAGGAGAGCAGCAACTGCTGAGGCACTCACCTGGCCTATCCGCCCTAAATCAAACCAGATGAACCAGAGGCAGTCATAGGGAGGATGCGGAGAAGGTGCCTCACTAGGGAAACCACTAAAGACAATGGATAACTGTTATAGTGGACCACTAGAGCCGAAGGAGATCATTGTAACCACCCTTCACTGCTAGTCTTAAATTCTACACCAGGAGCTGCTGTCACATAGTAGGCAGCTAAAGCCAAGCCTGGGGCAAGAACATTCCCAGCTATGGGCCAGGTGAGAAGGATCCCACCCCAAGTTGGACATGCTCAAGATACAGACCAAAGCAGAGCGAGACCGCTGGCTGCAGGAACCCTGCACCAGAATAGAATGGCTGGCATGCCCCAGAAAGGGATTGACAGCTGAAAACTGGTGAGCTGAATGAGCATGGTGTGCTGAGATCGTAATGAGCATTGAGTGCTGAGACCTTGCAAGGTTGAATGCAGATTAAGTGCAGCAGAATCCCAGGCTGAAGTCAAGGGGATGGTAGTAGGCATGAAACAATGGTTTGCGTAAGCAAGGAGCAATGGTTGCGTCAGCAGAGTGAACCTGCACGTAGGTCAATAAGCAGTACTAGTGATAGGAGGACCTGCATAACATATGGTATAGCAAATTAAACAGCACTGAACTAGGGACAAGCCAGCCAAACAGGAATAGCCAAATCAAGGTGACAAACACTCTGAGGAGTTTTGGCAGTGAGGCATTTTTAATAACAAAACTATATTAACAGCCTCAGCAGGAGCTTAGTTGGCTGACCTCAGAGTTGTACTGTAAGTGCAATAAAACAGGAGACAATGCTTGAGATCAGGTGTAGCCAGGCAGTGCAATGAAGCTGCAAGTAGAATGAGAGCAGCACAGCTAAGTTCAGTAAACTGTGTCAGGTGAAAAGAATTAGTATGCACATGGAGCAGCTATGGCTGAGCTGAAACACACAGATAATAATTGCAGTTGCATTGCAGTAGTTTGAGCATGGTAAGCACAGCGTAAAACACAGGCACTGGGTACAATAGTAATTAAAGTAAACAGTCAGCAGCAGTGGCTATAGTTGTAGGTAACTGAAAGCAGTAGCATGAGCTCTGCATAGCAGAATGCTAGGAGTTGCTGTGCAAGTAATTTGAGAGTTGTGAGTAAGTAAAAACAAGCAGTATGAGTTCCAGAGTAGCAGTATGCTAGGAGCTTAGAAACAAAGCCCCCCCCCCCCCCAAAAGGAAGGAAGCACACACAGTGGAAGGCAAAATGCAAATCAGAAGTAGAAAAATAAACACAGAAGCCCAGCAGAGACAAGCGGGGGGGGGGGGCAGGCCCCAGCCAGCCAGGGAGGCCTAACCAGCTCAGAGGACAGAGCCTTCAGCTGCAAAGAAAAAATGCTTCACAGTGAGGCTTAAAGGAACTGCTTATATAGCTCAGGAAGTGGGAGTGGCTGGCTGCTTGACCACCGAACTACAGGCATGCCTTTCATTTATGTGTGCCACACAGTTTACAGTATTGACATTACACATATTAATAATTTTACACAGTATCCATTTGAATCACATAACCTGTCATGCATAGAAACTGATGGCAGATAATGACCACTGGGCCCATGTAGTCTGCCCATTTTTTAATTATGACCAGTTCTGCTACAAACTCAACTTGATCTGTGGCACTGTCTCTTCCATTGCATTCCTTCCTCCAAGGGTTCCTTTGCGCCCATCTGAGGCACTTTTTTAAAGCCACTACTGGTTTCGCCTGCACTGCGTCTTATGGAAGGCTGTTCCAGGAATCCACCACCCTTTCTGTGAAGAAATACTTCCTCACATCTCTCCTGAATCTATTTCCTTCCAGCTTCATATCATGAACTCTTGTTTGACAGCACCCTTTTCTCTGAAACATACCTCCTTCCTGTACCTTATTGATCCCCATTAAGTATTTAAAGAGCTCCATCATATCCCAGCTCTTCCTCCTCTCCTCCAGGGTGTACATATTGAACTCTTTCAGTTTCCTCTCATGGGGCTTCTGATGCAGACCTTGTACCATTTTGATATCCTTCAGCTTTCGTCTTGTCACTTTCTTCTTTTTCCAGTTGTTCCTCCTTCCTCACCTCTGTTCTTTGATTGCTCCTTCCCCCCTTCCTCCTTTGCTAACTCCTTGATTTCTTGAATAACCTACATTCTGATGGGACTTTCTCCTCTTGGGCTTCCCCTATTCTCTATCTCAGCCTGTGGTGGCCCACTGTTTCCCCCATTTCTTCCATCACCTCCCCAGCACCCCCCTTAGCTACTTTAAATGTCCATCAAAGTAACATTTAAACCATCTACTGAGGATTATGGTTCCCTCCTTAATGGAGGCTGGCCATCAGCTCAGTATAGGCTCTTATTAGTCTAGGTTGGCCCTCAGTCCCGATTGTAGCCGTACCTCTCCTATTTGCACCATTTCTTCTACTGTTACTTGAAGGCATTGGTGTGGAACTCCCTCTCCTTCCCCACATAGTACAAGATGCACTTGATGCTCACATTTTAAACACATGGGAAGCACAGGATTAACCAGATAAATTATTTAACTTTACCAAAAGTGAAATTTACACATGAAGCTGACTAGAGCAATTCATCTTTACATTTTAAGCCTGTGAAACACACTTATGAAGTCAATGCATTAGCAGCTGTAGTGGCTCTGACCAGATTTTGTTTGGGTAGGGACTCCAAAACTGGGCACAGTATTCCAGATGTGGCCTCACTCATGACCTGCACAGTGATAACAGTACCTCCTGCCTGCTATGGTCAAACGCACTCCCAATGCACCTTAACATATTCCATGCAGATAGACTCTGTTCCAGTCACATTTCCATGTTGTTAAACTTTTTATTAAAGATTTTTCACATTACACAAAGTATGGCATACCTTTTGGCACTGACACAATGCATTAGCAACCAGAAGGTGAGAATATATGGTTAAAGCACAGGGATGACTGTACAGTGAGTCACCTACAGAAATAACACAGGGTAATATTTGCGTTGACTGCAGGAAGTCATTCACATTTTCAGTGAGTACTCTCAAGGACACTGATAAGCACTGGACAATGCCTGTCCTGTTCTCCCTCTCACAGAGAAGGTGAATCTCAAATGAAACACATATAGGAAGCATGAATCAAAAATAAAAAAAGAAAATAAACAACTTTCTTGCACAGTCTGTATAATAACTATTGCATACATCTGCTGCCCCATGTCACAGTACTGTTTTACTGTGGGACATCACTAGCCCATGTCATGGTAGCATTTTACAGTAGTGAGTGAGTCACCCATGTCATTGTCAGATTAAAATGTCTTTTGTGTGTACTGTGTATTTGTAACTATGTTTGTATATTGTAGTAATTGTTTTTTTGTTATGTATTTTTGTACTTGTTGCTTGTGAAAATGGGCACTTTGCTCATCAGCTAACATGTATAAAAAACCAAAATGAAATAAACAAGCATTTGTCAATGCCGAATGTTTGCTTTCTGGCATTGGCATTGGTAGTGTAGGAGTTACAGAGCTGCATAATAGGAATGGCAGTGAAGTATTGAACTGAAGCCAACCCCATCACCACCCTGCAGAGACTGACAGGCATTGGGGTGTGCTTGGGGTCATCAGGCATAACGGCCACGCCATTTCACCACACCCTACCCTGCAGACACCGACAAGTGTCACGGTGTGCCTTGGGGTCTTTGGCCCTTATGCGCACCCCATTCTATCAGGAAATATGGGGATACCGGTGCAGTATAGGAGAATGGGGTGAACTTTGGGGCTGAAGAGTCCAAGGCACACCTCGATGCCTCTCACTGGCTGCAGGGTGTGGAATGGTATGAGCATTACAGGAGAGAATCCCAAGTCACACCTCTGATGCCTGTCATTCTCTACAGGGTGGGGCATTATGGTCGGAAACCCTAATGCCGCATGCATTCGTTGGTATTTTGACTCCAAATTTTCAACATGGTTTTTTTGTGACCCCCACCTCATGAACAGTGGCAATATCAGTTTTGTTAGCTGAAAGCTGCTTTTATACAGCGACTATGGCATTTAACACCACAGGTGCAAAAACAAATTCCAAACAGGATGTGAAAAATGACAGCTGTACTGTTCATGGGGAGGTGTAAAAAATGGTAATGTTGAAAATCTGCAGTGAAAATATTAAAAAAACTGACGAAATCACGAGCGTGCATAGGAACTGCGCATCACACACCTGTAATGTAATTAGTTTGGGGATTTTTTACAGCAGATTGTCAATACAGGCATTTTGGGACCTCCGATCATGAACAGTGTCACTGTGTTTTTCTTTATCTATCCTGAGCAATGATTTCCCACAGCGACCACACATTTCTGCGCTGAAAGTGTGAAAACACATTTCGGCCATGTTGTGAAAAATGACAGCTGTACTGTTCATAAGGAAGTGTGGAAAAATACCACTGGTGAAAATCTGGACTGAAAATATTACAGATTCATGAGCTTACGAGGGTATGTGGAAACTGCGCAATGCTCACTCCGTAACACAGTCATTTTATGGACTTTTGTCACCAAATTTTCAACATAGCCATTTTAAGACCTTTGCTCATGAACAGTGTCACTGTGATTTTCTTAATCTGTTCCAAACATTGCTTTCGTACACCGACTGCACTATTGTGCGCTACATGTATGGAAACACATTTTGGGCGAGATGTGAAAAATGGCAGCTGTACTGCTCATAAGTAAGTGTAATAAAATGGCAATGTTGAAAATCTGGCATGCAAATATTAAAAATTCACAAACTTGCAAGCGTGCATAGGAACTGCGCAACATGCACTCCTAAAACAGTCATTTTTAGGAATTTTTTCACCAAGTGTTCAACATAGCCATTTTAAGACCTCTGTTCATGAACAGTGCCACTGTGATTTTCTTAATCTGTCCCAAACATTGATTGTGCACACCGACTGTGCCATTGTGCACTACATGCAGGAAACACATTTTGGGTGATGTGAAAAATGACAGCTGTACTGCTCATAAGGAGGTGTGGTAAAATGGCAATGTTGAAAATCTGGAGTGCAAATATAAAAAATTCGGCGAACTACGGTATGAACAGCTTGTAAAACAGTCATTTTAGAATTTTTCATCAAATTTGCAACATAGGCTTTTTGAGCTCACCTATGAACACCGCACTGTCATTTTGTTAATTGGTCCTGAAAGGTGATTTCACACTGTGACCGCGAAATTACCCTTCAGGCCCGATTAATGCCATGACAGTTCCAGAATTCATGAGGAGGGGTCCCAAAAACCCAATGTTGAAAATTTGGTGCCAAAATTCCAAAAAATGCCTGAGATATGCATTAAAGTTGAAAAAACCCTATTTATTGCATTATACAGCTTACTGGCATTTCCTCAGTGCGCGGTCAGCTTTGAAGAGTGCAGACGTGTTCCCAGTCCAACGAAGATCGTCTTGCCGGCCTCCGGAGGTAAGTATGGGGTGAGGGAGGGTATGGGGAGGTTGGATGTGCAGAGAGTGGGTGCGGGTGGGCAGGTAGACCGCCGTGGGAACTTTTTTTGTTTATAGGCTTTTTTTTTTTTTAGGAACACAGAAACATAGAATTTGACGGCAGATAAGGACCGCTTGGCCCACCCAGTCTGCCCATTTCCCTACCTAATGGATAAGCTGCAGATCCTAGCTAACCGCTAACCAACAGCCTACTTCTTCCACCCTCCATCCCCGAGAATTGCCTTATGTCTGTCCCATGCATTCTTGAATTCCACCACTGTTTTTGACTCCACAACCTCCTCAGGAAGGCTGTTCAATGCATCCACAACCCTCTCTGTGAAAAAATACTTCCTCACATTACCTCTGAGCCATCCTCACTCCAGCTTAAGATTGTGCCCCCTTGTTCTTGCACATCTCTTTTTCTGGAAGATGCTACCCTCTTGGACTTTGTTGATCCCCTAGAGGTATTTGAAAGTTTCAATCATGTCCCCCCTTTCCCTCCTCTCCTTGAGGCTATACATATTAAGATCCTTAAGTCTCTCTCTTGATATGTCTTCTGGTGCAGACTCTGCACCATTTTAGTTGCCCTCCTCTGGACTGCCACCATCCTGTCTATGCCTTTGCAGAGACAGGGTCTCCAGAACTGCATGCAGTACTCCAGATGGGGTCTCACCAGCTGTCTGTGCTGAGGGATAACAACTTCCTGTTTTCTACTGGTGATGCCTCTCCCTATGCATCTCAGTATCCCACCAGCCCTGCTTACTGCCCTCTCACATTGCTTGCCCACCTTTAGGTCATCTGATATGACTACCCTCAGGTCCCTTTCCATTTTTTGTTGTTGTTAGTATCTCACCCCTCATTGTGTACTCTTCCCCTGCGTTTTTGTTTCCCAGGTGCATTACTTTGCACTTCTTAGCATTGAATCTAAGCTGCCATACATTTGACCATTGCTCCAACCTTGCCAAGTCTCTTCTCATCCTTTCCACTCCACCTTGTGTATCAACTCTATTAAGATCTTTGAGTCATCTGCAAAGAGACATACTTTTCCTTCCAGTCCCTCTGCAATGTCACTTATAAATACATTAAAGAGGACCGGTCCTAGTACTGAACCCTGTGGTACCCCACTACATAAAACACAGAATTTGACAGCAGATAAGGACCGCTTGGCCCACTCAGTCTGCCCATTTCCCCTACCTACTGGATAAGCTGCAGATCCTAGTTAACCAGCTGACTACTTCTTCCTACCCCCACCCCCCTAGAATGGCCTGATGACTGTCCCATGCATGCTTGAATTCCACCACTGATTTTGACTCCACAACCTCCGCCGGAAGGCCGTTCCATGCATCCACAACCCTCTCTGTGAAAAAATACTTCCTTAAATTACCTCTGAGCCGCCCTCCCTCTATCTTCAAATTGTGCCCTCTTGTTCTTGCACACCTCTTTTTTTGAAAGATGCTACCCTCTTGGACTTTATTGATTCCCTTGAGGTACTTGAACGTTTTTAACATGTCCCCCCTCTCCCTCCCTTCCTCCTGGCTATACATATTAAGCTCCTTTCGTCTCTCTTCATATGTCTTCCGGTGCAGACCCTGCACCATTTTAGTTGCCCTCCTCTGGACAGCTTCCATCCTGTCTACGTCTTTGTGGAGATTGGGTCTCCAGAACTGCACACAGTACTCCAGATGGGGTCTCACCAGCTGTCTGTACAGAGGGATAATAACTTCCTGTTTTCTACTGGTGATGCCTCTCCCTATGCATCCCAGTATCCCCCCAGCCCTCCTTGCTGCCCTCTCACATTTCTTGCCCACCTTTAGGTCATCTGATATGACTACCCCAGGTCCTTTCCATTTTTGTTGTTGTTAGTATCTCACCCCCATTGTGTACTCTTCCCTGGGTTTTGTTTCCCAGGTGCATTATCTTGCACTTCTTAGCATTGAATCTAAGCTGCCATACATTTGACCATTCCTCTAACCTTCCAAGTCCCTTCTCATCCTTTCCACCCCACCCTGTGCATCAACTCTGTTGCAGATCTTTGTGTCATCTGCAAAGAGACATACTTTTCCTTCCAGTCCTTCTGCAATGTCGCTTATAAAGACATTGAAGAGGACCGGTCCTAATACTGAACCCTGCGGTACCCCACTAGTAACCCTCCTTTGTTCTGAGTGGACTCCATTTACTATTACTCTCTGTGTCCTATTCTCCAGCCAATTCTTTACCCAGGCTGTCATCTTGGGACCCACTCCCAGGCTGGCTAACTTGTATATTAATCTTTTGTGTAGGACTGTGTCAAATGTCTTGCTAAAGTCTAGGTAGGCCATGTCCACAGCCCCTCCCTGATCTACTACTTTAGTCACCCTGTCAAAGAAATCTATCATATTTGTCTGGCATGACCTTCCCGCTGTGAATCTATGCTGCCTAGGGTCCTGTGCCCCTCTGGCCTCTAGATATTCAACAATTCTTTCGTTCAGAAGTGATTTCATCATTTTCCCTATCACTGAGGTTAAACTAACAGGTCTGTAGTTTCCTGCTTCGGCCTTGCTCCCACTTTTGTGATGGGGAATCACATCTGCCCTCCTCCAGTCCTCGGGTACCACCCCATCCTCCCATGATTTGTTAAAAGGGTAGTCAGTGGTGTCACTAGTTCTACCTTAGTTCTTTAGAATTCTGGGATGAATCCCATCAGGCCCCATTGCTTTGTCCACCTTCAGTTTTAAGATTTCTTTCAGAACCCTTTCTTCTGTAAATGGGCTGTGTATCAATTTCTGTATTCAGAGTGTTTCTACTGTTTGTTTTATGTACCTCCCCTCTTCATTTGTAAATACTGAGCAAAATATTTGTTTAGTATCTCTGCCTTTTCACAATCTCCTCTGCCCACCCTCCTCCCTTTTATTAAGCCTCACTATCCCTCCTTTGGTCTTCCTTCACTCCCTGATGTACCTATAAAAGGTTTAATCCCCCTTCTTAACTGAGTTGGCTGTCTTTTCCTCGGTTTGGGCCTTTGCTGTTCTGACTGCCTTCCCAGCCTCCTTTTGCTTTAACTGATACAGTTCTCTGTCCTGCTCCTTCTGCGATTCCTTGTACTTCCTGAATGCTTTCTTTTTCACTTGAACCTTCACTGCCACTTCCTTTGAGAACCATAGTGGTTTCTTACATCGTTTTGTTTTGTTTATTTGCTTCACACAAAGGCTTGTTACCTCTGTGATGGCAGTTTTTATTATTCCCCATTGTTCTTCCACCCCTCCTTCCTGCCCATTTGCTAGTGCATTCCTTAGGCACTCACCCATTTTGGCAAAGTCAGCCCTCCTAAAGTCCAGTACTTTGCCTTGTATGGCTTGACCTCTATTGCTGTGTTCATTGTGAACCATACTGTTCAATGGTCGCTAGTTCCCAGATGGCTACCCAGTTCTACATCTGTGATCCTCTCTCCATCTCCATTTGAGAGAATCAGGTCTAAGATTGCTCCCTCTCGAGTGGGCTCCAATACTAGTTGTCTAAGGCATGCCCCCTGTAGGGCATCTAGAATAACTCCACTCTTCGGAGTGGCTGCTGCAACTGCACTCCAGTTAACAGCTGGCATATTCAGATCACCCATCAGCAATATCATTCTTTTTCTGCCATTCTAAGTATACTTTCTATCATTTCCTTGTCAGTTTCCTCCCCCTGGGAAGGGGGTCTGTATACAACCCCTGTGCGGATTGTGGTGCCATTGTCTGTCTCCAAATTTATCCACAGTGCTTCTTCTCCTCCCTGTTTACCCTTTTGTTCTGTTGCTTTTATTCCTTCCCTTATGTAAAGAGCTACTCCTCCTCCTCTTTTACTCTCCCTGTCCCTCCTGTAGATAGCATATCCTGGTATGTTTATGCCCCAGTCATGATTTTGTGTGTACCATGTTTCTGTGACTGCCACGATATCCAGATGTTCCTTATCCATCAAGGCCACTAATTCAGGAAGCTTGTTACCCAGACTACAGGCATTGGTACTCATTGCTCTCCATTTTTTGATGGCTTTACCTTCTGTTGCAGCATCCCCCACTGACCTTTCTACCTCGGTCTTTTTCTCATTTAGTACCCTGTTTTGTAGGGAGAGGCTGGGATTTTCCTGATGCTTATCAGTGCCTCCCCCTTTGACTAGTTTAAAAGCTTGCCAATGAAGCATTTAAACAGATTGCTCAAAAGACTTGTTCCCTTCCTGGACAGATGCAGACCATCCTGCCAGTATAGGCTGGTGTCCCTCCAGGTGGAACCCCAGTCCCCAATGAAGCCAAACCCCTGTGCGCCACACCATTTTTTCAACCATTCATTAAACTGCATGGTGCTAATTACCCTCGCCTCCCCCATGCCATTGACAGGCAGCACCTCTGAGAAGGATACTGTGTGTGCTACTTGTCTTAGGCCCCTCCCCAACTCTGCAATGTCCTCCTGCACTGCTCTAATCTCATGATGAGCCAAGGCATTTGCCCCTAGGTGGACAATTACATCCAGCTCAGACTCCCTTGCAGCTGTTCTCGTGATCCTGAGGATGTGCTTCCTGTCCCTTCAAGCCATGGCACCAGGCAGGCACCTTACTTCAGTTTCCCAGCTCCCCAGTTCTATCCCCTAATAATTGAGTCCCCACCAGGGCTGCTTCCTTTCCATGTGGTGTCCTCTGCCTCCTTCCTGTGGGCCTCCCTTGTGACAGTTGTCATCAGTCTTCTCTCTTGGTGCATCCATGGGAGCTATGCTCCCTCAGAATGGTGTATGGATTGTGGAGTGGAAAAATTGACTGGGTGTGCCTTTGTTCCACCATCCTCACCCTCCCTGAGCCACTGTGGTCCAACTGCTGTGCTTTCTTCACAACCTCTGGAGGTAATGGTGGTGGCGCTAGTGCTCCTGGATGGGGAGGTTCCTTCCTACTGTCAGTGTGGCCTGGGGAAGGTTCCTTACTACTGTCTAGTGCGGCCTGAAGATGGGCAACTTCCTCCCTCAGGGCAGAGAGTTGTCTGCAAATAGGGCAGCATCTCAGCCTCCAGAAGGACTCCTGGAAGACTGCTGCCCCACAGCCATTACATTGCACTACTCCCCACATGTTTATCTACTTTTTTTTGGTTTGTGTGTGTGTGTGTGTGTGTGTGTGTGTGCGTGTGCTATTGGTTTGTTATACAGAAATATATATATTATACAATGTGTATGCTTATATTGTCAGTGCAGTGTGCTAGAGAGGATATGATAGTGATACGCACCTTGCACTCTTGAGGAAATGATGTCAGAACCTCAGATATAAAGGAACTATTTCCAGGGGTGAGAAGGGGTTGGGCCTAAACTGTGCCCTCACAAAACAATCAGCTAAAAGCTCTCACCCACTGCTGTGATTAAAGCCTTCCTGTCAGCAAGATACCCTACACAACAATTTGACAGAGAAAATACCCTGCTAATTTAACAGAGAAAAATTCAGACATCCAAGTCAGACACAGGTAAACCTCTCCAGCCCCAAAACAGCCTGGTGGTTTGTTAGCTACAAAGGAAAATCAAATATGTAGTTATTTCAGTCCTTCTGAAGATGCTGACAAGATAAGCAGTTTTGAAAACCCCCTTCCTGAATTAAAAACTAAAATAATTAAACACAAAGCAATACCAATGTAAAAGTAAGGAAAACTTCTCTCAGATGTAAGCAAGAGAGAGAGAGATTAGTTACAGATATCTAGTCCAATATAGTATATCCCATGCAGCTTCTCAGTTGTTTCAAAGCATACCCAGTACACAACTTGGAAGAAGATGGACTTCTGTCTGAAACAAGATCACACCAGTAGTTTATAGTAATTGATCAATGCTGAAATGGTCAAGCTAGAACAACTGGCTGTCATGCAGACCTCTCTGACTTGTGAAGACAATTTTCCCCACCTCAGGCTATGTCTGGCATCCAATTACAAGCTGCAGCCTTTGCTGTTTTAAATCACACAACCACCACCAACTATTGCAAAATGTATTGATGCAGATTGTCACAGAATTCTAGTAATTAGTCCAGTTAGCCACAAAGGAAAATCAAATATGCAGACATTTCAGCCCTTCTGATGATGTAGACAAGATAAGCAGTTTTGAAAACCCTCTTCCTGAATTAAAAACTAAAATAATTAAACACAAAGCAATACTGATGCAAAAGTAAGGAAAACTTCTCTCAGATATGAGCAAGAGAGAGAGAGAGATTAGTTACAGATATCTAGTCCAATATAATATATCCCATGCAGCTTCTCAGTTGTTTCAAAGGACACCCAGTACACAACTTGGAAGAAAATGGACTAGTAACCCCACTTTCTTCAGAGTGGACTCCATTTACTATTACCTTCTGTGTCCTGTTCTCCAGCCAATTTTTTTACCTAGGCTACCATCTTGGAACCCACTCCCAGGCTGGCCAACTTGTATATTAATCTTTTGTGTGGGACTGTGTAAAATGCCTTGCTAAAGTCTAGCTAGGCCATGTCTACAGTCCCTCCCTGATCTACTACTTTGGTCACCCAGTCAAAGAAATCTATTAGATTCATCTGACATGACCTTCCTGCTGTGAATCCATGCTGCCTTGGGTCCTGCGCTCCTCTAGGTACTCAACAATTCTTTCCTTCAGAAGTGATTCCATAATTTTCCTAATCACTGAGGTTAAACTAACAGGTCTGTAGTTTCCTGCTTCTGCCCTGCTCCCACTTTTGTGTAGCGGAATCACATCTGCCCTCCTCCAGTCTTCAGGTACCACCCCATCCTCCCATGATTTAGAGTGGCGTCACTAGTTCTACCCTTAGTTCTTTTAGAATTCTGGGATGAATCCCATCAGGCCCCATTGCTTTGTCCACCAGCGCTGGACATTTGCCATGCTGTGGTGGGCTCCCGGCTGGGCAGCTGGCAGGCTGTTGGGGGGGGTCCTGGATCCGATGGGGGGATTGGGCATCCCATTAGCCATAACAATTTTGCCATGCTGGGGTGGGCTCCCAGCGTGGCACCTGAAAGCTTTTTGGGGGCGTGGAGCTTGCGAGTTGGGCACCCTGGTGCCGCCTGGACAGCATGTGCGTGGGGGGCGCATGAGCACTCAATGCGCGTGTGTGGAGGGGGAGCACTGTTCACTGAAGCGAGCTTTCCTTTCAACTGTACGGCACTGCATTTTCAACTGCTGTCATAAACAGCTGCAGCGCTCATTGGAGAACCGCGCCGCACCTGCAAACACACTGACTGAACTGGAAGACAGGTGCCACACCTCTGAAAACTCGGATGATGGCACTATGTTTCTTGCACATGCATGCAAGCAAACATAAAAATGAAACAAAATTGTACCATTAACATATGGTGCAGCTGAGCTGACCGGGATGCAGTGCAGTGTCACAGTTTCCTGCATGACAAAAGGGATTAACTGCTGTTGAAATTGCTTTATTTCCTGTGCCGACTCTGCTGCAGAATGCTGCAGAGCTGAACTGCATCCTGTAGGGCTCCACTGTATGTAAGTTACCCATGTCATAGTGTACTATGGGAAGTCAGTTGCTCATGTCATATAGTACCATTTTACTATGGGAAGTAAGTTTCCTGGGTTATGCCATTATTTAACTATGGCACGCGAGTTAGCCTTGTCATAATACCATTTTACTCTGGTAATTGAGTTAGCCATTTCATGGTACTGTTTCACTCTAGTAAGTGAGTTACGTATGCTATGGTAACAGTTTCCTATGGTAAGGGAGTTAGTCATGTCATGGTACCCCTTTACTACGGCAAGTGACTTATCCATGTCATGTTATGCTTTACTATGGAAAGTGAATTATCCATGTCATGGTACTTTTCTATTGTGATACACGAGTTACTCATGTCATCATACTGTTTAATTATGATAAGTCTGTTACACATGTCATGGTACTGCTTTACAATAGTTACCCAAGCCATATTACTGTTTTACTATGGTGAGTTACCCATGTCATGCTACTGTTTTACTATGGCAAGTATATTACGCATGCCATGGTATAGTTTTGCTATGGTAAATGAATTACACATGCCGTGGATCTGTTTTACTGTGATAAGTGAATTACCCATGTCACGGTACTGTTTTACTATGATAAGTGAATTACCCATATCATAATACTGTTTTACTATGGTAAGTGAATTACCCATGTCATGGTACTGTTTTACTATAGTAAGTGAGTTTTTACCCATGTCATGGCATCGTTTTAGTATGATAAGTGAGTTACCCATACCATGGTACTTTTTTACTATGATAAGTGAGTTACCGATGCCATGGCACTGTTTTACTGTGGTAATTATCCATGTCATGGCACTGTGTTACTATGGTAAGTGAGCTTCCCATGTCATGGTACTGTTTTACTATGGTAAGTGTGTTACCCATGTCATGATACTGTTTTACTATTGTAAGTGACTTACCCATGCCATGGTACTGTTTTACAGCTCAACAATGTGGTTCAACAACAGTTTCGTCAACTAGCATCACAGCTATGGAATTTTTGTCGACTGCTAGTTGCTGTCAACATAAATTCCAAAGGAATGCCGGTCTCTTTTTCTATCTGGGTCTTTGCCCCCCTGAACCCCTCTGTGCGGGGAGTCTCTGCCCCCCCACACCCCAATTCTAAATATAATCAACTCCGAGTCTGAGTTGATTCACGGAAGGGGTGCAGGATCGGGAGACAGAGCACCCAGGTCTCTTGCACACCAATACACAAACTATTGATGTTGCTGGTATCGACATAGTTCACTGTATTGTTGTCGCTCTCAGGGAGGTATACCCTGTTTTACTATGGTGCCATTGTACTGTTTTCTGTTATTTATTTATTTGAAAGGTTTCACCAGGAAAGACAACATGAGTTGTAAACAGCTTGTTTCCAGAACCATCCTGGGGGAGGGGGTTACAAAATTGCAGGGGGGGGGGGACGAACAAAATAAAATACTGTGCAATACAAATATATAAACCGAGAAACTACTACAATACATTTCTATTCAATGCATTTCAATCCTATACAACAGACAGTAACATATAGAAGAAAGTTTTAGAAAACAAAGTGAAAGTCAGAAGCATAAGATGAAACATACTGGGGTAATAGAACAATATGCAGATACAGTACAAAAATTTATCGTAGCAATCTAGGAATAGGTAACCCATAAGTTATAGGCCAGATGGTGAGCAAAAAGTAGCAGGCTGTGCACAGTGATTACCAAGTGCTAATTAGATCTAAAAGGGTTACTGAGTACTACTATGGAATTAGAAGAATGGGGGTTACAACACAAGTGTTGGTGGAGGGTAGGTGAGGGGGTGAGGAAGGGAATGGGGATGGGAGGGCAAGCCAAGAACTATACTCCTCCAGGATGCTGAGAACCCCACAAGGGACAGGACCCAGCAGATAAGGAGAAGAGAGAAGGGTGGAAGGTGGGGAGGCAAACCAAGAACTTTTCCCCTTTCAGAATGCTGAGAACCCTGCAAGGGGACCGGACCTAGCAGAAAAGGAGATAAGGAGGGCAGGAAACATAGAAACATAGAATTTGACGGCAGATAAGGACTGCTTGGCCCACCCAGTCTGCCCATTTTCCTACCTACTGGATAAGCTGCAGATCTTAGTTAACCAGCAGCCTACTTCTTCCTACCCCCACCCCCCAGAATTGCCTTATGACTATCTCATGCATGCTTGAATTCCACCACTGATTTTGACTCCACAACCTCCTCCGGAAGGCCGTTCCATGCATCCACAACCCTCTCTGTGAAAAAATACTTCCTTAAATTACCTCTGAGCCGCCCCCTCTATCTTCAAATTGTGCCCTCTTGTTCTTGCACACCTCTTTTTTTGAAAGATGCTACCCTCTTGGACTTTGTTGATTCCCTTGAGGTACTTGAAAGTTTCTATCATGTCCCCTCTCTCCTCCTTTCCTCGAGGCTATACATATTAAGCTCCTTTCGTCTCTCTTCATATAGTCTTCCAGTGCAGACCCTGCACCATTTTAGTTGCCCTCCTCTGGACAGCTTCCATCCTGTCTATGTCTTTGCAGAGATTGGGTCTCCAGAACTGCACACAGTACTCCAGATGGGATCTCACCAGCTGTCTGTACAGAGGGATAGTAACTTCCTGTTTTCTACTGGTGATGCCTCTCCTATGCATCCCAGTATCCCTCCAGCCCTCCTTGCTGCCCTCTCACATTGCTTGCCCATCTTTAGGTCATCTGATATGACTACCCCCAGGTCCCTTTCCATTTTTTGTTGTTAGTATCTCACCCCCCATTGTGTACTCTTCCCTGGGTTTTGTTTCCCAGGTGCATTACCTTGCACTTCTTAGCATTGAATCTAAGCTGCCATACATTTGACCATTCCTCTAACCTTGCCAAGTCCGTTCTCATCCTTTCCACCCCACCCTGTGCATCAACTCTGTTGCAGATCTTAGTGTCATCTGCAAAGAGACATACTTTCCTTCAGTCCTTCTGCAATGTCGCTTATAAAGACATTGAAGAGGACCGTCCTAATACTGAACCCTGCGGCACCACTAGTAACCCTCCTTGTTCTATGGACTCCATTTACTATTACTCTCTGTGTCCTATTCTCCAGCCAATTCTTTACCCAGGCTGTCATCTTGGGACCCACTCCCAGGCTGGCTAACTTGTATATTAATCTTTTGTGTGGGACTGTGTCAAATGCCTTGCTAAAGTCTAGGTAGGCCATGTCACAGCCCCTCCCTGATCTACTACTTTGGTCACCCAGTCAAAGAAATCTATCAGATTCGTCTGGCATGACCTTCCTGCTGTGAATCCATGCTGCCTAGGGTCCTGTGCCCCTCTGGCCTCTAGATACTCGACAATTCTTTCCTTTAGAAGTGATTCCATCATTTTCCCTATCACTGAGGTTAAACTAACAGGTCTATAGTTTCCTGCTTCTGCCTTGCTCCCACTTTTGTGAGGGGAATCACATCTGCCCTCCTCCAGTCCTTGGGTACCACCCATCCTCCCATGATTTGTTAAAAGGGTAGTCAGTGGTGTCACTAGTTCTACCCTTAGTTCTTTTAAATTCTGGGATGAATCCCATCAGGCCCCATTGCTTTGTCCACCTTCAGTTTTAAGAGTTCTTTCAGAACCCTTTCTTCTGTAAATGGGCGGTATCAACTTCTGTATCAGAGTGTTACTACTGTTTGTTTTATGTACCTCCCCTCTTCCTTTGTAAATACTGAGCAAAAATATTTGTTTAGTATCTCTGCCTTTTCACAGTCTCCCTCTGCCCACACTTCCTCTTTTTTATTTTTATTTATTGGAGACAATCAGTTTTACAACCTTTGAGTCATGGACTCGTTTACAAAGGTACCTCGTCGTATGGGGGGGGAGACAACAATTAGGTGAGTAGAGACAGGGATGAACACACGGGTGAAAAAATACATAGACACACTTTAAAATAAAGATTACAGGCAGCAGCTATACTGGTACAACATTTGTAGAGTCCCCTTTATTAAGCCTCACTATCCTCCCTTGGTCTTCCTTCACTCCCTGATGTACCTATAAAGGTTTTATCCCCTTCTTAACTGAGTTGGCTATCTTTTTCTCGGTTTGGGCCTTTGCTGTTCTGACTGCCTTCCCAGCCTCCTTTGCTTTAACTTGATACAGTTCTCTGTCCTGCTCCTTCTGCGATTCCTTGTACTTCCTGAATGCTTTCTTTTCTCTTGAACCTTCACTGCCACTTCCTTTTGAGAACCATAGTGGTTTCTTACATCGTCTTGTTTTGATTATTTGCTTCACACAAGACTCGTTACCTCTGTGATGGCAGTTTTTATTATTCCCATTGTTCTTCCACCCTCCTTCCTGCCCATTTGCTAGTGTGTTCTTGGCACTCACTCTATTTGGCAAAGTCAGCCCTCCCTAAAGTCCAGTACTTTTGTCTTTGTATGGCTTGACCTCTATTGGCTGTGTTTATTGTGAACCATACTGTTCGATGGTCGCTAGTTCCCAGATGGCTACCCACTTCACATCTGTGATCCTCTCTCCATCTCCATTTGAGAGTATCAAGTCTAATATTGCTCCCTCTTGAGTGGGCTCCATTACTAGTTGTCTAAGGCATGCCCCCTGTAGGGCATCTAGAATAACTGCACTCTTCGAAGTGGCAGCTGCAACTGCACTCCAGTTAACATCTGGCATATTCAGATCACCCATCAGCAATATCTCCCCTTTTTCTGACATTCTAAGTATACTTTCTATCATTTCCTTGTCCATTTCCTCCCCCTGAGAAGGGGGTCTGTATACAACCCCTGTGCAGATTGTGGTGCCATTGCCTGTCTCCAAATTTACCACAGTGCTTCTTCTCCTCCCTGTTTACCCTTTTGTTCTGTTGCTTTTATTCCTTCCCTTATGTAAGAACTACTCCTCCTCCTCTTTTACCCTCCCTGTCCCTCCTGTAGATAGTGTATCCTGGTATGTTTACATCCCAGTCATGGTTTGTGTGTACCATGTTTCTGTGACTGCCACGATATCCAGATGTTCCTCCTCCATCAAGGCCACTAATTCAGGAAGCTTGTTACCTAGACTACGGGCATTGGTACTCATTGCTCTCCATTTTTTGATGGCTTTACCTTCTGTTGCAGCATCCCCACTGACCGTTCTACCTTGATCTTTTCTCATTCAGTACCCTGTTTTGTAGGGAGAGGCTGGGATTTTTCTGCTGCTTGTCAGTGCCTCCCCCTTTGACTAGTTTAAAAGCTTGCCAATGAAGCATTTAAACCGATTGCTCAAAAGACTTGTTCCCTTCCTGGACAGATGCAGACCATCCTGCCAGTATAGGCTGGTGTCCCCAAGTGGAGCCCCAGTCCCCAATGAAGCCAAACCCCTGTGCTCGCACCATTTTTCAACCATTCATTAAACTGCATGGTGCCAATTACCCTCGCCTCACCCATGCCTTTGACAGGCAGCACCTCTGAGAAGGATACTATGTGCTACTTGTCTTAGGCCCCTCCCCAACTCTGCAATGTCCTCCTGCACTGCTCTAACCTCATGATGAGCCAAGTCATTTGTCCGTAGGTGGACAATTACGTCCAGCTCAGAATCCCTTGCAGCTGTTGTCATGATCCTGAGGATGTGCTTCCTGTCCCTTCAAGCCATGGCACCAGGCAGGCACCTTACTTCAGTTTTCCCAGCTCCTCCCAGTTCTATCCCCCTAATAATTGAGTCCTGGGAGCTGCTTCCTTTCCTTGTGGTGTCCTCTGCCTCCTTCCTGTGGGTCTCCCTTGTGACAGCTGTCCTCAGCCTCCTTAGTCTCCTCTGTGGGTGCATCCATAGGGGAGCTATGCTCCCCCAGAATGGTGTATGGATTGTGGAGTGGAACAACTGACTGGGTGTGCCTCCGTTCCACCATCCTCACCCTTCCTGAGCCCACTGTAGTCCAACTTCTGTGTTTTCTTTGTAACCTCTGAGGTAGTGGTGGTGGCTGTGGTGCTCCCTGGATGGGGGAGGTTCCCTTCCTACTGTCCAGTGTGGCCTGGGGGAAGGTCCCTGTACTACTGTCCAGTGTGGCCTGAAGATAGGCAACTTCCTCCCTCAGGGCAGAGAGTTGTCTGCAAATAGGGCAGCATCTCAGCCACCAGAAAGACTCCCGGAAGACTGCTGCCCCACAGCCATTACATTGCACTACTCTCCACATTTTTTTTTTGTGTGTGTGATTGGTTTGTAATATAGAAATATATATTTATAATATACAATGTGTATGCTTATATTGTCAGTGCAGTGTGCTAGAGAGGATATGACAGTGACATGCACCTTGCACTCTTGAGGAAATGATGTCAGAACCCCAGGTATAAAGGAACTATTTCCAGGGGTGGGGGGTGAGGGTGGGAAGGGTTGGGCCTAAACTGTGCCCTCACAAAACAATCAGCTAAAAGCTCTGACCCACTGCTGCAATGAGTGCCTTCCTGTTAGCAAGATGCCCTACACAACAATTTGATGAAAATACCCTGCTAATCAAACAGAAAAATCCACACATCCAAGTCAGACAGGGTAAACTTCCCAGCCCCAAAACAGGTCTGGTGGTTTGTGCTCCGAGAGCTGTCAGCCCCAAAATAAGTCAGCTGTGCTTTAAACTCTTCCTGCACTGAAAATCTTAAGAATTGTAACAAACAAACGTAAACCTAGATCCACCACCCTCTGTTGCTTGAAAGACTGTCTTTTCCTGTTTCAGAAAAGGAGGGAGAGAGGTAAGGATCGGGGAGGAAAAGGGGAATAAGTAGGTGGAAGAGGGGATTAGGCGCAGTCGCAGCAGTGAACAGTGTGCTGGCGGAGGAGGCGTGAGAGGGAACAGTGAGATTGTGCAGTGTGAATTTCAATCGGGAGGGAGTTTCAGATATTGGGAAATTTGTATAAGAAGGTGGAGTGGTCAGATGATGTGCACCTTGTGGGGTGTGGCAGAAATAACTGGAGGGGGAGGGGGACCGTAGAAGGGAGGACAAGTAGGGAGAAAGAGTACCAGAACTTCCCAACTGAATTAGCAGTGTGTGACAGGCATCTGACAGAGACGGAGGGGAAGGAGAGAGAGAGAGAGAGAGAGAGAGATATAAAGATCGCAGTGGTTGGTGGTGAGTGGAGGACAGCCAACTACATAGTGGCAGATGGAATTGAAGAGAATGTCCAGTCTGGATCGGGTGGCTATGGAGGCAGAGTTGTACATTACATCACTGAAGTCGAAGACTGGAAGAATCATCTTTTGGACAATTTCTCTCCTGGCTTGCAGTGGCAGAGAGTTGCGGTGTCTGTAGAGAGAGCACCTAGCTTGGGGGGTATTTTTTTTATGATGGCATCTATGTGCACCCCAAAGTCTAGATTTCTGTCTAGCCATAGCCCAAGGTACTTGAAAGTGAGGATGTCATCCAGCTTGGAGCTAGAGAGGGTGTGGAAGGTAGGCATGGAATCAAGCCTGGACAGCTTTTGTTGGGTACCGAAGGTCATAGAGACCATTTTTATTAACATTCATAAAGAGTTGGTCAGCAATGAACCAGTGCTGGACCTTGTTAAAGTCCAGCTGAAGGTTGGAAGCTACATCAGAGGGGGAAGTGCTGGAGCAGAATAACACAATGTTGTCTGCATACATGTGGATGTTTGTGGATGCGCAAGCTTCAGGTAGGTCATTCAGAAAAATTTAAAATATTATAAGTCCAAGTACAGAGCCTTGGTACCTTGGTAGGTATGATAAGTGAGTTATCCATGCCATGCTACTGTTTTACTATGGTAAGTGAGTTACAGCTGCCATGGTACTGTTTTACTATGGTAAGTGAGTTACCCATGCCATGGTACTGTTTTTATGTGGTAAGTGAGTGACCATGCCATGGTACTTTTTTACTATAAGTGAGTTATCCATGCCATGGTACTGTTTTACTATGGTAAGTGAGTTTCCCATGTCATGGTGCTGTTTTACTGTGGTGAGTTACCCAATGCACTATACTGTTTTACTGTGTTAAGTGAATTACCCATGCCTTTGTACTCTTTTACTATAATAAGTGAGTAACACATGCCATGGTACTCTTTTTTACTATGGTAAGTGAGTTTCCCATGTCAAGGTACCATTTCAGTATGTTACGCGAGTTATCTATATCATGGTATCATTTTATTACTGCATGTGAGTTACCCATGCAAGTTACCATTGATCTATGGTAAGTCAGTTTCGTAATGGTAGCATTCAACTGTCGCAAGTGAGTTTCCCATGTCATGGTACTATTTTACTATGGTGAGTGAGTTACCCATGTTATGGTACCATTGAAATGTGGCAAGTGAGTTATCTATGCAATAGTACCATTTTACTGTGGTAAGTGAGTTACGTATCTCATGGTACCCTTTAGCTATATGGAAAGTGAGTTACCAATGTTATGGTATGCTGTAATTATTGTATGTAAGTTAACCAAGTTATGGGACAATTTTTGATTTGAGAACATTATGGTGCTTTTCACACCAGTAAAGCATTTGGAATTGGTATGTATCATTTAGGTAGGGTGGGACAGAGGAAGAAGAAATGACAAAAAGCCAATGGGGAGAGGGTTGCCAGAGAAAGAAGGGAGCTATTGTTTTCACATTAGAGAAATAAAAAAGTCCTGTGACTGAGCTATTCGAAGGAAAGTGATTGGTTTCTTAGCTTATACAGTATGTGTTCTAAACACAGTCAGCACTGTTAGTTTCAACATGAAATTTCACCATTACATGTCACGCCATGTGGTTTTAGGGGTTGGTCGATAATTATTTTTGGATGATGAAAGGCACACTAAGCTGTGATAGCTTGTTTCCAGGTGCATCCTGGGAGGTGGATGACATGGACCTGTAATATTGATAGAGGAAGAGTAGCCACGAGACCAGTGAAACTGCCCTACTGCACGCTACTGTTTTTCACATAATGGAACAAGACTTTTTTTTAATTGACCGTCATGTGACCAACTTGAAGAGAACATTAATCTTCTTAACAGGTGCAACAAATTAAGGCATCCTGTCCCAGAGCTAGTTTCCTGGTGACAATTCTGCAAACAAGCTTGTGGTGGTCAAAATACAGCTCAAGTTTAACCCTTTGTATTACTGATTGCCATTTTCAAAAGAAACCCAAATAGCTTTCTGCATTCATTTCGACAGTATAATTATATACATTTGCAAACCAGGAGATCCCATACAGATTCATATATATTTTTTTAACCACAGAGAAGCTAGAGAAATAGAG
The DNA here is from genome assembly GCA_016271365.2 of Neoceratodus forsteri. Lineage (NCBI taxonomy): Eukaryota > Metazoa > Chordata > Ceratodontiformes > Ceratodontidae > Neoceratodus > Neoceratodus forsteri. The sequence continues at coordinate 1,357,608,936 of CM028132.1, forward strand.
AGAAAGAGGGAGAGAGAAAGGAAGAAAGAGAAAGAGAGCAAGAAAGAAAATGAATGGAGAAAAGGGGGGAAATTGTGGGACTGTTGGACTGGCCAATTCGTAAGTTCCTCAAGGCAAATTTGATTGTGTAGTCTGACAGGCAAGAGGTAAGCAAGTGACAGAATAGTAGAGTACAGAACAGATTCTTGCTTTTAACTCTCTCTGCATAACAATTGGGACAGGGTCTTACACAACCTGTCACACAGACCATTTCACGTTAGGTAGCACACTTGCTGAAAACGATACTCTGTTCAAACTTAAGGGGGGGTATAGGCAAGGCAAGGCAAATTTTATTTGTATAGCACCCTATCCAAGGGCTCAGAGCACTTTACATAACAATGGTAAAAAGAATATAATAACCCCTAAATAATTCAGATCTGATTAAAAGCTTTTTCAAAAAGATACGTTTTAAGAGAGGCTTTAAAGGCCTCCACCAAGCTGACAACCTTATTTTAAAGAGGAAGAGAGTTCTAAAGAAGTGGGGCAGCCATCCCAAAGGCCCTATCTCCTGATCTCCTTGGATAAGAAAGTGGATTGACTAGTAGGTCAGCTTTCGTGGAGCGTAGGGGGCAGACAAGAGAGTATGGAATCAGGAGCTCTTTAAGTTAGTCAGGTCCCAAGCCACGTAGGGCCTTGTATGTTAGCAAGCCTATCTTGAAGGTGATGCACGCACTCACAGGCAGCCAGTGCAGAGAGCATAGGATAGGAGTGACATGGTCCCTCATAGAGGCTGCAGCCAACATCCTGACCTCAGCATTCTGCTGTAGCTGCAGGCAATGAATTAAACCTCCAGACAACCCCAGGTACAGTGCGTTACATTATAGTGCATGAATACTTCCATTTTGGTTGATGAAGAGGTTAGCATTAAATCAGAAACTCTCTGGGAAGCTTGGACATCAGTCCAGTGTGGATTTGACTCCTGGAGCGATTGGTGGGAGGATTCCAAGAGAGATTTTAAGGCTTTTTTTATTTTTATTTTACCTCTGTCAGTGCCCCAACAAGTATAAAAATATCTGCGTCTTTGTGCTCAGTTACATAGACTCATTGACTTGGCACACAGAACAAAGGGTAACTATTCTGCATAAATTATAGAAGTCAAGCAAACTATGTTTGCATATCAGTATAGTAGATCATAGTCCTTGAAGCAAGAGCTGAAGTTTGGGACTCAGGATTCTATGTAGTCCTATGACATCTTCACACATTGTCAGAACAGGACAGAATGCAGGACTTTTTCTTGCTTACAAGATCAGGAGGATCACGTAAGTCTAGTACATCTGACATGTTAGGTATTGTGGAAGAATTCATAACTAAATATTTTCTCCAGCCTGCAGTTACATGGGTGATAATAGAGAATGTTCTGCAGACTAGCCAAATCCAAGCATTTCAGGAGTCTTTGGGGCAGGCCATGGTTCAACCAATCTCCCCCTTGGAAGTAGAATCAATAATAAAAGCTTTGCAGGATACAAATCCCCTAGTTGCAATGGATTACCCATTGAATTATACAAAACTTTCTGCCATCTTCTGTGTCCTGCCTTAAGAGAACTGCATAAGAAAATGTTGGCTGCAGGGTCCTTACCTGCATCAGTGTATAAGGCTATGATTGTCTTTCTATGTAAAAAAAAGGAGACAGATCTTTGATAACAAATTGGAGGCCTATTTGTCTCCTGAATACAGATCAAAAGCTTTTAGCCAAACTTCTTCCTAACCATTTTCTACAAGTGGCAGGGGATCTTATTTCTCCTCTGCACACTTGCGTTACCATCTAGATCTGTTCTTGATAACCTGGTATTGGTTTGGGAGATCTTTGAGAGAGGGAATTTGACTCAATTGTCTGGCTATATCCTCTCCCTGGACCAGGAGAGGGCATTTGGCAGACTGTATCATGCTTACGTGTTTAAAATTCATCTGAGTTATGGAATCTCAGAGGTATTTTTCAGCTGGATAAGGACATTATACAGCCAGCCTTGTGTAACACCACTGATTAAAGGGTGGCTAGGAGTGGATTTAGGGATTTTTTTGGGGTGAGACAGGGATGCTCCTCGAGTTCCGCATTGTACGTTTTTGGAATTGACCCTTTAATCTGCAACATTTGGGGAGATGTTCACATCATTGGTCTGAAGCCAGGAGTAGACCCCCACCCTTGAAAATACTGGCATATGCAGATGACATTAGTATTTTTACTCAGAATACTTCTGCAAATTTGCTAGTGAGTACTGAATCAGGGGCCCTTTCAGCAGCTTCTGATTCAGGAATTAGCATCACAAAAAGTATGGGGATAGGTATAGGAAATAACCAGAATACTGCTACCAACATAACCGGTATTGAAGTTAAGGGGTCTATTATTACCATCTTAGCAGTCAGTTTTGGAGATGGAGATTTGGCTTTTATCAGTTGTGAGTCATGTATGAATGGGGCTCTAAGTCAGGTCAATATTTGGAAATCATGCAACTTGACCAAAAAGAAAGGTTTTTTTTTCCTTCTTAAAAGCCTGTTGCTGCCATACTTTTTATACATTAGTTGTGTTTCCCCCCTATAGCTTTGAAAATGAAGTACAGCCTTTTGTTTCTTTTTTCTGGGGGGAGCAGACTGAATCCTATTAAATATGGGGTGGCTTAACGTTCCAGTTGCTAGGGGAGGCATAGGCATGATAAACCCTGCAGTGTTTTTTTTATTGTATCTTTTTAATTTTTATTTTGGGACAACTCTGCATAAGGGGAGTACCCTGTGGGTTCCCTTGGTGTTAGAACGCCAGGAACCTCTTCTTTTGTACTGGCAGGAGTTGAAATTTCACATTTTGCCTAAAGTTGTAAGTGGCAACTGCTCTCCATGTAGTAAAGCAGAGTTTGCTAAAATCAACCATTGGAGCCTGAGTCCAACAAAAATAGACTCGCTTTCACGGAAGACTCTATATGAGACAGTTACAGCATGTCAGAATGTTCTCATGCCGTACCTGACTTCCCATCCTGTCCTGTGGCCTGTGTAGAATGAACTTTAAAATAAGTGGTGACCGGCCCAGTGGCGCTGAGGGTTGAGGTGCTGGATGCCACACTCACACCACGCTGGCGACCCGAGTTTGGGAACGGACTCAGGTTGCTGGGGGTCGGTTGGGGGATGGAGGATTGAGCATCCAAACAGATGCTCTCCTCCTCCTCCTGGGGTGGGCTATCGGGGGTAATTAGAGCACCCGACACTCCTGGTGCCGGTGGAAGCATGGACTTTCGGGGACAATGGCAGTTCCTTCGGGGAACCAGGGAAGGGAGGATGCTGTGAGTGCTTGAGACAGCATGCGTATGCACGTCATCTGCTAGGACTTACGTCCTTCACGTCAGCATCCTCAGGGGGGCTAAAGGGGGAGAAAATCAGGGGAAAAATGCATACACCCCTGGCTCCCCGCGCAGATGAAACCTGGGTGGGGTGCCATGAGGATGCCCAGGTGGACGGAGTAGGAGGGAGTACGAGGCCTCCTCCAAAAGCCATGGGAGCTGGGTGAGTAAAAAAAAACAAACAAACAAAAAAATGAAGTGGTAAATAAAAGGTCCACCCCCCCCAAAAAAAAATGTGAGACGTCTTATGTTTGAGCATTCACAGGTGTTTAGGGGTTGCAGGGACCTGGAAACATAAAAGCTTGGAGGACAGAACTTTCCCTAGGACAGGGTGTGCACAAAATCTTGATACCCAGGAGCACCTTTTTTTGGGACTGCCTCTACATAATGAGTTTGTGGTCTCACTTAGCAGGATTATGGAAATTGGACTTTTGAAAGTGTTGGACTGATGAAGGGTTGATACATAGTTTCACTACAGGCTGCTGGGGAACTCTATACCCAGATACGGTCAGGGTATTGTTTTTATGATTTGTAAGTTTTGTGTATGGCAAGCAAGACGTGCTTTTGCTTTGCAACAGAAACAGGTGTTTTTCAGGGATGTGCAAGTTTCTATATATCTCGCCACTGAAACGCTGTATAATAGAGGCTGCTCTCTTTTTCCTGTATCCCAGGTGAGGAATTTATGGAAAGGAGTTCCTTTGCATGAATATACTTAGGATATATTGAATAGGTTATTAGGTCTAGCCCCTGTGGTGGCTATGATTGGTTTAGGGTTTATTTTTCATTATATGGTTTCTTTCTTGCGATATGTTCTGTCTACATAAGTGTATTTCATGTTTATCCTTTTTTTCTCAGTTCTTTGATTGGTTCGTATGATTCTGTCTATTTCATTTTTACACAGAAACATAGAAAATGATGGCAGAAAGAAACGATTGGTCCATGCAATCTGCCAATAAAACCCTACCATACCTACAACCTATTGTCCATACAAGGTTCTAACCCATATTGTACACCCACATGCTCCCCGCCCTACTGCTACCACCCTGAGCAACAACTAAGCCCTTCACTCTGTTCCATCCATGTTTGAAACCATTGATAGTTTTTGGCGCCCACCACTTCAGCTGGTAGATTGATTCCACCACCTTTTCTGTGAAATAAAACTTTCTCACTCCCCTCTTAAACCTTCCCCCATCAGTTTCCACTCATGCCCCTGTGTTCTTGTTCCGTTACTCATGCTAAATAGTTCCTCCCAGTTTACCTTGTTCATTCCTTTCAGGAACTTGAAGGTCTCTATCATATCCCCCAACCATCTGACATCCAGTGAGTACATGATCAGTGCCTTGAGCCGATCCCCACACAATCTGTTCTGCTGGCCCAGAATAATTTTGGTCACACTACGCTACACTACACTGTCTCCAGTCTGTCCTTGTCTTTACTTAGGTGAGGACTACAGAACTGTGCACAGTACTCCAAGTGGGGCCTCTCCATTGATCTATACATTAGTAGTAGTAGTAATAACTCCTTCTCCAGCTGTCAATACCCCTTCTTATGCACCCAGCATCCTGTTTGCCTTACTGTAGGCCTCGATACACTGACTTGATTGTTTTACGGAGTCACTGATGATGACCCCTAGATCTCTTTCCTCAGAGGTGTGGCACCCACTGGTGACCTCCTTGTCTTCCAATTTGACTCCATTAACCACAGTCCTCTGCTGTCACCCTTCTGATCAGTGTCTCACACATCTGTGTCCTTTGATGCACCCAGATCCTCTTGTTCTTCAGCAACCTTCTGTGAGTCACGGAGTCAGAAGCCTTGCTGAAATCAAAGTAGAGTAAATCCACAGTGTGTCCCTTATCCACTACCCCTATTACTCAGACAAAGAATACTATCCGGTTAGTTTGACAAGAACCTCCCTAACACAAACCAATGCTGTTTACTATCCTGGAGTCCACTGTTTTTCAGGAAGTCCACGAGGTTCTCTTTGACTAGTGTCTCCATCAGTTTATGCACACGGATAACAGACTGACAGATCTGTAGTTACCCACTTGCTCCTTGTTCCCCAATGGAGAGGGACTATATTCACTACCCTCCAGTCTTTTGAAACTACCCTTTTCTTAATTGAGCTATTGAATAGCCCTACCAGGGGTTCAATTAGTTCAGTTGCCATTTCCTTGAGCACCCTCAGATGCATAACATTTGGCCCAAGGGCCTTATCTATCTTTAGGGCTGCTAACCCCTTCTGAACCCTTTCACTGGTAAATACTTGCTGCCACATCTCAGGGATCCCCCTTATAGCTGCCTTAATGCCACTCTCTGGCAGAGGCCCTCTGTGTTCCATTGTGAATACAGAATGGAAGTAGACATTAAGAATGACTGCTTTCTGCCCATACTTCTTAAAGAGCTAGTGTACTGCCTAAAACTAATTTTAGTTTTTAAAAGCAGTGAACTATTACTTTTTATATTAGAAGTATTTTTTCTTTTCCCCTTTTTAATTAGAAGATCATTTACCTGACGTTAGTAGGTGTGATGAGTGGGGCAGCACTCTGTCTGGCAGCTGACTTGTCTACCTCTATTTCCCCCACTACATAATCAGCATTGTGACCTCAATGACTGTGACATCACTGGTGTTTAGGGACAGCCACTCAGTAGCTGCTAGGTAAGTCACCTGTGATGTCACTGTCAGTGAGATCACGATACTGATGATATAGTGAGGGGGGATAGAGACAGATTCCATATGTCAGCTGCCAGGCTGAGAGCTGTTCCATACAACCAGCACAATATTATCACATAGAAGATACTCTAATGAGCAAAAGGAAAAAGAAAAATACTTCAGAACTAATAAAGTTACAACTGACTACTGTGAAGATGTGGGATAAAACAGACACAACAAACCAAAAGTCAGGTGCATAAAAACACAAATGTGCATTGTTATTTTATTCAAATCAGAAAATAAAAAAACAAACATACTAAACATACAGAAAGCAAAAGGTTATTCAATGTCCAGTATCCAGCAAACTTTCTAATTTCGAAAATTCCTGAGGTTTAGCCTCAGCCTCTGCAAATAGAACAGTGTGGAAACAAGCACACACTTCTGAGGTCCTCTTCACTTGGTAGTCAGTATTCAACTGCTTCCCTATCTATCTTTGTTACTCCAAGTGGTGGGTTTGTATACCTTTCTTGCATGACACCACCATTAGTTGATTCACCCCAATGTGCTAAAACCACCTCTTATTCTCAGGAGTTCCCCATCAAACAGTAAAGACATACATGTTCATACATGTTATCTTTTCTAGCCTAGACTCATTTTCTCTTCTCTTTTCTTGGTTAAGGGGATTTTATGTTTCCATTTCATTTCATCTCAAAAGATAGTTTTAAAGCAGCAGTACTAGATAATCAAGAAGTGATTTATCGAAATTCTGCTTTTTTGGTTGGAAGCATGCAGCCATAGTTCCAGTTTCCATATCTGTAAATATGTTTTTCAGTCATCTTTAGTTTTTTAGATATTTGCAATTTATTTGAATTGTTGTGGATCCTCAATAAATATGGTGGCTGACTAAGTTTCAGCTGCACTCCCCCTTCAGGTTGCATCCCTTCTTTTGGTTACTGAAGTGGGACCCTGTGCTGAACTGTCCCGATGTCCCTGTGTAGTATTGCCAGTCATACACATCTGCAGTTGGCAGCAGAGGGTATTCCAGTGCAGCATGCTGGGTGGCAGAAATGTAAACAAAAACAAAGGAAAACTGAGCGAAGTACTCGGAGATAATACATTGCCGGTGGGAAAGAGTACCGGGGAAATGCTCAGCAGAGCACAGGGAATAAACTGTTGAAAAAGCCACAGATGCTTTTTATGTTTGCTTGCATGCATGTGCAAGAAACATAGTGCCATCATCGGAGATTTCGGAGGTGTGTCACCTCCTCCTCCTCAATTCAGGCAGTGTGCTGGCAGGCCACGGCCCTGTAAGCCAATGCATTTTGGAGCTGTCTGGCCACCTCCAAAATGCAGTAGCATCTGATTGAAAGGGAGCTACGCTGAGTGAGCAGCGATAAGAAGCTGCTCACATGCAGCTCCTCCCCGCCAGCGCGGCGATGCGTACTCCTGCGCCAGTGTATAGCCGACGGGGTGCCCAATCCCGCTGGCTGAGCTGCATCGTCTCCTTCCCCTCCCAGTAGTTGGTGCCATGCTGGGCCCACCCCAGCGTGGCAATCAGTCATTTGCCGGCGGGGTGCCCAATCCCGTCGGCTCAAGACCCCCAAAGTCCTTGTGCCACGCTGAGGCCCACCCCAGCGTGGCAAAGCGTCCCACAAGGTTTTTTACTTTTGTTGCTGTGAGGTGCCCAATTCCCGTCGTGAAACCTTAAAGTCCTTGTGCCACGCTGGAGCCCACCCCAGCATGGCGAGGGTCCTAAAGTCTTTTTTTGTTTTAACCTGTAAAACAAAAGCGGTCCCTGCGCGCCTCCCGAACCCCCTCCACAACCCGCACCCACCCACTCGCACTTTCAGCCTCCCCACACCCCACCCCATACTTACCTCCGGACTCCGGTGCGATGATCTTGCGTGGACGGGAACACGTCTGCACTCTTCAAAGCCGACCGCGAACTGAGGAAATGCGGTAAGCTGTATAATGGGCTAGATAGGAGGGTTCAACTTATTGCATATCTCAGGCATTTTGGGATTTTTGACCAAATTTTCAACATGGGGTTTTTGGGACCCCTTCTCATGAATGATGTCACTGTCATGGCGTTATTCGGGCTCGAAGGGTGATTTCGCGCAGTGACTGCGAAATCACCCTTCAGGACTGAATACTGCCATGACAGTGACATCATTCATGAGAAGGGGGCCCAAAACCCCCATGTTGAAAATTTGGTGCCAAAATTCCAAAAAATGACTGTTTAACGAGTGTGCGTTGCACAGTTCCTACGCAGGCTCATAAGTTCGCGAAATTTCAATATTTTCACTCCAGATTTTCAACATTGCCATTTCACCACACTGTCTTATGAGTAGTATAGCTGTCATTTTTCACATCTCACCCAAAATGTGTTTCCACTCTTGTAGCGCAGAATGGTGCAGTCGGTGTGCGAAATCAATGTACGGGACAAATTAAGAAAATCACAGTGACACTGTTCATGAGCAGAGGTTTTGAAATGGCTATGTTGAAAATTTGGTGAAAAAATTCCTAAAAATGACTGTTTTACGAGCGTGCGTTGCACAGTTCATCATGCGCTCATAGGTTTGTAATTTTCAATATTTCCACTCCAGATTTTCAACATTGCCATTTTCCACACCTTCTTATGAGTAGTACAGCTGTCATTTTCACATCTCACCCAAAGCGTGTTTCGCCCATGTAGCACAATGGCGCAGTCGTTATCTTGAACTCAGAATATGGGACACATTAAAGAAAATCACAGTGTCAGTGTTCATGAGCAGAGATCTTAAAATGGCAATGTTGAAAATTTGGTGACAGAATTCTATAAATGACTGTTTTACGGTGTGGATTGCACAGTTCCCACACTACGCTCGTGGGTTTGCAAATTTCAATATTTCCACTCCAGGTTTCCAACATTGCCATTTTTCCACACCTCTTTATGAGGAGTACAGCTGTCATTTTTCACATCCTGCCCAAAACGTGTTTCTGCCCATGTAGCGCACAATGGCGCAGTCGGTGTGCAAACTCAATGTATGGGACACATTAACAAAACCACAGTGACACTGTTCATGAGCAGAGGTCTTAAAATGGCTATGTTGAAAATTTGGTGAAAAAATGCCTAAAAATGACTTTTACGAGTGTGCGTTGCACAGTTCCTATGCATGCTCGTAAGTTTGCAAATTTAATATTTTCACTCTAGATTTTCAACATGTCCAATTTATTAAACTTCCTTATGAACAGTACAGCTGAAATTTTTCATATGTCACCCAAAATGTGTTATCGCACATGTAGCGCACAATGGTGCTGTTGGTGTGCAAAAGCAATTTTTAGGACAGATTAAGAAAATCACAGTTACACTGTTCATGAGCAGAAGGTCTTAAAATGGCTATGTTGAAAATTTGGTGACAAAAGTCCATAAAATGACTGTGTCACGGTGAGCATTGTGCAGTTTCACGCATCCTCGTTAGTTCATGACTTTGTAATATTTTCAGTCAGATTTTCACTAGTGGCATTTTCAACACTTCCTTATGAACAGTACAGCTGCCATTTTCACAACATGGCGAAGTGTTTTCACACTTTCAGTGCAGAGATCTCGTGGTCGCTGTGGGAAATCATTGTTCGGCACAGATAAAGAAAATCACAGTGACACTTGTTCATGATCGGAGGCACCAAAATGCCTGAGTTGACAATCTGCTATAAAATATCCCCAACCTAATTATATAACAGTGTGCGTTGCACAGTTTCTATATCTCTTCGTGACTTCACCATTTTTTTAAATATTTTTACTACACATTTGCAACACAGCCATTTTTACACCTCCCCATGAAGGAGTACAGCTGTCATTTTTTACATCCTGTTCGGAATATTTTTGCACCTGTGGTGCTAAATCTCGTAGTCACTGTGCATAAGCAGCTTTCCGCTACCAAACTGATATTCCCCTGTTCATGAGGTGGGGTCACAAAACAAACATGTTGAAATTTGGAGTTAAAATACCAACGAATGCCTGAGGTATTAGGCTTTTCAACTAAATCGCCCAACCCTATAGAGAATGACAGGAATCAGGGTTGTGACTTGGGATTCTTGCCTGTGATGCTCATACCATTCCACACCCTGCAGTCACTGAGAGGCATCGAGGTATGCCTTGGACTCTTTTCACCAAACTTCACCCATTCTCCTATATCGCACCCATCTCACCGTATTTCCTAATGAAATGGGGTGCGCATAAGGGCCAAAGACCCCAAGGAACACGTGACACTTGTCAGTCTCTGCAGAGTGGGGTGTGGTGAAATGGCGTGGCCGTTATGCCTGACAACCCAAACGCACACCCCAATGCCTGTCACTCTCTGCAGGGTGGTGGTGGGGTTGGCTTCCATTCAATACTTCACTGCCATTCCTATTACGCATGTAACCCCCCTGCAAATGGGGGTTCCCAAAAGACTTCCAGGAGCTTGCTTGAATGCTCCAGGCCTGAATGGTGTTTGGCATTTAAGCCATTTATCAGTGAGTGTTTTTAGAGCCTCTGGTACTGTCTCTTTAAGAGCTGTCTGCTTGCAGACATAATTAGTTTGTATGGGGGGGACTGTGTGCTTCTCTGAGTACCACTCGAGCTGCTGCCAATTCACTTCATTTTTGCAGTCACTAGGAGTGCAAGGGAACCTATCTGAAAGATGTAACTGTTTGCCAGAAATTATTTAGAGTAATAATGAAATTACAGTTTGTCTAACCTGCTTTCTTTGCAGTCAGAACTGTGTCTGCCTAGTTCCCCATTCTAGTTTTGAACTGCTGAACTGGACCAATCAGTGTGGGGTAAGCTAGCTCTAAAATGGTGCCTTGGACGAATCAGAACTTGTACTCATAATCTGAGCCAGCCACAAGAGGATTGTATGGGCAGTGACTCTGGGAGATGTAGTTTAGACTTCAGTGCCTTTTTGGACCAACAGCAGCAGTCTATTGTGAGTGACAGCCAATCCAGTCAAGAACTGGGAGGAACTCAAAGGAAGTGCCCGGTTTTGTCGGTTGGAGTTTCAGTTGAGCTTTGGCAGTGAAGAAGGAAGGAGCCCTGTGCTTTTTTCAGTGTGCAGTTTTAGTCAAAAAACGTGTGTAAGGCCCAGAGTTCCGGTCTGCAGCTTGTTAGGACTGAATCCGTCCTGTGAAAAGAATCAAAGGATCTCTGAAGAGTAGAAACCAGGCTCACCCTGTAGAAGACTGGAGGAATTGCTGAAAATTGCACTCGGTCTGTCAGGAACTGAATCTGCTGTGTGTTCTCCGGTATTGTGCAGTAATTGCGATCGGGATACAGATGCAGCCTGCCTGGTATAGTGCTTTCTTTTATATGGATGTGTGAAGAGGTTTGTGTACCTCAAGTGAGCCCTACTGACATTGAAGGACCCTATCTTATTTGGAGGTCGTGAGTACTAATTCAGAATTGGCTCCCTGTTGAATTGCCACATTAAATCCAAATGGAATTACTGTACTGCTGACTGTTTAATTCTCCTTTTCTCTGTGTGAAAGGGCCCCTACCAGCTGCTACGTTTGGACTAGCCACTAGGGCTTGGGTACCCAGGGACAGTAACTGATAGGGATAGGCCTGTGCACAGAGCCATAAATAGATTATTAGAGTGATAAGCTAATTAACCTGATTTCCCCTGTCCTTGTTATATCCCCTAAATAAATCAGAGCTGCTTGTTTCAGCAAAGTTATACTGCCTGAGGTATTTGTCTATGTTAAAGTACTGTACTGTGATTGTTGCACTGTATCTCATTTCACAGGAGGTCCCAGTGCCAGAACCAGACCTGGGGGTAAGTGTATACTATGAAGGTAATTCTGATATATTGTGTGGGCCACTAGTGGGAAGAAAGGGGGGTTGCAGTGTCCCAGAGGGCTGTGACCAAGTTAGTTTAACTATTGCAAACCCTGACCTCTGGGTGGAGGCACCCGCCATTGGATCCAGGCCCCTCAACCTGTTAGTGGCAAATCAGGCAGGGGTAGTAGCCCCTGGGATAGCGCCATCTAGGGGTTACACGCAGCTCTGTAACTTCTACACTACCACTGCCAATGCCAGCAAGCAAACATTTGGCATTGACAAATGCTTGTTTACATTGTACTGCTGCTTTAATAAGATAGTAAGTCCATGGGGGTTCCAAGAGGAACGGGAGAATGAGGGCACGCTCCTCTTCGCCCTTCTCCTGCCAACCCTTTAAACTCATCATATCTTTTTCTTTCCATTAAATTGTTTAATGTGACACCCTAAAATAGACAAGCATACAGCAAAGGTATTTCATTTTCATTCCCAGTGTGAGTGGCTGTCTAGCAGAAACAAAGAGTGAAAGGAATGGGGTGGAGGTGGGGTTCGGATACCTCACATATGAGTATCTACCTTAGATAGGGCTCACCCTGTCACAAACTACTTCTTACAGTTTGTATTATTTTTCTGCCTGCCTGTTTTGGTTCCACTAGCTCTTTACTTGCGCTGTCTTCCTCCGTTAGCCAAGTCTAGCAGTTCCTCCTCCCTTCTTTCTTTTTTCCCCTAATATAGCTAAAGAACTGTTTTTATCCTTCCTTGACCCATTCCACAATATACAATTCTGTGTCTGCCTTTGCTTCTCTGACTGCCCTCTTTGTTTTCCTTGTTCTAATTTAGTACTCAGCCCTTTTTCCTTCCCTTGTTTTTCCTTGTACTGTACCTCGTGAAGGCCTTCTTTTTGGCTCTCACTGCTTCCCTGGCCTTTCCAAACAATCATAGTGATCTCTTGTACCTGTTTCTTTTGATTACCATTCTGATGCAAGACTTTGTTAACTTGAGAATGATCCTCTTGATTTGCAGCCACTCCAACTAACTTGCCCTGGATCAGCGCTCCCATTCAGTTAAAGTCTGCTTTTCTGAAATCTAGAACATCAGCTTCTGATGAAGGCTTACTTGTCCTAAGGGCCAGGTCAAACCAAATAGAGTTATGATGGCTGGACCCTAGTGGCCCCCCAACCCTCATTCCTCCTACTGCTTCCGAGTTGGTGAGCACCACATCAAGAATGGCAGCCTACCTAGTGGGTTCCTTAACCAGCTGCACCAGCAAGCAGTCCTGCAGCACATCCAGCAGGGCCTGACTTCTGCAGCTCCTTGCAGCTGGAGTGACCCAATCACTACCTGGCAGGTTTAGATCTCCCAGCACCACCTCCCTCTTTGCTATCCCTTCTCTAGCTCTGTCCCTAGCTTCTTATCTCTCTCTTCACCTTGTCCTGGATGATAGATCACCCCTATTCATAATTTCTTGCCTGAGGATGCTGTGAGCTAAGCCCACAGCGATTCTGTTTCCCCATTACCGCCCCTGATGTTCCCATCCCCCACTGCCTCTATGCCTTCCCTGACATACAGGGCTACGTCTTCTCCTTTACATTTTCCTCTAGCACATCTAAATGTTTTTTTTCTTTTGTATTGCAAGATGTTATCCTGACCATTTCGTAGTGATACTTTGATTCAGCAAAACAATCCCTTAGTCTTCATCAATAGGTGTCATGGGACCTTTTACTTTCACCTGGACATTGACCAGAGAGTGGCAGATGGGATCTTGGTTTAAGGTCTCATCTGAAGGATAGCACCTCAACAGTGCAGCACCTCCAGGTCAGTTATATAGGTATTACCCCAAGAACCCTGTGTGGGGCTAGGACCCACGACCTTCTAACTTCTGGCCTACCCCAGAGGCAAGCATGCTAATTACTGAGCTACTGACATGTAATGTACTGCATAACTCTCTTATGGGGTCCCATATTCAAGGCGCGCACTTTGGCTACTGATGCAAATTTTAAGTCTTTTGTAAAGATTAAAAAACTGTCCTACATTGTAAACACAGCAAATGGATATTATGTTATGTGTGGCATTTTTCACTCCGAAGTTAATTCCTTTTGTTTTTTCGATAAATACTTTGGCATTAGAATTTTACAGAGGCATGAGGAGCTGGAAGGAAGGTGGGGCAGGGAAGATAGTTATAGTAAGAAATAATGAGCTGTGCTGGACTTAGAATTGGTTTCTTTTGATGTCCTCGTGCATTGACTTTAAACCAATTTAAAACCAGTGTACATCACTGAAAAACTAAAAAAAAAAACTAAGAAATAAATAAACAGCTAAATTCTATATCTGGTGCAGCATGCCAATTTAGAACACTGATGTTGCATAATAAAACATTTTTTGAGGGGGAGGCACAAAATCCTGTCCAAAATTTCTATGGACAAGACATTACCTGAATTTACAATAGTTTTAATTTTCAAGCTGTCCCATCAGCACACTATAGGTGGCAGCAGTGTCACCCAAGACGCCGGCAGCTCAGGTTCAGGAACAAGCCTGGATCAGTGGGGGCCAGCTGCGGGGGGGTGGGATGCAGCCTCCGCTGCTGGACTCCCACCTGGGTGATCACAGGTGGCTGTGCTGTTGGAGCAGCAAGCAGGAGGAGGGACCATGACATGCGTGGACATACTTCAGTGTGCATATGTGCGCTAGGCGGTCAGGATGCCGGCATTCTGAGGGCTGGGAGAAAACAAGGAAAAAATTCTCAGTGTGCAGCAGTATGAAGCCGGCTCCACCTTTTCCGGCTGCCTGCTGGTCTCCCATTCAGTAGATGTGAGCCAAAGGTGGGGGTCATGGCCACTGACACTTCTGGACTCTAGGAAGACCACGAAAGGGGCAAATAAGGGATCAAACTGGGCTGGGAGGTAGCCTGGCAGAGGTGCACAGTGTCAGAGAAGGGGAAAAATAAAAAGAAACACAGTATTTTTATTTAATTTCTCATGATATTCCGGAGTCTCCTCAGACAGCAGTCTTTCTGTTCGTCTCCCAAATAAGTGTTTTAACATTTGGTGAAGCGTAATGGCATGCTTGCATTTTTTGAGTATTGATCCATCAGCCTGTAGCCATTACACAGTAATGCCACCATACACCAGCTCTCCTCTCTCAGTTCCCTGGTTGTTGTTTTCCCCTTCACTGGAGAGTTTAACATTGTGGTGTTGACCCATACCATTGCACAGTTTTTTATGTTGAATTGTGCATGTGTGCCCAACAAACATTTTGTTACAGTGAATGGCATTTCAGAGGTGTGTCACTGCCATGTCCAATGTACGTCAAGCTGCACTGGGGTTTGGCAGCGACAGTCCAATGAGCAGGCAAGCTGAGCATGACACTGGTCAGTTTGCTGGGCGGAGACTTTGTGTAGTTAAAAGGACTGATGTGATCCTATGACAGAGCACTTTGGTCCTTTCATTTGCATGAAGCCGGTCAGGAAGCAGCTGACTGGCTTTATTACATTGTGGTGTCATGCTGTGTTTGTTTTCAGTAGCCCCTTCTAACATGACAGTTGGTTACCTTTTGTTGTGCTGTGTATTTTTTGGGCTCCTCCTCCCCACTGTTATCACATTGTGTTTGTTCTCATCCCTTCCCGTGTACCACCTAACAAGCAGTTTACTTGTAGTGGGCTATACAGAACAGAACGTGCACCTCTACAACATCTGAGATCATCCTCATCCTCATCAGACAATACCTCATGAATTGATTCCATTCCAGCACTTTTTGGAGCCGCCATCTCAAATAAATAAGGTACAATGCTGTACTTCTCCAGAAATAACTCTTGTGCATGATTAACAGCACCCCCCCACACACACACACACATATCGCAGTCATCCGATTTCCTCTCCACAGATTGATTTATAGCTTCATTTACTGCTGGTCAGTTACTGAGTGGGCAGAGGTGCAAAAACCAAAGTACCATTATCACGCAGACCACTAACCCCTGAGGAGGAGGAGATAATTTCGAGTTAAGAAAAAGGGAAGGGTGCCTTGTTTAATTGGTATGATATACATACAAACAGAAAAAAGGCACAAAACAGGCTGTGGTTCCATCCCTCGCCATTTCCCCATTCCAGCAATGTAGTTCGTTGAGTGAGGACTTGAGTAGAGTGCAGCCTTGTGCTGGTAACAACACAGGAAAACCAAGGTTTTCATTTACTCTGGCTCTAAAACAGAGGGAAGGCAGCCCTGTTGCAAAGGGAAATATTACTGGTTAGAGGTATTCCCTCACACTTATCCAATGCAGGGTGGTGGCATTCTAAGAATAATTGTTGTTGTTGACTGTAGTACATGTTTACCAGCCCCCCCGCATATCACAATGATATGGTTTCCTCTCTGCCAACTGATTTGTAGCTGTTATTTACTGTGAGTTAGTTACCAAGTAGGCAGAGAAGCAGCAAATAAAATATAAGCAGACAGAATATAGAGCGAGCAGCCAACACTGGCACGGGGAGAGAGATAGAGAGAGGGGCCCCAGCATGATATGTACAGTGCTGGCAGGAAGCCAGAAGGGGAAGGAAACATATTCAATTCAGTGCTTTACAGTAACTGATAATTGCTGTTTTTCTTTTAAATTTGGATTGTGGGCTTTTAGTGACACTGTAATTTATTTGCTCTCTTTACTTAGAATTGTTTTTGGGCTGTTGAAAATGTAAAACGTAGTGGTGGTGTATTTCTTTGCTGTCTTTAATTGCTGCAAATTTTGTCTTGGCTTGTCTGACTTGCCCTGTAGTTTGGGTGAGGGGTGTTAATTGTCTGGCCTCTGACCTCAGCTATGTGATAACTGGAGGTGGGGCTTAGTCAGAGTTGAGGTAGCAAGTGAGTTTTCTTTTCTCAGAAGAAGCCAGAAGGGGAAGGAAACATATTCAATTCAACGCTTTACAGTAACTGGTAATTGCTATTTTTCTTTTAAACTTAGATTGTGGGCTTTTAGTGACACTGTAATTTATTTGCTGTCTTTACTTAGAATTGTTTTTGGGCTGCTGAAAATTTAAAACGTAGTGGTGGTGTATTTCTTTGCTGTCTTTAATTGCTGCAAATTTTCATCCCCCTTTCCCTTCCGCTTCACCCAACTCTTAATTATATGCCCTGTTAAATCTGATTGACAGGAGCTAAACACAGGGGATAGTAAGGGGTGTGGAGTAGGAGGGGCATAAGGGGGAAGAAGCCCACCCTTAGCACAACAAGTGTTTTGACTCATATATTTATTTATTGGTTTATTTTCTTTTTTTAAAAAGAAAAGTATCTGAGGATCAGTGGCAGGATTTTTAGGACAGTAAATTAATAAAAAGGGAACTAGGAGAGCTTCAGTAACAGACAAGTAGTGGAATTTCAGTATAATGTGGGGATTGGTGCAATGCAGTAGCTGTGGGGCAACCATATTCAGGCAGACCTTCTGGACACTGAGGTGCTGCCCTATCTGCACACATCTCTCTGGACTGCAGGATGAGGTAGCCAGACTCAAGGCGGAAGTAAACTGGGTCAGGAGTACCATCACCCCTATCCAGAGACCACCCAGTCTAATGCAACTGCCTCAAAGGATACCGAGAATGAGGAGCACTTGGATGACAGTGGGCTCAGGGAGGGTTAGAGCAGTCAGGCAGAGGCACATCCCAGATCCTATTCCACTCAAGAACTCATATGCCACACTGGCAAACGGGGACAACAAATAGAAGTACCCAGAGAAGTGGAAGGAAAGGATGTGGAGGTTAGCCAGGAGGTGATCTCAGTGGGAGAGCAGTAGACCCCAGAGGAGGAGGAGGAAGCGAATCCTGGTGGGGACTCCATCATAAGAGGGGTCCAGCTAGGAACACAGGAGGGAGGACAGGGAGGTGAGGTGCCTACCAGGTGCTACGGCATGGAGGGATGGAAGGAAGATCCTGGGGATCACTGGGAAGGCAAGATGGGAGGTGAGTTGGATGTCATTATCCACCTAGGTACTAATGACCTGGCAAATGGGGAACCAAAGGAAGTTCAGGAAGAGTTTAGGAAATTGGGGAAGGGTCTCAAGCAAGTAGCTACTTCTGTCACTTTCTCAGAAGTACTACCTGCGAGAGGCAAGGGAGAGCATAGGGGTGCATGCACCAGGAACTTTAACTCTTGGTTGAAGAACTGGTACTGTGAGGAAGGGTTTGGATTCATTGGTGACTGGGGACCCACCTGGAGGGATGGAGGTTTGTTCAAGCCTGACGGCCTGCATCCATCCGGGAGATCCAAGCACTCAATGATAAGTTTAAATGCTACATTGACAAGCATTTAAACTAGCAAAGATGGGTGGCAGGCCAGCAAGGAGGGTACCTACTTGCTCACCCCCCACAGCTAGCAGTGGAACCAGTGAACTGGAGGAGTGGCTATCTCTACAAAGCAGTGTGCAAAAGATGGAGATTAGCGCCCAAGAGGTGGATCGGCAGAAAAGGGGCAAAATTCAGCAGAAGGGCAGACAGCAAGGAGAACCAGGGATAAAGGACAACCAAGGAAGGGCTGGAGTAGAACAGCAAACAGTCTAGGGAGGTCAAATCATGGAAAGCCATGTGTGCCAATGCCAGGAGCCTTAGCAACAAGATGAAAGATCTGGAGGCTGTCATGGTGCAGTCAGACCTGGACATTGTGGCCATCACTGAAACCTGGTGTAATGATAACCATGACTGGGAGATGGCCATACCTGGCTACAACATATTCAGAAGAGATAGGGCAGGTAGAAAGGGAGGAGGAGGAGGAGTGGCACTATATGTGAAAAATGACATAAGGGCCACAGAGATACAAGAGGAACAAAATGGGGGAGAGATACTGTGGGTTAAGCTGGAAAGGAAAATGGGGCCAGCCATCTGCACAGGTGTGGTCTATAGACCACCAGCCAGGAGGAAGAAACAGATAGGGAGCTGATGCTAGCCATCCAAAGGATGGCAGACAAGGGTGAGGTAGTACTGGTTGGAGACTTCAATATTCCAGATGTGGACTGGAGCATCCCAGCAGCGCATCAACTAGGAGCAGATTTATCCTGGACTCCCTTCAGGGTGCCTTCCTCAAGCAACTGGTCATGGAACCAATTTGGCAGAAGGCAATACTGGACCTTGTGCTCACAAACAGGGACAGTGAAGAAGCCAGAAGGGGAAGGAGGGAAACATATTCAATTCAGTGCTTTAGAGTAACTGGTAATCGCTATTTTTCCTTTAAACTTAGATTGTGGGCATTTAGTGACACTATACTTTCTTTGTTGTCTTTACTTATAATTGTTTTTGGGCTGTTGAAAATTTAAAACACAGTGGTGGTGTAATTCTGTGCTGTCTTTAATTGCTGCAAATTTTCGGGCCCCCTCTCTCCCCTTCCCCCAACTCTTAATTATATGCCCTGATAAATTTGATTGACAGGAGCTAAACACAGGAATAGTAAGGGTGTGAAGTAGGAGGGGCATAAGGGGGAAGAAGCCCACCCTCAGCACAACAAGTGTTTTGACTCATTTATTTATTTATTGGTTTCTTTTTCCTTAAAAAAAAATATCTGAGGATTAGTGACAGGATTTTTAGTACAGTAAATTAATAAAAAGAGAACTAGGAGAGCTTCAGTAGCAGACAAGTAGTGGAATTGCAGTATAATGTGGGGTGGTGCAATGCAGTGGCTGTGGGGCAGCCATATTCAGGCAGACCTTCTGGACACTGAGGTGCTGCCCTATCTGCATGCATCTCTCTGGACTGCGGATGAGGTAGCCAGACTCAGGCGGAAGTAAACTGGGTCAGGAGTACCATCACCCCTATCCAGGGACCACCCAGTCCAATGCAGCTGCCTCAAAGGATGCCGAGAATGAGGAGCACTTGGATGACAGTGGGCTCAGGGAGGTTAGAGCAGTCAGGCAGAGGCACATCCCAGATCCTATTCCACTCAAGAATTCATATGCCACACTGGCAGACGAGAACAACCAAATAGAGGTACCCAGAGAAGTGGAAGGAAAGGATGTGGAGGTTAGCCAAGGAGGTGACCTCAGCGGGAAAGCAGTGGACCCCAGAGGAGGAGGAAGAATCCTGGTGGGGGACTCCATCGTAAGAGGGATCCAGCTAGGAACACAGGAGGAGGGGAGGACAGGAGGTGGGTGCCTACGGTGCTGGCATGGAGGGATGGAAGGAAGATCCTGGGGATCACTGGGAAGGCAAGGCGGAGGGTGAGCTGGATGTCATTATCCACCTAGGTACCTAATGACCTGGCAAGGGGGAGCCAAAGGAAGTTCAGGAAGAGTTTAGGAAACTGAGGAGGGTCTCAAGCAAGTAGCTACTTCTGTCACTTTCTCAAGTACTACCTGTGAGAGGCAAGGGAGAGCATAGAGTGCATGCACCAGGAACTTTAACTCATGGTTGAAGAACTGGTGCTGTGAGGAAGGGTTTGGATTCATTGGTGACTGGGGACCCACCTGGAGGGATGGAGGTTTGTTCAAGCATGACGGCCTGCATCCATCCTGGAGGGGAATCCAAGCACTCAATGATAAGTTTAAATGCTACATTGACAAGCATTTAAACTAGCAAAGGGTGGCAGGCCAGCAAGGAGGTACCTACTTGCTCACCCCCACAGCTAGCAGTGGAACCAGTGAACCAGAGGAGTGGCTATCTCTGCAAAGCAGTGTGCAAAAGATGGAGATTAGTGCCCAAGAGGTGGATAAGCAGAAAAGGGGCAAAATTCAGCAGAAGGGCAGACAGCAAGGAGAACCAGGGATAAATGACAACAAAGGAAGGGGCTGGAATAGAACAGTGAAGCAGTCTAGGGAGGTCAAATCATGGAAAGCCATGTATGCAAATGCCAGGAGCCTTAGTAACAAGATGGAAGATCTGGAGGCTGTCATGGTACTGTCAGACCTGGACATTGTGGCCATCACTGAAACCTGGTGTAATGATAACCATGACTGGGAGATGGCCATACCTGGCTACAACATATTCAGAAGAGACAGAGCAGGCAGGAAGGGAGGAGGAGTGGTACTGTATGTGAAAAATGACATAAGGGCCACAGAGATCCAGGAGGAACAAAATGGGGGAGAGATACTGTGGGTTAAGCTGGAAAGGAAAATGGGGACAGCCATCCGCACAGGTGTGGTCTATAGACCACCAGCCCAGGAGGAAGAAACAGATAGGGCAGATGCTAGCCATCCAAAGGATGGCAGACAAAGGTGAGGTAGTACTGGTTGGAGACTTCAATATTCCAGGCGTGGACTGGAGCATCCCAGCAGCAGCATCAACTAGGAGCAGATTTATCCTGGACTCCTTCAGGTGCCTTCCTCAAGCAACTGGTCATGGAACCAACTCGGCAGAAGGCAATACTGGACCTTGTGCTCACAAACAGGGACAGTGTGATGGGAAGTAACAGTGGGGAACACCTGGGTAACAGTGACCACCAGTCATTGTGGTTTGAAATCACAGAAAGAGCAGAACCAAACCACACAAAACATCTATCCTGGATTTTAGGGGGCAGACTTTGGGAAAATGGGAGACACTTGAAAGAGGCATTAAGGGAATGGGACAGGAATCAGGGGTTGAGGAACAGTGGGCAGTATTTAAAATGGGGATTACAAGAACAGAATTTGCATTAAGCAGGTTAGCAAGAGGACAGGAAGAGAGACCATTATGGTTTTCCAAAGAGGTAGCAAAAAAGTGAAAGCCAAAAGATTGCATTCAGGCAATACAAAAGACACAGGCAGAAGGGGATAGGAGAAGTACCAGGAGAAGCAAAGGGAGGCAGGAGGTCAGTAAGGAAGCCAAAGCTCAGACAGAAGAACATTGCAAAATCAGTGGGTAGAGGGGACAAACCTTTACAGGTACATAAGTGAAAAAGAAAAGACAAAGGAGGGATAGTGAGACTGAAGGGGAGGATGGGGCTGCATGGAGGATGACAACAGTAAAGCTGACATATTGAACAGGTATTTCTGCTCAGTCTTTACTGAGGAAGAGGGGGTAATGGGTCTGAAGGGAGTACAAGGGGTGAGAATGGTGCAGAAATGGACACAAGTCCCTTTACTCGAGAAAGGGTCCTGAAGGAACTGGAAGTAATAAGAGTTGATAAAGCAATGGTGCCAGACGGGGTGCACCCCAGGGTCCTTAAAGAACTAAGAGAGGTGGTGGCTGAACCTCTGGCTATCCTGTTTAGCCGATCACTGGAAACAGGGAGGTACCCAAAGACTGGAGGACAGAGATGTAGTCCCCTTATACAAAAGTGGGAACAAAGAGCAGAGACTACAGACCAGTCAGCCTCACCTCAGTAGTGGGAAGATCATGGAAGCACTACTGAAGGAGAGATTAGTGGAACATCTGGTTGTCAATGGACTACAGGACCCAGGCAGCATGGTTTCACCAGGGCAGGTCATGTCAGACCAACCTCGTTGAATTTTTGACTGCGTGACTGGGGAGGTGGATCAGGGAGGGCAGTGACATGGCTATCTGGACTTCAGCAAGGCCTTTGACACTGTGCCACATAGAAGACTATTACACAAACTGGGAATATGGGTGTGGGCAGGACAGTAGTGTGGTGGGTAGGTAACTGGCTGGGTGCAGGACACAGAGGTGGTGGTAAGGGCTGTCACTCCACAGAGGAAAGAGTGACCAGTGGGGTACCACAGGGATCAGTGCTGGGACCGGTCCTATTCAACATTTTCATCAGTGACATTCGCGAGGATCTAGAAGGCAGAATTTCACTGTTAGCTGATGACACAAAGCTCTGTAACAGAGTAGACACACCAGAGTGTGTAGACAGAATGAGAAGCAACCTGCAGAAACTTGAAGAATGGTCACAGGTTTGGCAGTTGAAATTCAATGCAAAAAGTGCAAGATAATGCATATGGGGCACAAAAACCCTGGCACAATATATCAGTTGGGGGTGAGGATATAGCATGCACCAAGCAGGAAGGGATCTTGGGTTGTCATCTCCATTGACCTCAAGGTAGGAAACAGTGTGACAAGGCAGCAGGTAAAGCAAATGGATGCTGGGATGTATAGGCAGGGGCATCACCAGCAGGAAAAGGAAGGTCATAATTCTGCTATACAAGACACTAGTGAGGCCCCACCTGGAGTACAGTGTACAGTTCTGGAGACCATACCTACGTAAGGACATAGACAGGGTAGAGAAGGTTCAGAGGAGGGCAACAAAGATGGTGCATGGATTGCATCACAAGTCCCTATGAAGACAGGTTGAAGGAACTGAACATGTACTCCCTGGAGAGAGGAGGAGAGAGGGGATATGATGAGACATACAAGTATCTTACAGGGAGGAACAGGTGCAGGAAAACACTATTTTAAGCGAAAAAGATGTTCCAGGACTAGAGGGCATGGGATGAAGTTGGAGGAGGACGATTCAGAGAAACATGAGAAAGAATTTCTTCACAGAACGGGTGGTGGACAGATGGAACACCCTGCCAGAGGAAGTGGTGGGAGCTGAAACAATCCTGCGAGTTTAAGAATGCATGGGATAGACATAAAGGAATTCTGGAGGTCAGGGAAGGGGCAACAGACTTCTAGGAAAACAAACTGAACTTGCAAGCTCAAATGGGCAGACTGGGTGGGCCATAGGCCCTTATCTGCCGACACTGTCTATGTATCTATGTATGTATCTATGTGTGATGGGGGTAACAGTGGGGGAGCACCTGGGGAATAGTGACCACCAGTCACTGTGGTTTGAAATCACAGAAAGAGCAGAACCAAACCACACAAAAACACGTGTCTTGGATTTTAGGCGGGCGGACTCTGGGAAAATGGGGAGATACTTGAAAGAGGCATTAAGGGGAATGGGGCAGGAATCAGGGGTTGATGAACAGTGGGCAGTATTTAAAATGGGTATAACAAGAGCAACAGAATTATGCATTAAGCAGGTTAACAAGAGGAAAAGGAAGAGGATACCATTATGGTTTTCCAAAGAGGTAGCAAAGAAAGTGAAAGCCAAAAGACTGCATTCAGGCAATACAAAAGACACAGGCAGAAGGGATAGGGAGAAGTACCAGGAGAAGCAAGGGAGGCAGGGAGGTCAGTAGGAAGCCAAAGCTCAGACAGAAGGACACATTGCAAAATCAGTGGTTAGAGGGGACAAAACCTTTTACAGGTACATAAGTGAAAAAAAAAAGGCAAAGGGAGGGGTAGTGAGACTGAAGGGGGAGGATGGGGCTGCGTGGAGGATGACAACAGTAAAGCTGACATATTGAACAGGTATTTCTGCTCAGTCTTTACTAAGGAAGAGGAGGGTAATGGGTCTGGAGGGAGTACAAGGAGCGACAGTGGTGCAGAAATGGACACAAGTCCCTTTACTTGAGAAAGGGTCTTGAAGGAACTGGAACTAATAAGAGTTGATAAAGCCATGGGGCCAGATGGGGTGCACCCCAGGGTCCTTAAAGAACTAAAAGAGGTGGTGGCTGAACCTCTGGCTATCCTGTTTAGCCGATCACTGGAAACGGAGGAGGCACCCAAAGACTGGAGGACAGCAGATGTAGTCCCCTTACACAAAAGTGAGAACAAAGAGGAAGTGGGAAACTACAGACCAGTCAGCCTCACCTCGGTAGTGGGGAAGATCATGGAAGCACTACTGAAGGAGAGACTGGTGGAACATCTGGTTGTCAATGGACTACAGGACCCAAGGCAGCATGGTTTCACCAGGGAGCGGTCATGTCAGACCAACCTCGTTGAATTTTTTGACTGGGTGACTAGGGAGGTGGATCAGGGGAGGGCAGTGGACATGGCCTATCTGGACTTCAGCAAGGCCTTTGACACTGTGCCACATAGAAGACTATTACACAAACTGGGGAATATGGATGTGGGCAGGAGAGTAGTGTGGCAGGTAGGTAACTGGCTGGGCGGCAGGACACAGAGGATGGTGGTAAATGGCTATCACTCCACAGAGGGAAGAGTGACCAGTGGGGTACCACAGGGATCAGTGCTGGGACCGGTCCTATTCAACATCTTCATCAGTGACATTGCAGAACCTACAAGGCAGAATTTCACTGTTCGCTGATGACACAAAGCTCTGTAACAGAGTAGACACACCAGAGGGTGTAAACAGAATGAGAAGGACCTGCAAACTTGAAGAATGGTCAGGGTTTGCAGTTGAAATTCAATGCAAAGAAGTGCAAGATAATGCATATGGGGCACAAAACCCAGGCACAATATATCAGTTGGGGGGTGAGGATATAATCGCACCAAGCAGGAAAGGGATCTTGAGGTTATCATCTCTGATGACCTCAAGGTAGGGAAACAGTGTGATGAGGCAGCAGGTAAAACAAATAGAATGCTGGGATGCATAGGCAGGGGCATCACCAGCAGGAAAAGGGAGGTCATAATTCCACTATACAAGACACTAGTGAGGCCCCACCTGGAGTACAGTGTACAGTTCTGGAGACCTTAGCTACATAAGGACATAGACAGGGTAGAGAAGGTTCAGAGGATGGCAACAAAGATGGTACATGGATTGCATCACAAGTCCTTTGAGGACAGGTTGAAGGAACTGAATATGTACTCCTGGAGGAGGAGGGAGAGAGGGATATGATAGAGACATACAAGTATCTTACAGGGAGGAACAGGGTGCAGGAATACACTATTTTAAAGCGAAAAAGATGTTCCAGGACTAGAGGCATGGAATGAAGTTGGAGGAGGATGATTCAGAGGGAAGCGTGAGAATTTCTTCACAGAGCAGGTGGTGGACAAGTGGAACACCCTGCCAGAGGAGGTGGTGGGGGCTGAAACAATCGCGGGATTTAAGAATGCATGGGATAGACATAAAGGAATTCTGGAGGTCAGGGGTAAGGGGCAACAGACTTCTAGGAAAACATAAACTGAACTTACAAGCTCAAATGGGCAGACTGGGTGGGCCACAGGCCCATCTGCTGACACTGTCTATGTATCTATGTAACCTGGAAGTCGGTAGAAATAGACAGAGCTGCACAAAAACCTTGAACCTCTTTTTTTTCTACCAGCTACAGGACTGCGCCTTTTTTCACCAACCCCCATCCCTGTCATCTGGTGTCCCAGTGGCTTACCTCCATCCCGGTCTTCCTCCATGGCTCTCCCCCCCTGTGGTGGGGTTTGGTGACTCCAGCCTGCCAATGGAATGGATCTGATTATGGGAGAGGGCCCTATAGTCTGGGTGCAGAGCCTGTGAGGGGTTGTTGTCATTCTGCCTGCAGCCGGCCATTTTCCACTTTTCTCTCTCAGAGGAGTGGACATGCAGTGCCATCCAGACCTGCCTATACACGCTTCCACGTGTAGACTGTCAATGGCTGCTACTCCTCTGTTCCTCATGTTGCTGTTCCAGCTGCCTGTATCCCCAGCCACTACTAGTGGTCAGAAAAATGACAAGGATGGTGTCCCCCCCTTCCCGGAGAAGGAGAGCTGTCCTCCGGATGCTCAATCTTCCTCTCCCCAGCCGACCCCTTGTGCCCTGAGATTGCTCCCAACCATGTGTTGCCAGCATAGCTGCAGGTGACGCTTGGTGCCTCAGCTCTCTGAGCCAACAGGCTGGCTTGAACCTGTTTTGTAAGGTTCAAACAAGACTCAAACACCAAGATAGTAACTTGCCACAAACAATTTATTTCCATGGAACTCACAGTAAAAGCAGCACCAGACAGCTACAGTATATACACTGCTTGTTATAGTTAATTCTATGTACGAATCCCCAAACTACAAGACAAAACTGATTCAGCACCTACTCCAAGATTTAGCAGCCTCCTATTTAACTGTCTGGTGCTGCTTTTATTGTGAGCTTCGTGGAAATCAAATGTTTGTGTCAAACTGCCATCTGTGGTGTTTGAGCCTTGTGTGAACCATACAAAACAGATTCAAGGTTTTTATGCAGCACTGTCTACTCCCTATACCTACACCGAGTGCCTGTGAGCATTGTACTATCGTAAGTTAGTAACTTGGCAGCATGTTTAACAGCCCCTCCACATCACAGCGATCTGGTTTCCTCTCCACCGACTGCTTTATAACTTTCATTTTCTTTTGGTCAGTTACAGAGTGGGCAGAGATGAAAAAAGTACTCACCTTAGTAATTAAGTTTCTTCTAATGGAGTTTTGCTGCATTATGACTATTGCAGTTAGCTCAAGCCTTTAAAATGCCCTGGAGAACAAAGGGTTAACTTTCTATGCAGTGCACAGAATGCTGAGCTTGAGCTCGGTTGAGGTCTCTGTCTGCTTCCGTTTGAAACTCAACCGTCAGATTCTTATGAGCAAAAACTCACTAACTATCCTATGTGGAAATTGTAAAATTTCTTACTAGCTAACTGGCAACAAGGAGTTTTGGATTCCAAAAAAGGCTTAAGTCAGGAAATCCAAAACCAAAAACCCATCCCAATAAAGGATAACAATAACGACAAAAAACACCCAAACAAAAAGAGGAGGGTGTGAAATAGGCACCTCTGGGGTGCA
Source organism: Neoceratodus forsteri (assembly GCA_016271365.2). Classification (NCBI taxonomy): domain Eukaryota; kingdom Metazoa; phylum Chordata; order Ceratodontiformes; family Ceratodontidae; genus Neoceratodus; species Neoceratodus forsteri. The sequence continues at coordinate 1,357,636,140 of CM028132.1, forward strand.
ACACTGCACCTGCCCACCCACTTCCCAACAACAGGTTCTGAGAGGGGAGGCAGGGAGGGAGGTCAGAATACAGCAAGACTCCATTAGAAGAAACATAATTACTAAGGTGAGTAATTTTTTCTTCAAACAACATGAAGTCTTGCTGTATTCTGACTATTGTAGACTACCAAGCAGTACCTCCATGGAACCTACTTTGGGAATAGGCTCTGAAGTACTACTGTGCCAAACTGAGCATCACTCCTAGCCTGGATATCCAGAGAGCAATGCTTGGTAAAGGTATGGACCGTTTTCCAGGTGGTTGCTTGACAAATTTCTAAGAGAGGGATATCCCTGGCAGCAGCCAGGGAAACAGCTGTACCTCTTGTAGAGTGAGCCCTCAGGCTTGAGGGTGGAATCTTTCCTAGTTTCTCATAGCAGAATTGTATACAAGACACAATCCACCTGGCAATAGTTCTCTTAGTAGTAGGTTTGCCCTTTCCCGCTTCCCCATAAGTGAGGAATAACTGGAGGGAATCAAACTTGTGACCCATGGTACGCTCTATGTAGTAGCTAAGGGCTCTTTTAACATCCAGACTGTGTAGCCTCCTCTCTCCTGAGGAAGAATGATCAGTGAAGAAGACAGGGAGAGACATGGACTGATTCAAGTGGAAGTCTGAAACCACTTTAGGCAAGAACCTCCTATTGGTTCTAAGAACCACTTTCTCTCTATGGAAAGAGATAAAATCAGGTTCCATTGACAGGGCTTGCAGTTCACTGATACGTCTGGCAGAGGTAATGGCTACCAAAAACACAGCTTTCCAAGTCAAGTACTTAAGCTCTGCTGAGGACATAGGCTCAAAGGGAGGTTGCATAAGTTGAGCAATGCAAATATTTAAATCCCAGGCAGGGGCAGGGGCAGGATCCCTAAAGGGAGGATTGGTATGAAGCAATCCTTTGAAAAATTTACAGAACACAGGATGAGATGATAGTGAGGAAGACTTTCCCACTGACAAAAAAACAGACACAGCTGACAAGTGTACCTTGAGAGTAGCTGGTCTGAGGCCTAGGCCATTAAGATGGACCATATAATCCAGAACTGTAGACAATTCAGCGGTGTCTGGAGGAATATGCTTCTTGGAGCACCAAATGCTGAATCCTTTCCATTTGGAGTCATAAGCCTTTCTGGTGGAAGGCTTTCGAGAAGCTTTGAGAATATCCAGAACCCCCTGAGACAGATGCAAATCTGCATACTCTAACTCTTCAAGGGCCATGCCTTGAGATTGAGAGACCGAAGATTTGGGTACCAAATCCTCCCCTGAGAGGAGGTTAACAGGTTGTAATTTCTGGGAAGAGACAGGGGAAGATGGACTGTTAGAGACAGCAACATGGGGTACCAAGGCTGTCTGGCCCAGTCTGAAGCAATCAGAATCACTTTGCAAGGTTGTGACCTTATCTTGACTAGGACTTTGAACAGTAGAGGAAAGACATACAGAAATTTCCCTTCCCAGTTCAAAAACAGAGCATCCAGAGGGACTGAACCCAAGACTGGGGGTCTGCAACAAAACAGAGGAAGTTGGTGATTGTCTGGGGCTGCAAATAGATCTATCTCTGGAGTGTCCCACCTTGAAAAAATCACTTTCAAAACCAGAGGGTCCAGGGACCATTTGTGATGGCCCTGGGCGATCCTGCTCAGTGCATCTGCCAGCACATTGTCCTTTCCTGGAAGGTGGACTGCTGTCAGACAGGTCTGCAGGGAATAAGCCAGGGACCACAATTTCATGGCTTCTGTGTACAAGGCCATAGACTGAGTGCCTCCCTGCTTGTTGATGTACCACATGGTGGTGGTGGTGGTGTCTGTTCTGACCTAAACCACCTTGTTCTGCACCAACTGAGAGAAGGCTTGCAGGGCCAGAAAAACTGCCCTGAGTTCCAGGAGACCGATATGAAAGAGGGACTCCTGAGGGAACCACAGTCCTTGGGCTGTGAGATCCCCCAGATGAGCTCCCCACCCCAAAAGAGAAACATTCGTGGTAAGGACCACCGAATGAGACTGAGTGACAAAAGAGACCCCTTGCCTTAAATTGTCCTGATCCTGCCACTACTGGAGAGCTTGGCTCAGTGTCCAAGTCACTGGAATCAGTTTGGTAAGAGGGTCCTTCCTTTGGGACCAAAAGGCCCTCAGATGGAACTGAATGTCCCTCATCTGAAATCTTGCCCCTTGGACCACTGCTGTAGAAGCTGCCATGTGGCCCAAGAGCTGAAGGAAGTGCCTTGCTGTTCGGGACACCTGAAGGCTGAAGGACGAAGCCAGTTCTATAAGAACTCTTGCCCTTTCCAGGGGAAGAAAAGCTCTTGCTTCGACAGTATCCAGCTCTGCCCCTATAAAGGTAAGGAGCTGAATTGGTTCGAGAGCTGATTTGGGGAGGTTGAGAAGAAAACCCAGAGAAGTGAGCAGTTGCTGAGTCACTTGCAGGTCTGACTTGACTTGGTCTGGAGATTGACCCACTATGAGCCAATCATCCAGGTATGGAAAATGAAATCTTTTGCCTTCTTAGAAAGGCAACTACTACTGCCAAGCACTTTGTGAAGACCCTTGGAGCTGATGTTAGGCCAAAGGGCATTGCTTTGAACTGATAATGGCCTGAGGGCAACTTGAACCTGAGGTACTTTCTGTGGGAGCACCTGATGGGAATATGAAAGTAGGCATCTTTGAGGTCCAGGGAGACTAGCCAGTCCCCTGGCCTTAGAGAGGGAATAATTATTCCCAGTCACCATCTTGAACTTTGGTTTTAAAAGATGTTTGTTCAGTTATCTTAGATCTAGGATGGGTCACCACTCCCCTGCCTTTTTTGGGGTAAGGAAGTATCTGGAGTACAGACCTTTGCCCCAGTGTAGGGTAGGAACTCTCTCTATGGCTCTTAACGCCAGAAGAGATAAAACCTCTGCCTCCAGGGCAAGAGTCTCGGAGAGACCTGCAGGTGGAAAAGATCTGGTTCTCATCGTTGGAAATTTTTTGAAGCTGAGAACCAGTCCCTGGCTTACTACTTCCAGGACCCACTTGTCTGATGTAACAGACATCCAGTCCTGGACATAGTAAGCCAGCCTGCCCCCTACAGGGATAGGAGAGTCGACCCGGGCAGACCCATCAGGGTGTCTGCTTGGCAGGGGCCTTAGGCTGAGGAGTGGATGCAGCCCTGCTCATCCCCCTTCTGCCTCTCCCTCTGAAGAACCCCCTCTGTGAAAAGGGAGAAGAGGCCTGTGCTTGGTAAAAAGGCCTATGAAAAGGCCTGCCCCTGCCCCTAGATTGCTGCCTTTGAGGAGTTGCTTGCCTCTCCTTGGCCTGAGCACTCCTATAAGTGGTCCTGTACTCATCCATTTCCTTCATGTAATTCTCTGTCTGCTACCCAAACAGAGAATTACCCACCACAGGAAAATCCATGGCCTTAGCCTGGGTGTCCTGTGAGAGGCTAGTACATCTGAGCCAAGCCATTCTCCCAAGAGCCACAGATGTAGCCATGACTCTTGATGACACATCATTGGAGTCCACAGCAGCTTGAAATTGCATCTTCGATGCCTCAATCCCATCAGCAGCCACCTTCTCCAGCTCCTTGGCCAGCTGGGGGGGAGGCCTGTTTAGCCAGTGCCAGTACAGTGTCCCACCTGGACTTCTGGTACCTGGCTGTATAGGCCATGTAGTTTGCCTGCCTGAGTCCCAAGGAAAATGCCATGTACTGCTTCTTTGCCATAGCATCCATCTTCCTGGAGTCTTTGTCTGGGGGGTGTGAAGCCAAGGGAATGTTTGCCTTGTCACAGGCAGCAGCCTGCACTATCCCAACATGGCTGCATTGTTGGTATAAAAACCCCGTATCTGAGCCTGATAGTGTGTACCTCTTGTCCATCCTTCTGTCAACAGGAGGTACAGAATTGGGAGACTTTAGGATTTTTTGTGTCTGCTTCCCAAAGGATTTGTGATGGGGAATAGACAGTCTCCTAGACTCTGGGATGTCTATCATTTCCACATAATCAGGCCCCTCTTGGTCCTCCATTGCCTCCTCCATAGGAAGCTGGAGGGTTACAGCCACTTTTCTGTAAAACAGAAAGTGGGAAGGGGACTCAGAAAGCCTAAGAGGGGATACACCAGAAGGTCTGTCTTCGGAGATGTCCGGTTCCACAGGCACATCCAGACTTTCACTATCATTACCATCATCTTCAAACTCCCCCTCCTCCTCAAACTCCGGTTCATAAAAATCTTTAGGGGTATAATCTTGAACCGGGGGAATTGACCAAACCGAACCCTTGCCGAAAGGTGCTGGATCGGTCGGAACCGGGGCAAGCGATTCCACAATCCGAATCACTCTGGCTATTTCCTCGGAGGTCAGAGCATGAACCTCTGGATCTGAACCGGTCTATTTTTCTTTGTGTCTCCTTTTTGTAGGAACAGACCCCTCAGGATTGACTTTCCTCTTGCCCAAAGAAGTATTGCCCTGGTGAGAGGGCACTCCTTCTGGTTTGGTTGGAACCGAACCCGGCTGGCCATCCGGGTCAGCGGACTTCTCGGCCTCCTTTTCCCTCAGCCTACCTAATCTCTTTTCAAGGGTAGATGTAGGAAAATTTTTACAAATTTGGCAGTCTGTATAGAGGTGTTCAAACCCCAGACAATAAACACAGGTGGTGTGGGGATCGGCCTTAGCAAAGACCTCTTCACACTCACTGCAGTGTTGAAACCCAGTGGGCCCGTGTTTTTCTTGGGTTTCTCAGACATGGCCAACCTAACCAAACTTACCCTTTTTATGGCAACCACCAGGCAAGACTCCCTTATTGGTTCCTAACCGTGTCACGGGCATTGTAAAAAAACGTTCAAAACACGTTTATTTTAGAACCAATAAGGACCGGTAACCACACACTAAAGTAAAACACAAGGATTCACTATAAGTGATCTGTTCAGCCGAACCGATCTAACACTTTACAATTTCCACACAGAAAATCAGAACAAAACCTATCTAGTACTCATGGTACCGCAGACAGAGACTGAACCGACTATGCAGAAATAAATTTGGTTTATACCGACAACTTAACCGACTTTCGAACCGAGCTGAAGGAGAAATCTCCGGAGCGACTGTTCAGTGAGGCGTAGTAAAGAATCTGACGGTTGAGTTTCAAAGAGAAACAGACAGAGACCTCAACAGAGCTCGAGCTCAGCATTCTATGTACTGCATAGAAAGTTAACCCTTTGTTCTCCGGGGCAGTTTAAAGGCTGGCACTAACTGCAATAGTCAGAATACAGCAAGACTTCATGTTGTTTGAAGCAGGAATTACCCCTATCACACAGACCACTAACCCCGAGGAGGAGGAGATTATTTTGAAGTCAAGAAAAAGATAAGGGTTGCCTTCTTTGATTCTTGTGATATACACACAAACAGAAAAAGAACAAAACAGCCTGTGGTTCCATCTCTCAACCCCTTTCTCCTTTTCCATTCCAGTCATGCAGTTCGCTGCATGTATGGGGGGGGGGGCAGCCTGGGATGGATAACCTAGCAGTGAGAGGTTCAGGCTTCTCAACCTGGTATCACAGAATGTATGCAGATGTGTTCACAGAGCAGGATCTTGTGTAGAGGATAATGTGTTCCACTGAGTAGATAGGGGATTCATGGGCGGGGAGGAGAAGAGTATTCCATATATCTTATATATACCACTTCTGGCCAGCAAAAATGTTTACAAACGTGAATCAGAGCTCATCCACTGCTGTTTCATCTCTTGAAAAGAAAGGACGTGCTGCATACCCACTAAATCTGGCCCAGCATTAAAATATTCATATCAAAGTCGGAGTTCTCCAGTCCCAGTAGAAAGTCTGGACTGGCATTTTGAAGACTCAGTAGTATGTTGTCTGAAGGCATTTCTTTCTGCCCCGCATCAAATTGCTACCCAGGCATCAAGGGTATTCCATACCAATGGATTCTGACACTGAAATCTCTGTAGGCTCACAATCCCCCAGGACAAAGGTATGAGAAGAGTGGAAAGGGGTGCACTTGACTGCTGACACAGGGAGAGGGGGTAAGGCAGCAGCAGGAAGGGTGACACCATTCCCTCCAACAAACAAACACTGTGGGCTTGCTTTTCAAAGAGCTTGGAATGACGCAAGGAACTTATGTTAAAAGAGTCTGACGCTTGGAATCTCCCCTGGGTTGAAGGATACCGACAAGCCTTTCTTCTAGCCCAAACTCTCAAATGGCTACAACCCCCTTCCCCCTTTCCCCTCAGTGGCTCCAAATTGAATTAGACATTACAGAAACTGTACACCCCTCTTCACTCTTGATGTCAGATAACACCATCAAATATAAGCCTGCCAACGGACTGAACCTAGGTGAGTCTTTACCTACAGTTGAGGTCTCCAGAACCGACTGGTTTGCCACTCATCGGAAACTGAAAATGGACCCTCTCCCGCTCGCTCACATTCCTTTGAGGCAAAACACCTCCATTAAGATAGGAGGAGCCTGGGTTTACTGGAAACGCTGGGCACATTAGGTATCAGTAAACTTGGAGCTCTAATGGACCCTCACCATAAGGTTCTCCATACATTTCAGTCCCTCCAGAGATTATGGGATATTCCCCAGTCAGACTTCTGGAGATACCTCCAACTCAGAGAAGCAGTACGCCACTACCTAAGTCCACCCATGACAACTAATACTCCCTCGGCTCTAGACTCCTGGCTGCAACACCCGAAGGGTCTTGCAGGTCAAATATATGCTCTGATTAGGGATACTTTACCCTCCCAATCCGAAGCAGCTAAGCAGAAATGGGAAACAATGCTACTACTTCCTATTTCTTCTCTGGCCTGGGATCAGGCCTGGAAGAACACACATAGCTGGTTTAGGGATGCTAGATCACGATTCATTCAAAGTAAAATTGCTCATTCATGGTACAAAACCCTTGTGGTTCTTCATAAAGCCAAACTTCTAGAGTCAGACCATTGTTGGAGATGTCAAGGGGCCGGGGGGGGGGCTGGATTTGTTGCACATATTGTGGTCTTGCCCATGGATCCAATCTCTATGGCAAGAGATACAGGAGGTAGCTTCTAAAGTGTTAAACCACCAAATTCCTCTCAGTCCCCTTTTCTACTTCCTGGGAGTTAACAGTGCTCTCCTTATGCTACCCTCACTGGAATACAGGTGGCTCGCCCTACTGTTTCTACAAACCAAGAGAGCCCTGCTCAGCAAATGGAGATCCACACAAGTTTCCACAGTAAGGGAGGTATTAGCCTGTCTCTCAACTCTGGCCAAACTAGATAGAATTTCTTACCTTCAAACATACCAGATTTCCTCATTTAGATGTTGCTGGACCCCTTACCTCAGATATCTTCACCCCAAGACAGGTGTAGGATGTACAATCCCTGTTCCTACTGGATTTTACTTGAATATGTTGCCTTGTGCTAGGGCAGTGTTTTCAATCACTAGTTACTGGCCAACCCCCTCAATATCTAAGCCCAATAGAACTATAGCTCGGGACTCCTGGATATCTATACCTATGCTTGTTCGTTACATAACTGTCTATATCTATATAATGACATGACTTCTTTACCCATCATTAGAACTGCAGCCTATGTCAAATACTAGAATTCTTGGGATATATTCTGTCTATGTTTCAGGTTAAAGATGACTTTTGCAGAGCATATATACACTGGTGGCTCAACTATTCTCCTGACACCTTGAAACGAGATCTGCTTGACTGGATTCCTTATAGAGATTTTGTCAAGTGTGCCTATGTTCAGCAAAAATGTCGAAAGAGACCTCTCTCTGGTAAGTATACTAAAGGGGTACACACCCGGATATCCATGCAGTCATTCATAGGTTATCTCCTTCCCACTCACCCTTGCTACAACACTTATTTCTATATACCTCCATCCCCTCTTATTGGTGGTAAGAGATAGGTGTTGGTAAGTTCTGTATCCATATTACTTGGCAGATATGATGTATGTAACCTTAATGTTGATCCTACCTGTATACATCAATATCTGTAAATTGCGGATTTTTACCTTTGCCCTTTATTGGTTTTAAGTATTTGTACAATGCCAGATTACATGAAGGCCTTGGCCTTAATGATGTATGTTAAGCCAACATTTCCTTTTGGAAATAAATAAAATGTTACAACAAAAGAGTCTGACGCAAGGGGTGACTTGCGTCAAAAATTGCAGTATTCACAATTTTCTGGCACAGGCTGTGTCAAACCCTGATGCAAGTCCCTTGCGCCACATGCCACAAGTTAGACCAGCTCCCCCCAGTCTAATCTGCTCCATTTGGTGGATACATTTTATGGGGCTTGTGCCAAATATTTGGTGTAAGCTGCTGTAAGGTGTGGAAACTGTCGCAGCTGCACCCAATGTACTAAAACTGGGCGCTGGCTCCTCGGAGGGGGCGGTCGGACCACTCGACACACACTAATAGACTGTGAAGAATGAAGAGGGGTACCCTCCTTCCCCACCTGGAGGGGGGGGGCAAGCCACGGCAGGACTAGAGCTGGTCCACCAGCACCCCTGAGGAATTATTTGGGGCCTTCTCATGTAGTCACCAGTGACAGAGCAGCCAGGCATTTCATTCATTAAAAAACTAAACTTCCTCATTTTGGTGGGTTGTTAACTCAACAAACTATCCCCATCATTTCATACCAGTACAGACAGCAACACACTATCAGATTCACAGTGATTTAAGAAACCAAAAACAAAACACAAAAAGCTTTAAATCGCATAAGGTACATGAAAGCTTGTTATTCAGATGGCAAAGAGATATTATATCTGCTTTCAGCGTGGGGAGGGTCTGCTTCTAGCGGTCTTAACATCATATCTACTAAGTTAGCACTGTAGAGATACAAAATGTTTCATTTTCAAGCAGGCCTGGCTTTTAACCATAGTTTATTATGTATTGAAATAGGTGAGACACTTAAGCACTGTTGAATTCTATGTGACACTTGGTGTTAATTGTGCTACAACATATCCTACATGCCTAACTGGTTTTCTACCTACGTATACCTCCAGACTATATCATGCAATGACATACAGTATACACACACACAAAATAAAAAGCAACATAGAAAATACATTTTAAAAAAGTATCCTGCCCACCTACTGATCCTTTCCTGTGCCTCATTCATAAAAATAAAATACCCTCCCACTGCAGTGTCCTGCCCACCTCCTGATCCTTCCCGTGTGCCCCGACCATAAACATATAGAAGAAGAAAATTCTGCAGCGATGACTTGTAGCCCCCACCCAACCCCCCTCTCAGCCCCCAACACCCATATTTATCAATCCTTTCCAGCACCGGCTCACAACCCCCCAAAAACCCCAACAAACCCAACAACAAAAACTAGTCATTTGAAAATTCAGGGTCACCATCTAAAAAAAACAAAAAAAAAAACCAACTCTCTTCATTTTGCAATCATGATAGTTTCACTATTATAACTTTTGCTATTAATTTCTTACGTATCACCTCTGGACTCTCAATGGCAAACACCAATGCAAGTTATGCAACAAATACAAGCAAGCAAACATTCAACATTGACAAATGCTTGTTTACTAAAGTTATTGAGTTTATGTGTTTCATTCCTTAAGCTGGTTCCCTCTCCCTGTCGTGAACCAATGTAAATTTTCACATTCTTTTTTGATTTTTTGTTCTGCCAGGAAATGAAATGCATTTTCATGTTTCTTTGTTACAAATTCAAGGTCTGGCTAGCTGGGTAGTGAAACTTATGCAGAAGGGCAAGGGGCACTGGTAAAATTGTTAAACTGTGCTGATTAACAACAGCAAACGCAAACAGGTAGCGCCATGCTGGTGACTTGGGGTTGTTCCCTAAATGTGGATCATAGCAGCGGACTGGCAGGAGAGGGATGAAGCATTTGGGCAGACAGTTGCAATCTCCAGACTAGGAAAGGGGCCTACATCTCACCCACATCAACGACAGTACTGCCACGGAACACATTTCAGCGAAACATTGATCAGAATGATGTGTCAAGCATTTAAGCATATTCAGCATGGGCCACTGTGCATGCTCTGGATCACTGGGGTGAGAGAAAAGAGCTAACAAATTACATGGCCACCAGGCACCATGCTTCATAGGACCATTTCTGGCTACTGGCCTGCTCCTTGGGTGAATCAACTAGTCCGCATTGGCCCAACATCTGCTGGGAGAACCTTCTGCAGCTTCCCTAGCTGAAATATGGAGGCAGTATAGTGCAGTGGTCTAAGGCTCTGAGCTGCAAATCTGGTGACATCCAGCAGACCAGACCTGGGTTTGAATCCCATAGCTTCCACTTGTATACTGTGTGATCCTGAGCAAGTCACTTAACCTCCTGTGCTCCCAGGTTGCTCCTGTAAAAAAGCTTTCAGCTTAGTGTGCTATACCTGGTTAAACAACTAAATAAAAAAAATATATATATAACTACTGGCTGCTGCTCATGTCATCAAAGACACCTGCGTCACCAGGCTCTGGTTCATACCCCGGGTTCCCCCGCCCTCCCTATCAACATGGGGTGCTCCTGATGGCATATATTGCTGAGCTTAGCCTGATTCCCCCCCATAAAAGAGGCACCCCTGGGGGTTGTCGGGAGAGGCAGTAGTGGGCTGGCTATAGACTGGGGAGACAATCAGTATCTACTGTAAATGGGAAATGACCCAGAAAAAGATCAATATGGGAAAGAGGTGATAGTAAGGCACAACCAGGGGACAAAAAAAGAACAAATCTATAAAACAGTGATAACAGTAACTTTTGTTTTCTTTGCAGCATACCCATCTGTTAGGAAGATTTAATTTAGAGCCCTCCTCTGGGAAGTAAATGTTTACTTCCTCTGCAGGTCTTTCTCTGGAGAGTATAGAACACAACAGTATCCAGTACAAGTAGTCCATCCAGCTCATGGCAACGTACATGCATGCATAATCCCAATATAATCATGTTCTTTCTACCTCCTGGTCTTTGCTGTCAGCAACCATGTTACAGTGAGGACAGTTGCAGAATGAAATATTTTAACCCCCAAACAAGACTTTCCTATTTAAATTTACCAGCATCAAATCAAATGAGAAAATGTAAGATGCACTTACAGAGAGAGACGAGGGCTTCATGCAGGGCTCTTGATGTGAGAAGTGGTTAATTCTGGCTGTGGAATTAGTTAACACTGCGCTATGACTGAATAACTTCCTCTTGCAAAGTGAGAAGTTAACAGTTGTGAAAAATGTTTCAAAATAAATCTCACTGTGAGTCTGGGTCAGGTGATAGTGTTCTATGAAGGAAGTGAGGCAGTCTCTTCTGAGCTCACCAGAGTATGGGCTGTTGAGGGGGTGAGAGTCTTAGTATGCATGGACACTCATGTTAATCTCACACACACACACACACACACACACACACACACACACCACACTCCAAACATTAAACTGTTCCCAGAAAACAAAATCACACAAATACACCAAACACAGACAACTAAGACATACCAAACACACAGTCAAGACAACACATTCACATCAAATCCAGGCATCAAATACACAGACAACTTTGCAAACAAAAGTCACAGCACTCACCACTCTCATACTTTAAATAAAGTAGTACATGCTTTGGATACTTTTTTTGTAATTTTATTTTCAGATGTTCAGAACGAGAAATGTAGCATAACACAACACAGCATGGAGCAGATGATCCTAACGTTTCATCTTACGGCTTTGTCAAAGGATTAGTGTCATGTAGGTTATAGTTATATTAAAAGCAGGTTTCCAGCTGTACTTACTTACATACATTTAAAATCTTAAACTGGGGCCCAGTGGTGCTGGAGGCTGTGCCACCGGTTGCTACACCTCGTGCCATGCCCGTGACCTGGGTTCGGGAACAAACCCGGGCTGCTGTGGGTCAGCAGGGGGTGAGGGAGGATTGAGCATCTTGAGGACTGCTGTGCCTCCTCTCTTGGGGGGACGGAAGTTGGTCTTTCTGTTCCCTGACTGGCCTCTGGCAGTGGCCGGGAGGCAGTATGGGTCGGGAAGGCACGCACTGACATCATTACATCGGTTGGGGGGGGGGATAGGAGAAAAACAGAGAATTGGAGCCAGCAGGTTCCATGATGGCTGCACCAGAGCCCCAACCCCCAATATCTAGATTTCACTCCAGGGGTGGGGGTGATGCCGGTGCCTCTTCACCCTGGTCCTGTCATGGGGGACCCCATGGGGGATCTAATGGTGTCGGGTCGGGGAAATGGTGTTACCGGAGACTGAGTCCCACCGCTGGAGAGACCGAAGCCGCCTGCTGGGCTTAGGGAGCATAAATTACTATATTGAAAAAAAAATCTCAAACCGACACCGTGCCTAAATTCCTACAATAATTTACACAAGTAGTTAAAAACCTTCACCATACCCAAATACAAAAAATATACAACATTACAGCACATACTACAAGTGTTATGTCTTCCACTTTTTAAATTTGCCATTCATTTATCATTCTTGTATTTTATTCCTGTGTCATTATATTTATATAAGTAGTGGCTTCCACTTTTTTCCATAAGGAAACCATGGCGTAATTTGCCATTATAAAGGAGCATTTATAACGGCAAACACACGCACGGTTTCCTCTTCTCTGCACATGTGCCTGCTTGAACTCCCCGATCGCTGTCCTTCTCGAACGGCAAACCCAAGCGTGAAGAGAAACTGCCACGGACACTCAGCAGTAAGTAAAATACAATTTAAATTAAATGTACCACATCACTACCAGATTGATTCTCCCTCACAATACTGTGGAAAAAATGTTTTAAATAAGAGAAAGCCGACCACCCGCCATGACGGAATTGGACTGCGGCGGCACAGCAGACTTTTTTATTTTATATAATTGCTGAGGTGAAAAAGAGAAACCCAACAATTATATAAAATAAAATATGGGTCTGTGTGTGTGTGTAAACTTGAATTTACACACACCTCGGGGTTAGATGCTTCACATAAACCCCTCGGGTGTGTGTAAATTCTCATTACACATCCAGACCCATACTTTATTCTCTATGTAATATCTATATGACAGTAATAATGGATGGACCTTTTAAGCTGACTTTATATTTTATTGCTTCAAATGAAAGCTTGTTAACAAAACTTTTTATATTGTCCCATACATAAAGGGTTATATTAACTGCCCAGGAAAGAAAAATGGGGGAGGAGGTGGGGGGAGGGAAGGAGAGAAACCTTTTTGAGGGACTAATGCTTCATAATGAATTCAAACAGGGTTTATTTGCCATTTCCTTTTGCTGTCCCATGGGGGGGAAGGGGACCAAGGGGGAAAACCAAGAGATTAAGAGTCAACCTTGTATTACAAGTACCAGACCATCCCTCAAGGAGAACCAAGAGATCTTGGGCTAATGAAAAGTAAAAAAATAAAAATTAAATAAAACTAGGAGATATCAGAGCAGGGAAGTCAAACTTTTCTCTGGAGGTCATACCTTACAGGTCCACCAAAAAGGGCATTATCTATAAAATAAAGAAAGCGCTACATATCCAAGGGTATTTTCTAAGAAAATATAAAACACAAAGTACAGTATACCACTTTTCCTTCAAGTGGTGTTAAATGGTGTCTCTGGCCTCAGTAAAAACTGCTCTATTTTCAAGGCAACATGGCACTTGTACCATGACGTAATAGTTTTTTACGATGGAGGGGAACAGAAGGGGACCAGAGCTAAGTGAGAAGGGAAAGGGTGGAAGGGGGGTGGATCCTAGCCCGATCAGTGTGGAAGAGGTAAAGGAAGAATTAGGTAAGTTGAGGCTGGACAAGGCCATGGGACCAGATGGTCTTCACCCTAGGGTGCTCAGGAATTAAGGGAGGTACTGGTGGAACCACTGGTGGGGTTATTTAACTTGTCCCTGGATACAGGGTGAGTACCAGAGGACTGGTAGAAGGTGAATGTGCTGCTAATTCATAAAAGTGGCAGCAGGGAGGAAGCAGGCAGTGATCATCTGGTCAGTCTCATATCTGTGGTGGGTAAAGTAATGGAGGCAATACTGAAACAAAGGATGGTTAGATATTTGGAAGGGGGGGGCTGCAAGACATTCGGTAGCATGGCTTCACTCGGGAATGGTCATGTCAGACAAACTTGATTGAATTCTTCGATGAGGTGATGAGGGTGGTTGATCAGGGTGGGGCAATGGACTTGGCCCACCTGGACTTCGGGAAGGCTTTTTACATGGTGCCCATAGAAGGCAGGTTAATAAGTTGGGGAGTCTAAGGGTGGGGCAGAAAATAGTAAGATGGGTGGAGAACTGGGTGACGGGGAGAAGCCAGGTGGTGGTGGTTAATGTGGTGCACTCTGGGGAGACTGGGTGTTGAGCAGGGTCCCTCAGGGGTCAGTGTTGGGGCCCATTCTGTTTAACATATACTGTACATCGGCAACATAGCAGATAGGCTTCAGGGGAAGGTATGCCTTTTCGCAGATGACACAAACCTCAGTAATGGGCTACGGCAAAACTGAAGGTTGCCTTGCTCAACAGAGACCTACTTTGGACAAAATCTCGAAAATCAAAGCTACAGACAGATTGGACTTTGTTTATGAGGGCCAGGAACCTTTGTACCAAATTGGTAAGGGAGGCCAAGGCTAGTTATTACCAGGCTGAACTTGACGCATCTTCCAGGTGTTCTGCTAATTTCTGGAAAACCCTCAAGGAGATTGAAGGTCATGCATCCCCTAATTCATTGTCTACTAAAATATCCAAGGTTGGTTTCTTAGTTGCAGATAAACAATTAATCCTTGACCAGCTGAATAATCATTTCGCCACCGCAGGGTTGGCCTTCGATACCTCACCTGCCAATACCCTTCGTTCCCATATTGGGGCTCATGATCCAGTATCCCCAGTCACAGATACAGTGTTCTCCTTACAGCCTGCAACACTGAAGGAGGTTGAAGACCTGCTCCTACTACTAGATACCAGAAAGAGTGCTGGTGCAGACCGCATTGACCCTTTTTTCCTAAACATTAGCCTCCAAGCCCTGGCCATGCCAACCACTCACTTCTTCAACCTATCTCTCCTGCATAGTGAAATTTCTCCCATATGGAAAACCACCCACATGATTTCCTTATTCACATTTGGAGACCCTAGTGACCTCAACAACTATAGACCAATCTCCTTACTCCAGTTTCTATCCTATCTAAGATGCTTGAAAAAAAAGTATGTACTCAGCTTAAAAACTACTTAGAATCTGAAAATTCATTAAACCCTCTGCAATCTGGATTCCGGCCACATCATAGCACAATTTTGGCCCTAGCAAAGGTTACAGATGACTGGCAGGAGGCCCTAGGCCCCAAAAACTTCATGTGCACTGTATGTTTGGACCTAAGCAAGGCATTTGATACCATCGATCATGAATTGCTCTAGGTATCACTCCATAATATTGGTGTGGACACCTCCTCCCTGAGATGGTTTTCTAACTACCTTATAGGGCGTCAACAGCAAGTTAAAGCTGAAGGAGAATTCTCTCAGCTGAAACCCTTATTGAGGGGCATGCCACAAGGCTCCATTTTAGGTCCATTTGTATTTCTGATTTATATTAATGGAATTGATGTAGGAATAAATTCTGCCAACATTCATCTAGTTGCTGATGATGCGGTTCTCTACATTGACAGACCAACCCCTGAAGCCACATGCAAGGATCTTCAGCAGGAGTTTAATCAGTTACAACTATAACTACTGAAGCAAAAACTACTCTTGAACACAAAGAAAATGAAGGTGATGCTCTTCTTACCTAGTGCTAATGCTAACAACCATGTTACGATGCAATCTGTTCCTCAGATCACTGCACTCCTAGGAGAGCCTCTAGAGTTTGTAACCACATTTAAATATCTGGGGGTTTGGACAGACTATCAGCTCTCCCTCCTTGAGCACATTGAGGAGCTGATGAAAAAGCTCAGACAGAGGCTAGACCTCTTTTACAGAATCAAAAATCTTCTCACCCAGGATTCCAAGAAGAGACTGGTACTTACCACTTTCCTCTCCTCTCCTTGTTGGATTACGCAGATGTTTTGTACAGCCAAGGCCCTGCCTCTGTGCTAGCCAAACTAGATACGTTATACCATAAAGCCATAAGATTTATCACTGGTGCTCCATACTCTACCCATCACTGCTCTCTATATGCCATAGTAGGATGGTCCTCACTTTCCTATAGAAGGCAGAAAAACACTGTTCTTTGGATGTACAGAACTGTCACCAAAAAGCTACCTCAATACATATTGGATTGTCTACCGCTAAGCATGACAAGTACGTATGCCTTGAGAAGTGCCTTCTATATCTCACTTACTGTACCCAAAGTCAAACTGCATTTTGGTAGATTGGCTGCATGCTATGCACTACCCCTTTTATGGAACAATCAAACTATCCCTTTTATGGAACAATCTACAAAATCTCTTGAGACTGGTCCACCCTACACCTTTTTCAGCATTTAAAATGCTGTATGCACGCTCTGTCAAGGAGTCGCATAACTGCTTCCCCTGATTAGCACTGTGTTCACATTTCTGGATTACTGAGTCCTCCTAACTCCTGCCTACCACCTCACCTCTTTCCCCTTCCCTCCCTATAGGTTCTCAACTCTTCTTTATGTTGGTGTTCATTCCCTGCGGCACACTTGTCCATTACTTCAGCAGTGTACTATTTTGCTCACCATCCTCTTAAATAGCCCTGATCTGCACTCTGCCTCTCCTTTATGCACGTTACTAGCATACGCCTTATTATTATCCTTCGTTTTTACCATCTGTTCCTCTCTCTCAAGGCTCCTATCAAACTCTATGTTAATGTTTATGTTTTCACAGATACCTGACTGTGTTATCTATGCACTAGATTTTTGACAGCCTATGGACAGTAATTACCCTGTGTTCTGTCATGTACAAAGTGTGTACAAATTATAATCTTACCCTGTATTGTCTTATATTATTACATGTACAATGTATGTACAAACTATGATATTAATGGATTTTGAACATGTATATGCTGTATTTAATTGTCTGTCATGTGTATTGTTTAATTATGGATGTTTGTATGTGTACACAGTATGTATTTTGTCCAGGTCCAACTCAAAAATGAGTTTCTTCTCAACGGTGTTCCGTCTGGTTAAATAAAGCTTTTGATTGATTGATTAATTGTTTCTCATTTACACTCAGGTTAAGTGTCATTTTAGAACTGTGTGATGTAGTTTATGTCCCACTCATCCACAGAGTTCTATAATAGAGCATGGATACATTGTGCCAACAACAGAAGAGTAGAACAGGAACATAAACTATATTACACAGTTCTAAGATGGCTCTTGCCAGTAGCATGTAAATTAGAGACATCCACTAGGATAACTGAAAAGCCTGTAACTTTACAACAATAACAGAATTTGAACCAGCATTTAAAAACAGCTGCTACTGGGAAAAATGGCCTATACAGTCAGCACAGTTCTCCCTTAACAAGGAAATGGCAGTGTAGTTTCCTCCGGTTCCCTTGACTGTACAATGAGTAGTGCCAGGCACCATGGCACAAAGCAAAAAAGGTAAATCTTTAGTGTGGAATTTATTTTATATTGACCTTGGAGACAACTGTCAAGCTGTATGAAGTCTGTGCAAAAAAAAGCATCAGTTGTGGCAAATGGACACAGTTTGGAACACCAGTAATGATACAACATGCAAAGGCAAAACACCCAACTGACTGGAGCAGGGTAAGGGGAAGTGTGGTTGGTGTGGGCAGTAGAGGAGGTAGTGGTGGCAGTGGCCATAGTGACAATAAACTGGAAGTGGTAAGTGACATTGACTCACTGGATGTGTTCTTGCAGTCTTCTAAGACAA
This sequence comes from Neoceratodus forsteri, assembly GCA_016271365.2. Taxonomy (NCBI): domain Eukaryota; kingdom Metazoa; phylum Chordata; order Ceratodontiformes; family Ceratodontidae; genus Neoceratodus; species Neoceratodus forsteri. Next base: position 1,357,653,923 of record CM028132.1, read on the forward strand.
ACATAGATTGTTTTCTTCTGACACCATCTAGTATTGCAAAATCCCACAGTAGTACTCGGCATGAAAAACGCATGAAAAATACATTACCCAAAAAAATCAAAAATATCTCATCAGCTAACATTAAAAGAAAGTATTGCAAGGACGTAAAAATTTACTCACAAGCATCCAACATGGCAGCAGTTAAATAGAGCCATTGCAGAGCTGTTGGCCAATTGTCAACTCCCTTTTGCTTTTGTTGCTCAAAAAGGTTTCCTCAAGGTCATGCACTGGACTTAACCACGGTACACAATTCCCTGTTAAACATACTTTTTGGAAAAGGCTGTTCCACAGTTGTATGACTTGATGTGTACTGAAGTCACTAAGCAGCTGAAACTCTCTCAGGTGAAGTAGGTTCACATAACAGATATATGGACCAGCAACTAGTGTTGCTCCGATAGTGCTTTTGTGGATCCTATCACTGTCTGTCAAATAGTGCTGGTTTCCTACCTTGGATCCTACTTGAAATCCTACCAAAGACATATGTAGGATCCAGGGTCAGATAGTGATGGATCCTAGTTAGGATCTAGGTATCCTAGATAGGATCCAAGGATCCTAGGTCCAATAGTAAGGATCTGGGGTCAGAAAGCAATGGATCCTAGTTAGGATCCAGGTATTCTAGGTCAGATAGCTTGGATCCAGGGTCAGATAGCTTGGATCCAGGGTCAGATAGTGATGGATCCTAGGTCAAATGGTAAGGATCTGGGGTCAGATACCAATGGATCCTAGTTAGGATCCAGGGATCCTAGGTCAGATAGTAAGGATCTGGGGTCAGATAGCAATGGATCCTAGTTAGGATCCAGGGATCCTAGATCAGATAGTAAGGATCTGGGGTCAGATAGCAATGGATCCTAGTTAGGATCCAGGGATCCTAGTTAGGATTCAGGTATCCAAGGTCAGATAGCTTGGATCCAGGGTCAGATAGCTTGGATCCAGGTTCAGATAGTGATGGATCCTTGGTCAGATCCAGGGATCCTAGGTTAGATAGTTAGGATCTGGGGTCAGATAGCAATGGATCCTAGTTAGGATCCAGGTATCCTAGGTCAGATAGCTTGGATTCAGGGTCAGATAGCTTGGATCCAGGGTCAGATAGTAATGGATCCTTGGTCAGATCCAGGGATCCTAGGTTAGATAGTTAGGATCTGAGCTGGATGCTAGAGGATAGGATCCATGGTCAGTTAATACTACTATCCTACCACAGCAACCACCTGGCCAAATGGGAGGTATCTGTTGGTATCCTAATTTCTAGGATACTATCTGAGCAACATTACCAGCAACCAAACAATTGACTACCTGACTGTTACAGTTCATTGGGCAAGTTTTCAGTCAGAAAGTAATAATAATCCCTGCTCTGCTGTAATATGTAGGAAGCAGGCTGTAAATATGAGTCACCACTTTTGAGGAAAACCACACTGCTGTGAATTCTTTGCAGGAGCTGCAAAAACAATTCCAGAAATGGTTAACTCTGTATTCCTTATATCCAGGGTTCATAGTGTCAGATAATGGTGCCAACATAGTCAAAGCTGTTAGAGATAGTAACTACCAACACATATATTGTATTGCACATTGTTTAAATCTTCTCATCCATAATTTCTTAAAGGGAAACAGAAATGTTGAACACCTGTTAAGTCTTGCAAGGAAGAAATGTGGTAATTTTAGCCACTCTGGGAAAGCACAAAATATCCAGAAGGGGCTGTAGAGGTCAAACAACCACTGCAAAAGTTAAAGCAGAAAGTTTCAATCCACTGGAATCCAACATTTTTACATGTTGGAAAGGCTTCTTGAACAGAAAAAAGATGTACTTGATTACACCATGCAGAATCAGATGGGTAAAGCAGACAACATGCTCGTTCCAGTAGTTAGAGTCTGGTTGAATCTCTGGCCACCTTATTGGAGCCATTTGAGGCTGCTACATGTGATGTCAGTGCTAGCAGTGCAACTCTGAGTCAAATTCGTCCTCAAATAAGATTTCTTCACATTTTCTTTGATGACAGAAAGAAAGGCGTTCAATCAAAAGAAGACACTACCACTGTCATGATGGCAGATGACTTCAGTCTCAGACTGTCGACTGATCAGAGAATAAATGCCATGTTTCAGAATGAAACCTATGTGTTGGCTATGTTGCTGGATCCCCCACTTTAAAGGGAACATTGAAGCCATCCTTCTTGCAGGGAAAGATGTTGAGTGTTGGAGAGATCTTCTGCTAACCAAATTTGACATTGCCCCACTAACACCATTAATTGATGTACAGCAGCCAAACTCTGCTGAAGCATCAGAGTGCACCTCTGGCACAGACAATAGCACATCTGTCAATTCTCCACAGTCACCAATGTCATCAGCGAGGGAAAGGACATCTTACAGCTACTTCTTGGGCATCCTATGTTCAGGGTCAGAAAGGCAAATCAACTCTGAGTTGCCTGCAACAACATGGACTAGTCTCCTGTACAGAAAGAGCAGAAGGTTCATCTGCCAGACTGTTACCCATCTCACACAGCACAACGATCCCGGAATATTTTGCAGATCATGCTGTGAATGGTCTTGAGGAAGATCCATTAGTCTGTTGGAAACAAAAGAGAACAATATGGGATGATCTATCAAATCTTGCAATAATGTACCTCAGTTGTTCACCTTCAAGAGTATATTCAGAATGTATATTTACTGCAGCTGGAGGAATGGTCACTGTCCAAAGAACACTGCTTAAGTCCTACAAATGTGGAACGGCTTACATTTCTCAAAATGAATACTGACAATTTTCTAATTGTCCCAGACACTGAATTTTGTGATTCTGATCCTGAACACAAATAGCCAGCTTACAGTGATACTGAATATGCTGACTAGGTTGTGTATGAATATAAATTCCTGTGTGGAGTGGCATACAGATAAATTTGGAATGACTGCAGGTGAATACGCAACATCTGCAAATAGACCGTTAAGTTGCTCAAGCGCAAATATTACCCAGATCAACAAGTTAACAAGCTTGGAAATCCACGCAATTTCTGGGCCTCCATTGGGTCACTCCTAAAGCCCAAGAACAACAGGCAGATAACACAACCAGAGGGGACTACTGTGTCCTTTCCGGCTGTTTCCTCTCAAACAAACTGCATTCTGCAGTTTGGTAAGCAGACTAAGGAGAAGCTGCCCGACACTCACCCTCCAAGCAAGGGGACTACTATGCCCTTTTGGGCAGTTTCCTCTCAAACAAACTGCATTCTGAAGTTTGGTAAGCAGACTAAGGAGAAGCTGCCCGACACTCATCCTCCAAGCAAGGTATGGGTTGGAACTCTGAATTTTGGCATCTACCCCTGGAGGAATCTCACTTGCCCCTGTTTGCCATTGTTTCTCACACTATGTGCAGCAATCCAGAAGTCTTCTAGGAACTGCTGCCAAGAAATTAATGCTAGGACTGACGTCTCCTTGCCATGTTCTTGATTTCTCACTTTAAGTAATGTTTAGTCTGATGTAGAGATTTCTTAAGAGTTGATTTAAGTTTTGAGAGTGGTTTTAAGGTAGTGTGATTTTGCTATCTGCCCTGAGCCCTGTGCACCTTCTCTTAGAGCTGTAAGTCTCTGGGCTGCACCCTTGATCTCTGTGTCCCATTGAGGCTGCTGCAGTGCCCCTCCCAAAACTTTTTTTTCCATTAGTAGATTATATCTTTTAGCCACTAGAGGGCCCAGTTATAAGCACACTTACCCAAACCAACACAATAAATTTCTGTCTCACTCACTATTGTGTGGTCGGGTCTATCACTATTCATCAGTCTTTGCCCCCTCTCTCTTCTACTGATTGATACTGATTTTTCCCATTTGCAGCTTATACTCTTCACCCACTAGAGGGGTTTTCCCCCAACCATGCCAAAACTGCTCTACATCTCCTTACTCTCTACTACCCCTAGACACTCTTCCTTTATTGCTCAGCTACTGTGGGTACCTACACTCCATTATTAAGTCTGCTGTCCTTCATCCTCTTGGTACAGACCTCACACCAACCGGAGCACCTTTCCTCCACACTAGGCATCTCATCCCCAGACTACTCCACAGTGACTCAGCCCTCCCCCATCTTTGACACACCTGTGACCCCCCCAACACACCCACCCTGCCAACACCTCCACTCCCTTCTCCCTCCAAGGCCCGACCTGGACCCAGCTGTCTCCTGCCATTCCCACCCTTCACACTTTATCTATCCCATGCACCCTGATTGTAAAGTCCTCAGCTAGGTGTTGACCCAAGAGTCTACATTGCCACCGACCACTTACCAGAATAATTACACTGCTATTATTATTATCTGGTAATGTACACCCAAACCCAGAACCAATGGCTTCCAGCCCTTCTAAACTCTGTACTACAACTGGCCTCCGCTTTGCATCCTTAAACATTTGCAGTCTCCTAAAGAAATCTGCGGCCCTCCAGTGCTGGGTCGTTCAACATCAACCTGACATAATTGCACTGGTAGAGACCTGGCTCTCCAAATCCATCCCTGACTCCACTATCACCCTCCCTGGATATACCATCCACAGGGAAGACCGAGTAGGCAAACGCGGTGGTGGTTGCACACTATTCTTATGGGACTCCCTTATAGGTCAGGTACTCCCAGCTCCTAAACTTGATTATGGAGCCCAAGCCCTCACCTTAAAAATCACACCTGACCACGCCCAAGGCCCTCTTATCCTCACGGTCTCCTACGTACCCCGAGAAATCAAAACCAAGCAGTTCAGTCCCTCATTGACTACCTCACATCTCTCCCTCACAAAGTGGAGCAAGTCATCCTAGGTGATATCAATGTTTACTGGCTTGCCTCCACTGCCTCCCATTTAAGGGACTCCTTTGCTGCCCTGGATATGTCCCAGTTAGTCACCCAGCCCACCAGATTCAACCACTCTACTTGCACCAGCACTCTCCTAGATGTTGTTATATCTAACCGCCCCTACAAAATCTGGGATGTCACTGTCCTTCCCGACTCTCTTAGTGATCACTCCCCAGTCCTCTGTCTCTGGTCATCCTCCACTCTGAAGCCAGTGTGGTGCGCTATCTGGTACTCTGCTCTGAAGATGGTGCAAAGAAATGAGTGAGACACCAAGGTCTGAATTATTGTGGATAAGATAACTGTTACCCAGACAAGGACAGACAGGAGTCGGCCTAGAGATTCAGTGCCCACAGGACATTTATTTTGTACCAGAGGGTAGGGAGACACAGTCACAAAAGGAAGAGAAGTCACCCAAAACAATAGGGTGGTAAGTAAGACAGGTACTTTATCTATGACTGCTAAATTTATTTCAACAAGAATAGAATAGATGCTGAGGCCTACTGCCACTGTAATTCTATAATTATTCTATAATTCTTATTCCTGTCAATAAGCTTAGGTGAAGATCAGATGACATACACTACCCATAACAGTATTTGGTTTAGCTATAACTGCACACTTTTACCAAAGTCCAAATGTTACAGGAGTCCAGAGGTCTGATGTCTTTGTGTACACTGTCGGTCTACAATGGTAGCTATGAAGGGGAAGCAAACGACACAGTAGATGCTAACACAGTTCCCAGTAGGGACCTTGTAAATGCCACTGGGTGGTGAGAGGTTTGTTAAACAGACCATATGATTCTTCGGCAAAAGCCCACTCTCTCCAAGGCTGCTGGAATAAAAGAACCAGAGCAACTGGTTCCTGAAAGAACCCACTTATGGGCTGTTGGATTCCAAACTGAAAACAAAGGGTTCCTTGGCCAAAACCCACTTCCAGGGTCACCATGGATGAGAAGAAATCAGGACCTGCGTGGAAACGAATCCAATGGAGGACTACCATGACCTGAATGATGCTACAGCATGCCAAGGGCCAGCTAAACTCTGAAGGATCTCTGATAGGACCAGGAACCAGAAGAATCTGTAGAGAGGATGGTTGATTCTGTAATCTTGTCTCCATAAACTAGAACAAAAACAAAGAAACGGCGGACGCGTCCCGTACTGGGCTTCGACGGACTCGACTTTCGGCGAACGACCAGGGTCTCAGATCAGGTTCCCCAGGATGAGCACACTCTTCTGTGGAGGGCTTTCAACTTTGGGACATCTGGATCAGGAACCATATGGAACTACACTGGCACGGCTGTCGTGATGCACTTCGGAGGGCGTACCTTCGAGCTGTGAAAACAAAAAATGGCGGGTAAGACTTGTACAACTGGCGATGAACTTGACTTTGGCGGATGACACAGATGGAGGCGATGACCTGATGGATGATCCCATTTGGGTGAAGAATGATGAAAAGATGTCCTCTTCTGGGTAGAGACTGATTCTGAGTATAAAGTATTACAGACCACACTATGGGACTGCAGTGTGGTAGAAGATTGAGACTGCCCCCATACACTGGTAACAGTGTAGCTGAAAGATGGCAAGAGAACTGCGGAATGATAAAATAATTTGCCGGGGGGGAAGGGAAAATTATAAATTTAGGGGTAATTATTACCGGTGGGGCCAATGTTCAGGCTCTTAAAGCAATAGTTCAGATGCTTGGAGCAACAGTTCAGATGCTTAGAGCAAATAGTTCAGATGCTTAGAGCAATAGTTCAGATCCTTAGAGCAACAGTTCAGATGCTTAGAGCAATATTTTGGACAACCAGGGGCAATAGTTCAGATGCTTAGGGCAATATTTCAGACAACCAGGGGCAAATAACCACAATCCATATACAATAGTCTTGGTGCTTCTTAGCAAATTCAGTCTTTCAAGTACTTCAGCAATAACAGTTGTATGAACAGTACTGTTGTTACAGAGCTTTACAGTATTTGTGAATTGAGCACCCTTGGATGGACCCCTTTTCTTAAATGTAGGGTCTTCCCGAATAGGATCTGTTTACTCCTGAATGTTTTGCTAAAGATGCCCTATGTTAATTGCCCTGGACAGTACAAGCCTAAATGCCTTATTTACAATGGGGCCTATATGCCCTACTTACTGTCGCTAGGCTGGATCGCCCTAATCCACTAGGCCGGGGCTGCTCTTACCACCTCTAGGCTGGCTTGCCCTAATCCACTAGGCCGGGGCTTCCCTTACTACCACTAGGCTGGCTTGCCCTATTACACTAGGCCGGGGCCTCCCTGGAACCCAGCTTTACCTCGGGCCTAATGCCCTACATTTACCTCGGGCCTGATGCCCTACACTTGGCTGTGGGCCTACCAGCCCTTTTGAAATGGGGCCTGGTGCCCTTCGAAATGGGTCTGGTGCCCCCTATACTGTGAGCCAAATAGCCCTTTCAAAACCGGGCCCGATGCCCTAACAGAAATGGGCCTGGCGACCTCTAGACTGTGGGCCTAAATGCCCTCATACAGATGAGCCTGGTGCCCTAACAGAAAGGGGCCTGAATTGCACCCTTTACCATGAGCCTAATAGCCCTCTTCATAATTGGCCAAATAGCCCCTTCAACAATGGGCCTGGGAAGCCCTATTCCCTTTAAATTTGGGTCTGACTTGCCCTTTTAACTGTGTGGCCTCTTTAATTTGAAAGGCTCTCTGAGAGCTGTCACTCTTTCGGCAGATCGTCGCCTTTAAACCCGCTCCCTCATCAATTTTCAACAGGTCACTGCTTGGCCTTACTGCACTGGCCCCTCCTCGTGGGCATCGCTACTGCCCCCTTCTGAATATTAAATAGGGTAGTTGCAGCCCAATTCCTCTGCAGCACTTAGCCGCTCCTACAAGTGCCTTGTGTGCTGATGAATAAAATAAAAAAAAAAATACACAGTCTTTGTTTCGTTGGGGAAACAACACAAATCTGAGTGCTGTCACCAACTCACCACTCCGACGAGCTGTTCTGGAGGATCGGGAGGTGGGAGGTCTTGCTCGCAGAGGGAGGAGGGAGCGAAATAATGGCAGGTGGAGCGAGGAATAGACTGAGGGGCCTCTGATGGCTGACAGCAACTAGGGCGTGCAGCTCTTCAATGCCATAGTGTGGGACCGAAATAAAACTTTAAATATATGGGGATTAAAATAATAAATCGATAGGGCTCTTAAGCCCAACTCCAGGCAAACATCCGTTTCCTTATTCATGGTGCCCCAATGGCACCACCGACCGCAGTACAATGCAGAGCAAGGAGTCTTCAGGCAGGGGAGGCAGCACAGGACCACAGCAAGCCCAGAGGGACAGCTTCAACACAAGGTAAGCCCTAACCTGTCTCTTGACTTCTGTGTCCTATCTCCTCAACCACTGCCCAGGAACAACTGACCAATGAACAAAACATTGTACGCAATCACATGATTTACCTGATCAGGAAGGTACATAGCCCCTCAGCCCCCCCCCAAGTCACTGCACGCCAGGTCTACAAAAAGAGTTAGAGGGGCTCATCTCCCATGGATCACGGCTGACATAATCAGAAAATGCCACTCCAGGGACCATGCCTGGAAAGCATATAAGAAACTGGGCACTCAGGCCTCCCTTACTACCTACAGATCCCTTCAGAATGCTTGCACAAACATCATCCACCAAGCCAAAAAGAGCTACTTCCCATCAACCTTTAGTAAAAACTTTAACCACCTGATGGATTTCTGGAAATCCCTTCTCTCCCTCCCAACCCAACCCCACCAACACTGTTAGCTCAGGGCACCTAACACCCATTTCTCCAGCTGCAGACATCCTTCTATCCTCCCTCCAGTACCAAGCACACCCGGCCCCCTTCACCCACCCCCACACACCCCATGCCCCCCCAGTCCTGCCACTCTATTCCAACTAGTTTCCTCAGCAGAAGTCCTCCACTCCCTATGGGCTCTGAACCCAAACAAAGGCAAATGCCTGACATCCCTGGACACCAAGATGCTTTTCTCGTCAGCCCCTGCCATAGCTGCCCCTCTAGCCGCCCTTCTTAACCTCTCTTTTTCGCTGGGCATGTTACCAATGGCATGGAAAATGGCCACCGTCATACCCCTTCCTAAAGGTAGTGACCCCTCCTCCCCAGGCAATTATAGACCCATCTCCCTACTCCCTATCTTGGCCAAACTCCAGGAGTGTCTTGTCCTGTCCCAACTGACTCTGTACTTGGATGCCTTCTCCTTTTTTATGCCTTTCCAATCCGGTTTCCGCAAAACCCACTCAACCATCACCTCCCCACTACGAGTCACTGGTGACATTCTCACCAGTATTGACAAAGGACACATCACCTCAGCCATTTTTATTGACCTAGCAAAGGCCTTCGATACTGTCTCTCATTCCCTACTCCTCTCCAAACTTACTGAAGCAGGACTCTTATACCCAGCCGTAGTGTGGTTCCAAGACTACCTAGTGGGCAGGAATCAAGCGGTCAGACTTGCCTCACACACCTCAAACCTCCTATCAGTCACATCTGGTGTCCCCCAAGGATCAGTCCTAGGACCACTACTTTTCTCCATTTTTCTAAATGACCTCCCCTCTGCATGCTACCATTCTTCCATTCAAATGTATGCAGACGACACAGTCTTGTACACTTCCGGCCCCTCAACAAGCAGTGTGGCATCTCTCCTACAGGAGGATTTCTCTGCCATCCAGCACTGGTTTAGGTCAAACCAGTTATTTCTAAACCCTAAAAAAACTGTTTCGTTCCCAACAAAGACTCTCCCGCCAAATCCCCTGCCCACCGTTCAAAACCCTGGAAGGGTCACCCCGGAGCAATGCACTAGCTACAGATATCTAGGTGTCTGGCTTGACCAGCACCTAGATTTTGCCTCTCACATTGACTCCCTACATAAGAGGCTGCTCCCAAAACTGGATGCACTATATCAAAACAAAAACTGCCTACCCACAAAAACGAGGCACCCCATTGTCCAAATAATGATACTTCCCATACTCGACTATGGCGATATAGTATACACTATCGCACCCGCGTCCGCCCTGGCCAGCCTAGACACCCTATTCCACTCCTTCTGTTGTTTCATCCTCGACTGCCCACACTACACTCACTACTGCACTTTACACAGCTCCCTAACCCTCCCATCCCTCCATGATCGTAGATTAATAAACTGCGCTAGGTTCGCTGCCAAATATCGGTCCCTCTCCCTCCCTCCCTACCTGGCATCTACCCTCTCCCAACAACCTCCTCCTATGTACTCCCTTAGAGGCATGGACCCTAGACTACTCTGCATCCCATTTATGTGCACTACCAAAGGCCAGACAACTTTTAACTACAGAATCCCACAGATCTGGAACGCCCTACCTGCCCCAATAAGACACGCACAAAATCACTATCATCCTACCCTACTACTCAAGGCACATTTCTCCTCCAGCTGCTCCTGCTAATCTAACAGTTCACTACTATAATGTTGTACAGCCGTATTTGATATTGTATATCTACCCCTGTCTGTAAACTTCCTGACTTAGGGTTGCCAGGAGTAAACTTTTCTGTATTCTAATACTGTATTGTAAGGAACAAACTCTCTGTTATGTATTGGGCCTCGGCCCCCAGGTCGCACCTGGAATCGAGCATGTTGCTCAGTATCCCTTACTGGTAAATCTCATAAATAAATAAAAAATAAATAAATAAACTTAAACCCACCAGGGTTCTAGAGTGGCTGGAGTGGAATGCTGTGCATGAGCAGCTCAGCACAGCATTTCATCCAGGCCATTGTTGCTGAAGCTACCCGAATTCATTTTTTTTTTGAAAACATTTTAAGTGCACAGGGCACTTTTCTTTATTCATTACAGGGTTTTTATATTGTACAGGGAAGGGAATCAAGTACTGAGGGGCCCCTTTTTACCTATGTCCAGCAGTCTGTACCTAAGGCAGGCACCCTGGGCACCTGTAAACCCCTAATCTTTTTTATTTAAGTTAATTTCTTTTTTATTTATATTTTTTGGGGATGCCCCAACTTTGGGGCATTACAGATTCAGGCCCGCCTAAAAATGCATGTCCCCATGTATTACCTTAACACTTTATAAAAGATACTTCCTTAATATTCTAATATCTTACTTAACACTATATGAAATCTTATGTTAATAAAACACTCTTAAATTCTCTAAATTCTTAAAACATCTACTATTATTGTAAATCTTTGAAGTTTTACACTAAAGTGACTGTGTCTGGGTAATTACTTTGAATAGATCTACATATGGTACCATGGTACAAGTTGGGAAGCTTCTGTGATATACCTTCTGGGGGGCAACCGCGTTCGATCTTTGGGATCTGCGGGGCTGGAAACCTACAGGTTCTTTAACAATGTGCTCTCTTCCTAGGAAATCTGGTATTTCCGGATCTATCACTGGTACACCATTTAGATGGTCATGAGAGTTTACATACGAAGTGCGAATTCATGGTTCTTTACACCAACTGGTGGGCGATTCTAGTTCCAACATTTTGTCTTTTATGGACTCCTGCCTCTCATTTGGCGTAGGACTGACCTGATCTTTAGCGAGAACAGCGTCTCTGAAAGTGCAAGCTTTTAGGAGATTCCGATAAACAATCTTGGTACCATTTCTTAATTGTTGTTGGATCTTGTATACAGGCAGTTCGAGATAAGGTATCTCAATAATACAATATTGGTTCTGGTTCTGGTTCCCACTTTGAAGACAATTTGCTGCATTTTTGGGTTTTCTTTAACATTACTGTCTCTCTAACAAGTAAAGATGTAGCCTTGGCCTTGATGTCATAATTTGCCTTTTGCTTTTGCCGTACTTGCTCCATGTGTCTGCCAACAATTTGTCCAACTTCCTGCAAACATTGGTTATGTTCCTGTACCCAATTCATAATTGGTTTCTTTACTTTAGAAACATAGAAACATAGAAGTTGACAGCAGATAAGGACCACAAGGCCCATCCAGTCTGCCCATTTCTTTTTCTACCTTATAAATGTGCCATCGGCCTTTGCTCTGTCAGTGGCCTATCTATTCATAGTCATTTGTATTGTTCCCTTATGCCTATCTCATGCCTGTTTGAAGCCCTGCACTGTATTCATAGCCACCACTTCTTGTGGTAAGCCATTCCATGCATCCACCACCCTTTCTGTGAAAAAGAATTTCCTCACATTCCCCCTTAATTGTCCCCCCTCTAATCTCATGCTGTGTCCTCTTGCCCTGCTATTTTTCTTATATTTAAACATGTTAGACTCTTTCACCTTGTTTATGCCCTTAAGGTGTTTGAATTCCTCAATCATATCACCTCTCTCCCTCCTTTGCTCAAGGGTATACATATTGAGCTCTGTTAATCTGTCCTCATATGTCTCCTGATGCAGTCCCTGCACCATTTTGGTTGCCCTTCTCTGGACTGCCTCAATTTGGTTAATGTCCTTGTAAAGGTGTGGCCTCCAGTACTGCACGCAGTACTCCAAATGGGGCCTGACCAGTGTCTTGTAACGAGGGATTATTAACTCTCTCTTACAACTTGTGATACCCCTACTAATACACCCTAACACCCCCCTAGCCTTACCTACTGCTTTAGAGGTCTGCTTGGATGATTTCAGGTCATCAATGATGATGATGCCCAAGTCTCTTTCTTCCTTTGTGACTGCTAGCAACTCCCCTCCCAGCCTATAGGTGGCTTCAGAGTTTCTCTTCCCTATGTGCATGATTTTGCACTTCTTTGCGTAAATCCCAGTTGCCACTCTTCCACCATTTTGCTAGTTTATCCAGATCTCTTCTCATTCTGCCCCCCATCTGGATCATCTACTCTGTTGCAGATCTTGGTGTCATCTGCAAACAGACAACCTTACCCTCTAGTCCATCTGCAAGGTCACTAATGAAGATGTTGAAGAGGACTGCCCCAGGATTGATCCTGAGGTACCCACTTGTGACTTGCATCTCTTCTGACTGTGCCATTTACCACCACTCTCTGTTTTCTGCCCATCAACAGTTTGCCACCCAGTTGACCAACTACAGCCCACCCTAGAGCCTACCCAGCTTATTTATCAATCTTCTATGTGGAACAGTGTCAAAAGCTTTGCTGAAGTCAAGGTAGGCGACATCAACTGCTCCCCCTTGGTCCACCACTCTGGTTACCCAGTCAAAGAAATCTATGAGATTAGTTTGACAGGACCTTCTTTTTGTAAACCCATGCTGTCTTGGATCCTGTGCCCCTATGGATTCCAGGTGTTGCACTATCCTTTCCTTAAGGAGTGCCTCCATAATCTTGCCCACTACTGAGGTAAGACTGACTGGTCTGTAGTTCCCGCCTCCTCCCTGCTACCACTCTTGTGGAGTGGGATCACATGAGCCCTTCTCCAGTCTTCTGGGACCTCTCCTGTGCTCAGCGACTCACTAAACAGTTCTGCTAATGGCTCTGCTAGTTCCACCTTTAGCTCCTTAAGTACCCTGGGATGTATGCCATCAGGTCCCATTGCCTTATCCACCCTGAGCTTAGCAAGCTCTTGTAGGACCCTTTCTTTTGTGAAGGGAGTAGTGCTCACCTCCCTCCCCCCTGTGTCCATGATGCTGAGCTGTGGGCCCTGCCCTACCTTCTCTTCAGTAAATACTGAGCAAAGTATCTATTTAGGATAGATGCCTTTACAGGGTCCTCCTCCTCACATGCTTCCTTTTCTCCATTAAAGCTAGCAATACCCCTCTGTACTTTCTCCTTTCACTAATGTATCTATAGAAGTCTTGTCACCTTCTTTTACTGTTCGTGCTAGTGTTTCCTCAGTTTGGGACTTTGCCTGCCTCACTGCATTCCCTGCTTCCCTTAGGGCAGTTTGGTATGCCTCCCTATCTTCATCCCGCTGTGTTCCCTTATATTTCCTGAAGGCTAGCCTTTTGGCACTGACCTTTTCTGCTACTGTATTTGAGAACCAAAGTGGTTTCCTTCTTCTTTTGCACTTCCTTTTCTGTCTAACACAATGGGATGTTGCTTCAAGTATTGCATCCTTAATGCTTGCCCACTTGCCTGTACCCCTCACCTGTGTTTCTTTTTGCCAGGGCTAGCTTAACTCTGTTGGCCATCTTATCAAAGTCAGCTCCTCTGAAGTCCCATATTTTTGCCTTGGAATGGGATGATTTAGATGTAATAGCCAAATTGAACCATACCATGTGGTGGTCACTGGCCCCAGGTGACCTTCTACCTGGAGATCTGTAATCCCTTCCTTGTTAGTCAGTACTAGATCTAGGATAGCCCTGTCTCTTGTGGGTTGCTGTACCAGTTGTTTGAGGCCCTCCCCCTGCAGGGAATCCATTATGTGTCTAGTTCTGACAGATGTTCCTGCTGGTATTGACCAATCTGTGTCCGGCATGTTGAAGTCTCCTATTATCAGAACCTCCCCTTTAGCTGTCATGTTTTGTATATCTTCTAACAGTAATGTGTCTGTGTCCTCTCCCTGGTCTGGGGGCCTGAAGACAACCCCAGTTCTTATGGCTGTCCCATTTCCTGTTTCCAGGGTGACCCACAGTTGTTCTGGCTCCTTATGTGTATTCTGAATTTCTGTAGCTTTGATATTTTCATTGACATACAGGGCCACTCCTCCCCCCCTTTTTGCACCTCGGTCTCTTCTGAACAACACATAGCCAGGTACTGAAGTCTCCCAAGTGTGGTTACTGGTAAACCACATCTCACTAATTGCTACTATGTCCAGTTTAGCCTCTGACATTATTGCCTGCAGGTCTGGGATCTTATTTCCCAGGCTGTGAGCATTTGTGTACATGATTTTTCATTGGCCAGATTTTGGTGTGTTAGTTGTTGGGTGAGGTTTGGCATTACCCCTGTGTGTCATATGGGGAGACAAACCTTCTTTCTTACCTGGTGATGCAAATGAATTGCAAACATGCTGAGATCCTTGTTTGACCACTAGCTGAGGGAGGGGTGTTCTTCCCATTCAACGTATGGGGTGCTGCACCCCTCTCCCCATTTGCTAGTTTAAATAGTCTGCAAGATCAAACTTCTGCCCCAATGCACTGAGTCCCTCCTTAGTCAGATGCAGTCCATCAAATTTAAAGAACTTTCGCTCCCAGAACTGTTGCCAGTTCCCTATAAATCTGTGTCCTTTTTCCTGGCACCAGCCCTTGAGCCACGTCTTTAGCTCCCTATCTCCCTTCTCTGACCTTCCGTCCATCTGCTCCCCTCTCCCCAGACTGGCAGGATCTCAGAGAAGGAGATGCGGATGAAATAAATGATAGTTTGTCACCCAGCCTGGTCAGGTGTTCCTTGGTCTCCACTGACAGGCTGCGGATCGATAGTCCCTATGTGTACTAGGACATCAATGTTTTCTCCTGCTTTGTGAACAATTTTAGCAATGCGGTCAGTGTCTCTCCATGCTGATGTATCTGGGAGACATCTGACCATTACCCCTGGCTGGAGATGGGTGTCAACTCCTCAAATCATGGAGTCTCCTATGATCAGAAGTTTTTTGGATTTCCTTTTTGCTTTTTTTGTTTTGGTTCCTGATTTGGGTGAGTTTTGTTATGCTTGCTCCTGTGCTGCAGTGTCCTGCTCTGCAGTGTCTTCTGCCTCTTTGGTTGATTTCAGAGATAGAGGCAGATATTTGTTTGTAGTGTTTATATGGTTTTTGGAGGTACTATGTTGGAGAGCAGAGAGTGATGGGGCACCCAATTTGCCCCCCCTAACCACCTGCCAACCTCCTGGACCAACTGCCCTCTGCGGTCGAGGTTTTTCTGTTGGATGCTGGGGAAATGGCGGGTGGTTCTTATAATGTATTTCCTCTTGAATATAAAATTTGGTACTTCCAACACTAAGTCCATCGGAAGTCTTCTGTGGTGTCCAAACATTAGATAATGAGGTGTATAACCCGTGGAGCAACGGATGGTATTATTATAGAGATATGTGAGCTCGGGAAGCAAAGATGGCCAGAAGGGATATTTATACTCTGGTAGAGCTCACAGCATCTCCAGTAGAGTCTGATTCATTCTTTCACAAAGTCCATTACCTTGGGGATGGTAAGCAGTGGTTTTCAACTTATGGCTTCCATACAGGGTGCAAAGTTCATGAAACAGTTGGGATTCAAAAGAAGTTCCTTGATCTGTGAGGATTTTTGTAGGATATCCGAATGGTCGTACAAAACATCTCATGAAGGTCTCAGCAGTAGTTCGAGCAGATAGGTATTTTACTGAGCTTGCAACCACAAACTTGGAAAAGTGATCAACCATAGAGAGGACATAGATGTGTCCATTTGTGCTTGGGGCTAACTTTAAATGATCAAGAGCAACTAGTTCCAACAGCACGTTACTAACTACTGGATGGAGAGGAGCTTTCTGATGTAACCCCCCTGCAAATGGGGGTTCCCAGAAGACTTCCAGGAGCTTGCTTGAATGCTCCAAGCCTGAATGGTGTTTGGCGTTTAAGCCATTTATCAGTGAGTGTTTTTAGAACCTCTGGTACTGTCTCTTTAAGAGCTGTCTGCTTGCAGACATAATTAGTTTGTATGGGGGGGACTGTGTGCTTCTCTGCTTGAGTACCACTCGAGCTTCTGCCAATTCACTCCATTTTTGCAGTCACTGAGAATGCAAAGGGAACCTATCTGAAAGATGTAACTGTTTGCCAGAAATCATTTAGAGTAATAATGAAAATACAGTTTGTCTAACCTGCTTTCCTTGCAGCCAGAACTGGGTTTGCCTAGTTCCCCATTCTAGTTTTGAACTGCTGAACTGGACCAATCAGTGTGGGTTAAGGTAGCTCTAAAATGGTGCCTTGGATGAATCAGAACTTGGACTCGTAATCTGAGCCAGCCACAAGAGGATTGTATGGGCAGTGACTCTGGGAGATGTAGTTTGGACTTCGGCACCTTTTTGGACCAACAGGGGCAGTCTATTGTGAGTGACAGCCAATCCAGCTAAGAACTGGGAGGAACTCAAAGGAAGTGCCGGTTTTGTCTGCTGGAGTTTCAGTTGAGCTCTGGCAGTGAAGAGGAAGGAGCCCTGTGCTTTTAGGTGTGCAGTTTTAGTCGGGAAGCGTGTGTAAGGCCCTGAGTTCCAGTCTGCAGCTTGTGTAACTGCTTGTTAGGACTGAATCTGTCCTGTGAAGAGAATCAAAGGATATCTGAAGAGTAGAAACCAGGCTCACCCTGTAGAAGACTGGAGAAATTGCTGAATTGTGCTTGGTCTGTCAGGAACTGAATCTGCTGTGTGTTCTCCCGGGTATTGTGCAGTAATTGCGATCGGGATAGAGAAGCAGCCTGCCTGGTATAGTACTTTCTGTTTACCATATAAATGTTTGAAGAGGCTTGTGTACCTCAAGTGAATCCTGCTGCCATTAAAGGACTTTTGCCTGTTACTGTTTACCATATAAATGTGTGAAGAGGCTTGTGTAGCTCAAGTGAATCCTGCTGCCATTAAAGGACTTTTGCCTGTTGCAGTTTGTCATATAAATGCGAGGAGTCTCGTGGAGCTCAAGAGTAGCCCTGCTGACATTGAAGGACCCTATCTTGTTTGGAGGTCGTGAGTACTAATTCAGGGTCGCTCCCTGTTGAATTGCCACATTAAATCCAAATGGAATTACTGTACTGCTGACTGTTTAACTAATTTTTCTTTTCTCTGTGTGAAAGGGCCCTACCAGCTGCCATGGTTTGGACTAGCCACTAGGGCTTGGTACCCAGGGACAGTAACTGGTAGGGATAGGCCTAATGCACAGAGCCATAAGTAGATGAGTAAAGTGATAAGCTAATTAACCTGATTTCCCCCTGTCCTTGTTATATTCCCCCTAAATAAATCAGAGCTGCTTGTTTCAGCAAAGTTATACTGCCTGAGGTATTTGTCTATGTTAAAGTATTGTACTGTGATTGTTGCACTATATCTTATTTTACAGGAGGTCCCAGTGCCTGATCCAGTCCTGGGGGTAAGTGTATACTGTGAAGGTAATTCTGATATATTGTGTGGGCCACTAGTGGGAAGAAAGGGAGGTTGCAGTGTCCCAGAGGGCTGTGACCAAGTTAGTTTAACTATTGCAAAACCTGACCTCTGGGTGGAGGCACCCGCCATTGGATCCAGGCCCCTCAACCTGTTAGTGGCAAATCAGGCAGGGGTAGTAGCCCCTGGGATAGCGCCATCTAGAGGTTACATCTTGGAGGCTCACCGCTGGGATTGTGTGTCCTCTAGTGGCCATATTTACAAACCACTGTTAAGAAAAAAAAATAAATAAGTGGGTACCCTGACAGAAGTGGCTGTGCACCGGCTGGTGGAGTGGTGTACTGGGGAGGAGATCAACCCTGAAATGCTATGCTTATCCTGGACATCCCCCTGGGTATCAATACGGACACTGTACAGGGAGTACTTTCCAAGGTGGAAGGTTTACAAAACCCTGTGGTGGTGGGTCGGCATGCTAATCTGCTCACCCACACTTTCCTGCCTAGTAGAGTTTAAGGATCCATAGATAGCTCAAAGTACCACAGACAATTACACCCAGAGAGCCCTCACTGCTTGGAGGTGATAACTAAGGACAGTAAAGATCCGGGGAGATGAGCCCCACCACTATCTGAAACTTTTGAGGAGAAATTTGCTAAATGGTTGCTGGGGAAGGGAAAACTGTGGAGGACTTGAAGAAACTATTCTTGCCACCTGGGGATGTTCCTCCCCCAACACCCTCTCCGCTCCAGTACCCGTAATGGTGGCTGAACCAATGCAGACTCCTATTTCTGCACCTGCCATTAGTCACGGACTCTTACCGAAGGTTGAGGATCTTCTCTGGCACCCTCCCCACCCCAAGGAGAGATGACTGGGAGACCTGGATGAACTATGTTGCCCCCAAGTGCTAGAATGGCAATGCTCGAGCGTGAAAAGCAAAGAGGGTTAGTGAGAGCCTCCGAGGTCCTGCCCTGGCTACCATCCGTGCTAAATGGGCCAGTAACCCTGAAGAGACTGCACAGGCCTATCTTGAGGCCTTGGAGAATGTGTATGGAGCCCAGATTCTGATGAGGACCTATGGTGGAGAGTAAGAAATGCACAACAGTACCAAGGGAGTTGTTGTCTGTGTATGTATCTCGGCTGGAAAAATTGTTGCAAGAATGCCTCAGAAAGGGTAGTTTGCCAGCGATTGAACTGGACGAACCAGGCTGGACAGGATCCTTAAGTCTGCTCCTTCTCAGAACTGCTGTTGCTTCAATTCGCCTGGCAAATCGACTGGAATCCCACCCTCCTATGATGAGTTAATGAGAAATTTGAGGAGTTGAGGAAGGCAACCTCGGGAGGGACCTGCACCAACAGCTGTGGCTACGACCCAGTGACTGAGGGTGACCCATCAAGTGAAGTTCAGGGGCAGAGGTTGGCAGTCAATGAGTGCTCTGATAAGGAAAAGATATGCCACAGAGCGAACTGTTGAGAGAGATCAAGATTCAAAAACAGTCCCTTTATGAAGGCCACGCCTGCAAATGCGGCCCTGACCTATATCCGACTGCATCTGCTACGGGGTGGGGTACCCACCCATGTGTCTCCTGATAACGGCTCCAAACTTGATTCCTTGACCATGGAGTGGAGAAACTGATGAGATGTCTCCAAATGCTTATCACGTCGCAGACAGAGATGGCACCCAGGTTTCCAGTTAGTAATACCCCGCCCTGGCTCCCAGTGTAGCCTCGCAGCTCAAACTCCAGAAAGTATGTTTTGCTATAGTTGTGGGAAAGATGGGCACCACGAAAGGGAATGCCGGTCCCCAAAAGACACTGACAAAGTTGCATATAGGCTACAAGGAGCGCTCGGAGAACAAATCAGTGGTTAAGAGGTGCACAAAATGATCCCAGTGAGGGCACCAAAATGCTAACTCACGTCTTTTTGTGGCAAGGTCAGTTGCCCAGGCCCCCTATCGCCTCTCCAGACTGGTCCAGAATAGTGGGTCCCTCCATGGAGACCACTAAAGGTGATGGGTGTCTACAAGAGCTGTATTAGACAGTGGCTCCCAAGTGACAATTATGTTCCAGGATTGGTATCAGAAGCATTTGTCAGATGTACCCTTACAACCATTAGAAGGACTGCATGTATGGGGTTAAGTGAAGGCCTACCCTATTCGGGTATATCGAATTTGGCTGTCTTCCCCACCTCCGTGGCTGGGTGGCCGAACAACTAGAGACCCTAGCCTTAGTGTGTCCACCCACTGGACTGTATGATGGCGTCCCTTTGTTGATTGGAACAAATGCTCATATGTTCGGAAGGCTGGCACAGTTGTGTTATGAAAAACAGGGGTCAAAGACTAGTAGAGCTTTAAGAGTTCCGGCTTTAATTAAGAAGGACTATGAGGCACTGAGAGATGCTGAAAAAATAGAACCTGAGGAACCGGTCTGAATTGTATGGAAGAAGGATCCTGAGTCTCTGATCCTGGCACCAAATGCCCAGTGTACCTTACAGGGAGAGGTCCGTATCAGAAAGGATGTTAAGAATAAAATATTAATGTTGGATGTACCAGGCGATGGAAAATTGCCAGAGGGACTGCTGGTCAAGCCTAGTATTTTGCCGCTAGAGCCCATACTTATGCCAGAAGGGTAATGGTCCAAGTTCATAATGTGTCTGAAAGAGACATTTGAGTAAATAGAGGTTGCATCCTGGCTAATGTGCATTGTGCAGACACTGCAGTGCTACCAGCAGCAAGAGTTCAAGGAAGAATGACAGAGTAGCAGCCTGACTTGTTTGATTTCAGCGACTCCCGCTGCCAGCTGAATGGAAAGTGAGGATCAGTGAAGCTTTCCCAGAGAGACCAGGTGTTTTCTTTAAAGGAATGGGATGTAGGATGCATGAAGAAGCTGAGCACAATATCTGGCTGCATGACGAAAGACCATTCGTGAGAGTCTCGATGCCTGGCACCTGCTGACATAGATGATGTGAGCGGCATCTGCAAGAGATGTTAGCTGCTGGTGCAATACAGAATCTAGAAGCCATATGCTTCCCCCATTGTGGTAGTGAGGAAAAGAATGGGACAGTAAGGATGTGTGTGGATTATAACACTTTAAACACGTGGACTATCCTGATCAGTACACAATCCCGCATTCAGGATGCTTTGGACTGCCTAAGCGGGAGCAAGTGGTTCTCTGTGTTGGATCTCCATGATGGGTACTACCAGATCCAGATGGCCCCAGAGGACCGTGAGAAGACAGCCTTTATCTGTCGGCAGCTTCTATGAATTCATGAGGGATGCCTCAAGGGATTTCAGGTGCCCCAGCCACTTTTCAACGATTGATGGGCGTGCAGTGGGGGACATGAACTTACTAGAGTACCTGGTATACCTAGATGATGTTATTGTGTTTGGCAGCTCACTGGAGGAACATGAGAGCAGATTATTTAGGTATTGGACCGACTGGAGGACTTTGGCCTTAAACTGTCCATTGATAAGTGTCAATTCTTTCAAACATCAGTAAAGTATATGGGACACATAGTATCCACTGAGGGAATAGAGACCGACCCAAGTAAAGTTGAGGCCTTGACCACCTGGCCCTGGCCAAAATCTAAAGAACTGCAAAGATTCCTGGGATTCTGTGGTTATTATTGGCGTTTCATCAAGGACTATTCAAAGGTGATCCAGCCCTTTACTTAACCTTACTGAAGGGTATCCCCAACCCACAAAAATACAAAAGTCAGCGTCCTCAAGACTGAAAAGGTGTATTTTCGTCCGAGTGAAGTATTTGGGGCCGCTGGACTCTGATTGTGAGACTGCTTTTCATGAGATCATATATCAACTTACCCATGCTCCAGTGCTGGCCTGTGCGATCCAAGAACCCTCGTCCTGCACACTGATGCTAGCTTGCAAGGGTTGGGGGCTGTGTTGTACCAAGACGCGAGAATGGCCTGAGACCAGTGGCCTTTGCCAGTGAAGCCTGACCCCATCCGAAAGAACTATCCTGTACATAAGTTAGAGTTCTAGCTTTGAAGTGGGCTATTGTTGACCAATTCCATGAGTACTTGTATGGGGCTAAAATACTAGTAAACTGACAATAATTCTTTGACCTATGTGCAGACCTCAGCTAAGTTGGATGCCACTGGCCATGGGTGGCTTTCTGCATTATCTACATATGACTATGCTCTCGAATACCGAGCAGGTCTGAACCACATAGATGCTGATGCTCTCTCCGAGGCCCTGTTCCCCAGAATGATTGGGTCAGATTGGCAGAACCTGACATTCAGGCACTCTGCGGAAGTTTGACGAGGAGGAACAAATGTCCGCAGACGCAGTGGACTGCATGGCGGATTGCTTGGGACCCTCTGAGAATTGCATACCTGCTGCTTGTGCCACTTTTCTGCAATGACATTGGTGCACTGCCTCAGCTGGACAATGACAGTATTCGGCGGGCTCAGTCCCGCGATCCCATGATCAAATCAGCTTTGAAGCCCTCTATGCAGGAAAAGATGTGTCAAATTACGCTCCACTGATTTGAGCACTGTTATACAAAGAAGGTCCTAAGTTGAAATTGATCAATAAACTGTTGTACAGAGAAACAGTAGACAGAGGGGACAAGTAGACAAACAACAACTAGTGCTGCCCACTGCCTTCGAGACTCAGTACTGAGATCTTGCACAACCACATGGGGCACCTTGGTATAGACAGAACACTTGACTTGGTGAGATCCAGATTTTATTGGCCTAAGATGGGGGCTGATGTGGAGCAACACATTCGAACTTGTAGTCGCTGCTTACAGAGAAAGCTTTGCCCCAGAGGCTGCCCCCTTGTTAACATCACCACCAGTGCACCATGGAGCTGGTCTGTATTGTTTTCTGAGTTTGGAGTCAGATCAAAGAAATATCAGTAATGTGCTGGTGGTCACTGACCATTTCACGAGATATGCCCAAGCTTTCCCCACCAAAGACCAGAAAGCATCCACTGTGGCCAAAGTACTTGTAGAAACATTTTTGTTCACTAGGGCTCCACAAAGAATCCATTCTGATCAAGGAGAGACTTTGAGAGTCATCTCATCAAAGAGATGCTTTCTCTGTGAAGTCACAGTCCAGAACCACTCCTTACCACCCCAGGGGGGACCCACAGCCTGAATGTTTCAACGCACTTTGCTAGATATACTGGCACCCTACACCAAAGGACAAGCCTAGATGGAGCCAACAAATTAGCACCCTGGTACATGCTTATAACTGCACCAAAAATGATGCCACTGGGTTCTCACCCTACGCCTGATGTTTGGAAAAGAAGCTCGACTACCGGTAGATGTGTGTTTTGGGGTCTCTCCTGATGGGGTTCAAGCTGACAACTATTTACAGTATGTGCAAAGTTAAAGGCCCAGCTAACTCATGTGTATCCAACTGGCTCAAACCATGGCTGCCAAAAGAAATCTGGCCAACAAAGAAGAAGTATGATAAAGGTGAAAGCACAGGAACTCCAGGAGGGAGATCGGGTATTGCTAAGAAATCTGGGACTGCATGGCAAACACAAGATTGCTGACAGATGGCACCATCTCCCTCACATTGTAGTGGGCAAACTAGATGATCTGCCAGTGTACAAAGTAAGGCCTGAGAATAATTCATAAGATGTAAAAACAATGCATAGAAATCATTTACTGCCCATTGGACAAATCTTGATTGAGTCTGAGCCCCCAGAAGATGCCCCCTCTGAACCAATGACTAGAGCTGCTGCTAAGAAAAGATCAAGAAAGTCTGCACCTACAGAAGCAGAGTTAAAGTGTTCCCCTCCACAAGTCCCAGTTGAGCATGACTGTCAGTCCATATCAGAAAAAAGTGAGAGTGGCTTTGAATACTATCCTTCTTACGAACTGAGTCAATTGTTTCGGGGCAATCCCCTAGTCAATACTGGAAGGAAGCTGGGCCTTCTGGACTGTCTAAGCCCCAGCTTCGTCCCTGGAGCCAATGCTCCCAGAAAGTGAAGTGCAAGCATCAGATCAGATGAAATGGAATCATTGTGCATGGTTGAACTGTTTGAGCTTTCAGGGAGAAAATAATGGATTGGGGCAGACTGGTGATACACCAGAACAAGAAGTATTTTGAGTGCCCTGACAGTCCACTGCCAGTGTTCAAAAGCTCTCCATGCAGCCAAATGTTGTGGACTCAGAAACTGTAACTCCTGGAGCTGAAAGTGCCCCAAGTTCTAGCCTCTCTACCCCATGGAGACTCCCCTGACAAGTGAGGGACAATGCTGAAAATGAGGCTCAGGTGCAGAGACTGTAACAGTTCCCCTAGAAAGACTGAGTCGAGCTGTAAAGCCTGTGGTGCACCTCAGTTATGATTCCCTTGGGAGGCCTGTGGACTTGCCTCAATGTTGTCCATAAAGGAGTGTATGTGTCCTGGGCTCATTGCCCAAACTGGCGTCAGTGCTAACTCCAAGTTACTTGTGTTGCCCTCTAAGTATGGTGCCCTTGCCCCGTCCAGCCCCAAGGTAACTGATAGGGAAGGGCCACCTCTCTTCAGGTTTCATGTACAAGTGGTAATAACTTGAATTATGGTACAATGTGTGTGTAATACTGTGTAAAGAGTGACATACTACAATGTTTCAGAAATGTGTTCTTGGTAAAATGATATAATGACTGATGATTACATGTGAGGCCTAATGCAAATGTATATGGTTGCACTTGAAACTTATGGGGTACTTGCTTGGCGGCGTCAAGCTTTCCCAGACCAGGAAGGTGTAACCCCCTGCAAATGGGGGTTCCCAAAGACTTCAGGAGCTTGCTTGAATGCTCAAGCCTGAATGGTGTTTGGCGTCTAAGCCATTTATCAGTGAGTGTTTTTAGAGCCTCTGGTACTGTCTCTTTAAGAGCTGTCTGCTTGCAGACATAATTGGTTTGTATGGGGGACTGTGTGCTTCTCTGCTTGAGTACCACTCAAACTGCTGTAATTCACTCCATTTTGCAGTCACTGGGGTGCAAGGGAACCTATCTGAAAGATGTAACTGTTGCCAGAAATCATTTAGGTAATAATGAAAATACAGTTTGTCTAACCTGCTTTCCTTGCAGCCAGAACTGGGTTTGCCTAGTTCCCCATTCTAGTTTTGAACTGCTGAACTGGACCAATAAGTGTGGGTTAAGGTAGCTCTAAAATGGTGCCTTGGACCGATCAGAACTTGGACTCGTATTCTGAGCCAGCCACAAGAGGATTGTATGGGCAGTGACTCTGGGAGATGTAGTTTGGACTTGGCGCCTTTTTGGACCAACAGGGCAGTCTATTGTGGTGACAGCCAATCCAGCTAAGAACTGGGAGGAACTCAAAGGAAGTGCCAGTTTTGTCTGCTGGAGTTTCAGTTGAGCTCTGGCAGTGAAGAGGAAGGAGCCCTGTGCTTTTTCGATTGTGCAGTTTAGTCGGGAAGCGTGTGTAAGGCCCTGAGTTCGGTCTGCAGCTTGTGTAACTGCTTGTTAGGACTGAATCCGTCCTGTGAGAGAATCAAGGATATCTGAGTAGAAACCAGGCTCACCCTGTAGAAGACTGGAGAATTGCTGAATTGCGCTTGGTCTGTCAGGAACTGAATCTGCTGTGTGTTCTCCGGGTATTGTGCAGTAATTGCGATCGGGATGAAGCAAGCCTGCCTGGTATAGTACTTTCTGTTTACCATATAAATGTGTGAAGAGGCTTGTACCTCAAATGAATCCTGCTGCCATTAAAGGACTTTTGCCTGTTACTGTTTACCATATAAATGTGTGAAGAGGCTTGTGTAGCTCAAGTGAATCCTGCTGCCATTAAAGGACTTTTGCCTGTTGCAGTTTGTCATATAAATGTGTGAGGAGTCTCGTGGAGCTCAAGAGTAACCCTGCTGATGTTGATGGACCCTATCTTGTTTGGAGGTCGTGAGTACTAATTCAGGGTCGCTCCTGATTGAATTGACATTAAATCCAAATGGAATTACTGTACTGCTGACTGTTTAACTAATTTTCTTTTCTCTGTGTGAAAGGCCCCTACCAGCTGCCATGGTTTGGACTAGCCACTAGGGCTTGGGTACCCAGGGACAGTAACTGGTAGGGATAGGCCCTAATGCACAGAGCCATAGAGTAGATGAGTAAAGTGATAAGCTAATTAACCTGATTTCCCCTGTCCTTGTTATATTCCCCTAAATAAATCAGAGCTGCTTGTTTCAGCAAAGTTATACTGCCTGAGGTGTTTGTCTATGTTAAAGTATTGTACTGTGATTGTTGCACTGTATCTTATTTTACAGGAGGTCCAGTGCCTGAACCAGTCCTGGGGTAAGTGTATACTGTGAAGGTAATTCTGATATATTGTGTGGGCCACTAGTGGGAAGAAAGGGGGGTTGCAGTGTCCCAGAGCTGTGACCAAGTTAGTTTAGCTATTGCAAACCCTGACCTCTGGGTGGAGGCACCTGCCATCGGATCCAGGCCCCTCAACCTGTTAGTGGCAAATCAGGCAGGGGTAGTAGCCCCTGGGATAGTGCCATCTAGGGGTTACACTGATTAATCTTCTCTCTGCACTTTAAATTTCAGGCTGGACATTCCTCACACCACTTTATTATATTGTTTCGCATTCCTATCCTGTAAAACCTCCTTCTGATAATAGCCTCGGTTCTTTTGTGACCAAAATGTCCTGAATTATCATGGTACGCCTCTAATACTATGGAAGCACTGGTCTTTGGAACTATGATCTGAGTCAATTCCATGTGTGTAGTAGGATCTCTACTTTTCTTAACTAAACGGAAATCTTCTATGGCCAGACAAGTTCTGTGTCTCCAAAGTTTCATGGCTTCTGTGTTCAGTTTCTTTCTTTCTTTTTGGGTCATGCGTTTCTGTGCAGCAACTAGAGCTTTTACTTGGCGAACGATAGGGTCTTGGCTCTGTAATTTCACCCATAGATTCTTTTGGTTTGCAATTATGTCATCCACTTCTGGTTGAAATTTTACTTCAGGCTCGGGAGAAACTTGACAACATGCTTGCATAATCTCAGCTGGTACTTGTAGAAAAGGTAGCATTTCTATATTTTCCAGCAAGGTGTCATCCACTTCTGCTTCATCTTGTCCAGGCATCTGAGACAAGGCGTCAGCATTTGTATTTGCTTTACCAGAATGATATTTTAAGGAGAATTGGTAATTTGCAAGTCGAGAGGCCCACCTCTGCTCGAGAGCTTCTAGCTTAGCAGTATTCAAGTGTGCCAGGGGGCTATTATCCGTAAAAAATGTGAAAGAGGTGGCAGCCAAATATTGCCAGAATTTCTCTGTGATAGCCCATACTAGCACTAAAAATGTAAGTTTGAAAGAGCTATAGTGGGCATCATTCCACTCAGAGCCTCTTAACCCTCTGCTTGCATAGGCTATTACTCTTTCTACGCCATTCTGTTCTTGTACGAGTATCGCGCCCAACCCTTTGTTACTGGCATCGGTATATAACAGAAAAGGTTTCTCGTAATCTGGACACGCTAATATAGGAGCCTCAGTTAGTACTTTTTTTAATTGATCAAATGCTTCTTGCTGTTAAGTTCCCCAGGTAACTAGACGATTCTTTGGGACTCGACCCTCTGCTGATTCTCTTAAAAGTTTGTGTAATGGCACTGCAATTTTGGAGAAGTTCTTGATAAATCTCCAATAATATCCCAAGAACTTTTGGACTTTTCTAATGGGAGTAGGAACAGGCCATTGCTTTACTGCTTCAATCTTCTCTGGGTCTGGCGTCACTCCCTCAGTGGAGACTATATGTCACAGATAATTCACTCTAGTTTGCAACAGATGACATTTAGAGGGTTTTATTTTAAGACCATATCGGATCAATCTTTGGAACACCTCTCCCAAGTGAAGTAGATGATCTTCATGAGTCTTTGAATAAACAACGATGTCATTCAGATATAACAAAAGGATATCGAAATTCTGGCTTCAAAGACAATGTTCAACCAGTCTTTGAAAAGTTCCTGGTGCGTTACACAATCCAAAAAGCATCCTCGAGAACTCGAAAAGACCCATGGGGGTATTAAAGGCTGTTTTCTCTTGATCCTTTAGTGCCATAGGAACTGGCCAGTATCTGCTGGTTAAATCCAGAGTGGAGAATACGGCCGTTAATTGGAGAGCCGTGAGAGAATCTTCTATCTGAGGCAAAGGATACGCATCCTTATGGATGATGGCATTTAATTTGCAGTAATCCACACAGAATCAGATCCCACCATCCTTCTTCTTTATCAGAACAATTAGCACTGCCCATGGGCTGTGGCTTTCCTTGATCACTTCAGCTTTTTTCATTTCTTTAATCATCTCTTTTACTTGCTGGTACATGGCTGGTGGGATAGGTCTAAATCGTTCTCTGATAGGCGGATGTCCATGGATACTGATGTGATGCTGTACCCCATGAGCTAACCCAAAACCTAAGGGGTGTTGGCTAAAAGCTTCCTTCCAGTGTAAAACCACTTCCAAAACATCAGCTCTTTGCTTAACGGTGGTCTTCAGATTGCCTACCTTAATCTCTTTAGCCCACTCTGGTATCTGATCGCTTCCCATCCCTCCTTCAGGTACTTTCTTTATCTCTTCCTCAGCCTTGAAAATGTCTTGCAAGCACACAGTGTGGATCTGGGCAACTGGCTGGTTTCTGTAAAGTTGCACATCGTGAGTCCAGTAATTCAATACTCTGGTATCCAACCTCTGGTTACAGTAGCTACATTCCGAGCTACTATTATCGGTTCTTCCTTGTTTGAAGGGTAGGGATCCACTAGAGCATCATAATCCTGACCCCTCGGGCCCACCTTTGCTTTGCACCAAAAGGTGGTTTTGGTGCCCGGCTCCAATGTTACTAGTCTGGTATCTGTCACTGTTACTTTGCCAATCTCACCCTCAGCATTAGCAAACCATTGGTGGCATTGCAGATTATAGATGGTTTGTTGCAGGGCATGTTTCTACACCTGGGGTACATGCTTGGCTTGCTGTTGGAGAATGCGCACTAGTTCATCAAAGCAATTTTGTAAAACACTTATCCCCAAAATTACTGGTGGCAGTTGATCACTTTCTAGGTCACTAACAATGATGCCTGTGTTGCTTTGGATGTTTTTTCCCAGTTGTACATCAGCTTCTAGATATCCTAGATACGGTACTTCATCACCGTTGCTCGCTATTAACTTCACTCATGATCTAGGAGGTGGCTTAAGATCATCGGCTGTCCAGTATCTCTGGAACTCTCATCCTTGCAACGTAGTAACCTGTGATCTGGTGTCTAACAATGCCATAAGCTCAATGCCATCTATCTTGACCGGTATCATCGGACTTTTACCAATGAAACATGACTGATCTAATGGGACTGCTGGACCTGATCATCTGCTCTTCAAGGGTCAGTCCTCATCCCTGAAGAATTTCTGTTTAAATTCAGGGTGTTATCTGCTGGCTGACCACATCTTCTTTCTAAATGGCCACTAATACCACACTGACAACATATGGGCCTTCCTTGGCCATCAAACTGATCCATGGAGCACCTCCCTTCACTCCTTCTCGGATAATTCATTTGATCATTCCCCTTTCTTTCTTTTCCTGGCTGATTAAAGCATCTCTCATTCGTCCATCCTGCTTTTAAGCTTTGCACTTCCTTACACATCTCCACCATCTGGTGGATCAGGGTGGCAATCTGCTCGGTGAGCTCTGAATGTTGACTGGCCCCGGCCCGCACAGAAAAGATTAGTGTCTGTATCCTCAGTCCATGCATCCATTCATGCTCTGAACACCAGCTCGTGTATGCAACTGCTTCTCTTCCATGTTCCAATCTCTGTAATGACATTTCTTCTGGCTGGAGTCTCGATTGCCAAGAGTTGTCTTCCTTCCATCCTTTTGTAGTGTATACAGGCCACTGAGTTCCCATTGAGGCTGCCATTTGGGGATATACCTGAGCTTCATCTCTGGTGTGTCCCGAACCCAATACCCAAATGGCTTTCTCCTTAAAGTCCAGGAAATCAACCTCAGGGTTTTGCAAGTGTAGCATGTGGAGCTGTCTCCTCAGGGCTTCACTTTGCACCCCTTCAACAAACTTTTCTACTAGCACTCGGTCTGCATCTCAGACTTCTGCCGCATCTACCCTCTCTAAAGCTTGCAATAGCTCCTGCAGACTCAATGCAAACTCCCTCAGGGTCTCTTGGGGCTTCTGGGTGTGAGAAAAGAACTTCATTTTGAGGTTGGACACAGTTCTAGCATCAAAGATTTGCTGTAGCCTCTGTAGTATCTGTTGCACTGTGGCTTTTGCTCCATTCGGCCAGGATTGAACCTCTCAGTGAGCAGCTCCTTTTTGTTGCCCAATTTAGATTTAGACCTTCTGTTGCTCGGGGATCTGATACAGCCTAAACATTGCCTGCATCTTTGAATGGAATTCCCCTAGATTGCTGGTTCAGTTTCCATCCTTTTCTCCAGAAAACTGTGGAAGCCATGGCGCTCCGAAGTAATATGGCATAGTTAAGGGAGATGGTGGAATACTCCCTCAAGGCCCATCTCGGTCTCTTCCAACCGACTCTCTATCTCCCCCAGACAGTCCACTACTACACCCCGGCTCCATCTCTGCTTCTTTCTAGGCAACTCCAACTTTGGACTTCTTGGATAAATAATTATCTGTATCCTGCCGACTATGCCAGAAATTTTACTTTGTGGTGCGCTATGCGGTACTCTGCTCTGAAGATGGTGCAAAGAGATGAGTGAGACACCAAGGTCTGAATTATTGTGGATAAGATAACTGTTACCCAGACAAGGAGAGGCAGGAGTCGTCCTAGAGATTCAGTGCCCACAGGGCATTTATTTTGAACCAGAGGGTAGGGAGACACAGTCACAAGAGGAAGAGAAGTCACCCAAAACAATAGGGTGGTAAATAAGACAGATACTTTATCTATGACTGCTAAAATTATTTTAACAATAATAGAATAGATGTTGAGGCCTACTGCCACTCTAATTCTATAATTATTCTACAATTCTTAATCCTATCAATAAGCTTAGGTGAAGATCAGATGACATACACTACCTGTAACAGTATTTGGTTTAGCTATAACTACACACTTCTACCAAAGTCCAAATGTTACAGGAGTCCAGAGGTCTGACTTCTTTGTGTACACTGTTGGTCTATGATGGTAGCTATGAAGGGGAAGCAAATGAAACAGTAGATGTTAACACAATTCCCAGCAGGGACCTTGTAAAGGTCACTGGGTGGTGAGATGATTTTTAAACAGACCATATGATTCTTCGGCAAAAGCCCACTTTCTCCAAGGCTGCTGGAATAAAAGAACCAGAGTAACTGGTTCCTGAAAGAACCCACTTATGGGCTGTCGGATTCCAAACTGAAAACAAAGGGTTCCTTGGTCAAAACCCACTTCCAGGGTCACCAAGGACAAGGAGAAACCAGGACCTGCAATAGCGACAAATCTAATGGGGGACTACCACGACCTGAATGAAGCTGCAGCACGTCAAGGGCCAGGTAAACTCTGAAGGATCTCCGATAGGACCAGGAACCAGAAGAATCTGTAGAGAGGATGGTTGATTCAGTAATATTGTCACCTGAAACTAGAACAAAAACAAAGAAACGGTGGACGCGTCCCGTACTGGGCTTCAACGGACTCGACTTTCGGCGAATGACCAGGGGTACAGACCAGGTTCTCCAGGATGAGCACACTCTTCTGTGGAGGGTGACCAACTTTGGGACATCTGGATCAGGAACCATACAAAACGACACTGGTACGGCTGTCGTGATGCGCTTTGGCGGACGTACCTTCGAGCTGTGAAAACAAGAAATGACGGGTACGACTTGTACGACTGGCAACGGACTCAACTTCGATGGACGAAACAGATGGAGGAGATGATCTGATGGACGATCCCACTTGGGTGAAGAATGATGAGAAGACGTCCTCTACTGGGTAGAGACTGATTCTGAGTATGAAGTATTACAGACCACACTATGGGACTGCAGTGTGGTAGAAGATTGAGACTGTCCCCATACACTGGTAACAATGTAGCTGAAAGATGCCAAGAGAACTGCAGAATGATACAATAATTTGCCGGGGGAAGGGCAAATTATAAATTTAGGGGTAATTATTACCGGTGGGACCAATGTTCAGGTCCTTAGAGCAATAGTTCAGATGCTTGGAGCTACAGTTCAGATGCTTGGAGCAATAGTTCAGATGCTTAGAGCAACAGTTCAGATGCTTAGAGCAATATTTCGGACAACCAGGGGCAATAGTTCAGATGCTTAGGGCAATATTTCAGACAACCAGGGGCAAATAACCACAATCCATATACAATACAGTCTTGGTGCTTCTTAGCAAGTTCACAGTCTTTCAAGTACTTCAGCAATAACAGTTGTATGAACAGTACTGTTGTTACAGAGCTTTACAGTATTTGTGAATTGAGCATCCTTGGATGAATCCCTTTTCCTAAATGTAGAGTGTTCCTGAATAGGATCTGGCTACCCCTGAACTTTTTGCTAAAGATGCCCTATGCTAATTGCCCTGGACACTACAAGCCTAAATGCCTTATTTACTATGGGGTCTATATGCTCTACTTACTGTTGCTAGGCTGGATTGCCCTAATCCACTAGGCTGGGGCTGCCCTTACCACCAGTAGGCTGGTTTTGCCCTAATCCACAATGCCGGGGCTGCCCTTATTACCACTAGGCCGGGTTGCCCTAATCCGTTTGGCCGGGGCTGCCCTTACTACCACTAGGCTGGCTTGCCCTATTACACTAGGCTGGGGCCTTCCTAGAACCCTGCTTTACCTTGGGCCTAATACCCTACATTTACCTCAGGCCTGATGCCCTACACTTGGCTGTGGGCCTACTAGCCCTTTCGAAACTGGGCCTGGTGCCCTTCAAAATGGGCCTGGTGCCCCCTATACTGTGGGCCAAATAGCCCTTTCAAAACTGGGCCCGATGCCCTAACAGAAATGGGCCTGGCACCCTCTAGACTGTGGGCCTAAATGCCCTCTTTCAGATGGGCCTGGTGCCTTAACAGAAATGGGCCTGAATTGCCCCCCTTTACCATGAGCCTAATAGCCCTCTTCATAATTGGTCAAACAGCCCCTTCAACAATGGGCCTGGAAAGCCCTATTCCCTTTAAATTTGGGCCTGATTTGCCCTTTTAACTGTGTGGCCCCTTTAATTTGAAAGGCTCTCTGAGAGCTGTCACTCTTTTGGCAGATCGCAGTCTTTGTTTTGTTGGGCAAACAGCACAAATCTGCGTGCTGTCACTGACTCACCGCTCCGACGAGCTGTTCTGGAGGATCAGGAAGTGGGGGGTCTTGCTGGCAGAGGAGGGAGGAGGGAGTGAAATAATGGCAGGCAGAGCAAGGGACAGACTGAGGGGCCTCAATGGCTGACAGCAACTAGGGTGCGATGCAGCTCTTCAGTGCCGCCGACGTGGGACCGAAAAACTCTAAATATACGGGGGGGGGGAATTAAAATAATAAAACGATAGGGCTCTTATGCCCATCACCAGGTAAATGGCCATTTTACTTCTTCGTTGTGCCCTAATGGCACCACTGACCACAGAACAAAGCAGAGCAAGGAGTCTTCAGGCAGGGGAGGCAGCACAGGACCACAGCAAGTCCAGAGGGATGGTGTCAACACAAGGTAAGCCCTAA
Source organism: Neoceratodus forsteri (assembly GCA_016271365.2). NCBI lineage: Eukaryota > Metazoa > Chordata > Ceratodontiformes > Ceratodontidae > Neoceratodus > Neoceratodus forsteri. Next base: position 1,357,687,265 of record CM028132.1, read on the forward strand.
ACTGTCCCTTGACTAGTGTCCTGTCTCCTCAACCACTGCCCAGGAACAACTGACCAGCTGAAGAATATATTTTTAAACTTAAACCCACCAGGGTTCTAGAGTCGCTGAAGTGGAATGCTCTGCATGAGCAGCTCAGCACAGCATTCCATCCAGGCCATTGTTGCCGAAGCTACCTGAATTCTCTTTTTTTTTTACAGCATTTTAAGTGCACAGGGCACTTTTCTTTATTCGTTACAGGGTTTTTATACTGTAAAGGAAGGGGAATCAACTACTGAGGGGCCCCTTTTTACCTATGCCCTGCAGTCTATACATAAGGCAGGCACCCTGGGCACCTGTAAACCCCTAATCTTTTTATTTAAGTTAATTTATTTTTTGAATTTATGTTTTTCTGGGATGCCCCAACTTTGGGGCATTACACCAGTGTCCCAGGCCACTCTGTGCTGCTGTTTACGTCCTGGCAGCCTCAGAAAATTAAAACAATACCTAGCCCAGCTAGACTAGTCTCCTATCCAGCATGCCCCTGACATTGACTCAGCTCTTGACCACTTCACAAATGCCTTCTGTAAGGCTTGTGACCTTTTCACACCCTCACCAGGATTCGCTCCAAAAAATGCAATGCCCCATGGATCACCCCACCCCTCCTCCAGAGACTCAAAAACAGAGATAATCTCTGGCACATTGCTGTAGAATCTGGAAAGGCATCTGATAGACAGGCCTACAATGCAGAATGCAATAAGTGCACTTGGGCCATTAGGTGGGCCAAGGCAGAGCACTACCAGACCACCCTCGCTTCCACTTGGGCTTCAGCCCAGACCTTCTGGGATAATATGAAAGAGCTAAATGGGAGGTCCTGCTCCCACCACCATCTCAGCTCTCCATCAATGGCAACCCCACCATAGATCCACTCCTTATAGCCGATTGCCTTAACACTGCCTTCTCTGACCTAAGCTCGGTCCTTCCCAGCAGCTTCTTTGACCCAATCCCTGCCTTTCTCTCCCTCTGGTCCTGCATCGCCCACCATTCTACCTGTGCTCCCTATCCCTCCAAGAAGCCAGGCCACACCTGCTAAAAGCCTTAGGCAGCAATAACCCCAGCAGTGACCCCCTCGACTCCAGGATCCTCCGTATGGTCTTGGACGAAGTCCTAGTCCCCCTGACTGACATTCTAAACCGGTCTCTATGCCTGGGTCAGTTCCCAAGTGCTTGGAAAACTGCTGAAATAACACCCATACATAAGAGTGGGGACCGGTCCACCCCCAACAATTACCGGCCCATCTCCATCCTCCCCCCAATCTCTAGAGCCCTTGAAAAACTGATCTTGATCCAGCTCTCTGAATACCTAACCAAGTACAACACTATGTGTCCAGAGCAGTACGGTTTCTGCCCAGGACACAGTACAACCGCGACTCTCCTGGAATTCTCCCAACACCTGCATACTACTCTTGACTCTGGCAACCTTGCAGGAGCAGTGTTCATTGACCTCTCCAAGGCCTTTGACACTGTCTGTCATCCCCTTCTACTCGACTTTCTCCACCAACTTGGCTTCTCTGGCGGTCCCATTTCATGGTTCTCTAGCTACCGCTCTGCTAGATCCCAGCGTGTCAAGATCAGCGGCTCCCTCTCCAGCACTCTTCCTGTTCGCTCGTGGGTCCCTCAGGGCTCCATCCTGGGTCCAATACTTTTTAGTCTCTACCTCAACACTCTCCCCAACTCATGTACCAGTAAAATGCTCCTCTACACTGATGATGCAGTCCTCGTTGCCTCACATCCCAATCCCACCTCCCTCCAATTATCCCTCCAGCAAGCTTACAACCAATTCAAATGGTGGTTCAGCGACCGCGGACTGGTCATTTACCTAAAGAAAACCAAATCAATGCTCTTCTCCCACCACCAAAATAAAGCTAAAAATACCCCCCTCTTGATTATCCCCAGCACTCTGCACCCGCTAGAACAAGTGACCACATACAAGTATCTAGGCATCACGTTCGATACTGCCCTCTCCTTCCACACCCACATTAATGCCCTGTCAGCCACCATTAACTCTCAGATTGGCCTGTTATACCAGCACAGGGACTGCCTGCCTCAGGTTGCCCTCAGGCTGGCCATCACCTCCTCCATCTAGTACCTCGTGGACTGTGGCTTGCCCATCTACGCCGTAGCTGACAACACTGCCCTCTCCAAAATCCAACTCTCCATCAATAAGGCCTGTAGGCTCCTGACCGGTGCCCTCAGCCAAACTCACACCTGCCTTCTCTATACTACCACCAATCTGCTCAACTTTGAGGAACAATTGCTCTACCAGACCTGCATTCTCACTAAGAAATCACTGCTAGGACTCTTTCCCCAGGGGTCTCCACCTCCCTACAGCAGTCATCATTGTCTGACACCACCTGTAGCTCTGTTAAGGCCACTTTCAAGGTGCTCAGAACCAAGACCTCTCTTGCCCAGAGATCTTTCCTCTATCGAGCCCTCACCTGGTTCAACTCCCTCCCTAGCTGCATCTCCAACTTGCCAAAAATTGGCTCCTTCAAAACAGCCCTTTGGAACCATATATTTAACACCTACTGTTGTAGGTTCAACTAACCCCCTGTTGTAACCTGTGGTACCCACCCGCCTTGCCCCCTGGCTCGACAACGTCCACTGGATAGCCTCTCCCTGCCCCAGAGCTACCCCTTCCCTACTAGGTCCAAATAGGGATGTAACCCACTGTCTTCTCTGAGGACCTACTATATCCATGAGTGAAACTCACAATTTTGTAACATTATATAACCTAAGTAAAATACAAACTACTACATTATGTAACCTAAGTGTATCTATGTTAAATGTTCCTTTTACTGCACCTGTAATGTTATCCTCTGTTTTAATCTGCACTGTAATAACTCTCTTGATGTCTGCCCCCTCCCCGTGATGAGGTGCCTTTGTAAATGAGTCTCTGACTCAAAGGCTGTAAACCCGATTTGTAATGAATAAATGAACAACTTACATCCCCCTCTGGTTCCATCACCAACCCTACTGACATTGCAAATGCTTTTAATTCAAAATTCCCAGACTTATCACCTTATCTCAACATGCTCCCCCTCAGACCTCCCCTACCCTGAACCTCCAATCAAGCAATTCTCCCTCCTCCATAGGTGCAGGGTTGTATGGGCCCGTGGGGCATGTGCCCCAGTAATAATTTTGGATGTGGGCTCAGCCCCACCAATATTTATTTACCCACACACATTTAATTTTTTACTGAATCGGCACAGGCTTTCTACAAGATGAGCCAGCCGCCTGTCCTCACCCGTCCCTGCACCCACGCCCATCCCTCGATCTGCTTCCCAGCAGGCTCCTCATTAGTGTGCCAGGGTGGACCTTTTTGAAATTAACACCATTTTGGGCCAAAATTAAAATCCCAGTCTATGCATGTACCTGCTGAATCACAGCCGCATTCTGATAGGGCGGCGGTACTAATGTTTTAATGAAGGCACCAGGCGGGCAGTGAAGGAGCAATGAGGCGAGTAGGCATTCATCATGTGAATGGAGCACGCAGAGTAGCAGAGCCCAGTACAGCACCAGTGGTCCATCTGCCGTCCAGCAGCAACACAAAAGAGTAGCAGGTTGGCCAGTGGTCGAAGGTAATCATCAGGTCTAAGGTCAGAGAAAAGGAAGCCATAAGCCAGTGGAGAACCAGGAAGGCTGTAGGCAGCACAGCATGTTTCTCCCAATAAGCAGCAAGGCAGCTGCCAACTGAGAAGGTGAGGTGTCAGAGAGAATTTGGAGGGAGACTCTGAGGGGGGTCAACTGTCAAGACGGGGGGGGGACTCTGAGTTGAAGGAGTAAGTAGCAGCACCCGTGACCCACCAACCAGTCAGTGGTTAACTAAGGTAAACTAGATCCAGGGGGAGAGAGGAGAGAAGAGTGAGCCAGGTTGCTGAGCAGAGCTGAGGAGAGAGCAGAGCAGAGGGCAGCAGGGTATTCCAAGGGCCTGTTCAGTCGGTTAGCGAGTATGGGCTCAGAACGAGAGAGTGGGAGCAGTGGGTCATTGGTTGGGTCAAGGCCGGGCCATGAATGGTTTATTTCATTGAAGCTCCTAGATTTTCACTGACTGTGGAAGGTGTGCTGCACATAGAACAGCAAAGTATACAGGCAGAATTTGAATTTAGTTTTTGTATGTAGATAAAAAAAAAGTCTACTCTGCTAGCTGCTCTGCTATTGTGGCAATTGTCTGAATATAAAATCTGCATGACTGCATCATAGTCTAGCACTGTCCTGATGAAATGTTGCTTTGAGGTGACTGTGGCTATTGCTGATATACTGTAAGTTATAACTGCTGGCCACTGTATTTAATGCTTATTACAGTGGTCCTACCTGCAAAACAGAACCTCATTTGTGTGTTGCATGTTTTACAACCATGTTACTTTTTGCAGCCACAGTATATGGCGTTAGTGTTTGAGTGGTCTGCCTCTGACCCAGTCTGTTAATTGCCTGCTCGGTCTTGCATTTCCCCAGTGAAGTAAAAAAATGTTGTAGGTGCCGTATTGGTCCTTTTAAGAACAGATCCAGAAACAAATGATTTGATACCTTTTATTTATTAGTAGTCACATACCATCCTGACCTTGAACTCCTACGTAAGATTATTAAGGATCTCCATCCAATAATTAGCGAGGATGAAACCCTTAATTGTATTTTTCAAGAACTACCACTACTATCTTTTAAACAACCACCTAATTTAGCCAACCTGATTATTAGGAGTCAACTTGAACAAGAACAGAATACCATGACATCATATGGTACATGACCCTGTCATCAACGCACATGTAAGACAGGTAACCTCATTTCCACTTCAGACTGTGTGGTTACATCACAAAACAGACTATTCAGGATACAGGGGAATTATACATGTACATCAAGTAATGTGGTCTATTTTATCCAATGCAAGAAATGTCCTCACACAGGTTATGTGGGGGAGATAAGCCAACAACTCCACACTAGAATGAATTCACACAGACATTCTATTAATCACAAGATGATTGAGAAACCAGTAGCCCAGCACTTCTCCCAGGATGACCACTCAATCTCAGATATGTCTGTGATGGTCTTAAAAGGACATTTCAACAGTACACAACAGAGACGGGCTTCTGAAATTAGACTTATTTTACTTCTCAATATGGTGGCGGATGGACTGAACACTGATGTTGGTTATATGACACATTATTCCACTTAAACTTACACAGACCTTTACTTTAAAAGATGGACATAAACACTTTAATTCTTCAGCGGGTCTTTGATTTTGTAAGTTTATGGTTATCTACATGTTGACTTCTCACCTTAACACTGTTGTGAGTGCGTTTGAGTGTGTGTGTGTATACTGATGTATGTATCTATGTGTGTGTTTGGTGTGTGTTGTGTTTTTGTGTGTTGTGGGTATGGTGTGTGTGTGTGTTTTGTTTGTTGTGCGTGGTGTGGTGTATGTGGAATGTGTTTGTTATATCTGTTGTGTGTTGTGGTTGTGTGGGCTGTGCAGGTGTGTGTGTGGGGGTATGGTATGGTGTATGTACACACATATGTGTGGGGGGAGCATGGCATGGGGCAATTGTTACGTGGCTAGGACACTTAGTTTTCACATATAGTGTACATTTACTTGCTTCTATTAGTTGTCAGTGGTTGGATTACACACTGCCACATTTTTAACTGCTCATATTAAGATGCATATCTCATTTACTTGAGGGTTCATAATAGGTGTAATTCCTTTGAGTTTTCATTTAGATTGCTTAGACTGATTCTGTGCATTTTTGTTATACACAGACTCTGTGTTGAAATCTGCACTTATCAGGCTCATGGTCTCGTTTTCTTGGTGGTCCTTAACAAGTATATTTTTATTTGGTACTTACACTTACAAGTGATACTTTCATGCATCATGTATATATGTATAGGTTAATTTGAGGATTGTTTTCAACTTGCAGTTATACCTAATTTCAGGATTTTGTCTCTCATTATCTGTTCTTTAATATACCAGGACAATTGGAAATGTAAGTTGTAAGCTCATCTTACATGTATTAGAGAGAATGCCACCACAAGGTGTTTTTATCACTAGAATGCTTTCTTGGCATACTGAGACATTTTAACATTTATTTGGCAAGAACTCTCTGGCTCTAGAAAATTATTGATAATCTTTTCCCTCCTGAGGCTCCTCAGTTAAAGGCATACTGGTGTTAATTAGCTTCTCTGACGTAATCTTCTGTTATGTTTTAAAGTATATGTTAAACCAATGAGAATTATTTCTGTTTTTTCAATATAATCTGGTGTTAATAGTATGGGATATTTGAAAAAACTGCCACAAAGCTTCTGAAGAAGGACCTGATTGGTTCGAAAGCTAGAGCACTTTGTTCTTTTCTGTAACACCCAGTGAAGTAGGCATTTGTCTCCAGCACTTCGGTAGATGCCAGCACTATTTTTTAAGGTTAAATGTTCCTTTATTAATCTATTAAATTGATGTTTGCTTAAATTCGATTGCTATAAGGCAGTGCCTTGTAAGCATTGTCAGTGGCTCAGTAGGTAGCAGATTCGCCTCTGAGGCCAGGAGATCAGAGGACTGTGGGTTCAGTTCCCACATCTGGCACTTGGGTTAATATTCCAAAACTGACACTGTAGTGCAGCATGAGGGGGGTGCTGTCTTTTGGATGAGATGTTAAACCGAGGTCCCATCTGCCTGGATTGGTGGTAGTTCAGGTGGATGCTAAAGATCCCATGGCACTTATTGAAAAAGAGTAGGAGAATTTTTTATTTACAATAATAGAAGCAAAATAATACAAAATAGTGTTTCCGCACACAAAAGTAAAGTACATATCATAATAAAAAGCAAATAAGTAATTAAGACATACACATGCAAAAATAAATTGCTCAATCCAGAAACAAAATACACAACATTTGTAATAATTTTGTGAAAGAAAAACAAAACCCAACCCCCAGTAATCTATATCAAAAACAAGACAAGAAACTGACAGAAGTTAACCAAAATCCAAGACTGACAATGTAGAATCATCGTGGAACATACATATGCACATAAAAGTAGTGAAAGGCATACCAGTATATGCAGAGAAGGGCTTGCTTTCTCCACAAGGGAAAGCTGTCTTATCCCAATGCAGAACAAGGTCAGACACAAAGACCTCACCCTGTATCTAGCCAGGTCATCTTCCTCCACCACAATTTGAACAATTCAGGATGCACCTTTCCCTGCTCCTGCCCCCTCCAACTAAACACATCTTTGTGGATGTTGTGAACAATCTGAGATTCAGAAAGTAATTTTTGTCTAAGTGTGAGAGAGCATCTAGCCTGCCATAACTGAAAACTGATATGGCCCATCAAAAGACACAGTGTAATTGCATCATACACAATCCAGGAGCTCGGTAGAACCCCGTCCACCCAAATATCAGTTGAGAGAACCCTAAAGGGATTCAAAAACTATGCATCATGAAAATGAGACCAAAATGAAACAGTAAAAGGACACTCTATAAAAAAATGTTCCATCGTTTCAACTACTCCAAAACAGGACTCCTCCCTGGGGCAGTATCGTTCAGACAGTTCCTTATGTTTCCTATTACCTTTCACCCCTAATTTCCTATGTAAGCAGAGCCATAAAAAGTCCCACATATATCTAGGCACCCTTTTACTCATTAATAACTGTAATTTAGCGTGCTGTTCAGCAGGAGGCCTAACATGAAACCAGGGATCGATGAAAAAGAAATCATGCAATATGGAAAAATAAAATTGTTGACGTGTCTGTGAAAGAAACAATTGTCTAACAACACCCCATGCCTTCAATTTCTGAAACATTGTGCAAAAATGACTAGACAAGTCACCCATCCTAACCTGGCGAGCTAGAAAGGAATCCATGCCCCACTGCGTCAATAGAGAATCAACACCATCTGCCACCCACGGGGACCAGATCATAGCTTGTCCTTTAAGTAAGGGCACTAAATTATAAAAAATAAAAATACTATGAAAAAACACTACCGGATTAACCATCTCCAAACCACCTTCACTAAGAGGCAAATACGTAACACCCCTTTTTAGAGGATTTAGCCTGCTACCCCATAAACAAAGAAAAAATACTCCATAAAGAGAAGCCTCCATAGAGATGGGAGGGGGAAAAACTGTAGCAAGAAATAAAAAATATGGCAGCAAAAAAGACTTAATCAAATAAATACGTTTAGCTTTGGACATACAGCCCTTATTCCAAAGATGAACCCTATTGCGAGCTTCCAACAATTGCTGGTCCCAGTTATACCAGTGGTCATCCAGACCCCCAAAGTAAATACCCAGAATTTTCCTGTAGTCAAATACAATAGGCAAACCCCAAACCAAGGACACATCGGCCGCATCATACCCCAAGGGCAGAATCCCACTCTTGAGCCAGTTAATAGAGGACCCAGTCAAATCAGAAAACACATGTAATAACTCCCTCACCGCAACAGCAGAATCCTTATCTGGTAAAACCAAAATAAGATCATCAGCATACGCTAAAGTAACTATCTGAGGGTCCCTACATCCAATCGATAACCCAACAATGTCATCTGAACTATGAAAGGCATGTAAAGGGGATCTAAAGAAAGCACATAGAGCAAGGACTTAGAGGACACCCTTACGCACCCCCTATATACCCCAATTTCTCTACCTGCCCAACCATTTACACAGGGATCAGAGTAATGCCCCTATAGCATGTTTGCAGCCATCCTATGAATTGGGAAGGAAATCCATACCTCTTCAGACACTCCCAAAGATAAATATATTCTACCTGATCAAAGGCCTTGGACTGGTCCAGGCAAACCAAATACCCAAACAGTTCTCCAGCCTTTCCTTTAGAGACCAATTCCCTAAGTAGGATCAGTGCATCCTGAACCCTTCTGAGAGGTGCACCACTAAACTGTGTCAGATGTAAGAGGGACCCCATAACCTTCCGTAACCGTAGACATAATATTTTCATCAATATTTTGTAATCTGAGTTTAATAACGACAAAGGTCTCCAATTACCCAAATCCCACGATCGCCCTTGTCTTTATACAAAAGGAGTAGCACACCCTGCAGCATACTATGAGGAAGAACCCCAGACTGCAGCCCATCATTCAGGACCTGGCATAAATCAACGCCCAAAATCTCCCATAAGATCTTATAAACCTCATGAGGCAACCCATCAGATCCAGGAGTAACGCCCGATCTTAAAGACCAAATCGCTGACCTCAGTTCCTCCACTGTAATAGGTCATACCAAATCAAGCCGGTCAGCCAAGTACAAAGCCGGGACTGACCTGCCAACAAACCAATCACAGATAGCGTCTGTGGAAAGCGTCCTGCTCTTGAATGAGGTAGAAACATAGGCATGAATTTCTCCAAAATCATCATTGGTAGTAACTTCAGCCACCCCTGGGGTGTTCAGATACAACATACCCCTTGAATGCCTAAGAGATTTCAAGTACTCGAAAGGCAAAGTATCTTTCTTCCTGCCACAAATCTTAAATTTGTGTTTCATTTCAGTATCGCGTAAAACCTGAGACTGAGCCTTAGCCAGTTCCATTTTCAAGCCTGCAATTTGTTGCAGACAGTCGGAGCCAAGAAACCGTCTACGAGTGGACAAAAAAATGAAGCCTTTCCCTAAGATGCCGTAACTCAGCATGTGATAACTGCCCATCTAAACGACCCACAACCTTAAAATAAACCCGAACTTCCCGTTTAGTGTCCTCCCACCAAAGATTTAAATTATCGTATAAAAAGGAGATCGACTTCCTGGCCAGAAAGAGAGAGCGTAACCCACCCATTACACAGGGGATATGCAATAAAGCAGAATTTAATTTCCAGATACCGGGCCCTTTCTGAGCTGTAGGAACATCAGCCAAGGCCAGTCTCAGTAATCTGTGATCAGAGGAAACAACGTCCTGCATGGATCTAGATTGAACATTAACCTCAGAAGTGAGAAAAAGTAATCTATTCTGGAAGCCCTTGGTCCACAGAAATAAGTGTCCCCAGACCCTCCAGTAGAGAGCCCAAAAGCATCTACTAAACCAGTGTCTGAGATAAGTTTCAACAAACTAGCCTCATCACTATACACCTTTTTCCTTGTCCTAGAAGCCTCATTTAAAGGCAAGGAACAATTAAAGTCCCCCCCAGAATAATGTAATAAGGAGAGCATAAAAAGGGATAAAGTGAGTTAAACAGGAACACCCGGTCAAACTTAGATTGAGGGGCATACACAGAAATCAATCTCAAGAATAAGGAACCCCATTTAATGTCCAGGACCAAGGCCCTGCCAGCCAGAACTTTTATCTGGTGTATCACAGTGACATGAAAATGAAAAAAACACATTCCAACCCCACTGCACAAGTCATCGCCCAAGGACCAAAAACAGTCCCCCCAAATCCAACCAGCAGTGGCAGCCTCTGCCTCCTCAAGAGAATGCAATCGGATATCCTGCATAAAAACACAATCCAGATTTTCAGACAAAAAATGTGAATAAGTTTTTCGGCGTTTTACAGGAGTCTTAATGCTGTTCACATTCAAGGATGCCACCCGAAAGTGAAAGTGAACAGGGAGCATAGAGAGGCGACATTCACTTCACCTTACTAGACGCCCTCGTAATCCTACCAATTTTACCATCTGGTGGTCTAGGGCCCACCTGGTCAGCTAAAGGTTCAGTAGATTCCAGCCCCACTAGGGTTATCCACCGGACTCTCCTCCAAAACTGAGAACATATTCGGGTCAACAATAGAAACAACAGGAGCAGATGCAGCTGGTTTCTTCCCCAATTCCCCCCCCTCCCTTTGGCAGATTTCCCTTTCTTCTCATTAACCACCACAAACCCAGCATCCGGAGATTCTAAATCTGGTAACAAGGGAGCTAGGCTCACAACTTCCCCCTGATCTACCCCTGAGGCCACTGCAACCCCAACTTCAGGTGGAGCCGTGGTACCCATCTGGGAATCAGCTGAGTCTAACAAACCAGGTTCAGCCAAGGGGGGGAACATCCTCTCCAGTATCAGGGCCCCTCCCTCCCTTATTAGGAATACCAAGTCTAACTGCCTCCCGGATGTAATGATCCTGTACCTCATAATCAGCTTCAGCAATATTTTTAGCAGCTAAGGGACAGGTTTCAAACGTGTGACCCACCTCATCGCAAAGATTACATTTTGAGGTTTGAAAACAATGGGCACTTGGATGACCCGTCTCCCCACAGTAAGAGCATTTAAGTACAGTACAGGAGGTGCTAATGTGGGTTTGAGACCCACATTTAAAGCAAACTCTAGGCTGCCCAGGATAAAAAAGAAACCCCTTATCCGTCCCCAGAAAGAAGCAATTAGGCAGATGTATTAAGCCAGAATCCGTGGAATGAAGCTTTACCCTAAATTTCCAACCCCCATTCCAAAACCTCTCTGCGTCGAGGATAGGGACTGGATTCCCCTGAATGTCACAAGACTTAGACAGCCAGTTAACAATATCAACAATATTCACTCCTTCATTCCTAAACAATATCGTGATGATCCTATAGGCCTGCTGTGATAAAGGTAATACAATAAAGTCAGACCATAATGGGTTAGTCTTCAAATTCAGATAACGACTCCAAAACAACTCCATCAAGGCAGGGGTACGGAAGCTGACGTCAAACGTAAATTCCCCCGGAACATGTATCAATGCATAAACTTCCGAAGGAAAAAAAAACATGCTGTGCTTTAATAATGTCTTCCCAATGAAAAACCTATCAGGGGGAGTAACCCTAGGGCCCACATAACACAATCTGACGGCATTGCGCCATTTGGCCAATTCCAGAGGCTGCCTAAAGTGGCTAGCATAGGAGGGTTTAGGTATAGGATTCAGAACAGGCCCAGGAAGGCTAGGGGAAGTAGTCACATCTCCTGCCCCCCCTTCCCGAGATCCCAAAGATAAATCAGCAGTAACGCTAGACAGAGGGGTAGGGGAAACAACAGCTTCAGTACTCAAGTCAACACCCAAAGAGTCAGATTTGGCACCAGAACTTATCTGAACAGCCACATCAGGAGCATGAACAGCTTTCTCCGGTCTCCATGTATCTCCAGAAATTTGGATCCATCCAGCCTCTCGCAGCGCTCGTTCCGGCGATCAGGACTCCTCCACCAAGGCTCCCCAATCTTTGGAAGGCACATTTAAGTCACCTGTAGGTCTCTCCATAGCTGTAAGAAGCTTGCTGGGCCCCTCAGACTCCGTAGCACTCGGCGAATTCGCCGATTTCTTCCGCTTCCGGTCCTCCTTCAAAACTGCAGTCTGGCGTTCCCTCTGCAACAGGTCGCTAACTCGCAGAAGTTCCTCCTCAAGACAACGCTGCTTCTCTGCTAAACTTAGGCAAGACGGTTCCGAAAAATTCAGAGGACCACTTGCACTGGCGATTTGCTGGCCACCCCGCGGGTGCATCCCAGCTGCTGGCACTACGGGTTCCACAAGAACAGGTACTGTACAAGATATCACACTCTGGGCTACTGCAGCCCCATCCAGACCTCCTTCCTCCTCCATCGCGAGGAACAGACTGACCGTCTGCAACTCGCAGCGACAGGGTCCCCCTACTGGCGCAGAGTAGGGGAATTTCCCTGGTGTCCTGGCCAAATTTCACCCATTCACTAAAAATACCACCAACAGCTTAATCTGGTTCAATTTCAGTTGCTTACCATCTGTATCCCTCGTCGCCCCTGAAAAAGGGACTTCTAGACCCAGTGGGCTTACCGGGTCAACAAAATTCAATAAATAAGGCTCCTATTTATTTGGTGTTCAAGAGGTTTTCATTTGTCTTTAAAAGATTTTAATTGGAATGTAACAAATGTAACAAACTCAAGTGTCATTTATAACTAAAGATTTGCAAGAAGGCGTCTCTATATTTCAATATTTCATACCATTACAATCCTGTGCTCTAGTCTCTGTATCCTTCAGGAAGCTTAGCTTACATTTAACAACTGTGCAAGTCCTCTCACTTCCTGGAGCTTCAGGACAGCTAGTAGTTAATTCAAATGGCAGGAACAGAGTCAACATGCGCACTTCCTTTACATTTTTTTTGGGACTAATTAAGAACAAAAATAAATGATCTGTGTCAAAGATGAAACACAACAGGGCGTGTGATTTTAAGGAAGTAATGCATGTCTTGGGTAGTTGTGGAACATGAGGCCTAACCAGGTGCTGCAAGCTTCCAAGAAATGCGTTACTCCTTCATAATAACTGGTTCTTGTTTTTCTTTTCCCCATAAGAATATAGGAAAATGGCCAGCAGAAGAATGCCTCTCAGTCTATCGGGTCTGTTCATAATAATAAGTGTTGCTTCCGACTTCTAGTCTGCATCTTTGCCCCCTTCCACCTCTCTCTCCACACCTCCCCAGAATTATGGTATTTCTCCTCCAGGCCTCCTGACATTACTTTATGCCTGTCCCAGGCTTTTTTGAAGGCTCCCACTGGCTTTGGCTCCACTACACCCTGTGGCAACTCATTCCATGCCATCACCACTCTTTCTGTAAAAAAAGTGCTTCCTCATGTCTCTCTTGAATCTACCCCCCAACAGTTTGAGGCTGTGTCCTCTGGCGGTAGGGGTGGCCCTCCTTTTGAATAGGCTGTCACAGTCCACTCTGTTAATTCCCCTCAGGTACTTGAATGTCTCAATAATTTCTCCCATTTGCCTCCTGTCTTCCATAGTGTACATTCCCAGGTCCTCCAACCTCTCTGCGTATGATCTATTCTGCTGTCCTTTTATCATTTTAGTCACTCTCCTCTGTACCCTTTTCATCATGTTTATGTCTTTCTTCAGGTGTGGGTGCCAGTATCTCACTCTGTACTCCAAGTGAGGTCTGACCAGTGCCCTGTACAGTGGTAGAATGACCTCACTCCTCCTACTGCTAATTCCTCTAGCAATACACCCTAATATCCTATTTGCCTTAGCTACAGCCTTTTTGCATTGAGTTGAGTGTTTCAGGTCACCAGAACTTATCACCCCCAGATCTTTTTCCTCCTCCATTGGTGTAACCTGGACTTTTCCCATGCAGTACTCATTTCTCGGATTCTTTGTCCCTAAGTGCATCACTTTGCAGTTTTTGGCATTGAACCCGAGCGGCCATATCCCTGCTCATCTCTCCAGTTGGGCTAGGTCATCCCTCATTTCCTTTATCCCTTCCTGAGTGTTCATCCTCCCACAGATCTTGGTGTCATCAGCGAACATCCACATTTTTCCCTGGGTGCCATCCTCTGTGTCCCCAATAAAGACATTAGACAACACCGGACCCAACACCGACCCCTGTGGAACCCCACTGGTGACTTCCATTGTGCTGGAAACCGGGTTGTAATTTTATTGTTATAATCAGCTAGCGCGCCCGGTTTCCCTATCTCGGAGTGTGTGCTAGCTCACTCTTCCTCAGCTCTGCACGTTCGTTGACAGTAGGAATCTGCAGTAAGTTCTTTTAAAGAAAATACATATGATCAGGTACATCATTTTTTTTTTCAGTTGGAAATAAAAGAAACAAAAACAAAACTGGTTTAGGGAGGTCAGGAGCCGAGCCGCTACAGACCGTGCTGAAGCCCAAATGGTCTGTGGCATGGCTCAATGTAGATACACATTTATTGTGTATAATTACTGTGGTGAAAAACAATCCACAGCAATTATACAAAATAAAAGATGGGTAGGTGTGTGAAACCTGAATCTTACACACACCCTTGTGGTGTGATGCCTTAATAAACCTCTCTAGCTTCGCTTTCAGGGTTTATGTGGCATCCCACCCCTCGGGGGGGGGGGATGTAAAATCCTCGTTATAACCGCCTACCCATCCATTATTCTCTGCATTATCACTCTCTCTGGGGTATGTAAATGTGCTTTGCAATAAGCTTTTGTTTTGTTTAGAAAAATTATTGCAAATAAAATGAGGTGTGTTGCTGTAAGAGAATAATTGTCATGTCATGTGCTGTGGTTTAATGAATGAGTTTATGGTTTAGCATGCTGAGGCTGCTAGGGTACCACAAGTACAGTACCTTCAGGGACTCTCACTGTTATCATCTTTACATACGAACATACAAAGAAGCCAGCAGAAGGCCATTTGGTTTATCAAGTCTGCTCGTGTTGCAGTGTCCACAGCTTGAGCTAATGTTCCTGCTCTCCCTTTCCATGATCCATACCATCCCCTATCCCTAGCCCAGCCAGTCTTAAAGCTGCCTACTGTCTTCAATGAGATGACCCCTTCCAGCAACGCATTCCAAGTATCCACCACCCTCTCTGTGAAGAAGTGCTTCCTGACCTCCATCCTAAACCTCCCACCCTCCAGCTTAAGACTGTGCCCCCTCTTGTTATGGTTGCCACTTAGCTTAAAGAGACTCCTTATCAACCTTATTTATCCCTTTCAAGTACTTGGAAGGTTCCAATCATGTTCCCTCGCTCTCACCTGTCTTCCAGGGAGTACATGTCCAGTGCCCCCAACCTTTCCTTGTATGCCTTGCCCTGCTGACCAGCTATCATCTTTGTAGCCCTCCTCTGGGCCTTCTCCAGCAGGTTAATGTCCTTTTTGAGGTGTGGACACCAGTATTGAACTACATACTCCAGATTCGGCCTTACCAGTGACCTGTACAAGGGCAGTATAACCTCATATTTCCTACTACTGGTCCCCTTGCTAAGCATTCCATCATCTTCTTTGCTTTTGCTGCTGCTTTCCTGCATTGCATGGAGTGCTTCAGGTCACTAGTGATCATCACTCCCAGGTCATTCTCCTCTTCCTCTGATGCAGACACTCTGACTCTACCCATGTAGTTCTCTGTCCTGGGTTTCTTGGCTCCAGTATGCATAACTTTGCATTTCTTGGCATTTAAGCCAAGGTGCCAGATCCTGGACCTCCTCACCAGCTTTTCTAGATCTTCCTGTAGGCCCTGTATCCCTTCAGATGTGTCCACTCTCCCACAGAGCTTAGTGTCATCTGCAAATAGGCACATTTTGCCTTTAATGCCATCTCCAGTGTCATTGATGAAGACGTTGAACAACACTGGCACCAGCACTGAACCCTGTGGGACCCCACTGGTTACCTCTCTGGTGCCAGATAACTCTCCCCCCCAACCACTCTCTGGGTTCTGCCCCTCAGCCAGTTTTCCACCCACCTGGCCATCTTTTCCCAAACTCCAAGATCCACCAACTTCTGATCAACCTTTTGTGGGGCACAGAGTCAAAGGTCTTGTTGAAATCAAGATAGAGGATGTCTACCACTTTAGGCTGAGTTCTGTGGCATTCCCCTGCTTTAGATGGGGTATGGGTATATTATGCCCTAGACTAGACCACCTAAGTAGTTCCTGACCTGGGTGTACATCCTCATGCTTCTCTCACTGCAATTGAGTATGGGATGTAAAAAGAGACTTACAGAACAGGTAACCTAGCAGAGTAGTTAGAGGTTGCTCACTTGCCTAGATGATAACGAAATGCAAATTGAAACAGGGTTTGTTCTTCCTTTTTTTGGATTTGGTTCTGTGTGCCAGACTGCCAGTCTCATCATTAAATATGAGCACTTTAGCAGTTTACTGGGATAAATTTGTTGGGGTTGAGATTGTGACAGCTGTCATATTTATATAAATATAAGTTTTGTCTTCAAAAATGCCTCTGGGGGAAACCAGAAAATGTTCTAATTTCTTGGCAACCTGAACAGATGCTACTGTGGTTCATACAATGACATAAAAGGCTATTTTTATGTTTGCTTGCACGCATGTGCAAGAAACATAATGCCATCATCCGAGTTTCCACATGCCACGATGGGTGCCCACTCCAGCGTGGCTACACATGTATAGCTGATGGGGGTGCCCAATCCCCCATCGGCTCCACTGTTTCTCCCCCCCCCAGAGTACAGGGTGCCACACTGGGAGCCCACCCCAGCATGGCAACAGATGCTGTTGCCGACGGGGGTGCCCAATCCCCTGTAGGCTCCACACACCCCCAAAAGCCGTCATTGTGCCACGCTGGGAGCCCACCCCAGTGTGGCAAACATCCCGTGTTGTCTCGTCCTTTGTTTTTTTTAAAAAAAAAAGAAAACTGAAATTGAAAAACGGTCCCTCGGTGTCTCTGTCCCCACCTGCACCCACCCACTGTGCACCCTGCCTCCCCACACCTCCCCCTCACCCCCATACTTACCTCCGTACTCCGGCGCGACAATCTTCTGTGGACTGGGAACACATCTGCACTCTTCAAAGCCGACCACGAACTGGAGAAATGCCGGTAAGCTGTATAATGGGATAGATAGGGTTTTTTCAACTTTGCAACATATCTCAGGCATTTTTTGGAATTTTTGCACCAAATTTTCAACATGGGGTTTTTGGGACCTCTTCTCATGAATGCTTTCACTGTCATGGTGTTAATCGGGCCCAAAGGGTGATTTCTCAGTCACTGCCCGAAATCACCTTTTGGGACCAAGTAATGAAATGAGACTGCCACTGTTCATAAGGTGGGCTCTCAAAAAGCCTATGTTGAAAATTTGGTGGAAAAATTCCTAAAAATGATTGTTTTAAAAGCGTGCATTGTGCAGTTCCTACACAGGCTTGTAAGTTCACGAATTTTCAATATTTTCACTCCAGATTTTCAACATTGCCATTTCACCACACCTCCTTATGAGCAGTACAGCTGTCATTTTCACATCTTTCCCAAACCGTGTTTCCGCCCATGTAATGCACAATGGTGCAGTCCGTGTGCGAAATCAATGTATGGGACACATTAAGAAAATCACAGTGACACTGTTCATGAGCAGAGGTCTTAAAATGGTTATGTTGAAAATATGGTGAAAAAATTCCTCAAAATGACTGTTTCTCGAGCGTGCGTTGCGCAGTTACTATGCAGGCTCGTAAGTTTGCAAATGTTCAATATTTTCACTCCAGATTTTCAACATTGCCATTTTATTACACTTCCTTATGAACAGTACAGCTGCCATTTTTTACGTCGCCCAAAATGTGTTTCACACATGTAGCGCACAATAGTGCAGTCGGTGTGCGAAAGCAATGTTTGGGACAGATTAAGAAAATCACAGTTACACTGTTCATGAGCAGAGGTCTTAAAATGGCTATGTTGAAAATTTGGTGACAAAAGTCCATAAAATGACTGTATTATGAGTGAGCATTGCGCAGTTTCCACACATCCTCGTAAGTTCATGACTTTGTAATATTTTCATTCCAGATTTTCACCAGTGGCATTTTCCACACTTCCTTATGAACAGTACAGCTGTCTTTTTTCACAACATGGTTGAAATGTGTTTCACAGTTTCAGCACAGAGATGTGTGGTCACTGTGGGAAATCATTGTTCGGGAGAGATAAAGAATATCACAGTGACACTGTTCATGATCAGAGGTCCCAAAATGCCTGTGTTACATACGAACATACGAAATTTGCTAGCAGATAAAGGCCTAGAGGTCTATCAAGTCTGCTCGAATGTGCAGCTAGCATCCCTTATTCTGCAGCTGCCCCTACCTTCCACCCTTCCCCTTCATTAACTCTCCCCCTTGTCCTGTCCCATCCCCTTTTGGAGCAGTCCACTGTTCTACTGGATACCACTTCTGCAGGTAACACATTCCTCCCAGCCACTGTAAAAAAGTGTCTCCTCATCTCCCTCCTGAACCTTCCTCCCTCCAGTCTCATATCATGGCCCCTGGTGGCACTCCCCTCCCTTACTTTGAACAGCCCCTCTGTACCCGTCTTGTTTATTCCTTTCATGTATTTAAAGGTTTCAATCATGTCACCCCTGTCCCTCCTCTCCTCCAGTGAGTACATGTTCAACTCCTTCAACCTCCTCTCGTATAAGTCCCCCAGCCCCTTGATCATCTTTATCACCCTGCGCTGCACCCCCTTCAGTAACTTAATGTCTCTCTTCAGATACGGATGCCAGTACTGCACGCAGTACTCCAGGTCTGGTCTAACTAATGACCTATACAGTGGCAGAATCACCTCCTCCCTCCTCGAGGATATACCCCTTGCAATACAACCCAGCATTTTGTTGGCCTTTGCAGCTGCCTTTCTACATTGTGCCCAGTTGTTCATTGACCCTGTAATGAGCACCCCCAGATCCTTCTCCTCCTCTGTCTGGGCTAGCTGCACTCCCCCCAGCTGGTAACTCCTCCTTGGGTTCTTCATCCCAAAATACAGCACCTTGCACTTTTTGGCATTTAACCCCAGTTGCCAGGTGTCTAACCAGGTTTCAAGCTTTGCCAGATCATCCTGCAACCCCTGCCATCCCCCTAGGTCATCCACCACCACGTCTACCTTGGTATCATCAGCAAACAGACTGATCTTGCTCTTGATGTCCCATGATATGTCTGCAATGAATATCCCAAACAACACTGGTCCCAACACTGAGCCCTGTGGAACACCGCTTGTCGCTGCCCTTGGGTGTGAGAGCTCCCCACCAACCACCACCCTCTGTTGCCTTCCCTGAAGCCAGTTTCTTACCCATTTCACCATCTTTGCGCCCGCCCCTCTGCCTACTAACTTCCTTCCCAGCCTTCCATGTGGCACAGAGTTGAATGCCTTACTGAAGTCCAGATACAGGACATCCACTGCATGGCCCCTGTCCAGTTGCCTAGTTTCCCAGTCATAGAACTCCACCAGGTTGGTTTGGCAGGATCTGCCATGTATGAAGCCATGCTGTCTGCTGTCCTGTAGTCCTTTGGCCTCAAGGAGGGCCACCAGCCTCTCCTTCAGGATAGTCTCCATTAGCTTACCCACGATGGATGTGAGGCTCACTGGTCTGTAGTTTCCCGGTTCATCCTTGGGGCCACTCTTGTGAAGGGGCACCACATGAGCCATCCTCCAGTCCTGAGGTACACACCCCAAATGTAGTGAGGCATTAAATAGGTCTGCCAAAGGTCCTGCAAGGACCTCTGCCAGCTCCTTCAGTACCCTGGGGTGGATGCCATCTGGGCCTGGCGCCTTGTCCACCCTCAGTGCCTTCAAACCCTCTTGAACTCTGCCCTCCATGATTTCCCCATCTGTCACCCCTCCCCCACCCTGTTTCTGCCATTTCTCCTACCTTGGGTGTCACCCTCCTCGTCTCTTTAGTAAATACTAAGCAGAAGTACTCATTTAGTGCTTCTACCTTATCGCACCCTGCTTCCACTCAACCCCCCTCCTTCCTAATCCTTACTATGTGGTCCTTACAGCTCCTTTTCTCCCTGATGTACTTGAAGAAGTCCTTCTCCCCCTTTTTAATGCCTTGTGCCAGCCTGAGTTCCGTAGATGCTTTGGCTCCCCTTACTGCCCTTGTCACCTCCTTCGATTCTGTCAAGTACCTCCCTGTCCTCCCCCCTCCCTGTTTTCTTGTACTTCCTAAAGGCAGCTCTTTTCTTCCTTACCTTTTCCATGACCTCCTTGCTCAACCAGCTCAGTTTCTTAGCCCTAGCCTTCTTGCTCTGGGCTTTGCAGCAGGTTTTGGTTGCCTCCACTATCTCCAACTTTATGAGCTCCCACCTCTGGTTAGTGTCCATACTAGATTGAATTCTGGCCAAGTACCCTTTTACCACTTCCCCATCCTCCCAAAGTCGGCTCTCCTGAAGTCCAGCACTCTTGGGTCAGATTCCACTCCTTCCTTGCTCATATCCAATGTGAGCCATGCTGAGTGGTGGTCACTCCCTGACAGCGGTTCCTCCACTGTAAGTTCTCTCACACAGTGCCCATTTGCCAGCACAAAGTCAAGGGTATTCCCTAACCTGGTTGGTTCACTGACCGTTTGCAGCAGGAAGCTGTCCTGGAAGGCATCCAGCAGTACCTGCTGCCTGCTGTTCCTGGTTGTTGGGGTACTCCAGTCCACTCCTGGCATGTTAAATTACCCCACAATCACCACACTACCCATCTCGCAGGTCCTGCTGATCTGTCCTGCTAGTTCCCTGTCTAACTCATCCATGTGAGATGGTGAACTGTACACCACTCCCATTCTTGGAATATTGGATTTGCATCCAAAGTGACTCCGTACTACCCTCCTCCCCTTCCTCCCTTACACACTTCAGTCCTTCCTTCACATATAGTGCCACCCCCCCTCCTTTCCCAATCACCCTGTCCCTACGAAATAACCTGTACCCTAGTACAGACAGGTCCCAGTCATTGTACTGGGTGGCCCATGTTTCTGTGATGGCTGCAATGTCCACCTCTCCCTCTGCCATGAGAAACTGTAACTCTGCAGTTTTGCTCCCAAGGCACCTAGCATTAAGGGTAACCACCATCCACCCCCCCATCCTGCCCCCCTTTCCTAGCATCACCAATAGTACTTGCCATTTGTCCTTTGTCACTGTTATGGGGGTAAGCTCATATGGTTTCCCAACCTGTGGTCTCTGCATATCTGTGTTGACAATCTGCTGTAAAAAAATCCCCAAACTAATTACATTATGGGCGTGCGTTGCACAGTTTCTATGCACGCTCATGACTTCACCAGTTTTTTTAATATTTTACTGCAGATTTGCAACATTGCCATTTTTTACACCTCCCCATGAACAGTACAGCTGTCATTTTTCACATCCTGTTCAGAATGTTTTTGCACCTGTGGTGCTAAATGCCATAGTCGCTGTGCATCAGCAGCTTTTGGCTAACAAACTGATATTGCCACTGTTCATGAGGTGGGGTCACAGAAAAACCATGTTGAAAATTTGGAGTGAAAATACCAATGAATACCTGAGGTATTACGCTTTCCAACCATCATGCCCCATCCTGTAGAGAATGACAGGCATCAGGGGTGTGACTTGGGATTCTTGCCTGTATTGCTCATACCATTCCACACCCTGCAGCCAGTGAGAGGCATCGAGGTATGCCTTGGACTCTTCGGCCCCAAAGTTCACCCCATTCTTCTATACTACACCCATCTCACCATATTTCCTGATGGAATGGGGTGTGCATAAGGGCCAAAGACCCCAAGGCACACCGTGACCCTTGTCAGTGTCTGCAGGGTAGGGTGTGGTGAAATGGCATGGTCGTTATGCCTGACGACCCAAAGGCACACCCCAACGCCTGTCACTCTCTGCAGGGTGGTGGTGGGGTTGGCTTAAGTTCAGTACTTTGCTGCCATTCCTATTATGCAGTTCTGTAACTTCTACACTACCACTGCCAATGCCAGCAAGCAAACATTTGGCATTGACAAATGCTTGTTTTTTGTGTCCTCTAAAACTGAGCCTCTAGTGGCACAAATCTCAGATGCACGAGGTACTGTATGTGTGTGTGTCTCCTGTATGTGTATCTTGATAGCACTGGGACAGCTTGTAAGATTCTGAGCTGCTTGTAAGATTCTGAGCTGCATATCTCTTTGTACTCTGGTACGTATTATACGATACACTGGTTATTGTATGAAAACATTTTTATTAAAAGGAAAGTTTAGATGATTGTATTTGTTATAAACTAACATGCTCATTTATTTAGTGTTTGTTGACTGGGTAAGTGCATTAGGCAGATTCTGCCTATTTTCAGGTACAACCTGGGGTAAGGGGATACCGATGAATGCCAACTGACCTTGAACCAGATTAAGCTGTTGGTGGTATTTTTAGTGAATGAGGAAAATTTGGCCAGGATACCGGGTAAACTTCCCCTACTCTTTTCGAGAAGTGCCATGGGATCGTTAACATCCACCTGATCAGGCAGATGGGACCTCAGTTTAATGTCTCATCTGAAAAACTGAACCTCAGGAGTGCAGCACCCCACTCATGCTGCACCACAGTGTCAGTATTAGGATATTAACCCAAGTGCCTGACGTGGGGATAGAACCCACAGCATTCTGATCTCCCAGCCTCAGAGGTGAGTGTGCTACCTGCTGAGCCACTGACACTGTTCATAACTGGAAAGAGGATAGCTACTGCAACCCTATCCTGATGGGAATCCGAGTGGTAAGCCAGGAGACTTTCCTGTTAATGTGTCACCAGTCCAGGCAAATATGTTATAAAATAATTTAGCAGCGACATGATGTTCAAGGTAGAAGTATGTGACTGATAACAAACAAAAAAGGGAGCTCTCCCGGTGTTGGAAATGGAATTATACTTTATGAGCTTTGGGAGTGTGGTGGTGGTGGGTGCCATGATTCCATGATGAGGGTCTTACCTTTAAAGCAGCAGTGCATAAATGTGGTGAAACTTATTCTATTTTAGGTTACACCTTGTCTCCCACTAGTGTGATGCACCTCTTTCTCCATTTTCAGTCATATTTAGTTATTTTTGTCACATCTGAAATAATGAAAGGTCTAAAGGAGTACTCCTTTTAATATGGCTCAAATCAAGTTTTACCAGTATTCTCCTCTGTTTCTCCACACTTTTGTCCTGTAAAGTAAGGGAGCTGTCTGCTGCATGCTAGTCCATGGTAGAAACATGAAAAGGAATGTTAAACATTAGGTTTTTAAAAGCTAGAGAGTACTGAAGAAAACCCAGTCTAAGCCATATTTAAAGGCACTCTCCTTTTATTATTTCAACTGTAACAAAGGGATGGGGGATAAAACAGACTCAATGTGTTAAAGTACATCATACAAGTCATGGGATAGATAGCAACATAAAACAAAATAGAAAGGTATAGCCTATAGGTCAGAATTACCACAACTGTCATGAACTGCTGCTTTAAACCAGGCCCCCAACCCTATCCAGGTCAATGGCACCAATACTGTGAGCTTATCAGAACTATATACAGTAGGTGCTGAGCCCTAGAAATCCCACTGTAATTCCAGGAGTTTCCAGCACTGAGAGTCCCCTCAGTTGGGTACCTGCCCACCTAAAAAACTATGAAAACATGTGCCTAAATTGTCTTATTTTATCATTTAAAGGGGTTTCTGGAAGAAACAGTAATATGCAGAGTATTCCAAATTACAAGTGAAATGCTGATGTGAGTGTGGTGTGCTCTCCAGGACTACATTGATTTTTCTAGGTGTGCACTCAATGGGCCTGTCCACTGCATCTCACTTCGACCCTCTGTGAACTTCCAGGCATACCTCTCAAATGTTTCTGATTACGAGGGATGTGATGGACATCCTTCATTTCACCCCTCGAAATTGCTGTGTCCCTCATAGAAAATGTGCTCCCATCACACAGAATGACTACAGTGTTACAAATGCAGACATTTTGTTCTAGTATCTAAGGCCAGGGGCTTGGCTTCCAGACCCCAACATTATCATACAGGGGGGCTATGCTCCTACAGACGCGTGCGTGTGTGTGTGTGTGTGTTTTGGGGGGGTATGTGACCTCTGACCCCTGGGTCAGGGGCGGGGCTTTGACCCCTGACCCCTGGGCCCACCAAAAATTTTACAAACCCAGCTCCTATACCCTCCTCCTCTATCACCACCCCACCCCCACCCTTCCTCTTCAAGGCTATTGGGCATAATGTTACTATCAAACTACTAAAGTCCCTTCAGGCCAAAGGGAGCCCTAGCAGTGATGGACTGTACCCCACCTTCCTAAAACCTGTCTCCCCCTGCAATTGTTAAACCCCTCACTTTCATCTTCAACCTCACTCTTACTACAGCTACTGTGCCTGACTACTGGAAACATGCAAATGTGGTACCAATCTTCAAAGCTGGCCATCCCCCTTTCCCCTGACAATTATAAGCCCATCACTGTCCTCCCCACCTAAGCAAACTGCTTGAAAAAGTTGTACACTCTCAACTATCGGAGCATCTGGAAAATCACAACTTCCTATGTCCTCTTCAACATGGTTTCTGCAAGCAGCACAGTACCTCCTCTGCTCTGGCCCTTTATTCCAACCACATACTGAGAAACATGGACCAGGGCAAACTCACAGGTGCTGTCTTCGTTGATCTGTCAAAAGCATTTGACTTTGTTGACCACCACCTCCTCCATTCAACCCTACTTGTTTTTGGCTGCTCCTCTGGACCTGCTGCTTGGTTCCGCAGCTATCTATCAAACAGCTCTCAGTCTGTATTCATTGGTAAAGCATCCTCTGCTCCTGTTCCTGTACACACTGGAGTCCCCCAGGGTTCTATACTCGGGTCCCTGCTATTTTCCCTGTTCATTAATACACTCCCCAGGGATCGCCTCAGCTGTATAGCACTTCTCTATGTTGACAATTTAGTCCTCTACCATAGCGACAAATCAATTGTATCCATCTCCACCACCCTCACACGGATCTATGGCTCCTTTCCAAAAAGCTCCTAGTCAAAGCTAAATCCATGCTGTTTGGCTCAAAACCCTTCCTAGCCAAAGCTACCAAAACCAGCTCCTCACTCCTTGAACTCACCCCAGCAGGCCCACCCCCACCACAAAACATCCTGTCTTTCAAATACTTAGGTGTTACCTTTGACCCCTCCCTTTCTTTCTCTAAACATGTCAACAATATTGTTTGGAGGATCCACCAGAATTTAAGCGCTGCATACCGGCAAAAACATCTGTCTGATAAAGCGCGCCTTGCCATTGCATGTTGAAACCTACTCCTTGACAATTGCTCCCCTGTCTGCTCCCACATATCCTCTACCCTACACTCATGGTTAAACACTACATATAAGTCTGTCATTTTGTCCTTCAAGCTCTCTACCGTTCCCATCACCGAGCACTCTACCAGTCTCTAGGGTGGCCCCCTCTATAAGGTTGTTTTGATTATGCAGTGGGCTGTCTGGTGGACCACGCATTCAAAACAACATCTGTCCCCCTACTTATCCCTCCTGACTGATAGAGTGGTCCCTAGGAACCTTAGGGCATCCTCAGTCCCCCCACTAGAAGTACCCCGCATCACCACAGCCATGGGAAATCAAGCTTTCTCAATCTCAGCACCCTCTGTATGGAATAAGCTCCCACCATCCGTCCACTCATCCCTCACCCACCAAGCTTTTATGCTATATCCAAAAACCCGGCTCCTTACATCTATAAACTGTCACTGCACCATACAAAGACACCAGGACCTACAAACCGCCCATGCTCTATAATGTGTAGGCATCACTTACTGCCTCTATCTTTGCCTACCCCCTCCTTTCTCTCCTCTGCCTTTCCTTCACTCTACCTTTGCCTGCCCCTCCTTTCTCTCCTCTATCTTTCCCTACCTTGCCTGCCCCTCCTCTCTCACCTCTGCTTTTCCCCTTACCCAAACCCTCCCCCACACCCTTGAAACCCTCTAACCAACTCCTGACCCTCCCTGATCTTCTATTGTATTTCCCAAATGAACAATGAAAATGTTGTTTGTCTGAAACTGCAGTTATTGTTGCTGCACTTTATATGTAATTGGACCATGTAATTGTACACTGCTATTGTATGAACTTTTGCATTGTTTCATTAGCACTCACCTTTGCTTATGTACACTGTCATAGTATAATCTAGATTACATACTGTGTATTTTCTTTCCTCACCACTGCATGTTCACTGTACTCGATATGCGCTATTGTTTCTATGTTGTTTGCCACCTTGTGGCATGGGTCGTGACTGAAAATGGTCCTCCGGATCTGTGCACCAACCCGGATACCAAAAACATAAATAAATAAACACTTAACATTGCTAACTCATCTCTCTCAACAGTTGCTACTGTCCTTCTGAAATAAATCCTGCCATGGTCACATACAGTTCATGGACAAACAGGCATGTTTGTCATTCTTCTGACAGTGTTGGCACCATTATTTTGAATTCACTTACTTTTTTTTTATTTTTTACATCTTCTCATGAAACATGTTCTTTGACATGCCACATATTGTTCCAATCCTGCTCTATATCAGCATTACACAAATTCTGGAAGGATATGGCTAATAACTTACAGGCCTTATATCACAGTTGTTATCACAGTTTCTTCAAGTGACATCATGATTTTCCCTCAGTTTTACTGTCATTCTCCTTAGACACATACTACTGACAAAATATGCCATCACCACTGCCACCATTCTAGCTGAACATGCCACACTACTCTTAGTCCTGTCAATCATCAGTTTATTATGTTTTGATGCCCGCCATGGGTATCATTTTTGGAAACAGCAGCAGGCTCACTCAGAGCAAATGCACCTCTCATACCTACCTCATCAATGCCCACCATGGGTGTAATGTTTGGAAACATGTAACAGCCCCCCGACTCACCTGGGCTGTTCCAGAGCCCTTTGGTCCACACTTCACACTTCTCCAAGGGGGCCAGCCAGGGTTCACAAGTGGGCAATAATATACAGGAGTAGAATGGTGAGGTGCCTCCACCTGGGGTAGTGATATGGGATACCTGTAGGAATAATTCTAGGTTACCAACCCCCAGGAAAATACAATAACTGCCCTCACAGTCCGTCCCCCACACAGCAGCTGCATACACTTTCCAGTAACCAGCAACATGAAACTGTATCATAAACTAACGTTACATTTTATTACAGTGAGGGGGTGAGTGTGCTGCTCTCTGCTACAGTACCCAGGCAGTTTGTTCTTTTTATTTAAAACTGCTACTCCATCTTCCTGCTCATCCAAAATGTTGTCTCACAAGGTGCATAGCTTACATTTATCTTCTCTTAACTGTGCCCTTATGCGAAGTTATATCCATCTTGCCCATGACTTCCCAAGCGTTACTAACTCCCAGGCTGCTACATCTATATCCCATTATAGTACCACCCCCTGCCCCCCGGCACTGTTTCCCTAACAAGCAATTCACCCCTTGTACACTTTTTTCTTTTTTTTATACTTCAGTTTTATTTTCCACTACCATGGATGTACATACTTTACATTTCAATACTAACATATACATTACAGTATTTCCATGCTTACAACAGACAATCAATGATTTATCTTATAGAGTAACATTCTTAATACAATATACTATAGCCTAAATTCTATTTACTTTATCATAACTGATGTCTTGTTTATATTTACTCATCTTTGAAAGTAAACATGCATTTTATTTTATCTGGTCTATATTATTTTTCTTATACTTTTACTACCTTTAATCTTTAATTCTTTTTCTTACAGGTGTTGTTGAATAAGAGGAGCATCTCATCACCTCAACTCTTACCCCTTTCCCATGTATCTCCTCCCATGCCATGCTTGTCTATATTTTGTCTGAAAATTCCCCTTTTCCTTTCAATAAAAATCATCTTACTCCACTCAATGTTTCTGGCTTTTGTTCTCATTTCCACCTTTATTTTTGATTTACTTATATCTAGTTCCATATGATTGTGCGAAGGGGGGGGAGAATAATATAGTAATTTCTTTTACTAGGCTCACCAGTATTCCTCTACCATCGTCATATATATCCTCAGACTAGTTATGGTATCCCCTTATATTTTTAATTCATAGTTTTGGATTTTTAGATCCCCTCTTCCCTCACTCCCTCTGTCAAGAACAATTCCCATCTAGTCCACCTATTTTCAAACTGTGGATGGGTTTGTCTAAGTGAGTAGGTGATCCTCTTGAATATTTTTATCCTCTCTACCAACTGCCTCCATTCCTCTACTGTGGGGGCAGTCGGGGAAACCCATCTTCTAGTGATTGCTCTTCCAGCTGCAGCTATCAGTATATTCCAAAGATACCTTGCCTCCTTCCCCCTTAGTTCTTCAGGGTACAACCCTAAAATCATGTGTTCTGGTCCTAAGGGGGCCACAATGTTAAATATTGCTCTCATGCATCTCTGTATTTCCCTCCAGAACCCCCTTAGTTCCAGACACTACCAAAAAACATGCGGTTGGTTAGCTACTAATGATCCACATTTTCTCCAGCAACAGCTTGTTGTTAATTTGTGCCATTTAGCCACTTGTGTTGATGCCCTAAATTATCTCAATCTTAGTTTCCATGTAAATTCCCTCCATCCTGGGGATGAGGTGGTACTCCAGGTGTTTTGCCAAATTCTCATCCATTCTCTGTCATTTAACTTAATTTCTAATTCTTGCTCCCACTTCAATTTGATGTAATCTGCTGTGTGCTGGAGATCTGTTACATAATTTTAATATAGAATTGAAATAGCCCTCTCCCTCCTACTCGAGTTCCATATTGTCTCGAATGCATTTGGTGCCGGGGAGCCTCTAGAGCTTAGAATCGAGCCATTCATCTGTGTTCCAATAAAATCTCTAATCTGATAATAATAGATTAATTCTCCCCCTGTCCATCCAAATTTGGTCTGTGCTTCTTCAAATGATATTACCCTGTCTCTCCTAAGGAGCTGCCACGGGGCTTTACAACCTTGTCGTTCCTGTCTTTTATACCAGGAATTAGCAGCTGCCAGATTTCTTTCTGTGTTTATAGACCACCAGATATATTTCCACATATATATTTTGGTTAGTCCCTTTGAGAGTCCTTGTCTATGTCCCTGAATAGCTGTTTCTGTTCCGAGATAAGCTGCATTTACCCAGTCATCCCTAGGGTTTAATGTGTTACACTCTGCCAACAGAGGAGGAAACAGAGCCACATCTAGGTCTATCTCCTTTCATCTAGCCGTATAATCCACATGTTGCAATAATAATATTATTCTAGTCTGAGTTGCTATGCAGTATCCAGCCAGTAGGGGGACCGCTAAACCTCCTGCTCTCTTGGGGAGATATAAGGTTTGTTTTTTAATTCTAGGTTTTTTTATTCAACCAAATAAATCTCCATATCATTTTTTGCCAGGTCCCTAATTGTTTAAATGATATCGGGGAAGGGACACATTGAAATAAGAATAAGAATTGTAGTACTACATTCATTTTGATTGCTTGTATCCTTGTAGATAGTGACATAGGTAGGAGCATCCATCTTTGCATATCTTCTCGTAACTGTTCCACCAATGGGGAATAGTTTAATGGGGTTAAATAGGTGGACGTTGTGGCCAATTTTATACCCAAGTATTTCATATGTGGAAGCTTCCATTTCATAGGGTATCGGGTTTTAAACTCGGGGGTCGGAGAATAATTAAGTTTTAGCACCTCTGTTTTAATATTATTTAGGGTATATCCAGAATAAACTGAGAATTTTTTAAGATGATCAAATACATTTGATATAGATTCTTCTGGGTGGGATAAATAAAGTAGGATATCATCTGCATATAAAGCTAATTTTTGATGCAACCCCCCAAGTTGCACACCATTAATATTGTGATTGTCTCTAATTCCTTGGGCAAGGGGTTCCAAATAAAGGGCAAACAATAGTGGGGAAAGAGGACATACCTGCCTGGTTCCCTGTTCTAGGGCGAATACGTTTGAGTGACGTCCATTTGCTCTTACGTAACCTTTAGGAGCCTTGTATATTTTTTAATTAGACCAAAAAACTGCTCAGGGAACCCAAACTGCAGCAGTACTGCCTGAAGAAATGTCCAAGAGACTTTATCAAAAGCCTTCTCAGCATTTAAGCTAAGGATAACCGCAGGTTGCTTAGTGTGGTTTAAGTGGTCTAAGATATGTGTGGTCCATCTTAGGTTATCCTGGGGCTGTCTGCCTGGGATAAACCCTGCTTGATCTGTTTGCACTAACAACGGTAGGACTTGTTGTAGTCTATGGGACAGAATTGCCATAAACAACTTGTAATCTGTATTAAGAAGGGAGATGGGCCGGTAGGAGGGGCATAATTTAGGATCTTTACCTCCTTTAGGTATTACAGAGATAACTGCCTGTGTCCATGATTCTGGGGGACATCCCTCTGGTGTGAGGGTTTCATTAAAAACTTTTAGTAATAGCGGGGCAAGCTGTTTCTGGAAGTGCTTGTACATCTCTGCTGGATATCCATCTGTTCCAGGACATTTATTCCTTTTAAGCCTAGCTATCTCCTCTTTTAGCTCTTCTCTAGATACAGGTTTCACAAGTTGTCTTCCTACTGTTTCTGGGACTGTGGGCAGTGGTATATCTCACAGATATTGTTCTGTATACACTTCCTCTCAAAATGGAGGGGCTATGTATAATTCTTTATAATAAATTCTAAAACCCTCTACTATATCTGGGGTATTTTGTAAAATGTCTCTACTTTGTGGCGGCACTATTTTAGCTATATGGACCTTCGCCCTCTGGATGCGTAATTTAGTTGCTAACAGTCTGAAAGCTCTTGGCCCTCCTTCCTAATATCTCTGTTTAATGTATAGCAATTTTTGTTCGATATAACATTCCAATTCCCCATTTAACTCATTGTTAAGCTTATTTAATTTTTTAAGGTTCTTTTTGTTATACTTCTCTTTCAGTTGAGTTTCCAGGTCCTCTATTTCCACCCTTAAAGATTCTATTTTTCTTTCTCGCTGCCTTTTTTTGTATGCCGCTATGGATATCAATTTCCCCCTCAATATAGCTTTTAGCATGTCCTGTCAGAGTGCCGATGTTATATCTGGAGTAGTATTCTCTTCTATAGCCTGTTTGATAGCGTCTGTCACCTGTTGTTTGACATCATTGTCCTGCAACAGGGAGACATTTAGTCTCCAGAATGGTTTTTTTTGAAAGTCTCCCAGGTCTAGTTGAAGAAAAATCAGGGCGTGGTCAGATAGCACAGCATTTCCTATCCAACTGTCTCTTACCCTATTCATTAATTCTTTTGGGAGCAAAAAATAATCTAGTCTTGAATAGCTCTTGTGTAGCAGAGAAAAGAAGGTGTAATTTTTTTGTTTGGGATGCCCCATTCTTCAAGCGTCCACATATCCTATTTCCTGCATCAGTTTAAATAACTTTTTTGAAGTCCCCCTCTCCCTTTGACACCCCAGAGTTGTACTATCCATGTTTGGGTCTAAAGTTATATTTAAATCCCCCCCCTAAAATAACTTGTCCTTCTGCCCACTCCTGTAGTTTCAATGGGATTGTTCTATCTATTTGATAGTTTGAGCCAGGTGGTACATACACCGATGCCAGCATTAACATTTTCCCTTGAAATTTGCCTTTCAGAAACACATATCGCCCCTCTTTATCTGTCTGTTTGTCTATTACTTCAAATATAGTTTTATTTGGTATTAGTATAGAGACACTCTCCATCTTCCTCACCCATGGGATGCACTAACTTCATAATTAAAACCCATTTTCCCTAATTTACTGTGTTCTAGAGGGGAGAGATGCATTTCCTGCAACAAAATAAAGTCAGGGCCCTCCTTTCTCATCGCAGCCAGTACCTTGCTCCTCTTGATCGGATTCATCAGACCATTGACATTGAATGAGCAAACCACTGTTGTTTTATCTATTTTTATATTCTTTCATATCCCTCAATGCTATAACAATCCCTTTGTGATGTTTCATTTAAGATATCTCATCATAAATGATTTTTAGGTAGCTTTGTCTATTTACATTTACATTCGTATTAGTTCCATGCAATTTAGGCTTATCTAACTCTAAAATGAACATTAGGTACATTTCAAAAAACAACTGAGGTGTCTCAAAATGTGAGACCCATAACTGTTTGTTAACCCATTTATATGAAAATATAACCCAGAAAAAGTTTTATAGATAACTACTTTTTGAGCTTGTTACTTCCAAGATAGGGGATCCCAACAATGTGGGTCACTAAGTCTGCCCATGCTAGATTGGGCTGCGGGCAGCTACAAGAGTTATTAATCTCTTCTACCCAGAGATTTCCCTCACATGAAAGCCTCTCTTAAGAGTGGCTTTACCAAGATGGATGCCTCGGTATGACCAGGCAGCACAAATTTGGTGTATGAGATTGTGCCTTTCCTTCCCTCCTCACCTTGCTTATTTTTTATTTACTATAATCCCCACCCCAAGCATTTCTTATGCCGTTTCAACATCCCTTATCCTCATTTCTGATTTCTAGGGAGTTTTAAAAGTCAGTGATCACCTCACCCTCATTGAATTATCTCTCACCCCCCGCAAGTTGCTTTCCTATCTTTAAGACAGCCTATCGTATATCCCCCCACACCCCTCCTTCCAATGTATTCACTTTGGCTGATTCTTCTTCATTTCTTCTCTCTTCACTATAATATAGACTGCAACTCTTTTCCTGTTATCGCCCTTTTTCTCATTCATGCCATTAGTTAGGGACCCCTAGTTCAAAGTATGTGTTCCTTCAACGCTTCTCATTATGTAACCTTCCTGTAGTGTTAAATAGGGAGATACAGAAGTTATTAAACCAGTAAAGGGGGAAAAGACAAAGATGGGGGGTTACATATTGTCTTGCTCAGTTCCTTTGGATTGTTGTTTCATATCTGTATGACCCAATGTTACTCGCAAGAATGTGGAGGAAGAAAGATAAAGAGAGACATAGTCACCAAACAATCAATCCTTGCTCACCTCTCATTTTCTGGAATTACGTGAGCACCTCGCTGTATTCCCTTCTTCGCCAAACTCTTTATTTTCTCGAAGGTCCCCTATAGCATCCGTGTTGTGGTTCCTCTCTGCTGTGTTCCTATTCAAAACCAGTCCATCAGAGTCACCTGTCTTCTGTGTATTCGTTCCGCATCTTCAAACGCCAACATGATTCCCCTCTGTTTCTGTGCCTCCAAAACCTTATGAGGAGAGCCATAAACTTGTGTGCCCTCTTGCCAAAACACTCTTAACTTTGCGGGGAAGGGGGTTTGGAAACGTATCCCCTTCTCCTTCAAAACACGCAGAATCGGTGTATACTGCTGCCTTACTTGCTGAATTTCCCCCGGATAATCATGGTCTAATGTTATCTTGGAGAAGAGGTATGTAAGATCTTTTTTAGCCCATGCTCTAAACAGGATGTCTTCTTTCACTTGGTATCTAGCCACTAGAAATATTATAGAGCATGGGTGTGCTTTTGGGTCTTGTGGCTTTACTCCCAGAGAGCGGTGAGCTCTTTCTATTTTTAGATTGTAGTTTGGCAGAAGCTGTAAGATATCTCTCAGTAGATTTTCTTTGAAGGCTGCCACTGGATTTGTTTCTGCACCTTCTGTTAGGCTGTAGAGCCTCAAATTGTTTTGTTGGGATCTGCTCTCTAAGTCAATGTTCTTGGCCTGCAACACCATAGACTGCTGTATTAGAGCACCAACAGTGTGGCTCAGGCAAGTAGTCATGTCTTCCACCTCTGATAATCTCATCTCTGCTTCTCCAATTCAGCTGTCTAGCTTCATTAATTGTAAGGAGAGACCTTGCAGGTCTTTTTTAAGTTTCCAGCCTGGATGTATGACTCTCTCTCAGTATTGTTTCATACCACGATCAAGTCAATCTGTCCTGTTCCCCTTTGGTATCGTAGTCCGATCCACGTGTACTGCTGGGTGAACGGCTCCGGCTGTGCGGCCTAAGTCCTGCGGTAAGTCGATCTCCATCTCCTGGCTTCTGTGCCACTTCACTCTTCGATATGCCTCCCTTGTCTCTCTTATTTGCTTCTTTAGACATATAGTATTGAGGGATATTTTTAGTTTGCAGTATTTGGAAGAGAAGTAGATTTTTATGTAACCCCCCCTGCAAATGGGGGTTCCCAAAAGACTTCCAGGAGCTTGCTTGAATGCTCCAAGCCTGAATGGTGTTTGGCGTTTAAGCCATTTATCAGTGAGTGTTTTTAGAGCCTCTGGTACTGTCTCTTTAAGAGCTGTCTGCTTGCAGACATAATTAGTTTGTATGGGGGGACTGTGTGCTTCTCTGTTTGAGTACCACTCGAGCTGCTGCCAATTCACTCTATTTTGCAGTCACTAGGAGTGCAAAGGAACCTATCTGAAAGATGTAACTGTTTGCCAGAAATCATGTAGAGTAATAATGAAAATACAGTTTGTCTAACCTGCTTTCTTTTGCAGTCAGAACTGTGTCTGCCTAGTTCCCATTCTAGTTTTGAACTGCTGAACTGGACCAATCAGTGTGGGGTAAGCTAGCTCTTAAAATGGTGCCTTGGACGAATCAGAACTTGGACTCATAATCTGAGCCAGCCACAAGAGGATTGTATGGGCAGTGACTCTGGGAGATGTAGTTTAGACTTCAGCCTTTTTGGACCAACAGGAGCAGTCTATTGTGAGTGACAGCCAATCCAGTCAAGAACTGGGAGGAACTCAAAGGAAGTGCCTGGTTTTGTCTGTTGGGTTTTCAGTTTAGATCTGGCAGTGGAGGAAAGAAACCCTGTGCTCTTCAGTGCACAGTTTCAGTCAAAAACGTGTAAGGCCCAGAGTTCCGGTCTGCAACTTGTGTAACTGCTTGTTAGGACTGAATCCATCCTGTGAAAAGAATCAAAGGATATCTGAAGAGTAGAAACCAGGCTCACCCTGTAGAAGACTGGGGAAATTGTTGAATTGCACTCGGTCTGTCAGGAACTGAATCTGCTGTGTGTTCTCCCGGGTATTGTGCAGTAATTGCGATCGGGATAGAGAAGCAGCCTGCCTGGTATAGTACTTTCTTTTTTTTACCATATAAATGTGTGAGGAATCTCTTGGAGCTCAAGAGTAGCCCTGCTGACATTGAAGGACCCTATCTTGTTTGGAGGTCGTGAGTACTAATTCGGGGTCGCTCCCTGTTGAATTGCCACATTAAATCCAAATGGAATTACTGTACTGCTGACTGTTTAATTTTCCTTTTCTCTGTGTGAAAGGGCCCCTGCCAGCTGCCACGGTTTGGACTAGCCACTAGGGCTTGGGTACCCAGGGACAGTAACTGATAGGGATAGGCCTGTGCACAGAGCCATAGGTAGATAGTAAAGTGATAAGCTGATTAACCTGATTTCCCCCTGTCCTTGTTATATCCCCCTAAATAAATCAGAGCTGCTTGTTTCAGCAAAGTTATACTGCCTGAGGTATTTGTCTATGTTAAAGTACTGTACTGTGATTGTTGCACTGTATCTTATTTCACAGGAGGTCCCAGTGCCGGAACTAGTCCTGGGGTAAGTGTATATGGTGAAGGTAATTCTGATATATTGTGTGGGCCACTAGTGGGAAGAAAGGGGGGTTGCAGTGTCCCAAAGGGCTGTGACCAAGTAAGTTTAACTATTGCAAACCCTGACCTCTGGGTGAAGGCACCCACCATTGGATCCAGGCCCCTCAACCTGTTAGTGGCAAATCAGGCAGGGGTAGTAGCCCCTGGAATAGCGCCATCTAGGGGTTACATCTTGGAGGCACCGTTGGGATTGTGTGTCCTCTAGTGGCCATATTTGCGAACCACTGTTAAGAAAAAATTGGGTACCCGACAGAAGTGGCTGTGCACGGCTGGTGGAGTGGTGTACTGGGGAGGCGATCGACCCCCAAAATGCTATGCTTATCCTGGACATCCCCTGGGTATCAATCACGGACACTGTGCAGGAGTACTTTCCAAGGTGGAAGGTTTACAAAACCCTGTGGTGGTGGGTCAGCATGCTAATCTGCTCACCCACACTTTCCTAGCCTAGTAGAGTTTAAGGATCCCATAGATAACTCCAAAGTGCCACAGACCATTACCCCAGAGGGAGCCCTCACTGCTTGGAGAGTGATAACTAAGGACAGTAAAGACCCAGGGGAATGAGCCCCCACCACTATCTGAAACTTTGAGGAGAAATTTACAATGGTTGCTGGGGAAGGAAAACTGTGGAGGACTTGAAGAAACTATTCTTGCCACCTGGGGTGTTCCTCCCCAACACCCTCTCCGGCTCCAGTACCCGTAATGGTGGCTGAACCAATGCAGACTCCTATTTCTGCACCTGCCATTAGTCACGACTCTTACCAAGGTTGAGGATCTTCTCTGGCACCTCCCACCCCAAGGGAGGATGACTGGGAGACCTGGATGAACTATATTTGCCCCCAAGTGTTAGAATGGCAATGCTCGAGGCCAAAAAGCGAAAGAGGTTAGTGAGAGCCTCCGAGGTCCTGCCCTGGCTACCATTCATGCTAAGCAGGCCAGTAACCCTGAAGTGACTGCACAGGCCTATCTTGAGGCCCTGGAGAATGTGTATGGGAGCCCAGATTCTGATGAGGACCTATGGTGGAGAGTAGAGATGCACAACAGAACCAAGGGAGTTGTTGTCTGTGTATGTATCTCGGCTGGAAAAATTGTTGCAAGAATGCCTCAGAAAAGGTAGTTTGCTAGCGATTGAACTGGACCGAACCAGGCTGGACAGGATCCTTAAGTCTGTCCCTTCTCAGAACTGCTGTTGCTTCAGTTACGCCTGGCAGATTGACTGGAATCCCACCCTCCTATGATGAGTTAATGAGAGAAATTCAGGAGTTGAGAAAAGACGACCTCGGGAGGGACCTGCACCAATAGCTGCAGCTACGACCCAGTGACTGGGGTGACCCATCAAGTGAAGTTCAGGGCAGAGGTTGGCAGTAAATGAGTGCTCTGGCAAGGAAAAGATATGCCACAATGGGGCGAACTGTTGAGAGAGATCCGGAATTCAAAACAGTCCTTTATGAAGGCCACGCCTGCAAGTACGGCCCTGACCTATATCCGACTGCATCTGCTATGGGGTGGGGTACCCACCCATGTATCTCCTGCTGATAACAGCTCCAAACTCAATTCCTTGACCATGGAAGTGGAGAAACTGATGAGATGTCTCCAAATGCTTATCACGCCACAGACAGAGATGGCACCCAGGTTTCCAGTTAGTAATACCCCGCCCTGGCTCCCAGTGTGGCACCTCGGCCAGCTCAAACTCCAGAAAGTATGTTTTGCTATAATTGTGGGAAAGATGGGCACATGAAAAGGAATGCCAGTCCCCAAAGACACTGACAAAGTTGCATATAGGCTACAAGGAGAGCTTCGGAGAACAAATCAGTGGTTAAGAGGTGCACGACATGATCCCAGTGAGGGCACCAAAAATGCTAATTCACGTCCTTTTGTGGCAAGGTCAGTTGCCCAGGCCCCCACTACCGCCTCTCAAGACTGGTCCAGAATAGTGGGTCCCTCCATGGAGACCACTGTAAAGGTGAATGGAGTGTCTACAAGAGCTGTATTAGACAGTGGCTCCCAAGTGACAATTATGTTCCAAGATTGGTATCAGAAGCATTTGTCAGACGTACCCTTACAACCATTAGAAGGACTGCATATATGGGGGTTAAGTGAAAAGGCCTACCCCTATTCGGTATATCCAATTTGGCTGTCTTTCCCCACCTCCGTGGCTGGAGTGGCCGAACAAGTAGAGACCCTAGCCTTAGTGTGTCCCCCCACTGGATTGTATGATGGTGTCCCTTTGTTGATTGGAACAAATGCTCATATGTTCG
Organism: Neoceratodus forsteri; assembly: GCA_016271365.2. NCBI lineage: Eukaryota > Metazoa > Chordata > Ceratodontiformes > Ceratodontidae > Neoceratodus > Neoceratodus forsteri. The sequence continues at coordinate 1,357,725,164 of CM028132.1, forward strand.
GAAGGCTGGCACAGTTGTGTTATGAAAAACAGGGGTCAAAGACTAGTAGAGCTTTAAGAGTTCCGGCTTTAATTAAGAAGGCCTATGAGGCACAGAGAGATGCTGAAAAATTAGAACCAGAGGAACCGGTCAGAATTGTATGGAAGAAGGATCCTGAGTCTCTGATCCTGGCGCCAAATGCCCAGTGTACCTTACAGGGAGAGGTCCGTATCAGAAAGGATGTTAAGAATAAAATATTAATGTTGGATGCACCAGGTGATGGAAAATTGCCAGAGGGACTGCTGGTCAAGCCTAGTATTTTGCCCGCTAGAGCCCATGCTTATGCCAGAAGGGTAATGGTCCAAGCTCATAATGTGTCTGAAAGAGACATTCGAGTAAATAGAGGTTGCATCCTGGCTAATGTGCATTGTGCAGACACTGCAGTGCTACCCAGCAGCAAGAGTTCAAGGAAGAATGACAGAGTAACGCCTGACTTGTTTGATTTTGGCAACTCCCCGCTGCCAGCTGAATGGAAAGTGAGGATCAGTGAGAAGCTTGCCCAGAGAGACCAGGTGTTTTCTTTAAAGGAATGGGATGTAGAATGCGTGCAAGGAGCTGAGCACAATATCCGGCTGCATGACGAAAGACCATTTCGTGAGAGGTCTCGACGCCTGGCACCTGCTGACATAGATGATGTGAGATGGCATCTGCAAGAGATGTTAGCTGCTGTAATACAAGAATCCAGAAGCCCTTATGCTTCCCCATTGTGGTAGTGAGGAAAAAGAATGGGACAGTGATGTGTGTGGATTATCGCACCTTAAATCGGTCGGACTATCCCTGATCAGTACACAATGCCCGCATTCAGGATGCTTTGGACTGCCTAAATGGGAGCAAGTGGTTCTCTGTGTTGGACCTCCGCGAGTGGGTACTACCAGATCCCGATGGCCCCAGAGGACCACGAGAAGACAGCCTTTATCTGTCCGCTTGGCTTCTATGAATTCATGAGGATGCCTCAAGGGATTTCAGGTGCCCCAGCCACTTTTCAACGATTGATGGAGCGTGCAGTGGGGGACATGAACTTACTAGAGTGCCTAGTATACCTAGATGATGTTATTGTGTTTGGCAGCTCACTGGAGGAACATGAGAGCAGATTATTTAAGGTATTGGACCGACTGGAGGACTTTTGCCTTAAACTGTCCATTGATAAGTGTCAATTCTTTCAAACATCAGTAAAGTATGTGGGACACATAGTATCCACCGAGGAATAGAGACCGACCCAAGTAAAGTTGAGGCCTTGACCACCTGGCCACAGCCAAAAATCTAAAGAACTGCAAAGATTCCTGGGATTCTGTGGTTATTATCGGCTTTCATCAAGGACTATTCAAGAGTGATCCGCCCTTTACTTAACCTTACTGAAGGGTATCCCCCAACCCACAAAAAATACCAAAAGTCAGCGTCCCTCAAGACTGAAAGAGTGTATTTTCATCCGAGTGAAGTATTTGGGGCCCGCTGGACTCTGATTATGAGACTGCTTTTCATGAGATCATATATCGACTTACCCATGCTCCAGTGCTGGCCTATGCCGATCCAAGAAAACCTTACGTCCTGCACACTGATGCTAGCTTGCAAGGGCTGGGGCTGTGTTGTACCAAGAGCACGAGAATGGCCTGAGACCAGTGGCCTTTGCCAGTGAAGCCTGACCCCATCTGAAAAGAACTATCCTGTACATAAGTTAGAGTTCCTAGCTTTGAAGTGGGCTTTGTTGACCAATTCCATGAGTACTTGTATGGGGCTAAAATACTAGTAAAACTGACAATAATCCTTTGGCGTATGTGCAGACCTCAGCTAAGTTGGATGCCACTGGCCACAGGTGGCTTTCAGCATTATCTACATATGACTATGCTCTCGAATACCGAGCAGGTCTGAACCACATAGATGCTGATGCTCTCTCCCGGAGGCCTGTTCCCCAGAATGATTGGGTCCGATTGGCAGAATCTGACATTCGGCACTCTTGCCGGAAGTTTGACAGGGAGGAACAATGTCCACGACGCAGTGGACTGCATGGTGGATTGCTTGGGACCTCTGAGAATTGCATACCTGCTGCTTACTGCCACTTTTCTGCAATAGACATTGGTGCACTGCCTCAGCTGGACAATGACAGTATTCATGGGCTCAATCCCCGATCCTATGATCAAATCAGCTTTAGAAGCCCTCTATGCAGGAAAAGATGTGTCCAAATTACGCTCCACTGATTTGAGAACTGCACTGTTATACAAAGAAGGTCCTAAGTTGAAACTGATCAATAAACTGTTATACAGAGAAACAGTAGACAGAGGGGGACAAGTAGACAAACAACAACTGGTGCTGCCCACTGCCTTTGAGACTCAGTATTGAGGTCCTTGCACAACCACATGGGGCACCTTGGTATAGACAGAACACTTGACTTGGTGAGATCCAGATTCTATTGGCCTAAGATGGGGCTGATGTGGAGCAACACATTGGAACTTGTAGTCGCTGCTTACAGAGGAAAGCTTTGCCCCAGAGGGCTGCCCCTTGTTAACATAACCACCAGTGAACCCATGGAGCTGGTCTGTATTGATTTTCTGAGTTTGGAGTCAGATCAAAGAAATATCAGTAATGTGCTGGTGGTCACTGACCATTTACGAGATATGCCCAAGCTTCCCCACCAAAGACCAGAAAGCATCCACTGTAGCCAAAGTACTTGTAGAAAACTTTTTTGTTCACTATGGGGCTCCACAAAGAATCCATTCTGATCAAGGGAGAGACTTTGAGAGTCGTCTGATCAAAGAGATGCTTTCTCTGTCTGGAGTGAGAAAGTCCAGAGCCACTCCTTACCACCCCCAAGGGGACCCACAGCCTGAACGTTTCAACCGCACTTTGCTAGATATGCTAGGCACCCTGCACCCAAAGGACAAGACTAGATGGAGCCAACAAATTAGCACCCTGGTACATGCTTATAACTGCACCAAAAGTGATGCCACTGGGTTCTCCCCCTACCGCCTGATGTTTGGAAGAGAAGCTCGACTACCAGTAGATGTGTGTTATGGGGTCTCTCCTGATGGGGTTCAAGCTGACAACTATTTACAGTATGTGCAAAAGTTAAAGGCCCAGCTAACTCATGCGTACCAACTGGCTCAAACCGTGGCTGCCAAAAGAAATCTGGCCAACAAAGAACGGTATGATAAAAAGGTGAAAGCACAGGAACTCCAGGAGGGAGATCGGGTATTGCTAAGAAATCTGGGACTGCATGGCAAACACAAGATTGCTGACAGATGGCACCATCTCCCTCACATTGTAGTGGGCAAACTAGATGATCTGCCAGTGTACAAAGTAAGGCCTGAGAACAATTCAAAAGATGTAAAAACAATGCATAGAAATCATTTACTGCCCATTGGACAAATCCTGATTGAGTCTGAGCCCCAGAAGATGCCCCTCTGGACCAGTGACTAGAGCTGCTGCTAAGAAAAGATCAAGAAGTCTGCACCTACAGAAGCAGAGTTCAAGTGTTCCCTGCACAAGTCCCAGTTGAGCATGACTGTCAGTCCATATCAGAAGAAAGTAGAGTGACTTTGAATACTATCCTTCTTACGAACTGAGTCAATTGTTTCGGGGCAATCCCTAGTCAATACTGGAGACAAAGCTGGGCCTTCTGGACTGTCTAAGCCCCCAGCTTCATCCCTGGAGCCAATGCTCCCAGAAAGTGAAGTGCAAAGCATCAGATCAGATGATATGGAATCATTGTGCATGGTTGAACTGTTTGAGCATTCAGGGGAAGAAAATGATAGATTGGGGCAGACTGGTGATACACCGAACAAGAAGAGTATTTTGAGTGCCCTGACAGTCCACTGCCAGTGTCTGAAAGCTCTCCATGTGAGCCAAATGTTGTGGACTCAGAAACTGTAACTCCTGGAGCTGAAAGTGCCCCAAGTTCTAGCCTCTCTACCCCATGGAGACTCCCCTGACAAGTGAGGACAATGCTGAAAATGAGGCTCAGAGTGCAGAGACTGTAACAGTTCCCTAGAAAGACTGGTCGAGCTGTAAAGCCTGTGGTGCACCTCAGTTATGATTCACTTGGGAGGCCTGTGGACTTGCCTCTCAATGTTGTCCATAAAGGAGTGTATGTGTCCCGAGCTCATTGCCCAAACTGGCGTCAGTGCTAACTCCAAGTTACTTGTGTTGCCCTCTAAGTATGGTGCCTTGCCCGTCCAGCCCCAAGGTAACTGATAGGAAGGGCCCCCTCTCTTCAGGTTTCATGTACAAGAGGTAATAACTTGAGTTATGGTACAGTGTGTGTGTAATACTATGTAAAGAGTGACGTACTGCAATGTTTCAGAAATGTGTTCTTGGTGAAATGATATACTGACTGACGATTACATGTGTGAGCCTAATGCAAATGTATATGGTTGCAGTTAAAACTTATGGGGGTACTTGCTTGACGCGGACGTCAAGCTTTCCCAGGCCAGGAAGGGTGTAACCCCCCTGCAAATGGGGGTTCCCAAAAGACTTCCAGGAGCTTGCTTGAATGCTCCAAGCCTGAATGGTGTTTGCATGCTAAGCCATTTATCAGTGAGTGTTTTAGAGCCTCTGGTACTGTCTCTTTAAGATCTGTCTGCTTGCAGACATAATTAGTTTGTATGGGGGACTGTGTGCTTCTCTGTTTGAGTACCACTCAGCTGCTGCCAATTCACTCTTTTGCAGTCACTAGGGTGCAAGGGAACCTATCTGAAAGATGTAACTGTTTGCCAGAAATCATGTAGAGTAATAATGAAAATACAGTTTGTCTAACCTGCTTTCTTTGCAGTCAGAACTGTGTCTGCCTAGTTCCCCATTCTAGTTTTGAACTGCTGAACTGGACCAATCAGTGTGGGGTAAGCTAGCTCTAAAATGGTGCCTTGGACGAATCAGAAATTGGACTCATACTCTGAGCCAGCCACAAGAGGATTGTATGGGCAGTGACTCTGGGAGATGTAGCTTAGACTTCAGCGCCTTTTTGGACCAACAGGAGCAGTCTATTGTGAGTGACAGCCAATCCAGTCAAGAACTGGGAGGAACTCAAAGGAAGTGCCTGGTTTTGTCTGTTGGAGTTTTCAGTTTAGATCTGGCAGTGGAGAGGAAAGAAACCCTGTGCTCCTTCAGTGCACAGTTTCAGTCAAAAAACGTGTGTAAGGCCCAGAGTTCCGGTCTGCAGCTTGTGTAACTGCTTGTTAGGACTGAATCCGTCCTGTGAAAAGAATCAAAGGATATCTGAAGAGTAGAAACCAGGCTCACCCTGTAGAAGACTGGAGAAATTGTTGAATTGCACTCGGTCTGTCAGGAACTGAATCTGCTGTGTGTTCTCCCGGGTATTGTGCAGTAATTGCGATCGGGATAGAGAAGCAGCCTGACTGGTATAGTACTTTCTTTTTTTACCATATAAATGTGTGAGGAGTCTCTTGGAGCTCAAGAGTAGCCTGCTGACATTGAAGGACCCTATCTTGTTTGGAGGTCGTGAGTACTAATTAGAGTCGCTCCCTGTTGAATTGTCACATTAAATCCAAATGGAATTACTGTACTGCTGACTGTTTAATTTTCCTTTTCTCTGTGAAAGGGCCCTACCAGCTGCACACGGTTTGGACTAGCCACTAGGGCTTGGGTACCCAGGGACAGTAACTGATAGGATAGGCCCGTGCACAGGTTTCAGGTAGATAGTAAAGTGATAAGCTAATTAACCTGATCTCCCCTGTCCTTGTTATATCCCCTAAATAAATCAGAGCTGCTTGTTTCAGCAAGTTATACTGCCTGAGGTATTTGTCTATGTTAAAGTACTGTACTGTGATTGTTGCACTGTATCTTATTTCACAGGAGGTCCCAGTGCCGAACTAGTCCTGGGGGTAAGTGTATAACGGTGAAGGTAATTCTGATATATTGTGTGGGCCACTAGTGGGAAGAAAGGGGTTGCAGTGTCCCAGAGGGCTGTGACCAAGTAAGTTTAACTATTGCAAACCCTGACCTCTGGGTGGAGGCACCCGCCATTGGATCCAGGCCCCTCAACCTGTTAGTGGCAAATCAGGCAGGGGTAGTAGCCCCTGGGATAGCGCCATCTAGGGGTTACATCATTTTCTCCAAGCGAGGTAAGGAGTCTCCAAATTAAGCTGCCTAGCTGTCCGTGGTGGAACCAGAAGTCTCTTGTAAACTTTTTTCAAGCCTTATTGGCCCACCCCCCTTATCCTGGCCACCAGAGTACCCTCTGTATCTTTCTTTGCAACCTTAGCCTAACTGCCTTCAACATGCGTCTCACCATACATATACCAACTAAGAGGAGTAAGCTTTGACTCCTCAGGATGATGTAAAAGTCCCTCAAAAATTTCTACTCCTCCTACTAATCTGTTCAAGTTATGCTGAACTTAACTCAGGACCCCAATTGTCTGTCACTACTCCTTCTGAGCTAGTGAATTTAAAGGGCCTAAGCTTTTTCCACATTAATGCTTGTAACCTGCTCAAGAAACTGGACACTAGTCAAGCATGGATTTGTCACACTAAGCCGGACGTTCTGGTCATTTCAGAATCTTGGCTGAATAGTGCAACTCCAGACCATGAAATTAATTTCCCTTCCTATACTGTGTATAGAGTGGACAGACAAACAAGGGCTGGGGGGGGTCGTGATCTACGTTCACGACAAATTCTTGATCTCCCTGATCGACTCAGCCTCCATTCCCAAACAGTTTGAATCTCTTTCTGTAAAGATCCAGCTATCTATATCTGAGTCTTTATTCATTTCAGGATGCTATCGGTCTCTTTCGAGAGGACTCGAACTGCTGAACCACATCCAACTCTTGTCGGACAGTCAGGTGTCAGAAGTGATTATCATGGGAAGCTTAAACCTCTACTTGCTCTTTCCACATTTGGATCCATTAAAAGACCTCTGTGATAAGTATGGCCTCACCCAGCTTATCTCCAAGTCAACCCATCTCAATGACAAAAAAAACCCCACAAATAGTATACTCCTAGACCTAATTTTAGAAAGCAAACCCCACAACTTTCCCTGCGCCACAGTGTTCTTTAAAGGCATAAGTGACCATTGCACCATAGCTTGTGTATGGACCACATCCATTTCCCCTCATCCTCTACATACACATATAAAAGAAAATGCAGAAATTTTGACAGCAACAGTTTTTTGAAGGACCTAGGTAATATAAGGTGACAAGAGTTTTACCTGGCAAAAACGGTGTTGGCAGTTTACAATGTATTCCTTGGTCTTGTATTAGAGGTGATTAACAAACAGGCCCCCCTAACTAAAATTAGAACAAAGAAAAGGCCCTATCCCTGGTTCAACAACCATATCAAATCTGCTCTTCGATGCAAGGACTTTGACTGGGTGACCAAAGTAGTAGACCAGGGCTGGGCTGTGGATATGGCCTACCTAGATTTTAGCAAGGCATTTGACACAGTCTCACACAAAAGATTAATATACAAGTTAGCCAGCCTTGGATTGGGTCCCAAGGTGGTAGCCTGGATAAAAAACTGGCTGGACAACTGGATGCAAAGGGTAATAGTAAACGGAGTCCACAGTGACGAAAGGAGGGTAACTAGCGGGGTACTGCAGGGTTCAGTACTGGGACCGGTCCTCTTTAATGTCTTTATAAGTGACATTGGAGAGCACCTGGAAGGAAAGGTATGTCTCATTGCAGATGACACAAAGATCTGCAACACGGTTGATACACAAGGTGGGGTGGAAAGGATGAAAAGGGACTTGGCTAGGTTGGAGGAATGGTCAAATATGTGGCAGCTCAGATTCAATGCAAAGAAGTGCAAGGTAATGCATCTGGGAAACAAAAACCCAGGGGAAGAGTACACAATGGGGGGTGGGGATGAGTTAATAACAACAACAAAAATCGAAAGAGACCTAGGAGGAGTAATTATATCAGTGGGTCCCATGGTGGTAGCCTGGATAAAAAACTGGCTGGACAACTGGACGCAAAGGGTAATAGTAAACGGAGTCCACAGTGACGAAAGGAGGGTAACTAGCAGGGTACCACAGGGTTTGGTACTGGGACCAGTCCTCTTTAATGTCTTTAATGTCTAAAGGTGGGCAAGCAATGTGAGAAGGCAGTAAGGAGGGCTGGGAGGATACTGGGATGCATAGGGAGAGGCATCAACAGTAGAAAACAAGAAGTTGTTATCCCTCTGTACAGACAGTTGGTGAGACACCATCTGGAGTACTGTAAGCAATTCTGGAGACCCCATCTCTGCAAAGACATAGAGAGAGTGGAGGCTGTTCAGAGGAGGGCAACCAAAATGGTGCAGGGTCTGCACCAGAAGACATACAAGGAGAGACTAAAGCAGCTTAATATGTATATCCTTGAGGAAAGGATGGAGAGGGGGGACATGATAGAAACTTAAGTATCTCAAGGGAATTAACAAAGTACAAGAGAGTAGCATCTTTCAGAAGAAGAGATGTGCAAGAACAAGGGGGCACAATTTGAAGATAGAGGGGGGACTGCTCAGAGGTAATGTTAGAAAGTATTTTTTCACAGATGGTTGTGGATGCTTTGAACAGCCTTCCTGAGGAGGTTGTGGAGTCAGGAACAGTAGAAGAATTGAAGAGTGCATGGGACAGGCATAAGGCAATTCTAGTTGGGGGTAGGAGGAAGTAAGCTGTTGATTAACTAGAATCTGCAGCTTATACATCAGGTAGGGAAATGAGCAGACTAGGTGGGTCAAGCGGTCCTTATCTGTCGTCAAATTCTATGTTTCCTCTGGAAACGTGCCCGCAAATCTAAGCTATCTTCTGATTGGGTTGCCTTCAGAGAAGCATGGAACCAGTGTACCAAATTAATGGGGACTGAGAAATCTAATTTCTTTAAGTCAAAATTAGACTCCACTTTTACTAACCCTGCGTTTTGGAGAACTCTGAGAGACATTGAAGGGCATCACCCCCCCACCACCAAAATCACAACTGGTGGCCTAACCACGTTTGATAAATCCCAAATATTGGACTTACTCAACAATCATTTTGTGACAGCTGGAATGGCCTTCAACACATCTCCTGCTAGCAAATCGCTGTCCCATTATAGCACATCTGACAGACCTGAACAGACGAACAACGACTCTTCCCTACATGTAAATTTCAGCTGCAGTCCCACATCCTGCAATGAGGTCGAGGAGCTGCTGTTAGCTCTCGATCCTAAAAAAAGCACTGGAGCAGACCTCCTTGATCCTTTCTTCTTGAAACTGGGATACCATGCTCTCACTGCCCCCATTATTCACTTGTTTAACATGTCACTTTCTCAAGGCTCCCTCCCTGACATATGGAACATTGCTCATGTCATTCTGCTGTTTAATACAGGGGTCTGCTGGAACCTCAAAAATTACAGATCAATTTCACTTCTGCCCACCCTCTCTAAACTGTTAGAAAAATTGTCGACACACAACTGTGAAGCTACTTAGAATTCAATAATAAGCTAAACCCCGTGCAATCTGGTTTTCACTCAAAGCATCGCATGGTATCCGCCTTAGCCAATGTGACCAATAAATGGCAGTTAGTGCTGGACTCAAAAAAACACATAGGTGCCATGTTTCTTGACCTGAGTAAGGCATTTGACACAGTCTACCACAGCCTGCTTATACTCGAATTGTGCAACATCGGTCTCGATAACGCAGCTCTGAAATGGTTCAAGTGCTACTTAGTGAACCACCAACAACAAGTAAAAGCACATGATGACCTTTCTCCCTCAAAACTATTCATAGAGGTGTTTCCCAAAGATCCCTACTGGGTCCACTCCTCTTTGCTATTAACATTAACAAACTCAACTCTGGTATAAAATCTGCATCTGTCCACCCCTTCGTGGATGATACCGTGATATATATCGCAAAGCCCACCCTTGAGCAAACTTGCATCATGCTGTGGCATGAATTTAACACTCTTCAGCATAATCACTTGAAAATGAAACTACTACTCAATGCATAAAAAACAAAATCCATGTTTCACTCTTCACAAGCGTATTCTACCTCCACCCCTTCCGCAGGGGCCAAGCCACTGATCACTACACTGCTGGGCAAAAATCTTGAATCTGTGGACAGATTTAAATATTTGGGCATGTGGATTGATCACAAACTCTCATTTACGGTGCACATTGAGGAGCTTTCAAAAAAAACTTAGAGACTGGGTCTCTTATTTCTTATTAAAAATCTACTCACACCTGAAGTCAAAACTAGGATGGTGCAATCAACCTTCCTCCCTCTCGTAGACTATGCCGACATTATCTATAGTCATGGTTCCAACACCACTTGTCCAAGCTGGACACCCTGTATCACAGGGCCATAAGATTCATAACCGGAGCCCCCCCCCCCAAATACACACCACTGTTCTCTTTACTCCTTGATGGGTTAGCACTCCCTCAAAACTAGAAGACTAAAAAACGCGGTTACCTGAACTTACAGAGCCCTAACAAATAAACTTTGAGTACATTCACAACCTCCTGATGATCTCACAAGGAAACTATGCACTTAGGAGATATTCTTACCTCTCACTTGAAATTCCAAGAATCAGAACGTGATATGGCTCTCGCTCTATAAGTCATGCCCTTCCTACCATCTGGAACAACCTACAAAAATCACTCAAACTTTCCAACCTTGTCTGTGCTGCACAATTCAAAACCATCCTTAATCAGTCCCTGCAAGACCGTTGTACCTGCTTTGCATAAGCTCTCCCCCTTTTAGGCTCAACCCTACCATCTTTTCCTCAACCTCTGTCCGGTCAAAACTAACTACTATCTTACTGCCTATAGATCGCTCTATTTCACCATGCCTATCCTACATCGTATGTCACACTGATTTGTTCCTTAAGTTGCCTCCTTCGTCTTCTACTATAATCCTGCTCTGGCGCTCCTGCCTCTTTTGCCTAGGGTTTGAGTTTATTTTCCGTATGCTGTTATAGTTTCCAGCAACTATCTGCTGAAAGCTCACCCTCCTTTGGGCATGCACTTTGATGCACTTATTATGTATGCACTACTGTACTTCTTTGTTATCCTCATTTGATACAATTTAAACATTGATGACTACTTACTCTCAGTATGTATCATGTATGAACCATTGTTTTTACATCTCCATCTATTATTAGCTGATTGCAATTCTTGTATTTTTGTCCTTTGTAAAACAATTATGTCTATTTTTGGGAATCTGCCCAGGCCCACCTTGTAAATGAGTCCTTCTCAATGGTGTTTCACCTGGTTAAATAAAGATTGATTGATTGAACAGGGGAGAAAGTAGTACAACAATACAAAATGGCAACAACTACACCCCTAACGGTTGTTGGAATTAGTTGTGGTGGGTACCACACCGGAGTGGCTCCAAAAGGTAGGGATGCAGTGGGGATAAACAGTCTTAAAGCTGGACAAAGAATAATTTTGGTGGGGCCCAATAACTTTTAACAGATGCAAACTTTAACTTTTCCACCTGGGTGTAGCTTTATTACTTGGCGAAGTCCTGCCCAGGACTTAACCCCTTTACTAACTGGCTAACTAGCTAAAGCAGAAGACTCCTCAGGGCTGCAGCCCAGAGGTACTTACGGTTCATAGATTCAAAGGGGCAGTCAGCAGACACATTATTTCAGCTGGTACCATACTGGTATCAGGAGTTGGTGGTGCACCACAGCAGCAATTTTCAGGAAAACAGAAGCTGGCTGAAGAGTAGATGAACACGGATCATCACCTGCCTGGCCTTTCAAATCTTTGCCTCTGAGGCCTTTGTATGCAGTGTTCACTAGGCAGACCTTTCAACGTCTTCCTCGCTGGTCTTCTTCTCTGTTGGTCTGGGGGACAGGGCAGGTTGGTTGCTCCCCAGACTGGTCATTTGACACACACTTTTCTCTGCTGAAGTTAATTAGTTGGGCTTTGGCTCAGTCTCTAGCCCCAGCACACACAGCTTTTCAGCTAGAAGCAATAATGTATCCTCAAAAACTCTTACCCCTCCAAGGGAGATCACAGTGGGCTCAGTCTCTATTTTCATAGGCTGCAATTCTTTCCGGACAACAATGTGACAGTCTGTAGCTTCAAACTGCAACTTCTCCACTTCCAGGCTGCAGTACAACAGTGTATTTTTTTTTTTCCAGGATGCAACTCACAAAGCTCAAAACTTGCAGCAGCAGGTTCAAAACTTGCTTTGGGCAAATCTCTCACAGTTCAGATCTTTTCCCTGTGGCTATCTGCCTTCATAAGGCTCTCTGCAGCTTGTCCAATCCTAGGGCCAACAAGGCCAATGGGCAAGCAAACAGGACTTGGGGCTTAAAAGCCTACACAAGTCTTTTGCCTGCTCTCTCTGGAAACCCTCTTGAGAAAGCATGTGCATTGCGCAAAAATGTTTGACTGTCTTGAGGGAGGGGCGTGGTGAATCTGACTGCTGGTTTTGATAGTGGAATAAAGCTGAGTATCCCTGACATAGCGCTAGTGTGTGGATTTATTGCGGAACAGAGACTGGGGAGCCGAGCCTACCAAAATGTTGTGAGTACCCTCAGGAATCTCCCATTTGACAGGCTGCCAGTCCTTTCTATCAGTTTTTCCCAGCCCTCATCTGATTTACTTCATTGTTCATGGGCGTTTTCATTGCCTCTTGACATTTAGCGAGTGGTCCCTCGTTGTGCCAGAGTCCCGTGTGGGCTGCCATATTTGTTTATATTATGCCCCCAGCAATTCAGCCCCATTACTTTTATTTTGAGCTCTTCCACGGGCTGGAAGTTACTTGTCCTGGCTCCGCTTAGCTGGCGAGAACCATGACACCCTTTATTTTGTTTGAGGGAGCCCCCTTTAGCCCACCAGGGCTCCTGATACACTCAACCTCCATATACACCCTGTCACTGCCACATTTCCCCATTCCAGGGGCTGAAAATTACTTGTCCTGGCTCCAGTTAGCCGGCAAGAGCCATGACACCCTTTATTTTGTCTGAGGGAGCCCCCTTTAGTCCATCGGGGCTCCTGATACATTCAACTCCCATGTGCACCCTTTTTACTGTTTCTTTTTCCAATGGAGAAGTGGCTCCTTTAAGTGTTTCTGATCTTTCAGCCATGCATGCCCATCTACAGCATGGTGGCATTCATCTTTATTCACATTTTTGGTCCACCACTTCACGACCTCCCCACAGACTGAACAGCATCCTCCCCATGCACCTGGAGGCACGGAAAACAGTTTAGGACCTCAGCCCCCCTCTCCGATGGGATCAAGGAACAGAAAAAAGCTGTTGGCCACAGCAGTGGAACTCTAGGGGGTGTGCAGGCTTGGATCCCACCAGGGACCACTGAGAAGCCCTCCAGTCACAATCTCAACAGCAACAGGGGCTGGAGGCAGAAGGAGGACCAAGTGGGGTGCACCCCCAAAAGGTAAAGCTCAACCTGGGTTGGGGGGGCTTACAAAAACCAGCAGGCTCACTCAGAGCAGCTACAGCTTATGAGTCTGCCTTAGTAATGCCCGCCAAGGGTATAATTTTTAAAACAGCAGCAGGTTCATTCAGAGCAGCTGCACCTCTCATACCTGCATCATCAATGCCCACTATGGGTATAATTTTTGGAAACGGCTGTAGGCTCACTCAGAGCAGCTGTGTCTCTTGTACCTGCCTTAACAATGCCCACCATGGGTATAATTTTTGGATACAGCACCAGGCTCAGTCAGAGCAGCTGCACCTCTCATACCTACCACAGCAATGCCCACTATGGGTATAATTTTTGGAAACAGCAGCAGGCTCAATCAGAGCAGCTGTGCCTCTCATACCCATACCTGCCACAGCAATGTTTGCCATAGGTATAACTTTTTGGAAACAGCAGCAGGTCAACTCAGAGCAGCTGCACCTCTTGTACCTATCTCAGCAATCCCTGCCATAGGTATAAGTTTTGGAAACAGCTGCAGGCTCAGTCAGAGCAGCTGCATCTCGTGTATCTGCTTCAGCAATGCCCACCATGGGTATAATTTTTGGAAACAGCTGCAGGCTTAATCAGAGCAGCTGTGTCTTTCTTACCTGCCTCAGCAATGCCCACCATGGGTATACCATCTGCTTTTCTTGTACCTCCCTGTCTCACACAGTGACCCAATAGAAGAATTACTTACTTAACCATAAAAAAAAAAACTCTTTGTTTTGCTAACTGCTGCAGGCATACAGGCTGGCAATGTCACAATAATAAAGAAAGAAAATTGGGTTGGCCAGATAGCGCAGTGGTAGAGTTACCGCTTGCCATTCAGATGACTACAGTTTGCTCCCTGAGCCCAGAATGTCTGGTGCCAACCGCCGAGGCAAGGTCGGGTGCCCTCTGGACCTCTTCTGCCTTGGGGAGGGAGGGCACCTCCTTCTGTTGCAGGATCGCCCCCTGGTGATCCAGGAAGAGGAAGGGGGTGTTATGCAGGAACAAATAAGTGGTCCCTCTGGGGTGACCTCACGTTTGCACGCACACACTTGCCTGGCAAGTGATGTGGAGGTGTCACCTGCCAAGAGTGGAGCCAGCAGGGGAGTTCTTAAGGTAGGGATGAGCTTACCCATCCTTCTGACAGCCCTAATAGTCAAATGCCAGGTCACCCCTCAGGACCACGCCCTGGGGTAGGATAAGGGGAGGCTTTAACAGGGGATAAAATACCCCCAGCAGCACTGGGCAGATGAAGCCACCCTGTCCTCCATGCCACAGCAGGGTCACTTCGACTACCTCCACACCTTGCCGGCTCCTCTTCATGGGCCCAGACTGTCAAGTGAAGTATTTCCTCCTCGCTTAGGGGAACCAGGGGATCCTACCTGTTGGGTATAAACCATGGGTTGTGGTTGGGATACTCGAGGAAGTTGGTCGAGTAAAAGCTGATGGTGGGTAGAACCACCAAAGGACTCATGCAGCAGGTATAAGGACTTGGGTAAGTGGAAGGAGGCCCTGGCAATTGGCGGAGAAAATGGAAGAAAAAAAGAGAAAGTGCAAAAAAGAAAGAAAATCGGAGCATATCACAGTGGACCTATAGAAGAATGCTTTAAACAACCATTAAGACTGATTTTTTGGAAACAGTGGCAGACTTGCTCAGAGTACCTGTGTCTGTCATACCTGCCTCAAAACAGACCCTTAACTAGTTTTCTCTGTTTAGGGTAATCAGAAACAGTCTTTCACATTTTCTTATGGTCGAGGTAGGGTAATAGGGTAGTAGAATGATTACAGTAGTAGCTACCCGACCCTAACCAGCTACTCATTTTCATTTGGATATTTTAGAGTAATTTAGGGTAGTTTATAGGTACCTGCAGGTAGTATTTAGGGTAGGGTATTTCACTACCTGCCCGTGCCGAGCACCAAAACATTTTCCTTTCTCCTAAATGTCCCCTTTCGCTTGTATATTTTGTTCAACCTCTGCCCATTCATCTCTTTACCAAACCTTCTTTTCTCTAACACTTTCCTTCTACTCTTACTCTTACTTTCTTTTCCTTCTTGGTTTTCATATAAGACATTTCCTGTTCATTAGCATATTTAAAATAGCTTTTGCTATTTGCTTGAGCAGTGTCAGTGGCTCAGTAGGTAGCACACTCACCTCTGAGGCCGGGAGATCAGAGGGCTGTGGGTTCAGTTCCCACATCTAGCACTTGGGTTAATATCCTAGTACTGACACTGTAGTGCAGCATGAGAGGGGTGCAGCCTGCACTTCTGAGGTGCCATCTTTCAGATGAGATGTTAAACCAAGGTCCCATCTGCTTGGACTGGTGGTAGTTCAGGTGGATGTTAAAGATCCCATGGCACTTATCGAAAAAGAACAGGGGAATATCCCCGGTGTCCTGGCCAAATTTCCCTCATTCACTAAAAAAAATACCACCAACAGCTTAATCTGGTTCAAGGTCAGTTGGCATTCATCTGTATCCCCCTCCCCCGGGTCGTGCCTGAAAGTAGCCAGGATTTGTCTAGTACACTTACCCGGTCAACAAAAAAAAAAAATGTATTGACCCAATAATTTTATAACTTAACTAATCTTGTATAGTAAAGGATTTAGAATCAACAATGTGTTATGCATTTTACTTTGACAGTGATCTCCTACAATAAACATAATGTAATTGTAAACCTTCTTGTACAGTTGTAGTTAGAGGAAAAAAGGTGCACAAATGCCAGGTACAGATGCCACACCTTGACTTCTTTGAGGCCAGTTCAAATGCCACTCCATGCATTGCCAGAAAGGGGTGTATAAGTCAGAGAACCCACACTCTCTCACCTGAAGAGCCAATCCTCACATCTCTGTGATGGGTATTACACCCCCCCCCCGACATTCTCATGGCAGAACACCTAACTCCACTCACAAACCCAAGCCACTCAGGTTTTTCAATCACTTAAATCAGCAGTACATAGATAACCTTATCTACTTCAGGAACACCACCAGGCAGTAGCGTCATTTCATCAGAATTATAGGGGTTGCAATGCTCCTCCACGTACCACATTTTATACAAATAAATGCTAGGGAAACCATGTCTTACGGGTTTCTAGGGGTTGCAAGGGACATCATACAAGGGAGCAGCACCATATAAAACAGCTTGTGGTGCCTGCAAGTTATCTTATACACTTGGTGAGATTCCATCTGTGGGAGAAGCTCTGCTACCCACTAAAACGGCTTGTGTGAGCTCAGCCGCAGGAGAAACTCTGCTACCCACATATTCGTAGTACATCAGAGGGAGAAGCCCTGCTACCCGCTACAACTGCCTGTGTGAGCTCAGTAGCAGGAGAAGCTCTGCTACCCACACTTCTGCTTGAACACCAGACTGGGAGAAGCTCTGCTACCTGCTTCAACAGCTTGTGTGAGTTCAGTAGCGGGAGAAGCTCTGCTACCCACCAGTAGTCAACAGTTCTCCCCCTGAGACAAACTGCTTTCCTGCTGTTAGGGGAAAAGTACAGCTGCCCATAAAATAACACATGTAGTTTGCAGCACCTGAAATCAGGAAGAAGAGCCGCATAAACATAGACTGATATCCGAGGATAGGTTTGCTGAGGGGGTGCAGCGGTGGGCCAGCAACCCTGAAGAGCTGATCGGGGGAGGAGCAGCACCATAAAAAAATGCTTGTGGTGCCTGCGAGCAAAAGCATGAGTGCGCCTCTCTTTAGAAGAAAAAACTTTGAGCCATCACTTCCTTTACAGCCCTCCTAGCCAGGTACAGATTAATTACTTGTTTTTGCAAAAAAAAAAAAAAAAGAGACAGGGAGAGAATAGTCAAGAAATGAGTGTTTTAATTTGTACTAAGGAACAGTAAAAGCATACAGAGGTAAATAAATTAAGGCAGTAAAGGCTGTCTTTGGCCTTGTAGAGCTGTAGAGGAACCTGTGGAAAACCAGTAAGACACTTATGGGTAAATTGAATCATAATTGTTTTATAGTTATTTAGGAAAGATGTAGAGTTATAGTGTTGTTCTTTTTCAGATATTGCTGCTGTAAATTTTAATGGTGTTAAGGCAAGTGTAATGAAACAAGTTTATACTTATGCTGGGAAGTTGCAGACAAAATTTTGATTAAAATCTCAGTTGTTTTTTTCTTAGATATCGTGGAAATTATTTACAAACCAAAAATTCTATTTTAAGTGAAATGGCTATAGAATCGATCTGTTAAAACAGAAATGAGACATTTTTAGCACGTGAATTGTTTAACATTTGTCAAAATGATGGTTTTAAAAAGTATATTGTTATATGTGTTATGATGGGGGCAATAATTACTGTGACATTAGCTCAATTTACTACCTTGATTAAAAGTCAACAGGTTCTCTTAAGGGAAAAGACTTGCCTGCTTCTGTTGGAGAGAAAAGACTTGCCTGCTTCTTTTGGAAGCTGAGACACTTGCTATACTGCAGGGAACAAACTAGAATGCATTTGAGGAACTGGGAACCTGTTAAAACATAATATTGTTGGGGACTTGTTAGGAAGGTAAGCTACGCTTTCTACAGAAAGTTTCATTATTTTCTTATTAGCATTAAGAATTGCAGGATTCCATTAAACTGTAGTAATTTTATAACCAGAGGTGGTAAAATACAACTGAAGTTGCTTGATTTCTGTGCTAAGACACCTAGGATTTGGAAGGATATTTGTACAATATTTTAGAAGTGTCCTGCTGGCTGAGCAGTGAGTTCATTTTTATCCCTGGACTCAGTAGAGTGGGTTGTGTAGGAGCAGTGGTCTAGTAAATTGTGGTGTAGGTTGACTTACTATAAAGGACAGTACTCACCAGGGTGGTGGAGCAGTGGTGTACTTGATTGTTTCTAACAGTCACCTGTAGTTGTGGCCTACCTACCCACCCTTCCCCTCACCCGCCCACCCCAGGCATGGCATTTCCTTTATAGCCAAGGTTCTGACATCACTTCCTCAGCAGGTCTTGAGGCAGAACTGTCATATTCTTAATTACCCAGCACATTGCATAAAGAGTAAGTACACACACACACACAAAAAAAATGTTTTATATATTACTCATTGTATATTATAAGGAAGAGGGACGTGTGGGAAGTGGTGCAATGCACTGGCTGTGGGGCAGCAATTTTCTGGGAGACATTCTGGAACCTGCGTTGCTGCCCTATTTGCAGGCAACTGTCAGCTTTGAGGGAGGAGGTTGCCCACCTCCAGGCTGAACTGGCAAGGACTAAGGAGGCCTCCCCCACCCAAAGAGCACCAGTTCCACAACCACTGCCTCAGAGGTTGCCATGTGTGAAGAGCAGATGGACCACAGTAGGTTCTGGGAGGGTGAGGGTGGTGGAACAGAGGCGTAGCCCCTGAGTTGTACCTCTACAGAAACTATATGTCGGTCTGGCAAATCAAGGTTCCTCTATGATGACACCCTCAGTGGAGACCAAGAAGAATGCTGGGGACATCCACAAGGGAGACCCACAAAAGAGTGGCAAAGGACACCACAGGGGAAAGAAACAGCTTCTGATAGGTGACTCAATTGTTAGGGGTGTAGACCTGGGGAAGGGAGAGGAGAGGTAAGGTGCCTGCCTGCCTGGTGCCATGTCTTGGAGGGACAGGAAGCAAATCCTCAGGATTTCTCAGGAAGAAAAAGCTAGCATTCTGGAAGTATAAGGAAACACAGAAGGAGCAGGACAGAGAGCTGTACCAGGTAAGGCAGAAGGAAGCAGGGAGGGAAGTCAGAATAGCAAAGGCCCAAACTGAGGAAAAGATAGCCAACTCGGTTAAGAAGGGGGATAAAACCTTTTATAGGTACATCAGCGAGCGTAGAAAGACAAAGGGAGGGATAGTGAGGCTGAATAGAATGAATGGTGGGTGGGCAGAGGGGGACAGTGAAAAAGCAGGGATACTGAATGAATATTTCTACTCAGTATTCACAAAAGAGGAGGGGGAAGTGCCTAATCCAATTAACAGAAGCACTCTTGATAGGGGGGTCGATCCCAGTCCTTTCACAGAAGAAAGGGTTCTGCAAGAACTCCTAAAACTGAAGGTGGACAAAGCAATGGGGCCCGATGGAATTCACCCCAGAATGCTAAAAGAATTAAGGGGGGAACTAGTGAAACCACTGGCTACTCTTTTTAATAAATCATGGGAGGATGGTGTGGTACCCGAGGGCTGGAGGAAGGTGGATGTGATTCCCCTTCACAAAAGTGGGACCAAGACAGAGGCAGGAAACTACAGACCTGTCAGTCTGACCTCTGTAGTAGGGAAAGTGATGGAGTCACTTCTGAAGGAAAGAATAGTTGAGTACCTAGAGGCCAGTGGGGCACAGGACCCAAGGCAGCATGGGTTCACAGCGGGAAGGTCATGTCAGATGAATCTAATAGATTTCTTTGACTGGGTGACCAAAGTAGTAGACCAGGGAGGGGCTGTGGACATGGCCTACCTAGACTTTAGCAAGGCATTTGACACAGTCCCACACAAAAGATTAATAGTCAAATTAACCAGCCTGGGAAAAATATTGGCTGGACAACAGGACACAGAAGGTAATTGTAAATGGAGTCCACTCTGAAGAAAGAGGGGTTAGTAGTGGGGTACCTCAGGGTTCAGTATTGGGTCCAGTCCTTTTTAATGTCTTCATAAGTGACATTGCAGAGGGACTGGAAGGAAAAGTATGCCTCTTTGCAGATGACACAAAGATCTACAACCGGGTTGATACACAAGGAGGCGTGGAAAGGATGAGAGGGACTTGGCAAGGTTGGAGGAATGGGCTAGAAGTATGGCAGCTAGATTCAATGCAAAGAAGTGAAAATAATGCACCTGGGAAACAAGAACCCAGGGGAAGAATACACAATGGGGGAGGTAGTAACAACAACAAAAAGGAAAGGACCTGGGGTAATCATATCAGATGACCTTAAGGTTAGAGCAATGTGAGAAGGCAGTAGGGAGGGCTGGGGGTATACTGGGATGCATAGGGAGAGGCATCAGCAGCAGAAAACAGGAAGTTGTTATCCCTCTGTACAGACAGTTGGTGAGACCCCATCTGGAGTACTGTGTCCAGTTCTGGATACCCCATCTCCACAAGGACATAGACAGGATAGAGGCAGTCCAGAGGAGGGCAACTAAAATGGTGCAGGGTCTGCAAGAGAAGCTGTATGAGGAGAGACTAAAGGAGCTTAATATGTATACCCTTGAGGAAAGAAGGGAGTGGGAGGACATGGTAGAAACTTTTAAATACCTCAGTGGAATCAACAAAGTCCAAGAGGGTAGCATCTTTCAGAAAAAGAGACATGCAAGAACAAGGGGACACAATTTATAGATGGGGGGGTGGTTCGGGTGCAATGTGAGAAAGTATTATTTCACAGAGAGGGTAGTGGATGCATGGAACAGCCTTCCTGAGGAGGTTGTGGGGTCTAAAACTGTGGGAGAATTTAAGAATGCATGGGACAGACATAAGGCAATTCTTGTGGAGGGTAGGAAGAAATAGGCTGTTGGTTAACTAGGATCTGCAGCCTATCCTGTAGGTAGGAAAATGGTCAGGCTAGATGGGCCAAGCGGTCCTTATCTGCCATCAAAGTCTATGTTTCTATGATTGCAGAAGCAGCGTCACAGGAGAGGGAGCTAGATATCATTGTCCACCTCGGGACAAATTACCTAGCTAGGCATGAGATCAGGGCAGTGCAGGATGAATTTGTGGAGCTGGGGAGGGGCCTCAGACAGGTAGCAAGCACGGTAACCTTCTCAGAGGTGCTGCCTGTCTATGGCAGGGGTGAGGCTAGGGTACTGCACACCATGCAGTTTAATGAATGGTTGCAAAACTGGTGCAGAGCACAGGGCTTTGGCTTCATTGGGGACTGGGGGTCCACCTGGAGAGATGAAGGTCTATACTGGCATGATGGTCTGCATCTGTCCAGGAAGGAAAACATGCTCCTAGGTGACAGGTTTAAAGGCTTCCTTGGCAAGCTTTTAAACTAGCCAATGGGGGAGGTGCTGATAGGAAACAGGAAAGTTCAAGCCTCCCCCCACAAAACATGGCAGGTAGTAGGGTAAATACTGAGGTGTAGAGCTTGACAGCGGGCAGGACAGGGGTAAATGGAAAAATGGACAAGGGCAATAAAAGCAGGGATGGGGTAAAAAAGGATAAAGCCAACATTAAATGGAGGGCAATGAGTACCAATGCCCGTAGTCTGGGAAACAAGCTTCCTGAGCTGGTAGCCCTGATGGAAGAGGAACACTTGGATATTGTGGCAGTCACAGAAACATGGTACATGGAGAACCATGACTGGGATGTCAACATACCAGGGTACACAATCTACAGAAGGGTCAGGGAGGGTAAAAGAGGAGGTGGTGTTGCTCTCTACATAAGGGAAGGGATCAAAGCTACAGAACTAAAAAGTAAAGGGGGAGGACAAGAGGCACTCTGGGTCACCTTGGAGACAGGGAATGGCATCACAATTCGCACAGGGGTTGTATACAGACCCCCGTCTCAGGGGAGGAAATGGACAAGAAAATGATAGAAGGCATTCTCAAAATGGCTGAAAAAGGGGAAATACTGTTGATGGGGGGACCTGAATATGCAGATGTTAACTGGGCGACATGGACTGCAACCACATCCAAGAGCAGGGTCATTCTCGATGCCCTACAGGGGGCATGCCTTAGACAGCTAGTGGTGGAACCTACTCGGGAGGGAGCAATATTAGACCTGGTACTCTCAAATGGAGAGAGGATCACAAATTTAGAAGTCAGTAGACATCTGGGAACAAGCGACCACTGCACAGTGTGCTTCACAATAAACACAACCATGAAGACAAGCCATACAAAGACAAGGATAATGGACTTTAGAAGGGCTAATTTTGGCAAAATGGGTGAACACCTGAGGAATGCATTAGCAAAAGGCCAGAAAGGAGGGGTGGAAGAACAATGGAGAACAATCAAAACTGCCATCATGGAGGCAACAAGCCTTTGTGTGAAACAAATAAAGAAAACGAAGCAGAATAAAAAACCTCTATGGTTCTCAAAAGAGGTGTCAGGGAAGGTTAAGGAGAAAAAGGCTGCATTCAAAAAGTATACACAATCACAGAAGGAGCACGACAGGGAACTGTATCAATTAAAGCAGAAAGAAGTGGGGAAGGCAGTCAGAAAAGCAAAGGCCCAAACCGAGGAAAAGATGGCCAACTCAGTTAAGAAGGGGGATAAAACCTTTTATAGGTACATTAGGGAGCATAGAAAGATTAAGGGAGGGATAGTGAAGATTAATAAAGGAGAGAGGAGGTGGGCAGAGGGAGACAGTGAAAAGGCAGAGATACTGAATGAATACTGTTGCTCAGTATTCACAAAAGAAGAAGAGGAGGAGTTACCTAAACCAAACAGTAGAAGCACTCTTGGTAGTGGGGTTGACGCCAGTCCATTTACAGAAGAAAGAGTCCTGAAAGAACTAAACTCAAGGTGCACAAAGCAATGGGGCCTGATGGGATTCACCCTAGAATCCTAAAAAGAGCTAAGGGAGGACCTAGTGACACCACTAACCACACTTTTTAACAAATCATGGGAAGATGGGGTGGTACCTGAGGACTGGAGGAGGGCAGATGTGATTCCCCTTCACAAAAGTGGGAGCAAGGCAGAAGCAGGAAACTACAGACCTGTTAGTTTGACCTCAGTGGTGGGGAAAATTATGGAATCACTTCTGAAAGAAAGAATTGTTCAGTACCTAGAGGTCAGTGGGGCACAGGACCCAAAGCAGCATGGATTCACAGCAGGAAGGTCATGTCAGATGAATCTAATCGATTTCTTTTACTGGTGACCAAAGTAATAGACCAGGGAAGGGCTGTGGACATGGCCTACCTAGACTTTTTGAAGGCATTTGACACAGTCCCGCACAAAGATTAATAATCAAGTTAGCCAGCCTGGGAGGTAGGTCCCAGGGTGGTAGCCTGGTAACAAACTGGCTGCACAACAGGACACAGAAGGTCATAGTGAATGGAACACATTCTGAAGAAAGGGGGGTTACTAGTGGAGTACCTCAGTGCTCAGTACTGGGTCCAGTCCTCTTCAACGTCTTTATAGGTGACATTGCAGAGGGTCTGGAAGGAAAGGTATGCCTCTTTGCAGATGACACAAAGATCTGTGACAGAGTTGATACACAAGGGGGTTAGAAAGGATGAGAAGGGACTTGGTAAGGTTGGAGGAATGGTCAGACATATGGCAACTTAGATTCAATGCAAAGAAGTGCAAAGTAATGCACCTGGGAAATAAAAATCCAGGAGAAGAGTACACAATAGCAGGGGAGGTACTAAAGACAACAATAATGAAAATGGATCTGGCTGTAGTCATATCAGATGACCTAAAGGTGGGTAAGCAACGTGAGAAGTCAGTAAGGAGAGCGAGGGGGATACTGGGATACATAAGGAGGGGCATCACAAGTAGAAAAAAGGAAGTGGTTATCCCTCTGTACAGATAGTTGGTGAGTCCCCATCTGGAGTACTGCATGCAGTTTTGGAGACCTCATCTACGCAATAACGCAAGGACATAGACAGGATGGAAGCAGTCCAGAGGAGGGCAACTAAAATGGTGCAGGGTCTACATCAGAAACCATATGAAGAGAGACTAAGAGAGCTTAATATGTATACCCTTGATGAAAGGAGGGACAGGGAGACATGATAGAGACTTTTAAGTACCTCAAGGGAATCAACAAAGTCCAGGAGGGTAGCATCTTTCAGAAAAAGAGATGCGTAAGAACAAGGGGGCACAATTTAAAGTTAGAGGGGGGACGGCTCAGGGGTAATGTGAAGAAATTATTTTTCATGGAGAGAGTGGCAGACGCATGGAATCGCCTTCTGGAGAGGTTGTGGGGTCTAAAACAATGGGGGAATTCAAACTTGCATGGGACAGACATAAGGCAATTATAGTGGGGAGTTGCAGGAAGCATGCTGTTGGTTAACTAGAATCTGTAGCTTATCCAATAGGTAGGGAAATGAGCAGACTGGGTGGGCCAAGTGGTCCTTATCTGCCATCAAAGTCTATGTTTCTATGTTTCTAAGTGCTTCAATTGATATATCTAGCCCTAAGGGAGCTTCCAACTGCAAACACAAAAGAAGAAATACCTTATCATTCATAAGAACTGAATTGGCAAGAAATGGGTGTCCACTTCTAATTGCTCTAATTTATAGAAGCATAGATGTTGATAGCAGATAAGGACTGCAAGGCCCATCCAGTCTGCCCATTTCTTTCTCTGCCTTATAAATGTGCCATCAGCCTTTGCTCTGTCAACGGCCTATCTATTCATACTCATCAGTATTACTCCCTTATGCCTATCCCATGCCTGTTTGAAGCCCTACACTGTATTCATATCCACCACTTCCTGAGGTAGGCCGTTCCATGCATCCATCCCTACTAACACATCCATTTTTCCGTGAAAAAGAACTTCCTCACATTACCCCTTAATTGACCTCCCTCTAATCTCATGCTGTGTCCTCTTGTCCTGCTATTTTTCTTATATGGAAACATGTTAGACTATTTCACCTTGTTAATGCCCTTAAGGTGTTTGAATGTTTCGATCATATCACCTCTCTCCCTCCTTTGCCCTAGGGTACACATATTGAGCTCCATTAATCTGCCCTGTTTTCTGATGCAGTCCCTGCACCATTTTGGTTGCCCTTCTCTGGACTGCCTCAATTTGGTTAATGTCCTTGTGAAGGTGTGGCCTCCAGTACTGCACGCAGTACTCTAGATGGGGTCTAACCAGTGTCTTGTAAAGAGGGATTATTACCTCCCTCTTCCGACTTGTGATACCCCTACTATCACATCCATTTTAAGTGGAGGCATTGAAATAAATCCTGGACCATTTGGAAAATATCAGATGAAACTGATTTATGTTAATCCATGTAGTCTAAAAAATAAACTTGGCTTGTTCAGAACCTGGGTCACGACTGAATCCCCTGAAGTAATAGCACTAACTGAGACATGGCTGAATGGTGCCATAACAAGTGATGGGATAGAACTGGATGAGTTTAATACTTATAGGTGTGATAGGACTACAAAGAGGGGAGGGGGAGTCCTATTATACACCCAGGTGGACCTAGTGCCAATCAAGATAGTATATAGAAACATAGAAACATAGATTTTGACAGCAGATAAGGACCGCTAGGCCCATCTAGTCTGCCCATTTCCCTACCTACAGGATAGGCCGCAGATCCTAGTTAACCAACAGCCTATATCGTCCTGCCCCCCACTAGAATTGCCTTATGTCTGTCCCATGCATTCTTGAATTCTCCCACAGTTTTAGACCCCACAACTTCCTCAGGAAGGCTGTTCCATGCATCCACTACCCTCTCTGTGAAATAATACTTCCTCACATTGCCCCTGAACGCCCTCCTTCTATCTTTAAATTGTGTCCTCTTGTTCTTGCAAGTCTCTTTTTCTGAAAGATGCTACCCTCTTGGACTTTGTTGATTCCCTTGAGGTACTTGAAAGTTTCTATCATGTCCCCCCTCTCCCTTCTTTCCTCAAGGGTATACATATTAAGCTCCTTTAGTCTCTCCTCATACGGCTTCTCTTGCAGACCCTGCACCATTTTAGTTGCCCTCCTCTGGACTGCCTCTATCCTGTTTATGTCCTTGCAGAGATGGGGTCTCCAGAACTGGACACAGTATTCCAGATGGGGTCTCACCAACTGTCTGTACAGAGGGATAACAACTTCCTGTTTTCTGCTGCTGATGCCTCTCCTATACATCCCAGTATACCCCGGCCCTCCTACTGCCTTCTCACATTGCTTGCTAACCTTAAGGTCATCTGATATGATTACCCCAGGTCCCTTTCCTGTTTTGTTGTTGTTACTACCTCCTCACCCATTGTGTATTCTTCCCTGGGTTCTTGTTTCCCAGGTGCATTATTTTGCACTTTTGCATTGAATCCTAGCTGCCATCGTCTGACCATTCCTCCAACCTTGCCAAGTCCCTTTTCATCCTTTCCACGCCTCCTTGTGTATCAACCCTGTTGCAGATCTTTGTGTCATCTGCAAAAGGCATACTTTTCCTTCCAGTCCCTCTGCAATATCACTGATAGAGACATTAAAAGGATTGGACCCAGTACTGAACCACGGTACCCTGGTAACCGCCCTTTCTTCAGAGTGGACTCCATTTACAATTACCTTCTGTGTCCTGTTGTCCAGCCAATGTTTTACCCAGGCTACCACCCTGGGACCCACTCCCAGGCTAGTTAATTTGACTATCAATCTTTTGTGTCAGACTGTGTCAAATGCCTTGCTAAAGTCTAGGTAGGCCATGTCCACAGCCCCTCCCTGGTCTACTACTTTGGTCACCCAGTCAAAGAAATCTATTAGATTCGTCTGACATGACCTTCCCACTGTGAACCCATGCTGCCTTGGATCCTGTGCTCCACTGACCTCTAGGTACTCAACTATTCTTTCCTTCAGAGTGACTCCATCACTTTCCCTACCACAGAGGTCAGACTGACAGGTCTGTAGTTTCCTGCCTCTGTCTTGGTCCCACTTTTGTGAAGGGAATCACATCTGCCTTCCTCCAGTCCTCGGGTACCCACCATCCTCCCTGATTTATTAAAAGAGTAGCCAGTGGTTTCACTAGTTCCTTCCTTAATTCTTTTAGAATTCTGAGGTGAATTCCATCAGGACCCATTGCTTTGTCCACCTTCAGTTTTAGGAGTTCTTGCAGAACCCTTTCTTCTGTGAAAGGACTGGGATCGACCCCCCTATCAAGAGTGCTTCTGTTAATTGGATTAGGCACTTCCCCCTCCTCTTTTGTGAATACTGAGCAGAAATATTCATTCAGTATTCCTGCTTTTTCACTGTCCCCCTCTGCCCACCCACCGTTCATTGTATTCAGCCTCACTATCCCTCCCTTTGTTTTTCTACGCTCGCTGATGTACCTTGGATAATATAGAATGCCTGTTAGTAGAAGCTCTTAAATTAGATTGGGTAATTGATGTAATTTACTCAGCCCCCAAAAACAAAAAATGACTGTTTTGAGAAACTGGCTCAAACTGTTACGGACCATTCAATGGGGAAAAAAATTGATGCTTGTTGGGGACTTCAATGCAGCATGGGGGCATCCTAGAGGGAAAGCCTTGGAAAATAGCTTTAAACAACTAGACCTGACCCAGGTAATAACTCAACTAGGAAAAGTGCATTAAAAAGCAGGGGAATATTTTAGATTTGTGATTTATTTTTCAGAATATTGAAATAGGGAGTGTACAGGTGAAACAACCCACCCTAGGAGACCACAATACATTAGGATGCGAGCTGAGGTTAGATATAAAAGCAAAAATAAAACAAACAGATAATATTAAATGTATACGAGATTTCAAATTCTATACTACTGAACTTTTTCTGTCTAAATGTAGACAGGTAAAATGGTCATGCTTTTTTCTGATACCTAATCTAGATTTGGCCTTACAGGAATTTAATAGTTTATTTCTTCATGTATGTGATGAAGTAGCCCCTTTAGCAAAGATTAAACATAGGAAAACACATGTACCCTGGATGACTGAAAAATTTAAAAAAGAGATCTGGGTAAAAAATAGGCTTTGGAAAAAAGCCAATAAAACTCCGGAACAAACAGATTGGGAAAAGTTCAAGGTTGCTAGAAATGTTTTAAAAGTAAAAATAAAAAAAACAAAACAACAGTTCTGTGCCAAAAAGTGAAGAAACCGAAGGCTCAAGTAAATATTGGTCCCTGTTAAAATCTTTAGAAATGCCTGTAAATAAACACCTACAAATTCATATAGAACAGAATGGAGTTTTAAAAAAATCAATCCGAATCAGCCAATATTTTGAATAAATATTTTACAACATTACCAGATGTACAAGGTCTAGAGGCCCTACAGAGATGGACAGGCATTGGGGTATGCATTTGGGTCATCACCCATAATGTTCATGCCATTTCACTTCACCCTATCCTGCAGACACTGACACGTGTTGAGGTGTGCCTTGGGGTGTTCGGCTGTATAGTCACCCCATTCCATAAGGACATACACTGAAATGGGTGCAGTATAGGAGAACGAGGTGAACTGTGGGACGAAGAGTTCAAGGCACACTTCAATGCCTGTCACTGGCTGCAGGATGGTAGGGTGGGGGTGGAATGACATGAGCATTACAGTTAGCAATCCAAAGGCATACCCCTGATGCCTGTCAGTCTGTACAGGGTGGGACATTATGGTTAGATACCCTAATGACCTGGGCATTTGTTGGTATTTACACTACAAATTTTCAACATGGCCTTTTTGTGACCCCCACCTCCTGAAAGCATTTGGGACCTCTTCTCATGAACAGTGGCACTGTGATTTTGTTAATGTGTCCCGAACTTTGAGTTCCCACAGTGACCTTGCCATTCTGCGCCAGATATACGAAAACACAGATCGGGTAGGATGTGAAGAATGACAGCTGTACCATTCATAGGAACCTGTTAAGAGATGGCTATGTTGAAAATCTGTAGTGAAAATATTAAAAATACTCAAACTTCTGGGCTTATGTGGAAACTGCGCAACGCATGTGCGTGACCCAGTCATTTAGTGGAAATTTTATTCAGATTTTCAACATAGGCATTTTGTGACCTCTGCTCATGAACAGTGTCACTATGATTTTCCTAATCTGTTCTGAACATTGATTTCCCACAGCTATCTCACTATTCTGTTCCAGAGGTGTAAATGCATATTTCGGGCAGAATATGAAAAATGACAGCTGTACTATTCATAAGGAGGTGTGGAAAAATGCCAATGTTGAAAATCTGGAGTGAAAATATTACAAATTCGTGAAGTTACGTGCATGCGTGGAAGCTGCGCAACTCATGCTTATAACACAGTCATTTTATGAACTTTCATCACCAATGTTCAACATAGGAATTTTAGGACCTCTGCTCATGAACAGTGTCACTGTGATTTTCTTAATGTGTCCCAAACACTGATTTCCCACAGTGACTGTGCTATTCTGTGCTGGTAGTGCAAAAACACATTTCAGCCTGGATGTGAAAAATGACAGCTGTACTCTTCATAAGGAGGTATGGAAAAATGCCAATGTTGAAAATCTGGAGTAAAAATATTGAAAATTCGCGAAGTTACAAGCGTGCATAGCAACTGCCCTACGCACGCTCATAAAACAGTAATTTCTTGGATTTTTTCCACCAAATTTGCAACATAGATTTTTTGAGAGCCCGCCCCACACCCATGAGCACTGGCACTGTCATTTTGTTAATTGGTCCTGAAAGGTGATTCTGCGCAGTGACCAAGAAATCACTTTTCACGACCGAATAACGCCATGACAGTGCCTGAATTCATGAGGAGCAGTCCCAATAACCCCATGTTGAAAATTTGGTGGCAAAATTCCCCCAAATGCCTGAGATATGCACCAAAGTTGAAAAAACCCTATTTATGTCATTATATTGCTTACCGGCATTTCTTCAGTTTGCAGTCGGCATGAAGAGTGCACACATGTTCCTGGTCCACCGAAGATCGTCGCGTCATGCTCCGGAGGTAAGTACGGGGTGGGGGGTGTGGGGAGGCTGGGTGCACAGAGGGTGGGTGCAGGTTGGAGATGGGGCCACTGGACTTGATGAGGGACCATTTTCTGATTTTGGAGGGGCTATAGCCGATGGGGGATTGAGCACCCCCGTTGGCACATACCAAGGGGGGGGCACAAGAGTCAAGGGGGATTGGGCACCCCCCTCGGCAGAAAGCAACTGTTTTTTTGGGGGGGATATTATGCCAATGGGGAGTGGGCTCCCCCATCGGCAAATTAAACTTAGGCAGGGAGGGGACTGAAGCCGACGGGGATTGGGGCCCCCATCGGCAAACAAAGACAGTCTTGTTTTGGGGTGTGCATGATGCTAAGGGGGACTGGGCACCCCCTCGGCACACAACAAATGGGGGAGGGGGTAATATCATGCCGACGGGGAGTGGGCTCCCCCATTGGCAAACTAACTGGGTCGGGGGCTGCTGATAATGGAAATGGCCACCCCCATTCGACTTTCATGGGGCCAAGAGGTGGCGGCAATCCATCACCATGTTTACTTTATTGTTAGACTTGGGAAGGTCCCATCCTGCAATAACAGGTCGCTCCCTTATTGCAGCAGAATGACTGATGCTGCAATGACAAGGTGGCCCCTCACTGCAGCGGTGAAAACGTTTGTACTTTGTGGCACTTTTGGAGACCAGTGTCATCGGCACACTTTGCCCCCATTGGTCCACCAGTGCCAAGATCCCAAATACAGTGCCTCCATTGGCTGCCATTGTGCCGCACCTCCACAACCCGCTTCTTTCCTAAGCTGCCACATAATGTTTCTTGCACATGCGTACAAGCAAACATAAAAATGGACTTCCTACAAGTCCAACAAATTACAGACCAATAGCATTATTGCCTGTGATCTCAAAAATACTGGAACGACTGATGCACAGACAATAATACAGTCACCTGGAGACACATGGGATACTGTCGGGGCACCAGTCAGGTTTCAGGAAAGGACACTCCACAAGCACTGTGCTCACTGACATAACAGACATCGTGGCCTCATCATTGGATAAGGGGGAGTTGGTGGGCACGATGTTCGTGGATTTGTCAAAAGCGTTCAATACTGTACAACAAATAGGTATCTCAGGGGAAGTAAGATCTTAGTTCCATTCATACTTAACAGGTAGGATTCAACAAACTGCTATGGGGAAGTATGTTTCAAGTGAAAGAGGGGTTCGATCCTGGGCCCCCTCTTTTTTCTCATATATACTAATGTAGTAACAATGACAGTAACAAAATCAGAAACATGTCTCTACACAGACGATACAATACTTTTAAACAGGAGCATACACCTGGACAAAATACAAAAAGATTTACAGCAAGATTTTCAAAAATCCAAGTATGGTTTGAAGAATCAGATTTGATTCTGAATAGTAATAAATCCAAAGTAATGTTTTTTTCCCCGCTAAAAAAAGTAACAAAACACAGACCTTAAATATAACAACAAAGAATAAAATGGTACTGGGACAGGTATCAGAGTACAAATATTTAGGATTTTGGATAGATCAGAATCTAACATTTGATTTTCATATAAATGATAAAATAAAAAAACTGAATTGTAGATTGGGAGCACTTCGGAGAACTGGCCACTGCATAAATGATAAAATGAGAAAATCCATTGTGAATCAAATATTGGTCCCTGTGCTTGATTACAGGATGAACATATATGGCTTTGTGAACAAGAATGTACTAAAAAAAGGCTGAAGTAATGTATAGTAAGCTGGCTAGATTCAACCTGAGTGCAAGTAAATGGACTCGCCATTGTATCCTGTATGAAAAATTAGGGTGGCTTACCTTGCAAAGTAAACAAAGAACCATATGGGTAAAAATGTTTAAGCAAGTAAAGGAACCGACAAAACCTGCATACTTGTATGATAAAATGCAAAAAACAGAGTATAGATATGACCTAAGGAATAATGTTAAGATGAGGGACTGTAAATGTGAGACACCTAACACTGAAGTTGGGGAGATGACCTTTACTTATGCTGCAGTTACAATTTGGAATAACTTATAACATTCAGTGAAATATGCCAATAATTCTATTAAATTACTTTCCACTACATCGAAGCAAAAACTTTCAGCACAGTGCATTTGCTTCGATGGAGCATCTATGTGAATTCTGTATTTTGTATAACGTGTATGTTGTTATATTTATTACCAATGTGTATAGGATGTCTGTCAGCTTTTATGAATAACTGTATGAGATTGTGCAACTTCTACTGTTGATGAGTATACAGGAACACCTTGTAAAATAGGGCTTGCCCTAATGGTGCTGTAAATGAATTGTCTTTTATATCTTGTTTAAAAATAAATGTTTTTACTACTACTACTCATGGGGGTTGAAAAGAAACCATAGGGATCTCACCTGCAACCACTGGCTATCCCTAAATGACGCCCCTGCCAGCAGGACTGGTTCATAGAAACATAGAAGATGATGGCAAAAAAAAAAAACAAAGTCCATCCAATCTGTCTATTTTTCCTATCTATTCCCCATGACAAGAGGTGTGCAAAGGGGAAAAAAAATCCATGAAGTTCATCCACCTTGCAAAGTGCCAATTCTCAGTACGGGGACAACTTCCTAAAGCTGTGAATTGGAAACTTTGCCGGCAAAGTGCACCCCCCCCCCGGTGAAACTCGTAATGTACTGTGGGACTGTAGGTCACATGGTACTGAAACAAGCTGAGAGGTAGGAAGAAGTGGTGAAAAGCCGATGACCAGGTACGGTCAGAGGACACAAATCAGTGTAGGGCTTATGCACAGACTGAATGGGCTTAGCGGTCCTATGTTTCTAAGCTGTATGCCATTAGGTGGCTGTGTTTACTGCAGTCTTATGAAGAGAGAATATGAGAAGTCTGTCCCCATGCTTGCCTAAGCAAAAAAAAGAAAGAGTCTTAGTACTTTACAACTGAGCTTTTTGATTCCAAATTGCTCACAACTTGTAGTTTGCCTTTTGCTGCCAGGTTTGTGTTTTTTTGTTGTTGCTGTCTTTGCCTTGTCAAAGATTGTTTAGTTTCAAATAGTGTTTTTTTGTTGTGTATATAAAGAAGCACTGCTTTGGGGAAGGGGAGGTGTAGGCAGCCAACAAGGCAGCATTGAAATTTCTGGATAGTTTTTGACTGATAAGGAAATTTGTCTTATTTTTTTTCAGTCTTTCTTGATCATTACTTTTTCTCTTTCGCTTCTCAGTTGATTCAGTTTGATGTGTTTAAGTGAAGTATTTTGTCAGTCTCTTTCTATATTAGTTTTAGTTATTTATTTCTTAAAGTGACAGTGCTTTATTTATTTATTTATTTATTATTTGTTTATTTAAAATGTTTCACCAGGAGGGCACACTGAGCCAAGTCTCATTTCCAGGTGCAACCTGGGGGAAGGAGGAAGGGGGGAAATACAATAGATATGCATACAAGTAAAACATACCAAAAGTAGCAATTATCAAAAGTGCAGCAATCAGGGGAAATACAGCAATAAAATTATATACACAGGTAGAATAATTACAACAGTGCAGCAACTGATAAACTGTAAGAACAGGACATTTGTTGGTGACTAGTAGACTGCGATGAGTTGGTACAAGCATGGAAGAAGAGAGAGAGTGATATAGCTGGAAAAGCAGCTTAGAATTTGGGATGCCCATAGAGAGGGCAGAAGATATAGGGTGGGATTATAATGGGGTGGATTAGATAGGATAGAGAGGAGTTATAGGGGGAAAACTAATTGCAAGTGCAGCTGTGGGAAGGCAGTTTCAGGAGAGAGGAAGGAGTAGTGGGTGAGGAGGCCTGCCAGAGAGGCAATGGGATGGAGTTCTATAATTTAGGCAGGCAGTAGAAGAATGCAGATTAGATTTTGGAAGTGGATCTTCTGGGAATAATGGTCAGAACTACAGAGAGAATGAGTGTGGGGGGGTGAAAATGAGGAGGAGGAGCGATACGATGGGAGGGAACCAAACCAGTATTTAGCTGTGAAGGAGATACCGTGGTAGTGTCTCCTTTCATCAAGATAGAGGAAGGAGAGGGATTTGTAGAGATCACAGTGATGGGAGGGGGGCATCAAGTGAAAATGGCAGAAGGAGTTGTAGAGGGTGTCCAGTCTAGCGAGGGAGGTTTTGAGAGTGGCACTAAAGACTATGTCATGGTAGTCAAAAACTGTGAGGATCATTTTCTGTACCACAGCGTAGCAGGCATGTAGTGGGATGCAGCTGTGGTTACGGCAGCGGACACAAAGCTTGGGGTGGAGTTTTTTGGCCATAGCATCCATGTGTGCAGAAAAGTTGAGGTGCCTGTCAAGCCAGACAACAAGATACTTAACAGAGAATGAATCCTCTGGTTTAGTCCCATCAAAGATATGAAAAGAAGGCAGGGAGGGGAGGCAGGATGATCTCTGACTAGTGTCAAAGGTTATGGAAATTGTATTTTTAGCATTAAGGAATAGCTGATGCGAAACTAGCCAGTGCTGGACATTATCAAAGTCCTGTGGTAGAGTGGCAGTGACACTAGATGGGGATGGGTCAGATGAACAGTGTTGTCTGCATACATGTGGATACTAAAAGAGAAACAGACAGAGGGGAGGTCATTTAGAAAGATAGAGATGAGTATGGGACCCAGAACAAAACCCTGTAGGACACCTGTCTTGATGGGAAGGGGAGAGGATACTGATTGGGTGCCAGTGTGGCTCAGTTGGTAGCACATCCACCTCTGGACCAGAAGGTTGTAGGTTCTCATCCCACACTGGGATTGGACTTGCATCTAAAACACTGGCATCTGAGTGCAGTATTGGGAGGTGCTGTACTGCTGGGGTGTGCCGTCCTTCGGATGAGACGTTAAACCAAGGTCCATTCTACCCATCCTGGTGTTGTCCTGGTGGGTGTCCAGGTGGAAGTAAAAGAACCCAGGACACTCTTCATGAAGAGTAGGGGACATTCCTGGTGTCCTGGCCAACATTCCCCTTCCCATAAACTGGTTTATGCAATTGTCCAGGCTGTGTGTGGGTGTTGATGTGCGATATGGCCACCACTACACATTCAGTCACTTCACTACCAGTCTAGCATTACTTGTAAAGTGTTTTGGGATACACTGTATAAAAAACACTATATAAATGCTGATTCTTCTAAATCACTTTCCAAAATGTAGACGCGTGGTACAGATTGGTGTTAAAGGTGGTTTGGAAATAGGTTGTGCATATCTACTAGCATGGATGAAAGAGTTATGAAGGGTGCGATAACACAAAATTAGTCCGGTAGCCTGAGGATTTATGAGTTTTCCAGGCTTGGTCACATTCCTGGATACATGCTAGGAGTTTGGGGGTGATCCATGGAAGGTGATTTCCCCATAATCTGATCTGCCTAAGAGGGGCAAACTTATTCCAGAGGGATGTGAATTTGGTGTGAAAGAACTCCCAAGTCGAGTCAATGGAGGATGCAGAAGTGATGGGGGACCAGTCAGCAGTAGATAGGTCAGTAAGTACAGGGCTGAGGTCCATGGATTTGTAGAAGCAGGTCACAATGTATTTAGGGGAGCTTTGGGGCGATGGATCTTGCGTACAATGTAGATTAGGCGGTGATCGATTATGGCATCAGGGTATAAACTGGCAGCCATGACATGGTGCTGGTGAGAAGTGAGTGCCCAGTCAATAAGTCACTTTATTGCACTTAGTTGCTCGATGTCCTGTCATGTTAACCCCTGTCATCTTAAAGGGACACTGTCAACCTCCTTAGACCTCAAAGTGTCTGTAGTTTAAACAAGCATTTGTCAATGCCAAATATTTGCTTGCTGGCATTGGCATTGGTAGTCTAGACATTAGAGAGATGCATAATAAGAATGGCAGTGAAGTACTGAACTGAAGCCAGCCCCACCATCACCCTGCAGAGACTGATAGGCACTGGGGTGTGCCTTTGGGTCATCAGGCATAACGGCCATGCCATTTCTCCATACCATACCCTGCAGACACCGATAAGTATCACAGTGTGCCTTGGAGTCTTTGGGCTTTATGCTCACCCCTTTCCATAAGAAATACAGTGAGATGGGTGCAGTATAGGAGAATGGGGTCAACTTTGGGGCCAAATAGTCCAAGGCACACCTTGATGCCTGTCAGTGGCTGCAGGGTGTGGGTGGGGGTGGAATGACAAGAGTATTACAGGTGACAATCACAAGTCATACCCCTCATGCCTGTCAGTCTCTACAGGGTGGAGTGTCATGGTCGTAAACCCTAACATCCCAGGCATTCGTTGGTATTTTCACTCCAAATTTTAAACATGTTTTTTTTTGTGACTCCCACCTCAAGAACAGTGGCAATATCAGTTTGTTAGCGGAAAGCTAATTTTGCACAGTGACTACACCATTTGGCACCACTGGTGTGAAAACACATTTTAAACAGGATGTAAAAAATGACAGCTGTACTGTTCATTGGGAGGTGTAAAACATGGCAATGTTGAAAATCTGGAGTCAAAATATAAAAAAATGGTGAAGTCACGAGCGTGAGTAGAAACTGCGCAACGCACACCCATAATGTAATTAGTCTGGGGATTTTTTACAGCAGATTGTCAACACAGGCATTTTTGGACCTCTGCTCATGAACAGTGTCACTGTGATTTTCTTAATCTGTCCTGAACACTGATTTCCCACAGCGACCATGCATTTCTGCGCGAAGTGCGAAAACACATTTTGGCCAGGGTGTGAAAAACGACAGCTGTACTGTTCATAAGGAGGTGTTGAAAAATGCCAGTGTTGACAATCTGGACTGAAAATATTACAAATTTGTGAACTTACGAGGGTGCGTGGAAACTGCGCAATGCATGCTCATAACACAGTAATTTTATGGACTTTTGTCACCAAATTTTCAACATAGCCATTCTAAGATCTCTGCTCATGAACAGTGTCACTGTGATTTTCTTAATCTGCCCGAACATTGATTTTGCACACTGACTGTGCCATTGTGCGCAAAATGCGTGGAAACACATTTTGGGCAAGATGTGAAAAGTGACAGCTGTACTGCTCATAAGGAGGTGTAGTAAACTGGCAATGCTGAAAATCTGGAGTGAAAATATTAAACATTCGCGAACTTATGAGCATGCATAGGAACTTCGCAACACATGCTCGTAAAACAGTCATTTTTAGGAATTTTTTCACCAAATTTTCAACATAGGGTTTTTGGGGGCCTTCCTCATGAACTGTGACACTGTCATTTTGTAAATTGGTCCTGAAAGGTGTTTCCGTGCAGTGACCGCAAAATCACCTTGCAGGACTGAATAACAAAATGACAGTGCCAGAATTACGAGGTGGGGTCCGGCACCCCATGTTGAAAAATTTGAGAAAAAATTCCAAAATGCCTGAGATATGCATCAAAGTTGAAAAACCCTATTTATCCCATTATACAGCTACGGCATTTCCTCAGTTCGCGGTTGGCTTTGAAGAAGTGCAGGCGTGTTCCGTCACGAAGATCGTAATTGCCGAACTCGGAGGAAAGTATGGGATGAGGTGGGGTGTGGGGAGGTAGGGTGCACAGAGGGTGGGCGGGTGGGGAGGGGCAAGACAGTCAACGAGGGACCATTTTATGTTTTTAGGTCTTTTTTTCTTTTATGAAGACAATGTGGGATGTTTGCCATGCTAGGGTGGGCTCCCAGCATGGCAGCTGGAACTTTTGTTTTTGGGGGGGCAGTGGAGCCGACGGGGGATTGGGCACCCCCGGCCATACAGAGGTTTGCCACACTGGGGTGGGCTCCCAGCATGGCACCTGGAAGTGTGTTTGGGGGGGCAGTAGGTGGATGCTTCTGCCACGCTGGGGTGAGCTCCCAGCGTGGCACCTGGAAGTGTGTTTGGGGGGGCAGCAGAGGGATGTTTGCCATGCTGTGGTGGGCGTGCAGCTGGAAGTGTGTTGGGTGGGGCACTGAGCTGACGGTGGATTCAGCACCCATGTCAGCCATATGGGGAGTGCATAAGCATGCTGGGGTGGGCTCCCAGTGTGCACCTATGTGTTTTGGGGGGGAGACTGTCTATGACAGACAGTTCAGATGCAGTGCCAATGTAGGCAATTTGCATACTGCTGACGACAGTATGCAAATTGTCTGCCGTGTTTTCCTTTCAACTGTACATCACAGCATCTGAATGGCTGTCATAGACAGCTTGGATATTCATTGGCGCAGTGCAGCCGCGCCTGCAAAAGGGAGCAGGGCATTGGAAGTGGGGGAACCACACCTATGAATTCTCATATGGTAGCACTATGTTTCTTGCACATGCGTGCAAGCAAACATAAAAACATGTTATGATTGTTCATATTCTGTAGAAACTGCTGATGTATCTGATTGTTTGATTCTGATAATTGTTTCCTTTTAAAAAGTGAAAAATGGACTGTCCACCATATTGGTGTTACCACACAAAAATGTTTGTTTACATTCCTTGATCAACTGCCACTGCAGCTTTTCTGGACATGGGAATGCCTCAAACACAGTCTAGTTCCTCATTATACAGTGGGAGTTTAGGAGGCTGTTGTATCATGAGTGGATGCACTGTTTGGGGATATTTCTAATGTTCAGGAGGTACTTGGTAAGAAAAGATTCAGGATTTGAAACAAAACAAGGTTGTTTAAAACAATACATTAGCATGCATTTCAGTTCTACTAAACAAAGAGGCAGACATAACCAGCAACATTACTGAATTTTAAAGAAGATAAATCATAAAATGAGGGGTTTTAAGTATAAACAATATGATGCAAAACAGGTTGACAGTGTCCCTTTAAAAAAATAAAGGAAACAAAAATTAAAAATATATACATTTTCTTGGGGTTTCCTACAATAGCTACTAGTTCAGTAAACTCATTTTACTTTCTTCTTTTTCTGCCAGCACTGCTAATCCTTCGGGGAGGTGTTGTCTAATACTGTTTAATTGTGCTGCATACTTTCTTTAATTTTGTCATCGGTTCCATTGTATCATCAACATATTAAAATAAAATCTAGAGCCAACTGAGCAGTTCACTATAGCTAGGTGTTCACAATAGTGAGGTGTTAATATGCCTACTTGGTGAATAATGGAAGCCATCAAATGTATTCACTAAAATAGGGAGATTTAATAGAGTGGTCCTTTATAGCAAAGGAGCACTCTATACAAGAAATGACTGGGATGAGATGCTGTGCTAAAGGGAAAGGTGCCAGAGAGTGCCAAAGAAGTCCAAAAGTTCTGTGGGGCACAAGGGCATTGCTGCACTTGCTGCAGCTAACAAAATTATGTCTGCTGTGGCATCTTTTGTGGCCTTAGGTAGTAGCAAGGGAGTAGTTGGCAGCAGCGGTGGCATTAGTGTAGCCACATTTTTTTTCTGCTGTCTGTGACATCCATGCTGGTTGGAGCTGGTGAAGGCAGCATTAAGAGGTGCAGTACAACAAGTGGTGGCAAAACCTCAGTCTCAGTGGTCAGAGAGGAGGTTGTCAGTGTTCCTGTGACTGTTGGTGGCACTGGCACTGAGCCTGACCTTGATGGGAGTGTCCCATTTCCCAGTGGAAGTGTGGCACTGGAATGTAAGTTACAGGAGGGAGATTTTGATCATGCAAAGTTCACCAGTGAAGTGACGACGAAGTTCAGGCGCAGTGGGAACAGGCAAATGTCTCAGTAAATGGCATACATTCCCAAAGTTATTCACAGAGGCAAATTTGATGACTTCTTCAGAACTTCATTGGTGAAATAAAATTTACAATATCTCTACCCATAACCTACTGTTGAAGAGGATTTTTACTTTGAGACCTACCCCTCCCTTCCAACAGCTGACCACCCTCCACTTTCTACCCCCTTCCTCCATACCCCTTCTTTTGGTGCTAAGAGCCCCTGTATATGCCCCATCCAATCTAGATCCCATTTATAGACCCAACCTGACCACTTCTTGCAGTAATCTGTTTATTGCTAAACCACCTTCTTGGTGAAGAACTTCCTTAAATCCCTTCTAAATATCCCACTGACTAGTCTCTGCTCATGCCCCTTTATTGCTATGTTACCATTTCTGGTGAACATGTCCTCACTGTCTACTCTGTTTACTCCCCTTGGGAACTAGTATGACTGGACCATGTGTCCTCTCTCTCTTGGCCTCCTGGATGTATATGTTTAGAATTGCCAACCTCTTCTCATATGATCTGCCTTAGGTAGCTTCTAGGACTGCTGAGCAAACAGAGTGGTTGGGCAAAGATGTTCTTTTTTTAACTTTCCTTTTATGCCCCCTTCCTCCTGCTTGCTGACTCCCTTCAGGAGTCAGCAAGGCATCTGTGCTGCTGTCGTCCCCCCTTACCTGAGTCTGGTGTCCAGGCCTTCCCCCAGCTGGAGATGAGGTGGGGTGCAAACCCTCGAGCTGCAGGTTTCATTGGGAAGCCTTGGAATGGTGGAACAGGCAGGGAGGATCCGGGAACAGTGCCTGGCACTCCGACATCGACAGCAAGCAGGAGCCCATTTTTTGTATTTTGCTCTCACCATCTCAGATGTCAGCACTCAAGGGATCCAAGGGAGCAGGTATGTATGCAGAGGTGTGGCAGTGCTCCAGAAACCAGCTGACACCCGTCCTTCCATTGGCACCTCTGATGTGCACCATCACCCGTGGTCACCCAGGTGGTGGTATAGCAGTGGGGACGACAACCCTCGCTCCCCAGAGGAGGAGAGCATCCTGTGGGATGCTCGATCCCCCTGCCCCCTTCTGTCCCCTGATGACCCAGTGCTTGTTCCCAATTTCAGATCACATGCATCACGAGCAGTAGCACTACCGCTGCACCCATGGGCTGGCACAGGGGCAAAAATATTCAGGGACACCACTGGGACTAGTCCATAGAAACACAAAAAATGATGTCAGACAAAGACCCAAGGTCCATCCAGTCTGCCCATTTTTCCTACTGTACCTATTCCCCCA
The DNA here is from genome assembly GCA_016271365.2 of Neoceratodus forsteri. NCBI lineage: Eukaryota > Metazoa > Chordata > Ceratodontiformes > Ceratodontidae > Neoceratodus > Neoceratodus forsteri. The sequence goes on from CM028132.1 coordinate 1,357,765,899, forward strand.
TGATCTATTGCTTAAGAGGGTTTTAACCTTGAGAGCTACACTCCCCCCCATTAACTCACCTTCATTTTAATTTCTACTCCTTCTCTTCCTCCCTTGCTCCCTACTCCTTCTTTTGGTGCTATGATCTCCCTAAACCTGTCCATCCAATACTGAATCCATTTATAGAACAGACTCCCCCATCACTTTTTTTATCCCCCTCAGGAACTTGTAAGTCTCAGTCGTACCTCCCCTTTCTCTCCTTGCCATCAGCATGTACATGTTTAGGTCCTCTAGGCTCTCATCATGTGATCACCCCTAGGTGGCTACTAGGGTGGTCAGGAAACACACTGATTGGGCAAAGATGTTTTGTAAATATCATGTCACGTAGAGCAACCATAGCTAAACCTGTTTACGGGGAACCAAACCACTCCCTACAGCTGGAAATCTGCCACCTGTTGCTAGTGAGGATGGCGAGTGTGAGGGAGATAAGTTCTACAGCTGAAGCATTGTCATTGCCAAGGGAGAATCAGAATGATCGGAGACTACACTGTGGCAAGCTGCCTGGCTGCTAGCCCTTATTTGTAGTTTTTATTCTGTAGTATATATATTTTTTGTAATTCTATGTACAGTACATGCCAGTGTCAGCACAAAACACCTAGAGAAAAGACTGGATTTTAAAAAGGGTTTTGACCTTCTTCTGACCTGAGAGGCCAGCTGCTTGCAGGAATCTGACAAGTCCTTGTCAAAAAACTTGTGGATGCATGATCAAAGGGGTATTTTCAATAGGAATTGACCAAGGAAAACAGGAGTAATAACATCACCTGTATAATCATAAAATTTGCAGGATCTTCCTTATGACTAATTAAATGAAGCCAGATCAAAGCCCATGATGTTTTAGCCAGGAAAGAGCCTTCTAACAGGCCTATGCAAGGTACTGGAAAAAGAAATGCATCCTTGTAGCATACCTGTGTGAGACTGTAAAACCTAGGTTAACTATGGGAATCTGACCCTCAAAGATTATCAGGAAATAAGACTTTTGGGGAAAGTGCAACAGTGACACCCAGTGGCCTAAAGTGGAAGGACCAACCTCTATTCATTGACCTGGAAGTACCAGTCTTTATTCACAAGCTGGGGGTGGGGTGGTCTTCTATATAAACTCTCCAGCACAGATACTGAGAGCCATTTTGCTTGGACTTTCCTGACCACAGAGAACACCTGTCAGCACAGAGACTGCCTAGAACCAAAGGCTGCTACAGCAAAACTGCAATATTTTGCAAATCAGGGATTCTCTGCACTTTGAAATCTTCATACCTCAGGTAATCTGTGACAACTGTTAATTGCTTAGCGGGGCCACTGCAAGAAACCAAATTGAGAAAAGGGTCTGTAAGGGACATCTGGAAGGACAGGGAGAATACGAGAGTATCATACGAGTCTGCAGGGATTGTGAACTAGGCTGTTGCATGTCCTGTAGGGCGAAGGCCAAACCAGGCATACGCTGCTACCCCAAAGAAAGTGTGATGCCTGAGTCTTCCTCCCTTCTGTACTAGCCAAGGAAAGAGTTCATATTTGGCCACAAGACTCGAGACTGGTATTGTGCCCTTATCCAGAACTAGAGGGGTGCCTGGGATCCTGGTGGCAGAGGTACAGGCGTGACCTTAGTGAGCATTCTAAAGGACAAGGAGGGTATCCCAGTCCCCCCATCATGGACTGCACTTAAGGGTGGGCACTGTGAGCTCAGTAGGCCTGTCCCCCATGTGGGTTCGTGACAGATCACAAATCTAGTAGAGTGATAAGAAAAAACACAGTAGCATTTAGTTTGAGTATGTTTCTTTTTGTTAGTTTGCCTTTCTTCTGGTTCTGAAAAGAGGTGAAATATAAACCGAAAGGATTATTCCCACTGCCCCACCCCGAGGATGCATATGGAAACAGTTTGCTACCAGCTCAATATGCTTTGTCTGGTAAAACTTTTGAAATCAGTCAATCTTTCATTCAGTTGTCCTCTGCCACTGTGATGAGTACACTGTATTTAAGTGCTATGTTTTGCTGATGTTCACCTGTCTTATCCTTGTATTCAAATGATGTGTCTTACCCTACTGCATGTAACCTCTCGGGTCGTGCCTGAAAATAGGCAGCTTTGCTGTCTAGTGCACTCACCCGGTCAAAAACTAAGTACATGAATACATAATGTGCACTTCTTTAAAAAATAAAACTGATAGAACTATAGTTTCACAGAAAGAAAAATGAATAAATTCCATGTGTGGTGCTGTTAATGAAAGGTGTAAAAACTGGTGAAGAAATAAAATGTGAATAAGAGTGCCTATCCTTGATATTATGTTAAAGGTCAAATGCATACATATTTTGCCATATCTGAGCCCCCATACTAAGTGCTATACTCTTGACTTCATGATTAAGTGGCTGTTTGTCCCATAAGTGAGCAGTCCAGCTTTTTGCACAGTAAAAGCTGTTAATGGGCCCCTCCCAGGGACTTTCTTGTCTATTTGTAGCAGTGCAAGTTTAAAAAAAAAAAAAAAAAAACACTTTCCGTCCTCATACTGCAAATTCAGTAAAAAGAAACCCCAATGCTCCCTGCCATCTGCTGACACGCCTACCTTGCCCTGCTTCATTAATATTATGGGGTCATCGGCACCTGCATTATCTACTCAGTTCCAGGCCCGTATGTGCAGCCAGTCACCATGACACTGCATTCCTGCCTCTGTGCTTTTATGAGGTTACAAAAAGGTCACATTAGTTGTTTATCAAAAAGTTTTCTTCTAGTTAAACAAACTTTAAAACTTTCATATATTTTAGTTCCCATCCACATGCCTCTGCTTGTCTGTTTATACGAACATATGAAATTTGCCAGCAGATAAAGGCCTAGAGGTCTATCAAGTCTACTCGAATGTGCAGCTAGCACCCCTTATTCTGCAGCTGCCCCTCCCTTCCACCCTTCCCCTTCATTAACCCTCCCCCTTGTCCTGTCCCATCCCCTTTTGAAGCAGTCCACTGTTCTACTGGATACCACTTCTGCAGGTAACGCATACCACCCAGCCACCACCCTCTCTGTAAAAAAGTGTCTCCTCATCTCCCTCCTGAACCTTCCTCCCTCCAGTCTCATATTATGGCCCCTGTTGTCCCTCCCCTCCCTTACTTTGAATAGCCCCTCTGTACCTGTCTTGTTTATTCCTTTCATGTATTTAAAGGTTTCAATCATGTCCCCCCTGTCCCTTCTCTCCTCCAGTGAGTACATGTTCAACTTCCTCAGCCTCCTCTCGTATGATAAGTGCCCCAGCCCCTTGATCATCTTTGTCACCCTAGCTGCACCCTCCAGTAACTTAATGTCCCTCTTCAGATACGGGCACCAGTACTGCACGCAGTACTCCAGGTGTGGTCTAGCTAATGACCTATACAGTGGCAGAATCACCTCCTCCCTCCTCGAGGATATACCCCTTGTAATACAACCCAGCATTTTGTTGGCCTTTGCAGCTGCCTTCCTACATTGTGCTGAGTTGCTCATTGACCCTGTAATGAGCACCCCCAGATCCTTCTCCTCCTCTGTCTGGGCTAGCTGCACTCCCCCCAGCTGGTAACTCCTCCTTGGATTCTTCATCCCAAAATGCAGCACCTTGCACTTTTTGGCATTAAAACCCAGTTGCCAGGTGTCCAACCAGGTTTCAAGCTTTGCCAGACCATCCTGCAACCCCTGCCATCCCCCTAGGTCATTCACCACCGCTCCTACCTTGGTATCATCAGCAAACAGACTGATCTTGCTCTTGTTGTCCCATGATATGTCTGCAGTGAATATCCCAAACAACACTGGTCCCAACACCGAGCCCTGTGGAACACCGCTCGTCACTACCCTTGGGTGTGAGAGCTCCCCACCCACCACCACCCTCTGTTGCCTTCCTTGAAGCCAGTTTCCTACCCATCTCACCAGCTTTGCACCCGCCCCTGTGCCTACTAACTTACTTCCCAGCTTTTCCATGCGGCACCGAGTCGAGTGCCTTACTGAAGACCAGATACAGGACATCCACTGCATGGCCCCTGTCCAGTTGCCTAGTTACCCAGTCATAGAACTCCACTAGGTTGGTTTGGCAGGATCTGCCACATATGAAGCCATGCTGTCTGCTGTCCTGTAGTCCTTTGGCCTCTAGGAGGGCCACCAGCCTTTCCTTCAGGATAGTCTTCATTAGCTTACCCACGATGGATGTGAGGCTCACTGGTCTGTAGTTTCCCGGTTCATTCTTGGGGCCACTCTTGTGGAGGGGCACCACATGAGCCATCCTCCAGTCCTGAGGTACACCCCCCCCGAATGTAGTGAGGCATTACATAGGTCTGCCAAAGGTCCTGCAAGGACCTCTGCCAGCTCCTTCAGTACCCTGGGGTGGATGCCATCTGGGCCTGGTGCCTTGTCCACCCTTAGTGCCTTCAAACCCTCCCGAACTCTGCTCTCCATTATTTCCCCATCTGTCACCCCTTCCCCCCCTGTTTCTGCCATTTCTCTCCCCTTGGGTGTCACCCCCCTCTTCTCTTTAGTAAATACTGAGCAGAAGTACTCATTTAGTGCTTCTGCCTTATCGCACCTGCTTCCACCCAACCCCCTCCTTCCTAATCCTTACTATGTGGTCCTTACAGCTCCTTTTCTCCTGATGTACCTAAGTCCTTCTCCCCTTCTTAATGCCTTGTGCCAGCCTGAGTTCCGTAGATGCTTTTGCTCCCCTTACTGCCCTTGTCACCTCCTTCGATACTGTCAAGTACTCCTCCCTGTCCCTACCCCCCTGTTTTCTTGTACCTCCTAAAGGCAGCTCTTTTTCTCCTTACCTTTTCCATGATCTCCTTGCTCAACCAGCTCGGTTTCAGCCCTAGCTTCTAGCTAACAAATAGCAGTGTGTGTCTGGGAGTGGGGAGACAGAGCCTGTAGCGAGGAAAGACGTGCACTACTTGAACTCCTCTATACAATGCTATATTTTATAATAATTTTCAATCATACTCTGAACGAGAGCGAGATGACCAGTAAGATGGTTCTGCAAGCTAAAAGAGACTTATGGTAGATAAAAAACACTTTAACCAAAGGCCAAACATCATGCTGATACAGATCAAAGCAGACTTGGTAGTGGTAGACAAGAGACTAGGTGGTCACACTAACCTTCCAAGCTGTGACTTTGACAGTTGCAATAATTAAAAAATTCAAACTCATGCATCACTGGTAGAAGAACCTTGAAATGTCTGCCAGAGTAATGATCATCACATTTCTGGGTATTCTAGAGGAAGGGGAGGGAGGCAGTGTCTCCCCAAGAGTATTTCATTGAACTGGTTAGTGTATGTAGCCTCTCCTTCTGATGTCTAGGGGCCTGGTGGAAAGTTCAGGGGAGGGGGCACTACTTTAGCAGTAACTCATCCAGAATAAATGAAAGCTGGCACCTACCTGGGTCTTCTTCTTCTTTTCCCAGAAGGCAGTCACTGAGTGCAGCCTGAAACAGTGTGCAGAGGGCTGCAACATCAGAGGCTATGGGGGCAAGATGTTAGCTGGCAGCAGGGTTAAATTTATAAGCAACCAGAGGCCCACTCCAAAGTCCATTTTAACAATAAGAAAGAAGTGTAATTTAAAGTGCAGCATAAAACAGTACATACTGCTTCCAGAAGCTGGGTGCACAGCTTTGAAAGAACAGTCTTCTGTGGCACACAACTATGGCACTAAACTTATGACCATTAAGGCCGCGATGCTAAGTCCCCTCAGAGCTGGGGTGACTCCAAAAACAGAAGCTGATGTCAGCAGCACAGCCTTGGCCTCAACAGAACTCCTACACTTCAAACACCAGCTCAAATCTTGGGCCTACCACTCTCTCCTCTTGCACATTCATGGTGGCTGTGAGCACAAACTGTAGTTCTTCCATCGATTTCTCCTCAACCTGTAAAGTAGAGCCTACTCGACTGGGCTCCCAGCACATCCAGGACACAGGCGATCTGAGGGACTCACTGGCTGACTATTTTACTCCCCACAGGCCAGCTTCTTTTTTCCAAAGCAGTATGAGCAAATCTCACCTTACAGAAACCATATTACCTTTGTCCTCCTCCTCCTCCTCCTCTGTCTGGATGTGAGTGTAACCCCCAGGTGGCGCTATCCCAAGGGCTAATACCCCTGCCTGCTTGACTACTGACAGGTTGAGGGGCCTAGGTTCTATGGCGGGTGCCTCCACCCAGAGGTCAGAGTTTGTAGTGGTTAGACTAGTTTGGTCACAGCCCTCTGGGACACTGAGACACCCTTTTATTCCCTCTAGTGGCTCACACAATGCACAGAAGTTACAGTCCCAATATCCCACATGTACACACTGTTCATTCATAAAGTACCACTTACCCTTGAGACTGATTCTGAGGTTCGTCTCTGGGGACCCCCTGTAAAATAAAGTTAATCAACATACACAAACCAATACAATGCTTGATATGTAGGTACTGACACTTCAGACAGTTTAAAGTTTAACAACATCAAATCTGGTTTATTTAGGGGGAATAAAATACGGGAAGGGGAGATCAGGTTAATTGGCAGAATTAAATCACAGTACTGTGCACACATACAGGGTCTGAGAGGTCACGCTCTGGGTCCCCCGGTTGGGGGGGGCTAGCCAGGTCCGTTGCCCGGGGTTGGCTGGCAGGTGCCGATGGACAGGGCCCTATAGAAGAAAATATATGCACAACACCCAATTGTAATCCAGAGCCGGATGGCTCAGTCCATGAAGAAGTGAAACAACAATAATTAGATGACTCACTTGTAATTGAAAACAGGCTGCAGGGGAATACCCTGATTTGTACTCGTAATACCCAAGCTGAGAACCGGATGGTGGATGTTCTTCTGGGTTGCCAGAACAACAGGGCATGGAGACAAGGTCCTTGTGACTGGACCCCACTGCAGTAGATAGCAAATGGATTTAGTCTGAGACAAGCTGGGATTTGCTTCCAGCCTCAACACACAGCACACAGCACAGGGGATTGGAAATAGCGATTCCCCACAAGTACTACGCACATTCATATGTAAAAGGAAAGTACTATACCAGGCAGACTGCTCCTAGATCCTGATCGCAATTACTGCAAAATACCCGGGAGCACATACAGCAGCTTCAGTTCCTGACAGACCAAGCGTGATTCAGCAATTTTGCCAGTCTTCTACAGGGTTAGCCTGGTTTCTACCTTTCAGACTTCCTTCTTTCTCCTCACAAGTCAGATTTAGTCCAAACTAGCGCTTACAACGGCTGCAGGCCGAACCTCTGGGCCTCACACGCACTTCCCGCTCGAAACTATACACCGCAGAAGGACAGAGCTCCTTCTCTCTTCACTGTCACAACTGATCTGATCTTTCCAGTCACAGAGCAGTGCATTTTCTTTAGCTCCACACCATTCTGTTTGCTGGTTCAACTGTCACTCACAATAAGACTCCCTCTGTTGGTGAAAAAAGGCACCAAGGCCAAAACAACATTTCCCAGAGTCACTGCTCATACAATCCCCTTGTGGCTAGCTCAAAATTGAGAGTCCAAGTTCCAATTCATCCACAGGCTCCATTTTAAGGCCTCCCTGTCATCCTGATTGGTCCAAGTCAGCAATTCAGGACTAATGTAACCCCCCTGCAAATGGGGGTTCCCAAAAGACTTCCAGGAGCTGACTTGAATGCTCCGAGCCTGAATGGTGTTTGGCATTTAAGCCATTTATCTGTGAGTGTTTTTAGAGCCTCTGGTACTGTCTCTTTAAGAGCTGTCTGCTTGCAGACATAATTAGTTTGTATGGGGGGAGCTGTGTGTTTCTCTGCTTGAGTCCCACTCAAGCTGCTACTCACTTGCTTTTGCAGTCACTAGGAGTGCAAAGGGAACCTATCTGAAAGATGTAACAGTTTGCCAGAAATCATTTAGAGTAATAATGAAAATACAGTTTGTCTAACCTGCTTTTCTTTGCAATCAGAACTGTGTTTGCCTAGTTCCCCATTCTAGTTTTGAACTGCTGAACTGGACCAATCAGTGTGGGTTAAGGGAGCTCTAAAATGGTGCCTGTGGACGAATCAGAACTTGGACTCGTAATCTGAGCCAGCCACAAGAGGATTGTATGGGCAGTGACTCTGGGAAATGTAGTTTGGACTTCAGCGCCTTTTTGCACCAACAGGGGGAGTCTATTGTGAGTGACAGCCAATCCAGCCAAGAACTGGGAGGAACTCAAAGGAAGTGCCTGGTTTTGTCTACTGGAGTTTCAGTTTAGCTGTGGCAGTGAAGAGGGAAGGAGGCCTGTGCTCCTTCGGTGCGCAGTTTTAGTTGGGAAACGCGTGTAAGGCCCCAAGTTTCAGTCTGCAGCTTGTGCAACTGCTTGTTTGGACTGAATCCGACCTGTGAAGAGAATCAAAGGAGATCTGAAGAGCAGAAACCAGGCTCACCCTGTAGAAGACTGGAGAAATTGCTGAGTCGTGCTCGGTCTGTCAGGAACTGAATCTGCTGTGTGTTCTCCCGGGTATTGTGCAGTAATTGCGATCGGGATAGAGAAGCAGCCTGCCTGGTATAGTACTTTCTTTTTTCCATATAAATGTGTGTAGTGCTTGTGGGGACTCGCATTTCAAATCCCCTGTACAGTGAATTGAGTGCATGAAGCTGCAAGTAAACCCCAGCTTAATCCAGACTACATCCATTCTCCTAGCCAATTCCCGAGCTCATTTCTTCACACCACCTTTAGTATTTTTTAACCCCTAGCTACCCTCCACCATGCTGCTGTTCCTCCTAATGCTGCTTTGCCTCTCACCTTCCTCGTATCCAGAGGAGGAAACAGAAGCAGCCCACGCCATGGTGACTAGGGCGGCTACTCAAGCTTGTCCCCCTCTGCTATCCCCAATGGATGTCCCTCAATTCCACAAGTATATACTACCACTTCTGCACTATAATCCTTGGGGTATCCCACAAAAAGGCTCACAACCAGTTCTGTACTCCACAAGCCCCCTGCTCCATTATTGGCACTATAATGACCCCCTATACCTGTCCATTGAGCTGGTACTTTATGACAAAATTTATAATCATACAGCAGGATCATCGCCCTCTATACACTGGATCCCAAGCAAGAAGAGAAAATCCTCTGATTTCTCCCTACTCCTATCACTTGGTGCCCTCATTAAACTAATTTTCTTTCTTCTGATCTGTGTTGGCACTGTTGAAATCAATCCTGGACCCACAGAAAGCTCTATCTCCCCAGCTGAATTAGCCTCCATAAAAGGCCTGAGTTTTCTTCATATCAACGCCTGCAGCCTCCTAAAAAAGTTCTCACTAATACAGGCCTGGGTTGCACACACCTTACCTGACTTTCTGGTTATCTCCGAAACATGGCTCAAATCTGCAACAAATGATAGTGAAATAAATCTTCCTAACTATCAGCTCTTCAGATCTGACCGTCCATTCAGGGGCGGTGGGGTAGCCATCTATGTCAAAGCAAATATCTCTGCATCCTGCCTCAATACTACATCACAGCCGAAGGAATTCGAATGTTTATCAATTAAAATAACCCTTCCCAACATATCATCTTTTCAATTGATTGGCTGCTATAGGCCCCCCTCAGCAGGCCTCAAGCTCCTATCCCACCTGGGATCTATACTTAAACTAGGCCCTGAAGACACCATCATTTTAGGTGACCTGAATTTAAATTGGCTAGCCAATGCATCTGCACCCCTAGTAACCTTTTGTGACACTTATGGATTCACTCAATTAATCAAAGAACCAACAAGGATTAACGCAAAGAACAAATTCAACAGCACACTACTGGACATTTGTTGGTTAATAAGCCTCATCTGTATTCTCATGCTGGAGTGCTATTCAGTGACATAAGTAATCACTGTCCCATAGCTGGCATAAGATCAACAATCAAGCCACCCAACCCTGCAAAATTTCTCCCAAGAAGGTCTAAAAAGAACCTTAATATCACAGGATATCTTCATGATCTGTGCCATACCACACGTTGGCAAGAATTCTATCTCACAGCTTCAGTAGAGACAGCTCTACAGGTCTTAAATGATATTATCATAAGTGCCCTCAATATACATGCACCCCTCACCAGTGTCAGAACCAAGCTCAAATCTTGTCGCTGGTTCTCTGCTGACCTTAAATCCGCACTGCTTGCCAGAGATAAACTCTGGAAAAGGCAAGAAAGACCAAGGATCCAAATGACTGGCTTCAGTTCAGAAAGCCAGAAACTCCTGCACAAAACAAGTGAGAAATGCCAAGGCTGCCTTCATACGCCGAATTGGATGCCTCCTATCATAACCCTTCCAGATTCTGGGGTACCATAAAGGAGATCCTAGGTCAAGTTTCTACCCTGTCTTACCACCCAAGTGCACCTAAATAGTGTGGAAATCACTGACAAGCAAGAAATCTTGAATGCCTTCAACAATCATTTCACTACAGCTGGCCTAGCTTTCGATTCCTCACCTGCAAATCTAATGAGGTCATCATTAAACTTCCAATCTACTGAGGGACAAAAGGCTGCTTCCACATTCTCCTTCAAACCAATACTCTTAAAAGAAGTAGAGGACCTACTATTCCAATTAGATACAACTAAAAGCGCAGGTGCAGACTCTCTGGATCCCTACTTTCTAAAAATAGCATTGCACGCCTTAGCTGCCCTCCTAACTCACCTTTTCAATTTGTCCCTAGCCACTGGTTCTATTCCCTCAATATGGAAGACAGCTCAAGTGTTTCCCCTACTTAAGGCAGGTGATCCCATGGACCTCAACAATTATAGGCCCATATACATCTTACCAGTACTGTCCAAAATGCTTGAAAAGTTAGTGAACATCCAGTTAAGTGCCTACCTTGATACCAATAATCTCCTTAACCCAGCTCAATCTGGGTTTAGATCCATGCACAGCACCATCTCTGCCTTAGCAAAAGTTACAAATGACTGGCAGACTGACTTAGACAAAAAGAGTAACATCTGTGCTGTTTCTGGATCTAAGCAAAGCCTTTGACACTGTGGACCATGAACTACTAATCTCCTCTCTGAATTCCGTAGGCCTTGACTCACTCTTTCTTAAATGGTTCAGATGCTATCTCTCTGGAAGAATACAACAGGTAAAAAATGAAGGTGACCTATCTACCTCTAAACCACTCCTAAGAGGTGTACCGCAAGGTTCCATCTTGGGCCCCATCCTCTTTGCAATTTACATCAACAATATTGACTCCAATCTCTCACAATCTAATATTCACCTCTTTGCAGATGATACTGTACTATATGTCAGTAATCCCTCCATCAAAAGCCTGTGAGCTTTTACAGTCTGAGTTCTCCTCCTACAGCACAATTTACTAGAAAAGAAACTACTATTAAATGCCAAGAAAATGAAAGCTATGTTCTTTGCCACAAGAGCTTCTCTTCCACTGTCCCATCATTCACCCTCCACAATTATCTACCATCCTTGGTGAAAATCTGGAATATGTGGACAAATTCAAATATCTTGGAGTCTGGATTGACAATAAACTTGACTATACTAGCCACATTGAAGAGCTCCTGAAAAAGCTTAGACAGAGACTTGGCCTATTTTATAGGATCAAACACTACCTGACCAGAGATTCCAAACAAAGATTAACCCTGGCATCATTCCTATCCCTCATTGATTACGCTGACTTCCTTTATGGTCACTGTTCCCTCTGCCATTTAAATAAACTGGACACCTTGTATCATAGAGCTATTAGATTCATTACAGATCTTCCCTTTAGCACCCATCATTGCCCTCTCTACAATGCAGTCAGTTGGACATCCCTACACCATAGAAGAAGCAAAAATGCTGCTGTCTGGATCTACAAAGCTCTGACAAACAAACTCCCTTCCTACATCTCAGATTGTTTCAACCAGATTATATCCAGGCCGTACGCCCTAAGGATCAATAAACTTATCATGCTGAAGATTCCTATTACCTGCACCCGGTATGGAAGGGCTGCAATCAGCTATTCCCTAGCACTTATCTGGAATTCTCTTCAAAAGACCTTGAAATTGGATACCCTCATTCCATTCACATCCTTCAAAAAGCTGTACACTAGTCTCTTCCCAGAATCATGCAATTGCTTCCATAAGGCCTAGTCCTCTCACACCCCCTCTTTTCCCCTACCCCTTTTTGCACTGCCCCCTAATTTTTGTTTTTCTAGTTTTTTCTCCAACCTACTTCGTACAAAAATGATCCCCAAGTCCCATCACCCTAGCTTTATCCCTCCAGTACTGTTTGTTTCTTCCATTTTAGTATAACCAAGATCCAATGTCATATTGCCTTGTACATATGTAAATATTTGTATACCTGTTTCGTTCATAAATCTTTGTATTTGTATTCAATCAGTACCTTGTTTTTTGGGTAAAATTGTAACCTTACATTGTTAAGACCAATCAGGTCCATCTTGTAAATGAGCTATGCTCAATGATGTTCACCTGAATAAATAAAGATTTTGATTGATTGATTGATTGATTGATTGATCCATTTTCTCTGAACTGCCGTGGGATCCAGTCACAAGGAACTTGTCCACATGGTCTGCTCCTCCTGGCAATCCAGGACAATCTGCCTTCCATTCAGTTTCAGCATTGAATTTGTGAGTACAAATCAGGGTAGCTCCCTGCCATCATCTAATTGCAAGTGTTACATCTGATTACTTTTCCTTTCTTTCTCCACCAACTGAGCCTACCGGCTCCGGATTACAATTTAGGTATTGTGCATGTATTTTCCATCGTCAGGCCCCAACCAGCTGCACCAAATAGACTAGCCTCTTATTGCCTGGGTACCCAGTAAGAGTGACATTAGGGACATTTGGGATTCTGAAATATGTGCACAGTACTGTGATTATTAATGTGTTTAAACTAATTAACCTGATTTCCCCCTGTCCCTGTTATATCCCCTTAAATAAATCAGATCTGTTTGTTTCAGCAAAGTTACACTGCCTGAGCTATTCATCTATGTTAAAGTATTGTACTGTAGTTTTTGCACTGTATCATCTTGTTTCACAGGGAGTCCCCGGAGTCACGCTGACCGAACCAGTCCTGGGGGTAAGTGTATACTGTGAAGGTAATTCTGATCTATTGTGTGGGCCACTAGTGGGAAGAAAGGGGGGTTACAGTGTCCCAGAGGGCTGTGACCAAGTTAGTTTAGCTATTGCAAACCCTGACCTCTGGGTGGAGGCACCCGCCATCGGATCCAGGCCCCTCAACCTGTTAGTGGCAAATCAGGCAGGAGTAGTAGCCCATGGGATAGCGCCACCTAGGGGTTACATCTTGGAGGCTCACCGCTGGGATTGTGTGTCCTCTAGTGGCCATATTTATGAACCACTGTTAAGAAAAAAAAATAAATGGGTACCCTAACAGAAGTGGCTGTGCACCGGCTGGTGGAGTGGTGTACTGGGGAGGAGATCGACCCCCAAAATGCTATGCTTATCCTGGACATCCCCCTGGGTATCAATATGGACACTGTACAGGGAGTACTTTCCAAGGTGGAAGGTTTACAAAACCCTGTGGTGTTGGGTCGGCATGCTAATCTGCTCACCCACACTTTCCTGGCCCTAGTAGAGTTTAAGGATCCCATAGATAGCTGCAAAGTGCCACAGACTATTACCCCAGAGGGAGCCCTCACTGTCTGGAGAGTGATAACTAAGGACAGTAAAGACCTGGGGAATGAGCCCCACCACTATCTGAAACTTCTGAGGAGAAATTTGCTAAATGGTTGCTGGGGGAAGGGAAAACTGTGGAGGACTTGAAGAAACTATTCTTGCCACCTGGGAGTGTTCATCCCTCAACACCCTCTTCCGCTCCAGTACCCATTATGGTGGCTGAACCAATGCAGGCCCATATTCCTGCAGCTGCCATTAGTCACAACTCTTACCGAAGGTTGAGGATCTTCTCTGGCATCCTCCCCACCCCCCAAGGGGAGGATGATTGGGACACCTGGATAGATTGTGTTGCCCCCCTGATAGCTGAATGGCAGTGTGTGGAGACTGAGAAGTGGAAAAGAATTATAGAAAGTCTGAGAGGTTCTGCCCTAGAGGCCATTACATTTTTGAGGTCCACGAATCCTGATGCATCTGCCCAGAAGTACCTATCTGTACTTGAAGGATATTTTGGAAGCATTGAGTCAGGAGAGAGCTTGATGTGGAAATTTCAAGGTACGAAACAGTGGCCAGGGGAAAGTCTTTTTGCATATGTTACTCATCTGGAGTGAGCTCTGCAGAAGGCTTACCGAAAAGGTGGGGTAGCCGCCCGTGACTTAAACCGTGTGAGGCTGGAGCACCTACTATAGCATGCAAAGCATTCTAAATTGTAGCTTCCCCAGTTAAGGCTCCCAGACAGAAGGGGTAACCCACCAGACTATTGTGACTTAATAAAAGAACTTCGGGAGGTTGAAGATGAAGATGGGGAGTCTAATTTTGGGGTGAGCACAGCCCAAGTGATCACAGCAACGGAAGGTTCTTGTGAAGTGGGGACCAATGAGGGAGTGCCACCCTGGGGGGAACTGCTGAGAGAGATCCAGGAATTCAAAAACAATCCCTTTATGAAGGCCATGCCTGCAAGTACGGGCCCCGACCTATATCCGACTGCATCTGCTATGGGGGTTGGGGTACCCACCCATGTATCTCCTGCAGATAACAGCTCCAAACTCGATTCCTTGACCAGGGAAGTGAAGAAACTGACGAGATGTCTCCAAATGCTTATCATGCCACAGACAGAGATGGCACCAAGGTTTCCAGTTAGTAGTACCCCCGCCCTGGCTCCAGTGTGGCACCTCGGCCAGCTCAAACTCCAGAAAGTATGTTTTGCTATAATTGTGGGAAGGATGGGCACATGAAGAGAGAATGTCGGTTCTCAAAAGACACAGACAAAGCTATATAAAGGCTACAAGGAGAGCTGCGGAGAACAAATCAGTGGTTAAGAGGTGCACAAAATGATCCCAGTGAGGGCCCCAAAAATGCTAACTCACGTCCTTTTGTGGCAAGGTCAGTTGCCCAGGCCCCCGCTACCGCCTCTCCAGACTGGTCCAGAATAGTGGGTCCCTCCATGGAGACCACTGTAAGGTGAATGGAGTGTCTCAAGAGCTGTATAGACAGTGGCTCCCAAGTGACAATTATGTTCCAGGATTGGTATCAGAAGCATTTGTCAGACGACCTTACAACCATTAGAAGGACTGCATGTATGGGGTTAAGTGAGAAGGCTACCCTATTCTGGGTATATCCGCATTTGGCTGTCTTTCCCCACCTCCGTGGCTGGAGTGGCCGAACAAGTAGAGACCCTAGCCTTAGTGTGTCCCCCCACTGGACTGTATGATGGTGTCCCTTTGTTGATTGGAATAAATGCTCATATGTTTGGATGGCTGGCACAGTTGTGTTATGAAAAACAGGGGTCAAGGACTAGTAGAGCTTTAAGAATTCTGGCTTTAATTAAGAAGGCCTATGAGGCACAGCGAGATGCTGAAAAAGTAGAACCAGAGGAACCAGTCCGAATTGTCTGGAAGAAGGATCCTGAGTTTCTGATCCTGGCGCCAAATGCCCAGTGTGCCTTACAGGGAGAGGTCCATATCAGAAAGGATGTTAAGAATAAAATATTATTGTTGGATGCACCAGGCAATGGAAAATTGCCAGAGGGACTGCTGGTCAAGCCTAGTATTTTGCCCGCTAGAGCCCATGCTTATGCCAGAAGCGTAATGGTTCAAGTTCATAATGTGTCTGACAGAGAGATTCGAGTAAATAGAGGTTGCACCCTGGCTAATGTGCATTGTGCAGACACTGCAGTGCTACCCAGCAGCAAGAGTTTGGGGAAGAATGACAGAGTAACGCTTGACTTGTTTGATTTTGGTGACTCCCCGTTGCCAGCTGAATGGAAAGTGAGGATCAGCGAAGCTTGCCCAGAGAGACCAGGTGTTTCTTTAAAGGAATGGGACATAGGATGCGTGCAGGGCTGAGCACCATATCCGGCTGCATGACGAAAGACCATTTCATGAGGAGGTCTCGGCCTGGCACCTGCTGACATAGATGATGTGAGATGGCATCTGCAAGAGATGTTAGCTGCTGGTGTAATACAAGAATCCAGAAGCCCCTATGCTTCCCCCATTGTGGTAGTGAGGAAAAAGAATGGGACAGTAAGGATGTGCGTGGATTATCGCACCTCAAACTGGCGGACTATCCCTGATCAGTACACAATGCCCCACATTCAGGATGCTTTGGACTGCCTAAACGGGAGCAAGTGGTTCTCTGTGCTGGATCTCCGCAGTGGGTACTACCAGATCCCGATGGCCCCAGAGGACCGTGAGAAGACAGCCTTTATCTGTCTGCTTGGCTTCTATGAATTCATGAGGATGCCTCAAGGGATTTCAGGCACCCCAGCCACTTTTCAACGATTGATGGAGCATGCAGTGGGGGACATGAACTTACTAGAGTGCCTGGTATACCTAGATGATGTTATTGTGTTTGGCAGCTCACTGGAGAAACATGAGAGCAGATTATTTAAGGTATTGGACCGACTGGAAGACTTTGGCCTTAAACTGTACATTGATAAGTGTCAATTCTTTCAAACATCAGTAAAGTATGTGGGACACATGGTATCCACCGAGGAATAGAGACCACAAGTAAAGTTAAAGGCCTTGACCACCTGGCCACAGCCCAAAAATCTAAAAGAACTGCAAAGATTCCTGGGATTCTGTGGTTATTATCAGCGTTTCATCAAGGACTATTCAAGAGTGATCCACCCTTTACTTAACCTTACTCAAGGGTATCCCCCAACCACAAAAATACCAAAAGTCAGCGTCCTCAAGACTGAAAGGTGTATTTTCATCTGAGTGAAGTATTTGGGCCCGCTGGACTCCTGATTGTGAGTGCTTTTCATGAGATCATATATCAACTTACCCACGCTCCAGTGCTGGCCTATGCCGATCCAAGAAAACCTTATGTCCTGCACACTGATGCTAGCTTGCAAGGGTTGGGGGCTATGTTGTACCAAGAGCATGAGAATGGCCTGAGACCAGTGGCCTTTGCCAGTAGAAGCCTGACCCCATCCGAAAAGAACTATCCTGTACATAAGTTAGAGTTCCTAGCTTTGAAGTGGGCCATTGTTGACCAATTCCATGAGTACTTGTATGGGGCTAAAATACTAGTCAAAACTGACAATAATCCTTTGACCTATGTGCAGACCTCAGCTAAGTTGGATGCCACTGGCCATAGGTGGCTTTCTGCATTATCTACATATGACTATGATGTTGAGTACCGAGCAGGCCTGAACCACATAGATGCTGTTGCTCTCTCCCGGAGGCCTGTTCCCCAGAATGATTGGGTCAGATTGGCAGAACCTGATATTCGGGCACTCTGCCAGAAGTTTGACAGGGAGGAACAAATGTCCACGGACACAGTGGACTGCATGGTGGATTGCTTGGGACCCTCTGAGAATTGCATACCTGCTGCTTATTGCCACTTTTCTGCAATAGACATTGGTGCACTGCCTCAGCTGGACAATGACATTATTCGGCGGGCTCAATCCGCGATCCCATGATCAAATCAGCTTTAGAAGCCCTCTATGCAGGAAAAGATGTGTCAAATTACACTCACTGATTTGAGAACTGCATTGTTATACAAAGAAGGTCCTAAGTTGAAACTGGTCAATAAACTGTTATACAGAGAAACAGTAGACAGAGGGGACAAGTAGACAAACAACAACTAGTGCTGCCCACTGCCTTCGAGACTCAGTACTGAGGTCCTTGCACAACCACATGGGCACCTTGGTATAGACAGAACACTTGACTTGGTGAGACCCAGATTCTATTTACCTAAGATGGGGGCTGATGTGGAGCAACACATTCAAACTCAGAAGTCGCTGCTTACAGAGGAAAGCTTTGTCCCAGAGGGCTGCCCCTTGTTAACATCACCACCAGTGCACCCATGGAGCTGGTCTGTATTGATTTTCTGAGTCTGGAGTTAGATCAAGAAATATCAGTAATGTGCTGGTGGTCACTGACCATTTCTGAGATATGCCCAAGCTTTCCCACCAAAGACCAAGCATTCACTGTGGCCAAATTACTTGTAGAAAACTTTTTGTTCACTATGGGGCTCCACAAAGATCCAATCTGATCAGGGAGAGACTTTGAGAGTAGTCTGATCAAAGAGATGCTTTTCTCTGTGGGGAGTCTGAAGTCCAGAACCACTCCTTACCACCCCAGGGGTACCACAGCCTGAGCGTTTCAACCGCACTTTGTTAGATATGCTAGGCACCCTACACCCAAAGGACAAGCCTAGATGGAGCCAACAAATTAGCACCCTGGTACATGCTTATAACTGCACCAAAAGTGATGCCACTGGGTTCTCCCCCTACCGCCTGATGTTTGGAAGAGAAGCTCGACTGCTGGTAGATGTGTGTTTTGGGGTCTCTCCTGATGGGGTTCGAGCTGACAACTATTTACAGTATGTGCAAAAGTTAAAGGCCCAGCTAAATCATACTTACCAACTGGCTCAAACCATGGCTGCCAAAAGAAATCTGGCCAACAAGAACAGTATGATAAAAGGTGAAAGCACAGGAACTCCAGGAGGAGACTGGGTATTGCTAAGAAATCTGGGACTGCATGGCAAACACAATATTGCTGACAGATGGCACCATCTCCCTCACATTGTAGTGGGCAAACTAGATGATCTGCCAGTGTACAAAGTAAGGCCTGAGAATAATTCAAAAGATGTAAAAACAATGCATAGAAATCATTTACTGCCCATTGGACAAATCTTGATTGAGTCTGAGCCCCCAGAAGATGCCCCCTCTGGACCAATGACTAGAGCTGCTGCTAAGAAAAGAGCAAGAAAGTCTGCACCTACAGAAGCAGAGTTAAAGTGTTCCCCTCCACAAGTCCCAGTTGAGCCTGACTGTCAGTCCATATCAGAAGAAAGTGAATGTGACTTTGAATACTACCCTTCTTACGATCTGAGACAATTGTTTCAGGGCAATCCCCTAGTCAATACTGGAGATGAAGCTGGGCCTTCTGGACTGTCTAAGCCTCCAGCTTCGTCCCTGGAGCCAATGCTCCCAGAAAGTGAAGTGCAAAGCATCAGGTCAGATGAAATGGAATCATTATGTATGGTTGAACTGTTTGAGCTTTCAGGGGAGGAAAATGATGGAATGGGACAGACTGATGATACACCAGAACAAGAAGAGTATTTTGAGTGCCCTGACGGTCCACTGCCAGTGTCCGAAAGCTCTCCATGTGGGTCAAATGTTGTGGACTCAGAGACTGTAACTCCTGGAGCTGAAAGTGCCCCAAGTTCTAGCCTCTCTACCCCCATGGCAACTCCCCTGACAAGTGAGAACAATGTCGAAAATGAGGCTTAGAGTGCAGAGACTGTAACAGTTCCCCCTAGAAAGACTGGTTGAGCTGTAAAGCCTGTGGTGCACCTCAGTTATGATTCCTTTGGGAGGCCTGTGGACTTGCCTCTCAATGTTGTCCATAAAGGAGTGTATGTGTCCCCGAGCTCATTGCCCAAACTGAGCATCAGTGCTAACTCCAAGTTACTTATGTTGCCCTCTAGGTATGGTGCTCTTGCCCCGTCCAACCCCAAGGTAACTGATAGGGAAGGGCCCCCTCTCTTCAGGTTTCATGTACAAGAGGTAATAACCTGAGTTATGGTACAATGTGCGTGTAATACTGTGTAAAGAGTGACGTACTGCAACGTTTCAGAAATGTGTTCCTGGTAAAGTGATATATTGACTGATGATTCCATGTGTGAGCATAATGCAAATGTATATGGTTGCAATTGAAACTTATGGGGGTACTTGCTTGATGCGGACGTCAAACTTTCCCAGGCCAGGAAGGGTGTAACCCCCCTGCAAATGGGGATTCCCAAAAGACTTCCAGGAGCTTGCTTGAATGCTCCAAGTCTGAATGGTGTTTGGCGTTTAAGCCATTTATCTGTGAGTGTTTTTAGAGCCTCTGGTACTGTCTCTTTAAGAGCTGTCTGCTTGCAGACATAATTAGTTTGTATGGGGAGGGCTGTGTGTTTCTCTGCTTGAGTCCCACTCGAGCTGCTCTCAATTCACTCCATTTTTGCAGTCACTAGGAGTGCAAAGGGAACCTATCTGAAAGATGTAACAGTTTGCCAGAAATCATTTAGAGTAATAATGAAAATACAGTTTGTCTAACCTGCTTTTCTTTGCAATCAGAACTGTGTTTGCCTAGTTCCCCATTCTAGTTTTGAACTGCTGAACTGGACCAATCAGTGTGGGTTAAGGGAGCTCTAAAATGGTGCCTGTGGACGAATCAGAACTTGGACTCATAATCTGAGCCAGCCACAAGAGGATTGTATGGGCAGTGGGACTCTGGGAAATGTAGTTTGGACTTGAGCCTTTTGCACCAACAGAGGAGTCTGTGGTGACAGCCAATCCAGCCAAGAACTGGGAGGAACTCAAGGAAGTGCCTGGTTTTGTCTACTGGAGTTTCAGTTTAGCTGTGGCAGTGAAGAAGGAAGGCCTGTGCTCCTTGGTGCTCAGTTTTAGTCGGGAAACGCGTGTAAGGCCCCAAGTTTCGGTCTGCAGCTTGTGCAACTGCTTGTTTGGACTGAATCCGACCTGTGAAGAGAATCAAAGGAGATCTGAAGAGCAGAAACCAGGCTCACCCTGTAGAAGACTGGAGAAATTGCTGAGTCGCGCTCGGTCTGTCAGGAACTGAATCTGCTGTGTGTTCTCCTGGGTATTGTGCAGTAATTGCGATCGGGATAGAGAAGCAGCCTGCCTGGTATAGTACTTTCTTTTTTCCATATAAATGTGTGTAGTGCTTGTGGGGGACTCGCGTTTCAAATCCCCTGTACAGTGAATTGAGTGCATGAAGCTGCAAGTAAACCCCAGCTTAATCCAGACTACATCCATTTGCTCTGAACTGCCGTGGGATCCAGTCACAAGGAACTTGTTCACATGGTCTGCTCCTCCTGGCAATCCGGGACAATCTGCCTTCCATTCAGTTTCAGCATTGAATTTGTGAGTACAAATCAGGGTAGCTCCCTGCCATCATCTAATTGCAAGTGTTCCATCTGATTACTTTTCCTTTCTTTCTCCATCAATTGAGCCTACTGGCTCCGGATTATAATTTGGGTATTGTGCATGCATTTTCCATCGTCAGGGCCCCAACCAGCTGCACCAAATAGGCTAGCCTCCTATTGCCTGGGTACCCAGTAAGAGTGACATTGGGGACATTTGGGATTCTGAAATATGTGCACAGTACTGTGATTATTAATGTGTTTAAACTAATTAACCTGATTTCCCCCTCCTTGTTATATCCCCTTAAATAAATCAGATCTGTTTGTTTCAGCAAAGTTACACTGCCTGAGCTATTCATCTATGTTAAAGTATTGTACTGTAGTTTTTGCACTGTATCATCTTGTTTCACAGGGAGTCCCCTGAGTCACGCCGACCGAACCAGTCCTGGGGGTAAGTGTATACTGTGAAGGTAATTCTGCTCTATTGTGTGGGCCACTAGTGGGTAGAAAGGGGGGTTGCAGTGTCCCAGAGGGCTGTGACCAAGTTAGTTTAGCTATTGCAAACCCTGACCTCTGGGTGGAGGCACCCGCCATCAGATCCAGGCCCCTCAACCTGTTAGTGGCAAATCAGGCAGGGGTAGTAGCCCTTGGGATAGCACCATCTAGGGGTTACACCAAAATGAAAGCGCTACACTGAAACAGTTCATGCTGAAATAAAGACAGGTTAGACAAACTACATTTTCTCAGTCACTCTAAATGATTTCTGGCCAACAGTTATATCTTTCAACAAGGCTCCCTCTGCACATGTAGCGACAGCAGAAACGGAGCGAATTGGCAGCAGCTCAGGCGGGATTTGAGCATTAAATACACAGTCCCCCCATACAAACTAATTAAGTCTGCAAGCAGACAGGTCTTAAAGAGACAGTATGTGGAGGCTCAAATAGCACTCACTTGGAACCACATTTAAACAGCTCAGACACCGAACACCACCCAGACTTGGAGCATTCAGGCAAGCTCCTGGAAGACTTTTGGGAACCCCCATTTGTAGGGGGGTTACATGAATATGTCACGTGTGTATGTTTTTATGTTAACTCTGAACTGCACGCAGTTGAGCACTGTACCTTTAAATGCACTGGCAGCGTTCTGCTTCCTACAATCTGGACTCTTGAGAAAGCCTCTGGGTGAAACCGGTCCGGTGTTTGCAGGATCCAGGTGTGTTTGTTGTTTTTGATAATCTGCCACCTTGATGCAGTAGGTTACTGCTTTTCTATTGCACTTAATCACTTTAAAGGGGTACTGTCAACCCTCTTAGGCTTCAAACTGCCCCTAGTTTAAAAAAACATTTCATGATTGCTCACTTTCTATAGAGATTGCTGACACAGCTGGTAGTTTGATTCTGGTTCCTGTTTTAAAAGTGAAAAATGGACTGCCCACCATATCAGTGTTGCCACACAAAAACATGTTTGTTTATAGCCATTGGTCAACTTCAGCTACATCTTTCCTGGACTGGGAAACACCCCAACCCAGCCCAGCCACTCATAATGCAGTGTGAGGAGAGGTGACTATTGTATCATGAGTGGCTGCTCTGTTTGGGGGCGTTCCTAATATTCAAGAAGTATGCAATAAGAGTAGGTCATGGATTTGAAATAAAACAAGTTTGGGTATAGTACAAGTACACCATTAGCATGCATTCCAGTCCTACTCAGAAAGGAGGCACAAACAACTAGCAACATCAGTGAATTTCAGAGAGGATAAGCAATCATAAAATGTGGGGATTCTACTTGAAATATTTTGATGTAAAAAGGGTTGGCAGTGTCCATTTAATATAGCTATTGTGCAGTTATCCCTGTATTTGGTGCCGACTTTGTTTTGTTTACAGTTGCTTTGGTTGCCCTGTGGCTAGCTGCCAAACTACTGTACCATTAAGAATGACGCTGTCGGCCAGTCCTGTAACACAGCAGTACCGCTTGTGCTTACTATGCTGGAAACCTGTGTTCAGGAGTGAGTGCAAATTCATCGTGGTCCAGTCAGGGGAGGAAGAATTGAGCATCTGAGGGATAGCTTGCCTTCCTCAGGGGTTGGGGTGGGGATACTGCTGCCTCTGTGAGACTGCCAACTGATAGAGGCCAGAAGGTGGCACAACTAGGAGCGCAAGAAGAATGGCAGTCACTGTCAAACACCTGGAATGCATGTGCACCACAGCACGCACGTGGACTTCCAATTTCACGGGGGCACCCCTGGGGTGAAAAACAGAGATTGGAGGAAAAAGCCAGACTATCTCATGCTGGTACACACACACACACACACACACACACACACTCACACTCACACTCACACTCACACACTCTCTCACTCTCTCACACTCACACATGCTGTCTCACACTCACACTCATGCTCTCTCACACTCACACTCTCTCACTCACACGCTCACACTCATGACAGCCATGGCTGGCCAGCTACCACTTTGTGGTCCTGGGTAAGTGGTGTATAACTGATAAGCAGTGTTGGGTAAGTTACTTTTTCTATTACTTTCTATTACTTTTCAAAACTTGTCCCAGAAAGTTCTGTGCAGTCACTAGCAAGGATGGAGAAGTACTGGAAAAAGTAATACGCCTTACAGTTACAATTGCTCATGTCTTTTTGTACAAAAGTAATACTTAACTTTAACTGACTACATTTATTGGAAAGTAACTAGTAGCTAACCTATTACTTTCAAATATATGTCACCTGTTATAGTTTTGTATTGTTTTTATATAAAAAGAAATAAGTAACTGTCAGGTGTATTACTTTCTGTGCTTCTCCATCACTTGCTAGTGACTGCACAGAGCTTCCTGGATCAAGTTTCTAAAAGAAATAGAAAGTAATAGAAAAAGTACAGTAACTTACCCAACACTGGAGATAAGATCATGAAAAGGTCAGTAGCTGGGCTGGTGGATGCCTTCAGTCAGATGCAGGGCATGAAAAAGCTTGCTGAACCAAAAAAACCCAAGATTTACATTATTTCAAATAGCAAGAGTCTTGCAAGCTAGGTAGAATGATGGTGCAACATTAATCCCAGATACAATACAGCATTAGGCAAAAAACGAATGATACTGTCACAACCCACTTCTCTCCTTGGGCTGTAACAGCTTTCAGAGAGGTGTCTGTCTTCGGGTATTCACTGCCACCAGCTGGGCTCGCCCAGCACCGGATTCCCACTTGCACAGAACTGGGAGGTCAAACCTGCAATTGCACAGATCAAAGCCTGGTAGTGTGTCTCTCGAGTTTGTCTCAGCCAGTGGAAACCCTACAATACCTTAGAAATAATTCAACTCACAGCCACAAGTGTTGAGTAAATAAATAGCCCTTTACTTAACAGAAGGTCAGATGTTGTATTACAGGATATTTTTTATTTGTTTACTTATGACTTTGTTAACCAGGTAGGTACACTGATTCCAGGGACCGTTTTCAGGCACGACCCGGGCCACGTAAGGCAGCACAGAGTTGAAACATCAAAATAACAAAAACATAACAAAAGCAGGTAATACATAGTGAAAGGTTACAGTTGTTACATTTGGCAATACATGGTGGCAGTAGTTGATGGACAACAAATAAAGCAAAGTAAGGCTCACGGTGGTACAGTTTCAGTAAATAAGAGAACCTATTTGGCCCTACCCCTGGAACCTATGGGTGGGGGGAGCTAGTCCTTAAAGCAATGGCAGGTGGGTGCCATCAGAAGCCAGTCTTTGAAGTGAGTCTTGAACTGGCGGTGAGTGTTTATGGTTCGCGGTTCAGTGGGCAGCTTGTTCAATAGTGTGGGGGCTGCTACAGACTAGGCTCTGGCACCCATGTTCGTGGCTACACTGGGGATTTTCAGGGAGGGGATACTGGAGGAGCGTAGGCAGCGGTGTGAGGCTTGGATGGTGAGAAGGGGAGCAAGAGGGGATTTCTGGCCAATTCGGATAGCAGAATCAATAAAACTGTACAGTGCAAGGTCAAAGCAGGCTTGTAGTGGGAGCCACCCCAGTGTAGTGTAGAGTGTACGGTGGTGTGTGGAGAAAGGGGCCAGCAGGGAGAAGCAGCAGGCACTCTTGTATGCTACTGATAGTTTTGCCATGGTGGATGTGGAGGTCCTGGATTAGATGGGACAGCAGTAGTCCAGGATAGGTAGCAGGTTTCAATGGATGATGGCATAGCAGGCCTCAGGGAGGAGATATTTCCAATATTTGTAGGCCGCCCCTAGTTTTTGGTGAAATCTTAGAACCAGGGAGTTTATGTGCTCTCTAAAGGAAAGGGAGGGGTGAAGCACAACTCCTAGATGTTTTAAATGTTTGACATCCTCTAGGGCATGGCCATCAGGGGACGTGATGATTAGGAGTGGAATAGATTTGCATTTCGTTAGGAAGGGCTTAATCCGAACAACATTGTTTTTGTTTTTTTGGCATTGTCCAGAAGGAGGTTGTCAGAGAACCAGTTTTGGGCTGCGGTGTAGTTTTGTGAGAGGGCTGCAGAGATGAGGGTAGGAGACTTTCTGCTGGAGAAAGCATGAGGTCATCGGCATAAAGGATTGAGTGACAGTTGAGACTATCCACTGGAAAGGAGTTAATGAATAAGGAGAAAAGGAGGGGTCCCAGGATAGAGCCTTGGGGGATGCCAGTAGAGACAGGCAGGGTGGGCGAGCAGGCCGGGACAATGCACATAAACTGGGAGCATCCTGTAAGGCAGCTTCTGAACCAGGTGGTGACCTCCAGAGAGCAGACAAGGTGATGCAATTTGGAGAGGAGGAGTGAGTGATTGACCAGGTCGAAGGCTTTGGAGAGGTCAGTGAAGGCATTCACCTCCCCCGAAGGCCATCGTAAGAAGAAGGACAAGGAGAAGCACCGG
The DNA here is from genome assembly GCA_016271365.2 of Neoceratodus forsteri. Taxonomy (NCBI): domain Eukaryota; kingdom Metazoa; phylum Chordata; order Ceratodontiformes; family Ceratodontidae; genus Neoceratodus; species Neoceratodus forsteri. Next base: position 1,357,791,701 of record CM028132.1, read on the forward strand.
GACCGGGGCTCCTCATCCACTGCGACTCCGGCTGGAGTTGCTGTGCTCCAGGTAACATCCCCTCTGGGGGACTGCTCCATGATGGCCATCTTGGAGGCTTCTGCGGCGGCGGTCCACCCGTCTGGCTCGTGCTCGGGCCCCTTGGGCACCTCTGGGCCATTGGAAGCCTCCGTTCCCGGTAAGGCCGTCACCGTGTGGCCTACTGGTTTGAGCGGCTCTGGTAAGCCAGACGTCAGCTCCTCTGATGCCCGTACGGAGACGGCCGATAAGTCGCTCAACCCTTCGGGGCGGTGCCCGGCCACTCTCCCATCCAACCAGGCCACTCCCCCTTCGCGACCTGCCTTGGGCGATGGGTCCGCTAAGTCAGATATCGACTCCTCCGACTTCCGCCCAGACTCCGCTGATAAGTCAGATGTCAGCTTGCCCGACGCCCACGCGGCGACTGAACCGAAGCCGGACCCTCTTACGTCTGCCGTTCCTGGCTCCCGGCAGCCTTTGCTGCCCTCCAGAGACTCTGGGTCTCCTCAGCCTGACCCCGGGGATTTTTCCCCTCCATCCCCGGGTGATGCCTAGGTTCCTGCTGTGCCTCCATCAGGCCTTCCTCCCACTGGGCTGGATGGCCTGACGTCGGACCCCCGGACGCTGGGTGACATCCCTCTCCCGGATGCTGCTCCAATGCCAGGTCCTCTGCCCACCGGGCCTTCTGCTCCAGGCCCACCCGTTGGGCCTCCAGCCAGGCCGTCTGCTCCATCAGACCCCCCGGTTCCTGGGTATCCGACCCCGTCATATCCGACGCTGTCTTACCCGTGTCCGTAGTATTCAACGCCCCAGTATCTGATTCCGGCGTATACGATGCCGCAGTACACGGTGCCTCACTACCCGACACCAGGTTACCTGCCATTGGGTTATGGATACACACCTTATGGGTACACTCAGTATCTGTATCCCCCTCCTCCTTCTCCTCCTCCACTGCCCCCTCAGCAGCTGGTGGATTTGAAGGAGACTCTGGCCTCCTGGTGGGCTAGGGCCAAGGCTCAGCTCACCAGAGAGGTGGAGAGTCATCTCCCAGTGATGGTACCAGTTCCAGTTCCTATACGTCTGAGATGACAGACTCCCTCCCCACCTCTGGATACCTGGGGCAAGCCCTCTGGTTCCAGGGTGGGGCAGGACATGCTTCCCCGAGGGCTTCCCAAGGGGTCCGTTCCTCCCCCATGCTGGGAGAGGGAGTCTTCTTCTCCTTACTCCTCTTCTTCCTACTCGGGCACCTCGGACGACTCTGGGGGTTGTTCCAACCTGGACGACGAGCCACGCTCTCTGACTAAGCCCAGACCTAGGACTCCTCAAGTCTCCTCCAGAGGATCCTTCCTTCATGGAGTTGCTGCGCAAAATCCAGGAGGTTCATAAGTGGCATTCCTTGGAGCTGGATCCACAGCGTAAAAAGCTTGCTGAGCACCTGGATCTGCCCGATACCGCTCCAAACTTGGTGCCACCCTGGATTGAGCCTCATGCTGATCTTGTTTCCACTATTTGGAAACAGCCGTCGGCTTTAGCCCCTCTTCCTCGGAAGTTGCACAGGCTATATCAGGCTCCCGAGGGAGTTGACTTTCTTGATTCTCACCCTCGAGCTGACTCAGTCATGATTAGCACCGCCCACAGCCGGTCAGCTAAGCCCGAAGCATTTGAGCTCACCTCCACCTGACAAAGAATACCATCTTCTGGACCAGTATGGCAAGAAGATCTTTGCTTCTTCCACTCTGGGTATTAGGGCCCTGAATTATGTTGGTCACATGGGGGATTACGAGAAGGCGATTCTTACTGAGGTGGAATCCAAACTGGACTCCCTTCTTGAATCTCAGGTTAAACAGGAAGTAGCTGACCACATCCGCTCTGCACGTTCGGCCAGTCGGCACATGCTTCGTGCCAAATACGATGCAGTGGATACAGCTGGTAGGAGCTCGGCCTTTGCCGTAGGTTTACGGCATCATGCCTGGCTCCGTGTGTCAGGGTTGGTCCCAGAAGTGCAGTCTGCAATTCAGGAAGCGCCCTTCCGGGGTTCGGTGCTGTTTGGTGGTGATGTTAAGGACATTATCACCGATCTGCAGGAGAAGTTTACTGCACTTAAGTCTGTGGACTCCATGTACAATCCCCCTCAAACACAGTATCGTCCCTTTCACAGGCGGAATCGGCAAAAAGCGAAACCCCAGGGAAAGCAGGCCAATAAATGCCAGGCCCCTCTGGCTGCCAAGCCCTCACTGCCCAAAAAAGCAGCAGGGACTTCTGCCACAGCGCTGACCCACACCACCTGACTCCTTTCCTCTCCGACAGCCTCTGGGGTCTCCAGAGGAACCGGTAGAAGGTAGGTTTTCCCTCCATCTCCTGGGTTGGAAAAGGATAACTTCAGATTCCTGGGTGCTCCAGCTGATTGCAGAAGGACACTCAATAGAGTTTTTTCGGAACCCCTCCCCCAAGATCATCATACTCTCAGGAGCATCTTCCTCTGGTTCAGGGAGAAATTTCGGCACTCCTGCTGAAGGAGGCGATAGAGCCCGCCCCCCCCTTCCTCCTCAGGGAACGGGTTACTATTCACACTTCTTCCTGGTCCTGAAGAAGTCAGTAGATGTAATGCCGATTCTCAATCTCAGTTCCTTGAACTTGTTCGTGGAGTACAAGAGGTTCAGGATGCTCTCCCTTCAGGGCCTCCTGCCCCTTCTTCAGCTGGGACAGTGGCTGTGTGCTCTGGATATGCAGGATGCTTACCTGCACATTCCTATCTGCCTTTCCCACTGCAAATACCTGCATTTTGTGTTCCAGGGGGACCACTACCAGTTCAAGGCCCTCCTATTTGGTCTTTCCTCGGCTCCCCGAGTGTTCACCAAATTCCTTTCAGTGGTAGCTCCCTACCTGTGTACCCAGGGGGTGAAGGCTTTCCCATATCTGGATGACTGGCTACTGGTGGCCCCATCCAGGGAGGAACTCCTGCGCTTCCTTTCCCTTACCCAGGTGGTTTTTACCCACCTGGGTATTACCATCAACCACTCCAAGTCCCAATTGATCCCATCCCAGAGGCTCCAGTTCATTGGGGTGATCCTGGACATGACTTCTGGTGAGGCCTTCCCGCCACCGGACAGGGCAGCCACACTCCAGGCACAGGTCTGCCAGTGGTCCGGCCGCAGGCGGACCAGCACCAGGTTGGTCCTTTGCCTCCTTGGGCTCATGGTGGCTGCGATCCTGACAGTCCCTCGTGCTGTGCTCCACATGAGGATCTCTCAGTGGATGCTTTGGTCTCAGTGGGATCAGTTGGTGGACCATCTATATCAGCTTGTTCTGGTCTCCACTCCTATGGCTCAGGACTTGCAGTGGTGGATGGTTCAGGAGAACCTTTGCTGGGGAGTTCCCTTCTGTCTTTCCCCCCTCCCAGATGCTGTCTACAGACGCCTCGGAAGAGGGTTGGGGAGCCCATCTCGGGCCTCACAGGACCCAGGGCTCCTGGTCCAAGCTCAAGAAATCTCTTCACATCAATGTGCTCAAGCTTCGGGCAGTGCTGTATGCTCTTCAGGCTCTGCATCTGCTTTCTGGTCACTTGGCTGTACAGATGGACAATATGTGTGTAGTCTGGTACATCAGCAAGCAGGGAGGAACTCATTCCTACCCTCTTTGCAGGGAGACGATGCGAGTTTGGGACTGGGCAGTGCAGCACAACCTTCACCTCACAGCAATTCACGTCATGGGGGTAGAGAACACCTTGGCAGACAGACTCAGTCGGTCATCTGCTCAAGCTCATGAGAGGGAACTCGATCAGGGGGTTGCAGACGATATCTGCCTACATTGGGGAACCCCACAAGTAGACGTGTTTGCATCCCCTCAAAACACAAAACTTTCCGACTTCTGCTTGATCGCTCCAGGGCATGGCAGTTTTTTGAGAGATGCTTTGTCTCTTGATTGGAAGGGCAGATTCATCTATGCTTTCCCCCTGATTCCATTGATTCTGAGGGTCTTACAGAAACTCAGTTCAGAAGGAGCTTGATTGATTCTGATTGCTCCTTTCTGGCCCAGACAAGTTTGGTTCTCTCTTCTGCAACAGTACTCAGAAGAACCTCCTCTTCCTCTTCCTCTTCCTCTGTCTCAACTTTTACTGACCCAGGATCAGGGGACTCTGGTCCATCCAGACCTCAAGTCCCTTCAGTTGCAAGCGTGGCTAATGTAGATGTAGCTCAGGCCCGATTTGGGGTCCCCCAACCCGAGTAGCTGAGATCATGGTGGAGGCCAGGAAGCCCTCCACCAGATCGACTTATGCTATGAAATGGAAACGGTTCATTATATGGGCCATCTCCAGAGATCTTGAGCCTTTCTCATGCTCTGTTGGGTGACTTCTGGATTACCTTCAACACCTCTTTGAACTGGGTCTCAGTCGTTCATCCTTAAAGGTGCACATGGTGGCCATTTTGGCCTACCATGTTCCTTTTGCAGACAGGACGTTTGCTCAGCTGGAGGTCTCCAAGACCTTCCTTAGAGGGGTTCCTCCACTTGCGACCCCCTATCTGGGTCCCTTCCCCTCCTTGGGATCTGAATTTTTTTCTGGAGAAGCTTACTCTGCCCCCTTTCTAGCTGGCAGCCTCAGCAGACCTAAAGTTTCTCTCTTGGAAAATTCTCTTCCTAATGGCCATTACTTCCGCCCGAAGGATTTCTGAGCTCCAGGACCTGATGTGTAAAATCCCGTATCTGATTTTTCACAAGGAACTTGTGGCTCTGCGTACCAACCCTAAGTTTCTCCCTAAGGTGGTAGTGGAATCTACGCTGAATCAATCCATAGAGTTGTCTGCCTTTTTACGCAGCACTCTAATCATGGAGAGTACCTCCTGCATACTTTGGATGTCCACCGAGTTCTAAGATACTACACCAACAGGACGAAGGATCTCAGAAAGACTGATCAACTGTTTGTGTCTTTTGCTCCTAAAAGAGAAGGCAATGCCATTTCCAAGCAATGCCTATCTAAATGGTTGGCTCACTGTATCATTTTCTGTTATGACAAGTACAACAAGACCCTGCCGGGTCAAGTCAGAGGTCACTCCACTAGAGGAGTCATTGCCTCTGCGGCTTGTTTCAAGAATATGTCCATGGCTGACATCTGTGCAGCCACCTCCTGGACTTCTGTCCATACCTTTACAAAGCATTACAGTTTGGACATTGCCTCTTGCTGTAGAGCAGGGTTGGGGTTGGCTGTTCTGCAAGGTCTCCTTTTCTAGGACCTTCACAGCCAGAGGGTCTACTCCTGAGTAGCTTTCCTCCTTCAGTTTGCTTCTCCTTGTTCCAGACTGCTTGGGACTCAGTCTTATATGTAATTACATATTGAAAGAGCCCTCTTGAAGTAAGTTACTACAGTTATGTAAGAACTTACCGTAACAGTAGATCTTCGAGAGAGTCTCTTGCAGTAGGTAATACTTTCCCGCACTCCACTCCCCTAAGCTTTTTCAGCTCCTTTTCCAGGATGGAAATATTTGCCTCTCTCTTGTCTCTCCTTTGGCCTTGGGTAGGAAAGAACTGGAAGGTGGGTGTGGGGGACCGCCCCTTTATACTGACGTCACATGACATCGGTCACCTGACACGGGGGTGGTCCCCCGGCAGAGACTGCTGGCTAGAAATTTTTCTGTGGGGTCCTGACTCCTGCTGGTGTCAGTCCTATATGTAATTACCTACTGCAAGAGATGTTCTTATGTAACTGTACTTTATCTCGCTTCTGACCATTTTGCCAGTTTATCCAGATCTCTTCTCATTCTGCCCACCCCATCTGGATCATCTACTCTGTTTCAGATCTTGGTGACATCTGTAAACAGACAAAACTTACCCTCCTGTCCATCTGCAATGTCGCTGATGAAGATACTGAAGAATACTGGCCCCAGGATTGATCCCTGAGGTACCCCACGTGTGACTTGCATCTCTTCTAACTGTATACCGTTTACCACCACTCTCTGTTTTCTGCCTGCCAACCAGTTTGCCATCCATTTGACCAACTTCTGATCCACCCCGAGCGTACCCAGCTTATTAATCAATCTTCTGTGTGGAACAGCATCAAAAGCTTTGCTGAAGTTCAGGTAGGTGACATTAACTGCTCCCCCTTGGTATGCCACTCTGGTTACCCAGTCAAAGAAATCTATGAGATTAGTTTGACAGGACCTTCCTGTTGTAAACCCATGCTGTCTTGGATCCTGTGCTCCAATGGGTTCCAGATGTTGCACTATCCTTTCCTTAAGGAGTGCCTCCATAATCTTACCCACTACTGAGGTGAGAGTGACTGGTCTGTAGTTCCCTTCCTCCTCCCTGCTACCACTGTTGTGGAGTGGGATCACATGAGCCCTTCTCCAGCCTTCTGAGACCTCTCCTGTGCTCAGAGACTCACTAAACAGTTCTGATAATGGCACTGCTAGTTCCACCCTTAGCTCCTTTAGTACCCTGGGATGTATGCCATCAGGCCCTATTGCCTTTTCCACCCTGAGTTTAGCAGAGCTCTTGTAGTACCCTTTCTTTGTGAAGGGACTAGTGCACCCTCCCTCCCCTGTGTCCATGATGCTGAGTTGTGGGCCCTGCCCTACCTTCTCTTCAGTAAACACTGAGCAAAAGTATCTATTTAGGATAGATGCCTTACAGGGTCCTCCTCCTCACATGCTCCTTTTCTGTTATTTTTTTTCTACAACATATATAAATCTTATTTATTTATTTATTTATTTATTTAGTTAAACATCAGTTTAGAAACCTTTGAGCCAGAGGCTCATTTACAAAGGTACCTCGTCACAAAGAGGACATCAGAACAGTAGTACAAGGGACACAGTACTTACAAACAAAAAGTTACAGTTCAATTACAGTTTTGTTACAATAGAATACAATCTCAATGAGCAAAAGATAACAAAAGGTGCAAAACTTATGGTGGGGAGAGCTGGTGGGGGTAGAAGGGAGGGAGACAGGGAGGAGGAATTAGTAGGGAAAGGAAGGGGGCCGCTCAGTGAGCATTGTCAAACAGAGTATATATATATATATTTTTTTTACACTAGGCTAGTGGCAGTTGCATTTGCGAGAGCTAAGCAGGAAGTTTCTGAGCCTGGGCTTAAAGCAAGCTAAGGTTAGTGAGTTTGAGACACTGGCAGGGAGGGAGTTATACCAGTGGGGGCGCACGGTAGGGGAATGCCCTCTGACCTTGAGAGGTCCTGGCTCTCGGAATAACTAGGGTAGCTCTTGACGAGCTGCTGGCGTGATCAGGAGTTGGTGCAGTATGGCGAATGGGTTGGATAGCCTATGGGGGATAGGCCACGCAGGGCTTTAAAGGTGAGCTGGCATGTCTGATACATTAGTCGCTCTTCCAGGTTGAGTAGGGTAGCCAGGGTGTACAGCTCACATGTGTGAGTGAGTCTGGGAGCACCAGTGATAAGTCTGCAGGCCTTATTAACTGTGAGATGAACCTTTTTGAGGGCAGTCTGATCTGCTGAGCCATAGACCGGAAGGCCATAGTCAATGAGAGACACATGACAGAGGAGGTGACAGGTCTTATCACCTTCTTTTACTGTTCGTGCTAGTGTTTCCTTGGTTTGGACCTTCACCTGCCTTACTGCCTTCCCTGCCTCCTTTAGGGAAGTTTGGTATGCCTCCCTATCTTCATCCCGCTGCGTTCCCTTATATTTCCTGAAGGCCAGCCTTTTGGCTCTGACCTTTTCTGCTACTGATTTTGAGAACCAAAATGGTTTCCTTCTTCTTTTGCACTTCCTTTTCTCTCAAACACAATGGGATGTTGCTTCAGGTATTGCATCCTTAATGCTTGCCCACTTTGCCTATATCCACTCACCTGTATTTCTTTTTGCCAGGGCTAGCTTAACTCTGTTGGCCTTCTTAACAAAGTCAGCTCCTCTGAAGTCCCATACTTTGCCTTGGAATGGGATGATTTAGTTCTAGTGGCCAAATTGAACCATACCATGTGATGGTCACTGGCCCCCAGGTGACCTTCTACCTGGAGATCTGTGATCCTTTCCATGTTAGTCAGTACTAGATCTGGGATAGCCTTGTCTCTTGTGGGTTGTTGTACCAGTTGTTTGAGGCCCTCCTCCTGCAGGAATCCACCATGTGTCTAGTTCTGGCAGATGTTCCTGCTGGTATTGACCAATCTGTATCTGGCATGTTGAAGTCTCCCATTATCAGAACCTCCCCTTTAGCTGTCATGTTTTGTATATTTTCTAACAGTAATGTGTCTATGTCCTTCCCTTGGTCTGGAGGCCTGTAGACAACCCCAGTTCGTATGGCTGTCCCATTTCCTGTTTCCATTGTGACCCACAGTTCTTCTGGCTCCTTATGTGTATTCTGAATTTCTGTAGCATTGATATTTTCATTGACATAAAGGGCCACTCCACCTCCCCCCGCTTTTTGCACCTCTGTCTCTTTTGAACAGTACGTAGCCAGGTACTGAAGTCTCCCAAGTGTGGTTACTGGCGAACCATGTCTAGCTAATGGCTACTCTGTCCAGTTTAGCCTCTGTCATTATTGTCTGCAGGTCTGGGATCTTGTTTCCCAGACTACGAGCATGTGTGTACATGATTTTCTATTGGCCAGATTTCAGTGTGTTAGTTATTGGGCAAGGTCTGGCGTTTCCCCTGTGTGTCATACGGGGAGCCGGACCTTTTTCCTTACCTGGTGATGCAAATGAAATACAAACATGCTGAACTCCTGTTTGACCACTAGCTGAGGGGGGAAGGGTGTTCTTCCCATTTGATGCATCGTTGCACCCCTCTCCTCATTTGCTAGTTTAAATATTTTGCAAAGACATCAAACTTCTGCCCCAATGCACTGACTCCCTCCTTAGTCAGATGCTGTCCATCAAATTTAAAGAACATTGCTCCCAATACTGTTGCCAGTTCCCTACAAATGTGTGTCCTTTTTCCTGGCACCAGCCCTTGAGCCACATGTTTAGCTCCCCTATCTCCCCTTCTCTGACCTTCTGTCTATCTGCCCCCCTCTCCCAGACTGGCAGGATCTCAGAGAAAGAGATGCCAGATGAAATGGATGATAGTTTGTCACCCAGCCTGCTCAGGTGTTCCTTGGTCTCCACAACTGACCGGCTGGCTAGATCGTTAGTCCCTATGTGTACCAGGACATCATTGTTTTCTCCTGCTTCCTGTAAAATTTTAGCAATGCAGTCAATGTCTCTCCACGCTGATGTACCTGGGAGACATCTGACCATTACCCCTGGCTGGAGATAGGTATCAACTCCCCAAATCATGGAGTCTCCTATGATCAGAAGTTTTTTGGATTTCCTTTTTTGCTTTGGTTCCTGTTTTGGGCAAGTTTTATTGTGCTAGCTCCTGTGCTGCAGTGTCCTGCTCTGCAATGTCCTCTGCCCCTTTGTTTGATTTTGGAGATAGAGGCAGATACCTGTTTGTGGATTTTATATGGTTTGTGGGTGATATGTTGGAGGCACGGTAATGAGCACCAATTGCCCCTCAAACCACCTGCCCAACCTCCGGACCAACTTCGCTCTGTGGTCGTGGTGCTTCTGTTGGATGTTGGGGAAATGGCGGGCGGTGCTTATAATATATTTCCTCCTGAATATGCGATTTGAGGTGCACAATCTCTGCCCATGCTGCCTGGAGCTGAGCCCTTAGATCTCCAGTGGACCAGCATGTAGGACAGTGTCCTAAATCCTGTAAAACTGCCCTTTTGAAAAGTGTCCTGCAGTACCTGCAGTTAATAATATCCATTCCAGATAAGTTGCTGGGTTTATAACCTGGTCAGAGTAATTAGAAGGAGGAAAATGAAAGCAAAAGTTTGATTTTGTGTTTTGTTTGTTTTTGTATAACAAGTTAAATTACTTGTGCCCTTGTGAATGAGGTCACTGTGTAAATACCCCTCTGATCTGCCCCTTCCTGCTTTGCTACAGGAAATGTCTCAACTGTGCTACCCTATAAAAGGAGTGTAGTGTGGGTGGTTGGGGATGGGGGTGGGTGGCTGGGGCCTTCCCCTGCCGAAAAAGAACCACGGATGAAAGAAACAAGGAGGTAAGAGCAGAAACAATCAGCCAGCAACAAATGCAGTTGCTCTGAAAGCTTATCCTAATGATAGATAAAACTGTAAAACACCACCTGTAATAATTTCACAGATGATATACCCTGTAAGAAACATTTTGCTGCAGAGAAAAATCATGTGGGATCAATACCATGTGTGAGGCCCAGGGGCTACTAGATTCCTAGATTACTCCAAGTTCCAGCATCTCCTTGAGCTCCTCTTTCACAGTCTGCTCAATCTGCTCGAGTACCCTGTAGGGAGACTGTGTCAAGGGCACCTGGATCTCAGTATCCACATGGTGCTCTGTCATCATGGTGTACCCCGATTTCCCTGTGAACATGTCGTCAAATTCTCTCATCCCGAATCTCCTGCACTTGGGCTGGTGTCAGCTGTTCGGAGAGGGTAAAGTTGTTCACGGGGGATGCAACGCAGGCCTCCCCGAGCAGGTCCACAAGTGGATCTGCCTCAGTTTCCTTTTCTGGGGTGCTGCACACAGCAAGATCCAATTCTTCCCTGTCATAGTAGGGATTCAGCATGTTAACATGATACACCTTTTGCCTGCATCTCCTGCCCGGTAGCTCTAGCATGTAATTGACATCACTAACCTTTTGTACAATTGAGAATGGCTTCTCCCATGCTGCCTGTAGTTTATTCTGTCGGACAGGGATGAGTGCCATCACTCGCTGTCCCACCTTGTATTCTCTGGCTCGGGCCCTCACAGTCACACTAGACTTTCTGCCACTGTTGTGCAGTGGACAAGTGCTTCTGAGCAAGCCTCATGAGCTCCTTATTATATCCTGGGTTGCCATTTTGTGTCAGGTAAACAATGGACAGTTCGGACTTCTGAAGAAGCTATTGGAGGTAATGAGTAAAGGCGGGTCCTGAAGTTCAGGACATCCTCCACAACAGACTCCCCTTGGGAGGCACAGTCACCATCCCATTCATCCTGAACCAAATCTAGGGGCCCCCTCAATCTATGCCCAAACAGGAGCTCAAAAGGTGAGAACCCTGTGGACTCCTGTGGGACTTCTCTGTATGCAAATTGGAGATGAGGCAAATATTTGTCCCAATCCCTCTTATGCTGGTCAGCAAAAGTCCTTAGCATGGTCTTAAAGATTGAATTAAATCTTTCCACCAGACCATTAGTTTGGGGATGGTATGGGAAGGTTTTGAGCTGCTTTACCCCACACTTCTTCCATAAACTACTCATTAACCCTGACATGAAACTGGCACCCCGATCTGTCAGTATGTCCTGGGGAAAGCCCACCCAGCTAAATTTTCCCAACAGTGCGTCAGCCACAGGTTCCGCCTCAGAGGATGATAGGTCCACTGCCTCTGGGTACCTTGTGGCATAATTGACCACCATCAAGATATGCCACTTGCCAGTGTGACTTGGGGTGCTTAGTGGCCCCACTATGTCCATAGCTACCCTCTTGAAGGGTTCATCAATAATGGGCAGGGGCACCAAAGCTGTCTTGGCCTTGTCCCTCATTTTCCCCACCCTCTGGCACTGTGGACAAGTCCTATAGTAATTTGTCACATCCTTGCCAATACCAGGCCAGAAGATATTGTTGGTCAGCCACTTTTCCATGTGCCTCACACCCAAGTGGCCTGAAAAAGGGATATAATGGGCAAGGGCCAAAAGCTGCTGGTGGTGAACCTTAGGGACTACCAGCTGCTGGAGCACCTCATCATCCAGCCATTCCCCTGCAGTACATTCTCTGTACAGCAGCCCACTGTCCCAGTAAACTGTCTCTTTACCCTCTCCCCAAGGACCCTTAGCCCTGTTAGCTATGTCCCTCAGTTTTTATAAGGTAGGATCAGTCTGCTGCGCAATGCTTAGCTCCCCTCGTCTGACCCTTCCCAGCTCCCTTTCAGAAGGAAGTCCTGTAGGTTCCTCCATTTGTGATTGCGGTTCAGGACTGCTGCTTCTATTCAGCCCCTCCCCCATGCTAGCCACTTCCTCAGCTGCTGAGGGAGAGGCTGGACCACATTGAGTCACCCCCTCTTCACCCTCAGAAGCTTGCCCTTTTGCCTGGCTATGGGTTGCTATACACACCATAGATTCCCTGTGATCAAAATCATTCCCCATGATCACATTTAGAGGGAGGTTCTTTATAACCCCCATCTCCTTTGGGCTGTCCCCATGGGACCCCTTAGAACCATATGCTTCCCCCCACCATGAGACGTATGCTGTGTATCACAGAAACACACACTAGTTTGCTTTTCATTGTAATATTTAACCTTTTTCCACTTTTACTTAGGTTGCCCAAGCATTGCAGCAGCTGACCATTTGTCCGGGGGCTCCCTCCCCCCTGGCCCAGGCTAGGATAGGATACCACCCCCTGGGAGTGGACAGCAGACCCTGGGCAGGCCCCAAAGGGAGGTATTACTATGCCCAGAAGGGGGGTGGTCTGGGTGGGGAGGAGCGAGAGGGGTATCTTGAATGCTTTCCAGGATCCCTGCCTCTTTCTCCTCTGAGCCTCCTGTGTAAGGTAGAAGGGACAAAGAGAGAGATTTCCTTGTGGCTCTGGCCACTGGTTGTAGCTCCCAGGTTGGCAGGTCACCCCCCCCTCCCACTTGTGGCTAAGGCCACTGTAAATCATTGGGCAGTGGTGGTTCATCCTGCAGTTTTGTTCCCCGGGGCCTGAGGAGACTAGGCCAGTGGATGGGCACCCTGAGGCACTGAGGGCTGGGAGTTAGGCTAGACAGTGCTGGAGTTATCAGGGAGGGGTCACGGTCAGCCACCCAGTTTTCAGCTGCCTTGCAATCCTGAGATCCTCAGAGCACCTTAGGCCTGCCTCCGATCCTGCTGGGGTATTTTTTTCAGCCGTCCAGGCTTTCCAGTTAATTAGCACTTCCCTTTACTGGAAAAAAAAAAAGAATTTACATTATAGATGCAAGAGAAGGCGGTCTTTACCAGGAGACCCTAGGAGAGTCTGCATGGCCTGGTGGGGTGGATCTGAGTGAATGTCTGGTGTCCCGCTCCCCATCTTCTGCAGAGGGCTGCTGGTCACACACGGCCAAGGAGATGGTGTGTCTGGGAGGCATCTGTCTTGTTTACCTCTCTTCTCCCTCCAGCTCCTGTAATGGCATTTGGTCCAGGGGCAGGGGCAGATGTCCCAAGTAGGGTCTCAGGCTGCTCGGCAGCCTGGAGCATCCTTCAGGCTAGTAGCTTGTGGGACTGGAGGAAGGAGGGGTGCACAAGATCATGCAAGATGCGGTATTCTGGAGGGAGCGCTGGAAAGACCAGCAGCAGTCTCCATGTCCCTCAGCCCAATGCATTAGGCCCACGATTCTCTGGGGGTCCTGGGTGGGCTCACTGGTCAGCTCAGCCTAATAGCAGCAAACCGGCAGTGGGGTCCAACAGGATTCGGCTGAGCACATGCAGAGGCCCTACTAATATGGCGGCGGCCATCTGGAGCCGCCATATTTGTTGGGGGCAGTTGGAAAGCCCTCTATTCAACATGGGCTGCTGGAGGCTGTTCTTTGTGGTCAGGTTTTACCGCATTGGGCCTCAGTCCACTGCTGGTTCCTGCCCTCAGGATGGTCACTGCAGGTTAAATAGAGAATGAGTAAATTTGGAACTGGTGAGACGAGAGGTTCCCCAGCATCTGGAGATTGTGTGGCGTAGCAGATTAGGCATATACTGTACCTACGGGAAAAAGGTACAGGGTTGACTCTGGAGTATGGAAATAACTTTTGGAGGGCATTACAATAGTCAGTGTTAGTGGCTCAGGTGGATGGTTAATTACCTTTGATGTAAAGAGCACTGGGTTTGAGTCCCTTAAGGAGATAATTTTACTCTTAGGCAGGATATATTGTCTGGAGTTACAGTAATGAACTGGGTATAGCTTCTGCATCCAGCAGCCCTGGGTTTATTCCCACAGCCTCCATCGGCATTAGGGTGCCCCTGCCTGGTACCCTTTGCCCGCCCCCCTGCACTGGGGTCTGGTAGGCCTTTGCTGTGCATCTTAAAAAAAAAAAAAAAACCTGTTATGCAGTGGAATGTGTATAATTCAATAATCATACAGATTACTGCCCTCCCTTCTTAGCTGGGGAGCATCATGTAGGGGTCAGAGTTGACTATATAGAAGCATGGCATTTAGGAAATGGTGATTTGAATGATATCTAATGGGCTTCAGTTGTCCTTGCAGGACATGGCCACTCTGAAGAGAAACCCATCATCCAGGGCGCTGGCGACCACCAACGAGAAGCTGAGAGCATTGTACAAGAAGAATGGAGCAGCATGGCTGGAGGCATGCTTGGAAGGATTGGCGTGACCTTCGATTACACTGACTCAAAGGAAGAGGGTAGGAGAAGGAAAATCATTACCGCCATCAAAGGTGCCCTGCCCTGAAGGTAAGACTCACTCTGACAGGTCACAATTAGGGGCCAGTCAGGTAAGGCAAGTCCTAGGGGTGGTAAGGGGTGATGATTCGGATAGCGAGGCAGAAGGTCTGACCGAGGTAGGCCTGTTAGAGCTGGGTGGTGGTGGCTAACTGACAGCACTCGCCTCATCGGATGACGAAGGGTCTAGTGGTACGCAGCCAAGAGTAGATACCAGCCTGTGGACAGTGGCAGATAAGTGTCTGAAGCAGTTAGTGGGGGTGGTAGTGGATTTAGTGACCAAAATAAGGAACAGGATGGTCCCGGGGCCTTTTGGGGGATGGCGTGGGTAAGGACTGAGTGGTGCTGGACAAGCCAGCACCACCTCTGCCGGAGAACCCATATGTGGTGCTGGACACCTTAGTAGACATCCACTTGACCGAGAAGGTGAGACAGCAAATTAGGAACCGGGAGTATGTCGACCTATTCTCCCTCTTGAACTGCCCTGTGGAGCCTACGGAGAGTAAGAAGGAGAAGGGTGAAGAACAGGATTGTGAGATGATTAAGGTACCGTGGACGCATGGCAATTGGATTATGGCATTTCTAATTTATGCCACAGTCCTCTTGCGAGCAGACAAAGAGCAATGGGTGGAGTTACTGAATTACATGCATCGCATTACCTTGATTCATAACAAAAATTGGGATATGGCTTGGCTAGAGTATGACAAGGAGTTTCGTTGTCGATGGCAGGTTGACAGTGCTGGGTTGGGGTATGATAGATATGCCCTTGATGGTTGATGTCATGCAAGATGGGGCATACAACACACAGATAATGGCATGCCCATCAAGGTGATCTTGCAGAAGAAGCATGAGGGAGGGGCCAGCAAGTGTGTTATGACTATAACCAAAGCACTTGCAAGCGCTGCAGCTATAGGTTCAGCATGTGTGCATGGCCTGTGGAAGGCAACATCCCTTTCTCCAATGGTCAGCAATGCAAGGAGGTTGAGGGACTGGACGTGGAGTGTGGGTAAATCCCCAGGCCCCAGGGTGGGAAGCCTTCCCACTCCAGTCCGGATAAAAATGATTAAGCCTTGGCTCAATCAGTGCCCAGACAGAGCAGTTGCCGTCTTGTTAGAATGCAGATTCAGGGTTAGTTTTAGGATCCCATACTCAGGCCCCTGTAGGGCATACAAGGTGGATAACTTGAAGTCAGCCAGGGATCAGCCGCAAGTCATCCAGCAAAAACTGGAGAAGGAGAGGCAGCTAGGGTGGGTGAGAGGACCATTTGCTGACCCCTCCTTGGATACCCTTGGGGCTTTGCCCATTGGCTTAGTTCCTAAGAAGCTCCTGGGGGAATTTGGTATGATCAATCACTTGTCGTACCTGGAGGGGGACTCGGTGAATGATCATATTGATTCCATTCACACATCGGTGCACTATCAGTTCTTTGATCAGGCCATGCAGATGGTGCAAGCGAGAGGGCCTGGAGCTCTCAAGTTGAAAGCAGACATTGAATCAGCTTTCAGGCTGCTCCCAGTACACCCCGACTACAGGGCCTTGTTGAGCATGAAGTCTGAGGGATGCTATTACGTGGACAATTGCACGCCTGTGGGATGTGCGGTGGCCTGTGCAGTCTTTGAACATTTCAGTACCTTTTTGCATTGGGTAACCGGACAGGTGACACAAAGCAAAGCCATTGTGCATTACCTTGATGACTCCCTGGTTGTGGGACTAGCAGGCTCACCAGCCTGTGGGGGGGGAGGGGATCATGCATGCCTTCAAGAGGGTGAGCAAAGACTTTGGGGTGCCTTTGGTGGCCAGTAAGTCGGAGCCCTGTGGGCCGGTGCTCACTTTCTTGGGTATTGAAATAGATTCTGTTGCTCGGCTGTGTCAGCTACCACAGGATAAATTAGACTCACTGCAGAGCCTCCTGTGCAAGCTAGAAGGAGTAAAGAAGATCATGCTGTGGGATCTGCAGCAGTTAGTGGGCCATCTCAACTTTGCATGCCGGGTTATACCAGTAGGTAGGACTTTTATGCGCAGGGTGGCTAAGAGGGGTAAGGGGTGTTCCAAACTGCACCATAGGATAAGGGTAACAGAACAGTACAGACAAGACATCCAGGTTTGGAGGATATTTCTTGATCATTTTAATGGGGTGGCATTGTGGCAGACACCCGGGGGGGGACAGCCTATTGGGCTGTTCATGGACACAGCTGGGGGCCAGGTATTTGGAGCCTATTTTCAGGGGGAATGGTGTGCAGGATAGTGGCCAGCAGGGTGGCTGGTGGCAGGTTTGGGCAGGCAGATCACGCTGCTGGAGTTCTTTCTGGTGGTTGTGGCGTTATGCGTATGGGGCCGGAGACTGAAGGACAGGGTGGTCCATTTTTGATCTGACAACATGGGAGTAGTGCACACCATCAACCAACACCTGGGCCTGACGGGCCCTCTGGGGGACTTAATGTGAATTTTCTTATTGAAATGTCTGCTATTTAACACTGATTTCAAGGCAGGGCATGTACCCAGAGTTGACAACGGAATTGCCGATGCTCATACTGGAGTTCATACTGGAGAGTATAAGGAAGTCAAAGGCATTTGCCCACAAGGACCTCCCCCACCATTCAGTGGCGATGACCTACATCACCAACTTCTGTAAGAAATTCATCTAACCTTTTTTTTAAAGTACTTATATTTTCAGCATCAACCACCTCCTGTGGCAACCCATTCCACCATCTAACTGCCCTACTCTTAAATCTATTCCTTCTTCTCTCAGTTCTTACCTTTTCTTCCCTTAATTGTTTATTGTGACACCGTAGATAGTACATTTTTTCTACCATCTCCAAACACAAATCAAGCTTTAAAACTTCATCCTTCAAAATTTTAAGCAATAATAGTAAATCGCCCCTCTTTCTTCTACTCTCTAATGTTCATAAACTCAATCTTTTCAGCCTCTCATCATAAGATCTATCCCTCTTCCCTTTTATCATCTTTGTATATACTCTCTGCGGCCTCTCCATCACCCTTATATCCTTTACAAGATATGGGCAAAAAACTGCCAAACAGTAGTCATTTATGGGCCTGACCATTGTCTTATACAAAGGCATCAACACCTCCTCATTTCTAGATTGGAAGCCTCATCTGATGCAATTTACCAACTGCATAGCTCTACTTGAGGTTTTTTACTATGCACTCCACTATTTAAATCATTCTGTACAAATACTCCCAAGTCTTTCTCTCCCTCTGATATCTTTAAGTTTAATCCTAATATGTTGTATGACCGTTGAACATTTTGTCTCCCAAAATGCATTATAGTGCACTTTTCCTGATTAAAGGTCATACCATTGGTCTTTGCCCATTCCATTATACACATCAGATCCTGTCCAAAATTCATTCTGTCATCGAATGTATCCACTACTCCTCCCATCTTAATATCATCAGCAAATTTAACCATCTTGTTCTTACTAGATATCCTTAAATCATCAATAAATATTCTAAACAACAGAGGCCCTAGCAACGACCCCTGCGGCACACCACTCATCACCCTCCGTGGATCTGATAAATGATCATACAATCTAACCCTCTGATTCCTATTTTCCAACCACTGTTTCACCCATCTCACACCCATCCACTCCCAGCCCTATCAATTTTTCTACTATTTTACAATGAGGTACAGTGTCAAACGCCCTACTGAAATTGAGCAATACCACATCCACATTTCTACCTTCATCAATGTGTTTACTAACATTTTCAAAAAAAAACACCAGATTAGTCTCACAGGACCTATTCACCACAAATCCATGCTGGTCTGTATCCACTAAGTTCTTACTCCTCATATAATCCAAAATAGAGTCACTCAAGATTCCCTCAATGATCTTCCCCATAACAGAGGTCAGACTCACCGGTCTATAATTTTCTGCATCACCTTTACTACCTTTCTTATATATAGGTACCACATATGCTAGCTTCCACATTTCCGGCACCACACCTTCCTCCAATGATTTTTGTCCCGGATTAGTTATAACCGGCACCAATATATTCGCCTACTCCTTTACCAAGAAAGGATGCATCCCATCCGGACCTGCCGCGTTTTCCACCTTCAACTTCATAATTCTACTCCTCACCCTTTCTTTTGTTATAACATTTTTTGGGTCCAACAATCTATCACCTACATATACTGTCTCCATACCCCCAACATACTTTTTTTATGGTGCTGCAAAGCATCTACTAAATTCTTCCAGCATCTCCTCACATTTCGAAGTTGTAACCCCCTCAATATTCAGTGTTCCAATCATACTATTACCTCTTCTCTTCCCATTTATATAGGTAAAAAAGCTTTTACTATTACTCTTGTCCATCACTAATCTGAATTCTAACTGTTTTTTTGAATGTTTAATTTCCTTCTTCAATTTTTTTTGGATACTCATATATTTAATTTTTGATTCTGACAAACTTAACTTTCTCATTTTTCAATACAGCACTTTCTTTCTATTGCACAATATAATTATATTTTTTGTTAACCAGGGTGTTTTTTTTACCTTTAATCAATCAATCAATCACTTTATTTAACCAGGCATAAACACCATTGAGCAAGCTCATTTTCAAGGTGGTCCTGGGCATTAATACAATACAGTACACTTCATAAGATTACAATTACGGTGGACAACGGTGCAAAAAAACAAAAAAAAAACATTGTGAAGGTGCCAGTCTATATGGGCCTATACATACTGGTCAACATAATTAACATGCAAAGGTACATAATGATAAGCGTTACTGAAATGAGAAGCAAAAACAATCCCATATAGTCTCCACTAAGTAAGAGCTCATACTTGATAAAAAATAAGGAGGTATTAAGGAATAGGGTAGAAATTGGGGTGAAAGAGTAGGCAGCCAAAAGGAAGGCCAGAATAGGTAAAAGGTAGAGAATAGGCAGCGCCATCTTGGATTAAGGGAACTAGGCTTGTAGGTCCTAGGTTTCTGTTGTTAGGAATGTGGGGTGGATGAGATACTTAGGAGTAGGATTTGAGAGTGGCACCCGGGGCTTAGGGGTCATTGGCATCTGAAACAGTTGCATGATTCCTTCAGATAATCCATTAATAGAGCTTTGAATGTGAAAATGCTTGAAAGTGAAGATAATTTTAATGAGTCTTGCATAGTGTTACAAAGTGATGGAAGTGAGAAGTTGATTGCTGCTGAGCCAAGGGTAGTTTTCACTCTAGGAATCTGGAAGCACATTAAGGAGAAGCGTCTCAGGCCATAGGAACCTTTAGCCCATTTGAAGATGTTCGAGATGTATGCAGGGAGGTTATCAGATAATGCTCTAAAAATACAGAAGACTGTTTACTATATATACTATTATATACTCTTCTCCTGGGTATAAATTTCTCTATTACCTCATTCATTTTCTCACTGAAAAATTCCCAAGACATTTCCATATGAAGATCTTTCATTTCAACCTCCCAATCGATGTTACTTAATTCTTCTCTCATAGCCTCAACATTTCCTTTCTTATATAATATCTGCTCAGTCACTCCTTTTACCCTCCTTACTTCCCACGGCATATTAAATTGTATGGAATTATGATCACTCATTCTAACTTGTGGTTGAACCTTAATTTGTGTTATAACATCTGGGACATTTGTTAAGATGACATCCAATATGTTATTTCCTCTAGTGGCCTCCTGTATACACTGCTTTATACCTACTGCCATAAACTCCTCTTGTAATCTACACTCCAAGCTATTTCCTTCCATACAGTTATTCCACTTAATATTTGGAATATTCAAATCCCCTACCATTACCAAGTCAGTACCTGCAGCTAGTTCAGTTACATATTTATAAAAGGCCTCCGTGTTATCCATTATAGTATCTGGTGGTCTGTAAAAAACAGAAAAACTACGTTTTCTTCCCCTATTGCTCAATACATCCACAACAATAATTTCGATACCTCCCATGTCACAATTTACTTCTTTAACTCTCACTTCTAGTTCATTCCTTATAAATAGGGCCACGCCACCTCCTCTTTTCTCTACTCTATTTTGCTTTATTAATCTATATCCAGGTATCTGTTGACTCCATTGGCTATCATCAGACCACCATGTTTCCACTACCCCAACCATATCAAGTTTATCCCTCCTTACTATCATTTCCAACTCAGCCATGCTAACTTCATTTAAACTTCTTGCATTAAAAAACATCACCTTTATATCTACCATACTATTAACTTTTTTTTGTTTCTTTTTTATTACTGTATTATGTTGTTGCTTAATTACCCTGTTTGTCCCCCTCTTTTTCAGTTTAAACAAATCTCAATTTCATTTTTAATCTTCTGTCCTAATATTCTACTACCCCTATGGTTGAGATGTAACCCACCTCTACTATAAAAATTATCTTTATTTACAAACGTCCCCCAGTGTTTAATGAGTTTATGTCCAGATTCCCTTACCCATCTCCCTAACCATTCATTTGTCAAGGCAATTCTCTTCCTTTTATATACTGTTGCCATTGGTTCTGGTAATAGTTCAGAGAGCACAATCTCACAACCCTTATTTACTAACTTTTGTACCAACATACTATAATCTTTCTGCATTTCAGGGAGAGTCTTCCGTGAAATATCATTAATACCCACATGTATTACTGCTAGTGGGTTCTCCCCTGCCCCCTTAAAAATGTTATCCACTATATCAAACAAATCCATTACCCCTGCTCCCGAAAAACTACTGACCATTCAATTTCCTTTATCATTATGACAAATATATTGATCTGTGTATTTAGTTATAGAATCCCCTAAAACTATAACTTGCCTCAGGTTTTGTTTCTCTTCTTCTATCATCTCTATACCTTGCTCATGTATTACATTTTCCTCGGTCACGTTCTGCAATACCTCATAATTATTCTCAACTGGGACACAAAACAGTTCATTTCCCTCGTTGTCATCTACTCTCCCTTGTGATGGCAACTCATTACTATTCTCCCTATTTTCTTGTGCAATATGTAAACTATCCCTTCTAATTGATGAAGGGACCGAGCCAAGGGGGCTTAACCCTCTACGCTTTTTCTTAACCTTCCCTGGCACTTTCTTATGTGTTTGTTTATCCTCATCTCCCTGCTCTTTTTCCTTTCTTTTACCCATCCCTTGTTTGTCTCCTTCTATCTCCTTTTTATTTAAACTAGTCAAGATCTTCAACCTTTCTGATAATTGCAAGTGGCTAACCTCTAGAACCTGTAGCCTTTCCAAAACTTTAGTTAGTTCTAAACACAGTTCCCGATTTGTTACACACTTCTTGCATTCATAGTCGCTGTAATCAACCCCTATTTCAGTCTCAATGTACATTTTACGATCTTTACAACTAATCAGCAAATCTCCCCCTGATGACAACAAAGATGCAAGCTTTATACAGTGCACAACATTATTCTCCATCTTTATTATATTTGTTCTGGTTTCTTTACTTAACTCGTTCTTATTCCTTACTCTCCCTCTCCCCGTTTACATGCTAACACGCTAACACAGAAACACGGGATGCATGTGTGTGTGTCTACTGCGTCTCCAGCGTGCTGATGCATGCTCACACACGCCGCTATAGCCCCAGATTTATTCACCGTGAACCCAGAAATAACAGGGTTTATTTGTAAATATCAAGCAGAGTTTTAAAATGCCCCACACAACGGAGCTAACTTTAGATGCTTTATCTCATTCATAGTGACAGAGATTCTATGAGCTGGCAGCAGCAGTAGACAAACAGCCACGGAGGGTCCCACCATTCCTGTGGGAGATGGTGACTGGGAGACTTGGAGATGCATAGGTAATTCCATCACGTCCAGAACTAAGGAGGCCTACTGCTAGTGGTGGAGATTTATATCATCATGCAGAAAGCCATGGGGTTGCCAGATATGTGGCTCATTCCAGTAGACCAATTGTGCAGGTACATTTTGGCAGATAAGAAAGCAGGATGTTCGCCAGGGGTGATGTGATGACATTTGGCGGGTTTGTCATGGTTGGCCAGGGCCATGGGCATGGCAGACAACATGAAGGTCTACAAAGTGCAGATGCTCTTGGAGGGTTGGCTGAGGTCTATGACTTGCCCACCGGATGACCGGACACCCATTACCCCGGTGATTCTGCCCATGATCTGCTGGAATGAGTATGAAGTTTGGTTGTTTAAAAGATTATTCTTGGGGGCTTTTAGGGTATCGGAGTTGACACAGCCCACAGGTAGTAAAGAGGTACCGGGGTTATTGGCACAGGATGTGGCTTCAGTGGGGAGGAAGGTATATGTTCGACTGCGAAAGTCGAACATAGAGCAGTGAGGGACAGGGCACTGATATGAGCTGGGGCCACTGACGGGGTCTGGTTGGCAGGTCACAGAGATGATCAGTAACTATTGGCATCCTGCCCTGAGTTGGAGGTAGCATTCTTTTGCCACCGGGATGGTAGGCTGGTAACTGCATATTAGGTACGGTTTATTTTGAAAAAGGCGCTCCAGCAAGCAGGGCTGAATGACCAGGAATATGGTACACATTCCTTCCACGTAGGAGCAGCAACGAATGCCAGGAGTTTGGGCCTGCAAGAGTCTGATATCCAGGCATTGGTGAGATGGAAGTCCCAGGCGTTCTTGCGCTATGTACGACCACACTTGCAGTAATGTTTTCTTGTCTTTTGCAAGCGCCAGGGATGGTACCACCAGCATATGGATAAGTGGATGCTCCATCATTTAGTGGGCAGTGAAGAGAGCAGTCTGTCAGCCGGTGGGGAGCAACCTGCCATTTCCACATCACACAGCCAACATCAGGTGGCTGGAGGTACAGGGTATGCATTGGGGGGTTGCTTCCACAGTAATGAGTTGAGGCTGGCAGGCAGAAGAGGCCGGATATCCTCCTGATTCACTTGGGTGGTGAGGACTTAGGGCACCGGAAGACCGTGAATCTGCTGCTTGCAATGAAGGGGGATTTGCTTGCCATTAGGTCTTGGTGGCCCATACAATTCTCATCTGGTCACATCTGGTGATGAGACAGCACTGGCCACATGTGAGATGTGGGGAGGCATTGAACAAAGCTTGTATGAGGATTAACAGGGAAATGAGAATTTTCATGGAGTCCCTGGGGGTACAGTAGTGAGAAATTACAAGATTTACAGTACCTACCGAGGCAGGACAAGTGCAAGTGGAAGGTCTAGATTGCCTATTGGAGGATTTTAGGAGAATCTTGGGGGTCACGCTTGAGCAGGCCACTTGGGGGGGTTGGACATGGTCCAACCTGTGACGGCTCAGGGGGAGCGCAGGAGGAAGGTAGTGGAAATAAAGATGATGAGACCAGTTCTTCTGAAGGTTTCCTTGCCCTTGGTCAGCGTGAGAATGGTGGACCGCAAGATCTGGTCCCACATGGGGGGCCTTGGTTCAATTTCAGCAGTACATACTGCAAGCTCAGCGGTGCCAGACGGGGGTGACTGCCTGGACCTTGGCCATTTGACCATCCCTACCATCATTGAGGGATACTTCACCACACACTGTAAGGAAATCCTAGGCTAGTGGGAGGTGCAGGTGCTGGAAGTACGGCGCATCCTCCTGGCAGCGCATGCTGCTCAATGTGGAATAGAATATTAATATTCCTGTGAGGTTAATAAAGATGTTATAACAATAAAAAGCAATATTAATATTCAATTGATAAATAAATGCATGGCAGTGGCCATTTCCTCCAAGATCTGTGTGTGTGTCTTATTTGGGCAAGGAAGAAATGGGGCTACCGGACAATACTTAGGCTGACTAAGCATTGCAGCAGCTGACCATTTGTCAGGGGGGCTCCCTCCCCCCGGCCCAGGCTAGGATAGGATACTGCCTGCTGGGAGTGGACAGCAGGCCCTTGGCACGCTCCGAGGGGAGGTATCAATATGCCCAAGGGGGGCTGGGTGGGGAGGCCAAATTATGGCCTGAAAAGTACCATCTGAACTTACTGTCTCACCCCACACCCACAAATCCATGACTGGATTTCACATGGCCTCAACCACGGTATGCCCCCCCCCAAACCAGGTACCTGTCCCCAACCCTGCAGACTGAGCGTGTTATGTGATCTTCTGTAAACCTTCAAGTACAAGTGGGGCATGGGACAGACACAAGGGACTGTTGAGGTTGGTGGGGCATGTGGGGGAAAAAGGCATGTACTAGCAGATAACTATGCAAGTGTGCAGACTTGGTGGGCCTGGCTTTCCTTTCTATGTAACTAAAAAAATACCGCTGACTGTTGAGGTGCTGAACACCACAGCTTGCACTGCATTGGTGACCCATGTTCGGTAACAAGCACAGGTTATTGCCGGCCAGCCATCGGTGGTGAAGGTACAGGAGTGAGCTTGAGCCACCGCCAGGTAGCTCTATCCTCCTGTGAGTGACTGTGGGCTCCATGGCAATGGCCATCATCCGTTGGAGGACAGATGGTGGTGAGAACCTCAGCAAGCTCCGTTGATCACTACATTTAAGGCCATAATTTGCTGTGACACAGGCTTACGGGGTGTCACTGTGTCTCCACCGCACGTTGCCCGTATGCTGTAGCACGTCATCAAAATTCCAGTTTGTGTTTCTGATAATGGGCACTGAAAGACCCACCTTCTTTTCACCTGCGGAGCTGTCAGTTCTTATTTACATTTCACGGGACAGGCAATCCATGTGTACCTGCTATTACAGAAGCAAAGCTACTATAAAGATGTTGTAAGTCTGTGAACGGAACTGATCTCAGAGAAGATGTTATGTGTCTGGTATATTCGGAGTATCACCCTACAGAGCTTATTCACAATATTGACATTGCTGTGCTTTCATGGCACAGCACTATGCTACTTAAAGCACAGCGCCTGCAGACCACTTTTTAATTCTGTTCACACAATGCATTCGCACCACCACAACATATCTTCATTTGCTAAACAGTATCCTGCTCTCTTATGTCTCAGTCTGAAACAATACAACCATTATTTTACACCGATAGCATACAGTAGTGCATGCAAAGTACCATTTGTGTGTATCTGTGTGTGGGGGCATTGTTGTTTTTGTGTTTATGGCTGTATGTGTGTGTGTGTGTGTCTGTCTGTCTGTCTGTGTGACAGACCATGCATTCCCGTGTGTGTGTTGCTGTCTGTGTTTTTCTACATGTGTGTGTGTATATATCTGTGTGTGTACCTGTTTTTGTGATTCTTTATGAGTGTTTGTGTGTTTCGATATATGAATGAATGTATGAGCCACCCTTTCTGTCACTGCAGAACAACCAGGTTTGGCACACTTAGCAATATGCTAGTACCGGGTTCGAATCCTGGCTGGTGAACGGCATTCAGGCTTGAGGCGTACTGCTGTGTGTGGGTCTGTGTGTGTATGTACGTGTGGTTGTGCGTGGAGGGTGCTGTTCTGTGTGTTTGTGGCAGACTATGTGTTACTGTGTGTGTTGCTGTCTGTTTCTGTGTGTCTGTGTGTGTGCATGCCTGATTGAGTTGCTGTATGTGGGACTGTGTGTGTTCCTGTGTGTGCGCCTGATTGTTTGTCGGCATTTCACTCACATTCCTACCACTGCATGCCCATCATAAAGTCATTGTACGCAACACTTCACAGCAACAGTAAGACAACCCACTGTCACACACATGAATGTGTCACTATCTTGATGGTAGATGCAGGGCTCAAAATTGGCAATGGTCCAATAGCTAAATGATGGTCTACTTGGTATCTGGCTAGTAAGAGTTTCATTTTTCTAGGCCAGTGGTCTTGTACTGGAGAATGCAACAGTTACAGATGTAAACCAATTGGGCCAGTGTAAATGTATGTGTGGCCACTGCATTTTCTTTTTTTTCAATTAAAACTTTATTGATACATTTTCCACAATAAAAGGCAGTTACCATGAGAGTGAAACAAGAGTACAGCATCTTATTGAAATAAAACTGCCCAACCCTACCCTCCCTCCTCATACAGCAGTAACAAATCCATGTGTCCCATAAGTATAGAATCATTACACAGAAACCTACAGGGCAATTTATCCTAAAGTGCAACTAAGACTGAGCAACTAGAATTAAAGAATGAAGGGGGTCCCATATATGTGTATAAACTGCCAATCTGTTATGGAGGCTGGCAATTGCTTTTTCTGTACGTAGATTGGCAAGAATTTCATTCACCCATTCCTGGAAAGTTGGGGTGGACTTGTCTTTCCAGTGGTGTAGAATAAGCTTCTTGACAGATAGGGCTATCATAGAAATATGAAACCTTCTGACCTTAACTCTAATGGAAAACAAGTCCCTTAGGAGACAAATATCGGGGGTGAAATACTCCTGTAGGCCCAGTAAAGGATCCAGGGAAGCCTTGATAGAGTCCCATAGAAAAGAAATTTTGGGGCAGGACCAAAACTTAGCACATAAGTTAGAGTCCAAGAGACCCCATTTCTTTAACTTAACCGGAGTATAATACATATTATGTAAAATGTGATATTGCATAAGACGCAGCCTGTCTTGAGAAACATATTTATGACAGGATCTCCACAGGGATTGCCTATCAGGATGATACTGAGGCAGAATGGAGTCCCCATATCTTTTGAGAAACAACACCTGATATAGTTTAGATATGGTACCTAAAGCTCCAAGTAATGAGGAGACTTCTGGTATCAGGGCCGTAACTGTCTGGTAAGGAGGGGTGTTGCCAAGGACTATTGTAAGTACATGCCTTAACTGCATGACTTTAAAGTGTGAAAGAGCTGGGATATTAAACTTCCGAATAATATCTCCTACTGACAACCATTTCCCCTCCTTATCCACAAAGGAGAGTACTTTCCCATCCCCCAGTTGGGGCAGCCATTTATGAGGAATCTGCTTCTTGTTGATGGTGAAAGATGGGGAGTTCCAAATGGGCTAGGCCAAGTCTAACTGAGGGGTATATCGCAAAAAGGAACAGAATTGTGCATATACCTTTAACGAGGTAGCTACTATGGGACATTTCTCAGCCACACGCACCTGAGTCATTTTAACACAGAACAAAGTTAGGGGGTCCAGTTTCATAGACCTAATTAAATCCAGTTCAATTCTAAGCCATACCAGTTTCTCTTTTTCAGGGCCAGGGCTTATCCATTTCAAACATTTTGCTAAATGGCTAGCCCAATAATATATAGCCAAATGGGGAATCCGCAGGCCCCCTTCAGATTTTGGAGCTGCCAATTTATAATAGGCCAATCGAGGATACTTATTGGACCAGATAAGCCTAGTGAAAATGCCATGCAACTTTTTAAACCAGAGTAGTGGGATAAAAGTATTGAGAAGAGATAGAGGGTAAAAAATTCTAGGGAAAATATTCATCTTAATTATGTTGATCCGACCCCATAATGAAATGGGGAGTTTGGACCACCTCTCAAGGTCCTGAGTTACAAGCTGAAAGAGGGATTCGAAACTTTCCTTAAACCATGCTAAGGGGTTACGAGTTAGTTTAATGCCCAAATACTTGAATGACCTGGGGGCCCAACATAAACCTAAAGGGCTAATATCAGTCTTAAATATCTTGTGATTTAAGGGAAAGAAAGAGGATTTATTAGCATTCAGTTTATAATTAGATAGGGCACTAAATTTAGCTATTTCACCCAGCAAAGCCAGAACAGAGGATACCGGATGGGATAAGTGCACAAGTAGATCATCCGCATATGCAGTGACCTTGATTTCATGATGCCCAACCCAAATGCCTTGTATTAACGCATTATTGAGAATATTTTGGATAAGAGGTTCAAGGTACAAATTAAATAACAAAGGAGATAGAGGGCAACCCTGCCTGGTACCTGAATGGAGTGAAAAGGGTTTAGAAAAAGCCCCATTCCCAGAGATCCTTGCTGTGGGAGTTTTATATAATGCAACAATCCAGGATATAAATACGGGGGGGAATTGGAAGGCTTCCAAAACTCGAAACAAGAAATTCCAGTTCACATGATCAAATGCCTTCTTGGCATCCAGGGAGACCAGTCCCGTGGGAAACTCAGCATCCCTGGTAGCCGAGAAGACATGAGAAAGGGTGCGTAAGTGGTCTGATGACGAGCGTCCCTTCATGAAACCAACCTGGGTCATATCTATTAGCTCAGGGAGGACTACAGTTAACCTATTGGCTAATATCTCTGAAAGGATTTTAATATCTTGGTTTAGAAGGGATATAGGTCTGCAGCTTTGAACTAGCTCTGGATTCTTATCTGGTTTAGGGAGAAGGACAATCAGGGCCTCAAAGAGGTGGGGAGCTGCCTCTACTCCAGTTAAAATATGTTGAAATAGGCGATAAAGTGCTGGTAGTAAAAGATCCCGGAAAACCTTATAAAATAGCGAGGAAAACCCATCTGGGCCTGGGACTTTGTCTGCGGGTAACCCACTAATAACCTCAGCAATCTCCTCCTGGGATATAGGAGTAACCAAAAAACACTTATGTTGCTCTGATAGGAAGGGCAGGTGGGAATCCCTTAGATAATTCTCCGTACTCCCAGGACAAGGAGGAGTCTCCATGTCACTATACAGTTTTTCATAATATAGAGCAAACTCTTGCACTGTCTTGGTAGGGGATACTTTCAGGGACCCATCTGCCACTGCCTAAATTGGTGGGATGAATCTTGCAGATTCCTGCTGTTTTATATGCAATGCCAGTAAGCGCCCTGCTTTCTCTCCCTGATCCGTATAATTAGCTCTCATTCGAATAATAGCTAATTCTGCTTTTTCCCTTAACAGCTCTAGATATCTGTCCTTGACCATTAGGAGCCTCCTCTTGTCCTCATCTGAAACACTAACAGAAGAATTCACTTCAAGTGACCGAATTTGGGACAATAATGATAATAATTCATCCTCTTGCGCCCTCTTCCTACTAGCTGCCATACTGATAAGGATCCCTCTCATTTAAGCTTTGAAGGCCCCCCATAAAATATCCGGCTTTGTGCTGTCTAAAGGGTTAGATGAAAAAAAGAGCTCCATTTGCTCCCTTATGAGCTTGCAATACTTGACATCTTTAAGAAGCTGTTCATTGAGCTTCCATCTGGTTTCCCTTGTAGGTGAATTAAAGAAGGCCAAGTTGCATAACACAAGTGAATGATCGGAGACAGGGCCAGGTTGAATCGAGGAAGTCTTAACCCCGGGCAAGAGAGCTTGAGAAATAAATATGTAATCGATGTGGGACTGCGAGCCATGTGCCATTGACCTGAAAGTAAATTCCCTAGAGTCAGGATATAAGATGTGCCAGACATCACAGAGCCTGCACTGGTCTACTAAATCCTTAAATGCCCTCTGCCCCAGGGACACCCCTCCCGGTCCACTACCTGACCTGCCCAGATTAGAATCTACTACTTGATTGAAGTCGCCCCCCAGAATTATCCTGATAGGAAGCACTGGAAGAATAATGTTTATGAGTCTCATGAAAAACCCTGGATCATCCATATTAGGACCATATATACTACCAATTAGAAGTGGAACTGACCAGAGAGCACCTTTAACTAAAATAAATCTGCCCTCCAGATCTTTAATAACCTGCGTAGAAAAAAAGGGGATGCCTCTATTGATAATAAGCATGACCCTGCAACTATTAGTGGAGCCCTGAGCATCATAAACCAGCCCCACCTGTTGTCTCCTTAACTGTAAGGCTTCAGATTCAAGTAAATGGGATTCCTGTAGGAAATATATCTGAGAACGTAATAAACTTAAGTTTTTGAGAACCTGATATTGTTTGGTTTTTTTCCTGATCCCCTTAACATTCCAAGTAGCAAAAATCACCTCATTGGCCATCTAACAAGAGTAAATTAACTTAGTATGTTCAGCCCTGTATTCAGATTACACAAAACGTTCAACCACAATCCAGATGTTACTGCTGTAGAACCCTTCCTCCTCCCCATCCCCCACATGACCCATCCCTCCCCCAACTACCGCTCCACCTAACAAAACCCAACATCTACCACCCACCCAACCACCCATACTGCCATAAGCAATGTTTAGCATAGTACTGGGTCCTTTCCTCCTTCTCCCGGCCCCCAGAAATGCACCTTTGCTTCCAGCAAATGCAGCAGTATCCTCAGGTAAATACTAAACAGTGCAACTGTTTTAACAACCCCAATAACTAGAGAGTGGTCCTGGGCTTCCAATATAAGTGCACACGGGTGCGATAGAATAATATTGTAAAGGGAACAAGCTAGCTTGCAAAATGCGTAAATGCACCAAAAAACCTCGGGAGACTGAATAAAAATTGGGAGCTATGCAGCCCCATGAGAAACCTCTACACAAAGCAAAACCAGATTGGGAAGCTAAAGGAGGGGAATTACCCCATCCTACCAAATGAGACCAGAAAACCAGAAAAAGACACTGAGAACTTGGGCCCCGGGCAAAGAATAGTGAGAAATGACATCTCTGTCCAGACATTTACCAGCTCTTAGGTACAAGAGCCCCAATCGGGGTAATCTGCTGCCCAGAATTCAAGACAAGAGACACAACTGAGGGAGATCCTCCTCGAATTAAGAGCAGCGTTGAATTACATTTCATATACGTGATACGCCCTCTTGTGGCCACAGCCTGATCCTGACAAGGTAATTATAAGCAATTACTGAGAAAGCCCAGCACTGCTCCCATTTCCAACAATCTGCGAAGTGAAAGATTAATCCTAAACAATGTAACCCAGAGAACCCCTCTCTAATACTAAATTGTATAACTAAATGCACTGAAACACAAAACTCCTTCCCCAAATTTAACCAGCCCCATTATCCCAGAAGTCCTTGTCCTGAACAGCAATTAGCTTTGTAGAGTTAGGGCATGAGAAACTCGTAACAGGTAGCCCAGATTCTTAATTAGCACAGTCCAGGTGAAAAACAAGAACTTCCAAATGCAGTCCATCAGCACTATCTTTGTAAGCAAAAAAGAGATAGCAGTTCCAGTAAGGCAACACCAGGCAACCCCTCAACATGTAGGTGGAACTTCTCAGGGCTCTTGGAACAAGTCCGGTAACACGGTTTTAAGGCCTGAAAAAGCAGATTCAGGATCTTCATAATTTAACCAGGATCCATTTACAAGAACTTGCAGCCTGGCCGGATACCCCATCTTAAATTTCAGGCCCGCAGCAATGATCTTGGATACGATAGGGTGAAACGCTTTACGTTTTAAACTAACCGATCCTGGTAGGTCTTGTGAAATTCTCAGTTTAGAATTCTCCCAATGGACTTCCTGCAAAGCTCTCACTTTCTGCAAGAAGTGCTGCATTTCTAAAAAATTTAAGAAACGGCAAATAATAGATCAAGGGGCAGCATCCAGTAGAGGTTTCGATTGCAATGACCTGTGAGCTCGCTCAATGATATATACTGGGCCAAAGGGAGAGGGGCCAGCAACCCATTCCACCAGCTTCTGTATAAATGCTACAGTATTCTGGCCCTCTTCTCCCTCTGGTAGCCCTAATATCACAACGTTGTTTCTGCGGCTACGGCCCTCCAGATCTTCGAGTTTTGCCTCCACACGAGATAGCTTCTGCCGCGTAGACACTAACTCAAGGTCAAGTTTCTCTAGTCGTTTCTCCAACGAGACTATTTGGGCAGTATTATTGGAGGCAGTTAACAAAACTTCATCCAGGTTTTTTGACAGAGCCTTCAGGCTGATCGCCATTCCTTTCATCTCCTCTCGGAAGGGTTTAAATTCTTCTAAGAACCTGTTAAGCGTTAATGGTTCTTGTTCCCCGACTTGACTCGAAGGATCAGGCCTATCTGGCCCACCTGAGGCCCGAGATTTCTTTGGTGCCTTTTCGTGAGTAGCAGGCAGAGTATGTTTCTGTGGGGCTTTCTTCATGTAAGCCTCCATCCGCAGATCGAACACTCAAAACAGGCGCTCTAGTTGTTTAGCAGGCAGGAGAATTTAAAAGCAGAGGATTTTGTGAGATTTAAATGTCTGAAAAAGACAATTATATAATCAGGAGGCAGGAGCTTAGCGAAGGAGCTTCTACTCATCACTCTGCATCACGTGATCTCCTGGCCACTGCATTTTCCAGTTCACTAACACTGAGGTTTAGTGGCTGCAAAACTTAATTTCGACCCCTGTAGATGTGACGGCAACAAGTCGAGAATGCACCAGTATTTCTTTCTACATGTAAGCTATTTCTGAATGACACAGTACCACCAAATGTGAACACTTCTTCAATTCTCTTACAGAATATGTCTACACATAATGATCAAGAACGATGACACTGGTGTGTGACAACCTCATCAATTTCTATACAGTGTTCACTGGAAAAAAGAGATTTCACTTGCCAGTTTCCAGAGGCCCCTGAAAATGTCAACAAAGACCACACTTATAGTAAGTCCAAGTCACACCCCAAATTGTTACGTGAATCAGCTGTGGAAACAGCAGAAAGTGAATGTATCAGGGGATTAAGCATTCCAACAACTCAAATTGACATGTTGGAGTTTGGTGGACTGGTGTTAACATCCACACCTCGTAAAACCACAACACTGCCAAGCCCAGTCAAAGAGCCAGATTTTTCTGTAATGACTGGTGACACAATGCATGATAGCACTAAACCATCATTGTTCGTACCTGACACAGATGACACTGGCAGTGATGAGAGGTTTTCTGGATGCTCATCTTCACCGCTGACAATGGCGTATTGGGTGACTCAAAATTCATTGTTTTCAAGAGTTCCTTGCTGAAGTTAATGAGCATGATAGTGTGCGAGCTTTGCAAGTTGCCCCTTATGCTAATTGACACACATGTCCAGGGGACAATGTTGGTGGCAAACTTCTGCTGTAGGAAAAAAACATCCATTCACGTGGCATTCACTGCCACTGTTGAATAGAATGGGCGTTGGAAATCTATTTCTCAGTGCGTGCATTCTGTACAGTGGCAACACATACGTATATCCCAACTATTCCGTTTCTTTGGTATTTTTGTGGAGTCATAGCACCACACAATACAGCGCACTTGCTTATTCCCCGTTGTTCACAACCACTGGATGAAGCCGAAGAGGATGAACTGGTGTTCAGTATTGGGGCAGGAACTTATAGTAATAGGCGACGGAAGATGCGATTCACCAGGACACAGTGCTAAGTACTGCTCATACATGATTATGGACATGAACAGCAACATCGTCTTGGAGTCCAGCCTGATACAAGTATCTGAAGTTGCTAACTCCCATATGATGGAGAAAGAAGGTTTCATCCGGGAGTATGAAATCTGTTCTAGATGCTGGGCTTAATGTAGTCACAGTCACCACAGACTGACATCCTCAGATTAATAGCCTGATGTCAAAGTGCACACATTTCCATGGTATTCAGCATCAGTTTGATGTGTGGCACGTGTCCAAATTCATTGTAAAGAAGCTGTAAGCCAAAGCTAAACAAAAGCATTGCGAAGCACTGCTGGAGTGGATCCACTCGATTTTGAACCACTTTTGGTGGTCTGCTTCCACCTATGGGGAGAATGCAATGGTACTTCGAGAAAAATGGATCTCAGTGTTGGAACTCACTGCAAACATGCACAACTGGACAGTCGAACTTGTGTGCCGACACTGTGACCAGGGTACACTAACACGTGAGCACATATCTCTCAACCTCAGGACTTTGAAATGAGGGACACAAACCCTTAAAATGAGGGACAGTGAGGGACAATGAGGGACGCAGCACCCTGAAATGAGGGATACCATGAGGGACATCAGAATTTCAGCTATTTAATGATTTAATGCACTGTTTAATACTATAACATAGCCTGAAACTCAATGTAATAGCACTAAAGAAGACTGCGCATGAAATTTGTCATTTTTATGTGGAAAAACAACAATTTGTAGTAACATATAAAAAGTCCATTTGCTCTAATGGTGATCGTTGTATTTTGTAGTTGCTTTCTCTTGGATTTCTTCGGCTGATGTGCCTCACCCTGCCTCATTTGTTCTCATGATCAGTGTTTTATTTTGTAGTCGCTTTCTTTTCAGACTTCAAGATTTCTTTCGGGTGATGTACCACAAATCACTCTCGATTGTCATTCATTTTTATAGCTAACAATTAATTCACTGTTTTCATGCTTAGACTTTGTCTCAGTTCGTTTTTTTATCATGCTGAAAGCACGTTCAGCCTCGGCATTGCAGTGCGGCAAACACAAGACTGTCATCACAAGTCTTTTAAGCAGGTTCTTCACCGGCTGCATTCATTCTTGTGAGCACAGTACCCCAGTAGCTGGATTCCTGTGGAGGATCTTGAATTGGGTCATCTGTGTTTTGGAACTGATACATTGAAAACGGGTCCATCAGTTGGGTGGCTTCTTCAGCACTGTTTGTAATTCCCAAAATAGTAGCAAGATCAGATACAGCTTTGGCTGACAGCTGGAGCACTGAAGCAGGATCAAGAAACAAGGCAGCATTTTTCAATAGCTGCTCTTTTAAAGGGAATTTTGTCATTTTCCTCAGCAGTCTCGTAGGATAATGCAGCCATTTTATAAATGCTGACTTCTACTGTTTTTCCACTTATGCTGTCATCGTGTTGTTGAAGGTAGTCCTCAACTTCTGGACCAACATGTACTGTATCTTATTATGTGACAAAAAATTAGCTTGGCTGTCCTGTACCTTGCAATCATTTTCCTTTACAAGTTTTTTTTTTATCTTCTTTTCGGCAGTCCTCCAGGGCAGGCACTAGGGCCACCCGGAGGCTACTACATGGCAAACAAGAAAAGAAAGACAGTGCAGTAGCAGCACACTGCAGTGCACACATAACAGGCTCCCAAAATACAGCAATGGAGCAGCAAGCTAAGCTAGCAGTCAAGTATGGGCTAAGTAAGCCTAAAATAAAGTGCCTCAAGTCTCTGACTCTGTGTGTGTGTGTGTTGACTCAAGACTTATATACAATTTTTTACAAATTAATTTAAATTCACAAAACAAAAAGTTCACAACAGAAACAAAAGCTTTTTGAGTTACTAAATGTGTACCATAGTCCAAGAAAACCAAAAAATGCCCCTTCGAAATGGGCTCGTGACTGAGCCTCTCCAACCTCCACAGTGAACAACCCAACTGGGCAGACTCGGCCGGCCCAGTGACCAACCTCCACCTCCATGTCACCCCCATGCCAGAGTCAGACAGAGTGAGTTAAAAAACATGCAGGCTGCCTGGCACAGTTGATGATCAGATTCACTCACTTGTTCAGCTTGTCAGTGGTGAAGGGAAGGAAGGGCAGACAGAGGGTGGGAGGAGGGAGACATAAAAAAATGTATTGGTGGACCAGGAAGGAATTTGGAAATGTACAGTACTGGTGGTGGTCTGTTGATACAGTCCACCCCGGCCCTAGCATTTTCACTGCGCTCCCCTCCCCAACATCAGTTGCTATTGCTTGCCAGTGCCTCAGTTGAACTTGCCATTGCCACCAACACTACCTGTACTTTAGCGGCTGCATCTTGCTAAGACAAGTTGCCATTTCATTCAGACCCAACCCTTCCCTCCCAAGTTTGGTCATGGTGCCACGGCCGCCAGTGGTGCACAACAATTCATGAATAGCAGCACCACACCAGCACCCAGTCATCGACCTGCTTGGTGAGGGTGACCACTGACCAGTTAGGCCATATACCCTGGGCCTGGTGACGTGACCACAGTAACCAACAAGTAAAGTACACTCAGTGCTGCTGCAGCAGCAGACAGTCAAGCTGACTGAGAGCTATCTCTCTCTCTCTCTTATCATTCTTCAGCTCTCAAAGCAAAATGCTGAAAATAGTCAGCGTGCTGTGACCCTGTCTGCAGCCATGCCATTGCTGTCTGCCTGTAGAGCTTATTTCTCAGTCATGGCCCTAGCCCTGTGGTAGTCCCAGACTCCCACCAACCACCATCCACCCAGATCCTGTCTCTCTTTCTTCAGAGGAGGAACAGTCCCTCCCTCCCCTCCAAGTTTTCCACTGATGATCTATGTTGAATTACTGTCTGTGTGCAGATTGCCAGTGACAGTCAGAATCAGGATAAAACAGCAAACATTAAAAATACATTGCACACAATTCTCTTTCTCTAGTGAGTCAAATCAGTGCCGAAGTTGTGTGTCTGGCATTCAGTTTTACAACAAAGCTGCTGACTGCATAACCTGCCACAAAAAGGAAGCCTCCTGGCCTGGGTTGTGCTGTTTTTACTAGTGTA
Organism: Neoceratodus forsteri; assembly: GCA_016271365.2. Taxonomy (NCBI): domain Eukaryota; kingdom Metazoa; phylum Chordata; order Ceratodontiformes; family Ceratodontidae; genus Neoceratodus; species Neoceratodus forsteri. Next base: position 1,357,828,138 of record CM028132.1, read on the forward strand.
CCAACCACTGTTGTACTGCTGCCTGCCCTGTACATAATGGTGAGATGATACATAACAGTACAGATACTCATTATTAATTACTTGATGACTTTTTGTCTTAGTTTGATGATGTCCGTGTGAGAATGAGATGGATCAGATGGACCTACCTCCTCCTCTCTTGACAAGCTGCTGCAGCAGCAGTACTACTTTCCCAGTGACCAGTCCTCCTGGCTGGCTGACTCTGTTTATGTCTGTGACTCCTGCTGTCTGACTCACCTGTCACCCGACTTGGACGGTAACCTAACAGTCAATCAACGGATGGACTTAGGCTGCAGCCGCTGCAGCAAGAGAACGAGTCCCAGGCTGGCCTGATGCCCCAACCTCAGCAACTGGCACTAGCATACTCCAGATCCTCTGTGGGTGGGACAGGGACTGTAGGGGGACCGTGACTGCTGGCCAGATATATCCTGAGTCTGCAGATTCACCACCAGGGCAGGCAATACAGCGAGCAACCAAGGGAAGGCAAGCAAAACTTTTTTTTAGTACAGGGGCTGCAGTCATCGATAACTCCTTCTTCCTCTCTCCATGTAACAGTGCGTGCCATCTCATCAAGCACCACCACATTGCCACCACACATTTCCTTTCCTGATTGGCTCACTGTGCAGAGGAGGAGGAGCTGACTTGCCCGGCGATCAATCGGGTGGTGGGCCTGACTTGATTGACTTCTAACTTGCTTGCTGAACAAATTAACAAGTTCAGCAGCCCCAACGCTGCTGGTCCGCCTCAGCTCGTGACTGTCTGACCCATGTACTCGCCCCCAGTCCCATCCCAGAGTCACACACACAGGCACAAATACATACATTTAACGGGCCCACTGACTGTCATTGTAAATGTGGGACAATGGCAAGTGCTGGCAGGACAGCGGGACGACTTTTGAAAATCGGGCCAAATACGGGATGTCTTGCACAATGCAGGACACTTGAGAAGTATGCGTGAGCAGCAGAGGGAAACAACTTGGCTTCACAAGGGTGGTCCTGCACATGAGGCACTAAAGAGTGTTGTGGACATCAGACTGCTGAAGGACATACAGAAAATAACCAAGTTCTGCCACATGGGCAATCTAGAGCTTTTCAATTCTTTACTCATGAAATATTGCCCCAAGAGGCAGCACTTCAGCTCTGCTGGCAAGATTGCAATGTTGGACTACTGCAAGAATTTCAATCTGGAGCAAGCTGCTATCAAGAAAGGGAGGAACAAAGGAAAGAAAAGACATCATTTTGCTTTCTCAAAGCAAACAAATCAGTGGGTGGTGAAGAAAATAAAGAAAAAGAAAATGTTCCTCTATGTCGCGACTGTGCTTGAGGACACTGTATCGTTCCGTAATGGTGAATTGACTGACATGGAAGTTTTAAATGTTCCTGCATTGCCTTGTAATATCACTGCCACTAAACGCCCAGCATCTGAAGAATTACTGCAGAAACACTACACCAGGTTTAAAACTAAGTAGTATCTCTCGATTGGTACACGGAACTTTGTTTTTCAGTGAATCAAGCAAATGCTACAATGGAGATGTTCCTTTCAAATGTAAATACTCGTTTTCCGGTCACACGCTGTCCATGTTGATTTGTAGACAGATGTTGACAAGCACTTGTGCAATAACTGCATGCAGTAACTCTCCACCGTGTGTGTTGTTCCTGTGATTTTCACACAGCACATGTGCATTACAAAGGCCATGTTACTGATTACTCAACATGAACCCCACACACTGTGGTTGGTTATTGCAGTTGTAAAAATAACCTAAATGGGAAAAATGGTTCTGATGTGAAAACGCATGACATGGAGCTTGTTCCTGCCCCTGTCAACATAAAAATCACTGACCCATAAACCATGATGTCTCCATTATGTGACCCGTTAGATGCTTCACAGTGGCATTTTGTGTTGTGGAGCCTTGTATGACTGTACAACTGTTGTTACATGATAATTACATGGCACAGTTGTCTTTCATGTTGTTTGTTTTCATAATTCAAAGTAGTGTTGCTTGGGGCTTTAAACACCAAAGTAACATTTTCCTTTTTCCAGCATACAATCACCACAGCAATCAATGACCATGGTTTTAACATTGAATTTACCAATGTATGTATAACTACATGTGTTCTGGAATACCTGACAGTGTTGTTAATCATATGGGTGCTTTTATTTGTCTCATTTATGTATTGAAATGTTTTACCAGGAAAGCACACTGAACAATTGAAATTGCTCTTCTCCCTGTGCATCCTGGGGGAGAGGGTTACATAAGGAAATGGATGTACATTTGCCAGAAAACTGGCCACACAGTCTAAAAAACAATACAGTACATTTGAAAAACACAATAAAATACATTTGTATGCAGTGGGTAATGCACGGTAGTGGGAGCATTATAATAAATATTGTTTGTACGTTAGCCAATGCTGGCCACACAACAAGATACAATACATTTATATATAACAGGGTGGTGAACAATTTGTGAGGTGTAGGACTATTTACATGAACAACACATAGGGCTAAGTGCCGATAAGTGTTAAGGTTGGGTGCTAGATCAGGGTGAGGCGGAGTAGTCAGAGAGGATTTCATGACAGATTAGGAGCAGTTGCAGTTAAGGGAGTAGAGGCTGAGTAGGGCCAAAGACAAGGATGAGAGGGATGACGAGTGTTGAATGGGCAGAGGTAAGGAGTTCCAGAGTTTGGGGAGATGATAGGAGAATGCAGCGTAACTGATGGTATTGGGATGGCGAGGGGCAGCCATGGTGCGAGAGTTGATTGACCTGAGGAAGTGATGGGGGGGGGGAGGAAGGGCAGAGGAGAGGTAGAAGAGCAGTGTGCCAAACCAGAATTTGGAGATAAACTTGAAGCAGTGGGAGAGACTTCTGCTGTCCAATGATTGGAAAGCCAGGAAGCAGTAGAGCCCACAGTGGTGGGAGAGATGGGGTGAGTCTAGAGAGAACCGACAGAAAGAGTTGAAAAGGGTATCCAATTTGGCTAAGGAGGACTTGGGAGTGGCACTGTAGACCACATCACAGTAGTCAAAAACAGGTATAATCATTTTCTGGACAAGTTTGTGCTGAGCCGCGAGAGGTAAACTGCCATGGTTCCTGTACTGGGTGCTGACTTTGGGGCACAGTTTTTTCAGGATGGCATCAACATGTCCAGAGAAACTGAGGTGTTGGTCGAGCCAAACCCCAAGGTACCTAAATGAGGATGTGTCCTCAATGATAGTCCCATCTAGGGTGTGGAAGGAAGGTAGTGGGATTAGCATGGAGAGTCTCTGCCTAGTGCTGAAGGTCATGGAGACTGTCTTCTTAATGTTATGGGAGAGTTGATGAGAACAAAGCCAGTGCTGAACTTTGTTAAAGTCAAATTGTAGTCTGGTTGCTACATCAGAGGAGGAGTGGCCAGAGGTGAAAAAGACAGTGTCGTCTGCGTAAATATGGATGGAGGAAGATGAGCAGACTGTTGGGAGATAATTTAGGAAAATGGAGAGTAATATTGGGCCAAGCACTGAGCCCATTGGGACACAAGTGTGTATTTGGGGGGGGGGAGACTGCATCCACTATCCTGACTGATTGTGTCCTACCTACCAGGTAGGCTCTGAACCAGCTAGTGGCAGAGTCAGACAGGCCAGCCGAGGTAAGGATATCAAGGAGGAGAGAGTGGGAGACCATGTTGAAGGCCTTAGCAAAGTCGATGAAGATGGCAGAAGTGATTAGATCACTGTCCATCCCTGTGAGATTAGAGTCCGTAAGTCTAAGGAGGAAGCTGCGGTGGAGTGATTTTTCTTAAAGCCAGCTTGGTAAGAAGTGAATAAGGAGGAGCTGGATAGATAGGAGGAAAGTTGGGAGAGGACCAGATGTTCCTGAAGCTTAGCCAGTACAGGGAAGAGAGAAATTGGACGGTAATTGTTGGGTGAGGAGGAGTCACCGCCTTTGGTAGAGGGAGGATAGTTGCATGTTTCCAGTTACTAGGGACAAATGCATGGAGGAAGGAGAGGTTGAAAAGATCAAATGGAGGGGAGGAGATGACAGGAGGGGAGAGATAGAGCAATTTAGGATCGAGCCCATCCGGGAACCTGACTTTAGTAGGGTTGAGTGCAATTAGTGCTTTAAGGACATTGTTTTGGGAAATGGGGGAGAAGGAGAAATGACCAGTTTGGGGGGAGAGAGGTGTGCAAAAGTAGGGGGGTAATGGAGCTCAGGAGGGTGGTAGGGAGGGAAGATAGGAGGGCAGAAGTACAAGTAGGAAAGTAGGTGTTGAATTCTTCTGCCAAGGAGGTGTGGTTGGAAATGAGGGAGTTATTTACCATTAGAACTGGTGTGGGCAGCTTGGAAGGGGGGAGAAGAGGTAGTGTACGACCTTTCAGAACTTGGAAGGGTTGGTTATATTGAATTGGAATGAGGAGCAGAAGTATTCAGATTTTGCTAGTCTGATGGCTTTACAGCATGAGTTATGGAGGGACCGATATTTTTCCGAGTCACTGTATAATTTGGAAAGTTAATGCTTTTACCAGGCTCAATGTCGGGCATGCTGGCAGGCCAGCAATTCATGGGTAACCCATGGCAGATGGATTCTGCGGACCCTGGAGCGCTTTAGTGAGGCGTGCTTGTTCCAGATATTAAGGGATATATCTAGTTAAGGCAAGATTGACAGAGTGTCTCACCATTAAATACTGACAGAAATAAAAACTTGATAGTTAACCAAGTTATGCCGTTAATGTTGTTGTTACACCATGTTGATGTGCATAAAAGAATGGGGTACCATACATTGTTAATCAACCATCAGGAACCTGCATTGTGCATGAGCTAGCAATGTTTTGGGGATGTTATGAAACAGCCATTTTCTTTACATTAATGACATGTAAGTGCTTGTTTAATTTGATGTTCTTCAAATATCACAAAATCATGGCTGTAAAAGTTATTGTGCAATAGTGCATTTAAAAAATATCAATGATATGTTGCACCGCATTCATTGAAACATGATTGCATGTTAGTATATTTTACATTACCTTTATCAGTGTGCTGTAATTATCTGTGTTGCTGTACATATTGACCATATTGAACCATCATCAACATTGCATAAACAACGTTAGTGAACACAGCACTCATGGTGAGGAATGACTGGATTGGTGTAGAGTGCCATAACCTGCCAAACTGGCAGCGGTGACAATGGCCACCCATGCGGCACTCATACTGTGCTGACACACCATAACATCATCAACAATGAAAACTTGCACCCACGATTTTTCCTTGTTGTTGCTTATCATATCAACACTCAACGTATGCTGTAACACATGACAGAACATGGGTTTATTGTGCCATTAATGCATGTCCCTGGTGCATTGCAATGCTCAAGGGCTTGACAGAGTAACTTCAAACTGACATGGGTTGCATTAATGCAATGATACACCCATATTTTGGAATGTGTCCTAGCACTTATAACAAGTTCTAGCCAGAGCCAATAGGGCTGTGAACAGCTACCAAATGACCAAAGTTTTTTTCTTATTGGTGTCATATAGTGCTTTTTGTTACAATCATCAAAAACTGCCATGCTGCTAAATCAGTCCTCTTGAATTTATTTAGTCAGAGTAAATGCTGTTGGTATGTGTGTGTGGGAAGAGTACACAATGGGGGTGGGATACTGACTACAAAGAAAAATGGAAAGAGATCTGGGGTTAGTTATATCAGATGACCTAAAGGTGGGCAAGCAATGTGAGAAGGCAGTAGGGAGGGCTGGGGGATACTGGGATGCATAGGGTGAGGCATCACCAGTAGAAAACAAGAAATTGTTATCCCTCTGTACAGACAGTTGGTGAGATCCCATCTGAAGTACTGTGTGCAGTTCTGGAGATGCCATCTCTGCAAAGACATAGACAAAGTGAAGGCAGTCTAGAAGAGAACAACCAAAATGGTGCAGGGTCTGCACCAGAAGACATATGAAGAGAGGCTAAAGGAACTTAATATGTATACCCTCGAGGAAAGGAGGGAGGGGAGGATATGATAGAAACTTTCAAGTACCTAAAGGGAATCAACAAAGTCCAAGAGAGTAGCATATTTCAGAAAAAGAGAAGAGCAAGAACAAGGGGGCACAATTTGAAGATAGAGTGGGGACGGCTCAGAGGTAATGTGAGGAAGTATTTTTTCATGCAGATGGTTGTGGATGCATGGAACAACCTTCCTGAGGAGGTCATGGAGTCAAAAACAGTGGGGGGAAATCAAGAATGCATGGGATAGACATAAGGCAATTCTAGTGGGGGGTAGAAGGAAGAAGGCTGTTGGTTAACTAGGGTTTTCAGCTTATCCAATAGGTAGGGAAATGGGCAGACTAAGTGGGCCAAGTGGTCCTTATCTGCCATCAAATTCTGTTTCAATGTTTCTGTGTGTGTGTGTGTGTGTGTGTCAGTGCTCCCAGATTAAGTTTGCCTTTTTTGTGTCACTGCAGGGCAATTTCCCTGTGTTTTCCTGTTAGTGTACATTATTTCTGATGGAAACCAAATTCCTCTGTTTTCCCGTATGACTAATGCAAGTCTATGGGAAGAATTTCCCTGTAGATGACTCCAAATCCTTGTAAACAGAATTCCTTATCATTTAGATAAAATACCTGACATTCTCTACAAGCTTAGTTAAAGGAGAACAGCACTGAACCTGAGAGTAATATTTTCTTTAGAAGCTTTTTTTTTCCATATAGTGGGTCCCCTTCTGGTCTGCCCTATTTTTGATGGCCTTCTAGTTAATCCATTGGATATTTGTGGGTTACACACTGCTGCAAAAGTGCCATCTAAGAATTGTATGATGTTGTTTATGCCCCCATGAACCTAAGAATTCTAAATTAGAACACAGATGCATTGTACCAACAATGTAAGTTCTTGACAAAATCATACTGTTCTAAAACAGTCCATGCCAGCAGTGTATGAATCAGAAACACTCACTGAATTTACCAAAAGGCCAGTTAAGATTAAGCTGTAACAAAATGAGAACTGGCATTTAAAAAAAAATAACATCTACTTGTACAAAAATGCACGTTTGTTGATTCAAGGCAGTTCTCCTTTGAGATATTAGCAGCCCAGTCTAAAGTGTTCACTATTTATGGGGCTGGCAGTGTAGCCTAGCAGTTAGAGTAATGAGCTATAAATGGGCTCTGTACATCCAGCATTCAGACATGGGTTTGATTCTCACACCCTCCATTTCCATACTATGTGGCTCTGATTAAGTCACTTAATCTCGCCAGTGTTTCTGGGTTGTCCGTAGAAACAAGTACCTATGCCTAGTTGGCTTTACCTGGTTGCCAAAGGAAAAAATATATATATTTATTAAATTACATTTATAAACTGTAAATAAACTCCAGTACACAGATTCCAGATCCATGCAATAAGCAACCTCCCTACTCCAAACATTTTATTTTTATTACCAAGAATTGATTTTTAATTATTATTATTTGATGTGATTTTTATATGGGGTTAATTTCTGGTTAAGAGTACTGTTTGCATAAGTTCCTAAGAGCAAAACAAAAAGCATTAGTTAATTAAATCTTAAGACAAGGTATCTGGCTTTAATGCTTAAAAGAAAAAAAAATGTATGTTTCCTAAGCATCTCTTTGCCCATACTGTATGGCAAATGATATTTCTGTGGAAATAAAGATGAGACTCCATTTTAGTTTATTTAATGTGATATTAGACACTTCTCTTACCCAAATCCAGGAGTATGGGGGGGGGGGGGAGGCTAGCTCACATTCTTGGACCATCTAAGATAGCCAGAGCTGGGTATCCATGACTACAATTAAATAGGAGGTTGTGTGACTATTACAACATGGACTTATCTTAAAAAAATTTAGTTTGAGAGTCCCACTACTTTACATTAGAATAAGAAGTTTTATTCATAGTTTAAAGATGCAATGTACTGCTGCTACAAAATTTGGACAGTTATTGGACACATATAATAAACAAGCTTACCAAGTTTCATGAGTGCAGAACCAAGGGTTCAGGAGTTATGTTTAAAACTTATTTTATATGCATCAAATAGCATAAATCAGACAGGAAGTGCACTACTTTACAGCTGTGGAGGAATACATCCAAATGTCTAAAAAGGAAGTTCCATGAAAAGCCATTTTAGAGCTACAGTCTGATCAATGATAGAATGCCTGTGGACTCTGCCCACAGCCCTAAAAAGGACAATTTCACTGTACTAAGTAAAAAATGAAACACTTTTTATTGTCGCCCTGCCAACTGTTGGTGTACCAAGGCATTTATAAATATAGTTGAAAAAAAAAAACATTCAGGAAATGCATGACAATATTGTATTCAATGAACAACATTGTTTATTACAATAACTCAGTTTGTATGCAACTGTGGCATATCTTACCTCAGCGTGATGAACGTTGCATAATTCAGTGGTAACAGTGTTTAAAATATTGAAAGAAATAGACATCGGAAATACTGAACATTGTACAATAATTCACGAAAATGTTTGGTATTGCCACTCAGATGCGCTGACTTTCATGAGTTGCTTACACATACCTCTCAACCTCTCAGCTTTAAAAATCATAGCACTGGCCTTCAAAAATCATACTAAAGGGCCAGAATGTGTAACACTTTCTTATATTAAACGATAATATGTCTGCAGATGTGGACCCCATATAGTTAGTAATAAGGAATGTTTCTATCAACTTAGTTCAATGATTAAATAGTTTGAGTGTCCAGAAATAGCTCTAACATTATGAGAAACATCAGTAAACCTATGCAGAACAAGGGTACATTTGAATGTGAAAATCATAGTGCTATGCGAGATTCATAGCAGTTGAGAGGTATGTGCTTACATTCTCGAAACTGCAAGTGTCAATCAAAAACAAGTAACTTGTTCATAAAACACCAACTACTGTACATTGAAATCTGCAAGGAAAGATTGGGTCCATTATTAACTATCGCTCTCATCCGCCTTATGGAAACCCTTGTACACTCTGTTTGCATGTGGCCATTTATTCCTTATTGCAGTGACTGCACACGAAGAGATGATTCTTCTCACTTTGCATCCCAAGATGTGATGCACCCAGTGGGTGTAATTAATACATGCTGTGAGGTGCATTGCCCTGAAAGATGAATGACAATTGGGTTGTGGATCACTAACAACTACTTCAAAGAGAGATGCTTGAGGTTACAATACGGCATTACAGTACTGAAGAAACAGAAGAGAAGGTGGAAAAAGCTATATTTAAAACAAGATTCAGTGTTTGAAGTAAGAGAAAACATACAATGAATTTGAAAGGGAGTAACAGAGGAAGGGGCAAAAGATGTGTAGAGGCATGTTACTGGTTTGAAGATGCATACTGTTCATAGATTTGGACAGTCACATCAAAGGAGGGAGCTGGAGAGGGGAGGAGGTGGGCTGTAGCAGAAGGGACCACTGCGAGGAGTACCTGGGACAAGCAGAGGAGAAACAGAAGGGCTAAATACCCTGAGGATGTGGGGGTGTGAGATTGAGGGTAGCAGAAAGGCAGTAAGTAGAGGGAAGGCTCGGGGCAGGCAGAAGGAGGAGATAGGCACCACTGTGGGGGTAGCAAGTAATAGGTTTGCAGTGTTGGCATCACAGGTGGCAGTGGAAGTTTTGGAGATTGTGGGTGGAGGGGAGGAGAAGGGTGATCCAGGCACAAGTGTCTGACGTGAGGTTGGGAAAGGAAGAAGAGGGGTGGGGAAGAGCAGGGTAGAGGCAGAGGGAGAGTTGGAAATGTGGGAAGGATGTAGGAGTCGCAAATGATGCGGATAGAGGTAATAAGGGGCAGGGTTGTGTGGACTATGGAAATGTGTACAGTGAAAATAAGAGGAGGGTGGTGATGGGACAAGAGGTTGGGAGGTAGTAGTGCAGGGGATTCTATACTGAAAGGGGTCAGATGGTCCCAAAATGGAGAAAGGCACAGTCGCATCTGGGCCAAGGCTATTCCAGGGTTGACCGTGGGAAGGGCATGGCAGGCACTTCTCAAGTGCACATGGAGGGAGAAACCTCACATAGTGATGCACGTGGGTAAAAATGACTTTGTGGTATAGATGGTACAGATGGTATAGGTGAGATTAGAGGGTTTGGGTAGGCAGTATGAGGAGATGGGAGCATGGCATTCTGTTAGGTACTCCCGGTACCATGTGCAGGTACGATGAGGAAAAAAAGGATAGACAAGTTACATGAGTGGTTGAGGGATTGGTGCCGTACCAGGTAGTACAGATTACTTTCAGACTGGGGCAGAACCTGTGGCAATAGTGAACCACAAGCAAGGGACACGTTACATTTGAGCAGAGCAGTGAAGTGAGTACTAAAACGGGGACTGCAGAGGTATATATCAACAACGGCAGATTAAAACTAGGAGGAGGTGTTTGGTGAGTGGAATGCTGATAGTAAAGGTGTCCAGAAAGGGAAGCCTAGTGTGCCCCCCCTCTTGTTATGGATAAAGCTAGTGGGGAAGTGGCACAGGGAGGGATAAAGGGGGTGAAGAATAGGGGTGGGGAAGTGGAGGAGACACGCTGGAGGGAGGTCTCAATGAACGCAAGAAGCCTAAAGAATAGAGCAGCAGTCTTTCATAGTCTCTTGGCATTGAAGGTGGTGTACAGTGAGGCCATCACAGAAACCTGCCCCCCCCGTACCAGTAGTGGGATATGATGATCCCTAGTGTTCAGGTTATTCCGAAAGGATATGGATAAGGGGAATAGGGGAAGGGGGAATAGTGATGTATGTAAGTGAAAGTATCAGGTGCTTAAGGGAGGAAGAAGATGAAGGGCAGGAGTGGAGGACAGAAGCACTGTGGATGCAGTTCCAAGAAACAAAGAATAGGAAACTGAGGATGGGGGTGGTGTATAGTCCACCAGCTCAGGGGATTGACATGGATATGGAATTAGATCAACAAATTAGAAGGGGCTGCAGGAAGGGGAGCACAGTGGTGGAGGGGTACTTCAACCTACCTGGGGTGTAGTGAGACACACCATCCACTACGAGAGCAAGGGAGCGTGTCCTGCTAGAAGCATTTCAAGACATCTTTCTGACACAGCAGGTCCATGGGTAGGGAAATAGAGTGCACTGGTACAAGGGTGATTGAGTTTCTGGGTGTGGACTTGAAGAAGATGGGGGGAATTTAGGGCATGCACCTGGTGGCGCCTAAAGACAACAAAATGCTGTTGTGTATTGCAAGAGGGATCTCCAGAAGAAGGAAGGTTATCCAGCACCTGTAACGGTCATTGTCCAGGCCCCACTTGGAGTACTGCGTGCAGTCTTGGCTCCCATTCCTGAAGAAGGTAATTAGATTGTTGGAGTGGGTGCAGCGAAGAGACACAAAGAGGATCCATGGATTGGAGACCAAGCCCTACAAGGACAATCTGGAAAATTTGAATATGTATTCACTGGAGGAGAGGATGGATGGGGGAATATGATTGGGACCTTTAAGTAGCTCAGGGGGATAAACAAGCTGAACACAGAAGGGGATTTTAAGATGAGAATGGGGAGGAACACGAGAGGGCATGGACTGAGACTAGAAGTGGGAAAATTCAGGATGAAGATAAGGAGACATTTTTAGTTGATTTTAACAGCCACTGGACCTACTGACTTGTAGCTGCCAAACTTGTTTTAGACACCTGCGAAATATTACTATCATGATCATATTTCCAAAAGATGTTAATTACTTAGTTGAACTGTAATCCATCATTCATGATAGTAGGCATATACCTATTTGGGGGGAGGGTCGGAGGGATATGGATGCCTGTAACAAGCACAGATGTTTATCAGAGAAAGCTGCACAACAAAGTCATCTAGGCAGCCGGTGTTGAAGTGCTGATTCTCGGTGATGCAGTTGAGGCCTTCAAGCTTATCACCCAAGTCATTCAAGACCCTGGAACAGCATAGATATTCGCGAACAGTGGGCATTATGGAACTTTTCCCACAGGAATACCAATCAAGAATATCAAGATGAATAGTCAACATGTCATTAGTGGTGGGCAAAGTGGGCTAAATTTGCTCCGTGAAGTGATACACAAAGTAACGGGGAATCCGCGAAGTGCTCCGCAACGTGAAGCAAAGTACTTAGCGTTATAATGGGGAACGCAAAGTCCATTGAAAACAATGACTTCACATTACTCCGCCTTCCCCAAACCACTTCTGCACCACTTTTAAGGCAAAGTAACACTGAAATCAATGTACTTTGCATCAATTCGCCTTGTTATTGAGTTCCAAAGCGAATTTGCAGTGCTTCATAGGATTGCAGGTCACATGGGCTCTAGATTGTTCTGCACAGCCTCAGTTCTGTGTAGTGTGTGTGTAGTGGAAGATGGAGACAGTTTCCTCTCAGAGCTCTGCCATTCAAATCCTCTAAAAGCTGTTAAAAAAAAGCCTTATTGAGCCATTTTGTTTGCTCAAAATTTAGTACATCGATTGTAGGAAACCCTTCTGTGCTCATATCATTGAGTGTTTATTGTTTGGGTGTGGATTTTTAATGTTAATTTAGAACAGTCAGTCTGTGTACCGTGAAGAGTGCTTTGGGGGAGGGACGTATTTGTGGTCTAGGTAGATTAACTGGGAGAAAAAGGCAGTCTTTCTGTTTTGGTTATATTTTTCTTGTATAACTGTGTTAATGTACACACAATAATATTTTCAGTAATTCTTTTTTTTGCTGATTGTTGTGGTGCAGCAGTATATAATTTCAGTTTGTTTAAAACATTTGGTTGTATTACTAAAGGTTTTCAATTTGCTATGCTTTACTTATAGTGTGTGTGTGTGTGTGTGTGTGTGTGTGTGTGTGTGATGCATGCATGCCATTAAATCAGATACCATTTATTGTACCACGGAGTAATTGCAGCAATGTGAACCTGCTATCCATTGCACCTGCATGAATTTTTTTGTACTGCTTGTGGTATCTTTACTGGTAGTAGTGGACTGTTACTGCCATGCACTACCCCCCAAATGGCAAAAGGTATTTTTTTCCAAATTTGGATTTCTGATGGTTAGCACTATTTAGGTGGTGTTGTGCCTTTGTGTCTGCATCTCTTCAGTGCACAGTGCAATCTTAATCTCTCTGTGCATTTGCACCTCTTTAGGGCCCAATCTCCATCTGTTACTTAAGTCACAGTTTCTTTGGCTTCCCTTCAGAATACTGGTGTGGTGCACACAATTCACGATATTGTCACGAATCACAAAATTAATGCTTTGTAGTATCTCTCCAGGCTTCACCACTGTACTCGTTAATATGAGCTTTCAAATTGGGGAAGCTTTGTGATACAGGTCATTGTCATTGGAAAACTACAGTTGTAGGCATTCGCGTTCCTGTACAGCATGTGAGTTACAGTACTGTAAGCCATGTGATGTGTGGGGGCGCAGGGGCTGCCAATATTGTTGTCACTCCTCCTTACTTCAGGTTAAGGTGGAATGACAACGGGAAGTTACAATCACAATAACAAGGCGAAGTGGGCATTTCGTGCTGGCCACTCTGCGTAGTGGACAGACGACACAAAGTGGCCACTTCACGGGCTCTTCACTGGTGGAAGTTTAATTCACTGCATCTCTAAGATGGGAGACTTTGCATGTTTGTTTACACTCTCATTTCACTTCTTCAGCAGTGGGGACTTTTCTGGACACAGGATAGTAGTATTTTGGGGATGAACATTAATTCTGGTGAGTCTGTCTGACCACTGCCCTGATGACTGAGTGTGCCATTAATTCTGGGAGACTTTGCATTACTTGTTATTCTCTCATTTCACTTAATCAGCACTGGGGGATTTTCTGGAGACAAGACAACAGTAGCATTTTGGGGATGCACATTAATTCTAGTGACTGTGTGTGTGTGGGGCTGCCAACATTGTTGTCACTTTGCCTTAAGGCGGGATGACAACGTGAAGTAATAATAACAAGATGAAGTGGGCATTTCATGCTGGCCACTCCACAAAGTGGAGTGACAAGGCGAAGTGCCCACTTCGCGTTCACTTCCCTGGCGAAATTTAAATTCACTGCATCTCTACACGTCATCACTGCCATGATCAGAACTGCTGGAGTGTAAGGCATCACTACTGGATGACAAATTATGGGCACGTCTGGTCTCAAACATATAAGGCCTAATTTCACCACCCAAATTCCTGGGCACTCTGCAGCATATACATAAACTGGTCAGTCTCACTATTACTGGAGCCACTGCTGTCTGTTGGTCTGTGGTTTGATGAAGTAGCCTTTTCAAAAACACCTGATCAATGTGAAAACAAAAAAAATGATGCATTGGAAACAAATGTCATTGTGAGTGCGTAATTGTTAGTTGATGATGCAATCAATATATGTTTCTCTAACTGTGTGTGTGAGAGGGAGAGAGACAATGGTGTTATGGGTAGGGTGAAGAATACAAGGGACAATGTACCCATATTGTTCTGTTTATGGTTTTTCAGACACAGTATGGGAACAGAGGTTGCCATATGTCAAATTCAGAAAGAGCAAGATAGCGTAGGATAGGGAAACGTACAGTTTGCTACTGTGACAAGTTGTGAATTAAGATGGCAAAAGCAACGGAAGAGGCAACACATAGCAGAAGGAAATTGCAAACAGATACCACTTACTTTAAATGTATAATTGAGAAAGAGGTAAAGTGAAGTAAGGGATCATTATGATTGCAAAACTGGAGGACAGGGTGGAGTATAATGTGGAAAAAGCACAGGAACCACATGAACAGCTGTGCTCCATCATCAACAGAGAGAATGAAGTACAAGTGCCTTCAGAATGGAGAATAGAGGATATGTTGTTGTGGTGGTGGAGGTTGGCAAACATGTATTAGGGGAAGAAAGATGTAGAGTTACAGATTGACAGACTGAAGGGTGGGTGACAGTATTGACATTTGACAATCACCAGGAATGGACAGAGCACATACAACAGTACGCAGTCTTTTAGCCGAGGGGCTGTCATTGGCACTGCCATACCTAAGTAATAGTTCACTGTGGTGTATTAGGGCACTGCAGGAGGGACCAAAAGCATATTTTAACAGGTTAGAAAAGCAGTCACAGTGATGGCACATACATACAGCAACACACAGACACACACACAACAGTACGCTTGAAGCCTAAATGTCATTCCCCAGCCGGTATTCAAACTAGGCAATAGCTTATTGCTAGATGTACCAAACCTGGAGATGTTGCGGTGACAAACATGATGATGCATATATTCAGTCATACACAAAAAACCCACACCAACACACACATACAGGCACAGATGCATGTAGACAAACACATACACACGCAGAAACACACACTTATCAACACAGACACACGCGCAAAACACAAACAGACACACACACACACACACACACAGTCAACACAGACCGACACAGACAGACAGATACACACCCCAGTAGGCATCAAGCCTAGATGTCATTCCACAGCTGGGATTTGAACCTGGTACTAGCTTATTGCTAGATGTACCCAACCTGGTGATGTTGCGGTGACAAAAAGGATGCCACATATATCCTGTCAGACACCAAAACCCACACCAACACACATACATGCACACACTGATGTAGACACACACGTGCACAGACAGAAGCACACACATATCAACACAGACACGGACACACACACACTGAAACACACACATATCAACAGAGTCCAGCACATACACATGCAGACACACACACACACACACACACACACACACACACAACAGTACACATCAAGCATAGATGTCATTCACCAGCCAGGATTTGAACCCTGTACTAGCTTATTGCTAGATGTACCCAACCTGGCCATGTTGCAGTAAGGAAGAGAATGATGCATATATCCAGTAATACACAGAGACCGCCCCCCCCCCCCACACACACACACTCCATTGTAAGTGCAACATGTGTGTTGTCCTTTTTTCAACCAACTTGTGCTGTGTAACACTCATTTCCATTATGGTGCAATAATAGGTTTAGTCCAATGTTACCCCACATCATGCTGTGTAACCCACAATCACATCACCCCTCAAAAATGTTTGTGTTACTGTGTCACGCGGTTTAGTTCAGTGTTGCCCCACATCATGCTGTGTAACCCACAATCACATCACCCCTCAAAAATGTTTGTGTTACCGTGTCACATGGTTTAGTTCAGTGTTACCCCACATCATGCTGTGTAACCCACAATCACATCACCTCTCAAAAATGTTTCTGTTACTGTGTCACACGGTTTAGTTCAGTGTTACCCCACATCATGCTGTGTAACCCACAATCACATCACCCCTCAAAAATGTTTCTGTTACTGTGTCACACGGTTTAGTTCAGTGTTACCCGACATCATGCTGTGTAACCCTCAATCACATCACCCCTCAAAAATGTTTCTGTTACTGTGTCACACGGTTTAGTTCAGTGTTACCCCACATCATGCTTTGTAACCCTCACTCACATCACCCCTCAAAAATGTTTGTGTTACTGTGTCACACGGTTTAGTTCAGTGTTACCCCACATCATGCTGTGTAACCCTCATCACATCACCCCTCAAAAATGTTTCTGTTACTGTGTCACACGGTTTAGTTCAGTGTTACCCCACATCATGCTGTGTAACCCTCAACCACATCACCCCTCAAAAATGTTTGTGTTACTGTGTCACACGGTTTAGTTCAGTGTTACCCCACATCATGCTGTGTAACCCACAATCACATCACCCTTCATAAATGTTTGTGTTACTGTGTTACCCCACATCATGCTGTGTAGCCCACAATCACATCACCCCTCAAAAATGTTTGTGTTACTGTCACACGATTTAGTTTAGTGTTACTCCACATCATACCGTGTAACCCTCAATCACATCACCTCTCAAAAATATTTGTGCTTCTGTGTCACACACCATGATGTGTAAACCTATGTGACATTTGTCATCACAAATCAGTGTACTCCTTTGTTACACCTCCATCTCATGCTTTGTAACCCTCAGTTGCACAGCATTAATGGTGGTCACACAGGACTAGGCAGATCCCTAAAGGAGAATGACATTGAGGGTTATACAGCATGAGTTAGGAAACTCATGATGATGCAGAGTCATTACTGAGAATGGCACTGAGAAGAACACAGCCTTTGGGGGGGGAAGGTGATGTTCACATAACTACACAGATTCCTGGGTGAGAATGGCACTGAGGATTACACAACATGGTGGGGGGTGGGGTTCACATAAGTACACAGTGACATTGCAGACGGACTGGAGGACAAGTTTTGTCTGTTTGCAGATGACACCAGGATCTGCAAAGTGGGTCAGAGTTTGGCCGACGGTGGTCACCATGGGCGACCAGAGAGCACTCCGCCTGGTTGGGGTGAGCTTAGACTGGTGGAGGTGGCTGAGGTAATTGAGATTGCTTCCAAGCTTCGGCACACCTCTTGCAAACTGGACCTGGTGCCAGCTCATTTCTTAATGAGATATGCTGACTCTATTGGCCCGATGATTGCCTTGATTGTCCGGGGCTCCCTGTCAGAGGGGGTTTTCCCTGATGCCGCGAAGGAGGCATCGGTGAAACCCCTTCTGAAAAAAACATCTTTGGACCCTGAGATCAAAGCAAATTATCGTCCTATCTCCACTCTTCCATTTTTGGGTAAGATTGTGGAGAAAGTGGTGGTGCTTCAGCTTGAGGAGCATCTCGTGACCCATGATTTATACGATCCGCTCCAGTCTGGGTTTTATGCGAGGCATAGCACGGAAACTGTGCTAGTTCAGGTGTATAATGACCTCCTTAGGGCTAGAGATCGAGGGGAGGGGACAATTCTTGTTCTCCTCGATCTCTCTTCAGCGTTTGACGTGGTGGACCATCGAGTGTTACTTGACCACCTAAGGGAATTCTGCGGACTCGCCGGCATTGTCATCTGCTGGTTTGAGTCTTTTCTATCTAACAGGAGGCAGAGGGTAGTGATGGGGAATTTCTCCTCCTCCCCTGGCCACCTGTCATGCAGAGTTCCCCAGGGTTCGATCTTGTCGACGATGTTGTTTGCCGTGTATATGCTGCCCCTGGGAGAGCTCATTAGGAAGTACAATCTGGATTTTCATTGTTATGCTGATGATACCCAGCTGTATCTTTCCTTTGCCACCGGAACATCTTGCGCAGCGGAAGTGCTTAATAGCTGCCTCGCTGAGATCAATGAGTGGATGGCCTCCAGCTGGTTGTGACTGAACCCTGATAAAACAGAGGTACTGGTGGAGTCGAACAGAGGGCATGATAGGTTGGCCTCTGGTGCAGAGACAGGGCTTTTTCTTGGCTCAGTACCATTGAAGGCCTCCTCTAGGGTGCAGGATCTGGGCGTTGTTCTTGATGGTGGATTGACACTTGAGTTTCAGGTGGCATCCGTCGACCATACTAGTTTTTATCATCTTAGGAATATCACCAGGATAAAGCCCCTAGTTCTGCTGCAAGACCTTCCCACCTTGGTACATGCCTTTGAGACGTCCAGGCTGGACTACTGTAATGCACTCTATCTGAGGGTCTCTGGGGATACCCTGTGCCAACTGCAGCTGGTGCAGAACATGGCAGTGAGGCTGTTGACAGGACAGCCTAAGTATTGTCATATTACTCCAATGCTGCATCAACTACACTGGCTGCCAGTTAGGCGGAGGGTCCTCTTTAAGGTGGGCTTACTCACCTTTAAGGCCCTACACGGCTGGGCCCTGGTTACCTGAAGGACCTCCTCATACCTGCTGTCTCGGTCCGCTCCCTCCGTTTCTCCTCTAGGGGCCTTCTTGCGATTCACAGGATGAGGTTAAAAACAGCTGAAGACAGAGCATTTTGTGTCACTGCCCCGTCCTGTGGAATTCGCTCTCTCTAGCTGTTAGGAAGGCCC
The DNA here is from genome assembly GCA_016271365.2 of Neoceratodus forsteri. NCBI lineage: Eukaryota > Metazoa > Chordata > Ceratodontiformes > Ceratodontidae > Neoceratodus > Neoceratodus forsteri. The sequence continues at coordinate 1,357,846,926 of CM028132.1, forward strand.
CTTCTGTGGAAGTATTTAAAGCCCGCTTCAAAGCCTTCCTGTATAATCAGGCTTTCCCAGACTGTGTTTTATAGTTCTTGCCTATTTTCATTACCTTATGTTTAGGTAAGCCTTACGCTTTTTAAGTAGTAGTTGCTGTTGCTTAGGTTAATATTTACAGTATATAAACATTTGTTCAATTGTTGAAATGTTGTGTGTTTGTGTTTCACTGTATGCTGTTATATATTTATTATGGTGTACAGTATGCATTTTTAACATGTTCGGGGCCCAGAGCCTCTGGGATTGGCGTCTCTTAAATAAAATTTGCCTTGCCTTGTAACAGAGTAGGTGATTCAGATGGTGTGGGTAGAATAAGAAGAGATGTGGAAAAACTGGCAAAATGGTCTGAACAGTGGTAACTGAGGTTTAACGCAAAGAAGTCCAAGATCATGCACATAAGGAAGAGAAACCCTGAAGCTACCTATAGGTTGGAAGGGGAGTTGCTGGCAATCACAAGGGGAAAAAAGAGACTTGGGCATCATCATCACAGATGACCTGAAATCATCCAAGGAGACCTCTAAAGCAGTAGGTAAGGCTAGAGGGATGTTTGGGTGTATTAGTAGAGGTATCACAAGTCATAAGAGGGAGGTAATAATCCCTCTTTAAAAGACACTGGTTAGGCCCCATCTGGAGTACTGCGTGCAGTACTGGAGGCCACACCTGCACAAGGACATTAACAAAATGTAGGCAGTTCAGACAAGAGCAACCAAAATGGTGCAGGGACTGCATCAGAAAACATATGAGGACAGATTAACGGAGCTCAATATATATATATACCCTAGAGCAAAGGCTGGAGAGCGGTGATATGATCGAAACATTCAAGCACCTTAAGAGCATTAACAAGGTGAAAGAGTCTAACCTGTTTCAATATAAGAAAAATAGCAGGACAAGAGGACACATAGATTAGAGGGAGGCCGATTAAGGGATAATGTGAGGAAGTTCTTTTTCACAGAAAGGGTGGAGGATGCATGGAACGGCCTACCTCAGGAAGTGGTGGATATGAATACAGTGCAGGGCTTCAAACAGGCATGGGATAGGCATAAGGGAGCAATACAGATGAGTATGAATAGATAGGCCATTGACAGAGCAAAGGCCGATGACACATTCACAAGGTAGAAAAAGAGATGGGCTGACTGGATGGGCCTTGTGGTCCTTATCTGCCGTCAACTTCTATGTTCTATGTTTCACGATGGATATTGGGTCTGAGGGAAAAAAACGCAATATGTGGTGTAACACTGGAGAAAAATGATTACAGATGGAGAATTGAACTGAGAGTCACACAACTTGAGTGGTAGACACACAGGAATACACAGATTCCTGAGGTAGAATGGCAATGATGATTACATAGCATGTGGGTGGTAGTGGTGGTGGTAGTAGACAGGAGTACGCAGCTTCATGAGTGTGAATTAAACCATCATTTTCATGAGCAGTCAGTAAGCAATCTCTGTATTCATGTGGTACCACCAACCACTCATGCTTAGTAATCATCACTGCAATTATGTATCAGGAATCTGTGTAGTCCTATGTTTCCACAATTTATGCTATATAACTCACAGTGAAATTACCTCTCAGGATTCTGTGAAGTGCTGTGTTATCCACCCTCATGGCTGGTACCCCTCAGATGTATTCTCCATCACTAATGTGAATAGTCCTGTGTTACACCCACTCATGTTGTGTAACCACAATTCACATTATCCTGGAGGAATTTGTTTTTTCCTGTTTCAGTGGCCAGCTGGAATCTGTATAGCCCAGTTGTACACAACCAAACGTTTTGCTGTGTGACACTGACTGACACTCTCCATCAGGAACCTGGGTACTCTTAGGTTCCCTGCCCACTCATGTTTACACACCCTCATGCTGTATAACCATCTGGCTGGACAACAGGACACAGCGGGTAATAGTAAATGGAGTCCACAATGAACAAAGGGGGGTTACTAGTGGGGTACCGCAGGGTTCAGTACTGGGGCCGGTCCTTTTTAATGTCTTTATAAGTGACATTGCAGAGGGACTGGAAGGGAAAGTATGTCTCTTTGCAGATGACACAAAGATCTGCAACAGGGTTGATATGCAAGGTGGAGTGGAAAGGATGAGAAGGGACTTGGCAAGGTTGGAGGAATGGTCAAATGTATGGCAGCTTAGATTCAATGCAAAGAAGTACAAAGTAATGCACCAGGGAAACAAAAACCCAGGGGAAGAGTACACAATGGGTGGTGAGATACTGACAACAACAAAAATGGAAAGGACCTGGGGCAGTCTTATCAGACGACCTAAAGGTGGGTCAGCACATGTGCTACGGAGTGAGGGCACCTTCAGCATTCGTTTTCTATAAAAATTGCATCATTATTGGGAGTTTCTCTTCTGTGATGGATGCTGATATGAAGGCGGCCCAACTCAAGCACACACCGCCTCCCTCGTCTGAGAAAATGCCTAAGAAAGAGAAGCCTCAAGGGGGAGCCTCTTTCTCTAAGGGTCGGTGATTACTCAATCGATTCCCCTTCCAGAGGATCTGTTTTTGCAGAAGCTATTGCCATTTCGTGAAACCCTGCTGGAAATTACATCAGAGAGAAAATCTATTCAGGGGGACATGGCTGATCTGGCTAGAAGGGTCGGAGATAAGGAGGCATCTTCTATGGAGAGATGAAGTGGAGCCAGAGTTAGTTAATCTCCGTCAGTTAGGGAGGGCACCAAATTGAGAATCACGCAGGACTTACCATACAAAACACAGCAGAAGTGCTCAGCTTTTCATCCTACAGTCAGAAAGCTTGTGGCCACAAGTATTCCCTTTAAAATGCTCTATTCAGCAAGGCTACAGGTCCTGATTTCAAATACTTGGGTTTCCTATGACTTCGTAACCCTAGCTATTGCTGACCTAAAGACCAAGCTAAGCTGTCAGAACTATTCAAGGAGGGCTGACTTTCCACTACAGGCCGTCCTGAGTTTTCATAGGAGGGAAGTAGGCTGTTGGTTAACTAGAATCTGCAGCTTATCCAGTAGGTAGGGAGATGGGCAGACTGGGTGGGCCAAGTGGTCCTTATCTGCTGTCAAAGTCTATGTTTCTATGTTTCTATGGATTCTCCTCCTAAAAAGAAATTAGCAGACACAGTTGTTATATTTACCTGTTGATGGCTTTCTTTTATACCCCAGTACTATCCTTATCCATGGAGGGAAGGCCGAATGCTGACACGGAGGGCAGCAGAGTTCATGGCCCGCACGTCTCTGAAGGAACTGTTTTTTCTGGGTGTGGGAGGGAGGAACAGTTCTTGATTCGGAATGTTTTCTGGTCCGTGTGCCTTTCTCTTCCCCCACCATTTCCCCACTCCCACTCGGAGAGGCCTCCCGGGGCTATGGACTTTCCAAGTACTGCATCTTATTGTCACATTATTTTATGCTTATTGTCGCTAATTTTTGGAACTCTATGCAAGTCAGGGAGCAGGCGCTTCTAGGAGGGCACTGTGTGATGGATATGTTTAATTTTTGGTCTTTCTCTCAGGGTGATTTGAGACTTGATTCTAACTGCCCTATTGGTTTACTGTTTGATTATTTGTGAAACAAGGGAGTCCTGGAGGTCAGTTCTGTCCAAATACTGACCCGTAGCCTGACCCTGGAGCACTCGATCTTAATCCCCTTGTCTCTCTCTTGTGTCCTGGGGAGAGCGTAGAGTCATGCTCATCCGCCTTGCCTACAATCGGGCTTTGGTGCATCACTTACAGGCTAAACCTTTGACACTGATGGTTTTGCAGGGGGAGGTGGGTGCCCTGGCTCATGCAAACCCATGGTAGGACTGCATAGTATGCCAGTTTATGCGGAGAGTGGCTCTTTTACAGTCCCATTATGCTTGGTCTGGGGTATTTGGTATCTTCAGAACTCGGTTTCCATGACAGACCAAAGCTTACAGAGCCTTATAGCATGTCAGGGGTTACCCTATTGGGTTCTGTGCTTAGGAGCTGTTTGGGGTGGACGTCCCCGCTGGTTTCCTTTCCTTTTCAACCAAGGGTCTTTTTTATTATGCAAGTCCATTGTACATAGTTGCTGGGGTTTTGGGGGGGTGGAGGGGCAAGGTACCCCTCAGGACCATGTCTCACTCCTTGGTTTGGCTGGATTTAGGCCATAAGTTTGTTAGCATTTGGGAGGGTGGGGGACAGCCTGTTGTTAGAGTTGGCTTAGTGGTACATTTCAATTTTACTTTAGTATTGCTTAGGGTTTATGGGGAGGTTAAGGGGAGAGAGGGAACATATTTTGGGGAATTATAGCTAGACTTTGGATGGGGGTATTTTCTCTCTAATGATTCTGTATCCGTTCTGTTTATATTTCAGGACATTTAATTATTTGGATCTCTCATGTTATCTTGTGGGAGGGGTGGGGGGTCATGGTAACTTCTGGATTTTCAAGTTTTTTCGTATGCTAGGGAAGGGGTTATTATTGAGGGTGGGTGGGTTGCAGTGTGCCTGGTTGGTTGTGATGATAAGTTGGTTTACCCTTAAATGTCCTTTAACTAAAATGGCATTAAAAGATGAGTAATATTCTTAAAATTGTATCGTGGAATGTTAGGGGAGTCAGAGATTCAGTGAAAAGATCCCAGGTTTTTAAACATTGTGCTTTGCCCAACACCGGGATTATCATGGTGCAAGAGACTCACTTACTGATGAAAGAGGCCCCATGGCTTCCTCGACAGGGAATCTTCCAGTTTTTTGCATCAGGGGACTCGTCAACCTGTCAGGGTGTTGCTGTCCTAGTTAAAGGCAATGTTCCCTTTCGGGCTGATTTAACCCTAGAGGACCCCAATGGTAGATTCCTCCTGGTTAAGGGCACCCTTATGGGCGTGCCAGTCATCTTCGCCTCCATCTATGGCCCAATGGGTGGGGACTCTTCAATTATCATGGACTTAGCTAATAGAATTGCTCCACTCTTGCCTGCTTCTCTGGTACTGGGTGGAGACTGGAATATCCTGCCTACACAGGATCTGGATAGATCTGGTCAGTATTTGAAACCCCCGTCACCACCCCAAAGGGCTCTAGGTGACCTCATGGACCTGCTTGGACTTTGTGACCCGTGGCACATCCTTAACCCATCCCACCATCTACTCTCCTACTATTCAGCCTTACACCATTCATGGTCCAGGTCTGATTATATCCTAATTAGCAGCTCACTCCTGAATGGCTTATGTCAGGCAGGTATTGAACCCATAGTTTTGTTCGATCACTCTGCAGTCTGGGTGACTCTGCATCGGAAGGACTCCGCATGGAAGCTAAATGCCAAGCTACTGAAAGATACATCAGTTACTGATAGGATACAATCTCTTATTCAGGATTTAATTGAGCTTAATGAGGGATCGGTACAGAGAGAGCATATGGTATCATGTGCTCTCAAATGCTTCCTTCGAGGTGCATTTATTAAGATAGCTTCTAGAAGGAAACGTCTTAGGGAAGCGGAAGCTGTACCTCTCTTGTCTCAAGTCAGGTCCACTGAATTACCTCTATCTTCTGATACATCTCCTAATTCTATGCAGGCCTTAATTTCTCTTGGGAACAAATATGCGGACTTGTTGCGAGAAACGGTAGAATAGGCTTTTACTAAAACTAAGGCGAAATACATGGATCAAGGGGAGAAGGCTAGCAGAGTTCTTGCCCTGTGATTGCATAAGCTAGAAAGCTCAAGGTTGATTTCCTCTGTGATAGCACCTCATGGGTCTACCAAAACAACTCCTTGGGAGATAGCCAAGTTTTTGAAATCTTTTACCGCTCTCTTTATGCTCTACAGGTGCCCCCCATCCTCACAGGAGACGGACACTTCTCTAAACTCCCTTGGTTTCCTTTCTCTTCATGAACACTAACAGTCCTCCTTATCTTCCCCAGTACCACTGTTGGAAGTGGAGGCAGCAATCAAGGATTTAACTCTAGACAAGGCTCCTGGACCTGATGGCCTCCCCACCAACTTTTACAAAGCCTTTTCCAAGGTAATAGCCCTCCTATTGCTTAAACTGTATGAACATATTCTATCCTCTAATCCCCTAGATCCATCTCTACTTGAAGCAACGATAGTTCTCCTTCTAAACCAGGTAAGCCCCAGTCTCACCCAGCTAGTTATCATCTAACCTCACTCATGAATTATGATATTAATATGCTTACTAAAATCCTCTCCTGGCATGTCAGGGCAGTATGGATGCACTTACTAGGTCCTGAGCAAGTCGGGTTTGTCCCGGGCAGGTTGTCGGCAGACCATTTCAGGAAGCTGAGCCACATTTTCCAGACTGCCCAATCATCCCACTCTCCTATGGTGCTGATTTCTTTAGATGTTGAAAAGGCATTTGACAGAGTCGATTGGGAGTTCCTTTGGGCTACCCTGCGGAGAATGGACTTCCCTACTATTTTCCTTCAATGGCTCCAAACACTCTACTCCTCTCCGGTTACCGGGATCTATTGCAATGGGGTATACTCTCCCCGCTTCCCCCTGTTCACAGGTACCAGGCAAGGCTGTCCCCTCTCGCCCTTCCTGTTAAATCTTTATTTAGAGCCCCTATTATGCAGCATTAAATTATCACCCCATATTCAGGGAATCCCAATACTTAATCAGGTCCTAACCCTTTCAGTTTATGCTGATATTCTCTTACACCTAAACCACCCCGCCTCATCTTTAGAGAATGCCCTCCAGGTAATTAATCAGTTTAGTCACTTTTCTAATTATAAGCTTAATTATTCCAAGACCAAAATTTTCCCTTTAAATCATTTCACTTATAGGAGGATTTCATTCACTTCAGCATGTCATGGTCCCCCAAACACATCAGGTACTTGGGTATTCTCCTGTCTACAGATCTCTCGATGGCCAAGAAACTAAATTTGGATGACTTGCTAGTCACCCTCCAACAGGACCTTAAGCATTGGGAGTCTCTCCCACTTTCGCTTTGGGGCAGTGTAAATATCATTAAAATGAACATTCTCCCCAGGCTCTTTTACCCCTCAAATATGTTGAATATCTGGCTCCCTATCTCCTTCTTTTACCACGTACATTCTATAATCTCCACTTTTATTTGGCTCAATAAACACTCTAGGCATTCCTTTTTTAAATTTTCCCTCCCTAAAGAAATGGGGGGACTCCGTCTCCCCAACTTCCTTCTATTCTACTGGGCCAGTCATCCTATAAAATTGGGGAGCTGGATCTCCAACTCGATAGATGTTTATGTTCCAGTCTGGTTGCAGCTGGAAAATCGCCTTCTGGAGATGCATAACTTGAAGGTCTCGTCTATCTTTTATATTCTGTGGAAAGACCTTCCCTGGTCTTTACGCCATACTGTGATAGGTATCTCCTTGAAGTTTTTTTTTTTTTTTAATTCACACTTTATTCACAAAATATCCACAATACAGGAGGCAGTGACACAAGAATGAACAGCCAGTTAGTAGTACAATCCAACACTGCCCCCCAACCCCCCCACTCCCCCCGACACAGCAGTTCCCTCAAATGTTGTAGTAGCTAGCTATCCGTGATACTCGAATACTTGATAAGATAGCAGGTACACCAGTTACACTTTAAATCCTAGCAGTGATAATTAAAGTGTGAAGGGGATCCCATATATACTTATACTTTTGTAGCCTATTTTGAAGGCTTGCTATGGCCTTCTCTGTGCGGAGATTAGCAAGGATTTCATGTATCCATTCCTGATATGTTGGACATATCCCATCTTTCCAATGCCTGAGAATATTTTTTTTAACTGAGAGTGCGATTATAGATATATGAAATCTCCGAATTTTAACCTTAATAGAGGACAAATCTCCCAAAAGGCAAATATCCGGTGTAAAGCAGTCCTGTAATCCCAATGAGGGATTCAGGTGGGTTTTAATTAAATCCCATAAGGAAGCTATCTTGGGGCATGACCAGAATATGTGAAAAAGCGTCCCAGCTTCCTGGGAGCATTTAGCGCACCTATCAGTATCGAGAAGGACCCATTTTGCCAGTTTAACTGGCGTGTAGTACATATTATGCAAAATATGAAATTGCATGAGGCGTAATCTATCTTGGGACACGTATTTATGACAGAACATCCAGAGAGCCGACCAATTGAAAGTGGACTGAGGGAGAAATGGGTTCCAAAAACTAGTGGGACCATTGCCACTCCCAAACCGCCATTGATACAATACATGATATATCTTAGAGATAACCCCTTGGGATTCGAGAAGCAAAGAAAGTTCAGGTAATGCAAATGCAAAAACTGTTGGGCGAGGAGGGACTTTACCGAAAACCGTGATTAACAGATGCTTCAATTGACAAACCCTAAATGACTGAGAGTCTGGAATATTGTACCTTCTGAGAATCTCGATTACTGGGAGCCAAGCCCCCGAGTCTTCCAAGAGTGAGGAGGCTATCCCCTCACCTAACTGAGGTAACCATGTATGAGAAATTACCTGCTTATTTATGGTAAAAGCCAGAGAATTCCAGATAGACTGAGACAGGTCTGTACTTGGATTATATCTTAGAAACGAACACAGCTGCGAGTGAACCTTTAATGAGGTCATGAGAGTGGGGCATTTACTGGCATTCTGTAAAAGGGAGACTTTAACAAAGAGCATGGTCGAGGGGTCCATGTTCATAGCCTGGATATAGTCTAATTCAATGTTGAGCCAGGCTGGTCTCAGATTTTCTGGACCCGGCCTTACCCATTTCAGGTACTTGGCAAGATGACTAGCCCAGTAATAAATTGCCAAATGAGGAATCCGCAAACCCCCTTCATTTTTGGAAGTGGCTAGTTTGTGATAGGCCAACCTGGAATGTTTATGAGACCAGATAAAATTGGTGAAAAGTTTATGCATTTTCTGGAACCAGGATACAGGGACAAATGAGTTGAGATGCGACAGGGGGTAAAGAATACAGGGAAATACATTCATCTAAATTATGTCAATGCGGCCCCGTAGTGAAATCGGAAGCCTATCCCATCTCTCTAGATCCTGCACAATCATCTGAGAAAGAGGTACTAAATTTTCTTTAAACCATAGGGAAGTGTTGCATGTTAACTTAATACCCAAGTATTTGATAACACAGGGGGACCAACACAATCCCAGAGGGATAATATCTGTCTTAAAAACCTTGTGATTAAGGGGAAAAAAGGACATCTTGTTTGCGTTCAGCTTATAATTCGAGAAATGACTAAATTTGGCAATCTCACTTAGCATATTCGGAATAGATGTTACCGGCTGGGCCAAATGGAAGAGGAGGAGATCATCAGCGTATGCTGTTATCTTCACCACATTATTCCAGATCGGAATACCTTGTATTCCGGTGTTGTTAAGAATATTTTGAATAAGGGGTTCTAAATAAAGATTAAATAATAAGGGGGAAAGGGGACAACCCTGTCTTGTACCTGAATGTAGCAGGAAAGATTTTGAAAAAGCCCCATTACCTGAAATCTTCGCAGAGGTAGACCGATATAGTGCCCTGATCCAGCCTATGAACATGGTGGGAAACCCAAAAGCTCTGAGAACTTGGAATAAGTAATTCCAGTTTACCCGGTCAAATGCCTTCTGGGTGTTCAGGGAGACCAACCCCGCGGGAAAGGTGGCATCCCTGGACTCCGAGAAGACATGCAAGAGGGTACGTAAATGGTCTGAGGATGAACGTCCCCTCATAAACCCAACCTGAGACATGCCAATCAGGTCTGGAAGAACCAGCGTTAACCTATCCGCCAATATCTTCGAAAGAATTTTGACATCCTGATTCAATAGGGATATAGGCCTGTAACTCTGAATCAATTCGGGGTCTTTGTCCGGTTTGGGTAATAGGACTATTAGGGCTTCAAACAAGTGAGTGTCTAATGCAGCCCCAGAGAGAATATGAAGGTAGAGCTGGTGGAGTACGGGCAATAATTGTTCCCTGAAAACTTTATAAAATAAAGCGGAAAACCCATCCGGTCCCGGAACTTTATCCGAGGGCAGGGTTATTATAACAGCCGAAATTTCCCCCTGCGATAAAGGAGAGGATAAGAAATTTTTTGGGGAATTTGTCAAGGAAGGCAGGCAAGAATCCCTAAGGTACACTTCCAACTCTTCTGTGGAAGGAGGGCTATCCATGTCCCTATATAGCTGCTCGTAGTAAGTAGCAAATTTCTGCACTATCTCTAAGGGGGATACCCTCAAGGATCCGTCTGCTTGTGCCCTAATAGGAGGTATAAATCTTGCAGACTCCTGCTGTTTTAAACGTAAGGCCACAGGTGCCCCGCTTTTTCTCCTTGACCCGTGAAACTTGCTTTGGTACGAATGATAGCCAACTCCGCTTTCTCTCTTAATAATTCTAAATATCTGTCCTTAACTACTAATAATTTCTGCCTCTCCTCCTTGGAAGTATTGTTTGGCTGTCTAGAGTCTAATTCCCGTATTTGAGACAATATTGATAATAACTCTGCTTCCTGAGCCCTTTTCCTCTTTGTAGCTAAACTAATGAGAATACCCCTAATGTAAGCCTTAAAAGCTCCCCATAAAATATCCAGTGTAGCACTTTCTATTGGGTTGGTAGAGAAAAAGAAATCAATCTGATCTTTCACTAGTCGACAGTATTTCTCCTCCTTCAATAACTGCTCATTTAATTTCCATCGGGTCTCTTTCTTGGGAATATTAGAGAAAGCCAGATTGCATAACACCAGAGAATGATCAGATACAGGACCTGGTTGAATCAAGGCGGATGACACACCCGGCAAGAGCTCATGAGAGACCAGAAGGTAATCAGTGCGAGACTGCGAGCTGTGTACCGGCGAACTAAAAGTAAATTGCCTGGAGCTGGGATGCAAGACTTGCCATACGTCACACAGTTGGTATTGATCTAATAATTCCCTGAAAGCTCTTTGTCCCGGGGACAGTCCCCTCAACACGTTTCCAGACCTGTCTATATTAGGGTCCAAAACCAGATTAAAGTCTCCCCCCCATGATAATGGGAATAGGGAGTAAGGGGAGAATAGTGGTAGTCAATTTTGCGAAAAAGGTGGGATCATCCACGTTTGGTCCGTAGATGCTGCCGAGCAATAGTGGCATGGCCCAGAGGGTACCCTGAACTAGAACGTACCTTCCATCTGAATCCCTAATAACCTGAGTGGGGATAAATGGAATGTCTCTATTAACCAGCATCATGACCCCACAACTACTGGTACAGCCTGAGGCATTAAAGACCTGCCCCACCTGTTGTCTCCTGAGTTGTAATGCCTCAGTATCTAGCAAGTGAGATTCTTGTAAAAACGTCATCGGAGCACGCAGCAAGCTCAGGTGTTTAAGCACCTGATATTGCTTAGATTTTTTCCTAACCCCCTTCACATTCCACGTAGCTAGGTTAATATTGCTAGCCATCTTTATTGACAAAACAAGCCGGAAGTTAACCTTTGACAGCTACTACTATTGTGATCCACGTACTCCTGTTCCACTAAAACTGCTGTGCCATCCTCCCGGCCCCAAACCCTCCCAGTCCTGCCCAAACTACCCCATCCATCCCCCTCAAATAACACCCAAACACAAAATAACATTAATAAACTCAAACTTTGCCTTCTTCCCACCCTCCCTGCCCCCAACTGTCACCAACAACATTCAACAACATACCATTTCCTTCTCCCCAGCCCCCCGCCATTACGCCCCAAACCCAAAGAAAAAAAAGGAAAAAGATCTATGAGCCCTCCTACATGAAAACAACAGGAGGTAAATGACCTGAGTAACAGTAACAATATGTGAGGTCCTCAGTTGATCCACTCCAGATAACCAGTGGGAGTAACACTGTGTAATGGGACATAGGCGCTAGGAATAGTGAGAGTTACCAACCCTCATGCCTTGCCTGCTGAAAGGAGCGCATCTCGATAGGTGCTAATAGGGCCAGACCACAGGCAATATTTCCGGTCCCCATGCGGGACACGCCCGCAACAGGATACACTTGGCCCCACAAAACGGGTCCCGCCGCGCCCCATCCATTGTACCACCCTTATGTCAGGGAAAACCCCCATCCTGGGCCATTGAGATCACTGGCCCCTATTACAATGGGGCTCAAGCTCCCTCTGGTGGTACAGGAGCGAAAGCGCGTAATAAGGCGCTGTAGAGAGAATGCCCCGAGACCCTCTCCAGGCAACTCACCAAACGATGGGTATTGATACCCTGTGAGGTGCACACCAAAGGCCTTAACAGGGTCAATTCCCCCTCGCATACTTGCAGGGGAGATATTAAACCAAAACATTGCAAAATTACTCTCCCCAACGCCTGTAAACGATATACTTAAACAGTCATTTTAGACGAAATCACAGTCCCAGATAAAGCTAAAGCGTAAGCAACCATACAAAGTCCAGAAGATATTAAAGAGATCGTGTCCTTTAAGCCCACTAAACAAGTTTGGATAGAAATTCAGCAATTATTTATATTCATCCCCGAAGAGTCCTTCAAATGGCAGCCAGATATCTTCGATCCAGAACTCTTCCCTTGACATGACGAAGGGCCTCTCAAGTATCCCTGAAAAGGAGGCAGTATGGCGCAGTGGTTTAAGGCTCTGAGCTGCAAATCTGGAGACCTGGGTTCAATCTCACAGCCCTCACTTGCATACTGTGTGACCCTGAGCAAGTCACTTAACTTCCTCGTGCTCCCAGGTTGCACCTGTAAACAAGCTTTCAGCTTAGTGTGTCTCACCTGGTTAAATAATTGGTAAAAAAAAAAAAGATCAGGTAGGGACAGCTTTAGGCCAGAAATCGCAGCCTCAGGATCCTCATAAGAAACCCAGGTACCTGCTACTTGCACTTGTAACCTGGCCGGGTATGCCATACGAAACTTCAGACCAGCTGCAATAATCTTAGAGACAACTGGGTGAAATGCTTTGCATTTTAAATGGACAGAGCCCGGCAAGTCCTGCGCTAGCCTGAGTTTAACTTGCTCCTATCTCACTTCCTGGATTTCTCTAACTTTGTACAACAAGTGCTGCCTCTCCAAGTAATTTAAAAATCGGCATATTATAGGGTGAGGTGTAGCTCCAGGGAGGGGTTTCGGCCTCAGGGATCTGTGGGCTCTCTCGATGATATATTTAGCCCCAAAGGGCAAGGGGCCAGCGATCTTCTCCACCAACTTCTGGACAAATACTATGGTGTTCTAGCCCTCTTCTCCCTCCGGCAGCCCAAGGATCACAGTATTATTTCTATGACTACGACCTTCTAGGTCTTCATGCTTAGCTTCAAAACGTGCAAGTTTCTGCCGCATAGCCGCCATCCCAGGCTCAAACCTCTCTGCTTGTTTCTCCAAGGAGGAAATCCTGACAGTGTTATCCGTAGTTAAGACTGAGATCTCTTCGAGCTTTCTAGTTAGAGATTTCATCTCTGAAGCCATTTCTTTTATTTCTTCCCGAAAGGGCTTGAATTCCTCTAGGAATCTGCTTAGCGTAAGCGGTTCCTGCTCCGTGCCCTGATTTCTGACCTCTGGCTTATCAGTTCCACTCGAGGGTCATGATTTTTTCGGGGCCTTCTCCGGAGAAACTGACGGAGTATGTTTTTGCGGCGCCCATTTCATATAAACTTCCATTCTCTCTCTGATTACCCCAGCAGGAACACACAGTGCTAGGAAGGCAGTAGACCTTAAAATTGTAGGGTTTTAGGCTTGTTAAATGCTCCAAAAAGCACTTTTACTGAGTCGGGTGGCTGGTGATGTGCAGAAGAGCTTCTACCTGGTACCCTGCATCACGTTGTCCCCTCCTTGAAGTTTTTTTCCCAATGTTGTTCTTACTTCAAGCTTTCCCCAAGGCAGGATTTTGCTCAACCTATTATTTTCAACCCCAATATTAAGATAGGTGGTTCACAAATTTCATCAGCCTGGCTTCCACAACTGAAGGATGTAGTAGTCATGGATTTTTACTCTCAATACTCCTTAATGGCTTCCCCTGATATCCTTATAAAATATAACCTGAGCCAAGTGCATATTTTTAAGATTTTCCAGTTGAGGCACCTAATAAGTTGCCTTTTCAGGATATCCCCTCAGATATCCAGGATGGAGCCCGTCCTGATTCAGATGCGGGACGCAACCTCAAAATCTCACAGTATCTTGCTGCTATATTCTTGGCTTTTAACCTTTGGCCATCCAGCAACTCTCCCAGGCTCTAAAATCTGGAGTTCGTTAGTACCAGATATTTATTTTAATTGGTCACAAATATGGAAAGATCTCTACCATTATATTATTCAGGATAAGCTTTAGACTTAGTACCACATTTTAAATGATATGTATTTCACAACTGTTAAATTAGCCAAGGTAGGTTGTGTTCCAGGCTCCACCTGCTCCAGATGTAGCAAAGCAGATGGTAATCTGCTTTGATGTGGCAACTTATACTTATTGTATTTATTTATTTAGCTTTTGTTTACCAGGCAAGCACGCTAGACAGTCAAGTGCCTATTTTCAGGTGCGACCAGGGAGAATTACAAGGTACAGGCAATAACAATTCAGAGTCAAAGGTACAGCAATCAACAGGGTACAGGCAGTAACAAACACAATGGCAAGTACAGAGTCAAGGCAACAACAGGAAGCAGTTAAGAAAGCAGACATATCAGTATCTATTGGGCCTTGATGGGTTTTTTTCACAATTGAAATATGTCTCCTGGGTATATACACTGAGGTTAGGGTTAAAGAACACAGATTTCATATCACCTTAATTTATCGCCTTAATTGCACTGGCTGTTAAAAACCTTGTGCTTAAGCATTAGTTGGACCAGCTGCCTATATCCTACAGTTAATGTCTTAAAGAGCTGACTTCTTATCTCCTTATGGAACGATTGATAGCTGGCTGTCGTAATAAACTCAAGCTCTTTGATAAAAGGTGGGGCAAATTATACTCTTTATACCTGCTTTAGGTCTACCTGATCTCACTGACTCCCCATGTGAAGCATTTTACAATCTCTATTGTTTGTTCTCCTGATAAGGGCACACTCCTGGGGCAGGGAGGGGAGGGGGCATCGGGGGGTATGGGGTTTTAGTGAGTTGTGTTATGTTAGCCGGTTCTACACCTGTCTGTGATCTCTGTAATGGTTGTGTTTATTAAAATCAATAAAGATTCTGAATTTCAAAAAAAAACAACACCATGACTGGTATTCCCACTGGGTGGCAACGATTTAGGATTGAAAATTGCAGTGAGGGTTACACAGCATGAGAGGTGTGAGGGGAACTTGATTAGACAAATACCAGAGGGAGAATGTCACTGATGGTTACATAACTTGAGCTGGTGTGACACAGGACTACACAGATTCATGACTGATAACATCACTGAGAGTTAAAAAACAGCATGAAGGGGGTGGCGGCCAATAAACAGGATGGGACAGATTCCAGAGTGACACTGAAACCATCAAGTGGTTACCCACACTCAGGCTGTGTATCCAGACTTGCACTCTATATCAGGAATAGGTGTTGGACTAAGTCATACCATCATGGTATGTAACACTAGTGACATGCTCCGCTTGTTAAACCCCTCCATCACACAACAATACTCAGTGCCATTCTGTATCAGGATACACTGCAGTACAGTGTTACCCCCGTCATGCTCTGTAACAGTCTGTTTCATTCTCCAGCTGAAATGTGTATAGTGCAGTGGTACATACCCACCACTCTTCATGTGTAACACTGACTAGCATTAGACATCAGGAAGCTGTGTACTCCTGTGTTACCAGCACCCTCATACTGTGAAATCATCAGTGCCATTGTCCCGCATGAATCTGTATAGTACTGTGTTATTCGCCCTCATGCTGTGTAGCCCTCAGTGCCATTCTCTGTGAGGAATCTGTCTAGTCCACTGGTCCAGCACCTCATGACGAGTAACCCTCAATGTCATTGTGCATCAGCAGTCAGTATAGTGCTGTGTAAAACACTCTCATGCTGTATAACCACCACTTGTATTTACATCTGGAACCTCTGTAGTAAAGTTTAATGCAATGAACCACCCACCCCACGAAGGATTTGTAATACTCAGTGCCATTCACCACCAGGAATCTGGGTAGTCCTTTGTTTACACATAGCAACCTACTGTGTGACACTCAGCTACACAGCAGGAGGACTGGTAACAGCACAAGACACAGTACTGAAGGAGAATTAAACTGAGGGTTATACAAATTGAGTGGGGTAACTCAGGACTACACAGATTGCTGAGGGAGAATAACACTGAGGATTATGAATCCTTCGGGGATTGGAACTCACAGTTCAACTGCACGTGTGGGGGATGGAAACACGACTACACAGATTCCTGATGGTGAATGGCACTCACTGTCACATGGCAAGGGGGGAGGAGTTACACTAAGGATTACAGTTTTTCAATACGGATAATGGACCTGAGGGGTGCACAGCACAAGTTCGTATGTCGCAGGACTGCACTGATTCCAGAGGGGGAATTGCTCTCAGGGGTACTCTGCAAGAGGGGAAGGAGGGACACAGGAATACAGTTTTTCATGAAGGGCTGTCACTGAGGGGCACACCACACGACTGGATGTAAGGCTGAACTGCATAGATTCATGAGTCAGAAGGGCCCGCAAGGATACTCTGCATGAAGTGTGAATTTGAGTGCACAAATTGCATTGCGTAAAATACTAGCAAGATGGTACCTGTGCCTCATATACATCAATCTGCACAGTAAAGCAGTTGGAGGCCATACTGGATATCCCTACTACCATGCACTGCCATGAGTGTACACCCACAAACTGCATATTCATTTCTTGACAATTTACAAATGCAGTTCATATCACTAAAACTGGTCAGTAAACATTAAACACTCGCATCTGCAAAATAAGAATGATGCCAGTAGGGCCCCATAAAAAGACATCAGCACATGAAAGCAGTGTCTGCTACTAATCCACAAAGAAATACCTGTCACAATTGGTTCAATGCATGTTCACAGCTTAGTGTGACCACATTCATGCTGTGAACATGCAATGAACTTTTACATTATCGCCATGGAAACCACGCAATCGTACACAGTGGCATGAGCAATCCTTCACTCTGCCCGAAGGTAATTTGCACCAAGCATCCCGTAAATACCAAGCCACGCAGCATGGAGTGTGGCATGTCAGTCATTTGAAGGACTTTAAAATGTACCAGAAATGGAAGCCTCACCATGAACAAATGGAAAAAACAACAGACAGCTTTATTACAAGGTAGGGAGACTATTACAACTTCAAACAGCCTCACAGTTGTTTCCCTTTAACCATGGATAGTAAATTCAAATTAATATCACACAATGTGAATGGATTGACCAGCCTGATCAAGAGATATAGAATCCTCAGAAGCCTTAAGAAACTATCTCCAGATGTATGATTGTTACAAAAAATACACCTAAACAGGGCGGAACATCAGAAGCTCCTCAAATTTGGTTTCTCAAGGCTGTCCCAGTGGCACTGAGAGTTGAGGCGCTGGATGCCTTACCTTTTCGCTACACCAGTGAACTTGGTTCGGGAATGACCTCAGGTCATCGGGGAGCTGGTGTGGGGGGGAGCAGGATTGAGCAGCTGCAAGGCAGATCTCCCCTCCCGGGGTAGTTGCCCACTTCCCCCCTGTAGTTCTGCTCCCACTGGGTGGAGGTCCAGTGGGAAACATAGGCAGGAAGGGGCGGTGGCAATAGCCTGGGGTGGGGCAGAAGGGGCTAAGCCAGTACCCGGTGTGTGCCTCCATGCACACACATGTACGTGTCTGACGGGGTCCTGGGTCTGGGAGAAAATGGAGGTAAAAAATCCTAAAATACATATGGAAAAAAATTTGGCTTCTCACATATCACTGAGTCTGCCTACAGAAATAGCAGATGTGGGGGGGGGTAGCAATTTGTGTACTTAAGCATTCACCATTTATAGTAGAAGAACAAATCACAGATAAGGAAGGCAGACTTACAATGATAATAGTCACAGTGCGGGGACAACAGATATCTATTTGCAGCATATATGTTCCCCCTGGGTAGTGATGCCTCTACAATGCAACAACTCATAGATATGATGATAACACATAAAAGAGGGGCACCAGTAGTAGTAGTAGGAAATCTAAACTACCTTCTTAACCCTACATTAGATTCCACAGCTCCTTGTACACCCTCATCCACAATGGGACAGAAGCACCCATGCCGTCTACTCAAAGAAGTGGGGCTTGAGGATGTGTGGAGACGCCACCACCCCACTACCTGGCAGTTCACCTTCTACTCTCACCCTCTCAAGCACTATCCCTGGTTAGACTATTTCTGCTTTAGCTGAGAAAACCTAGAGTGGACTGACTCCTCCCAAATTGATAATATCTGTCTTTTGGATCATGTTCCAATTACCTTAACGTTAAGTTTGGCTGGGGAAAGAAAAAACACCAGCTGGAAATTCAATTCCTCTCTCCTACGACACCCGGATTTCTCCAAACTTCTCAAAGAAGTTGTCCCATGAATAATACAGGATAATACTTCTGAGTCAGTCGAACGACAGTCTCTTATCTGACCCATCATGGCCTCTGAATTATTAACCACTATAAAACACTTAAAAAATGGGAAAAACCCTGGACCTGACAGATACAGGTTAGAATTTTATAAAACAGACCTCCCACTCATACAGAACTCATTGCTACAAACCCTATAAATTAGCCACGAAATGGCAGAATACCCCATCTCATGGCAACAAACTACCATATCGGCCATTTTAAAGCCTCAAAAATCAGCACACCTATGTGACTCCCACAGACCCATTTCCATCCTCAGTCAGGACTACAGATCTAAACTAGCATTCAAACACCATGAAGTCTTGCTATATTAGGACCATTGCAGTCATTCCCCACACTTGAACTGCCCCGGAGAGGAAACAGTTAACTCCAGAGTGATCTGGAGTTCCACAGCGCGAGGGCGCTGTTCAAAGCTCTATCTGGCTAGTTTCAAATGAAACTGTCAGATTCTTTACTCCGCTTCACTGAACAGTCGCTCCGGAGATCAGCTCCTTCAGCTCGGTTCATTTCTCGGTTCAAGCGAGTATTTTCGGTTCATTGGAACCGGCAAAAAGTATTTATTTTACCGCATTTCGGTTAAAAGCTCTATCTGGTAAACCGTAAGTACAGAAATTAAGTCTGTGTGGAAATTCATTATCGGTTTGGTTTTGAACCGATCGGTTTGTTAAAATATATGTGTCAAACTGTTTGGTTGGGCTTTTAGAGTGCGGTTCCCGGTTCTTATCGGTTCTAAAAAAACCTAACTTTTATTGGGGGTTTTTTCAAATACCCGTGACACGGTTAGGAACCGATAAGGGTGTCTTGCCTGGCACTGCCATCTAAAGGGCAAGTTTTTGGTTAGGCTGGCATTATGTCTGAGAAACCCAAAAGAAAAACCGGGCCCACTGGGTTTCAACACTGTGATGTCTGTGGGGAAGCCTTTTCCAAGGCTGACCCACACACCACTTGTGTTTATTGTCTGGGGGCTGACCACCTCCTGTCAGACTGCCAGGTGTGTAAAAATTCCTGCAGCCACCCTGGAAAAGAGATTGGGCGCTAGGGAACGAGAGGCCAAAAGTCCACTGACCCGGATGGCCAGCCCGGTCCAGTACCCACTGGACCAGAGGGAGTGCCCTCTGACCAGGCGAGACTTCCTCAGGCAAAGGAAGGCTGGTTCAGAGGAACCAGTCCCAGCAAAAGACAAAGAAATCAGCAGGTCTGGAGTACAAAATTGTCTCTCCAACTGCTGCAGAGATAGCTAAAGCCATTCAGATTGTCCAATCTTTGTCTCAGGGATCTGTCGAAACCCCTGCATCTGGGAAAAGGGGTGGCCTGCTCAGTCCCAGTAGTTCAGGATTATGATGTTGAGGATTTTTATGAACCACATGAGGGGAGGAGGAATTTGATCAGTATGTTTGTGACTGGGAAGGTCTGACGTGCCCATTGAACCGGACATTTCTCCAGATAGACCTTTAGAATCTCCCCTATGCTGTCTGAGTCCCCTTCTTTTTATGTTTTACAAAAGGTTGCAGAAACCCTCCAGCTTCCTTTAGAAGAGGCTGTGATGAGCAAGAGGAGCCTGATTATGTTGAAATGATGGATATTCCAGAGTCTAGGAGGTTGTCTATTCCTTTGCATAAGTCATTTAGGAAGCAAACAACAAAGATTTTAAAAATCCTCATTCTGTCCCTCCTGTAGATAAAAAATGGACAAAAGGTATACCTTATCAGGCCCTGATACAGACTTCCTCTCTGAGCAGTGTAGTCATGTAGGTGTGGTGCAAGCTGCAGCCTGTGACAAGGCTAATATTCCACTGGCCTCCATCCTCCTGATAAGGATTCCAGGAAGATTGATGCCATGGCAAAAACAATATATGGCAGCTTCTTTGGGACTCAGGCAGGCTAATTATATGGCTTATGTGGCTAGATATCAGAAATCTAGATGGGACACTATATTGCAGTTAGCCAAGCAGGCCCAGGGCCAGCTGGCTAGTGAGTTGGAACAAGTGGCTGCTGATGGCATTGAAGCCTCTAAGTTCAATTTCATACTGCTGTTGATGTTAATGATGTTTCCTCTAGGGTCATGGCCACTTCTGTAGCTTTCCGTGGGTTGGCATGGCTCAGATGCATAATCTGTCCCAAGATACTCAGTCAAAGGCTATGGATTTTCCTGTAGGAAATTCTCTGTTTGTGATCAAGCGGAAAATTATATGAAAAGATGGATGAATATAGAACTACCTACAAAAGTGCCCAAGCTAAGAGAGGCATGCCACTCCACAAAGGCATGCCCCAGGGTAGGGGTAGGCCTTTCCACAGGCCTTTTACCAATCTCAAGCCTCCTCTGCTTTTTCACAGAGGGTTTTTTCAGAGGCAAAGGTAGACAGGGCACAGGTAGACAGTCGCCTCCCTCAGCCTAAAGCTTGCTGCTAAGCAGGCACCCTGATGGGGTGCCCAGGGCCGATTCTCCTGTACCAGTGGGGGGCAGGTTGGCTTATTTCAGCCAGAACTGGCTGTCCCTAACCTGGACAGGTGGGTTCTGGAAGTAGTAAGCCAGGGCCTGGTTCTCAGCTTCAAACAGTTCCCAAAGATGAGAGCCAGGCAATTTCCACCTACAAACTCTTCAGAAGCCCTTGCTTTGGAAGCAGAGGTTTCTTCCTTCTGGATTGCAAAGCAGTGGAAGGTCCCCCTTGCCATCAGGGCAAGGGACTGTACTCAAGATATTTTCTTACCCCAAAAGACAGGAGAATGGCGCCATCTTAGACTTAAGGTACCTGAACAAACATCTATTGAAACCAAAGTTTAAAATGTTAACTCTAGCAATGATTTTGCCTTCCTGAGGCCAGAGGACTGGTTAGCTTCCCTGGACCTCAGGGATGCCTATTTCATGTCATGATCAGGCCTTCTCACCAAGTACCTCAGGTTCGAACTGCTCTCTGGCCACTACCAGTTCAGAGCAATGCCCTTCGCCTAACCTCGGCTCCAAGGGTATTCACAAAATGTCTAGCTGTGGTAGTGGCTTATTTAAGAAGGCAAGGATTGCTGTGTTTCCTACCTGGATGACTGGCTCATAGTGGGTCAGTCTCCAGATCAGGTAAATCCCACTTGCAAGTCACCCAGCAGCTTCTCACTTCCTGGGATTCCTGCTGAACTTACCAAAGTCAGTTCTGGAACCTGTTCAGGTTCTAACTTTCATAGGTGCAGAATTGAACACAAAGTTAGCTGGGGCATTTCTCCCCAGAAAGAGTGGACAGGCTCATTGCCTGGCATCCTCCTTTACCCTGCGGGTCTCTCGACCAGCAAGGCACTTTCTGCAACTCCTAGGGCACATGGCTGCTTCCACAGCTGTGGTGCAGGGAGCAAGATTTCAGATGAGGGACATCCAGTTCCACTTGAGGTCCTATTGGTCTCAAAGGAGGGACCCCTTACCAAATTAGTCCGGTGACCAAAACCCTGATCCTGGCCCTTCAGTGGTGGCAGGATCAAAGCAATCTTACTCAAGGGTTCCTTTATACCCGTTTCACTCCTCACCCTCACCACGGATGCCTCCCTGTTAGGGTGGGGCTCACTTGGGCGACCTTTCCACTCAAGGAGTGTGGTCCCCCCAGGAATCTCTGCTCCACATCAATCTTTTGGAACTCAGAGCTGTTCTTTTAGCTCTTCAGGCTTTTTCAACTGTTGTCCAGAACAAAGTAGTTCAAATCAGGACAGACAACACCACAACAATGTGGTACATCGACAAGCAAGGGGGCACTCGGTCATAAGCCTTGTGCACCGAAGCAATAAAGTTGTGGTCTCTGGCTTACTCCCTAAACACCTCCCTGATCGCAATTCACCTTCCAGGAAAAGACAATGTCCTGGCGGATGCTCTCAGCAGGATTTCCCAGGGCCATCACGAATGGTCTCTGAATCCTCAGGTATTGGGGTCGGTCTTTGCCAGATGGGGCACCCCTCAGATAGATCTCTTCGCAGCCCCAGACAACCATCAACTTCTTCTATTTTGTTGCAGGCCTCCAGTGCTGGGCTCAGTCCCCTGGACGCCTTTCTGCTGGATTGGAAAGGGAATTCCTATATGCTTTCCTTCCCTCTCCTCTTCAGGGTATTGGTAAAAATCAGAACTCAGCCCTGCAAAGTGGTTCTGATTGCTCCAGACTGGGCCAGACAGCCCTGGTATCCTCTCCTCCTGTCCCTGACAATCCACCTCCTGACCTTGCCCAGGACCCACGACTTGCTGACCTGTGCACAGGGAGGTGTGGTACCGGACCTCAAATCCCTCCACCTCAAGGCTTGGTTCTTGAGGAATTAGAATTTGCTGATTTGCACCTTTCTCAAGGGGTCCTGGATATTTTAAAGGCTTCTAGGAAGCCTTCCACTAGGGCCACTTACAATTCTAAGTGGAAGAGGTTTTCCTTCTGGTGTTCGGAGAAACAAATTGTGCCAGAATCTGCTGACCTGGCCACTTTACTGGACTATTTGGCCCATCTAAATTCCCTAGGCCTTAGACCAGCTACCTTGAAGGCTCATCTGGCAGCTGTTTCCGCCTTTGTTTCCACAGGGAAGCCTGTTTCTCTTTCCTCTCACCCTGTGTTTTCCAAGTTTTTTAAGGGGTTACTTCACACTAACCCTCCCTTTCGGGAACCAGCCCCTGCCTGGGACCTGAATGTTTGCATTGCTCAGTTAATGCAACCTCCCTTTGAGCCCCTTTCTTCTGCAGATCTCAAGTATTTAACATGGAAAACTGTTTTTCTAGTGGCTATCACTTCTGCCAGACGTATAAGTGAATTGCAAGCCCTTTCAGTGGAAAAGATTTTATTTCTTTCACAGGATAAGGTAGTCCTCAGGACTAACAGAAAGTTTTACCCAAAGTGGTTTCAGATTTTCATCTGAACCAGTCCATTTCTCTCAGTATTTTCACTGAGCATTCTTCTTCGGTGAAAGGAGACTACACAGCTTGACGCCAAAAGAGCCCTAGCTACATGTGGAGTGTACCAAGGGTCACAGGTTCGAACTCTCTCCAACTCTTCCTTACCTATGGAGAGGTTGGCAAAGGAGACCTGCCACTAAGAGGACAATTGCAAGGTGGATTGTCTCTTGTATCCAATTCTGTTACCAAAAACTAGGTAGGGAACCCCCTCAGGACTGAGGCTCACTCACCAGGGGTAAGCTGCATCTCTAGCAGCTGCTAGAGATATTCCATTTTGAAATTTGTCAAGCTGCTACCTGGAAAACAGTTCACACCTTTACTAGCATTATTCCTGACGTCCAGTCCAGGAGAGATGCTCGTTTGCACAGCTGTACTTCAGAGCCTATTTCCAAGTAGGTTCTGACCTCCTCCATGGAGGTACTGCTGTGTAATCTGCAATGGTCCTAATATAGCAAGACTTCATGGTGTTTGAAGAAGAAATTACTCACCTTAGTAATTGCTTTTCTTCTCATGAGTCTTGCTATAGGACAACCTCCCTCCTACCCCCTCAGAACTCCTACTTGGGTATGGGTTGGCAAATTAGTGCAAGCACTGTGTCATGCCATTTTAGTCTCTAGTCTCCCCTTGTTTTCTTTGGGTTAGGAACTAGGTATTTCTGTTTTTGTTAGTGGTAGATGGTCCCTCTCTGACTTGAGTCTTTGGGAGAGGGGCCTATTAGTGCTTGTAGGTGATCCTAACAATAAATATTGTTATTATTCTGTGATTGTTCTTATTCTACTAATGGTAGGTAGCCAATGGCTAGTGTAGAGCTTTTCCACACAGACTTGCTATGTTAGTTTAGCTCCGAAAAGAACCTGACAGTTTCATTTGAAACTAGCCAGATAGAGCTTTGAACAGCGCCCTCGCGCTGTGGAACTCCAGATCACTCTGGAGTTAACTGTTTCCTCTCTGGGGCAGTTCAAGTGTGGAGAATGACTGCAATGGTCCTAATATAGCAAGACTCCATGAGAAGAAAAGCAATTACTAAGGTGAGTAATTTTTTCTTCTGGTCCATTGGTTAGAACCCTGTCATAGCCAACCATCATACACCCAGATCAATCAGGCTTCATCTGCTTCATCCGTTCCCGACAGACAACAGACAATATCAAACTAACCTTGTGTATTATAAACCATGCTCACCACACCAAGTATCCCTTACTGATCCTGAGTTTAGACACTCAGAAGGCCTTCAACAGGGTTTCTGGCTTTTCCTACAACATACACTCACCAAATTTAATTTCCCCCCCTGATAATTTTGCTATCATAAAGGGCATCTATTTGTACCTCAACCCACAGTGAAAATCAATGGATCCTTCTCATCACAATTCTCACTAACCTGAGGCACTAGACAGAGGTGCCCTCTGCCCCCCCTACCTATTTGCCCTATATGCAGAACATATAGCCCAATACTTTAGGCAACATCCATCCATATATGAGTATGAAGTGGGAGATCACCTGCACAAACTGGCTTACTATGCAGCTGACCTGCTGATATATGCAACTAAACTGACTGTCACTTTACCAGCTCTGGCACAAGCTCTCCAACTAACTGAAAATCTCATGGGCTATAAAATTAAAAGCCAAAAAATTGAGGTCCTACAGATCAATTTTCCCCCTCACAACAAATAGAAAAACAATTCCAGTACAGGTGGCATAAATCTTATATAAAAAACCTAGGTATAAACTTAACAATTGAACCGGCTAAACTCTTCCATCAAAGCTATACACCACTGAAGGATAAAATTAAGAAGGATTTACAAACCTGGCAGCACCTACCTCGGTCCCTAATAAACAGGATACACATCATTCAAATGAATATGCTACGACACTTATTGTATCTCTACCAAAATATCCCATTACTGCCTAAAAGAATAGAATTTCAACACTGGGACATGCTGATCTCACAGTTTATATGGAATGGAGAATGTCCTAGAATTGCCCCAAGAAACCCTCAACTCCCTAAATCTAGGGGAAGCCTAGCACTTGCAAATTTTGCTCAATATGCAATGGCTACCTTACTCTCCCATATATTTCACTGGATATGTACCGTATCAGAAACTCTGCAGTGGGACCAGGTTGAGACTACGCTAGCAAACTCAGATTTAACTATGTAAGCAATAATACCCAATGGAGTGGGTGGTTTTGGGAAATACCGGACTGCCCAGGGGCATAATGAGGCCCAACGTCGCAGGTGGAGGGCCTTATAGCCACCGGAAGGTCCACTGTTTCCCAATACCACCCACTCTGGAGGGTATTATTGTGCTTAGAAAATGGGCACTTAAAAAAAAAAAGTTTAATAAAATATTGTTAGTGAAAAATTAGTTTAAAATACGTTTTTTAATGAAATACTTCCTCTGCCTGCATTATGGTGATGGAGTTTTGTCCTGCTTGAGACTCTGTAGTTCTCAAAAGAAAAAACAAAAAGCCAGTCATATGCACTTGCAAATCCTCACATAAAAGTTAATGTTTGTGAATTTAGATCCCCCCCGTCATCGATGTGTAACAGTTTTTTTCTCCCATCCTACCACTTGCTTTTTGTTTTGTTATTATTTGAGAATATTTTTGTTTGTTTGTTTATTTTTCTGTTCTGCTCTTTTAACACTGGGCGTGTTTAATAGAGGGGCTGAGGTGTGTAATGCTGTGCTTGGTTTGGTAGAGTGAGAATGGTCGAGGAGGCAATTATTTTTTTCCTGTTTGCAGGTGACACTGAGTGAATGAGTAACTTATTCTGGTATGGACACACTTTTGTTTTGTACTGTGGGAGGTATTATAGCACACAAGAGCCCCTTTGCATGGTCGGGACAGTTGGGCCGAGGAGTAGTGGCAGCTCTTCCCATTTTTGTAGAGGCTAATACGGGTTACATAGATACTGAATTAGAAACCAAGTGGGATGGGGTTTGAAATCGATGCTCTAAAGACTTTATGCTTTTGTTAATAGAATCAATTACTAGAGAACTTACAAAGGTAGAGACAGATTTAAGACAATGTTTTGTTATTTTATTTATTGAAATATTTCACCAGGAAAGGCACACTGAGCAACAACAGCTTAATCTGGTTCAAGGTCAGTTGGCATTCATCTGTATTCCCCTTCCCCAGGTCGTGCCTGAAAATAGGCAGGATTTGTCTAGTGTACTTACCCGGTCAACAAAAACTAAAAAAAAAAAATAAATGCTTGTTTTATGGTGCGACCTGTGGGGGTGGGGCAGGGGTTACAGATGGAGAGCAGTTGCACACACTGATACATGGAATAGGAGTTACTGTACATTGTACAAGGAATTACAATGACATAGAGTAAATTAGGTTACATACATAAGGTTACCATCAACAAAATGGTTCAACATGGATGAGGTTCACACAATACTGTGTTTGACAGACATAATACTCTATGGAGAACACATTAGACAGAGAGAACAAGGCTAGAAGTGCAATAGAGGCAAGTGCGGAAATTGATGGTATATGCCAGCATTCATAGCAGTAGTTAACGCCACTAATGCCATATGAAACAGATATTAAGAATAAATACAGAATCGAGGAACTTAGGACTTATTTAGATAAGGTGAATGCACACATTACAGTGTTTGAGGAAGAGCTGAGAGCCATTAAGGTAGAAACATTTAAATGTGATTTAAATGACTATAAAGACAATAAAGTATACAGCTATAACAAAAAATCCATTGGTTTTGGCATGGGATACAAATATAATTTGGACTCCAAGTCATCTGCACCCACCTCCGGCTGTGACTTGGAGGGCCACAGACCCATCCAGAGGGGAAGGGAAGGACTTTTTTTGGGAGAGGAGGATACAGAGGAGGAGGTTTACATGCAGCAGGGGCAAACAAGGATACCAATACACAGGTCAGGATGTGGAAGAGGGAAGGGATGCAGAGGACCCAGGGCAAGGACCCTCAAGTGCAGATGAAACAGAAAGAAGTACAGGTATAGGCGACAAGAGGAAAGAAAGGGGAGACAGACGACAACCAAATATCCCACAGGACAAGAAAACCACCAGGTCACAGGCAGAGAAACAGAATAGATCTATAACATTTTATAAATGTATTTTGACACCTATAGAAAGGGAGGTCTTATGCAAGGGTCTAACATTTTGTCCCCACAGCCCCATCAATGAATTTGAATTGAAGATAGACTTAAATCATTTCTATCGCTAAGTTAAACTTAGACAATTTTTTTGGAACTCAATCAGAGAATGAGGAGAGGTATTTTGATGAACAGGAAAAGAAAATAATATTGGGTCAGAGATTAAATTTAAAATCTAGTTTTATTCCCTTGGGGATACCTCATATGATAGAAACCTATATTACACCAATCAACAAGGATGTAGAATCAAATCAAAGTAGCTTTATTTTTATAGCGCCTTTCGAAACCAAGGCACTGCACGTAAAATCAGATATAAATATCAGATACAGAATTAAAACAATAAATAGCAGAATTAAACATTATTGGGGAAAGCTAATTTAAATAAATTTGTTTTTAATTCAGTTTTAAACCTATCAACGGTCAGGCATTCTCTTAACCGACGAGGTAGAGTATTCCACAAGGTTGGACCCGAAAAGGAAAAAGCACAGGCACCAGATGTTTTTAATTACACCCTGGGAATCTCTAGCAATCCCTCTTCGGCAGATCGGAGATGACAGAGGGGGCAGTAGGATACCAGGAGGTCTTGCAGGTAACTGGGTCCCTGTTCATGTAGGGCTTTGAAGGTTAGCAAGCCAACCTTAAAGGTGATCCACAACTGAACAGGCAGCCAGTGCAGCTCGTGCAGCACAGGCATAATATGAGTGGACCTAGATGTCCCAATCAAAAGCTTGGCTGCCACATTGTACACCAGCTGCAGGCGATGGATATCAACCCCAGAAAGCCCTAGGTAGAGGGCATTGCAGTAATCAAGGCAGGTAGTGACAAAGGCATGGACCAATGTTGGAAGAGCACTTTTACATAGAGAGAAGGAAATGAATAGAAGCACACGGTTTAACCTCACTGTGCTGCTCAATATGGCACTTTAAAAAATCTAGAAAATGACCCAGAGCTTATCATTAAGGGTTCAAAGGGTGGGGCGATAGTTACTATGGACTACACCCAGTATAGAGAAATCTGTGATACCCTTTTAAGAGATAATAATAACTATCTTAAATTAGACCATGATCCTACAATGGAGGTTCCAAACCTTGTTAAGAGTCTATTGAACAATGCAGAATAGGAAGGACACAATACTGAATGTGATAGAAAGGCCCTATATAGGGCCACCCCATCGATTCTTCTTTTTTGTACACTCCCTAAGGTCCACAAAGATTTAAGAAACCCACCGGGAAGGCCCATAGTCTCAGGTATCAACTCAGTATTAGAACCTTTATCGATCTATGTTGATTACTATATATGTCCGTCCCATAGTGGCAACCACTAGGACATGTATTAAGAATTCTACAGACATTATACAACTAATTGAATCAGAAAATAACTCAGACTAGGACTTTGAGGGATGCAGATTAGTCACGTGGGATCTTAAGGACTTATATACCTCTATCCCCCATAGAGGTGGATGTGAGATATTACAATATGTACTTGAACAGTATAGGAGAGAATCCACACCACCCAACACACTTCTTTTGAAAATAGTGGAGATTGTACTGATGCAAAATTACTTTAAGTTTGAGAAACAATTTTCTCTGCAAATTAAGGGTACATCGATGGGCTCGATCATGGCCCCATCTTAGGCTAATTTGTATATGGACAGTTTTGAAACACAGTACGTTTTTCCTCCAGATAATGAATTCATGGTTCACATATGTCAATGGAAATGATTTATTGGTGATCTTATTGTGATACCGACAGGGAATTTAGAACAACTACATGCATTCAATACTTGTTTGAATTCCAGGATGGACCATTCCACCTTTGTTATGAACTACAGTAAACAGGAAATTCTATATTTGGATTTATTCATCTATAAGGGAAATAATCTTTTACAAACAAAACTATACAGAAAGCCCACTGATAAAAATTCTATACTAAGAGCTGACAGTTTTCACCCATGCAGACTGATAGAGTCCATCCCCTATGGACAGTTGATTAGGACAAAGCGCAATTGCACCAATTCAGTGGACTTTGAACAAGCTTCAGCGGAAATGATTAACAGCTTTGCGCAAAGAGGTTACAGGCAGGATACACTAGTACAGGCGAGAAATAGGGTTGAGAGTAAGGAACGAAACACACTATTTAAAACACAGGATACAACTGAAGTGGATGTAACCAAAAGAAGGATCTTGCTTACAACTAAACATAATTATATGTTTTTCTCAATTAAGCACATAGTATGTAAACACTGGGACATACTCAAAGCCACAGAAACAGGATCAAATGTATTTGAACAGATACCAGTGATTCTGGCTAAGAAAAATAAAACATAGGAGATAGGTTAGTATGAACAGACCATAAAATACCAGATAACCATCCACAACGCTTTCTGTCAAATCTAGACATACGAGGCAAGTATCAATGTGGACGTTGCATACACTGCAATAACACCTACAGGGTGAAACAGATAAGAAATGCATCACGGGATGAAAACCTAGTTATTGGTCAATTTATTAACTGTCAGTCCACTGGTGTTGTGTACATGTTGAAATGTCCATGTGATAAAATATATATATAGAAAAAACAGAAAGAATGTTAAAAACAAGAGTGGGGGAGCACAAATCTAATATTAGGACAGCAGATTTAACCTCCCTGTGGCTTGACATTTTCTTAAAAAGAGCCATCAACTCCCAAATTTAAGTTTTTTTGGGAATAGAAAAAGTTGACCCAAACTAACGGGGATGGGATTACAGGATGCACCTTCTTCTACAGGAGGCCTATTGTATTAATAGATTTAATGCGACTAACCCTAGATTTGGTCTAAATGATGCCCTAGATTGGCAACCAATTTTATAGATATCACCATTTATTATTTTTGCTTTCTTTCTGGGGAATATACCTTTAAGTAGTGCTGTGATTGCATTGCCCATTCTGCCCTAATCGCACACAGGACAGCACCTTCTGAACATAATAGAAGGAGGGAATACTGTTTGACTAATAATTTTTGAATTTTTTGGAGTTAAAAAATCCCTTCCTTGAACAAATAAAAAATCTGACATCCCCCCTCAATTTGCGAGCATCCCCTTCTCCAAATTTTGCTTCCACTCACTCCTGCTCTCTGGCAGTGGATCTAGCCGCACACTATCTTCGGTGCATCTGATGAGTGGAAGTGGGATCCCTGAGCTAATATAGCATTAGTCCTAAAAGCCTGAGATCTCAGGCATGTCCTAGATAATGTCATTTCTGAATAAAATATAATTTTTTTTAATCAGAAGTTATATTCGGACTTAAGACGCTGTCTTGAATATTAATTATACATGAGGCTTTAAGATTTGGAATGTGTAGAAACATTTATTTTTTAGAAACGCTTGTATGCTATGATACATGCAGAGATGCCTAGCAGTCTTTTTTTTGATAACTGCTAGGTGCCACTTGCTTGCGGGTTGGGTGCAAAGGGGTCTGTCTGGTGTTACAGACTCATCACAGTGCGCCTGATTCTCCACGTGGAATTTCAGTATAAATAAGCTGTGCAAGACACCAGCCTGCACCTCCAGTAAGAGAAATTGGAGGTCATGTCAGCATTTCACTACACTGATTAAGTGAAACACTTTTGTTGAAAGGATAAAGGATATGAAGTTTGGTTGTATAACTTTTTCATTTGTGCCATGGAATGTGAAGCCAGTCAATGAGTACTGATTACACCTTAGAAAGTAAGTGAAGCAAAGTATATAATTTCTGAATCATTATACAAACATAGAATGGATGTTAGTGGGTGGATATAGTGCTGAGGAACACAGTAAATACTCTGGCCCGGATTGACTTTTGTTTTAAAATGCAGATTCATTGTTACAAATAGTTATATAAAAAGAAAACTAGAACATGAATACGGTTAAGAAAAGGATAGATATTTAAATATAGGATTGAATAGACAGACATAGAATATTAAAGAAAGGCATAAATGGAATACCTTGGAATATTTGATGCTGTAAAAGAGAGAATAATAAATTAATGACACAAAAGTTTTTATAAAAAGGCTATGACATGTATATGAACTTAAAGAAGTTCCCCTTTTCTTATTTTTAGAAACATTTGATACAAATTTGTTATATTGCTTACAAAGGATCCACACTGACTTTCTAATTATTAGGTATGAAATACTTATATAAGGAAGTTTAATACACTTGAGCATGGAATTATGGGAAATGACACAGATGAAGGAGCAATATTATTGAATATTTATATATATATATATTTTAGGGAAATCAGTAAATGAGTGCTGAGAATTTCCTGGGTGAGAATTTTGGATTTGTATAAAATGTATTTTATTAGAGAAAAGTATTACACCTATTGTAAAAA
Organism: Neoceratodus forsteri; assembly: GCA_016271365.2. Taxonomy (NCBI): domain Eukaryota; kingdom Metazoa; phylum Chordata; order Ceratodontiformes; family Ceratodontidae; genus Neoceratodus; species Neoceratodus forsteri. The sequence goes on from CM028132.1 coordinate 1,357,878,758, forward strand.
TTCTTCTTTTGTATTTTATTTTTAGAACGAGCATCAGTGTTACCCCACTGATGAAGGATATAAATATCCAAAATGTCTGATGTACTGACACTGTGCTCTTTGCACATATGTAAATTACCGAATAAATTATTTCTGTGTTTATATATATTTGGTGAGTGGGCTCGATCTTTACCAATCTGTTGATTTTGAAAGGATGCATGTAGCCCCAGGTTGCATACAACAGGGGTACAGGAGGCAGGCACCAGGTCAATACAGCGCAGTTAAAAATGGCGTGGGAAAAAACAGTGCCATGTGGTTCCTATAAAACGGCACAGTCGGAAACTGTGCTAGATTAAATAAACAAATTCAGAAACTGCGCACGCTGTGATGCCACATGGTTTTTGACCACACATATGTACTGTCGCTCTTTTGATCAGTTATCTTGCAAATATCTGTACAACAGTAGAAGTGAACATTGTACTGTAGGTGCAGCCCAATGCAATGGCAGGTCCTAGGGTGGTACACCCATTTCAGGTACCGTATTTCACCAAACAGAAGCCACCCTCAAATACAAAGCAGGTCACAATGAATACTTTTAATAAAAGACGCCCTCAAATAGAAGTCACAGCTTCTAATCAGGGTTGAAGTGATGTCAGATAAAACTCTATAGGTGGGACTCTTTATGATTTTTATTTCTGGTAATATGATTATGATATTTTTTTTTACATTTTTGACTTTAGTTCATGTTTTTTCTTCTAGCCCAGAGGTTAGAGTAATGAGCTGTGAATGAGCTTGGTACATCCAGCAGACCAGACCTGGGTCTGATTCTCAAAACCTCCACTTGCATACTGTGTGACTCTGAGCAAGTCACTTAACTGCCCAGTGCTCTCAGGTCACCCCTGAAAACAGGCACTTGTGCCTAGTGGGCCTTACCCAATTACCAAAGACTAAAAATAAATAAATAAATAAAATGTTGCTATGAAGTAGACCAGTAACAATATATTTGATTATATTCAGGATATGTAATATTTTCTTTTTCACACTTAAAATAGGATTTTGCAATACAAGCCATCTTGAAATACAAGCTGCCCTCAAATACTTAGTATATTAGTATACCATGCATTATATGGCGTATACGTACCAGCACCCATGTGACATAACATGGACAGTGTACATGGAACAGACAGTGCCTTCAACGAATTGCTGTTTGGTACACCTAACACCTGGCTACATGTAACCCCCATGTCACATGATTCATTCATATAACCTAACAGTACACCCATAGACAGACTGTGACCACATGTCACTGTGGTGTCACACACCCTTGGTGTTAAGGCAAGTACATGGGTCCAAGATACAAAGTGGGTCCTGTACTATACAGAACAATGGGGCCATTTACAGGGACAGTGGTCGGTCCCAGACATCTGTATTGGTTACATTGGACTATACAGTGGATCAGTCCACACAGGACAGAGTGGACTCACCAGGTACACACAGGTACACTGCACATTTTCTCAGAGGCAATAACACAGACGTCCAGTATCATGGAAATAGAACTGCATCCCAGACACCACAGCAACCATACATACAACCAGCTGTACTCACCTGGCCACTGCACACTGCCACTGTCCACCATTATCTGTAGCTGCTGCAGACACGTGGGCTGCCTTAGGACAGGTCAATATATACCTGTGTTGGCGCTGGTCCCCTGGTCTGAGCCACTCTGGTCCTGCATATCAGGCAACTCTGCTCTGATGCCCAGATCTCACATCTGGGCCTGTCTGCCACTTCCAAGAAGGTAGCATCTTTCAGAAAAAGAGGTGTGCAAGAACAAGGGGGCACAATCTGAAGATAGAAGGAGGCTGGATCAGAGGTAATGTGAGGAAGTATTTTTTTCATGGAGAGGGTAGTGGATGCATGGAACGGCCTTCCTGAGGAGGTTGTAGAGTCAAAAACAGTGGGGGAATTCAAGAATGCATGGGACAGACATAAAGCAATTCAAGGGGGTGGGGGTAAGAGGAAGTAGGCTGTTGGTTAACTAGGATCTGCAGCTTATCCATTAGGTAGGGAAATGGGCAGACTGGGTGGGCCAAGCGGTCCTTATCTGCCGTCACATTCCATGTTTCTATGTTTCTGTCACCTGTACCAGCAACTGATTATCCCTGGAAACCGCCAGGTCCACTGGGTTTGCCAGCTCCACTGCTGTCCAGTGAGTGTCCCTTTCCCTGACAGCTCTTGCCCTCTTTTTCCTATCTGCCATTGTAGCACTGTCACACAGACCTCATGCTAGTGAAGACACCCTGCTGCCCACAGGTCTTCTATGGGTCAATGTATTAGGCTGGCTATAAATGCAGCATGTTTCAGCATTAGCACTGTGCTAACATCAAGTAGCAAAGTACTATGCATGTATCCAGGTGGGAGAGGGCGGGCCACATGCAGCAGGAACTGAATCACACATTCGCATGATGTGCATGTACTGTACCGCTGCACATGCGCAGTACCACAGAGCAACACCATAGCACACATGCCGACGCAGCATCATGATGTCACTCATGATGTGTTACATCATGTCTGCGCTGCATGGGACATAGTGCTAGAGGTATTGCAGTACTAGTGCAAAGATGAAATGCATGGGGCAAACTTGCAAGTGGGTACCTGGTTAGAATAGCACTACATGAATAGTGCCAGTCTAGACAGCGCTAGTTTGTGTAGCACTAGCACGAACAGTGATAGGGGCTCTACAGAGCTTTCAGCAAGTGCTCCCCAGGTTGCTGTCCATGGTGCTCACCAGAAACAAGAGCAGCAGGATCCAGGAGGCTGGCTGAGCTGCTCCTGCGGCATGGAGGGCTAGGGCATAGAGCAACTTGGCCAGCAGCAGTGGAGACTAGGGTTCTAATCCTGGTCTCCAACATTTTTGTGCACATGGGACTTTGTTTCTTTTACTCGGGGCCGTGGAAACAGTATTCCACGGCCCCACATATTTTAACTTTCCCCATGATCCTCTCTCCCCAGAGTGAGAATCCTTCAGTCTGGGGTGGGGGGTGGTAGAGCCCACCTCAAAAATAAAACTGATGGCATTATTGCCATGCTATTGTTGCTAACAGCATTGTTGTCAGTGCTGTGGCCAAATAGTATATGTAAATGAGCTAATTTTGTAGTCTCTGCCCTAAATCCACATTTGCACATCATTACTGGAATGCATTCATTCATGTGCATGCCCAGTTGTACCCGCAGCACATAAAAAGAGCACAACCCACCACACAGAATCCAGAGAGGTACTGCAGGTGACTAGATGTAACTGTATTGTGAAAAGGCCTACAGTAGGGACATGGGTGATCATATCATTGTGTTTAACTACTGCTGTATCTGCACATGGCCAAGGACTGTTTTAGGCAGGAAGGCAGCTAGCTCTGTGTTGGACCCAGCCATGCAGGAACATGTATGTGTCTTGTCCAGGGGACACTGGGGCCTGCATGCCACTGTATCTTTGCTCTATGTTCTGTGTATACAATGCTCACTGCTGTGTGTTCTCCCCAAGTCCAACAAGAAGCATGATGGTGGATAAGTACCAGAGAAAAAAGTTCTCAGAGGAAGTTGGCCCTGGACTAGGCCTACATGGTCGGTGAGGACCTGGTGAACAGATGGAGAGGGACCAGGTCTGAAATCCACAAGGAAAAACTCGCAGAGCTGGAGGTGCTATTGTAAAACTGGGTGCTTGGTAAACAAACAAAACACTACAGCACCAAGCACTCCAGTCCATTGCAAAAATAGGATTACTTTACTAGTGGCTGCAATTAGTATAATATAGTCCCTTCACCAAAAATACCATAGTAGTGGCATACTGTGCAAAACTGTAAAAGATACAAAAATATAAATACATGAATACACTTTGGCCATGCCTGCCAGAACCCTGGTACTTCAAGGGTGAACCCTGTTCCTCAGGTGGTATGGTTGGCACATCATAGGTGTCTGTTTAAGTAGCATCCTGTCTACTGCTGATGCCCTAGTGCCATTCCATTGCCACCTTCACCTAGGAGGAGGAGTGCCACATGGTTTAATGATGTGCTTCGTTCTCTTTGAGTGAAGGGTCGGAGGTTAGAATGTAAGTGGAGGAAGTGTGGTCTGGAGTTCAATAATCTTTCCCTGGATGCTCATTATTGAGATTATCAGCAGGTGATGATCACCACAAAAAGAGTTTTCTTCTTGGGCATCACTGCAGCAAGAGAAACACACCTGCTGCCCTCTGTAGAGTAGTGGATGGCATTCTTCACCCTGACTGTCTTGCCCAAGATTTGGGGGAGATTTCTCAGGAGAAGTGTGATGGGTTTGCTATTTTCTTTTTGACCAAGATTGTGGACATACAGGCTGAGATTCCCTCCATAGTTTTGTCTCACAGTTGTGATGGTCGAGAATGGCAGTTGGCAGAAACTCAGGTCATCAGGGATGAGTTTCATCTGACTGATCTGCTGGAGATTCACCAGGTGCTCACAGAGCAGCACCCTTGCCACTGTGTGCTAGGTCCTGTTCTCACTTCTCTAATGCAGACTGGAGAGGTGAAAATCAGTCTAACCCTCATTGAAGTTGTCAATACCTCTCTGAAGGAAGGTATGTTTCCTACTGAATTGAAAGAGGCAGTGGTTCACCCTCTCCTAAAGATGGCTTCTTTAAATCTTGATCATGTCATGAGTTTTAGACCTATCTCTAATGTACCCTTTTTGGGTAAAGTTTATTTATTTGTTTTTGTTTATTTATTGAAGGAATCAGAATTACAACATTTGAGTCAAGGACTCCTTTGCAAAGGCTCCACATCATATATACATTACATACACGATATACTGTACATACAGTACAATAAATGACAAGATATACAATAATAAATATACAGAGAACATACCAGAAAAACATACATTTTTTTTATTTTGTTATTTTACCAGGAGAGACATTAAGCTGAAAGCTTTATTACAGGTGCGACCTGGGAGCACAAGGAAGTTACGTGACTTGGTCAGACAGAGTCACACAGTATGTAAATGGGGCCTGTGGGATTCAAATACAGATCTCCAGGTTTGCAGCTCAGAGCCTTAAACCACTGCACTATACTGCCTCCAAAAGGAACACTGTAAGTTCAGAGACAGTATATACAATAAGAGGCATATGATGAGGACAAGTTACAGTTTAAGGGTGGAAAGGGACAACCCGTGTCAAATCATTATAAATCCAGCATGTACAATAACAATATACAGAAATCAAAAGGTTAAAGTCACAGGCAAGGGGGAGAAGGACTAAGCACAGTCACAATTGGAGTGGGAGAGGATTTCAGCACGGAGTAGGGTTTTAAGTGGGCCTAGTCTCTGTTCCTGGGTGATGGGTAATGGCATTTCATTCAGCCGGGGGGGGGGCCTGTAGTAAAAGGAGCAGTAGTCCAGAGAGGTCCTGCAGTAGGGTACAGAGAAGGGGGCTAGCAAGGAGCTCCATGTTGACCATGGCTGAGTGGAGGGCTGAACAAGGTGGCGGAGACCAGGGGGAGAGGTGTTTAGGGAGAGCTTCCTAGCAAGGAGACAGGTTTGCTACCCGAATCTGCCTTCATAGTTAAGCCAGTTGGTGCGTTTATAGAGCTCACAGATGTGATTGTTGATTTATTTGTTAAAAATCTTGGAAAAAACCTTATTGAGCCACAGCTCTTTTCATAGGTTCCATGTCAGGCGACTTACAACATCAGGAAGGGTAATGAGTAACAGACAGTTAACAACAGAATACAGGGTTTAAGGGAATGAAAAAAAAATGTACAAAAAAAACAGTACAGCTAGCATAGGCATTTGGTATAACATCCGAACATGGCTAGAGGTAGAATATACAGAGGATATAACACAAGAGCAATTGGAGACTAGAGAAAACTAAGGGGACATGGATCAGCCCAGTAGGTCTAGTCAGACACATGGAGTGCAGGAGGCAGCAACTGAGTGGGAGCTGGATAAAGGTAGGAGAGACAAGGGGGAAAAGTGGGTCAGCCAGAGGCCTTGTCCGCAAAGTGTGGAGGGGAAATGGAAGGATCGGAGGGAGGAGGTGGAAGGGGGGGAATGAGGATGCGGGGGTAGTGAGGTGAAGGGTAGGAAAAGGAGGGTGGTTGCCAGGAGGACTGGGAAGGGTGAGGGTGTAGTGGGAAGCAGTGGGGAAGGGGATGAGGAGCAGGATTAAGTGTAATAGTTAAGACACGAGTGTGGAAAGGTAAGTGCAGGTAGCTAAGGATAGACCTTGTTAGTGGAAACAGTCACAGTTGGTGTTTGCAATTAGCTGTTGCTGCAACTTCAGCTTAGAGGATCCCAAGGTGGCAGTTGAGGAGATTTCACTACAGAGTTTGTTAAACCAGAATGGGGCTCGGTAGGCAAACAACCTCTGACTTTGGGAGGTACGGCAGTGAGGGATCTTAAAGATCTGACTATCTGAACTTCTAGTGTGATGCTGATTTTCAGGAGGGGTGAAGAACTTATGCACCCCAGGAGACACAAGATCTAAGCTAACTTTTTTTGCTAGTAGGCAGGTTTGGTACACAAGTCTGCTCATAAGCTGGAGCTAGTTAGCCTTAGAGTACAGGTCGCAGGTGTGACATATGTGAAGAGCCAGTAAGGAATCAGCAGGCTTTGTTAAGGGCTAACTTGATGCGATAGAGGGCCATGTCTGTGGCTGCCCCATAAATGACCATGCCGTAGTTGGTAAGTGAGACTACTGAACTGTGGATAGCAAGGTTGAGGGCCTCTGGGGATAGACAATGTTTATGCCTAAAGAGCAGACCAATATGCATATTAATTGCCTTGGCAATATTGCCAATGTGTTGAGCATAAGATAAGGTACTATCCATAGTAACCCCCAGGTACTTAAAATGTGGAACAAGCTCTAGTGGGAAGCCCAAAGCATTGGTGATAGTAAGAAGATAGGTGTGTGTCCAACTGTTGCATCCAGCGACTAACCGGCAGACTTTATTTAGGGAGATCATGATTCAATGCAGGGCATGGAGAATAATCCCATAGTCAATAAGGGAGAGGACTGATGATGTCACAGCAAGACCTAGGGCATCAGGAGGCAGACATCCTTGTGCCTATGTAGGATGCCTAGTCTGGAACTGATAGCTGAGCAGAGCAGATTGATGTGATTGTGATACCTGAGAGAAGAATCAAGGGTGATGCCCTTGGTTAAGTCAATATAGGCAGATCCAACTAGATGCCCCGTATCAAGGGCTTTGCTTATTAAAGTGGTGTATTCAAGAAGGGAAGTTTCTAGGGCTGGGGGGATACTGGGATGTATAGGGAGAGGCAGCACCAGCAGAAAACAGGAAGTTGTTATCCCTCTGTACAGACAGTTGGTGAGACCTCATCTGGAGTGCTGCATCCAGTTCTGGAGACCCCATCTCCACATGGACATAGACAGGATGGAGGCAGTCCAGAGAAGGGCAACTAAAATGGTGCAGGGTCTGCAAGAGAAGCCATACGAGGAGAGACTAAAGGAGCTTAATATGTATACCCTTGAGGAAAGGAGGGGGGGGGCATGATAGAAACTTTTAAGTAGTTCACTAGAATCAACAAAGTCCAAGAGGGTAGCATCTTTCAGAAAAAGAGATGTGCAGGAAGAAAAAATTACTCACCTTAGTAATGTTGTTTCTTCTAATGGAGTCTTGCTATATTATAGACATTAGCAGTTTGATCCAGCTCTAGAACTGCCCCGGAGTGAAATGGTTAAAACCATTCCAAAATAGAATTTTGGCACGAGAGCAGCTCTATCTGTGTCATTTCAAACCTGAACTGTCAGATCTTTACAAGCCAAACTCACTAAGGTCTGTGTGGAAGCTGTAACCTACACTCAGCCAAATGGCTACCTAAATAATAACAACCATTGATGGTCCCAACACCCAAGACTCAAGTCAGGGGACCAGAAATACTAACATCATTCTAATAATATGAAAATGGAACATAAGTATAATAAAACACACACACGACATACACATACACACCCCAAAGTCCCAAAGGGGACAAAATGCTAACAGGACATAAGTAGTGCCCACACTAAGTTGCCCTGCACCCACCAAGTAGAGGCTCTGAGAGGGGCAGGTTGGGAGGTCTATAATATAGCAAGACTCATTAGAAGAAACAACTAAGGTGAGTAATTTTTCTTCAAACAACATGAAGTCTTGCTATATTATAGACATTAGCAGAATACACAGCAGTACCTCCATGGAGGAGGGGCAGAAACTACTTAGGGAATAGGCTCTGAAGAACAGCTGTGCCAAACTGAGCATCTCTCCTGGCCTGGACATCCAGGGAGTAATGCTTTGTAAAAGTGTGTACCATTTTCTAAGTAGCAGCCTGGCAAATCTCTAATAAAAGGATATCTCTGGCAGCAGCTAGAGACACAGCTGTACCCCTGGTAGAATGAGCCCTCAAACCGGGGGTGGGGGCTCTGCCCACTTTCTGATAACAAAATTGGATACAAGAGACAATCCACCTGGCTATTGATCTCTTAGTGGCAGGTTTGCCTTTCCCAACTTCACCATAGGTAAGGAAAAGTTGGAGGATTCCAACTCAGACCTTTGGTACGCCTCACATAATAACTAAGAGCTCTCTTAACATCCAGGTTGTGCAACCTCCTCTCACCAAGAGGAGTGATCAGTGAAAATACTGGAAGGGAGACAGATTGATTAAGATGTAAATCTGAAACCACCTTAGGCAAAACTTCCTATTAGTCCTAAGGACTACCTTATCCCTGTGGAAAGAAATAAAGTCAGTCTCCACGACAAGGCTTGCAATCACTTATGCGCTTGGCAGAAGTGATAGCCACTAGAAAAACAGTTTTCCAAGTTAGGTACTTAAGCTCTGCAGAAGACAGAGGTTCAGGGGTTGCATTAACTGGGCAATGCAAACATTAAGGTCCCAAGCAGGGGCCGGTTCCTAAAGGAGGATTAGTATGGAGTAATCCTTAAAAACTTGGAAAACACAGGAAGAGAGGAAAGAGGGATGACTTTCTGTTGCACAAAAGCAGACACAGCTGCCAAATGAACTCTCAGGGTAGCTGGTCTGAGACCCAAGGAATTAAGATGTACCATGTAATCTAACAAAATGGGCAATTAGCAGATTCTGGGGAAATATTTTCCCATCAATAAAAATGGAAAACCTTTTCCATTTAGAACTATAAGTAGTCTAGTGGAAGGCTTTCTGGAAGCCTTTTAGGGTCTCAAGAACACCCTGAGAGGGTGTAAATCAGCAACTCTAACCTCAAGAGCCAGGCCTTGAGGTTGAGGATTTGAGGTCCGGATACCAAACCTTCCCTGGGCACAAGTCAACAGATTGTGATTCCTGGGAGGCACAGGGGAAGATGGACTGTCAGAGACAGAAGGAGTGGGTACCAGGGCTGCCTGGCCCATCCGGGCAATCAGAATCACCCTGCAAGGCTGAGATCTGATTTAACTAGTACTTTGAATAGAGAGGAAAGGGGAAAGCATAGAGGAACTTCCTCCCAATCCAGAAGAAGGGCATCCAGGGGAACTGAGCCCAGTACTGGAGGCCTGCAACAGAACAGAGGAAGTTTGTGATTGTCTGGGGCTGCAAAAGATTATCTGAGGGATGCCCCACCTGGCAAAAACTATCCCCAGCACTTGAGGATCCAGGGACCATTCGTGATGGCCCTGGGAAATCCAGGTTGAGGGCATCCGCTAGACATTGTCCTTCCCTGGAAGATGAACTGCTATGAGGGAAGTGTTCAGGAATAGGCCAGAGACCACAACTTCATTGCCTCGTGCACAAGGCCAAAGACCAGTGCCCCCTGTTTGTTGATGTACCACATTGTTGTGGTGTTGTCTGTTCTGACTTGTATCACCTTGTGTGGACAGATGCAGAAAAGCTTGAAGAGCTAAAAGACAGCTCTGAGTTCCAGCAAATTGATGTGGAGCAGAGATTCCTGGCGGACCAAACTCCTGAGTGGAAAGGTCGCCCATGTGGCTCCCCAACCCAGAAGGGAAGCATCTGTAGTGAGTCAAGTCATGAGAAGGGGAATGAAGGGTACCTGCTTTTAAATTGCTCTGATCCTGCCACCACTGGAGAGCTAGGATCAAAGTTCGAGTCACTGGGACCAACTTGAAAGGGGGTCTCTCTGAGACCAAAAGGTTCTCAAGTGAAACTGAATGTCTCTCATCTGAAATCTGGCTCCTGCACAACAGCTGTGGATGCAGCCATGTGCCCCAGGAACTGCAGAAAGTGTCTTGGTTGGTCGAGAAACCTGCAGAGTGAAGGAAGAGGCCAGAGCCACTAAATTCCTTACCCTTTCTGGGGAAGAAAGGCTCTGGCTAGCTTTGTGTCCAATTCTGCCCCTATAAAGGTGAGTACCTGGACTGGTTCCAGAACCGACTTTTGTAGGTTTAGCAGAAAACCCAGGGAGGTGAGAAGCTGCTGGGTGACCTGCAGGTGAGATTTTACCTGTTCTGGGACTGGCCTACAATGAGCCAGTCATCTAGATAGGAAAACAGCAATCCTCTGCCTCCTTATGGGCCACTGCCACTGCTAGACACTTTGTGAATACCCTTGAGCAGAGGTAAGGCCAAGGGCATTGCTCTGAACTGGTAATGACCTGAGGGCAGTTCGAATCTGAGGTACTTTCGATGGGATCTTCTGATTAGGACATGGAAATAGGCATCCTTGAGGTCCAGGGAGGCTAGCCAGTCCCCTGGCCTTAGGGAAGGTAAAATCATTGCCAGAGTTACCATTTTGAACTTTGGTTTCAAAAGATACTTGTTCAGATATCTGAGATCTAAAATGGGCCGCCATTCTCCTGTCTTTTTTGGGGTAAGGAAGTATCTGGAATACAGACCCCTGCCCTGATGCAGGAGGAACCTTTCTACTGCTCTGAGAGCTAACAGGATGAGACCTCTGTTTCCAGAGCTGAGGGTCTCGAAGCACTTGGTAGAAAAGTCTGCTTCTCAACTTGGGAAACTTTTTGAAGCTGAGAACCAGACCCTGGCTTAGTACTTCCAGAACTCACTTGTCTGAGGTTAAAGAAGCCCACCCTGACTGAAGTAAGCCAGCCTGCCCCCACTGGTACAGGAGAATCGGCCCTGGGCACCCCATCAGGGTGCCTGTTTCGCAGGAGCTTTAGGCTGGGGGGGTGGGAGCAGGTCTGCCCACCCCTCGTCTGCCCCTGCCTCTGAAGAAGCCCCTCTGAGCATAGGCAGAGGAGGCCTGAGTCTGGTAGAAAGGCCTGTGAAAAGGCCTACCCCACCCCTGGGGCATGCCTTTGAGGAAGGCTTGCCGCTTCTTAGCCTGGCACTCTTGTAAGTAGTCCTATATTCATCCATCTTTTCATGTAATTCTCTGTCTGCTCTCCAAACAGAGAATTTCCCACCACAGGAAAATCCATAGCCTTAGTCTGGGTATCCTGTGACAAACTAGTACACCTGAGCCAGGCCAACCCACGAAAAGCTACAGATGTGGCCATGACCCTAGAGGAAACATCATTAACATCCACAGCAGCATGAAACTGAACCTTAGAGGCTTCAATGCCATCAGCAGCCACCTGTTCTAGTTCACTAGCCAGCTGGCCATGGGCCTGCTTGGCCAATTGCATAACAGTATCCCATCTAGATTTCTGATACCTAGCTACATAAGCCATATAATTTGCTTGCCTGAGTCCCAGAGAGGCTGCCATATACTGTTTGCCATGGCATCAATCTTCCTGGAATCCTTGTCAGGAGGATGTAGAATAAGGAATATTAGTTTATCACAGGCAGCAGCCTGAACTACCCAACATGACTGCATTGTTGAGAAAGGAATTCTGTATCAGGGCCTGACAATGTATACCTTCTGTCCATCTTTTATCTATAGGAGGCACAGAATTAGGAGCTTTTAAAATTTTAATTGTTTGTTTCCTAAAAGACTTATGTAAAGGAATAGACAATCTCCTAGACTCTGGAATATCCATCATTTCTACAAAATCAGGCTCCTCTTGCTCATCCACAGCCTCTTCTAAAGGAAGCTGGAGGGTTTCAGCAACTTTTTATAAAACATAAAATGAGATGGGGACCAGACAGCATAGGGGAGATTCTAAAGGTCTGTCTGGGGAGATGTCCGTTCAATGGGCACACCCAGACCATCCCAGCCACATTCATACTGTTCATAATCCTCCTCCCCTCCTCTGGTTCATAAAATTCTCAATATCATAATCCTGAACCACTGGGACCGACGAACAGACCTTTTACCAGATAGTGGTGGTTCGGACGGACCCTGAGACAGTGACTGGACAATTTGTATGGCTTTTGTTATCTCTGCAGCAGTTGGAGAAGGAATTTTGACCCAGACCTGCTGATTTTCTTGTTTTCTTTACTGGAATTGGTTCCTCAGAACCAGCTTTTCTTTGCCTAGGAAGTCTGGCCCTGGTCAGAGGGCACTCCTCTGTTCAGTTGGCACCGAACCGGGCTGGCCATCCGGTCAGTGGACTTTTGGCCTCTCGCCCTGAGCCTGCCCAATCTTTTTCCAGGGTGGCTGCAGGAAATTCTTAATACCTGGCAGTCTGACTGGAGGTGGTCAAACCCTAGACAATAAACACATGTGGTGTGTGGGTCAGCAAAGACTTCCCCACAAATATTACAGTGTTGAAACCCAGTGGGCCGGTTTTTCTTTTGGGTTTCTCAGACATAATGCCAGCCTAACCAAAAACTTGCCCTTTAACGGCAGTGCTAGGCAAGACACCCTTATCGGTTCCCAACTGTCATGGTATTGGAAAAAATGAATAAACTGCTTTTTAGAACCGATAAGAACCGGGAACCGCACTCTAAAATAGTAACTTTAGTTTTAAATGAGTTTTAAACCCACTGATCGGTTCAAAACCGAACTGATAACTTACAAGTTCCACACAGACAAAACCTTCATTTACTTACGGTTACTACAGATAGAGCTTGAACCGAACGGTTTTGCGGTTAAATAAAACTATTCTCAGTTAAATCCAACCGAGAAAACACTTTTAAACCGAGAAATGAACCAAGCAGAAGGAGAAATCTCCGAGCGACTGTTCACTGAGGCGGAGTAAAGAATCTGACAGTTCAGGTTTGAAATGACACAGATAGAGCTGCTCGTGCTAAAATTCTATTTTGGAATGGTTTTAACCATTTCACTCCGGGGCAGTTCTAGAGCTGGATCAAACTGCTAATGTCTATAATATAGCAAGACTTCATGTTGTTTGAACAAGGGGACACAATTTGAAGATAGAGGGGGGACGACTCAGGGGCAATGTGAAGAAGTATTTTTTCACAGAGAGGGTGGCGGACACGTGGAACAACCTTCCTGAGGAGGCTGTGGGGTCTAAAACTGTGGGAGAATTCAAGCAAGAATGCATGGTACAGACTTAAAGCAATTCTTGCGGAGGGTAGGAAGAAATAGGCTGTTGGTTAACTAGGATTTGCAGCTTATCCTGTAGGTGGGGAAATGGACAGACTAGGTGGGCCAAGCGGTCCTTATTTGCCATCAAAGTCTATGTTTCTATGTCTCTATGTAGTACGGTGGCCCTTCCTGAAACCATGCTGTTCGGGACAGAGAAAGTTGTATTTAGTGAGATAATCTGAAAGTTGATCTGATACTATTTTGTCTAGCACCTTGGAGAGAGAGAAAAGAATTAAGATGGGGCAGTAGTTGCCCAGGGCAGTGTGATTGCCACTTTTTAATATTTTGATGATGACAGCTGCTGTCCAGCGAGAAGGGAATTGTCTGAGACAGAGGGACTGGTTTAGGATGTCAGTGAGTGGGGAGATAATCCAGTCTAAGGTGAGAAGGACTAGTTTTAGGTCTAGCAAGTCACTACTAAAGCACATTTTCCCAAGGGCTTTGGTTAAATGTGGTCTTGCCTCTAGGGGGTGATTGTTTGGAGCCTGAAAGTGGGGGTGGACACTTTAAGGGGTGGGCTGGTGGGCAAGTCTGGGGCCAGGTCAAAGCAGTTAGCGGGAAGGACACTGCTAAGATCAGAAAATGCAGTGTTGAGAGTTATTGAGAAAGTTGTGGCGGAGCAGCTTAGGGAGCATCTGGATGAATTCTTCATCTATGAGCTATCCCAGTCTGGTTTCCATTCTCAGCATACTACTAAGATAGCTCTGGTGATGGTTTCAAATGATCTGCTCCTTTCAAGGGACAACGGAGAGGTTTCTTTCCTGGTCACTTTGGTTTTGTGATCTGCTGTTGAGACTGCTGAGCATGGGGAGCTGGAGGAGCATGTGAGAAGATTTGCTGGGACAGCAGGAGGAGTGCTGGACTGCTTCTGATATTTTCTCAGGAACTGTCATCAGCTGGTGATTAGGGGGGAAATTTCAGTTTTGTTCCTCTGTCACTGACTATGGTTCAAGTTTAGTTTATTTTGTTTGGTCAAAAGACCATTAAATAAAACAATCAACTCCTACATAAACAAGCTTTCCATAAGAAATACCCTAAAAAACACAATGGCCAGGATAGTCAAAGGCGTTGCCCCTGGCGCAACAGGGTTGCACCATGTGCAACCCCCAATGCGCCCCAGAGTGCTATTCAAAGGGGAAAGTTGCGCGGTGCAACCCCCAATGCACTGGGGTGCACTGGTAATGTATGCAGCGCAGATGCAGGGGACGTGCCCATGCATATGCGGCACATCCTGATATTCAGCCCGGGATGTGCGGTGCATATGCTGGTGCAACCCCTACATGTTCTGCACACTGGTGCTCAAAGTTGAGCTGAAACAAACAGGCTCAAATGCTGGCCACCCACAGGCGGGTGGCTGTATTGCAAGGCACAACACAACAGCCACGAGCCGCGGGTGGCCACTCGCCCAGCAGGAACACTGTCCACAAGCACCTGGACCCTCCCTGGTAGTCTAGTGGCCCCCCTCCCCGTATGCCCAATCGCGGGTCATAGTAATGCAATATAAGAACCTGGTGGTCTAGTGGCCCCCCCGTACGCCCGATCACGGGCATCTGTAAAAGTAATAAAATTACCTGGTGGTCTAGTGATCCCCTCCCCATATGCCTGATCATAGGCTGTTGTAAAATGAAAGAGTTACCTGGTGGTCTAGTGGTACCCCTCCCCAACCACTCACAGAGGACCCCCGGGCACCCAGCATGCCCCGTCATCGGCAGGCGGCAGCAACCCACCCGCCTACTGCCCGGCCACCCGCTGAATGACAGTGTACAGTATGATCTGTATGCCTATTGGTCCACAATGTGGACCAATGGGCTTGCAGACCATATTGTACTACACAGGACCAGATATAGACCACCAGGTACTTTTATTACTTTGACAGTTGCCCGCGATCGGGTGTACGGGGAGGCCACTAGACCACCAGGTAATATGATTACTTTGACAGATGCTCATGATTGGGCATACGGGGGGGTTACAAATGCCCACCAGGGAACCACCCCGACGACAGCAGCTAGATAGGGTGCCAGGCACATTCCATGGAGCTGCCCTGTGCAACACATGCAAATAGGGCCACAATGACATGCAAATTGCCCCATTTGCACCCTGCATATATTATGGCCTCATTTGCATGCCCCCAGCTGAATATTGTGGGTGATGCGCCTAGCGCAACTGCACTTGTACTGGTGCATCCCCATGCTCCCTCTTTGTGGCTTGCGCTGGCGCAGTGTCACTGCGCCATGCACAGTATGCGCGCCGACCTTGCCATATTCAATGGTGCTGAGTCATGGCCCATTACCATTGAATATCACTTGGTCCTGGCCTTGGCACAGCACAGTTGCGTTGCACCCAGGCTTGCGCCACTGCCCAGTGCAGTCTGAATATCTGGCCCAATAATTCCATATCGCATGGGTTTAAATACATTGGCCCAGATATTCAGAAGGGTTGCGCATGGCACAACACTGTTGCACCATGCACAACCCACTAATGCACCCTGGCATGATATTCAAATGGGGATTGTGCCTGGCACAAATCCTGATGTGCTAGAGTGCAACAGTAATGTATGCGGCACAAGTAGGGGGGCGCGCCCATGCATACTCTGCCCATCCCGATATTCAGCCCGGGATGTGCTGAGACCATGCATCACAACCCCTACTTGCACTGCACACAGGTGAACCAAAAAAAAGGAACAACGGCTGACCACCCACAGGTGAGCTGCCATATTGCAGGTCGCAACACGGCAGCTGCCACTTGTGGGTGGCCACCTAAGCTTCTGCTGCACCTACATGGCGGCGCCCCCCCATGCCCAATTGTGGGCATACATAGAAGTAAATAAACATCCCATATCCCTGGTTGTCCAGTGGACTGCTTGCAGCCCGATCACGGGCATAAGTAATAATGTAAAATTCCAATATCCCTGGTGGTCCAGTGGACTGCTTGCAGCCCCATCATGGCATAAGTAATAATGTAAAATTCCAATATCTCTGGTGGTCCAGTGGACTGCTTGGAGCCCGATCATGGACATAAGTTATAATGTAAAATTCCAATATCCCTGGTGGTCCAGTGGACCGTGTGCAGCCTGATCACGGGCATAAGCTATAATGTAAAATTCCAATATCCCTGGTGGTCCAGTGGACCACTTGCAGCCCGATCGTGGGCATATGTAATAAATATGGAGAGGTCCAATAACCCTGGTGGTCCAGTGGTACCCCCCTCCCTGCCTGCCCAGTGAACACCACCGCCCCGCTCCCCCCAGGTCAGTGGCGGGCGGTAGCACCCCATCCGCCTGTCGCCCCCACCGCCGCCATCTCGACATTGTACAGAAGGGCTGTATGCCCATTGGTCCACAGAGTGAGCCAATGGGCATGCAGCCCATACCATACTACACAGTCCAGATAAACATATCTGGACTGTGTAGTACGGCACGGCTCACGCTGTGGACCAATCGGCGTACAGCCCTTCCGTACGGTGTCAGGCAGCGGGGTGGCAGGTGCTTGGGGTGCTGCCACCCGCCACTGACTGGGGGAAAGCGGGGTGGTGGGGCCCAGTGGGCGGTGGGGAGGGGGGCACCACTGGACCACCAGGGTTATTGGACCTCTCTATTAAGGAGATTTCTGGAAAAAACAATTTGGTGGCATGCTATCATAGATGCTAAATTCCCTAAGAGCTTTTCCATCTTTTCCTTCTTCCTGAATTTTTTGGGCCCCCTTAGGATTTTCACTATCCTTATTATAAAGTACATTTAAACTTTTTTCACTCCTAAGAGTACTATTTTGCATAGATGAACGTTTTATTAAACAGCATGTTAAGTTAGAATAATCAGGCTGATGTAGCTTTGGCGTTGATGTTAATCCAATTAAGGACACTTCTCCTGGAATATTTGTTAAAACCTTAATTTCATCTTTCATTTTAAAATGTTCACTAATTTTTGTTTGGTTCTTATCCTTATCCAGAACAGTTTTGTTTTGGAGATGTTTCAAATGTTGCCTTTGTCTCTTTTTCTTTTTTAATTTGATTTTCATTGGGCTAGCTTGAAGATCCGTCATTTCTCCTTCCGAAATCACTTGTTGAGAAAATGTTTTTCTTGTTTTTGTTTTTGTTCTTGCTTTTGTTATTAACAGGAGCTGATTCTTTCCAGGATCTGTTGTCCTGACACTTCACCTGTCTATCTCTTCCAGTCTCTAAAATCTGCTTTCTTGTCTGCACCATTTTTTTTAAAGGTTCACAGATCACAATTGTTTCACAGTTGTTTCCAATAATAACAGTACCACCCAACAAGGAAGTGTTATATCACTAACTACCACAAGATCTAATGAGTATAACAAATATATAAACTATTATAAAACCACTTAGTCATTTGGGTCTATCTCAGTCTCAATCTCAATTTCAATCACTTTTCTTCTGTTTCTTTATTTTCTCTCCCATGAGCTGTTTCAGGCAATAGCTGCACAAGCCAGCAATTCTATAAAAATGCTGTAAAGAAAAAATACCCAAGTTTTACTCAGACTCCAATACAGTCCTACGTAGTCCAGAACAATCCAGACAGTCCAAAATAGCTTCTGTGTGAAAACCATGTAAGGTTTTGCAAAGGGACAGGTGCAAGTTCTTTAAGCATGCTAAGCCAATGTTCA
This sequence comes from Neoceratodus forsteri, assembly GCA_016271365.2. Lineage (NCBI taxonomy): Eukaryota > Metazoa > Chordata > Ceratodontiformes > Ceratodontidae > Neoceratodus > Neoceratodus forsteri. Next base: position 1,357,896,765 of record CM028132.1, read on the forward strand.
AAGTCAATACACCAGCATCCACACCTGTCTGATTCTTCTAAGCAGCAAAGATTTGTTTTTTTTTTAATTTGAGCCCTCCAGAGAATTATACTCCCAGTGCACCAGATCTCATTGTGCCCACTCAATGGAGTCTCGGGGGTAAAGTGCTGATTTTGCCATCTGGGAATAAAGCAGAATTTTTGGTAAAGCACAAATCACAAAGTCAGAAAAAAAACCTCTGTTATACTCGGTCTCAAATCGTCAACTGAAACCCAAAAAAAATTCTGCCTTTTCCAACTGCCCATACTAACTGATTACTGAATAACAACTGATTACTTTCACACTTTTACCTACGTAATTCTGTCCCCCCATCCAGCACTGAAAAGCTGAGTAAACTAAGCCATATATTTGGAAATATTAAATATGTATATGGAAATATTCAAAAATGCTTAATACATAGATCAGGTCAGGTCTAACGCCTCTAAAACAAAACATAACAGTAAAAGAAATTTACTTCCACAGTAGTGCCTGATGTAGAAAATGCATCGCAATCAGGATCTAGCACGTGAAGACCCTTTGCTGGGAAAAAAAATAAATACACAGAACGTCCATCTACTGAATTCTTACACATATTGTGGCTAAAAAGAAAACTTCCGTGCTTTTTATATAGCTACCCAGCAATACTTGGGCACCTTGTTAGACTGTGTAGCGTTCTTATAGAAAATGGAGTATACTACCTCAGAACACCATGCATGCATTTTTAAGACCTGAGAGCATGTGACGCAACTAACCAATCACTCTTCAATTTACAACAAATATTTTCAAATAGTCTAAAAGATAAAATAAAATGTAAACTAATAGCAAAGAAACTCGTAGTTCAATAGTTCAATGAAATATAAAGAACATTTTTAACTGGGGACTGTGTGTTGTTACAACCCCCACTCTCTCTCTATCTTTTAAACAGGGGAACAAAAAAAAAAAATAACAGAGAGACACACACACACACACACACACACACAAAAACTTTACGAGTCCCAAAGTCTCAATTATAATTTATTTATTTGATATATCGGTTTACAACCTTTGGGCCAGAGGCTCATTTGCAAAGGTACCTTGTCACATGTAAGACAGATGGAAACACAGAGTAGGTATAACAACAATTACATTAAACATGAGATACATGGTATAACAGTGGTTACATTAAGTGTGTGTTACAGACATTTGTCACAGACAATATTTACAAGATTTGGAAGTAGGAATTTTCTGACATTATTTACTGTATAAACTTTGGATAACGATATTTACAACATAACAGCAGAGAGGCACTATAAGCTTGAGAAGGCATCTAAACATAGTAGTCAGACCTAATCATGGGTTTGGTGTTAAAGATGGAGGTTGCAATCCATAATGGACTTTGTCAGAGAATATTGGATCAGAGTGGGTAAGAGAGTAAAAGAATTAGAAACAGTTACAGGAGCGGATATTGAAGAGGTGGTTGTGAAGAGTGGTTTTGAAATGGGCGATCTTGGGTGCACTAGTGATGGTGCTTGGGAGTGCATTAAACCATGTGGGTGCCCTGTGGTGGAAAGGTCTCTGGGCAAGGGAGGTTTTTACCCTGGGCACAACCAGAGGAGCTTTCTCTGAATTGCGGGTGAAGATAGGGGGTTGCAGGCTGAAGAGAGGCGGTGACCTGGGAGGAGTCCGAAAGCAGCTTTCTTGGAGAGTAAGCAGGTCTGGTAGCGGGAGCCTTCTAACAAGGTTGAGAATATTGGCAGAGGTATAGAGCGCAGGTGTGAGTGAGCCTAGGTGCGCCTGTAAGTAGCCTGCAGGCCTTGTTTAGTGTGGCTTGGATTTTCTGGAGTGTGGTGCTATTTGCTGCACCATATACAGGGAGCCCATAGTCCACTAGGGACAGTATTGATGAGGTGATGGCAAGCCTAAGGCCATGGGGGGGGGGAGGCAGTCCCTGTGTCAGTAAAGGAGTCCAATCCGGGTGTTTGTTGCGGCAGCAAGGGTGATGCTTATTACAAAGAATTAAAAGTCCTGTGCCTGAATGGGGGCTGATTAAATATGTCAGTTTCCTTCCTTCTTCTCCGACTGTCACTGCGTGTGTGCTTCCTCCACAGCTAACTATGCTTCACAGCACTCTCCTACTAATGCTCTGGGGTCAGGCCACCCCTATGACAACACTCCGGCCTGTGGGAGAGAAAGAAGAATGACAGCAGAGGGGAAACACAATCCTAGGCCACACAAGTCAATCCAGAAACAGCTGTACAGTTTAGACAGGTATGGATAATGCAAATGATTGCATACCTTTTCTAAATAAACAGGCATTTGTCAATGCCGAATGTTGTCGCGCTGGTATTGGCAGTGGGAGTGGCGTAGCTAGAGTTGCATAGTGCTGTGATTTTGTGAATGTGTCTCAAAAGGTGATTTTGCACAGTGAGCACACCATTGTGCGCCACAGCTGCGGAAACACGTTTTGGGCAGGCTGTGAAAAATGGCAGCTGGACTGTTGATAAGGAGATGTGCAGAAATGCCAGTGGTGAAAATGTGGCATGAAAATATTGCAGATTGATGAAGTTACAAGGGTGTGTGGAAACTGCGCAATGCACGCTTGCAACACAGTCATTGTATGGAGTTTTGGCACCAAATTTTCAACATAGGCATTTTAGGACCTCTGTTCATGAATACTGTCATCGTCATTTCCTCAAACTGTCCCAAAAACTGATTTCACACAGCGGTCGTGCAATTCTGTGCCGGACATGCAAAAACACATTTCAGGCAGCTGCAGTGTTCATAAGGAGGTAAGGAAAAATGCCAATGATGAACAGCTGGAGTGAAAGTATTACAAATCACAAAGTCATGAGTGTGCGTGCAAACTGTGCAACACATGCTCATAAAACACTCATTTTATTGACTTTCGTTCCCAAATTTTCAACATAGGCATTTTAGGGCATCTGCTAATGAACAGTGTCACTGTCATTTTCATCATGTGTCTCGAACACGGACTTTCCACAGCGACCACGTTATTCTGCGCCGGAACTGCGAAAACAGATTTTGGTCAGGATATGAAAAATGACAGCTGTACTGTTCATTAGGAAGTGCAGAACAATGGCACTGTAGAAAATCTGGAGTGAGAATATTAGAAGTTTGCAAATGTACGAGTGTGCGTGCAAACTGCGCAACGCATGCTCGTGAATACAGTCATTTTATGGAATATTGTCACCAAATTTTCAACACAGGCATTTTAGGACCTCTGCTCATGAACAGTGTCACTGTCATTTTTGTAATGTGTCCCAAATACTGATTTCACACAGCGAATGCGCTATTCTGCACCAAAAGTGCGAAACACATTTTGCAAGGATGTGAAAAATGACAGCTGTACAGTTCACAAGAAGGTATAGTAAAATGCCAAATTTGAGAATCTGGCATGAAAATATTGTGAATGCACTAAATAACGAGCGTGCATTGCGCAGTTGCTATGCACCTCGTAAAACAGTCATTTTATGGATATTGTCACCAAATTTGCAACACAGGCATTTTAGGATCTCTGCTCATGAACAGTGTCATTGTCATTTTCATAATGTGTCCCGAACACTGATTTCACACCACAACCGCGCTCTGCTGCCCCGGAAGTGCGAAAATACATGTTGGCCAGGATGTGAAAAATGACAGCTGTACGGTTCACAAGAAGGTGTGGTAAAATGCTAATGTTGAGAATCTGGTGTGAAAATATTGCGAATTCGCTAACTTACGAGCGTGCGTTGTGCAGTTGCTACACACGCTTGTAAAACAGTCATGTTTTGGATTTTTCCTACCAAATTTGCAACATAGGGTTTTTGAGAGCCCCTTCATGAACAGTGGCACTGTCATTTTGTTATGCAGTCCCGAAAGGGGATTCCATGCAGTGACTTCAAAATCACCTTTTGGGACTGAATAACGGCATGACATTGCAAGAATTCATGAGAAGTGGTCCCAAAAACCCCATGTTGAAAATTTGGGGCAAAAATTCAAAATGCCTGAGACATGCAGCAAAGTTGCAAAACCCTATCTATTACATTATTCAGCTTACTGGCATTCTTCAGTTTGTGGTCAGCTTTGAAGAGTGCAGACGCAGCCCCGGGTCCAATCAAGACCGACGCACCGGACCGAAGTAAGTTTGGGTGGGGGGTGTGTGGGGAGGCAGGATGCACAGAGGGTGGTGTGGGTGGGGGAGGGGGAACAGAGACTACGAGGGACCATTTTCATTTTACAGGTTAAAAACAGAAAAACATTGCAGGACAGTTTTTATTTTGTAGGGATTTTGGCACGCTGGGTGGGCTCCCAGCATGCCATCTAACTGTTTGGGGGTGTCTGTAGACTATGGGGGATTGTGCACCCTTGTCGGCAAACAACATGGGGGATTTATGCCGATGGGGATTGGGCACCCTGTCGGCACACAAAAGAAGGGTGGGGGAGTAGAGCCGAGGGGATTGGGGACCCCTGGCCGGCACACAAAGAAGGGTGGGGGGCAGAGCTGAGGGGATTGGGCACCCCTCAGCATTAAACAATTGGGGGGCTGCTTTATGTCAGTGGGGAGAGGGCTCCCCCCATCGGCACATTCACAAGGGCAGGGGTAGCCAACAGGGGGACTGGGCACCCCCGAAGTCAGCAGTTCTATGGCCAGTGTCCCGCCATGTACATAATGGTGGCCAGCACGGCAAGAATAGGACAGCTGCATCTGACAAGCTTTGCTCGGATTGCAGTGGACCTTTTCTTAGATGTGCTCGCCACATTATGTATGCATGGTGTGGTGCCGGCATGCAGGCTGATTGGGGAATGCGGGACGCACCTACTGGTGCATGCCCTGCATTCACCCAACAGCGACTGCACCTCTAAAACTACACTGTCCCACGATATTGGCTGCGCAAGCGTCCCAACATAAAAACATGCCTTATATAGCTCCTGCTTCACTCGCTCCTCCACAGCTCATCAGTGTGCAGTGGCTCCCACACTGGTTAATGCAGAATGTCAGTCCTACAACCCTGTCTATGGTGTCCTCAGGGTACCATCCTGTCTTCTTTTGTTGAAAGTGTTCATGCTTCCACTTGGAGATGTCACACAGAAGTATATCTTGGGTTTCCGTTGTTACACTGAAGATACCCAGCTATATCTTTCATTTATACCCAGAGGGGACTCCTCAGAATCTGTACTTTAGAATGCTTTAAAGGAGTTCAGTGAGGGAAGGGCTCATGGCGGGCTGAAGCTAAATCCCAGAAAGACTGAGTTGCTACTGGTAGGATCAGATTGTCTCAGATCTTCTATTTTGGAGAGCCTGGATCTTCCTTGTTTTGGGGGAGCCAAATTATAGGCTAGGCAGGATGTTCACAATCTAGGGGTCATTCCTGACCAGGAGCTGACTCTTGTACCTCAGGTGTCAGCTGTGGTCAGGATTGGCTTCTGCCATTTAAAGAATATAGCAGGATTGTGGCCCTACCTTGCCCAGTACAATCGCCTAACAGTGGTGCATGCCTTTGTCGTCTCCTGCCTCAACTGTTACAGTGCATTCTACAGGGGCCTTCCTGTAGGTCAGAACCACTGTCTTAAGCTGGTGCAGAAATGCTGCAGCTAGACTTGATACATCTGTAAAGAGAAGTAAACATATCACCCCAGTGCTACTCTCTCTGTACTGGTTCCTCCCTGTAAGATGGCAGACCAACTTCAAAATACATTTACTTACTTTTAATGCCCTAAGTGGATTGGGACCCCAGTACCTTATTGAGCTTCTTGTAACCCACTCCAGTGTCTGAGGGTTATGTTCCACTGACACTGGATTATTGACAATTCCAAAATCGAGGTAAAAATCAGCCAAAGATAGAGCATTTTCAGCAACAGCCCTTTTGCTGTGGAACAGTTTACCAGCTGACATTCGTGTTGCCCCCTCTGTTACCAGTTAAGGCAGAAGGAAGCAGGGAGGGTAGTCAGAATAGCAAAGGCACAAACTGAGGAAAAGATAGTTAACTCGGTTAAGAAGGGGAATAAAACATTTTATAGGTATATCAGGGAGCGTAGAAAGACAAAGGGAGGGATAGTGAGGCTGAATAGAATGAATGTGAGTGGGCAGAGAGTGACAGTGAAAAAGCAGGGATACTGAATGAATACTTGTTCAGTATTCACAAAGAGGAAGTAGGGAGGTGCCTAATCCAATTAACAGAAGCACTCTGGGAGGGTCGATCCCAGTCCTTTCACAGAAGAAAGGGTTCTGAAAGAACTCCAAAACTGAAGGTGGACAAAGCAATGGAGCCAGATGGAATTCACCCAGAATTCTAAAAGAATTAAGCAGAGAACTAGTGACACCACTGACTACCCTTTTTAACAAATCATGGGAGGATGGTGTGGTACCTGAGGACTGGAAGAAGGCTGATGTGATTCCCCTTCACAAAAGTGGGACCAAGACAGAGGCAGGAAACTACAGACCTGTCAGTTTGACCTCTGTGGTAGGGAAAGTGATGGAATCACTTCTGAAGGAAAGAATTGTTGAGTACCTAGAGGCCAGTGGGGCACAGGACCCAAGGCAGCATGGGTTCACAGTGGGAAGGTCATGTTAGATGAATCTAATTGATTTCTTTGACTGGGTGACCAAAGTAGTAGACCAGGGGAGGGGCTGTGGACATGGCCTACCTAGACTTTAGCAAGGCATTTGACACAGTCCCACACAAAAGATTAGTAGTCAAATTATCCTTCCTGGGAGTGGGTCCCAGGGTGGTAGCCTGGGTAAAACATTGGCTGAACAACAGAACACAGAAGGTAATTGTAAATGGAGTCCACTCTGAAGAAAGAGGGGTTACTAATGGGATACCGCAGGGTTCAGTACTGGGTCCAGTCCTTTTTAATGTCTTTATAAGTGACATTGCAGAGGGACTGGAAGGAAAAAGTATGCATCTTTGCAGATGACACAAAGATCTGCAACAGGGTTCATACACAAGGAGGCATGGAAAGGATGAGAAGGGACTTGGCAAGGCTAGAGGAATGGTCAGAAGTATGGCAGCTTGGATTCAATGCAAAGAAGAGCAAAGTAATGCACCTGGAAACAAAACCCAGGGAAGATTACTCAATGGGGGAGGTGTAACAACAAAAAATGGAAAAGGACCTGGGGTAATCATATTAGATGACCTTAAGGTTGGAAGCAATTGAGAAGGCAGTAGGGAGGGCTGGGGATACTGGGACGAGTAGGGAGAGCGCCACCAGCAGAAAACAGGAAGTTGTTATCCCCTGTACAGACAGTTGGTGAAAACCCATCTGGAGTATCATGCGTCCAGTTCTGGAGACCCAACTCCACAAAGACTATACAGGATGGAGGCAGTTCAGAGGAGGGCAACTAAAATGGTGCAGGGTCTGCAAGAGAAGCCAATGAGGAGAGACTAAGGGAGGGGTGGGCAGAGGGTGATCAGAAAGGCAGAAATACTAAACAAATATTTTTGCTCAGTATTTACAAATGAAGAGGGGGAGGTACCTAAAATAAACAATAGAAACACTCTGGATACAGAAGTTGATACCAGCCCATTTACAGAAGAAAGGGTTCTGAAAGAACTCTTAAAACTGAAGGTGGACAAAGCAATGGGGCCTGATGGGATTCATCCCAGAATTCTAAAAGAGCTAAGGGTAGAACTAATGACACCACTGACTACCCTCTTTAACAAATCATGGGAGGATGGGTGGTACCCGAGGACTGGAGGAGGGCAGATGTGATTCCCCTTCACAAAAGTGGGAGCAAGGCAGAAGCAGGAAACTACAGACCTGTTAGTTTAACCTCAGTGATAGGGAAAATGATGGAATCACTTCTGAAGGAAAGACTTGTCGAGTACCTAGAGGCCAGAGGGGCACAGGACCCAAGGCAGCATGGGTTCACAGCAGGAAGGTCATGCCAGACGAATCAGATAGATTTCTTTGACTGGGTGACCAGGGAAGGGCTGTGGACATGGCCTACCTAGACTTTAGCAAGGTATTTGACTCAGTCCCACACAAAAGATTAATATACAAGTTAGCTAGCCTGGGAGTGGGTCCCAAGATGATAGCCTGGGTAAAGAATTGGCTGGAGAATAGGACACAGAGGGTAATAGTAAATGGAGTCCACTCTGAAGAGAGGGGTTACTAGTGGGGTGCAGAGGGTTCAGTATTAGGACCGGTCCTCTTCAACGCCTTTATAAGCGACATTGCAGAGGGACTGAAGGAAAGTATGTCTCTTTGCAGATGACACAAAGATCTGCAACAGAGTTGATGCACAAGGTGGGTGGAAAGGATGAGAAGGGAATTGGCAAGGTTAGAGGAATGGTCAATGTATGGCAGCTAGATTTAATGCTAAGAAGTGCAAGGTAATGCACATGGGAAACAAAAACCCAGGGAAGAGTACACAATGGGGGGTGAGATACTAACAACAACAAAATGGAAAGGGAATAGGGGTAGTCATATCAGATGACTTAAAGGTGGGTAAGCAATGTGAGAGGGCAGTAAGGAGGGCTGGGGGGATACTGGGATGCATAGGGAGAGGCATCACCAATAGAAAACAGGAAGTTGTTATCCCTCTGTACAGACAGCTGGTGAGACCCCATCTGGAGTACTGTGTGCAGTTCTGGAGACCCATTCTCCACAAGGACATAGACAAGATGGAAGCTGTCCAGAGGAGGGCAACTAAAATGGTGCAGGGTCTGCATCAGAAGACATATGAAGAGAGACTAAAGGAGCTTAATATGTATAGCCTGGAGGAAAGGAGGGAGAGGGGGGACATGATAGAAACTTTCAAGTACCTCAAGGGAATCAACAAAGTCCAAGAGGGTAGCATCTTTCAAAAAAAGGGGTGTAGAACAAGAGGCTAGAATTTGAAGATGGGTGTGCTCAGAGGTAATGTAAGGAAGTATTTTTCACAGAGAGAGGTTGTGGATGCATGGAACGACCTTCTGAGGAGGTTGTGGAGTCAAAAACAGAGGTTGAATTCAAGCATGCACGGGAGAGTCATAAGGCAATTCTAGGGGGGTGGGGGTAGAAAGAAGTAGGCTGCTGGTTAACTAGGATCTGCAGCTTATCCATTAGGTAGGAAAATGGGCAGACTGGGTGGGCCAAGCGGTCCTTATCTGCCGTCAAATTCTATATTTCTATGAGCTTAATATGTATACCTTGAGGAAAGGAGGGAGGGGGGGGACATGATAGAAACGTTGTACCTCAGTGGAATCAACAAAGTCCAAGAGAGTAGCATCTTTCAGAAAAAGAGATGTGCAAGAACAAGGGGACACAATTTGAAGATAGAGGGGGGAACAGCGCAGGGGCAATGTGAGGAAGTATTTTTTCACAGAGAGGGTGGTGGACACATGGAACAGTCTTCCTGAGGAGGTCGTGGGGTCTAAAACTGCGGGAGAATTCAAGAATGCATGGGACAGACATAAGGCAATTTTTGTGGGGGGTAGGAAGAAATAGGCTGTTGGTTAAATAGGATCTGCAGCTTATCCTCTAGGTAGGGAAATGGGCATACTAGGTGGGCCAAGCGGTCCTTATCTGCCGTCAAAGTCTATGTTTCTATGTTTCATTTTCAAGAGTAAACTTAAGACCTTGCTGTTCACTCAAGCTTTTGTAGGAGATTGAATGTGTTATTTTATTGTCTTTGAGCTACACTGCAATGTGGCTTTATGGTTGGTTTATCCATTAGTGTATATTTGATTTGTTATGCTATGTGTATGTAAACTACCTTGGTTTTTAGTAAGGTATTTTTAAATAAATTATCCGTTTATCTATCATTAACTTTGCAAGGAGGAAGAGGCTGGACCTGAGAGAACGTTGAAAAGCAGGCCTCAGACCTGAGGAGGCACACAAAGCAGGTGATAGTCAGGGCCCAGGCAAATCTCTAGGCAACACACAGTGGCCCCAGTACCACAGTGTCCCTGGCCCCTGCAGAAGAGGTGAAGGTGGCCTGCATCCCAGGAGTTGGTCTGAGAACCAGATCAGACCAACACAGCCATGTGCATAACCACATTATTTACTTATTTCAAAAGTTTCACCAGGAAAGACATACTGAACTGAGCTGAATAGCAGCTTGTTTCCAGATGCGTTCTGGGGGGAAGGGTAAAGGGAGACAATAACAGAGCATTTACAGACTGTTTACAGATAGTCAGTACAAAATGAGCATTCATAACATACAATTTATTTATTTATTTAGGAAATCGGAATTACAACCCTTTGAGTCATAGACTCGTTTCCAAAGGCTCCACGTCAGAATAAAACATAAACATTCATACAGAACATACATAGAGTAAATGCGGGTGAGCAATTATACAAAGTACAAATACAATGAGCATGGGTTAATGCCTATACATTTGGTAGCTAAAACAGGGCAGAGCTATCGACATAGTTACCTAATGAGCAGTTAAGACCTATACAATTGGTAGCTAAAGTAATGAATGATATCAGTTAGTAGTAAGCTGCCACAGGGAGGCCTTGTCTTTTACATAATACAATGCAATCATAGTCCAGTGCAACTATATGGTAACTGAGGGAGGTGAGGAGCCTGTAGGCTAGAAATAGTGACGGCTCTCCACTGCCAGGCCAAGGGCGGGAATGTAGCCTAGCAGCATGTTGCGCGATCCACAGGTTACTGGTTACACTGGCATTGCTTTGAGGAGAGGATATGGGCTCTTAAGGCAGCTTTAAAAGGACCTAGATTGGTGATTGATGTGACAGCCCGTGGGAGGGCATTGTACCAGGATGGAGCTCTATGGGGGAAGGATCGCTGGGCCAGGGTGGTCCTGACCCTAGGCACCTTCTAAATAGTTTTTGGGTAGCCTGTGTGGATGCTGAGATGGTGGCTGCCTGAAGAGAAGCCATGACACCTATTGGGGTTAAACCCAGGTGGATTTTTTGGGTAAAGAGACAGGTCTGGTATAATAGTCTTTCCTCAAGGGAGAGGATATTGGTGAGCGCGTATAGGGTGCAGATATGTGTATTTGTGTCAGCACCAGAGAGGAGCGCAGGTTTTATTGATGACTACTTGTATTTGATGAAGCATCGTAGGGTCGGCGGCAGTATGGATTGTGAGGCCGTAGTCCACCATTGATAACTGAGGAGGTGATGGCTAGGTGAAGTGCTTCAGGTGGCAGGCAGTCTTTATGTCTGTACAGGAGACCATTGCAGGTGTTGGTGGTGGAGGTGAATATTTTTATATGTTCGTGGAATGAGAGGGAACAGTCAAATGTAATACCTAGATACTTATACTTTTGGATCTGTTCCAGTAGGATGAGAGAGGCGGAGAGTATTTCCAAGGGAAATCCTTTGATCTGTTTTGGCGATGGGCATAGAGTATCATCTTAGTTTTTTTAATGTTGATCACAAATCTGTGTTCAGCAAACCATGTTCAATCTGAGAGAAGGAGTTTTGTAAGGTACGCTGGAGAGAGAGAAAGGATCAGAATGTGCAGCGTATAGAACAGCGTCATCTGCATAGAGAAGAAGGTTGCAGGGGGAAGAATTTAGGCAGAGCAATGAGGTAGATGCTGAATAGCAGGGGACCCAGGATAGATCCCTGGGGAACTCCTGAGTGCACAGGCAGCATAGTAGATATGGTATTATTAATTTTAACACGTTGGGCTCTAGATGAAAGATAGCTGGAGAACCATGAGAATGGACAATGGGAGACCCCAATTTGTTGCAATGTGTTAAGAAGGAGGGGGTGAGAAACCATGTTGAAGGCCTTTGAGCTGTCTATAAAAACGGTTCCTGTGAGGTGCCCCTTGTCAAGCATGGAGCGCAGGGAGTTAGTGAATTCTGTGAGGGCGGTTGAAGTGCTATGACTAGTTCTGAAACCATGCTGCTCCCTACATAAGAGGTTGTGTACAAGGAGGAAATCAGTGAGCTGATTGGCCATGATCTTTTCAAGAGCTTTAGAGAGTGGGGGGTGAATTGAGATGGGCCGGTAGTTGTTTGGGAGGGAGCTGTAGCCACATTTCAATATTGTTGTTATCACTGCCATTTTCCATGAGGTTGGCAACTGGCCCATGCACAGGGACAGATTCAGAAGGTCCGTGAGTTTGAGATAACTGAGTCTAGTGCAAGGTATAGGATATGCATATTTTTGCAGTAATTGGAGCTCTGGAGGGCTTTGGACAGGTAGGCTTACACTTCTGTAGGGGTAATGACTCTGAGTTTGAAGGGGGGTGGAGGAGCTCAGACGGTGGGGTAGGCTGAATTGGATCAAAAAAGTTTCTAGGGAGGACTAAGCTGAGGTCTGAGAAGGTGGAGCTGAGGCAGTTACCTATGTAAAGTGTGTCTGTGGTAGTAGTGCCATTAACACTAAGTTGTGAGGGTGGGCGAGAGCAGGATTTACCATTAAGCTCCTTAATATTATCCCAGTACTTTCTTGTGCTACCACAGGAGGTGGTTAGGGCAGTTCTGTAGTGCTCTGCCTTGGCCTTGCAGATTGCCCAGTTACACTTATTGTGGGCAGCATTATAGGCCTGCCAATCGCTTAGCAAACTGGAGGCAGTGGCACAATGCCAGAAGTTGTCATGCATTTTGAACTGTTATAAGAGTTCTGGGGTGATCCAGGGGGCTCTACATTTCTTAGTGGTCACTTTGATGGTTGGTGCAAAAGCATCACAGGTGGTATTAAAGGTGGCGGTGAAGTAGTGCAATGCATCATCTATGTGCTGGGCTTGAGAAATAGGGGACCAGTCCCAGTTAATTAGATATTGTTTGAGTATGGCTAAGCCTCCTGGGCGTCATCGACGATGAAAGGTGATATTTGATGGTGGTTTAGGTAGCTGACAGGACCAGCTGAAGATGATTGGGCAGTGGTCGCTTAAGCCATTGGGTAGGATATACAGGTTGGTAATATGGTGGGGATGATTAGTGAGCAGAATATCTATTAGGGTGTGGGTTCCATTAATGGGGTTGGCCCTGGTAGGCTGGGATACCAGTTGGGTCATACCTAATACAGCAAAGGTATCTTTGACGTGTGTTGATGAGCTCACCAGCCAGTTTATACTGAGATCCCCAACTAGAATTTTTTATTTATTTATTTATTTGTTCTAGGATTACAAATACCTTTGAGCTGAGGCTCTTTTACAAAGGTTCCAAGTCACTGGTACAATTGAGACAATCATAAGCAAAGATAACAGTTCATAAAATAAAAAAAAAAAACACATAGTCTTGTAGATGAAAAAAGAACAATATGGTGAAACTTTGGGGCGGGGAAAGGGAAAGAAGGAGGGTGAAATCAGGGAGACTAAGTGGGTGGGAGAAAAGGGGAGGTAGGTTGGGGGGGACAGAGAGAGGAGAGGTAGAAGACGGATAAGAATAGAGGTAGTGCAGCTGGGTGGCATTTGTCATGGGCCAGCAGGGGAGGTGAAGATGGGGGGTTGCTGTCAAAGTGCAGGAGTAGATGAGGATCCAAAAAGGGCATCTTCAGCTATGGAACCAAAAGACATGTTTAGCCACAACAGTCACAGAGGTTGGAGGCAGTGAGTGTTAGGTGGAGACGAGTCTTAAAAGTGCTGCGCGGCAGTGAGGATGAGATGTCGCTGGGAAGACCATTGTACCAACTAGTGGCCCAGCAAGTAAAGGATCTTTGGCCTTGTGTTGTGTGGCAATGCGGGATTTGCAGAAGCTGAGGTTTCGATCCCCTGGTATGTCGGGTGTGGATTCTTGGTTGTATGAGGGCACAGACTCCAGGGGGGGCAAGGCCCAGCAAAATTTTCTTAGTAGTAATACAAGTTTGGTGTTTTATTCGATTGGCAAGATTCAACCATCCAGTTTGAGAATAGAGGTCACAGGTGTGAGTTAGATGTTTGGAGCCAGAGACAAGTCGACAGGCCTTGTTAAGGGTGGTGGATACATGTTTGAGTGCAGTGGTTGTAGCAGAGCCGTAAATGATAATGCCATAATCAGTGATGGATATGATGGAGCTCTGGACAGCGACAGCAAGGGCTTTGGGTGTCAGGTGTTTCCTGTGATGGAATAGCAGGCCTAGCCGGGAGTTATCGGCTTTGGTGACATAGTCGATGTGGGCAGTGTAGGAGAGGAGAGGGTCAAGGGTGATCCCGAGGTATTTAAAGTTTTTGACCTGTTCCAGTGTGGCACCTTGTCTGCTGATAATGGAGAGTTGGAAGTGCTTATGTTTATTATGGGAGCTGCTGAAGATCATGGCCTTTGTTTTTTTTGATTAAGGATCAAGTTGTGCTTTGTGAGCCAATTCTCAACCGAGGAGAAGCCGAGTTGGAGATTTTCTTGCAATTTCTTCGGGTCCTGGTGTGTGGCAAGGATTACTGCATCATTGGCATACAGGGTGATATGTTCAGTGCAGGAGTCCAGTAGGGTGTTGAAGAACAGGCTGAAGAGTAGAGAGCCCAGTATTGAACCCTGGGGGACTCCAGAGAGGACAGGTTTGGAATCAGAGTGCACATCTCCAATTTTTACATGCTGGGAGCGGTTTTCAAGATAGCTTTTGAACCAAGAGATTGAATCATTGGAGAGACCAGCATTTTTTAGTTGGCCCAGCAGGAGGGAGTGGTGGACAGTATCGAAGGCTTTGGTCAGGTCGATGAAAATAGCACTAGTTAGTTGTCCATTGTCGAGGGAGCTGTGAATGGAGCTGGTGAATTCGAGTAAGGCAGAGGATGTACTATGACCTTTTCTAAATCCATGTTGCTGTTTACAGAGAATATTATAATTGTCCAGATGCTCGGTAAGTTGGTCCGCTACTATACGTTCCAGTGCCTTCGATAGGGGAGGCAGAATGGAGATAGGGCGGAAGTTCGCTTGGTCAGCGTTATCACCACTTTTGTGAATCGGGGTAACAGTGGCCATTTTCCATTTGTCTGGGAATTGGCTAGAGGAAAGAGAGAGATTAAAGATCTTGGTGAGGGGCCCAAGTACTTTGTCAAACGTTAGGGCTAGTAGCTTGAGGTCAAGTGTGTCATTGCTTGTTCTAGATTTGCTGATGGCTTTGGCAATGTAGTTTCAGACTTGATGTTTCTTTAGTGCTTTAAAGTAGAAAGGTGGGTGACAGGTGTGGGTGGAGGAATTGGGGGGGATGGGAGTTGACACATCTTGGAAGAAATCAGAGAGGAGAACACTGCTAAGGTCAGTGAAAGCAATGTTAAAAGTGTTCGCAGTAGTTTGAGTCGAGTGTAGTGTGCCCATTTATGTTGAGTATGTTCCGTGCCTGTTTATAATTCTGGATGTCGAGTTGCTTACTGGAGTTTCTAGCCAGTTCCCAGAGGTGGTCCCTGGATTTAAGTTTTTTTAGGAGGTCTCCTGACAGCCAAGGGTTACTAAGCGATTTAACTTTACGCTTTTTGAGGGGGGCACATTTATTACAGGCTTCATTGAAAATGTGAATAAATTGCTCCAGTGCAGTGTTAGTATCTGTTGCCTTGAAGATGGGGGAGCAGTCCTGCAGACTGAGGTGCGATTTGAGGTGGGGTAGCTGACCACAGAGTAGGACTCTGCTGGTAATGATTTTTGGAAGGGCTTATAGAATTTGTTTGACCAGGTACAGCTGATGGGAGAGTGGTCACTGAGTGAGTCAGGGAGGACTGAGGTTTTCGTGATCCGAGAGGGGTGGTTGGTTAGTATCCAGTTGAGTAGGGTGCAGGTCCCAGTTCTGTAGTTCTTTCTAGTTGCATAGTCAACCATTTGAGTCAGGTTAGCTGATATAACAGAGTCCTTAAATGATCCACCTTCTGCTGAGAGCCAATTAATGTTAAAGTCACCAAGAGGGATAATTTCGGAGTCCAATGGGTGGGATTTGACAAAGTCAAGGACAGCGGTTAGACCAGGTCCCTGTTCCTTAGGAGGTATGTAAACAGTGACAACCGTGAGGGCCTTATTCTGGGCATCTAATAGGAGTCTTATGGGAAGAATCTGAGAAGGTGTTGCTGGACGATTGGAATCAATGGCCAGGATTTGTTCCATTTTGTGGGGATGCCTGGCTAGGTAGTCAGAGAGCACTTTACAGGCAGAGGATTGGCTGCGGGGTGGGATGTAGGCAACAGTGAGAGTAACAGGAGCATGCTTTGGTTAGGGGAGAGTTTTATTCAGTGGGCTTGGGCACCATGGTCTAGGAAGGGTGCAGACAGGGCTTGGTAATGCAGTAAGTCATTTACATAGAAGGCACAGCCACCACCTCTCTTGCTGCTATGATCAAGCCTAATGAGAGAGTAGCCAGGAATAGAGATGAATGAGTCTGGGGTCTTGGCTGAGAGTCAGGTTTCTGTTAAAGCCAGAATGTCTGGTTGGTGCTGTGCTGTCCAGCATTGCAGGGGTGCCATATTTTAGACAGGCTGCAGATATTCATAGTGGCTGTTCGAACCCCTATGGGTGACCGCAGTTGGGGGGCTACTGGGCCAGGATTGGGGTGAACATTGCCAGACAGCAGAAAAAGCAAGTGGAAGATCCTGACAAGGGCCATGAATTGGTGGTGTTTTGCAAGGTAGCGGCAGCTGGCAAGCTTAGAAGGTGATGAGCAGGGAATGGGCAGCTGCGTGAGGGCTGGGATGTCCAGGTGGAGGAACAGACATGGAGGGCTCAAGGCACAGAGAGATGGGAGGAGGGGTAGAGGGGAGGGGTGTGGTGGGGCTATGGGGAGAGACAGGGTGATGGAGAGGCTATGAGGGGTGAGGTGCTCCTCCAGCAGCAAAGGTGTGTACATACCAGAGGCAACTGGGGGTTTACTGCTGAGCAGGGTAAACATGGTTAGCAACAGTAGTATGCTTAGTTTGTGTGAGTGGGTGTTGTGAGGGAGTACAGTGGTGGTAGATGTGACCATGGGCAGGTATGAGTGGGTCTTGCTGACACCTAACATTGTGGCAGACACAGTGGCGCAGTGGTAGGTTTGCTGCCTTTGGAGCGAAAGGTACCTGGTTTGAACCTTGGTGTGGATGCCACATTGTATGCCTAGTGATAGCCTAGGAGACTGTGCAAGGGACACTACAGAGAGGGGAAAAAGGCAGACAATTTAGGTATGAATGACGCAGGACAAAAGTGTTAAGGGGGAGCAGTGGGAAGAGGATTGCAACTTGCACATCTTGTTGCCTCTAGTGGCTTTACAGTATAATCTGCAAATGGAAAATTAGACACAAAAGAACAAATACAGTTAAAATACACTTTAAACTGAAGAAATTCAGCATTGAGTATTAAAACAGACCAGATATCAGAGGCAATACTGGATTGGGGAAAAAAAAGGTTAAATAAACTGGTCGATGGTAGTGACATAGTCCAGTCAGGAGGAATTTGGAAATGCCTGGCACGATTAGGAACCAAACGAGGAGCTCGTGTTCCACAGACAGCCAATAACAGTGAGACAAAACAGTGTATTTACAGTATATATAGATTAGTTATAGTATATGCAAAAAGGAGTGGGACCAGCCATCTTGGCAATATTTACAGTAAGAGGCAATTCAGCAGTAATGCAAGTTAAATAGAGCTGACAGTGAACAGCACAAACAGAGAAGTCCAGAACTATCCAGGAGGAGGGAAGCAGAGGTTGAGTCATGGAAGGAGAAGAAGGGGGAGGAGGGGAGAATGCTGTAGATAGAGTAGAGGAGCAAGGACTCAGGTGCAGTTGGAGGAGGGAATGGTGAAGTTGCGGAGATGAAGGGGGGGGGGAATTCCAGAGTTTGAGGAGGCAGAAAGAGAAGGCAGCCTGGTTGAACAAAGATGACCTAGGCAGGAGTGCTACATTTACCCCATCGCATCGAGCTTGAATGTGCACGTGAACCGATGGTGTTGGTGTTTGCATTCTTGTGTGTTTGTGTGTGGGGGGCAGGATGGTGATATGGGCCATGGTCGGATAAGCAAAGTGTGCAAGCATGGGGGGATCTACTGTTCAGAACTGTGTTCTGCTCACACATCCTACTGTAGCCCTATGCATGCAACCTGCATGGGCCTGGGTACACCACCCTGTCTGTAATGATGTACCTGCTGGCATAGTCGGACTGGGCCACCAGGATATCTTGATATTTTCATGTGTTCCTCCCCAGTTGGGTTCCTGATTGTGTTCTATACTCTACAGCTCCTTGCTTTTATCTACCATTATCTAATTAAGTAGAGTATTTGTGACGCAGCAGGTACAGTACATGTTGGAGGTAAAAACAGAGCTAGTGTATCACATTTAAATAGAATATTGACATGCGTGTCACTCTGGGTCCTGCACTATTGATTTTCCAGGTTGGTCACTGCATCTACTGTACTTTCTAGGTGGGCCTCCAGTTGCCCACTCTGACCCTCCCTATTGGATGTGTTACATGGTGGTTGTAGGCTGCATGGTGGTATCCACATATCCTGGTGCAGTAGACATTCGTGGAGTAATTCCCTGCTGTGCCACGTGTGTGTCATATACTGTGTGATCACTGGTGATGGGAGGTGTGTGATCTGTATAACACTTGGGGTGTATGGGCACTGCACTGCATTGGCGGCATGTGAGGCAATACACAGTACACTGGGCCTGCACACTGCCATGGTCAGGACACAGGTTTGTGCATCGCTCTGTAATATCACTGTCTTATTTCAACAGCCAAGTCCATGGTGGTGCATACCAGTGCAGAAGTTGCCCTATGCCCATTATGCTGACTGCTGCCCTTGAAGTCCAGTCATGCTGGGGTCAACATGGAATCCAGTGGCGAGGAGGATGAAACTTACTTGGAGAAATAGAGAAGAGAGTGGTCCAGCTCAGAGTTGGAGGAGTTGCTCATCTCTACTGGCTCCCCTACAGATGGGCCTAGGCACCCCCTTCCCAGCATGGCCTTCATGTGCCAGTCCAGCCAGTGCCCCTGACACAGCCATCAATGTGTCACCCCAGAGCCCTGCCCTAAGCACAGCCACAATCCTGCCACTCCAGAATCCTTCCCCCAGCACAGTCACCATTCTGCTGCCTGGACCTAGGTACCCAGCACAGCACCAACTGTGGTCCAACTCCAGCCCATGCAATAGGCCAGGATGCAGCCTGACCTTGTTACTACAGGACAGTCCATAACGGCAGCAAGAAGCAGCCAACAGGCATCTGCTGCAGTCTGCCATGGGAGTCCAGGAAGGCCTGCAAGTTGAGATGAACCACATGTGCCACATGCTGCAGGACCATGATCAGCATGCAGAGACTCACCACATGGAGCATGTGGTGGCCTTGGATAGAATGAAGGAGTCCCTTAAAGCTGGCATGGGTGGGGTTGTCGCCATCATGCTGAAGGCTACAACCCCGGCGTCTGGTACCATGGGTGTCAGTCCAAGCACCAGCCATTCTAGTGGAAGGAGTGTCACCTCACAGCAAATACTTTGGTGTTAGGCCACCCCTTGCAGTGCAGGCTGCCAGATGCCCAGCACACCCTGCATACTGACATATGATAGCCCAATGTAGTGCACCCCTGGCCATGGCCTTCTGCTTGGAGTGGTTAGTACCCTGCGAGGCCATGGCTGTGGGTGGCTTTCACCGTCCACACACCCATCCCCCATTATGTGGATGTTTTCTCCTGTGCTACCCATATGGACACATCACGTGCACCAGGCTGTGTCTGTAGTGGTGGTATGGGTTACATCTAGGGTACATGTTTCCCCTGAGACCTATCCCTAATGTGCCACCTCATGCCCTCTTCCCAATAACCATGTTCTACCTACCTGGATGACTTTTAGTTTCGTTCATCCCCCTTCATACCCCTTGGAAGAATTTGTACTTGTCTTCAAACCCTGTTGGGCCCCCCCCCCACTGTCTGGATGGCATGTTATTTCTTTTCATCCCTTTTTGTACCCCCCTTCCTGGATGGCTTTGTATTTGTTTTCATACCCCATTATATCCCGCTCCCACCTGGATGGCTTGTTATATCTGTAACCCCACTCACCCCCCTTTTATTGGCAAGGCAACAAGCACAAACAAAACAAAAGTTATTACCCCTGACATGAGGGCAACACCTGGCTCGAGCATCTAAGAGGTCGGAGGGAGTGGTACAAAATAACATTTCTGTTTACCCGAGTCTGGGGGAGAAGTAAGATGGCTATGGTGTGTCAACTATGTCTCAGGGAGCCACAAAAATGCACACAGGTCACACAGAGAGGGAATATCCACAACAGGAATGAGATTGTAGTGTATGGCTTTATTCCTGACAAGGTGTCAGTCAGAAATGATTGTGGTGCTTCCAGGGCTTTTGCAGGTACAAAACACAGAATGCACACAGAAACTACTCTGCAGGCACAGTTGTTTCTAGATGCGACCTGGGAGCATAAGAAAGTTAAGTGACTTGCTTAGGATTACACAGTATGCTCATAGGCAGCTGTGGGATTCAAACCCAGGTCTTTCGATCTGCAGCTCAGAGCCTTAACCCACCTCTCTTATCCAGAGAACACAACTCTTTTGCAGGTACAGACTTGTCACAGACAACACATTTCCTTACAAACGTCCATCCCTTTCTCTGGGTACCTCTGGGAAATCGAGGTATCAGTAGATCCTCAGAACTGCATAAGCACTAAAATATATCTATGGGAGATTCCATAACACTTATTTTGATCACAGACCAAAACTGGGTGAAATAGTTACCACCTGGGGTGAACTATGTTACCACCCCAAAATTTTCAAGCTGATTGGGTCCCTCTGCAACCTGGATTGAGGGGTCAGCTCAACTTCGGCCAAAGCCAGACTTGCACCAAAATTACAAACAGTGATGGACTCGTCAGGCACTGCTGGCCACTGAAGACAATCCACATGTACATCTTGTGCTGAACACCAGTGAACCATACTTTGAGCATTGCTGTGCTCCTTGCTAGGTACCAGAAAACCCAAGGGTAAACAGCAAATGAACTCTGTACTAGGCAGAGTTATACCCTCAAAGCATTTGTATGTTCCCAGAGAAATTCAGATTTTCACTCAAAACTGCAAGGGTCCACTTCCATGGAACCCAGTGACACTTGAAAAAGTCACAGCAGTAATTACACTCAAGTCCCAGGGCTGTAGGACTTTCTGAAATACTGAACTCAATCAACAGAAATCCCAAGTAATTTACATTTCAGCTAATATTCTTCAAGTGAAACTACTTCTGACTGGAAGCTGCAATACTGAACATAGGATTTGCAAGAAAGCGAGTTGTGCTCACAACAGAGGGAGGTGAACCTTACAATTGTCTTTGGTTTGTAGCAGATATTCTGCAGGTGGAGGCTACTTCTAACTGAAAGGTGAAATAAGGAACTTAGAATTATCAGGAAAAGACAGTCTTTCAAGCAACAGAGGGAGATGGGTCTAGCTTTACGTTTGTTACGATTCTTAAGATTTTCAGTGCAGGAAGAGTTTAAAGCACAGGTGACTTATTTAGGGTCTGACTGCTTTCAGAGCACAAACCACCAGGCTGTTTTTGGGTTGTGGGGGTTTACCTGTGTCTGACTTGGATGTCTGGATTTTTCTCTGTTTGATTAGTAGGGTATTTTCTCTGTCAAATTGTTGTATAGGGCATCTTGCTGACAGGAAGGCACTCATTGCAGCAATGGGTCAAAGCTTTTAGCTGATTGTTTTGTGAGGGCACAGTTTAGGCCCAACCCTTCCCACCCTCATCCCACCCACCCTGGAAATAGTTCCTTTATACCTGGGGTTCTGACATCATTCTCAAGAGTGCAAGGCATATCACTGTCATATCCTCTCTAGCACACTGCACTGACAATATAAGCATACATTGTATAATATATATATTTCTATATAACAAACCAATCACACACACAAACACACACAAAAAAAAGAAGTAGATAAACATGTGGGGAGTAGTGCAATGTAATGGCAGTGGGGCAGCAGTCTTCTGGGAGTCTTTCTGGAGGCTGAGATGCTGCCCTATTTGCAGACAACTCTCTGCCCTGAGGGAAGAACTTGCCCATCTTCAGGCCACACTGGACAGTAGTAAGGGAACCTTCCCCCAGGCCACACTGGATGGTAGGAAGGGAACCTTCCCCAGCACAGCAGTTGGACCACAGTGGGCTCAGGGATGGTGAGGATGGTGGAACAGAGGCACACCCAGTCAGTTGTTCCACTCCATAATCCATATACCATTCTGGGGGAGCATAGCTCCCCTATGGATGCACCCACAGAGGAGACTAAGGAGGCTGAGGACAACTGTCACAAGGGAGGCCCACAGGAAAGAGGCAGAGGACACCACAAGGAAATGAAGCAGCTCCTGGTGGGGGACTCAGTTATTAGGGGGATAGAACTGGGGGAGCAGGGAACACTGAAATAAGATGCCTGCCTGGTGCCATGGCTTGGAGGGACAGGAAGTGCATCCTCAGGATCACGAGAACAGCTGCACGGGAGTCTGAGCTGGATGTCATTGTCCACCTAAGGACAAATGACTTGGCTCATCATGAGATCAGAGCAGTGCAGAAGGACTTTGTAGAATTGGGGATGGGCCTAAGACAAGTAGCACACACAGTATCCTTCTCTGAGGTGCTGCCTGTCAATAGCATGAGTGAGGCGAGGGTACTTTGCTCCATGCAGTTTAACGAATGGTTGAAAAAATGGTGTGGAGCACAGGGGTTTGGCTTCATTGAGGACTGGGGTTCCACATGGAGGAACACCAGCCTATACTGGCAAGATGGTCTGCATCTGTCCAGGAAAGGAACAAGTCTTTTGAGCAATCGGTTTAAATGCTTAATTGGCAAGCTTTTAAACTAGTCAAGGGGGGGGGCACTGATAAACAGCAGGAAAATCCCAGCCTCTCCTTACAAAACAGGGTACTAAATGAGAAAAAAAACCAAGGTAGAAAGGTCAGTGGGGGATGCTGCAAAAGAAGGTAAAGCCATCAAAAAAATGGAGAGCAATGAGTACCAATGCCTGTAGTCTGAGTAACAAGCTTCCTGAATTAGTGGCCTTGATGGAGGAGGAACAGCTGGATATTGTGGCAGTCACAGAAACATGGTACACACAAAACCATGACTGGGACATAAACATACCAGGATACACTATCTACAGGAGGAACAGGGAGGGTAAAAGAGGAGAAGGAGTAGCTCTTTACATAAGGGAAGGAATTAAAGCAACAGAACAGAAGGGTAAACAGGGAGGAGAAGAAGCACTGTGGGTAAATTTGGAGACCGGCAATGGCACCACAATCCACACAGGGGTTGTATACAGACCCCCCTCTCAGGGGGAGGAAATGGACAAGGAAATGATAGAAAGTATACTTAGAATGACAGAAAAAGGGGAGATATTGCTGATGGGTGATCTGAATATGCCAGATGTTAACTGGAGTGCAGTTCCAGCAGCCACTTCAAAAGTGGGTTATTCTAGATGCCCTACAGGGGGCATGCCTTAGACAACTAGTATTGGAGCCCACTGAGAGGGAGCAATCTAGACCTAGTTCTCTCAAATGGAGATGAAGAGGGATCACAGATGTAGAAGTGGGTAGCCATCTGGGAACTAGCGACCATCGAACAGTATGGTTCACAATAAACACAGCAATAGAGTCAAGCTCTACAAAGGCAAAAGTACTGGTCTTTAGGAGGGCTGACTTTGCTAAATGGGTGAGTGCCTAAGGAATGCACTAGCAAATGGGAAGGAAGGAGGGGTGGAAGAACAATGGGGAATAATAAAAATTGCCATCACAGAGGTAACAAGCCTTTGTGTGAAGCAAATAAACAAAATGAAATAATGTAAGAAACCACTATGGTTCTCAAAGGAAGTGGCAGTGAAGGTTCAAGAGAAAAAGAAAGCATTCAGGAAGTACAAGGAATCACAGAAGGAGCAGGACAGAGAATTGTATCAGTTAAAGCAAAAGGAAGCTGGGAAGGCAGTCAGAACAGCAAAGGCCCAAACCGAGGAAAAGATAGCCAACTCAGTTAAGAAGGGGGATAAAACCTTTTATATGTACATCAGGCAGCGAAGGAAGACCAAGGGAGGGATAGTGAGGCTTAATAAAGGGAGGAGGGTGGGCAGAGGTGACTATGAAAAGCCAGAGATACTAAACAAATATTTTTGCTCAGCATTTACAAGGGAAGAGGGGAGTACCTAAAACAAACAGTAGAAACACTCTGGATCAGAAGTTGATACCAGCCCATTTACAGAAGAATGGGTTCTGAAAGAACTCTTAAAACTGAAGGTGAACAAAGCAATGGGGCCTGATGAGATTCATCCCAGAATTCTAAAGAACTAAGGGTAGAACTAGTGAAACCACTGACTACCCTCTTTAACAAATCATGGGAGGATGGGGTGGTACCCGAGGACTGAGGAGGGCAGATGTGATTCTCCTTCACAAAAGTGGGAGCAAGGCAGAAGCAGGAAACTATAGACCTGTTAGTTTAACCTCAGTGCTAGGGAAATGATGGAATCACTCTGAAGGAAAGAATTGTCGAGTATCTAGAGGCCAGAGGGCACAGAACCCAAGGCAGCATGGATTCACAGCGGGAAGGTCATGCCAGACAAATCTGATAGATTTCTTTGACTGGGTGACCAAAGTAGTAGATCAGGGAGGGGCTGTGGACATGGCCTACCTAGACTTTAGCAAGGCATTTGACACAGTCCCACACAAAAGATTAATATACAAGTTAGCCAGCCTGGGAGTGGGTCTCAAGATGACAGCCTGGGTAAAGAATTGGTTGGAGAATAGGACACAGATAGTAATAGTAAATGGGGTCCACTCTGAAGAAGGGGGGTTACTAGTGGGGTACCACAGGGTTCAGTATTAGGACCAGTCCTCTTCAATGTCTTTATAAGCAACATTGCAGATGGTCTGGAAGAAAAAGTATGTCTCTTTGCACATAACACAAAGATCTGCAACAGAGTTGATGCACAAGGTGGGGTGGAAAGGATGAGAAGGGACTTGGCAAGGTTAGAGGAATGTTCAAATGTATGGCAGCTTAGATTCAATGCTAAGAAGTGCAAGGTAATGCACCTGGGAAACTAAAACCCAGGGGAAGATTACACAATGGGGGATGAGATACTAACAACAACAAAAATGGAAAGGGACCTGGGGGTAGTCATCTCAGATGACCTAAACGTGGGCAAGCAATGAGAGAGGGCAGCAAGGAGGGCTGGGGGGATACTGGGATGCACAGGGAGAGGCATCACCAGCAGAAAACAGGAAGTTGTTATCCCTCTGTACAAACAGCTGGTGAGACCCCATCTGGAGTACTGCGTGCAGTTCTGGAGACTTAATCTCCGAAAAGACATAGACAGGATGGAAGCTGTCCAGAGGAGGGCAACTGAAATAGTGCAGGGTCTGCACCGAAAGACATATGAAAAGAGACTTAAGGAGCTTAATATGTATAGCCTTGAGGAAAGGAGGGAGAGGGGGGACATGATCGAAACTTTCAAGTACCTCAAGGGAATCAACAAAGTCCAAGAGGGTAGCATCTTTTAAAATAAGAGGTGTGTAAGAACAAGGAGGCACAATTTGAAGATTGGGGGGGTTGGGGGTGGCTCAGAGGTAATTTAAGGAAGTATTTTTCACAGAGAGGGTTGTGGATGCATGGAACAGCCTTCTGGAGGAGGTTGTGGAGTCAAAAATAGTGGTGGAATTCAAGCATGCATGGGACAGTCTTAAGGCAATTCTAGGGGGTTGGGGTAGGAAGAAGTAGGCTGCTGGTTAACTAGGATCTGCAGCTTATCCATTAGGTAGGGAAATGGGCAGACTGGGTGGGCCAAGCGGTCCTTATCTGCCACCAAATTCTGTGTTTCTATGTTTCTATTTTAATTAGGTTAAAGCTTTGATGTAAAACACACTGCTTAGTCTTCGCAGCACTTAGGAAGTGACAGGGTGAGGGGGGCTGCCCCCAACAGTCACTCACTGACACTGACTCCAAAAGATCACAGCCTTGAGATGAAATTCACCAGGGGCCTTGTACAGACAGTCTCCACCACTTTCTGACTCACCAACCGATTGCTGAAACACTTGGGCGAAGAAAATGCAAGAGGGACTCTCCCTCTGAAAGATGGGCTATAGCTAGCAGAGCACCAAACCTGTTCACACTTCAGACTCTACAATCTGATTCCACTCCACTGACTAATGAGTCAGAAGTGCTGCTCTGATAGCAAGGGGATGATTATGTTGCTGCAAGAGTTATACAGTATATGCAAATTAGCTCTCCTTTGCTGAGCAGATACCAGGCAAAGAGAGCTTAAATGAACCTAGAAGGATTTTTCCTGTTTGTGTGCTGCCCATACCTACCTACCTACACTATACTGAAAGTATTCTGGTAACCCCAGGGGAATAGGAGCCAGGTTTATAAAATCGTTGGTGGGGTCCAGGGGTCAGAGGTCAATGCCCCACCCCCAGCCCAGGGGTCAAAGGTTAACCATCAGGTTTTAGGTGTTAAAGCACTGCCCATGATCTGGGGTCACAGGTCAACCTACCCAGCACCACCAGAGGGTCTATGGGAGCAGGGCACCTTATAACATAATGTGGATCTCTGCATGTTTAGACCCTGGTTGGCTCCCTTGGTAGGGAAAGAAACTGAAACACTATTTCAGGCATCTGAACACTAGTCGCCGATTGTGTGGCTGTGCATTGCTTATGTGGGGTAAGAGGGATGAGTCTCTTGGCCCCCAGTTGAACTGTAGGTTATACCTTTCTGTTCTAAAAACAGGAACATTACACACAGCTGCCAGTTAGAAATACCTTCTTGGCCTAGTTACATAACTTTTTGAACCAATGGCAGGGGCAACTTTTTGAGGTTCTGGGATTTATGAGGAACCAACCAGAAATGAGGAATCATCATGTTGAAAAAATGTCTATATGGCATGGTGACACTGGATGCCAGGGATAAAATATAATTCACTGGGGGAAGCAGGTGGGGACCAATCATGGACCCTCACAAAAGACCAGTGACTAACTGAGTGATGGACCAACAAATTAAAGTCATTATTGCTAAGCAATTAGTGGTCCTAAAGAAACAAAAAAGGCATGAGGCAAGTGGGTTGGTAGATGACTGAGATGGTAGCACCTCTGCCCTGATCACGGATTCTGGTCATGGTGCAGTGTCTGTCATTAGACTGGCACTACACCATGCCCAGCCAAACATGCACAGTATGTATGTGGGTGTTCCATACAAGCAAGTTAGTGAGCAATACCCCCATTTAAACATGGAAACATATAATTTGATGGCAGATAAGGACCACTTGGCCCACCCAGTCTGCCCATTTCCCTACCTAACAGATAAGCTGCTGATCCTAGTTAACCCTCAGCCTACTTCCTCCTACCCCCACCCTCTAGAATTGCCTTTTGGCTGTCCCATGCATCCTTGAATTCCACCACTGTTTTTCACTACACAACCTCCTCAGGAAGGCTGTTCCATGGATCTACAACCCTCTCCGTGAAAAAATACTTCCTCACGTTAACTCTGAGCCATCCCCCCTCTATCTTCAAATTGTGCCTCCTTGTTCTTGCACACCTCTTTTTCCGAAAGTTGCTACTCTCTTAGACTTTGTTGATTCCCTTGAGGTACCTGAAAGTTTCTATTATGTCCCCCCTGGCCTCCTTTCCATGAGGATATACTGTACATATTAAGCTCCTTAAGACTCTCTTCATATGTCTTCTAGTGCAGACCCTGCACCATTTTAGTTGCCCTCCAGACTGCCTCCATCTTGTCTTTGCGGAGATTGGGTCTCCAGAACTTCACACCATACTCCAGATGGCCATGGTCTCACCAGCTGTCTGTACAGAGGGATAACACTTTCTGTTTTCTACTGGTGATGCCTCTCCCTATGCATCCCATCCCCCAGCCCTCATTACTGCCTTCTCGCATTGCTAGCCCACCTTTAGATCAACTGACATGACTACCCCCAGGTCACTCCATTTTTCTTCCATTTCACAGCTACTAAGATCTTGTGACCATATTTGTATTGTGACTCTGCTCCTTCAGCTGCTAACTTACAGGTCTTTCCAAAATTACATGCCAGTTTTTGGTGGTGATGGAGTTAGAGAAAGAACAAAAGATGTCTGCACTCACCTCACAACCAGATAAAATGTTGCAGACAGTCTCTCCTGTATGGTAACACACAAAAATTAAATGGAAAGGGGAAATTGCTTAACCAGGAGAGGCACACTAAGCCAAAGCTCATTTCCAGGTGCAAACTGGGAGCACAAGGAAATTAAGTAACTTGCTCAGAGTCACGCAGTATGAAAGTGGGGCTGTGGGTTTCAAACCCAGGTCTCCTCCAAGTATGCAGTGCATTAAACCACTGTACTATACTGCATCTGCATCCATCAAAGATTTCAAAAGCAGGAAATGTATTGTGTAAAAACTGCAGGTCATGCAGGTGCAATTTAAATATATAAAACCTTTAAAGTTAATCCAAGGAAGTAGTATACAATGCCACTGGGATGTGGATCAGGGAGTGGCCAACTGGTCTTTGTCAGGTCGGTGTCCCCCTGTTCAAGTTGAAGACCACTCAATTGAGAATCAGGGTGTCTGAGATCAACCAGCATGTTACAGTACAGCGAAGCCTTAACAACTATTACCTGTGTGGATCAATTTGCAACAAGTTGTTTTTGTATTTGCACATGAATCTTTTGCATAGCAATACATTTCCTGCATTTAGAATCCTTGGAAAGGATTTTCCACTTTTGTGTTATGTCATTCAGGTGAGATTGTCTCCACTATTTACTCTGGTGAGTGCACGCATCTTTTCTTCTGACTTTCAGTAACTGGGTTGGGGACTGGCTGCCCTGACATTGCACTGCAGGCAACCTGGACCACAGAAGCATCCCACCCTACCCTGTTCCACTGTGATACAGTTGAGAGCCTTTTTGCCCCTCACATTTATGCCGCCAGTGATTTAATTCTATATTGGGCAATTTACAGCTCACTGTTCCTTGTCCCTCACCTGCATGGTGTTTGGTTCCACTTTAAATTATGCAAGCATTTGCTTCAGTACCACTTTAAATTGTTGACACCCTGCTATCTAGGAAGGAGTTATGGTATTTAGCGATCATCCCTCCTCTCTGGAAATGTATGCAGGGGCCAGGGCCCCACTGTCCTTGTATCTGTTTTGGATTATGTGGGTTACACACAGTGAGCGGAGCTGCAAGCCTGCATGAGTAGGTTGCCATAGCTCTGAGATGACTTGGGGGATTGTTATCACAAAAAGGGCTGGGGGGATGGCCCCCCTGCTGCAGAAGTCCTGCTGCATCAGCCCTGGCAAGACAAATGGAGATAGTGGAGATTATCGGACCATCAACAGACCGGACACACGTACGCTATTAGAGTGGGATCCATTTACGCTACTGTCTTGAATAAGTCTTTCAGTTACTTTTAGCAGTTTGAGTTGATGGGCTTCCCCCCCACATCCCCATAAAAAAAACAAGGGTGTGTGGGGGCGAAGTCACCCAACTCAAACAAAGTGATACAACAAACATCAACAGTAAGCAAAAGCACATGCTGTAGTCACGCAAATTTCCCGCTACTAGCATAGCGCCAGTCCAATAATCTCCACTATCGCCAGACAAACTACAGCTTGCAGTCAGCAGACTAAGGTAAGAGCAAAGAGCAGCTCTGCAAAACCATACAGGGTGGCATGGGGATAAATAATAAAGCTACAACCAGCCACTGTGTACCACCACTCATCAACTAAACTCATGTAACAGGCTACAGGCATAACATACTGTAATGTAACAAACAGCAACTAGGTTGTCCACGCTGGCTATGTAAGTGATGATTGTCATCAAAGCATCATATTTTTTCATTCCACAGAGTTATGTAAGGCATTTTTTTCTAAACCACAACAGAAAACCATGGATTGCAGACCTTATATAGCAGAAAATGAATCTGGACTGTGAAGACTGTACACTAGATTACTTAAGCAATAAGGCATGACTAAGGGTTATGTTAATGGTCTGTTAATCACCTTCTAGGGGTGTACTGTGGCACGAGGTGTAACCGAGTGCCACATGCCCCTAGAGGGTGATTAACTGACCATTAACATAATCCCTGGGAGTGCCTTATTGCTATTATAATAAAAAATATTTTTAAACAGTGTTAAACCTTGCTCAGCATATAGTTAAACTCTACATGTATATTAATAAAAGATTAACATAAGGTTGTTAGACTGTTTGTAGCCAATCAGAAAGCTCTATTTCTCAGACCCTTTTTATAATACTTATTAGTCTTGCTCTTCGTTTAAAAGTAGAATATTCTGCTTTTTGGAATTTCGGACTTTCACTTTCTCATCTAATGAGCAGCCAAGGCAATATTTTTTTTTATTTTTATTTTTTTTACACGCACTGGTCTGAAGTGGCGTAACACATAAGGGTTAGATAAATGGGGGGGTAGAGACCAAAAAATCTGAAATCTCGCTTTTTTTCGATGCCCTGTCTAAAATGCAAGTAACTGCTGAAATGGAATTCCATCCCAGCCCATACTCAAGCCAACACTAACAGCCGTGTTATCTCCCCCCCCCCCCGGTGATTGTGTAGTTTGTCGTACCAGCGGCTGAGCTGCGCTTAATGCATAACTGACAATGAGCAAACACATGTTGCGTACCTATGTGCAGAGATAGCCCAAACTAGAGGGGAGTGTGGGGGGCACAGCCCCCCGATGAAATGTTAAGTACATTGATTAAAACTGCTATTATGTTTGTTTTTTATACTTTTTCATGATAATTTATTTGTGGTGGTTGTGTCAGTTGGGTCAGTTGACTTGCGTGGCTCTTTACGTAAGGGTTACGCTAAGCTTATGTTTACAGTGGAAAAGTGGCGTGCGATTTCTGTAGCTTTTGTGCTATGCAACTTGGGTGGTCCGACTCTGTACACAATCCCCCCCCCCCACATAAACTGCACTTAGTTACTGCTGGTCCAAATTTCACAACAAGGCAAGGCTTATTCAAATGTTAGGGCAACAATCAGAACTGAGGTCAGGTCATGCAGTACAAGAATTTGAGTTGTTCTTTTTATGCCATTGCCAGTAAAGAAATACCCACCCAACCAACAGCACAGCACGCACAGACTGTGGACATTTTATGAATTATCAAAACAATTATTTTTCATAGTGGACAGAGAACTGAACCTTGCAATATCTTCTTTCTGGCTGGGGGACTCTCTGCGTGTAACAGTAAGAGACAGGGAGAGAGACAGAATGAAACAACAGTCCAAGTTCAGGACTACTGGCCTCGACTGACACCATACACAATTCAACCAGCATCCGACACAGTTAGCAGTCCAAAGACCAGTTGCCTACTTGCCTCACCAAGGAGGCACACCCTCATGGTCAAGAAATCTTGTTCTCGTCCTTCCATTTACCATTATATTATAGAAAGGAACCATTAGGAAGGTCAGCTGTGCAGCCTTGAACCCAATAAATACAATGCTCCTGTCCTGTATATAACCTGATTATATCTGGGGGTGGTTAGTGTGGAAGTTTCATCCTGATCCATTATCTAGGTCCTCTTCCTTTATTTTTTTAACAAGGGTGGTAACTAGCTAGGTACTACTAGGTTAGTAAGATAATTTAATTGGTTTCATAACTTTAGTTTGCACATTGCAATTAAGTGTGGGGATCCAGCATTTTACCATGGCATGCCACTGACTCTGACTCACTACACTGACTTGTAGACCTGACCACACAGACACACTCACCTCTGTGTGCATTGTCTGTGCAGTGTAGAAGATTAAATTGCTGGCTGTCGCTGACTGACTGCTGAGCCTCCCTCAGCCTGCTGCTCTCTCTTCTCTTCACAGCCTGAACTCCCGGACTGCAACTGCGCGCCAACTGCTGACACCTCACCCGACGCACCCCGCGACTCGAGCCGCCCACGGTGTGACTGAGTCTTGACTGACTCGGATGACTCCACCAAATCTGGCCAGGCAGGCAGCTCACACTACCCAGGCTGCAGGTGGCCACACTACTGTAAGTCAAGCACCAAGCCCCAAGCCCCGGGCCCTGCCTGCCTCTTAGCCAAAGGTTACTTGTTTTAATAGTGGACAGTGGTTCCCATGACTCCCGCTCCTTCTGGCTGTACTTCTTTTCTTCTTGATCTCGTCGTCTCGCTCTCGTTGACTCGTTAGTCTCTCTCGCTCGCTCACCAAGTTGCCGGCACGCGTATGGCGCTTCTGTAATAATCCTTCAGTGGCCAATCACAGGTGGCCACCGGCCAATGCTGGCAAATTGAAAAATGCCGCTGATCCAGACAAGCAGTCAACTCACTGCACCAGTACGTGATGCATCATGGGTCAGAGGGGGTTGGGGTGGGATGTTGTCATCGGACACACACACAAACCACCTAAACCTTGGTGCGAATTTAAAATAATGCCAGCAGCAGCGCACCCACCACGGTGCCAGCAAATTAAACAGGCGGCTGGGGGGGGATCCAAATCATGCTGGCATGGCACCGCGCGGCCATGCACATAAGCAATTTAAAGGGGCCAAGAAGGAAAAAGCAGCATAGGATAGAATATTGCTGGGGCTCAGCCCAGTTCAATAAATACTGATGGGGCCCATGCCGCACGGGCCCATACAACCTGGTGCCTATGCCCAGGGGAACCCGGGTGTTACACTTACCACCATCAGCCAACCTTGCTGTCCACAGCAAGGGCCTTTATTTATTTATTTAGTGATTCAGAAAAGACCTTTGAGCGCAAGCTTTTCTACAAAGGTTCCACATCATAGATTGCAAAACAAAGAACAATAGGAGAAAGCAAAGGTACATTACAATGAACGATATAGCCTGGATTCAGAATTTACAGAATAACTCAAAACATAGGTACAAGTTAAAATAAAAATAAAAACACTTTATGAGGGTTGGGGGGGAATAAGCAGTCACAGAGTGCCTTGTCAGTAGTTCAGAGGGACGGGGATAGCTGGCAGTGGGGTGAAGTAAAGAGGTATGAGAGAGAGAGGTATGTATTGCGGTGGAGGTGAAGGGTGGGGGAAGAAGGGCAATAAGGTATAGGGATAAATGATGGGGTGAGGGGAGGCTGAGTGGAGAAGACATGCTAAAGTAAATGGTGGGGTGTGAGGGGGCATGGTCAGGCAGCCTGCATTAGTAGTGACTGTTAGGGAAACTCACGGGACTGTGAGTTGGAGGGGAGGGTGGGGTGGCGGGTGCCAAAGGAGCATGATGCAGACTGATTGCTGAGACAAGTCATGAGAAGGGACAGAGGGAGGGGGTACCTTGAGGCCTGCCTAGTGCTGGCTGGGGGGCCGAGAGAGCAGGTGTGGCTGGACTCAGGGGCAGGCACACTTAGAGAGTGTTATTAGGTGCTGTTTAAGGTCAGTTTTGAATTGTGCCAGACAATTAGTGGCCAAGAGGTGCCCAGAGAGTTCATTCATACACAAGGCCTTGGACTGCATCACAGGCTAACCACCCTTGGGCGCCCTACGAGGAGGGTTGGCCACCCCTCCTCTATCTATGATCAACATAAGCAGAACACCACAGATGACTCGGAGCCAGGATGAAATATCTTCAACCTTACCTGAAAAACTAGCTAAGGAAGACCCACTCCATGGCGTCCCAAAAGAACATCCTGAAGCACTCCCTGACATGACAGGACTGGCCACCCACTACCCGGGTTGGGGTAACCAGCTTATCTGCTCCCAGCCCACTAGGGAAAAGCTATCTAACCACTACACTACCCAAGGGGCAGTGTATACCATTACACATTTCACACTACATTGCTTTAGAAACATACATAAAGGCATTGCTATGCATTTCCCAAACCTACACACTTTACACCTGAAACACAAAGGGCCAGATATTCAGACTGCAACACCAGGGGTGCAAGTCTGGGTGCAGTGCAACTGGGCTGTGCCGGGGCCAGGACCAGGCGATATTCAACAGTGCTGCACCATCGCTCAGCACCGTTGAATATGGCAAGTGTGGCGCACAGACAGCACATGGCGCAGTGGCACTGCACCAGTGCAAACCACAGAGAGGGAGCACGGGGATGTGCCAGCGCAAGTGCAGTTGCGCTAGGTGCATCACCCGTGATATTCAGCTGGGGGCATGCAAATGAGGCCATAAGCCATGCAAGGTGCAAATGGGGCCATTGTAGCATGTCACTCGTCACCATGTGCATGCCTTCTGAGGCTGCTAGCCAGTGCACCTGGCGCCCTGCCCAGCATGACGTGTGTGATGGGGATCCCGGGCAACCCCCTCCTGTAACTGCAAACACGGAAATGTGTGAGGCACACTCCCTGGTAGTCTAGTGGCCCTCCTCCCTTCCAAGCCCCCGAGTACCATAATGGTAGTCTTGCCCTGGTAGTCTAGTGGACCCCCCCCCCATGTCCCCGATCGCCGGAATATGGCTGCCAAGTTATGCCCTGGTAGTCTAGTGGAAACCCCTCCCACCCATTGCTGCTATTGCGGCATGGTGCCAGTACACAATTCCCTGCTGATCTAATGGTGTCCCCCACCCACACAGTACCCCTTGCCCACCCTGCTCCCCCTCATCATCGTCAGGCAGCTGCAACCTCGCCGCCCACCGAATGACAGGTATCATATGGGCTTGCAGAGCATACTGTACTAGACAGTCCCAAATATGTGAATGACTTCATTCACATATTTGGGATTTCTTCTTGTGCATATGCCTACAATCTATACTATACCTGTCATTTGAGTGGGTGGTATGGTATGCGGGCAGGTTGTAGCTGCCTGCTGATGATGGGGTGGTGGTGGTAAAGGGGTGCTGTGGGTGGGAGGTGGGGGCGCAAGTAGCAAGTTAAGAGGCCTGAGTTCTGAAATGGGTGCCTCCACCCAGAGGTCAGAGTTTGTAGTGGTCAAGCTAACCTGGGCACAGCGCTCTGGGATACTGCAACCCCCCTCTTTCCTTACTAGTGGCCAGAACAATACACAATAATCACTTTCACAATACCCCTGATACACCACACAAGTACCCACACTAGTTGCACTTACCACCAGGGCTTTCCTCTGGCCCAGCCCTGGGGACCCCCTGTAAAACAAGGTTATACACAGCAAATAACAGCAGTACAGTACTCTTGCACAAACTGGAATCACAGTCAGGGTAAATGCAAAAACAAGTTAGTTCTGATTTATTTAAGGGACTTGAACATGGGAGGGGCATAATCAGGTTAATTTGCTTAAAGACTCTATCATTCAAACAGTTATGCTTGCAGTTCAGGGTCTATAACAGTCACACACTCTGGGCACCCAGATGGAGAATGGTGGGCTAGCCAGGAATGTTGCAGCTAGTTGGGGCCCTGTGATAGAAGAAAACAACATGTACAATGTACACTATTTGTAATCCAGAGCTGGAGAGCTCAGTTCGTGAAAAGAAAAACGAGACAATCAGATGACACACTTTTAGATTAGGCTGTTGTTGCAGGGAGCTACCCTGATGATAACTCATGATACCCAAGACTGGACACAGGTTGGACGAAAATCAAGACATCAGGTGGTTAATCTGGAGTGCTAGGAGAAGCAGGGCCCACACGATTCGCTGAGGCATCATTCCTGTTCAAGCATGGAGCAAGGGGCTGATCCCTAGGCAGGTCTCTCTTCGATGGCTTTCTCTGTGCAGCGGGTAGTCTGGCTGGGCCAGTGTGGCAAGGCCCAGGCCAAACGGAGACAAATTCAGATACAGTCCATTTTGGTCTGGATACAACTTCCAGCAAGCAGAACACAGTTCGCACAGTGAGGGACCAAATCATAACCCACTTTCCATACACAGCACATTTATACGTAAGGAAATTTTACTGTACCAAGCAAACCTCTCTCCAGTCATGATCGCAAAGTCTCTGCACAAACCAGGGATTCAAAAGCAGCTGGAAATCCTGACAGGCCGATTGCATTCAGCAAAATCTTTGGTCTTCTTCAGGTATGAGCCTGGTAAAAAATCAGTGGCTTACTTCATTCTCACAAACTTGGATTTAGTCCAAAATAATTATCTCCTCTCCCTCTCATGGGCAGCAGGCAGACATGCAGGTCAAACTCAGCCCTTTCACAGTTCTCCCATGCAAATCCACTCAGGATGGCTGCTCGAAATCACTTTATACTCTTTCTTCTTCAGCATGTAACTTAGATCTAACTGAAAATTGCAAGCAGTCTGGGATTTCCCCAAGATCCAAAAGGTTCGGTTGGCTGATCTGTCTGTCAGTCACAACAAGAGCTCCCCTTTCAGTTGCAAAAAGGCACCAAAAGCCCAAAACTACAATTCTTACAGATTTAGCTTCTGTAGTCTGGCTCCATTTTAGGTCCCACCAGACTGAATGGTCCAATTTGGCAGTTCCAGGCCAAAATCGTGGGGATAAACAAAACTGTCCTTGCTGCAAAGAAGGCAGGTTAGACAAACTACATTATCATTATCACTCTAGATGATTTTCAGCAAATAGTTGCATCTTTCAACAGAGCTCCCTCTCAGATTACTTATGCTGCAATCCATGCAGCTCTTAAAGAGACAGTACACAGAGGCTATACAGGCTCTGGTAATCACATTTAAACTGCTAAAACACAGGACACCAGCCTGGCAGTGAGCATATAGGCAAGCTCAAATAAGACTTTTTGGGAACCCCCATTTGTAGGGGGGTTACATTCCTACCCACCACACAAATTGCCTTATGTCTGTCCCATGCATTATTGAATTCTCCCACAGTTTTAGACCCCACAACCTCTTCAGGAAGGCTGTTCCACGCATCCACCACCCTCTCTGTTAAAAATACTTCCTCACATTGCCCCTGAGCTGTCCCCCCTCTATCTTCAAATTGTGTCCCCTTGTTCTTGCACATCTCTTTTTCTGAAAGATGCTACCCTCTTGAAATTTGTTGATTCCACTAAGGTACTTAAAAGTTTCTATCATGTCCCCCCTCTCCCTCCTTTCCTCGAGGATATGCATATTACACTCCTTTAGTCTCTCCTTGTATGGCTTCTCTTGCAGACCCTGCACCATTTTGGCTGCCCTCCTCTGGACTGCCTTCATCCCGTCTATTTCCTTGCAGAGATGGGGTCTCCAGAACTGGATGCAGTACTTCAGATGGCGTCTCACCAACTGCAATGTCCATTAGTGCTGGGCACTCTCAGCCAATAATGTCTCTGGAATGTGGCAAAGCCAGTCCAAACAGTTCTTGCAAGTGGGTTGCAGCCCACTGGAAAATGCCTAGAAGACAAGCCCACTGGACTAAGGATGGCAGTCACATGACAACCCTAGGTGGCAGTCATTTAAATAAAAATAAGAGAAATGTGGCCCTACCACTTCAGACATGCAGGCTGACTCTCTGCATCACCTCTGTCACCAGTTCAGGACCTCCTCTTCAGGCTCTCTTGGCTGTAGACAAAGTCTTCTGACCCAAATCTTCCATGACCTCTGACTGTGGTCCTGTATCTGCTAAACAAAAGAAGAAAACTGCAGCTTCTGATATCCCTCATTCTTCCAGGATGGATGATGCACACCAATCTTCTGGATTTCTTCAGCCAATTGCCTGCTGATCCTGTGGCCTCCTGGCCTTGACTTCTAATTCCTGATGGGTGTGACACTTGGACAGCTGGTTCTGATCACTGTATCATTTTTTGTAATATAAAAATGGGTTATGGACTGTCTGTCATGAGAGATGCTGAGAAATCTGGTGCTCTTGGAGTGACCTCGCTCACCCCCCCCCCCAGGTCTCAGCTGAAAGATGAAAGCCATGAGAAAATGCTGAAACAGCATGTGAGATCACATACACACACGTTTTAGATACAAGGTGTTACCTGGAAGGCCTGAAGCTAATTGCAGGCTGAAAGATGCTTGAGTTGGGCATATCCAATTTATGATGTTTCAAGAGGAGGAAACCAGGATTAGTAAACTGGTGTGAAATCATAAATGCTGATGTCTGTGTGAGAGGGGAAATTGATCACTAGATTAAAGAAATGCCATTTGAAGAACATGAGTCATGCTGAGGTTGCAGAATTTAATACTTGGAAAAGACATCCTGTATTTTTTATAGATATATATTTTTTATATATTCTGACAGGGAGGAGCTAGGTGACCTCATGCAAAATAGGTGGGGAAAACCATCTTTTAAGCATGTTTCTGTTTTCCTTCATAGACACTTTTATCTAGACTCTGACAAAGAAACATCTGTGAGCACTTTATGCAGGTATTTAGAAAGAAAGACAAATCTAATTACTGTAGTAGGAATTGCACTGTTTAAAACCTTGTTCTTTTAAAACATTTGTATGTCTTGTGATATAATAGTTCTGTATTGTATGTTTTACATATTCTCTATTTTAGTAAAACTCTTTTTAGAGCTTACTTGGTCTGTCTTTGATTTCTTTCCTTTACGAGTAGATTATATATGGTTATAGCTGCCACTAGGCATAAGCTTGAATGGTGATACAAACTGGAAAGGTAAGAATAATCTGAGATCTTTATTAAAGTTTTTAAAGGGTTCATTTTTGTACACCTGGTTAGGTGCCCGTAGGCAAAGATATCTGGCCCCCCGGAAAAAGATTATCTGAGCCTGTGCATTGGGAACACTAGCAAGAGGTTCACAGTTTGAATCCCTCCAAGACTTGAGACCAAAGGTTGATTTGAACCCACAAAAACAGACAAGTGAGTTCCTTATTCTGTTAACTGTTCACAAGACTGCGCTCGGAGGTTGGCGCTTTGGGAGTAGAGGGCTGACCTGCTGAGTGGGTTTGTGACAATGGGCACTTTCTTTTTTCACAAACTTGAATGTCCAGAAACACCACCGGGGGTGGTGGCAGTAAATGTTGGTTCCATCAGGACAGGTCATCCTGACAGAATGCACAGTCTCATTGCCGTCTCTGTCTGCGACAATGACAGAATCCAAGTGGAGGGTGAGACCCATCTTCCATGCCTTAAGTTTGTCTTGGCATACTTTTTCTCTGGTAGCTGGCCCAGCCTCATTCTTCCAACACTACAGTCAACTTGTGGACACCCTGGCCTTTTCCCTAAGCCAATCTTCTCAGCGATCCTCAGTTGTTTCCTGAATCCAGCAAGACATGTAGGGGTATTTTAATCCAAAGACTTTTTCAGCCTTCCTGCTGATGACCCTTTCCTCCTTCTTGCTTTTAGGCAAGCACCTGCCTGCAGCCTGGCTTGGGGGTGATCAGGTCTGAGACCGCCAAGCCTCTTGGTCCCAAAAAGGAAAATCACTGTCCACTCCTGTTTCTTCCACCTTTTGCACACTTGGGCCCCTTTCCTCTGAAGGTTTCTCAGGCTCCACAATTTCCAGTTGCACAGTCTCACCACTAAACACCTCCAATTCAGGTGCACAGATTGCACCCTCCAAAGGTTCAGCTTCCCCCATGTGAGTTGCCCAGGAGCCAGTCACAGGTTCGACTCTTCCAAACACCCACTCTTCACTACAACTGGAGGCATCGGCCTCCCAGGTGGTGAGGTCTTCCAGTTCCTAATCCAATCCTAGTACACTTGGACTTGGTCTCCTTCTCCATGTGTTCACCATTTCCAAACAAGCAACAGATGGAACCCATACAGCCTCTTTCTGGGCTGAGGGACCACTATCCACTTGTATTATTTCACTGTGCTCTTGCAAACTTTCTAAGAACTCTGCAGAAATACTCAAGCCCTTTTTGACAAACAGTTGCATTCTGTGACTCAGGGGTAGGTTCAGCATTCAAAGTCCAAGTGGGGGCCAAGCGGACACAACGGACAGTCCATACATATGCCAGACTTGTCTCTGCATTCCTGGCAGTGAGGGATTGCTGTTACATCCTGTCCAACCTTCATACAGACCACATAAACACTGACTGGATATCCAGGGAGCACTACATAGTTTGGAGCTCCCACACAATAAAACTCCTCAAACTTGCTGAGTTCCTGCTCCTTTTGAGCTATCCAGGTCTTTACATGGAAAGGATACTGCCTTGATGCACTAACCATCTTTGTACACTGCACAACACACATACAATAAATCTGCTGTTACTTGCTGCATTAGCTAAGTTTCTAAGTCCTGTTCTGTAACCTGCACATTTCTACTTTTGTGACTCCCTCTTCAACATTAGTTTAACTCTGCTTTTTACTTGTTTACTACTGCTGG
This sequence comes from Neoceratodus forsteri, assembly GCA_016271365.2. Classification (NCBI taxonomy): domain Eukaryota; kingdom Metazoa; phylum Chordata; order Ceratodontiformes; family Ceratodontidae; genus Neoceratodus; species Neoceratodus forsteri. The sequence goes on from CM028132.1 coordinate 1,357,936,661, forward strand.
TTGTTATCTTCGTCCTCTGCCCTGGCACGGCATGCCCAGTTTACATTGCATCACTAAAAATTCTCACTTTGCTTCCCTGTATTTCACAGTCACTTACAATCACTTTTATATACTTCTTCAGCTGCCCAGATTCACTTTTGTTGACAAAATAAAGGTTTTTGGTAATTACAGATGCTGAATTCTTTCTTTCCTTTACTGTGGCCTACGTGGAGATGACGGTTGTTGCACTCATGCCAACGGATAGTCCCAGCCGGAAACCAACACTAATAACAACAGAATGTGCAACTGGAATGAACGGCCCTTTGATTTCTGTGGGAATCACTCAACGGGTTGCCCAAAAATCTCACATATAAACCTAGAATCTGATGACAGATAAGGACTGCTTGGCCCACCTAGTCTGCCCATTTCCCTACCTAATGGATAAGCTGCAGATACTAGTTAGCTAACAGCCTACTTCCTCCTACACCCAACTGGAATTGCCTTCTGTCTGTCTCATGCATTCCTGAATTCCCCCATTGTTTTGACTACATGACCTCCTCAGGAAGGCTGTTCCATGCACCCACAACCCTGTCCATGAAAAAAATACTTCCTCACATAACCTCTGAGCCGTCTTCACTCTATCTTCAAATTGTGCCCCCTTGTTCTTGCACATCTCTTTTTCTGAAAGATGCTACCCTCTTGGACTTTGTTGATTCCCTTGAGGTACTTGAAAGTTTCTATCATGTCCCCCCTTCCCTCCTTTCCTTGAGGGTATACATGTTAAGGTCCTTTACTCTCTCTCCATATGTCTTCTCGTGCAGATCCAGCACCATTGTGGTTGCCCTCCTCTGGATAGCCTCCACCCTGGCTATGTCTTTGCAGAAATGGGGTCTCCAGAACTGCATGCAGTACTCCAGATAGGGTCTCACCAGCTGTCTGTACAGAGGGATAAAAACTTCCTGTTTTCTATTGGTGATGCCTCTCCCTATGCATCCCAGTATCCTCCCAGCCCTCCTTACTGCCTTCTCACATTACTTGTCCACCTTTAGGATATCTGATATGAAAAAGAAGAAAATAGGTGCACCTGCTGTAGACTGACATATGCATCAATGCACTGTAACGTGTGTATATTATATCAGAAAACCCACTCTCTCTCAGACCATGTAGAAAAGTACATACTCTCATTTTACTGAAAGCAGTAGTTAAAAAAGTTCTTCATGATCCAGACCTGGGTCCTCCATACTCGACCAGACATCCTAGTGGTTTCAGAAACCTGGCTTAGACCAGCCACCTCCGACAGGGAAGTCAATATCCCTAACTATTTACTATTTAGAGCAGACAGACACTCCAGGGGTGGAGGGGTTGCCATCTATGTCAAGGATAGGTATACGGCATCCTGTCTGAGTGCTTTATCTGTTGCAAATGCTTATGAATGTCTATCTCTTCAGGTCACCATCTCGCACACTTCAACATTATGTATCATAGGGTGCTATAGACCTCCTTCTGCTGATCTACAGTTGTTACCTCATCTGGGGTGGCTCACTACGTGATGAAATCTCCTTAAGCAATAACACCATTAGTGACAGACTGGAAGTTCTGGATGCCTTCAATAATCACTTTGCAACTGCAGGCTTAGCCTTCGACAATTCGCTTGCAAATCTGATACGCTGTCAGGTGGATAATCAAGGTGCAGATCGTAGTGTCACTGATTCAGTCTTCTCCTTGTGTCCTACTACTCTGATAGAAGTTGAAGACCTATTGCTAAAACTGGATGTAAAAAAAGTGCTGGTACGGATACCCTCGACCCATATTTTTTGAAGGTGGCCATCCATGTGTTAGCCGTGCCCATAACCCATTTGTTTAACCTATCATTAACTCAAGGATCCAGTCCTTCAATATGGAAAACAGCACACATCATACCCCTTTCAAGTCCGGAAATCCCTGTGATCTAAATAATTACAGACTAATTTCGATTCTCCCGGTCTTGTCAAAATTACTGGAAAAAGTCGTAAGTAACCAGCTGAGGCAGTATCTAGAAGCTAATAACCTGCTTAATCCAGTCCAATCAGGGTTTAGAGCTAAATATAGCACCATCACAGCACTTGCCAAAGTGACTAATGACTGGCAAAGAGAGCTAGACAACAGGAATTATACCTGCACCGTATTCTTGGACCTAAGCAAGGCCTTCGACACTGTCGACCATTCTCTGCTACTCTCTTCTCTGATCTCACTAGGTGCTGACCCATTATCTTTACAGTGGTTCAACAACTACTTCTCTGATCGTTTCCAGCAGGTGAAAGCAGAAGGAGATCTCTCAACTCTCAAACCTCTCCTAAGAGGTGTTCCCCAGGGTTCTATCTTAGGACCGATCTTATTTGCAATATACATCAACAATACTGATGAAATCATAACTAAGGCCAACATTCATCTGTTGCAGATGACACAGTTCTTTACAAAAGCCACCCGTCATTACAATCTGCATGTAATGACCTTCAATCTGAGTTCAACCTACTGCAACACCAACTCCTAAACAAAAAACTATTACTTAACGCCAAGAAAACAAAAGCAATGCTCTTCTCTCCCTCTGCCCAAATGGCAGATTCAGCCCTAACAGATCCTGTACCACAGATTACTACAATTCTTGGCGAGAAGTTTGAATTTGTCCCTAAATTCAAATACCTGGGAGTATGGCTGGACCATAGGAACTCCTTTATAGAGCACGTTGAAGAATTACTCAAAAAATTACGACAGAGACTTAGCCTGTTCTTTAGGATAGCCTGCTTCTTAACTAGAGATGCAAAACAACAGCTGATACAATCAACCTTTCTATCCTTGATAGGTTATGCTGACATCCACTACAGTCACTGTCCCATTACCTACCTCACCAAACTTGACACATTATATCATAGAGCTTTGAGGTTCATCACAGGCCTGCCTTATTCCACTCACCACTGCTCCCTATATCAATCAGTGGGGTGGAGTTCTCTTCAATGAAGGCGTGATAAAAATGCAGCCTTATGGACCCTGTGAGCCATCTCCAAAAAACTGCCCCAATACATTACAGACTGTCTTTCTATAAAACCAATAGGCAATTATGCCCTGAGAAGTTGCAAATCTCTCCTACTGATGGTTCCCAAAGTTAACTCTCGCTTTGGCAGGGATGCTATAAGCTTTACACTGTCCTCCTTGTGGAACAAATTGCAAAAAAAACTGAAACTGAGGTCACCCATCGGCATCTCATCTTTCAAGCTCTTATATTCACGTCTCAGAAATGATCAGTGCAATTGTTTCCCATGACCATGAATTGTCATCATGCTAGCCTGTACCATTTAACCATGAACAAATTACTTCTAGTGCTTGTCTCCTCCTTGGCCCTGGTCTGTCATCATGCTTTCATGTAACACCTTGATGCCTCTGTCCTCCCTTTGATACTGGTCTATCTTCCCCGTTTTCTCCAGCCTTCTTTTCACAACTCTATACTGCACTCATCCACAATCTACACGCAATCATACTGTAAAAGTCCTAACTCCCCTTTCCCTCTCCCTGTTGGCCCCCACCGCCGCATCAGTTCTACAGACCTATCCTTGGGACTTCACTTCTCACTATGTTTATCCTTCACTTACATATTACATACCCCTCCTAGTACCCCATCTGCCATTAGTTGGTGGTTCTCCAAGCCATTTTCATGGCTAGTACTAGTGACTGCCCCCTGGTAAATGAACTAACTGGTACTTCTATACAGAGAACATGGCTTACATACAGCTGCATGATTCAATGGTGGACCTGCCTCCTTGTATTTGAATCCTCCTCTGTTATGGCTTGCCTTGTCTTCCTTTTATCATTTGACTCCCCTATTACTGCACCATTGTGTTTGTGTTTATATACTTATTTACATGTGTATATATGTTTTTATGATGGATGCTACCCGACCCTGTTCTAACCAGGTCCATCTTGTAAAAGAGCTCTGCTCAATGATGTTCGCCTGGATAAATAAAGATTTTGATTAATTGATTGATTGATTACTCAAGTATATTCAACATAGTGAACATGGTGCAAAACAGTGCAAACAAAAGTGTACGGCAACACATCAAAAGCAACATCAAAAAATGTTTAAGGAGACATCAAGGGGGAAAAGGCAGTTCCAAATGCTACAGCATCTTACAGGAGGGCGAATAAACCTTATGTTTCACTTCATCTGGGCTGAGCTTCTTCTTGTAAGGTTTATTCGCCCTACTGGGTGATGCTGTAGCATTTAGAACTGCCTTTCCTCCTTGATGTCTCCTGTTTCCTATTTTATTTTGTGAGCACTGCTTTGTATAGACGGTTTTGTGGAGGGCTTATCTCTAGTGTTTTTCAGGTCAACTGATATGACTACCCCAGGTCCCTTTCCATTTTTGTTGTTGTCAGTATCTCACCCCCAACTGTGTACTCTTCCCTTGGGTTTTTGTTTCCCAAGTGCATTACTTTGCACTTCTTTACATTGAATCTAAGCTGCCATGCATTTGACCATTCCTCCAGTCTCGCCAAGTCCCTTGTCATCCTTTCCACGCCTCCTTGTGTATCAACCCTGTTGCAGATCTTTTTGTCATCTGCAAAGAGACATACTTTTCCTTCCAGTCCCTCTGCAATGTCACTTATAAAGACATTAAAAAGGACTGGTCCCAGTACTGAATTCCACAGTACCCCACTAGTAACCCCCCATTCTTCACTGTGGACTCTGTTTACTATTAGCCTCTGTGTCCTGTTGTCCAGCTAATGTTTTACCCAGGGTACCATCTTGGGACCCACGCCCAGGCTGGCTAATTTGTTTATTAACCTTTTGTGTGGGACTGTGGCAAATGCCTTACTAAAGTCTAGGTAGGCCATATCCACAGCCCCTCCCTGGTCTACTACTTTGGTCACCCAGTCAAAAAATTGATTAGATTTGTCTGACATGACCTTCCCACTGTGAATCCATGCTGCCTTGGATCCTGTGCCCCACTGGCCTCTAGGTACTCAACAATTCTTTCCTTCAGAAGTGATTCCATCACTTTCCCTACCACAGAGGTTAAACTGACAGGTCTGTAGTTTTCTGCCTCTGTCTCGCTCCCACTTTTGTGAAGGGGAATCACATCCACCCTCCTCCAATCCTCAGGTACCACACCATCCTCCCATGATTTGTTAAAAAGTGTAGTAAGTGGTGTTACTAGTTCTCCCCTTAGTTGTTTTAGAATTCTGGGGTGAATCCCATCAGACCACATTGTTGTTTAATCCACAAGTTGCAAATGATCCAGATCCACAGGTCTAGCTGCCCTGAACACTCTCTCCAGCACTCCAGCCTAAGGAAATGCACAGACCAGCACCAGATTCTAACTTGGAGGTGGGGTTTTAAAGAATGGACCAATCACACAATGCAATGCTAATGAGTAGGGACACTCTCTGTCTCTCTCTCTCTCTCTCCCCCCACTCAGATGTTCCTCGAGCTGTGGGACTGATTTTAAACAGCAACTGAACTTTTTTTCTCAGGTTCATAAAGCCGTTTACACTTCTTACAACATAAATCCACAACTTTTATCCTAAGGCACTCCTCAAGCTAGGGTCACCACCTTTGGATGAGGTAAAAAACGGATGCAAAACCACACCCCAAACTCTGCCTCTGGCTCGACCCCCTTTTTATGACTGGCGAGTATATCGCTCCTCCTCCAAAGCCATTTGTAATGTTGAAATAGACATTACTAGTGATAGGAAATCATTTTTATACTGTTATTTGATTTATTTGTTCAGTTATTTATTTTTATTCTTTGGCAACCAGGTTTACTCATATAGGCCACATAGCCCATTTTACAGGCATGACCCAGGAGCACAGAAAGGTTAATTGACTTGCTCAGGATCACACAGTATGTAAGTGGAAGTTGTGGGAATCAAACTCAGGTCTGCTGGATGTGCCAAGTTCATCCACAGCTTATTGCTCAGCCCTCTGTTAAACACTTTCCCATTTTCCTTTCTGTGTCACTCATGTATTCTGATGCTTTGACCAATTTTTGATAACTTAATTATTAATGCTTGTGGCACTCTTAATACTGCACTGTGTTTCCCTTTACCTCAGCAGCTACTACTGTTTATTTTCATATTTCTAAGACATTCCATAATTTCAGATACACCATTCCACACTGTTAAAAGTGTAGCTAATATCATGGAATGTTCAGGTAATACAAAAAATGAGAGCAAATATGGTGCTAAAGGCAATAAAAGTTAGATTATTCATTTAACAAAAATGGGTCTAAAACATGCCAGAATATAGGACAAACAAAAAGAAACACATGAGCGCACATAAAGTTATAAGGGCCTATATCGTCTTCAGTTTATACTGGTTGGCTGTTTGTGTTTGTCTCTGACAGTAGTTTAGTTTTTGTGGTTTTTCATGTGTTTCTGCTTGGAGGAACGGGACCATTCTTGGACATAACATCTATGAACATTTTCTGGACTAGGAAACTGCAAAACATCACCAGCTGGTATTGACATTCTCATCATAAATCAACTTTTTTGGACGCCATCAAAAGCAAAAGTAAGGTCAGTAATTCTGTTATACAAGCTCTGAGTTGTGAAGTGCTGCATTGAATCCACATTTCCATCAGACTTGTTCTTAAAGGATGTTTGCTTATCTTTTAGGTCTATTCACAACCATTTTGTAGAACAAAGGAAAGATACTAGCAGAGGATTTTTACAACCTGCATATGCCCCAGGCCAATGTTCATCACCTTCAGGAATTTAACACAGTCTGGGTCATTGATGTACAGTAACAACAGTTTTCTGGTCCCCAGTAGTTCACCATGAGTCACTCCGGAACACTCACCCTTGCTACAGTAAACATTTGCAGTCTCCTGCCAAAACTTGATGCCCTGCAAATATTTGTAAATCAGCACATGCCAGACAGCCTTGCAGTTGTCGAAACCGGGCTCTCACCTAAAATCTCGGACATGGCTATTACCCTGCTAGGGTACAACATTTTCTGACTTGACAGAATTGCTAGAAGAGGGGGTGGCTGCGCCTTATATCTCAAAGTCTCTCTCCAAGGCCACCCACTAAAACCTCCTGTCTCTGGCTCATCCTCCCAGATTCTCACTGTCAAAGTTCTACTAGGGGCCCACAGTAAAGCCCTGTCAATTGCCGCAGTTTACATCCCCTCTAAAGAACAAGGAAAAGGCCTCAACTCAGTCCTTGGCCTCATCCGATCCCAACCACCTGACTCTGAGACAATCCTCATGGGTGACTTCAATATCAACTGGCTTGCTCCAGAATCAGGGGCTTCATAGATGCCATCTCCTCAGCAAACCTTGCTCAACTGGTTGCCTCCCACACTAGGCAAAATTACAAAACAGGCAAATGTACTCTCCTGGACTGGATACTGACCAGTCACCCATCCCGCATCTCAAACGTCTCTGTCCTTCCTGACACTCTAAGCGACAATTCCCCTGTAATCTGTGTCTGGACAAATAAATTTACCATGCCCCCTCCCCAAATTAATCAACAGCAGAGTCCTTCTATGTGGGCAGTTGAAACACCTAAATTCCTGCCTAAGACTGGAAGATTGGTCCCCAATCTTCCACGGTCTGGATGTCAACACTGCCCTTGACCTCTTCATCAAAACATTTAATGCTGCCTGTGATTCTCATGCCCCTTTCAAAAAGCAGAAAGCCAAAGGCCTGTGCAAGCCTTGGCTCTCCTCTGAACTACTAGCACAACTAAAATCCAGGGACCATCTCTGGGTATGGGCTCGGGAAACTGGAAAGCAAATTGATATACAGAATTATAAACAAGCTCGTAATAACTGCACAAAATTAGCCTGCCAGCAGAAAAGTACTTACTATAAGGATGCCCTGACAAATACTTGGGGCAAGAGGAATTCATTTTGGAACAATATTAAAGAAATTACAGGAAAGCAGACAAAAACCTCACCCACTATGCTGGTCGTAGATGGTATCACAACGCTGGACCCGACTATCATAGCAAATTCATTCAACTCAGCTTTCACTGACCTCAGCTCTGTTCTTCCACCTGACTATTTCAACGAAGCCGACCCCCAAACTCTCCCCTCAAGTTCCAGCCTCTCTCCAAACTGGCCTCCATTCTACTTCAAATCAGTCAAACCATACGAAGCTCGCAACTACATCAGTAAAGCTATTGCTAGGTTCAGGTCAAGTGGGGACTCCCTTGACCTCAAGCTGCTTGCCTTCACCCTTGATGAAGTGCTCCTACCATTAACAAAAATCTTCAACCTCTCCCTATCTCTTGGCCAGTTCCCTGACAGATGGAAATCCACCTCTGTCACACCGGTCCACAAGAGCAGGGACAGGGCCTTTCTGGTGAACTATTGGCCCATCTCCATACCACCCCCGCTCTCCAAGCCATAGAGCATATAGTATCGGACCAGCTTATGGAATACCTTGATAAATACGATGTCCTGTGTGCTCAACAGCACGGCTTTAGAAAAGGTCACAGTACCACCTCAGCCCTCCTTGAATTTATTGGTGCAATCCATAGTTCCTTGAACAATAGCCTTCTTACAGGAGCGGTCTTCATTGACCTGACAAAGGCATTCGATACCATCCATCATAATCTACTACTCTCTCAGCTGCTAAATACTGGACTGTCCCCTGAATCTACATCCTGGTTTAAGAGCTACCTGGAAAACCACTCAAAAAGAGTGAAAATAGCTGACTTTCTCTCTGATGCCAGACCAGTGCGCTCTGGAGTGCCACAAGGGTCAATCCTTGGGCCTCTTCTCTTCAGCATCTTCCTAAACAGTCTTCCACAATCCTGTCCTGAGCAACTCCTTCCATACGCTGACGATGCTATCATCCACTCCATCAACAAGGACCCCCACCTTCTGCAAAGCAAACTACAGCATGGCTTCTCCTCAGTTGAAAACTGGTTCAGTAAACGTAAACTTGTCCTCAACTATAAAAAAACAAAGTCCATGCTCTTCTGCAGCTTGCAAAACAAGCACTGGGACCACCCCCTCACTATTGCAAACTGCTTAGGTGCAATCATAGAACAAGTGCAAACTTTCAAATACCTTGGAATCACTCTTGACAGTTGTCTGTCCTATGGGGCTCACATTGACAATGTTGCCAAAGTGACTAACACATGCATTGGCCTGCTTTACAGGTATAGGCAATGCCTAACTCTAGAAGCCTTAAGGAGCGCAATTCAGAGCTTGGTGATCTCAACTATTGACTATGGCCTCATCATCTATGGTTCCCCTTCCACCACTGCCCTCAGGCGCTTATCTATGGCTTTGAACAAAGCTTGCCGACTCATCACTGGATCCCATTGACTCACCCATACGTGTGACCTATACACCCAAACTGGTTGGCTTCAACTCTCAAGTTGCATCAAGTATCTAACATGCATAATGGCTAATAAAACATTGATGGGCTTTGCCCCCTGTGGAGATCAAGCTCTGCTACAATCTGCTCAGAATCCCCGCCTCACCAAGGGCTCTGAATCTCAATTACTGCATATTCCAAGATGCTGGACCTCACAGGGACAAAGATCCTTTGCCTACAGAGCTCCCAGCTGGCTAAATGGTCTCACCAGGGACATCTCCTCCCTACCTAAGTTAGGCCCATTCAGATCTAACCTCTGTCTATTCCTCTCTGCCTCTAACACATGTGACTGTCTTCTCTAACCTACTGTTCCCTTTTTGCCACTTGTCCCTTCTTATCCACCCCCTACTCTCCCCCTCTACCTCCCCCCCTCCTCCTCTTACTTGCACTTTCCACTTGCACTTCCTGTGCATTTTGACAATTGCCTCTGGCAGCATCTTCTTCTCGTGTCTCACCAAGTTCTCATTATCAATGTTATGCCTGTCCTGTGCATGCCCCTAGTACCACCTAATTTGTATGTACTCTTGAGATGAAAAACAACTGTAACCTGTTATCCTGTAATAATTAATGTCCTGCTTGCTTGTTCTCATCCTGACGTGGAACCTTTGTAAAAGAAACTTGGCTCAAAGGTAATTGTAATCCTAGACTCTAATAAATAAAATAAAAAATAAAAGCTGTTTCCTGTCATAAGAGTAAAAGACCATACTTAAAATTCAGAGTGGAAAAGATTAGGTTAACATAGAAACAGAAGTTGATGGCAGATAAGGACCGCAAGGCCCATCCAGTCTGCCCATTTCTTTTTCTACCTTATGAATGTGCCATAGGCCTTTGCTCTGTCAATGGCCTATCTATTCATACTCATCTGTATTGCTCCCTTATGCCTATCCTATGCCTGTTTGAAGCGCTGCACTGTATTCATATCCACCACTTCCTGAGGCAGGTCATTCCATGCATCCCCCACCCTTTCTGTGAAAAAGAGCTTCCTCACATTATCCCTTGATTGCCTCCCTCTAATCCCATGCTGTGTTCTCTTGTCCTGCTGTTTTTCTTATATTGAAATATTAGACTCTTTCACCTTGTTAATGCCCTTGAGATGCTTGAATGTTTCGATCACATCACCTCTCTCCCTCCTTATCTCTAGGGTATACATATTGAGCTCCATTAATCTGTCCTCATATGTTTTCTTTTACAGTCTCTGCACCATTTTGGTTGCCTTTCTCTGGACTGCCTCTTTTTTGTTAATGTCCTTGCGTGGGTGCAGCCTCCAGTACTGCACACAGTACTCTAGATGGGACCTAACAAGTGTCTTGTAAAGAGGGATTATTACCTCTCTCTTACGACTTGTAATACCCCTACTAATACACCCCAACATCCCTCTAGCCTTACCTACTGCTTTAGTGGTCTGCTTGCCTGATTTCAGGTCATTTGTGATGATGATGCACAAGTCTATTTCTTCCCTTGTGATTGCCAGTAACTCCCCTCCCAACCAATAGGTGGCTTCAGGGTTTCTCTTCCATATGTGCATGATCTTGCACTTCTTTGCTCTTCTTTGTGTTAAACCCCAGTTGCCACTCTTCCGACCATTTTGCCAGTTTATCCAGATCTCTTCTCATTCTGCCCACCCCATCTAGATCATCTACTGTGTTGCAGATCTTGGTGTCATCTGCAAACAGACAAACCCTACCCTTCAGTCCATCTGCGATGTCACTGATGAAGATATTGAAGAGGACTGGCCCCGGGACTGATTCCTGAGGTACCCCACTTCTGATGTGCATCTCTCCTGACTGTATACCATTAACCACCACTCTCTGTTTTCTGCTCACCAACCAGTTTGCCACCCAGTTGACCAACTTCTGACCCACTCTGAGCCTACCCAGCTTATTAATCAATCTTCTATGTGGAACAGTGTCAAAAGCTTTGCTGAAGTCAAGGTAGGCAACAAATCAGCTGCTCTCCCCCCTTGGTCCACCACTCTGGTTACCTAGTCAAAGAAATTTATGAGCAGGACCTTCCAGTTGTAAACTGATGCTGTCTTGAATCTTGTGCTCCTATGGATTCCAGGTGTTGCACTATCCTTTTCTTAAGGAGCGCCTCCATAATCTTGCCCACTACTGAGGTAAGACTGACTGGTCTGTAGTTCTCTGCCTCCTCCCTGGTGCTAGTCTTGTACAGCGGGATCACATGAGCCCTTCTCCAGTCTTTTGGGACCTCTTCTGAGCTCAGAGACACACTAAACAGTTCTGACAATGACTCTGCTAGTTCCACCCTTAGCTCCTTTAGTACCCTGGGATGTATGCCATCAGGTCTCATTGCCTTGTTCACCCAGAGCTTAGCGAGCTCTTGTCAATCAATCAATCAATCTTTATTTTACCAGGTGGAACACCATTGAGCAAGCTCATTTCCAAGGTGGGCCTGGGTGAGCATATAGAATTGGCAAGAAGTTAGATAATACACTTACGGGTATAGCATAGATATACATAATGCAAAGTGACACAAATACAACAAAAAAGTGATATATATATATAATGCAACCTTTCTTTTGTGAAGGGACTACTGCACACCCCTTCCCCCTGTGTCCATGGTGTTGAGCTGTGGGCCCTGCCTAACCTTCTCCTCAGTAAATACTGAGCGGAAGTATCTATTTAGGATAAATGCTTTTCCTTGGTCTTCCTCCACACACTCCCCCTTATCCCCTTTGATCTTAGCAATACCCCCTCTGGACTTTCTCCTTTCACCAATATATCTATAGAAAGTCTTGTCACCTTCTTTTACTGTTCATGCTAGTGTTTCCTCAGTTTGGGCCTTTTCCTGCCTTACTGCCTTCCTTGCTTTCCTTAGGGAAGTTTGGTATGCTTCCCTATCTTCATCCCACTGCATTCCCTTATGTTTCCTGAAGGCCAGCCTTTTGGCTCTGACCTTTTCTGCAACTGGTTTTGAGGACCAAAGTGGTTTCCTTCTTGTTTTGCTCTTGATTTTCCCTCTAACAAAGCAGGATGTTGCTTCAAGTATTGCATCCTTAATGCTTGCCCACTTTGCCTGTATCCCCACACCTGTATTTCTTCTTGCCGGGCTAGCTTAACTTTGTTGGCCATTTTATCAAAATCAGTCCCTCCTAAGTGCCATATTTTTGCCTTGGAATGGGATGATTTAGTTGTAGTGGTCAAATTGAACCACACCATGGGATGGTCACTGCCCCCCAGGTGACCTTCTACCTGGAGATCTGTGATCCTTTCCCCATTAGTCAGTACTAGATCTAGGATAGCCCTGTCTCTTGTGGGTTGTTGTACCAGTTGTTTGATGCCCTCCCCCTGCAGGGAATCCACTATATGTCTAGTTCTGGCCGATGTTCCTGCTGGTATTGACCAATCTGTATCTAGCATGTTGAAGTCTCCAATTATCAAAACCTCCCCTTTAGCTGTCACGTTTTGTATGTCTTCTAACAGTAATGTGTCTATGTCCTTCCCCTGGTGTGGAGGCCTGTAGACAACCCCAGTTCGTATAGTTGTCCTATTTCCTGTTTCCAGGGTGGCCCACAGTTCTTCTGGCTCCTTATGTGTATTCTGAATTTCTGTAGCTTTGATATTTTCATTGACATAAAAGGCCACTCCACCCCCCCCATGCACTTCGGTCTCTTCTGAACAGTACATAGCTGGGTACTGAAGTCTACCAAGTGTGGTAACTGGTGAACCATGTCTCGTTAATGGCTACTATGTCCAGTTTAGCCTCTGTCATTGTTGCCTGCAGGTCTGGGATCTTTTTCCCAGACTGTGAGCATTTGTGTACGTGATTTTTCCATTGGCTAGATTTCAGTGTGTTAGTTGTTGGGTGAGGTCTGGCGTTTCCCTGTGCATCGTATGGGAAGTCAGACCCTTTTCTTACTTGGTGATGCAGAGGAACTTCAAACATGCTGAAATCCTGTTTGATCACTAGCTGAGGGGGGAAGGGTGTTCTTCCCATTCGATATATTGGGTGCTACACCCTTCTTCCCATTTGCTAGTTTAAATATTCTGCAAAGGCATTAAACGTCTGCCCCAATGTATTGACTCCCTCCTTAGTCAGATGCTGTCCATCAAATTTAAAGAACTTTCACTCCCAAATGATGCCGGATGAAATGGATGACAGTTTGTCTCCCAGCCTGGTCAGGTGTTCCTTGGTCTCTACAACTGACCGGTTGGCGAGATCATTAGCCCCTGAGTGTACCAGGACATCAATGCTTTCTCCTGCTTCCTGCACGATTTTAGCAATGCAGTCAGGGTCTCTCCATGCTGATGTACCTGGGAGACATCTGATCATTACACTGGCTGGAAGTCTAGGTATCAACTGCCTGTATCATGGAATCTCCTATGATCAGAAGTGTTTTAGATTTCCTTTTTGCTTTTTTTGTTTTGGTCCCTGTTTTGAGTGAGTTTTGCTGTGCTAGCTCCTGTGCTGCAGTGTCCAGCTCTGCAGTGTCCTCTGCCCCTTTGTTTGATTTTGGAGATGGGGCAATTTTTTTTTTTCTTATTCAAAATTTCGGAATTACAATCCTTTGAGTCAGTGACTCCTTTGCAAAGGCTCCACATCAGAACATACATACATACACACATTCATACATAGCTTAAAGACAATTAGTACATTCCGTATGAGGCAGACATTACATTAGGACATAATTAAAGACAGATTGTACATCGCTTACTATGGAAATATTGTATGTCAAATTATTCCTGTTACTCAATACAAGTTTTTTACATTGCTTTGTTAGTTCTCTAGGGTTGTTTATGGACCCTGGGTCATTGCAGTGGAGAGGGACAGTGTCCCAAATTGGATGCTAAGTCCAGTACAGGATTATGGGATGTTTTGTGACATTAGGTTTGTTGTTGGCCTTGGTTTGGAGTTAAGGGAAATGCTAGCTTACCATCCCCTACTGTGTTTGTGAGGAATGGTTGTTATAGCCACAGATCTCCAAGTCAATGAGAAATCTCTTGATTCCATTTTTAAATAGGTCAAGGCTAGGGGCCTGGGAGATGGTAGAGGGAAGTTTATTTAGCCAGAGTGGAGCATGATAACAGAAGGATCTTTGCCCTATGGTAGTCCTGCAGTGGGGGACTAGGAGCGTGGTGCTGGCCTGGTGCCTAGGGGTGCTTCTGGGTGGGGTAGGTTGGATGAGTGGGTGGAGGCCCATAGGAGCAAGATTCATTTGGATCTTTTTTGCTAGGAGGCAGGTGTGGTACATTAGTCTGCCTTCAAAGATCAGCCAGTCTGCTCATTTATAGAGCTCACACATATGGGTTAGTCTATTGCTGCCTGTAACCAGTCTACAGACTTTATTTAGAGCCATTTTGATGCTGTTTGGGGCTGTGTTGTCAGCCATGCCATATATTATTATGCCATAATCTATCACGGAGAGGACTGAGCTGGTTACCGCCAGCCTTAGTGCCTGGGATGGGAGGCAGTGTTTGTGTCTATATAGTATCCCAAGCCGGATGTTTGCAGAGGTGGAAAGATGCTTAATGTGTATGTGGTAATTTAGTGATGTATCCAAGCTGATGCCCAGATATTTTAAGTTAGGGACTTGTTCCATGTGTGTGTCCTGGGAAGTTGAGATTGTTAGTGGAGCATTACTGTTAGGGTTTTGACAGTGTGCAAAGATCATAGTTTTAGTCTTGCCGTAGTTAAGTATTAATCTATGATCAGAGAACAAGGATTCTAGTTCTTTAAAACTGCCTTGCTGGAAGTTTTGCAGGGAGTTGGAATTGGGTGTTTCCAGTATACTACTGCATCATCAGCATAGAGCAATAGTTTACCACTGCAGACCAGCGGAAGTGAGTTTAGATAGAGAGTGAAAAGAAGAGGGCGTAATAGCGACCCTTGTGGGACTTCTGCTCGAACAGGTTGTGTAGTTGACAGGGTGGTGTTGATTTTGACTTGTTGCATTTGGTCAGAGAGATAGGTTTTGAACCAGGAGATAGTTTCTCGGGCAAGATTGAGGGAGGAGAGACAGTGGACAAGGAGTGAGTGGCTGACGGTATCGAAAGCTTTGGTCAAATCCACAAAGATTGCACCTGTTACTGACCCCTCCTCCAGCGCTTCATGAATGTAAGAGGTGAGTTGGAGGAGGGCAGTGGTGGTGCTGTGTCCCTCCCTGAAACCGTGTTGTTCTTGACATAACAGGTTGTGTTTGTTCAGGTATTCGGTGAGCTGGTCAGCTACAATTTTTTCAAGCACTTTAGAGATGGGGGGAAGGATTGTTATGGGCCTATAGTTGCCAGGGTCTGTTTGATCACCTATTTTTAGGATAGGTGTGATGAGTCCTCTTTTACAGAGGGATGGGAATTGTCCTAGGCACAGGGAGCAGTTTAGGATTTTGATGAGGTGAGGCAGGGTCACGTCAAGAGTGAGTCTAAGTATTTTAAGGTCAAGGGAGTCACTACTGAAATGAGAGTTTTGGAGAACTGTGGACAGATAGTGTTTAGCCTTGTTGCAGGAGATAGATCTTAGCCGGAATGGAGGGAGAGTGCTAGTGGTGGAGGTGATTGGATAGTCATTATGGATGGGATCAAAGAAGTTTTGGAGTAGGATGTGGCTAAGATCGGAGAAGGAGTTGTTTAGGACATTAGCTACGGTGGCTGGGTTTTGGGAGAGTGAGTCATGGTGAAGAATTTGCGATGGGGTAGGGGAAATGGGATTCCCGCAGAGTTCCTTTATATTGTTCCAGAATTTATTCCCAGATCCCTACGAGGAGGTGAGCGCTTGGTTATAGTAGGTTGACTTTGCTAGCCGAATGGCCCAGGTGCTTTTGTTTCTTGCCTCTCTGTAGAGTTGCCTGTCATGGGAAAGTTGGGAGTTTAGTGCCCTATGCCAGAGGTTATCTCTGTTGCGCATCTGTTTGAGGATGGCCTGCGAGATGCAAGGAGTATCTCTATTTTTAGTAACCTGTTTTTTGAAGGGGCAAATATGTCACAGGCAGTGTTAAATATTTTGATAAAGGAGGTGAGGGCAGTGTCAATGGACTTGGCCATGTGAATAGTTGACCAGTCGCAGGAGGAGAGATAGTGTTTCAGGCACGAGAGGGAGCCTTTTTTGAGGTGTCTCTGGATGGAAATTCTAGTTTGGTTGGTAGAGATTTTATTTGACCAGCAGCAGGAGATGGGCGAGTGGTCACTTAGTACATCAGGGAGCACTGTAACTTTGGAGAGATGGATGGGTTGATTAGTGAAAATGAGGTCAATAAGGGAGGAGGTTCCTGACCTTGGATCCTGTCTGGTGGGAGACTGAACAACCTGGGAAAGGTCATAGGCCAATACTGCATCTTTGAATGTGGCAGCTGCTGGGGATAGCCAATTTATTTTGAAGTCCCCGATTATAATCAGTTCACTCCTGGGGGGGAGATGGGAGATACTGGCCAAGATAGAGTCAAAAGCTAACTTCTGGTTGGGGGGGGGATGTAGACTGGCATTATGTAAAGCAGTTTCCCTGGGATGCCTAAGGTGGTTTTGATTGTAAAGGCTTGGGCACCATGCGTTAGTGAGGGCAGTGGTACAGAGAGGGGCTGAAGCACGGTTTTAGCATAAATGGCACACCCCTGCCTCTCTTACCTGTTCTCTCTGCCCTGAAAATGGAGACGTCATTAAGGGAGATTGAAGCATCTGGGAATACCTGTTTGTAGTTTTTATATGGTTTGTGGAGATGATACTTTGGAGAGCACTGAGTGATGGGGCATCCGATTTGCCCCTCCTAACCACCTGCCAACCTCCTGGACCAACTACCCTCTGCAGTCAAGGTGCTTCTGTTGGATGTTGGGGAAATGGTGGGTGGTTCTTATAATATATTTCCTCCTGAATATGCAATTTGAGGTGTGCAATCTGTGCCCATGCTGCCTGGAGCTTAGCCCTTAGATCTCCAGTGGTCAAGCATGTAGGACAGTGTCCTAAATCCTGTATAACTACCCTTTTGGAAAGTGCCCCGCAGTACCTACAGTTAATAATATCCATTCCAGATGATTTGCTGGGTATATAACCTAATCAGAGTAATTAGAAGGAGGAAAATGAAAGCAAACGTTTGATTTTGTGTTTTGTTTGTTTTTGTATAACTTGTTATATCGCTTGTATAATTTGTTATATATATAAATATAAAAACACTTAAAAAAAATTACTTGTGCCCCAGTAAATGAGATCACTGTGTGGATACCCCTCTGATCTTCCCCTTCCTGCTTTGCTACAGGAAATGTCACGACTGTGCTACCCTATAAAAGGAGTGTAGTGTGGGGTGGTTGGAGATGGGGGTGGATGGCTGGGCCCCTCCCCTGTCAAAAAAGAGCCATGGATGAAAGAAACAAGGAGGTAAGAGCACAAACGATCAACTAACAACAAAAGCAGTAGCCCTGAAAGCTTAGCCTAATGATAGATAAAACTGTAAAACCTGTAAAGCACAACCTGTAATAATTTCACAGAAGATATACCCTGTAAAAAACCCTTTGCTACAGAGAAAAATAAAGCAGTAACAGAAGACATACCTTGCAAAAAACAATTTGAATCAGAGAAAGATAACAGCAGTAATCTGTAAGCACAAACCTGTAGACACACCCTGTAATAATGCAGCAGAAAATATACCTTGCAACAACAATTTGAATCAGAAAAAAATAAAGCAGTAAAATGTTAGCAATAAACAGTAATAACCCCTGTGAGTACAAAAGGAAATAACACTCAGTAAATCTGCCTAGCCAAAAGAAACCTTAATCTTTGTTCTTGCTTTGATAACATCCCTTGCTCTGTCCTTACAAGCAACCTAGAAGAAAAGAGCTGAGGTGAAGATTGGTGCCTTTGCCAGCAAACCTAGTCTTCCACCTAGCAATTTACTGCTAATGATCTTAATGGCCATACTTTACACCTCTCAGACAGTCTGGTTTTACAAACAAAGGCAGGTCTGAATGACTCTGACCTCAAAACTTCTTTATAACTTGGACATGTAATACAGCCAAAACAGTGAATGATTTGATACATCACTTTAAAAAGTATATAAGCAGTCAAAATGACCCAAAAACAGACTGCATTTAGTTAAAACTGGATGACCGGATAAGGACCCTAAAAACCGGATTATCAGGTCAAAAATCTGATAGGTGGCAGCCCTACTTCAAGCTCACTGGGAGAAATTGTTTCAATGGCAAAATGAACATTTCTCTCCCAAAATCACACTGTAGCTTGGCAATTTTTACAGTTTTTGTACAGTTTTAAGCACTTTAGGGCAGAATGCATAACAGTTCCATAAAACAGTCTCTCAAGCAGGTTTTTTAGAAAATCCACAATGCAGTTCACACTTTCCAATGCAGTCCATACACAGTTAGCAATTTTCCACAGCAGGTCACAACTTTTTTCCACAGAAATCAGTTCTTTGGCTGGGTGCACTGCCACCAGATAAAAAGACCACAGCCATACTCTTTGCATGGCAACCCTGCTCTCTCATGAAATCTTCAGATGAGCCCCCAAGTTTATAACCCTACTCCCCCCTTTTACTGGCAAGGCAACAACCACAAACAAAACAAAATATACTACCCCTGGCATTAGGGCAACACCTGGCTTGCTCATTTAGGTGATCAGACAGTGGGGTACAAAATAACATTTCTATTTACCCTCATCTGGGGGAGAAGTACCAGGGCTATGGTGTGTCAACTATGTCTGAGGGGTTCAAAAAATGTAAACAAGTTACACAGAGAGGGAATGTCCACAGCAGGAATGGGACTGTACTGTATGGCTTTATTTGGTAGGGAAATGGGCAGACTGGGTGGGTCAAGCAATCCTTATCTGTCATCAAAGTCTATGTTTTTATGTTTCCATATCCAATTCAATCCAATCCATTTTATTTATAAAAAAGCACAGTTCAACATCTATCAAAATGCTTGTACATACAGAATTGCAATAAAACAACACACATGTAAAACAATTTATTTATGTATTTATATATTTCAGTTTAGCATTGTCTTGGTTTCACTAGTACATAGGAGTCAAACATTGTAAGTTTCACTAGTACATAGAAGTCTAACATTGTAAGCAATAGCACTAAGTGCGGGCAGAGTAGTGTTAGAAACAGGAAAGAGGGGGAGAGGCCAGGCATTGAGTCTCCACTGGGTAGTACAGGGGCAAGTGGGGGTGGGGCATGGATGGTTGCCAGAGTGGTAGGCTGAGCTCACCACTCATGGCCAGGATGAGAATGGGGGTGGGAGCTTGTCCAAGGTAGACATTGTCAGATGTTCGCGTATATATTTGATGGAGTGGGTGATCATTGGGGGGGTTGACAGCTTATTGTAGTGTAGCCTATACAAGGTAGGTATTTTGTGGGTAAGGGTATTTGTTGAAGAGAGAGGGGGGAAGAGTGCAGGGGGCAGTGGTTGGGTGGTTAGAGCCAAGAGATGGGTGGGATAGCCTAGGGGTTCTGAGCATGGGCTAAGTGTGGCAGACACATATTCTTTTTAGTTCTAGCTGGGAATGAAGCTCAATTTTGAATTGTCTGAGCTTGGAGCATTCTTAGAGTGTGGTAGGCAGCTCATTGAACCACTTTGGGCCCAGGAAGGTGAGTGATCTCTGTGCCAGTTTAGTATGCTTGAATGGCACCTGGAGTCTCCCTTTTGCAGTGCTCCTAGTCTGTTTAAGGGGTAACACCTTTGCCAAAAACCTGTTAGTGGACTCAGGCATAAACCCTAGCAATGCTTTTTTGATAAGCAGGCAAGTTTGGAGTTGAGTCCGGAGGTGGAGTAGGAGCCACCCCATCTCATGGAAGAGGGTGCAAGTGTGGGTAGAGAGATTGGCACCCAAGGTTAAGTGACAAGCCTTGTTTAGGAGAGTGCTGACTCTCTTGAGGGCAGTGTCAGAGCCTGCTTCATAGATTGGGAGCCCATAGTCAATGGTGGCTAGTATTGAGCTACTTATAGCTAATTTCAGAGCCGCAGGTGGTAAGGATTGTTTGTGGTAAATTCCTAGGTATTTAAATACGGAGACTTGTTCAAGGGGGTATCCCTTAAGGCTCTGGATTTTCAGTGGGCTGAATTTCTTTTTATTTTGGGGAACTGTGAACAGCATGGTCTTGTTTTTTTTTGTGGTTGAGCAAGAGCTTGTTCTTGCAGAACCAGGATTCAAGCTTATGGTAGCTGTCCTGCAGTTGAGTAGTGATGGTATGCAGGTCTCTGCCTGGGACGGATATGACAGCATCATCAGCATAGAGTGCAATGTGTGCAGGGGAGGCAGAGGGGAAGGTATTTATGAACAGACTAAAGAGTAGAGGGCTGAGGATAGATCCCTTGGGGACTCCTAGGCTCACCTCCTTTGGCTCTGAGTATGTATCTCCTACTCTGACTCATTGAGTTCTATGGGAGAAATAGCTTCCAAACCAAGTCACCGTACTTGGAGATAGGCCAGTTGATGACAGGCTGCTGAGGAAAAGGTGGTGGTTCACTGAGTCAAAGGCCTTTGTGAGGTCTATGAATATAGACCCCACTGCCATCCCTTTATCCAAAGCATCATAGAGCTGGGAGATGTATTCAACTAGTGCTGAAAGTGTTGAGTGTTTTTTTTAAGGAAACCATACTGTTGAGGTCTGAGCCAATTATACTTCTCCAAGTACTCAGTGAGCTGGTCTGAGACTATCCTTTCCAAAGCTTTCGAGATGAGGGGGATTGAGATTGACCTGTAGTTAGATGTGTTAGTTCTGTCTCCAGTTTTGAATACAGGAGTAACTAGTGCCAGCTTCCAGGAATCTGGGAACACACTCAACCTAAGTGAGGAGTTAAAAACCTTAGTGAGGGGATCAGCTATCTCATCCAGGGTTAGGGCGACCAGCTTCAGGTTGATTGAGTCACTCCCCAGCCTGGTCTTGCCTTGAACCTGCTTGATGTATTTGATTGTCTCAGTTCTTGAGATCTGCTTGAATTAGAAAGGCTGTAGTCCATAACCTGTAGGTGTGGGTATATCTGGACCTGGGGGCTGCTCTGTAGGTGGCACAAGATATTCACCTGGTAATACACCAGTCAGATCCATGAATGCTAAATTGAAGGCATTAGCGATATCAAGGAGTTCCTGAATCATCTCAGTATTTGAGGTGATCAGGTCTGGTGGTGCTCTCAGGGCACTACCAGTTAGCGATTTCAAGGAGTGCCAGAAATCTTTACCCGAGCCCAATAATTTGTTTAGTTGGTCCTTATAATAGGTGGCTTTAGATTGGTGTACAAGCCTTGTGCAGTTGTTTTTGGCAGTTCTACAGGTGGATACGTCAGCCTGCTTGCCTGTGCCTTGGCCGTATGCCAGAGATTGTCTCTTTGGTGCATGAGCGCAAGTAGTGAGTCCGAGAGCCAGGGGTTTTTAGTACCTTTAACCTTCTTGACTCTGATGGGGGAGAAGATGTCACAGACCTGGGTGACGGTCCTGAGGAAGTAGTCCAGGGCCTGGTTCCCATCCAAGGCTCTGTCGATTAGGGACCAATCAATCAGTTTTAGGTGCAGTTTGAAAGCTTGCAAGAGTCCAGCTTTTATGGTGCAGTTACAGGATACTTTGGGCGGTTGCTTAGAGAACTTATTTGTCCATATACACAAGACTGGGGAGTGGTCACTGAGGCTGTCTGGCAAGACAGAAACCTCAGAAATGTGTTCTGGGTGGGAGGATAAGAGCCAGTCTATGAGTGTGCTGGTTCTGGTTCAGTAGTTGACATGGGTGGCTTGTGTTACCATTTGGGTAAGGTAGAGTCCTGAAATCTGGTCTCTTGCTGGAGCTTCTCCCTGAGGAAGCCAGTTAATGTTGAAGTCACTGACTATGACCTAATCCCGCTTTTTGCCCAACATCTACTTGTTCCCTATGAAATATTTAAGGTCGGCGGCTTGCTGACCCAGTGGGTATGTATACTGTGGTAAGCATAAGGACTTCGTTTTGCTGTCCTATGGAGAGTTTTAAGTTTAGGATTTGAGCCTTTTTCGAGTACATACTGCTGTGCATGATCTGGGATTTGATATCACATTTGACATAGACTAAGCATCCAACCCCACATTTTGACAGTCTGTCCTGCCGGTAAGAGGTGTAGCCATTGAGGGAGACAGTGGCGTCAGAGATTTTAGGGGAGAGCCAGGTCTCCATGAGAGCTATGATGTATGGATTAACCAGCGCCACCCATGACTGGAATTCTGTGAGCTTAGGAAATAAACTGCCGATATTAAGGGAAACAATCCTGAGTATCCCCACCCTGTTGGTAGTGGTGGTGTGGGATGGGCTAGGGTTAGGGTGAACATTACCAGACAACAGCAGCAGTAGGAGGATCATCTTACGAAGAGAGCGAGACCAAAGGGCCCAGCTGGGTCTGGCTTTTGTCCCTGTTTGCTTAGTGTTGTAGGCGTGGGCTATGAGGGAGCGGCTGTGCAGTAGGGCTGTTAGTGTGATGACTGGGGGATCAGATGCTCTGAAGGTTTGTGGGGGGATGTGGAAGGCTTGAGGGTGTATTGTGTCAGCATTCATGCCCCTCAGGCTGTGTACAATCTGCCAGAGTGGTAACAGGGCAGAGAGGTGTCCAAGGTAGTTTCATCTCATTCATTCCGTGGGATCCCTGTGAGGTCGGCTAATATGACTATAACAAGAGTCAGTAAGAGAAGCTTCTGCAGTAGGAGAGGTTGCATGTTGCTGAGGAGTTCAGCTGCTCTGTCTAGTGGGCGGGTCGTATAACCTGCCAATGGAGAAGTAGTGTAACTCTTGTTTGTGGTTGTCAAGGGTTAGGTTTGGAATTAGGCAGATCGGAAGAGTAATACGTATGGCAGAAATACCACTCAAATACCATGATGAGAACTTAGTTCAGGGGCAGGGGTACAACACAGTAAATGAGACTTAAAGAGCTAAGATTAACACTGACAAGTGTTGGGCCCTATAACTGCATTCTGTATCTTTATGGGGAGTTGCAATATTAGTGAGAGGAGAGGATGAAGATCACCATGGGGCGGTGCCGCTGGAGGGGGGAGAGTATTTAATAAAGGCTGGATGAGGGGGGCAGGGTAGGCAAGCAAAAAATTTAAGCAGAAAGGAGAGAAAGTGAAACAAAAATGGGGTTACTTGCAGGGCATAGCTACAACTGTGTCACAAATGAAACCTGGTCTACACTAAGAAATGTTCACAAAATGCTGTATCATTTTAAGCTTAGTTTCTGATCCAGGGTAAAGTACCACTGGACCTTAAAACAAAGAGAGCTGTAATACTTTAAAACCTGTAAAAATCTGCACTCTAAAGGATTGTGCACTGCAAACAACCCTTGAGTGCAAAATTGCTGTAAACAGGCTTAGATTAATAATAGGCAGCAGAAAAATTTCAGGGTTCAGGAAATGCCATACTGAAAAAGACTTCAAGGAAGATTTAAAAGCCTCAGCGTTCAAGCACTCTCTGATCTGACGAGGTAGAGAGTTTCACAGGGTCGGGGCCACAAAAGCAAATGATCTAGCTCCAACAGTTTTTAAGCAGACCCTGAGAACCTCTAGCAATCCCTCATTGGTGAAGTGTAGTGGGCGGAGGGGTGGTAGGGGCATAGGGGATCTTGCTGATACCATGGTCCCTGTTTGTGTAGGGCCTTATAGGTAAGTAATCCACCTTGAAGGTGATCCTCTACTGAACCAGCAGCCAAAGCAGATCACGGAGCACAGGCGTGACACGGCAAGATCTAGGTAAGCCAGTCAACAACCTGGCAGCTGCATTCTGCACCAGCTGGAGATGGCAGAGGTCCACCTCAGGCAGCCCTCAGTATAGGGTGCTGCAGTAGTCAAGGTTTAAACACTTATTTCAAGCACAGACCAAAACTGGATGAACTAGTTACCATCCGGTGTGAACTATATTATTGCCTCAAAACCTGTAAGTAGATTGGGTCCCTCTGCAACCTGAATTGAGGGGTCAGCTCAGTTTCAGTCAAAACCAGGCTTGCTTTGAAAATACAAACAGTTACAGACTCTTCAGGCACTGTTGTCCACTGAAAACAATCCAAATGTACATCTTGTGCTGGGCACCAGTGGACCAAATGTAACGCCCCCCCAAATGGTGCTTACCTTAAATGCCTCCCGTTTCTCTCATCTTGCCTCTTTGGAGTCCCTGATCTTCCCTCTGTGTGCACCACTGCCACAGCCCAAGTCCTCTAGTGCCCCTAATCCTATGGAACAGTCCTATATATGATTTCTGCCCCTTTGGGCTTAAAAAGATAAATCACAAGCCAGCAGCATTTGTCTTAGCCTGGCCTGTGCTTGTGCATGCACGTAGGTTCATTGGACTTTCCAAGTGCCGCAGCAGTCAAAACAAAGGACATCTGGTAGTTCCAGTCCCCTTGCTAACCTAATTCGAGGCCAGTGACCCGAAAAAGGCTGGTGAGAGGCCTCAAAGAGTTGTAAAAATAAAGTTTGAAAAGGGCAGTGTTCGGGGCTTATGGATATTAAACAGCCCCAGTTATTAAAGTTTACCAGTTGAAGCAGAAAGAAGCGGGGAAGGCAGTCAGAATAGCAAAGGCCCAAAACTGAGGAAAAGATAATCAGCTCAGTTAAGAAGGGGGATAAAACCTTTTATAGGTACATTAGGGAGTGAAGAAAGACAAAGGGAGGGATACTGAGGCAGAATAAAGAGAAGGTTGGGTGGGCAGACAGGGACAGTGAAAAAGCAAGGATACTGAATGAATACTTCTGCTCAGTATTCACAAAGGAAGAGGAGGGGGAGGTACCCAATCCAGTCAAAAGAAGCACTTTGGATGGGGGGTAATTATCAGTCCTTTCACAGAACAAAGGCCTCTGAAAGAAGCCATAAAACTGAAGGTGGACAAAGCAATGGGGCCTGATGGGATTCACCCTAGAATTCTAAAAGAACTAAGGGGAGAACTAGTAACACCACTGACTACCTTTTTAACAAATCATGGGAGGATGGTGTGGTACCTGAGGACTGGAGGAGGGTGGATGTGATTCTCTTTCACAAAAGTGGGAGTAAGACAGAGGCAGGAAACTATAGACCAGTCAGTTTGACCTCGTGGTAAGGAAAATGATGGAATCACTTTTGAAAGAAAGAATTGCTGAGTACCTAGAGGCTAGTGGGGCATAGGACCCAAAACAGCATGGATTCACAGTGGGAAGGTCATGCCAGATGAATCAAATTGATCTCTTTGACTGGGTGACCAAAGTAGTAGATCAGGGAGAGGCTATGGATATGGCCTACCTAGACTTTAGCAAGGCATTTGACACAGTCCCACAAAAGATTAATAAACAAATTAGTGGTAGCCTGGGTAAAACATTGGGTGGACAACAGGACACAGAAAGTAATAAACAGAGCCCACAGTGAAAAAAGGGGGATTACTAGTGGGGCACAACACGGTTCAGTACTGGGACCGGTCCTTTTTAATGTCTTTATAATTGAGATTGCAGAGGGACTGGAAGGAAAAGTATGTCTCTTTGCAGATGATACAAAGATCTGCAACAGGGTTGATACACAAGGTGGGGTGGAAAGGATGAGAAGGGACTTGACAAGGTTGGAGTAATGGTCAAATGTATGGCAGCTTAGATTCAAAGCAAAGAAGTGCAAAGTAATGCACCTGGGAAACAAAAACCCAAGGGAAGAGTACACAGTTGGGGGTAAGATACTGAGAACAAGAAAAATGGAAAGGGAACGGAGTCACGTGATGCAGTCCACTGAGTAGTACTCTCTCTTATGAGCTCCTGCCTCCTACTAGCTCTAATACTGTTTTGGTAAAGTTTGAGGATCTATTTTGCTGCTCTCCAATCGCTGAAAGTTTCCTAAACAACTGGTGTTTACCCGACGGCGGTTGGATGGATATTGAGATGAAGAAAAACCCTCCAAAGCATACCCCTCCAACTACGCCTGAGAAGGCTCCGAAAAAGTCTAAGGCCTCGACTGCGTTCCAGACGCAATCTACTGATACTGGGAGTATGGAAATGGAGCCTCTTACTCTTACTAAATTCTTAGAAGAGTTTCAGCCTTTTAAAACGGAAATACAGAACATCGCTGGAGAAATTAAACATATTTCTAATGCTTTGGAAACGCTCTCTCAAAGAACGTCGGACAACGAAGCACGTATCCACTCTTTAGAACAAAAACAAGAGCAATTTAACCTGGACCTGGCAGCCTTAAGGCAAGGTGTAACTAGAATGGAGACCAAAATAGAAGATCTCGAGGGCCGAAGTCGCTGCAATAATATGATAATAATTGGCTTACCTGAGCGTGAGGAGGGTACAGATTCTATCAAGTTTATACAGCGCCTCATTAAAAAAATTGCCGGCCCTACCCCTTTTGGCTCTGAATACTCCATCGAAAGGGCTCACTGAGTGTTACGTCCCATCCCACCTCAAGATGCTACCCCTAGGACTTTTATTTTACGGGTTTTAAACTTCCAAGAAAAACAGCACTTCATGTCTAAAGTGAGAGAAGCTAAGGAAATTACGTGGGAAGGGGCCAAATTGAGGATAGTTCAAGATCTGCCCTTTTCTGTACGTCAAAAATGAGCCGCGTACCATCCCTTTGCCACAAAGTTAATAGCGGCTGGGATTAAATTCAGAGTGGGTTATCCAGCCAGGCTCCAAGTTTTGATCGACGGCTCCTGGGTTGCATATGAGAATGCTGAAACGGCGATCATTGGGCTTAAAAATGCATTCCCTGACCTATTTTGCTCGACCTGAATCAAGGATGTCCCTTCTCAGGTGAGAGCCCCAACCTCTGTGAGGAACACATGCTTTTGAATTCTTTTAAGTGGTCAGTAAATGAAGGAAGCAAGCCCTATCTGTCCTGGATCATGCATAAGCTATCTCCTCTCATGTCCTGCTCACTCTCTTGCCTCCTAAATGAGGGGATTCATCTCACTGGATTTTCCCTAGAATTTCTGCCCAGCTGTACCGTTGTTTTGGCTGTTTTCTTATCATTAATAAGATTATGAATCTCCCTCCTGGCGCTGTTCAGCATAGCCATTGTCTCCAATTAAAATCTCGTCATCTGAGGCTAGTGTGAGGGCAAACTGCTTGCTTGACTGTTTGCTTAGCCTGAATGCCCTGAACTCATACCTGTTTTGGGAGTGGTTACGGTAGATTTGCCTGTGTTGCTGTTTTTCCCATGGGTCTGCTGGCTCCCGATATCTAAACTGGAGACTGCACTTGGGACATTTCACCGTTAGATGGCACCAGAGACTGATGTCCACTTTATTTGATTTGAATTTTTTCTTATTCCGGTTTTTCCTAGGGAATAGAGGTAGCCTCATAGAAGGATGTTTGATTTGAATACCTCCCCAGTACTCTTTGACGATTGTAAGGGCTGTTAATGTAAGCCCTGTATGATTTGGTTTTATTAATGGGATAGCCTGAGTTGCTGCTTTCTCCATGAATCTGATCGCTCTTGTTACCTAGCTGGAGACTGTAAATTGGATACATCGTCAGATGGAATCAGAGATCGTTCCATTTTCTACATTATTTTTTTTTTCCTTCCAGGAAAGATTTGGATGGTGGTAAATTCTGATACTCCTTGGTGGTTACACAGGGATGTATGATTTGAATACCTCCCTGGTACAATTTCAAGTCCTGTGTGGGCTGCTAATATAAGCCCTTTATGACTATGTGTTATACACCTGTAGCTTTTCTATAATGCAAATGTCTGTAAAGCAATACCCCACAGGACATCCTTCTTATTTTTCATGACCTGTAATAACTAAGACAAGGATTATTATGTTTTAATGCCTGTGTATTTAGGATTATTGTACATGGTCATTCGCTATTAACCTGCATTTCTGGGTTGGTTAGTTAGAGTAGGTTTCAGTGAGTTAAATGTTGTAATATAGTATTTAGTCTAATAGAATTTGGTGGGGGGAAGGGGTTATAGGGAGATGTCTAGGTGAGCTGGTTGTCACGTACCATGAGATAATGGGGTGGGAGTGGGAGGGGGTTGGGGCATATAGTGGGTTATTGGGATTGTTTTTTGTGGGTTGGGTATTGGTATTTCCTGGTTCTGGGAGGGAGGGAAGGTGGGCTGGTGCAGCAGACACTTTATTATGGGCATTTAGAATAAATATGTATCAATATAATCTGGACCTTAAGCAGATAACTAGGGTCTTAAGGAATAATGATTAATAATATTCTGTTTAGCACATGGAATGTTAAAGGAGCCAGGCATAAAACCAAGCAATATAAGGTGTTAAAATACCTTAGTCACATCAAAGCTCATGTCATATTTTTACAAGAGACGCACCTACTTAATCACGAAGCCGATAAACTGAGAAGGCAACAAGTGGGACAAGTCTTTGTTGCACAGGGCAATACACAGAGTAGGGGAGTCATGGTTCTTTTACACAGATCGATCCCTTTCAGATCCTCCCAAACCATGGCCAACCCCTCTGGGAGATATTTATTTGTAAAGGGTAAATTGCACACTATGGATATTGTGCTGGGATGTGTATATGGGCCCGACGCAGATACCCCAGGTTTTTTCATGAACCTACTGGAAGTTCTCAATCCTATTCTTGGTACCCCTATGATTATAGGGGGTAATTTTAATCTGGTATTTGATTCCTTGGTAGACAGATCTGGTCGAATCTCCCATGGCCTTTCCCCTCACTCAGAGAGCATTCAGGGATTTTCTCGATTCTGCAGGACTCTGTGACGTATGGCGGGTGCTCCACCCTAATGTCCGGGAGTATACATATGTCTCCCCTGTACATGGTACATCCTCACGGATCGATTACATTCTTATTTCTCAAACATTGCTTTCTGGGGTCTCTGATTCCAATATTATCCCGGGCCCACTTTCGGATCATTCCGCGGTAATATGTACAATATCCCTGTTCTCATTTCCGAAAAGAGGAGGTAGAT
Source organism: Neoceratodus forsteri (assembly GCA_016271365.2). Taxonomy (NCBI): domain Eukaryota; kingdom Metazoa; phylum Chordata; order Ceratodontiformes; family Ceratodontidae; genus Neoceratodus; species Neoceratodus forsteri. Next base: position 1,357,965,824 of record CM028132.1, read on the forward strand.
GGAAGTTGAATAATCAACTTCTCAAAGAGTCCACTAAGGTTGATTATATAGCATCTCAAATTCAACAGTTTATGGTTCTAAATGCCAATACCACATGGCGACCCGATATGGAATGGGGCGCTCTTAAAGCGTTCCTCAGGGGTATTTTAATTGGCCTATCCTCAAAAAGAAAAAAGGAACGGGAAAACAAAGTCTCTTCCCTTCTTTCCCAAATCAGGAACATCGAACGTAGTCTTTCCCCTGCCTCCTCCGATTTGGCCAAGCAAGACTTAATTAAACTAAAAGATGCATACCTGGATCTATTAAGAGAGCAAGTCGAGTTTGCCATTTTAAAAACTAATGCTGTCTATACGGATCAAGGGGAGAAAGCTGGGTGGCTGCTAGCAATGTGTGTTAAGCAATTTGAATCAGCTAGATTTATCCCGGCTGTCCGTCTCTCAGTTGGGGACCCCCTTAAAACTTCATTCCCTGAGATAGTAGATGTATTTATGACTTACTTTCGGGAGTTATACGCTCCCATGGTCAATTCCCCCTCTGAAGAGGATTTGCAAAGTTATTAGACGGATTCCCATTTACCCTTCCTTACTAAATCTCAGCAAGATGCACTTATATCTCCTATTACTGAGGATGAAATAATTGCGGTAATCAAATCCCTCCTGGCAGATAAAACTCCAGGTCTTGATGGCTTTTCTTCTAATTTTTATAAGGTATTTTCTGGGCAGTTAACCCCCATTTTGTTGTCCCTTTTTCAATTTCTTCTTTCGGGCCAGGGGGCTGACCCTTCCCTTTTCGAGGCCCTTATAGTCTTATTGTCCAAGCCAGATAAACCATAAGACCTCGTCTCAAGTTACAGACCCATATCCTTAATCAACCACAACATCGAGATCTTAGCTAAAATACTGGCGGATCGCATGAGTCTGGTTCTCCCTTCGATAATTGAAGAAGAGCAGGTGGGTTTTATGAAGGGAAGATCATCCATTGATCATTTACGAACTCTTGCCCACGTATTTTCGGCTTCTAAGGATGCTGTTTTCCCAATGGCTTTGGTTTCTTTAGACGCCGAGAAGGCCTTCGACAGGGTCTATTGGAATAACCTGTTTGTGACAATGAAGGCATTTGGTTTCCCTAATGAATTCCTTAGTTGGGTTTGCCCACTATATCTATCTCCCTCTGCCAGAATTGCCTGTAATGGCATGATTTCCAGCCCGATTAAACTTCATGTGGGGATGAGGCAGGGGTGTCCACTATCCCCGTTGCTTTTTAACGTATACTTGGAGCCTCTTATCCGGAGACTTACAAGAGCTCAGGATATCCCAGGTATTCCTCTACATGGAAACGAGGTCAAGGTTGCAGCTTATGTGGATGATCTTCTTTTGCATATAGTCAACCCTGCCACATCTATCCCCGTTATTCTTAACATAATAAACAAATTCAGTAGGGTTTCAAATTATAAACTCAATACTGGGAAAACTCTAGTTTTTCCTTTGAATTACAGGGTACACAAGCAAGAAATTACTGCTACCGGACTTGCCTGGCAGCCTAATTCCATTAAATATCTGGGTATTATATTAACCCAAAGTAATTCTCATTTCAAACAGCTAAACCTGGATTTATTGGTTCAGAAAATAGATCAAGACCTTCATAGATGGACACTCCTTACTCTTTCCTTATGGGGTAGGATCAATCTAATCAAAATGAATGTTTTTCCCCGGTTGTTTTATCCCCTTAACATGTTGAACATTAACCTCCCATTATCCTGGTTTAACAAAATACACAGCATGTTCTCCTCCTTTATATGGGGGTAAATTGGCTGCTCCCAAAGACAAAGGAGGGTTAAAGCTTCCGCATCTGGGGTTGTATTATTGGGCCAGTCAGGCTAACAAATATCTACAGTGGTTGACAGCAGAGCAGCGATTAGTACGCTCTCTGTATACCCTGATTTTGCTCAGAGTAGAGTTGGATAGTATTAAAAAGCATGGTTTTCTCCCAGCTGCATTATTATATACTGAAATAGGACTTCTCCCATTACCTCTGCGTAAATCTCCCATTGCTGCTTCGATTATGCTCCACTCACAGTTGTGTGAGTTTCCTAAATATGACAACACCAAGGACTTGTATCAACCAATAATTGGCAACCCCAATTTGAAGTTGGATAACAAGCCTCTGTCTTTTAATTGGCTTCCTCCCATAAATTGCTCCTTGCTAAAAGATTTCATTACATTTGATAGACAATGGAGTCCCTCTTTGGAAATTTTACATATGTTCATGATTCCTGCTACTAATATTTTCAAAGTATATCAACTACAGCATTGTATGTTGAAGGTATTTGGGGTTACTCCTCCTTATCCTGCACAGTTTAATTCCCAGGTTCCTCTTCTCGATTTGGCTGTAATGCCTCATGCAGTTTTGAAAATATACAGTACTCGATTTGCTTGGAGATATCCCGATAATTTTGCCCCTATCTCGTATTGGTCTTCCCTTTTCCCAGACATGGAATTTGACTGGTCACTTATTTGGAATAATTGCCATAAATTCCTATCCCAGGATAGACTTAGACTATTGCAATTTAAAATTTTACATAATATATATTATACTCCACAAAAATTGGCCAGAATAGGTGTAGTGTCTACTCCGCTCTGTACCAGATGTGGGTTGTTGCCGTGGGACTCTCTCCATATTTTCTGGGAATGCCCCAAGGTCTCCCCCCTTTGGTCTATGATAAAACAAAAAGCCGACCCACTTTTAGGACTCTCAGATTTGTTTACACCTGAAATATGTCTTCTGGGTGATTTTTCTGCTATCACAGTAAGATGCAGAAAATTTTACATGGCTTTAATTTCCATGCCTGTTAAAAAGGTAGTTCTAAGGCACTGGAAAGATTCTGATAATTTGTCTTATTTAGAATGGCTCCAAGAGCTCCTTGCAAATCTCAGAACTGAGAGAACCATTGCAAGTCTTTCCAATAAACTTAGGAAATTTAACAAAATATGGGGTTCTCTACATGCCCTGTATTCGTTGCAAGTGTGAAATGTAGCCTTAAGAAGTATATGATGTTAATTCTATGCTACACTGCTGCGTCAGAAGTGGGGGGGGACAGGGCGGACGGGGTGGGTTGGGAGAGAATGAATCTGTTCAATGTATACAGTAATCATATTTTGTTACATTACATGATTCTTGTGATTCATTCTCTGTATTGTAAACTTTAATAAAAACTGAATGGAAAAAAAAAAAAGGAAAATGGAAAGGGACCTGGGGGTAGTTATATCAGATGACCTAAAGGTGGTGCAAGCAATTTGAGAAGGCAGTAAGGAGGGCTGGGAGGACACTGGGATGCATAGGGAGATGCATCCCGGTAGAAAACAGAAAGTTGTTATTCCTCTGTGCAGACAGTTGGTGAGACCCCATCTGGAGTACTGCATGCAGTTTTGGAGACCCCATCTTCGCAAAGACATAGACAGGGTTGAGGTTGTCCGGAGGCAGGCAGCCAAAATGGTGCCAGGTCTGCACCAGAAGACATATGAAGAGAGACTAAAGGAGTGTAATATGTATACCCTCAAGGAAAGGAGGGAGAGGGGGGACATGATAGAAACTTTCAAGTATCTCAAGGGAATTAACAAAGTCCCAAGAGGGTAGCATCTTTCAGAAAGAGATGTGCAAGAACAAGGTAGCACAATTTGAAGATAGAGAGGGGATGGCTCAGAGGTAATGTGAGGAAATATTTTTTCATGGAGAGGGTTGTGGATGCATGGAACAGCCTTCCTGAGGAGGTCATGGATTCAAAAGCAGTGGGAGAACTCAAGAATGCATGGGACAAACATAAGGCAATTTTAGTGGGGTGTACGAGGAAGTAGGCTGTTGGTTAACTAGGATCTGCAGCTTATCCATTAGGTAGGGAAATGGGCAGACTAGATGGGCCAAGCAGTCCTTATCTGCCATGAAATTCTATGTTTCTATGTTTTTCATGAATATTAATAAGGAAGCTGCCTGCCGCCTAGGGGGTCTGTATATCGGTGGCAGCGACAAGAAGGATATTGTGAATAAATGTTTATTAATGGCAATATTTTGTAGGACACCAAAGAGGCTATCTAGCTGTGGGGTTATTATAAATAAAATGTGTTTCCCCTGGCTACACCAGAACTTTAAAATTAGAAAATTGTATGGACTACATAGAAACTGTATATAGGGCAGACATCTTTGCAGCCGCTTAACCAATCAGTGGACAGAGTTTGCCAAAGAGACTCTTGGGACTGTGCCAAAGACTTTTGGGGAAAAAAAGTAGTGACCATTTCTTGATGCCAAAATCTTATCCAGTGAAGATGCTTGGACTGTTTTTGATAACTGTAGCAGCCAATCGGATTCCAGAAATTTTGCTGTTCTGTTTTAGAGGGACTGTTCAAAGAGGCTGCCAACAGCTTAATCTGGTTCAATTTCAGTTGCTTACCATCTGTATCCCCCCCCCCGGTCACCCCTGAAAAAAGGACCTCTAGGCCCAGTGGGCTTACCGGGTCAACAAAATTCAACAAGCAAACAAACAAATAGAGAGGAGGCTCTGTGCACAGCTTGAGGAATTTGAGGAGAGGCATGCTAAACCTCTCCTCGGCCTGAATGCCTGTTCTAAGTGTTGGGACTTCCAAGTCTGCATATCAACCTATGATCTTTCAGTGGGAGAAAAAGAAGCGATTTTCCTTAGAGCTAAATTTCCAGACTGAGGTGGGGGTCAGGGTGTTTGTGAGCTACCCAATCTGCATCTTGGTAAGAGACCTGTTTGCCTCAGAGACTGTGCCCAAACTTGAAGCCTGGGGTCACCAGAACTGTCTCCAGCTTGTTTGCAAAAAGAGGGAGACCTGAACTTCTGCTCGCCAGCTCACATTCCAAGGACTGCACCCTGCAAATGGATAAGCAGTGCAGCCTATGCCAAGACTGTACCAAAAGCTGAACCTGTGATGCCCAACAATTTGCTTAAATGACTGTTGCTGCCAGTGAGACCAAAGCTGACAGAAGATCAGAGAAGGGAGTCAGCTCCTATGGAAAAGATCATTGTGGCTTATGGCCACCCTTGGGGGCTAGGCCTTGATGTAGGGGTGAGTCATGTCAGCCCTGGTCCCTGTATTGTGTTCCTTGCCAGAAACAGCAGAGTCCTGCAGCCTGCAGCCACACACCAGAGAATCAACATCTGCCTTGAGGGGAATCAGCCTAGAAATCAGCTCAGATCCCAAGGTCCATGGTTAAGTAAATAACAACAGTGCCTGTCCCTGCAACCAGTTTAAAGTGTTTTGCCACTCGATTTGCCCATCAGTTTCAAGTTGCTGTTTAAACTGTTTTGCAGGCTATCAGGTCTGAGGATTACCAGTTTCCTTGGGTTTAAAGTATTTGTGAATGTTGCAAAAGCTAAAAGTCATGGAGTTAATAACAATTTATTTGCTTAAGGGCCACAACCAGCTGCAACGCCGGCCAACCCACGGCAACATTTCAGGTCTGCACCTAATTAGACTGTGGGTACCCTGCAGCTAAACTGGACATTCCAGGAGGGTAAATGTATTGTTTTAAATGTAATGCAAAGACAAAATATTGCTGAAACCAAAGTACAAATTATTCCAGCTTCAGTTTGCATCCCCTTTCCCTTGTTTAAACTCTTAAATAAATCAGTTTGTTGTTTGAATGTTAACCTGATCCATGAACATATTATTGTTGTGTGCTAGCTTATTGTGAGAATTTAAAAGGAACACTGTCATTGCTGATAACCTTTTATTGCAGGTGTACAGGGTAAATGCAAGAGTTCCAGACCCTGTTGATAAGTGTGGTCACTGTGAGCATATCATTAGCGCTCACCATTAATTGTGTCCTGAATGCAAAGTAAAGTATTCTAGGCAATTCCATGTGTGGGACCACTGGGTGGTGCTGTGAGTAGGTACAGCTTCTCAGAGGGTTATGCTAGCTTAACATCTAACCAACTTATAAGTTACTCTGGGGTGGAGACACAGCTAATAGCATTATTGTGAGAATAGAACCCCTAGTAATAGCTACAGTGGCATTCCCCAGGATGAAACCCACTTTTAAAGTGCTCTGCAGTATGCTGCAGCAGACCTACTAAATAAAGAAATGTAATTTCAATGGCAATTAGTCCCTTTTGTCATGCAGGAAACTGTGGCATTCACTTCATCCTGGCAGTATCACATTTCCTGCATGACAAAAGGGACTAACTGCCAATGAAATTACATTGCTTTGTTCAGTAGGTCTGTTGCAGCATTCTGCAAAATGCTGCAGAATTGGGTTTCATCCTGGGGGATGCCATTGTAAATCAGAATCCAGGCCTCTCAACCTGCATTCAGGGCAGCAGACAGGGGTAGTAGCCCATTAGAAGGTGGAGCCCAGGTTACATCTTTGGAGGCAGTGCTGAGATTATCATTCCCCTAGTGACCAAACCACAGAATCTTAGTTAGACCCCACATGGAGACTCCCACCAATATGGAGCGTGTTACCAGCACTAGTTTTGAATTTCCCCCTAACAAAACAGGTGTACATCGATTGCTTCATCAGTGTGAGGCAGAGGAGATTGACCCCCAAAAGCCTTATTGCTCATAGACATACCCCTGGGTACTGACAGGGGCACCATAGAAAACGTTCTGTTAAGGTCAAACTGTAGTGAGGGGCCGAGATACTGACGGGGTCACACAGACCCTAGTAGCTTTAACAGAGTGAAGAAAGTTAGTGGACACATCAAAGCTGCCCAAGGTCATTGTCTCTGAGTGCCAGGTGGCACGGAAAGTGGTAATCAAGGATAGTGAAGCTTCCATAGGGCCGAGTAACCCCTTGTAACTCAGAATTTTTGAAGAGAAATTTGCCAGATTGTTACTGACCGAAGGGGTTTGAAGTGCTTCGGATACTACAGGGCTTTGGCAGAGAGGCTTTTCCTGAGAATGAGGGGCCTAAGCCCATTGATTCCCTTCCCTTCTCAGACTCATATAGGAGGATAAAAATATTTTCAGGAGTGACCCCTACTCCAGCTGGAGAGGTTGATTTTGAGACATGGGCAGACTGCACTGTTTACTTAATGCAAAAATGGCAATGTTCTGATGTGGAGAAAAGGAAAAGGTTAAGTGAAAGACTTTGGGGTCCAGCTCTGGATACTGTTCACTCAGTGTGAGCTGATAACCTAGAGGTATCAGCACAGGACTATTTGGCTCCCTTGGGAAATGTATTTGGGAGTCTGGAACTAGATGAAGACCTTTTGTGGAGGTTCAAAACAACCCATCAGTGTCAGGGAGAGCCTTTGTCTATGTATATACCTTGGCTTGAGAAGGCCCTTCAGAAATGCTTTAGGAAAGGAGGTGTGGCATGGTTAAAGGTCAAGCTGCCCAATTCAATGCTTCTGAAGTGTCCAGTGAAGCTCAAAACTCTGCAAACAGTGGCATTGTCCAAGTCCTTAAAGAGGGGGCTAACAATGACATGAGGGAGATGAGAAAGACTTGAGACCCTAGTAAGTGACCTTGCTCAATCTTCCAACCATCCTAGTGAAGGCCTGGTGGGTACGAGCATCCCTATAGGCTGCCAGAAGAACCTAGGTCTGGAAAACAGCCTAGTGATAAATTAACCGAAGAGCCTGCTCGTTTACAAAATCCTAAATCTGGTATCCTCTGCTATCACTGTGGGGAGGATGGCCATACCAGAAGGACATGCTGGTCACCTGAAGACTTAAGAAAGGTGAACTTTAAATTTTTAAACCAAGTCAAACGAAACAATCCCAAACTGTCTGTAAAACCCACACCCAAGCCTTCTGTTGTAAAATCACCAGTTAAACCTTTTGTTGCAAAGTCATCTGTTAATGCACCTTCAAGTACCTCTCCTGACTGGTCAGAATTGGTGGGTCCTTCCATGGAATTACTGTGAATGTGGATGGAATCCCTGCTTGAGCTGTTCTACATAGTGGGTCTCAAGTTACAATAATCTTCAAAGACTGGTATGATCCGCATTTATGTGACCACCCACTACAACCTCTCAGTGGACTGCATGTATGGAGGTTGAGTGCTAGGTCGTATCCATATCTTGGTTTCTTTTCCGTCCTCTGTGGCAGGTGTAGGCAACTCTGAGGAAACACTAGTCCTGGTCTGTCCTTCCACTGGACTATACAATGGAATCCCTGTGTTAATTGGTACCAGTGCGCATGTGTTCAGCCAGCTTGCCCAACTATGTCAAGAAATGTAGCAAAGACGTCTGGAAGAGCCCTGCATGTTCATGCCATGATCAGAAAAACCTATGAGATGCAAATGCACCCCAAAGACAGTGACAAGGATGAGCCTGTTGGTATTGTGTAGAAGAAGGATTCCTCTGCTATCAAACTCCCTCCTAATGCTGAGTGCAGTGTTAGTGGAAAAGAGTGGTTGCAAAAAGATGTGACCAACAAAATACTGATGCTGGATGCCCCAGGAGAGGGAAAATTTTCTGAAGGACTGCTGGTTAAGCCCAGTGTATTTCCTGTTCATGCTCATACTTATGCCCGAGGAGAGGTGGTCCAGATTCAAAATGTCACAGATAGAGAAATCAAAGTGAACCGAGGTACTCTGGCAAAAGTCTGTTGTGCTGACACTGATGTTCTTAAGTGCCAGACTGGAAAAGAATATGTAGTATCCCCTGACATGTTTGACGTTGGAGAGTCACCCATCCTGGATAGCTAGAGAAACAGAATTAGCAAAAAGCTGACTCAGGGAACTCAGGCATTCTCTCTCAAGTGGGAGTAGGATGTTGGACATGTTACTGGTGCTGAACACCACATACGACTGCAGGATGAGTGACCCTTCCAGGAAAGATCCAGACACCCAGCCCTGCCTGACATAGACGATGTGAGACATTATCTGAAAGAGGTGCTGGCAGCTGGCATAATACAAGAGTCATGAAGTCCATATGCCTCTCCGATTGTTGTAGTGCAAAAGAAAAATGGCTCTGTCAGAATGTGTGTGGATTACAGAACACTCAATAAAAGAACTGTCTCTGATCAAAATACTATGCCATGCCTACAAGATACATTGGACTGTTTAAATGGGAGTAAGTGGCTTTCTGTTCTCAATCTATGCAGTGGATATTATCAAATCCCAATGACTCCAGAAAATAGGGAGAAAACAGCAATTATCTGTTCTCTGAGATTCTATGAATTCCTCCATATGCCACAAGGAATTTCGGGTGCACCTGCCACATTTCAGAGACTTATATAGCGTGCAACGGGTGACACAAACCTCCTCAAGTGCTTGGTGTACCTCAGTGATATTATTGTCTTAAGAAAGACCCGTGAAGAACATGAAGCCTGTCTGTTTAAAGTGCTTGATAGAATCGAGGAATTCAGCCTAAAGCTATCCATAGACAATTGGCAATTCTTTCAGAGTTCTGTGAAATATGTAGGTCACCTTGTGTCTCCCGAAGGTATACAAACAGACCCAAGCAAGGTGGAAGCTTTAACCAGCTGGCCAAAGCCCAATAACCTAAAAGAGCTCCAAAGGTTTCTTGGATTTTGCATATATTACCGCCGCTTTGTCAAAGACTATACAAAGGTAATGCAGCCTCTGCTCATTTTTACTGAAGGATATCCTCCTACTCATAAAAATTTAAAAAAAAGATATTGCCAAAGAAATTGTAAAACATATTTCAGACCCCATGAGCCTTTTGGTCAGAAATGGACTCTTGATGGCGACATTGCTTTCAAAGAAACCATTTGCCGATTAACTCACACTCCTGTACTTGCTTATGCAGATCCTTCCAAACCTTATGTGTTACACATGGACACCAGTCTAAGTGGCCTAAGGGCTGTACTTTACCAAGAATACCCAGAGGGATTATGCCCAGTAGCTTTTGTTAGTAGAAATCTGACATTTTCAGAGAAAAATTACCCTGTTCATAAACTGGGATTTCTCGCTCTCAAGTGGGAAATAGTGGATCAGTTTCACAAATAACTGTACGGTGCAAAGATTCTAGTCAAGACCAATAATAATCCATTAACATATGTTCAGACCCCTGAAAAACTAGATGCAACTGGGCACAGATGGTTATCTGCTCTCTTAATGTATGATTACGTAGTAGAGTGCTGTCCAGTTTGAATCACATCTATGCCAATGATCTTTCATGGAGACCTGCATCCAACTAGCAGTGGATGCATATCCCTGAACAATCTGTAAAAGCCTTATGCCACAAGTTTGATAGAAAGAAGTCACCATCTTCAGAAACTGTTAACTGTTTGGCAGATTACTTGGGACCCCCAGAAACTTGCATACCAGTAGCTTATTGTAATCTCGCAGCTCTAGACTTAAGCTCTCTACCGCAGTTGAGCAAAACTGACATTGAAAGAGAACAGCACTATGATGATAAGAAAAGTTATCAACGCCTTGAAAGGGGGAAAAGATGTCTCTAAAACACCAGTGACCCCAACACTGCTTTTTTATTGCGAGAGTGGCCTAAACTAAGTTGCATAAGCAGATATTGAATCAAGAACTGACTGACAGCCAAGGAGAGATTGTTAAAAAACAGCTAGTGTTGCCAACCAAGTTCAAGACTGTTGTGCTAAAGGCCTTACTCGATAATATGGGACATTTAGGGAGTGAAAGAACCTCAGACCTGGCCCAATCTCATTTATACTGGCCTAAAATGGGCATAGATCTTGAACAATATTGTAAATCCTCTGCCAGATGTATTCAAAGAAAGGCATAGCCTCAAAGAGCAGCACCGCTGGTCAATATAACAAGTGTCCCACTGTCAATCAATCAATCAATCAATCAAATAAATCAATCAAAATCTGTATTTAACAAGGCAAACATCATTGAGCAAGCTCATTTTTGAGATGGACCTAGACATTAAACAATAAGACATTATAAGACACAAAGATTACAGCATTACCGGCCAACATGAGTAGGCGGAAGACAGGACAACACAATGGAATAACAATCAAGGGAGAAGGTATAGGACAACATAATCAGCAATTACAAACTAAAGGGAAAACTTTAAGCATTTCAATAGGAATATACAATATTTACATAATTGACCTGAGACAGCACAGGGACAGAAATGAGTGGATCCACTATAGTTGTTTGAATAGGTTGATTGTACCAGAGCAGGGGGAAGGGAATTGGGAGACGGGAAGAATAAACAGAGGTAGGGGACGTGGGCAAGGAAGGGGTCGAGAGAGCAGGTCACTGTAAGTAGACTCCAATTTGTACCAGAGGTAGCAGGAAGGCCAAAGAGTGTAGTGCAGTGGACAAAAGGACATTTGCCTTATCTAGAGGATAAGACAGCTCTTGAGACCAATAACTTCGGAGAGTACTGGGGATGATAGGAAGATATGGGTATAGTAACTGGAATCTTTTGGTTCTAGAACACAAGGCAAGTATCCAGTATACTGGAGCTTGTATGCATTGATTTTCTTAGCTTAGAGCCAGATTCAAAGAACATTGCTAATGTACTGGTTGTGACTGATCATTTCACAAGATATGCACAGGCCTACCCAATTAAGGACCAGAAGCCCTCTACAGTGGCAAAGGCTCTCGTGGAAAAGATTTTTGTGCACTATGGCACTCTTCAGCGCATTCATTCTGATCAAGGCAGAGATTTTGAGAGCAGACTCATTAGAGAACTGTTATCTATCTGGGGTGTCAGAAAATCCAGAACTACACCCTATCACCCACAAGGAGATCTGCAACCAGAGAGATTTAACTATACCTTATCAGACACGCTTGGCACCCTGAACCCAAAAGACAAACCTAAATGGAGCCAAGAGATAAGTGCTTTAGTACATGCTTACAATAGTACAAAAAAAAATGATGCTACATTTTTTTCACCATACCACCTTATGTCTAGCAGAGAAACTCTTCTCCTGGTGGATGAGCGCTTTGGTGTCTCTCCTGATGGTGCCCGATCTGAAAATTACCTCTAGTATGTTAAAAAGTTAAAAGCACAGTTGAACCATGCATACCAACTTGCTAATACCATGGCTGCAAAAAGAAATTTGGCCAACAAAGCTTACCATGACAAACATGTCAAGGCCCGATAATTTCAGCCTGGAGACCGTGTACTGACACACAATTTAGGATTTCAAGACAAGCATAAAATAGCTGACTGCTAGAGACATATTCCCTATATTGTAATCAGTAAACTAAATGATTTGCCTGTGTATAAAGTGCATCCAGAAGGGGACCCTGGTGCTGTTAAAACCATTCGCAGAAATCACCTTTTCCCTATCAGCCAGATAATACTTAATAAAGTTCAAGAGTCTGAGGCTCCTAAATGCCCTGTGACCAAGTCTGCTATCAAAGCTAAGCAACAAAGTCAGCAAACATCTGTTTCTCAGTTTTTTGCTCCTGTCTGTGATGTTTCTAATACCGCCAACACTGAAAGTGATTAACATGAGTTTTATACTGCCTATTACCCATCCCATGAACTTGCAAGATTGTTCCAGAGATTTTTGTCTGCTGATCAGAGTAATGCCTCTAAAGATCCAGTGCTTTCAACTGACTCCACTCTGTCAATTGTGACTGAACCTCCAGAAAGTGATGTCCGCAGTGTGAACTCTGAAGATGCTGATTCCCTTTGTATGGTGGAGTTAACTGAACTCAGTGGACATGAATCCAAAGAAATGAGTGGTAAACCTGCAGTTGAACCTGGAAGTGTGTATAAACTAAGTGGGCTAAGTGAATTGTTTCATTCTGAAGATAGTATTGTTGTTCCAGAAACCACAAGTTGTGTCCTGGATGATTCAAACTTTGTAAATATACTCCTTATGGATGAGAATGAGCCTAAAGAGCCAGAGAGTGATGGTGATGTCCAAGACAAAGGGCCTGAAGCTAGAAATGACCATCAACAAAGTACAGTGGTATACACTGTCACAAACCCACTCCTGGGGGCCAGGTCCACTAAGCTCACAGTGTCTACCCCCAAGTGCAATCCATTATGAGGTGGGGGGACAGGGATACCCTCCAAGTGTCTGTCTAGCGTGCTTGCCGAGATCACAACTGAACACCTGCCATGAGCTCCCAGGGCTCCCTCTTTAAACTCAGAATATAGTTGCAATGCCAGACTCGAGTCTTGTAGCCAAATGAGAACCCTACTTGGTTGTTGCACTAAGGGGGTGTGATCCAGGCATCACAATCTCTTTGGGGTAGCCTTGTGACCCTGACTTTGTCTTCTTCCATAGGGCATGCAATAACCTGGTTCAAATCTTCACAGACTCTTTCCTAAGACTTTTTTTATTCTCCCTATCTTTACCCAGATTCATCTTACAGATCCTTGCTCAATTGGTAGCTTATGGTGGCACCCCTTTAGCAATAACAGTTTGGTCACAGATTATTAATAATGACCCATAATCACACACAATATAAAAATCTCGTTCAGGCAGGTTTTCTTTAAAAAAAAATACACTTTTTTTTTTTACTAAATACTTAAATAATTATCATACATTTATAACAGATTTATAAATTTGGTCACAGAATAACAAAAATAAAAGTGGATATGTACAAGAAAAATGTACTATACTGTTATCTATGTTCTACCTTAGGTTTGTAGTGAATTGAGTCCAGAAGAATAAGTGAAGTCTGAAAAATCCTTTCCTTCTTTTTCAGCCACTGGCTTTCAGTGTCTGCTGGCAGGTTGTTCTGTGCCTTGTCAGGAAGTAGGCCCTTTAAAATGCTCCAGGAAAATGAGAGAGATTGTTCCTGTTTCAGCTCCTTAAATAGCCCATCAAAAGTCCTGGTTTGGTCCTAACTTTTTGACCAGTAGATGTCACTCTTGCACTTTGCCAAATGTTTAGGGAATTATTATATCTATTTCCCACAACCCAATTTCCTGACTGCCTTTTGACGCCTCACTGCCTTACAATATAACACTGGTAAGGCAACTCATTTCAACCTGTCAAGAATAGCGACTTCCCAGATCATGGTTCCCTAAGCATCATGCCTTTGAAGTGCAAAGGGTTACCTCCTGACTTTTTTTGCCTCTGCTTCCATCAATAAAGTTTACAATGCATTTTCCTCCTTTTGAAGAGTAATTTAGCTGCCTGGCAAACCGCTGGTTCTTAGATCACAGAGGAGTGTCAAACATTTTGCAATACAGTCTACCTCTCTCTCCCCACCCCCCCATGTGTCCCTTTCATTAACACTGGCATTCTTGTGCCATTTACTCATACCCAAAATCACCTAAAAAAATATATATATATATATATAAAACAGAATTATATCTTCAAATAATGACTAGCAGTGGCTAGCTTGCCACATCCACTTCTTCTGAAGCTGTCTTGTTGCTGGACAATGAGCTGGGAGTTGTGAATCTGAATGCTAATGTTGAAGTGCAAGTGCCAGTACTAACTTTACCATATCACTCACCAAGAGCTATAAAACCTGTATTATGAACTGAGGATCATAAATAGAGGAATCTGATTGGCCAAGAGCTCCTTGAAGCTGTGATGATATCTAGCTACATCATCACAGCTTCAAAAAACCTCCGGCCACCAGCCTTCTCACTTGAACAAATTCCTACGACCATAACACATTCTATGTCCCGTGATCTGGAGTGACTCAGACATCGAGACGGCCATTTAAAAAAAAAAACACTAAACTCTCTCAACCATGCCCAGACAGCTGCGCTAAAGTCATAGTTAATAGCAGCCGCTTCTCGGTCCCATTCAAATAAAATATCACCAAGCACAGACAAATGCAAAGCCTCTCTGCAGCTTCTGTGCCATACTGGATTACCCATTCCTCTCTCAGACTGCAGCAATGCTCCTGCCAGCTCATAGAAAACACCAATCCCTCCAGCTGACTTAACTTCTCCTTTTTGTTTTCATTAAATAGAAAAAAACAACAGCACTGCCTTCTACAGTATTTTGAGCAACATTAACTGCCGCTATGTGATTGGGACTTGACCCACCGCTTATGTTACAAACTCCCACCATAAGGACACCACAGCAGCCACTCACGTGCTGAAACAAATCAAAACCGAACTGAAAGCGGCTCACATAAACAAAAAACTTTTCAAATGCCACTCATGACGGCGCTTATTAAACTACTCCAAATCTAAATAAAATGCAGATGAAGCACACCTTGGGGGGGCAAGTCACAAGTACACTATCTCTTCAATCACCTCCACCCCCAACAGCACCACCTGCTGGCCATGCCCTCCAAGAACTGTTTTCTTATAATGTACTCCTACACTACCCCAAAAACTCAGTTTTGAAAGGTTATGTAAATTTTTTTTAACTTATAAAATTTTAGCCCAGTTCATAATAGCAATAAGTCACTCCAGGGTGTGGTATATCATGAGATACTGTCACTCTGGTGGTTGGATGCACTCGGCCTGCAGCCTCATGCCCAACCACTCAAGGTATGATGATATCCCATGATATACCACACCCTGTCATGCCTTATTGCTTAATTAAAGCTCATGTATGATATTCCAAGAGAACCTGTTAATTTACATATGAATGTTGTACATGGAGTATATGCTATGCCCAACTCCTTGCCCAGAATTGTGTTCACTGCCACCACCAAAACCAAAGTCTCCACCAAAACTAAGGGTTTCTCCCAGCCAAAAAAGGTGTCTATGGGTAAAAAGATGGGAATAAGGTGAAATGCACTGGTAAAATGTGGTAAAGATTTAATTGAAAAAATGGGATTCTAAACTGCCTGATATAAGCCATGTGAATATAAAATGTCATGATATTGTCTTTAAGTTATTCCAGGATGTCCAAAATCTAAGTAAGACTAATGTTATAGCATGCTATACCGTAGATAGTTACTATGTGCCTAGTTAGGCTTGTATATAGTAAAATGCTATTCAGATTTGTATATAATAGAGTGCTAGCCAAATGTATAGAAGAAGTCTTATATTTAGTTAATGTGTCCATAGTAATGTGTTCTTATGGTTGCCAGTCTTTTATAAACTTGGCACGAATGCCAAGCTTTCCTAGGCAGGGGAGAGTGTAATGCTCCCCCAATCGGGCTTACCTTTAATGCCCCCTTTTTCTCCCATTTTGCCTCTTTGGTGTCCCCGATCTTCCCCCTATGTGCACCACCGCCACAGCCAGAGTCCTTTAGTGCCCCTAATCTTCCAGAACAGCCCTGTATATGATTTCAGCCCTTTTGGGCTTAAAAAGATAAATTCTGAGCTGGCAGCATTTTTCTTAATCTGGCTGGTGTTTGCACATGCGCATGGGCACATTGGACTTTCTGACTGCTGTAGCGGTTAAAACTGAGAATATTCTGGTGGTCCTGGTGCCCCACTGAATCATAGCTAAAACAATCTATTCCAGATAATGTGTGTAAATTTTCAGGATATAATGTTGTTCCTACAGACAGAAAGGGCTTTAAAATTCAGCAGTTAGTTGCACATCTTGAAGAAATACTCACAGGCTTAGGTATGAAGTTTAAAAAGAAAAGTGTTTATTCAGCCAACTGCTCTGTATTTCCTGAGCTGTTTGTCAGTCACCCAACAGGTACATCTCCTAATACTTCACATCTAACTAAGGCTTTCAGAAGGGGGTAGAAGTGGCAGTACTGTTTAACGACTTGGAGATTTGCCTTTTGGGTAATAGTACTGAAACAGATTCTCCTGTGGATTGGCTGCTGTTAAGATTAATTTGGGGGGGGATAAAATATATTACTCTTGGATGTTTATACAACCCACCTATATGTGATTTAAATGGGTTGAGGGAATTCTTAGATAACTGCTCAGAGTATTTTTCCAAGTCTGATTTTGTTTTGGTAGGTGATATAAATTTGAACTGGCTTTTATCTGGTAGTTTGGGTTTGGAATCTCTATTACAGACCTATAGCTTGGCCCAAATGATTCAGGAACCAATTAGGTTAAACCGTCAAACAGGGAATCATTCTATTTTAGACTGGCTTGCCACTAATAGGACAGACATATCTTTAGTGTGGGGGTACTTGTTGAGTCAACTAGCAACCATCAGATTATATATTGTGTTTCAGATTTTAAAAGGGTAAAGACCTTACCTCTGTTCACTCAGTTTGGAAACTGTAAGAAATCTGACAGTTTAAAGTTAAGGCAATGACTTCCTTTAATTGATTGGTCAGTTCAACATTCAATTCCTTACCTGGATTGTGCAGTCAGTTACTTTTGCAAGCAACTATTACCAGTTCCGGACCTGTTTTCCCCTTTATGGAAGGTTAGAGTATGGGGGATTTTTAATTGGTGGTTTACTGATGACCTGAAAGAATGGATTAGTGCTAGGAATCTTGCCTGGTCTATATATAAACAATCCCCCTTTACTATTCTACTTGATAGATACCGTATTCTGAGGAATAAAGTTAGTTATTTAATAGGTTGTGCCAAGAAAGACTATTACAAAAGACATCTGAGTGATAACTGGGCTGATCCAAAGAAATTTTGGGATTAGGTAAATAATTTAATTGTGACAAGGGAAAAATTAACTGTTAAAAAAATGAGAACCCCTGAGAGTTATGTACATGAACCTGTCGTAGTAGCAGAATTATTTAATGTCAAGTATATGGATCTTTCTTGTCAGATGTATGGCAGCTAGGATTCAATGCAAAGAAGTGCAAAATAATGCACCTCGGAAACAAAAACCCAGGGGAAGATTATACAATGGGGGGAGAGTTAGTAACAACAACAAAAATGGAAAGGGACCTGGGGGTAATCATATCAGATGACCTTAAGGTTAGCAAGCAATGTGAGAGGGCAGTAAGGAGGGCTGGGGGGATACTGGGATGTATAGGGAGAGGCATCGCCAGCAGAAAACAGGAAGTTGTTATCCCTGTGTACAGACAGTTGGTGAGACCCCATCTGGAGTACTGCATCCAGTTCTGGAGACCCCATCTCCACAAGGATATAGACAGGATAGAGGCAGTCCAGAGGAGGGCAACTAAAATGGTGCAGGATCTGCAAGAGAAGCCATATGAGGAGAGACTAAAGGAGCTTAATAACTATACCCTTGAGGAAAGGAGGGAGAGGGGGGACATGATAGAAACTTTCAAGTACCTCAGTGGAATCAACAAAGTCCAAGAGGGTAGCATCTTTCAGAAAAAGAGATGTGCAAGAACAAGTGGATACAATTTGAAGATGGGGGGCAGTTCAGGGTCAATATGAGGAAGTATTTTTTCACAGAGAGGGTGGTTGATGTATGGAACAGCCTTCCTGAGGAGGTTGTGGGGTCTAAAACTGTGAGAGAATTCAAGAATGCATGGGACAGACATAAGGCAATTTTTGTGAGGGGTAGGAAGAAACAGGTTGTTAGTTAACTAGGATCTGCATCTTATCCTGTAGGTACGGAAATGGGCAGACTAGGTGGGCCATGCGGTCTTTATCTGCCATAAAAGTCTATGTTTCTGTGTTTCTATGCTATGTTTGTAATTCAGTTAATTCACCCAGTTATGAAAAATCTTAAGCTGATCAGGGTAGTAGGCCTGCTTTTTTACTTTGTAGTATATCAAAGTTGGATTTACTGAGGTTGTTTGGGACTATCCCTAATAAATGTAGTAACTGCAGTGATGGTCTTGATGGCCGAGTTTTAAAGCTAATCACCCCTCAGATTGCTGCCCCATTATGTTCAATCTTCAATTTGTGCCTTATCTCTGGCCAGTTTCCTTCATCTTGGAAACATGCAAAGGTTGTCCCAATATAGAACAAATCAAAAGCTAATAGCCTTGATGATTTTAGGCTGATATGTATTCTGAATCTTTTAAGCAAGTTACTTGTCAAATGACTGAATATTTAAAAACTTATAGAGTATTGTGCCCAGAACAACATGATTTCTGAAAATAAAAACATAGCACAGAGACTGCCTTGGTCGGGTTCATGAATGCCATCCTCCAAGACTTTGATAAATGCCATTTAGTGGGGGCAGTTTTTGTGGATCTGACCAAGGCATTCAACTTTATCAGTCACTCTTTGCTGTGTACAAAACTGGGTTATCTTGGATTTTCTGTGAATGTTGTGGCTTGGTGCGGTGATTATTTAACAAGCAAGTCTCTCAGGTAGTAAACCTGGGGTCAGCAGTTTCCTCAGTTAGGCCTATACATCACAGAGTTCCGCAGGGGTCCATTTTGGGCCCCTTGTTGTTTTCATTGTTTATTAATTCACTTCCCTCCATTCTTAAATCAAGTAATTGCTTATTATACGCTGACGATCTCATTATTTATTCTCAAGCTAAATCTAGTTCCCATATTTCTTTATCCCTTGAACCTGAATTCCAAAATGTGTGTAAGTGGTTTTCTTAAAATTGTCTTTATTCTTAATGCAAAAAAATAAATTCCCTGGGTGGGGTATTCAAAAGGGTTGTGCTATGCGCAATAGGGTTGCACCAGCGCAAGTCCGAAAATGCGCCATTCTGCGATATTCAGCAGGATGCAGTTGCGCCACTGAAAACATGCTGAGCAACAGCGCAGTGCAAATGAAGGCATGCGCAACCGAAGGGGGAGGAGCCATGCATAAAGAGTGCAATGCGATATTCAAAGGCTTGCGCAATGCGCAACAGTGGATCAGCCGGAAGTTGTGCCATGGCAGAAATGAGCCAAAATAAAAAGGCTCAAGGATGAGGTGCAAGAAAGACAGGGAATGCTCATGAGGCAGCAAGGGAGAGCAGGCCACAGCAGCAACCAGTGCAGGCCAGGGAGTAGGCAGGACAGAATAGTGGCAGCTGAAGGCGTGTGGGGCCACAGAGTTCAGAGGCCAGTAGGTGTACCCAGTGTAGTGGAGGTAGCAGTCAGGACAGCGGGGGGAACAGAACAACAACAGCCGGGGGGGGCACAGGCCAGGGAGATGGACAGTGCTACCTTCCACATGGAAGCTGTAGTGAGGAGGGTGAGAAGGCATGCTGCAGGAGGACGTGGCCGTGGAAGGGCCCGTCGGCGGTACGTCACTAACAGGCAGTACCGTGCCTGCTTCAGCTTTGAGCTGTATTCGGATGTTGAGATTGTGGGCCGGTACCACCTGAACAGGGCAATACTGAGGCGGCTCTGTGAGCTGTGCAGTGATGTGATGCAGGCACCCTCATGACGGAGTCATGCTCTGTCAGTGGAGACAAAGGTAACAGCCTGCATGTGCCTGCTCGCCACGGGTACCTTCCAGAGGCTGACAGGGGACACCACAGGCATAACACAGTCGGCCACGTCACGCATCCTCACCCAATTCCTCAGTGCACTGCTGCCACATGCTGCGGAGTACATCCATTTCCCCAGCACCACGGCAGAGCGTACAGCAAACATGCAGGAGTTCTACAGGGTAGCACGTATGCCTGACGTGCTAGGGGCCATAGACAGCACCCATGTGGCTAGTTGCACACCACCTGGCCCCAAAGGGGCCACATATAGGAACAGGAAGGGCTTTTCCAGTGTTAACTGCCAGGTGGTGTGTGATGCCAGTGGGCGCATAATCAATGTCTGTGCCACACACCCTGGTGGAGCACATGATGCCTTCATATGGTATCAGTCCACACTGTGCCATTGATTTGAGAGTGGAGACATCCTCACAGGCCATCTAGTGGGTGCGTATGCATGTAGGAATTGCAAACCTGGGGTAAGGGTGGGAATGCCACAGGTGCCATGGTAGTGGCACACAGGGATATGGGCAATATGGAACTGAACATGATACTTATCTCCACTATCTCCACACAGGTGACAGCGGATACCCACTCTGTCCCTGGCTGCTCACACCATACCGGCACCCCATTACCCAATCACAGCAACGCTATAATGAGGCACATGCCGCCACACGCAACATCATCGAGCGGGTGTTTGGGATGCTTAAGGCACGCTTCCAATGCCTAGACACCTCCGGCGGTGCCCTGCAGTACAGCCCCTCAAAGGCCTGTGGGATATTCCTGGCCTGTTGTATCCTGCACAACATGGCCAAAGACTGTGGGATAGCCATACAGGTCAAGGAGGGGGACAGCGATGGGGACGCCAGCGACGCCGGTGATGATGGTGATGAGTAGCCTCCCCTTGGACGGTGGGACCACCAACTGATCCAGCAGGCCCAGCTGCACCGGGACAACATCACAGAGGAGCATTTTGCACGACACAGGTAAGTCATGGGGCCATGTACAACCAACACTGTCCAGGCACAACCCACAGGCACACAGGGTAACACACCAGGGGTGCATGACGGCAAGGGGAGTGGAAGGGTCCAGGCACATGAACACACCATCAGAGAGGAGTGAACAGTCATATGGATACACACACACACACACACGCACCAGGCACAAAGTGCACATGGGCAGGTGCACAGCAGAGCAGGAACAGACATGTAAAACACACAGATCCACAGACCACCCCCACCACCTGTACTGTCCAAGCACATGTGTCAGATGCTGGGCACCCTTGCACCTTGGTGTACAGTACAATGCAGGCATTATCATGCACATGCACCTGTGGACAGCAGTCGAGTGGGTGTGCAGGTGGGTCGTGTGTCAGCGTGTTGGGAAAGGCACCCACTATTGCACTGCCCACCATGACACACATTGCACACAGGGCAGCACCAGACAGGGCCCACACTGGGGGACAGGTCATTCATGTTGCACTGTGCCACGGCCACCTCAGATGCGTGGGTGGCCCCGCCGTGACCCAGCAGCACTGACAGGCTGAGCATGGGCCATATGGGGTGACACCGATGGACCACCAGGGGACCCACTGCGCGATCGTGACCTTGTCTGCACAGGGGTCTGTAGCATGCCAAACATACCTGCACCAGGGGTGCTTGGGATGGCCACATCAGAACCTGGCGTCGACAGGCTGGGTGTCGCACGATGCTGGGAATGGGGAGTGGAGAGCATACTGTGTGGGGTGCGTGGTACAGGGGCACCTGACTGTGTGCCCTATGCAGCCACGACAGCAACCAATGCCTGGGTCTGCCTGTCAATGGCGGCGGTCACATCCATCCGCATTTGGACCATCTCTGCATGAATCAAAGCAATGTCCCTGCTGTGCTGCTCCACAGCCATGCACAGCACCTCCACGGATGTTGCAACCCACCTCTGCTGCTGTACTGATTCCCGCAGCAGGCAGGTGTGCTTGTCAAATGGGTCCTGTGCCACATCCGCATCCTGTCCCCCAGGGTATGGAAGATCCTGATGCTCAACACCCCTTGAGGGTGGGCGCTGTTCACTAGGACCAGGTATGGGCATATCAATGGGCGGTGTGCATGTGCCACCGCTGGACCCTGTACCCCCAGACCTGGTGGGTGACTGCTGCTGCTGCCCTTCCAACTGCTGTGCCCCAGGGACCACTCGTTCCACTGCCATGGCCACAACAGTGCCAGAGACCTGCACAGCCACTGGTGCTGCCCCACTGGTGCTGACAGGCACAGCCTGGGACTGTGCTAATGTGTTGGCACACACGTTGGAACCAGCCAGGTCCAGGGGCACGTGCTGGCCTGCTGTGTGTCCATCACGGGACACATGCATGTCACTGCCCATTGCAGTCCCTGCATCACCAATGGTGCAGGTACGTGCAACAGCCACAGTCACAGTGTGCTGGCATGCTTGCATGCCAGACTGCTGAGACACAGGCTGTGCACCCCCCACACCTGACTCACTGACAACAGAGGTGGCAGCCAGGCGTGCATGCTGGTGCAGTGCATGCTGGCTGGCAGCAGAGGTGGATGGACCCTCCTCCAACTCTGGCAGGTCTTCCTCACTGCATGGTCCTACTACCACCGTCCCCTGCAGATGAACGGGATCTGTAACAGAAAGTGAGGACTGGTTAGTGCATGTGATCAACCTTCCCCCCCCAAAACACCACCACCATGGCATACCATGCAGTGATGGGCTTCCACCTGTCTGGAATCCACCTCCTGGTACGCCCTCTATAGCACTCCGCTGCATTGATGCAGCCAGTCGGTCCTCAGCCGGGGTCAGCTCCGCCACCGCTGGCTGGCCCCCGCCTGTGCCAGTGCATGCCACCCTGAGGGCTGCCACCTTCCCCTTCATCCTTCTGCGGTCTGTCCCCATCTTCTTTTTGTATTCCTGCATGGAGCACTAGTGGCTTCCGTGCAGGTTCACTGCCTGAGCTACCCCCTCCCATGCAGCCACACGGGCCTGAGGGGTGCCCCGCCGTCCACTCAGTAGTGGCTCCTCTTCCAGGTAGGCCTGGAAGAGGGCCTCTGTCTCTGCCTTGGTGAAGTTGGACCTCCTCCTTCGCCCACCATCCTCACCTTCACCTTGGCTCTGCTTGGTCATATCGGTCTGTATGGGTGGAAGTGGACACCTGTCACTGTGCAGTCTACAGCGTTATCCCATGACCATTGGCCAGAACATCACACAGCATGCAACTCACCCCTCACCTGCAGTAACATAATCTGGCCAGCGCAGCCCAATGTCGCGTACTTATAGCGCAATGCATGCAAATTAGGAGTGGCTCAACTTTAATGACATGCAAATCGCGCCACTGCGCCGTTGAATGGCTGATCCGATGATTTGCATGTGTCGGCTGAATATCACGCCATTGCGCTTTGCGCAATACGGTTGAGCCGGCTGAGCCAATGGCGCATTTCTGTGACTGTGTTGTACACCGCATTGCGCATGCCCAGGTAGCTTACACAGGCGTCTACCGTGCTGATGATGTGCTGTGCACGATCAGCAATTCAGGACATGGCCACCATTGTGCCAGTGGCGCTACAGCACTGGGCACCAAATAGCACTGTGGCACAACTGCTCAATAGTCCACTGTGGCACTGGCACATGGGTGACCGTACGCGCAGGACGTGTAGACATCTAATGGCACTGTGCGTGGCCTTGCGCCACTGACCTCTGACCTTGTGCCCGACCCTTGCCCCCTGGCGCTGTACGTCTGGCATGTGTATGGCTCTATCGTGCTGTTCGGTGACAGCGTGATGGGGACCGACAGCGCTGTACGAACAGCGCGATAGGGACTGATGGAGTTCTATTGCACAACATTTCCATGTGGGGTTGCCACACTGCGGAGTGCCATATTGCCACTGTACATATTGGAAATGGCACGCAGGAGAGCTCCACTGTGGGGGGCCTTGGAGGTTGCAAACCTGGTGGCTGTGGTGGAGCCTCACCATGGCACACTGTTTGGAGGAGTGCCCCCTGCAGGTGCCATGCACCCATGTGTGGCATCAGGTGGCTGCTGCCCTGGAGCAAGCCACTGGGTGGAGGAGGACTCCTGAGCAGTGCAGGCACCACTACAGTGACCTGCGGAGGAGGGAGCATGCTCTACTGGAGCGCCTCAGGTCTCATGCCAGGAGGGGCATTGTGCCTAGGCCAGGTGGGTGCGCTGTGTATGCACCGGTATTGTCCACATGGGTGACACTGTGTAATGTGACCTGCGCATGGGGGTGGGTTTGGCTATGGTTTGCTGTGAATGTGTTTGCAGGTGTGTGCTGTTTGGGTCTGCTGTGTGGGCAGGCACACTCAATGGGGCAAGGGCTGTCTGCTTTGGGATCTCACTGATGTGTTTCTTCATTTGTCTCCACAGGTGTGGAGGAGCGGGAGGTGGGCACAGGCTGAGGCCTGGGATGGCAGTGCCGGGGTGGCTGGTGGAGGAGTTGTGCCACAGCTGCAGCAGCAGCAGCCACAGCAGCACCTGCAGCAGCAGCTTGATGAGGGTGAGTGTCATTATATCATAGATGCTATTGCATGCTGGGGGGGGCGGCCACCTTCCATGGACGACACTACCATGCACGCAACATGTGACAGTCATCACTGTCCAGTGGCACTGCCTGTGTGTGTGTGCATTACTTGTGGTCCATGCATGCACTGGGCACATGGCTGTGGCACTGCCATCCTACCACAGAGCCACATCACTGGGCAGCCTTGGTTGTGCTGTGATGGACATGGGCGGTGTGTGTGTGCAGTGGTACACATGGCTGTTGCTGCCTGGTTGGGCATGTCTTGTGCACGGTCACTGTGGGTGGGTGCAGTCCATCACAGGAGCGGGGCACTTGGCTGTATGCCATGCATGCTGGGTGGGTTTCAGGGATGTGGACAGTCACAGCCATTGACTCTGATCCCTTGTCCTAGGTATCTGGATCCTGCGTTGGATCGAGTGATTGCTGCAGAGGCTCACGCAGGTGGCCATGGATTCGCACGCCCTCCTTCTTGACATGCAGTGGCATGGGATACGGTGCCGGAGGAGGCCTCAGGCACAGCACCAGGCAGAAGGAGGGCAGGCCGCTGGCCAGTAGCTGACCATCACCACACCCCATCTTCCCTCTTCCGGTTGTTCACCCCTGCCCCTTACCCACCCCTACCTTATACCCATACCCCTACCCCTGCTTTGTATATTTGTACATAGTTGTTTTGTTGTTCTTGTTATTCTTGTTCATTACATTTATATTTTGATATGAAAACTGTGGTGGTCTCTGATTTGCAGCTGGCTATAGGTGCTCAGTTGCAGTGTGTGCATGGCATCTGGGCTGGTATGGTCATGGGGTATGTGTGTCGTGTGTGGGCTGGTGTCTCTGGTGTGGGTGTGGCTTCCAGTCAGTATTGCCATGTGCTGCCACCCACTGCTGGGTGCTCATGGTGGGTTTGGCTGGTATAGTTCTGTGGTTCACGGGGTTGCAGTGTGCTGGGGGGGCCTGGGGTTTCCTGCAGTGCTGGTCACTGTACATGGGTGGTGTCTTGGGGTCACAGTGCTGGGAGTGCTGTGCACATGGAGGGGGCTGCTGAACACTGGGGTGGTCCGCCCCCTTTGTGTGGCACTCTCAGCTTGCCAATGGGTGTGCTGCAGTAACACGGCCAGGATGTGCTTTCTTTGCTTGTCCCCATGGTCTGGTGGCTGTTCCATCCCTCCCCCAGTTACGCTGTGCTTGGGGTGGGGCAAGGCTGTTGGTTCTGCAGTGTGTCCTCAGCCCATCTGTGGCATGGGTGGTGGGCCCCTCGCTCACCTCCCCTGGTTGTGCAGTTCCATTGCTCTGCTGCTGGGGGTCTCTTTTGCTTGGCGCTTATGGTGCCTCTGGACTGCTCAACTGGCTGCCTTGTTGCGCTATGGCGCATCATCTCTGCTCAGCTTCCCCTTCCTGGTTGCGCTATGATGCAGGTTGTGCGATATTCAGATGCTGGCTTGTTGAGCAATTTGGCTTGCTCTATGTTTGAATATCGCGTCTATTGCGCATGTGCGCAATTGACTTGTGTTTGCTCCTGCTGTTGCGCACTTTTTGGGCGTAGTTTGAATATCCGGCCCAGTGTAATTTGGTGTTCCTCATTTTCTGAAAAATGATCCTGTTGTTATGATTCATGATGACAGAGGGGCAGCAATTGAATCTGTTAGTGAATTTAAATATTTGGGTGTCCTATTAGACCCAAGTTTGAATTTCTTTATGCAGGTCAAAGCAGTTAATAAGAAAGTTAATCAAAAGCTGGGGCTTGAAATATTTCACTGTTGATATCTGTAAATCAATTTTAACTGGAATATTACTTCCCCGTTTGAATTATGTAGCAAGCCTTTATTTTAGGTCATCTGTTAAAGAAATTAATGTGCTGACTGTTACCTATAATAATGTTTGTCGTTTTGTTCTGGAATTCTCCTTTTTGTCACCACCATTGTCATTTGTATTCCAGTTTGGGCTGATTGTCTCCTTATTCTAAAATTATGTATTTTTGGATTACCAAGTTTTTAAGAAAATTTCTTCTAATACTGAGTACCCTCTTATGGATTTGGTCAAAATTCAATCCCCAGTTTACAATCTACATTCTTCTTGTGATGTCCTTCTCCAAGCTATCTCATATGCTGGTTCTCGATCCTTTTCAGTTGCTTCTCCTGTGTTTTGGAATTCATTACTTCCTGATCTTTGCACCTCCCTGTCTCTGAAGCAATTTAAACAAAATCTGAAGTTTTATTTACTGTCTCTGGAAGTTTGCAAATGTTTTGTTTGTGTAACTTTGTTTGCATTTTGTGTCTTGTATTTTGTTTTTGTCCGGTTGGGCCTGAAAATGGACTTGCTCCAGTGTCCTTACCCAGCTAACAAAATAAAAATGAAAATGAAACTTGTCAACCTAATTGGGAGCTAGTGATCTGAACATGACCAGTGAGAGGTCTCAAAGTGTTATAAAAAATAAAGTTTGAAAAGGGCAGTGTTCAGGGCTTATGAATATTAAAGAGCCCCTCATGAATATTAATAAGGAAGTTGCCTGCCACCTAGGGGGTCTGTATATACAATCCAACAATCCAGCACTCCACTGGACAAAAAAGTTTTGAGCTGATGCTTTTATTAATAGTGAAATACCAAGACAAATACTGGTCACCACAAGAAAGCCCTGGTGCTTCGGGTCTCAACAACCATTCGTCAGGGGCCGTGGTGCTAGGGAGATGACACAACTGATATTTATAATGCAAACAGTCAGTCAATCAGTAAATACATCAATTAAAGCACATAAATTCTACCGTGTGAAAAATACAAACAAGTGCTGCTTCAATAGAAAATATTACATGCGAATGCTGCTTCAATACAAGATTATCAATACTACATATCAAATCCATGTTATTTTCTTTAAAACATTCCCTCCCTCATCTAAAACACATTTTGATTTCATAGGAAATTCTATATTAGTTACAGTGAAATGCTTTTAAATACAATACTCCTAACACCCCATTATATCTAAAAAGAGTTTTGATGGGGGGGGGGGAGTAATTGCAAAGATTTTACAGACAGAAGAGGATTCTGTGCTGTCACCTTGTTCCCTGGAAATATCTCACACACACAAAGTCCCCAAGAGGGGATCAGGAGCTGAGCTACTAGAAAGCCAAAAAATGGAACTGTCAAAACATAACATGCAACCAGATAGATATATTCTTTTAAATTTCAAACGTATAAATTCTAACAATATATAAATACAGTTGGCTTAATAAAAATAATAAATCATGTTATCATACATATGTGTTACATTTTAGAAATTTAAGAATTTTGTAATCACTGAAAAAAATCATATTGCAGCTAATTTCATTAATGACTTCTAATCTATAAACATCTAATGCACATAAGGAAGTCATAATAAATAAGAAACATCAAACATGTCACATACAAAAGAGGTTCAGTAGGACTATTGGTGGGAGTCAAACTGTACACCCACCTGATCATTCATTCTCTCAGATAGGGTTTAATATCCCACTGATCATTCATACCTTTAGCTTATACACTCTTCAAGGTGTAAACCCAGCAGCTCTCTCTTTGCAGGAGTTTGTTGGACCTATTTCCTCCTTTGATTTGTACAGGGACATTAGCTATGCCCATGAATTTTAAACTATCAGGGTTGGGCCTGTGGTAGGAGTAGAAGTGTACACCTACCGGGGTATCCTGTCTCTCATTCCTTATTGAGTGTATGTGCTCCTGTATTCATTGTTTGGGTGGCCTCACTGTGCATCCCACATACATTTTTTGTTTGAAATGTGAGCTTTATTAGAGTTTTTCCAACACAAACCAGACAAGAAACCTCAGAACATACAATGAACACATGGTATACAGTTAGGTGTCAGGTTCCTTGTCCCTCCCCATACCCCCTCTCCTGCCAGACCCCACCTCCATCCTCCATTCTTTCTTTGCTCTGGATACTCAACACTCATGTGATAACAGATTGACAGGGATTAAGCCTGTGGAGATCCTGTACCCTGTTATTATTTAATGGAGCCCCATGTGCATGACCTTCAAGGAGAAGAGACAACTTGGACACCAGCTTGCAACAGATAGAGGAAATGTTGTCTTTCCCAGATTTTCTTGTAAGCGTTAGGCCTTCCATGCAGACTGGCCTTGAGATGCTCTGCCCTTAGATTGAATAGCAGTTCTTGTTGCCACTCAGAGTATGTAGGGGAATGCTCCCCTAGCCAATGGCACAGGATCACCTTTTTAAGAGACAGAGAAATCAAGACCATATGATATCTCCACATCTTGACTGGAATCCTACTAAAATAGCTGATTGGGCATATCTCAGGTGAGAAGCAGCCATCTAGGCCAAGTAGTGGATCTGCCCTGTTTCATGTTAGGCCCCATAAGGCTTTGACAGGGGAACAGTCCCAGAAGATGAGTGACAGGTTTCCCTCTTCATGAGCACATCTGGTACAGATATTCGAGGACACCTTTCCCACCTTGAACAGTCGGACAGGAGTCCAGTACATATTGTTCAGGATCTGATACTGAGTTAGTCTCAGCCTGTCCTGTGAGATGTATGTGTGAGTGTCCTTCCATATCTTGGACCAGATGGTATCCAAGGAGAGAAACTTAGTACCCCAATACCTAGGTTTCATACAGTTTTTTTACAAGTGCACCAAAGCAAATAAACAGCAAAATATGTATCACAAGTAATGGTTTCCTCAATTCTTAACAGAACATCATCCAAAAGTAGGTGCCTGAATACTCTGTCAACCACTGCAAATTGACAAATGTTGCACCTAAAACACTTAAAGAATCCCCCTTTCCTTTTAAGTAGCCATGTAACCCCCAAAAGACTGTGTTGGTAGGGGTTTCAATCTACTGTGGGCCACCCTGTCCTTAATATTCAGTGCCTTTTTAAAAGATACACGCAGTTTGGGACCTACTGCCACTCCCTGATGTTCATCACTTGTGAGAATAGACCAGTTCCTGTATACTACATTGCCTTTCTCCCAGCTAAATGATTGAATCTGTCACAAAAGTCACTACTGTGTGTTCCCCATGTGTCTGTTTGTCTTTTTCAGTTGACAATTCTGCTCTGTTTTTTCTAAGTGCTTTAGCTTTTGCATCTTCCAAAAGTTTATTACCATGGCCTCTCTCCCTAAATATACTTTCTATCTCCTCAGCCTGTACCAGGAAGGTGTTCTCAGTTGGACAGTTCTGTCTTAGCCTAATCATGGGTTTGGACTGTTTGCATTTTGTGGGGTGTGCACTGTCTACCCTCAATAAACTGTTAGTCACAGTCTATTTCTGAAAGCATTTTATAGTCATTACCTCCCCTGGTGTACACTTCAGTTCCAGATCTAAAAAGGCAATTTGTTCTTTACTGGTTGTATGAGTAAATCTCAAGTCGTATTCATTATTATTAAGCCAGGCTACACATTTTGGAATTGCTTCTACATCTCTCTCCCAGATGCATAAACAATCATCAATGTACCTGTGCCAAGATGGAATACTGCCATAGTAGGGGTTATTATCTCTGCTTTGAATCCTTAACATTGTCCATCGTCCTAGGAACAAGATGGCATAACTGGGTGCCATACTGGTACCCACTGCTGTTCCTTTTTTTTTTTAAGATAATATTTACCTTCAAACGCAAAAGAATTGTGGTTCAACATGAATTCAAGTCCTGTCAGAATAAAATCTAGTGGTAAACTTTCTGATTCACTAATATTTTCTAAGTAAAATCTGCATGCCTGTATGTCCTGATTATGATTGACACAAGTGTACAATGATCCAATATCTATACTAATCCAAACACTTTGCTCTGTCCATACCTTGTTATTTATTTTTCTCAAAACATCCCCTGTATCTTTTAAATAGGATGGTAATAAATTCAGGCATTTCTGTAAGTAATAATCAATAAAGTGCCGCAGGTTTTCTGTAATGGACCCATTTCCAGACACAATTGGTCTACCCTGGGGATTTACAGAATTTGTATGGACTTTGGGCAGGGCATAAAAGCCTGGGGTAACCGGATATTCTTTCCATAGAAATTTGTACTCATTTTCTGTGATATCCCTACTAGATACCGCCTGCTTCAAAATGTGATACAGCTCTTTATTATGCTGACTTTTAGGGTCCCTCGCTAGGCATGCATAATTAACCTCATTGTCTAAGAGGTCAATAACCATTCTGACATACTGCATTCTGTTCATTATTACAATATTACCACCTTTATTGGCTGTTTTGACCTCTAATTCTAAATTATCTGACAATTCTCTTAAGGATAGTTCTTTTTTATGTTTGCGTGTATGCATGCACAACATTATGTGTCAGCTTAGGAGAGAAGCAGGTTGTGGAGGTGCAGCACTGTGGCAGCCAATGTCAGCACTGCATTTGTGGGCTTGGCACTGTTCACCCAATGCCCACTCCCCATTGGCATAATGTCCCCCATTTGTTGTGTGCCAAGGGGGGTAGCCAATCCGCCTCAGCATCATGCCCCCAAAATAGTCATTCTTTGCCGACAGGGGGCCCAATCCCCATCGGCTTAAGTCCCCCCAACCCAAAAAGGTAGGTAGCACACTGGGAGCCCACCCCAGTATGCTGAAAGCACACCTCTGTATGAACAGTACAGCTGTCAATTTTCACATCCTGGCCGAAATGTGTTTTCCCAATTCCGGCACAGAATATCGTAATCGCTGAGGGAAATCAGTGTTCGGGACACATTAAGAAAATCACAGTGACACTGCTCATGAGCAGAGGACCTAAAATGCCTATATTGAAAATTTGGTGACTTAAGTCCATAAAATGACTGAGTTATGAGTATGCATTACGCAGTTTCCATGCACCCTTGTAACTTCACAAATTTGTAATAATTTCACTCCAAATTTTCAACATTGGCATTTTTTATACCTCCTTATGAACAGTACAACTGTCATTTTTCACATGCTGGCCAAAATGTGTATTCATACTTCCAGCACAGAACAGCACAGTCACTGTGGGAAATCAGTGTTCGGGACAGATTAAAAAATTATAGTGACACTGTTCATGAGCAGAGGTGCTAAAATGCCTATGTTGAAAATTTAGTGACAAAAGTCCATAAAATGGCTGTGTTACAATTGTACGTTGTGCAGTTTCCACGCACCCTCATAATTTCACGCATTTGTTATATTTTCACTCCAGATTTTCAACATTTCTCATTTTTTCACACCTCCTTATGAACAGTACAACTGGAATTTTTCATATCCTGCCTGAAATATGCGTTTACACAACTAGCACAGAATAGCATGGTTGCTGTAGGAAATCAATGCTCAGGACGGATTAAGAAAATCATAGTGACAGTGTTCATGAGCAGAGGTCACAAAATGCGTATGTTGAAAATTTGGTGACATAATTCCACTAAATGACTGTGTTATGAGCATGCGTTACGCAGTTTTCATATACGCTCAGAAGTGCAAGCATTTTTAATATTTTCACTACAGATTTTCAGCATTGCCATTTCTTCACACCTCCCGATGAATGGTACAGCTGTCATTCTTCACATCCTGCCCGATCTGTGTTTTCACACATCTGGCACAGAATGGCATGGTTGCGGTGGGAACTTGAAGTTTGGGACACATTAACAAAATCACACTGCCACTGTTCATGAGAAGAGGTCCCAAATGCTTTCATGAGGTGGGGTCACAGAAAGGCCATGTTAAAAATTTGTTGTACAAATATCAACAAACACCTGGGGCATTAGAGTTTCTCACCATAATGTCCCACCCTGTACAGACTGACAGGCATCAGGGGTGTGCCTTTGGATTGCTGACTGTAATGCTCATGTCATACCACCCCCACCCCCTAGCCAGTGACAGGCATCAAGGTGTGCTTTGGACTGTTCTCCCCTAGAGTTCACCCTGTTCTCCTGTACTACACCCATTTCAGCATATGTCCTTATGGAATGGGGTGACTATAAAGCCGAACACCCCAAGGCACACCTCAGCATGTGTTGGTGTCTGCAGGACTGGATGAGGTGACATTGCATGAACATTATGGGCAATGACCCAAACACATACCCCAATGCCTGTCCATCCGTCTCTGCAGGGTGGAGGTGGGGCTGGCATGAAGTTTAATATTTCACTGCCATTCCTATTTTGCATCTGTCTAACTTCTGCATTTCCAATGCTAATACCAGCAAGCAAACTTTTGGCATTGAAAAATGCTTGTTTGAGATGTTAAAACATTTAGGGAAAATGTCATTGTTCAAAATGTCTTCCACATGTCTGGAAATAGTTCTGTCAAAGGCAATGATCGATGCATTGTTAATAATGGGGCAAAAGGTTGATTTACCTCTGAATTTGGAGTCCCTCTGTTCAGGTGTGTCCCTCAAGTTCAAATCCAAACTGCCCATGCTCATAAAATCCTCAGGTGCTTCCAATAGTTGTCCCAAAGTTTCATCTACAATGCTGTCTAAATCAATATCTGTGTTTCCCATTGGTGTTAAATCAGAAGTTCCTGAAAAGTCCACTACGAAGTCTAAGTTTTCCCCTGACCTGGCGAAGCTTGCTGCAGATCGTCCCATGGTGTCAAATGTTGACATTTGCTTTTGCTTCCCAAAAAAGAATTTTAATCTAAACTTTCTAAAAAACTTTCTACGGTCCAATGTGACTTGAAATGTGTTCACTTTGGGGGTTGGTACAAAGGATAAGCCATTTTTCAAGACTGATTCTTGTTCAGGGATTAATTCATGTTCTGCAAGATTTAATATGTGGAGGTTGTTTTCTTGCCTGATCTCAACAGCCTTCCAATTACACCTTCCTCGTTTCCCCCTCATTGAATTTTTTCCACCTGTTTTTGGCTATTGCTGTGGTCTTTTGTCTAAAAAAGGACCACGTCTTCTTTTATTAGTATTATTTTCACTAGGGGTTACCTTGTCATTGACACCAGTTGTAGTGCTTCCGGAGCTGGTTCCTGGATTAGCGTGCTGAGCTGAGTTTGATTGTTCCTGGTTCTTCCGAAAACTGAAGCGCACTCTGCTATTGCTCCTGCTTCTACCACAACCATGGCTTTTAGATCTTTTTTTTTTGCCCCACTTCAAAATGTTTCCTTTACTATACTCTTCCTCATCCCTTCTTAGTTTGTGCTGCTTTCATTCAATGATTTCCTGTTCATATTTATCCAGATTCTGTTCAGTTCTCAATTCAAAATCCTTGAACCCTTCCTCCTGTTGCAGCCTATTAACAGTTTCCCTGTCTTCCTGTATCTCAGCCTCCTCTAATTTAGTGTTCTCGTACTTTATTATCAATTCCAAGAATGTTTTAGAACATAGGCATACTGCCTCTAACTATTCCATTTTGAACGGAAATTCATGTGGACCACAAGATGGAACAACACAAATCCCGAGGCCTCTAGGAGCTTTTTCTTTAGCCAGGCATCCTCCAGCATTATTATATTACAAGTAATGTCACTTTCCTTTTGTAGGATTCTTTCCAATTCAGCAAAGCTGGGTTTCAAATTGCTAATATTATTAGCGCCAGAAGTCCCCATTGACAGAGTCTTGGCCCTTTTCCTTCTGTCCTGTAAACTACGTGGTCTCTCCCACTTGCGACCCTCTGTATTTTCACCTGATTCGGCCCCACTGTTATGATTTGTGTCACTCATTATAGTCGGCTGCTTGCTTGTAGTCACTCACATTTGTTTTGTGAAGTCGACTGAAGGCAAGGAGTTAGTGAAGTAAAACTTTATTTTACCTTTGAGGGTTACACTGAGATACCATGTTACTAACACTGAGTGCTGCACACAGACTTTTTCAGCTCTTTGTGCTTCTTATTTGCCCCTGGGAAAGAGGATGTGCCTGTGTCTAAACAGTGCCTATCCAAATGGCCTACTCACTGTATTGGTTTTTGTTATGGAAAGTACGGTAAGGAACTTCCTGGTGTGGTTCATGGTCCCTCCACAAGGGATATGGAGAGTTCTGTTGCTTGCTTCCAGATTGTCCCTGCTGCTGACGTATGTGCTGCGGCCACATGGAGCACTATCCACACTTTCACTAAGCATTACAGTCTGGACATTGTCTCTCACAGATGTGCTGGGTTAGGTCTTACTGTACTGTACTGCAAGGCTTTCTGTCCTGATCACACATCACAAGAAAGCTCTTTTGTGTTAATGATCACATATCACACTGTGCTGCCTCCCGTGTTGCTTTGTACTGCTTAGGAATCATTCCAAAGATGTTGTCTAATGGAGAAGATGTCCTTGATGAAGATAGAACAGTTACATAATAAGAAGAAGAATCAGTATTTATATAGCGCTTTTTCATACATCCAAAGCGCTTTACAAGCAATGCTAGACTGGTAGTGAAGTGACTGAATGTGTGGTGGCAGCCATATCGCACATCATCACCCACACACAGCCTGGATAATTGCATGAACCAGTTTATGGGAAGGGGAATGTTGCCCAGGACACCGGGAATGTTCCCTACTCTTTGCGAAGAGTGCCCTGGGTTCTTTTACTTCCACCTGGACACCCACCAGGACAACACCAGGATGGGTAGAAGGGACCTCGGTTTAACGTCTCATCCGAAGGACGGCACACCCCAGCAGTACAGCACCCCCCAATACTGCACTCAGATGCCAGCAATTTTTAGCTGCAAGTCCAATCCCAGTGTGGGACGAGAACCCATGACCTTCTGGTCCAGAGGCGGATGTGCTACCAACTGAGCCACGCTGACACATAAGAACTTACCATAACAGTAGGTCTTCACAAGAATCTCGTTCATTAGACAATGCCGTACCTTCCCACCTTCCCCCTTTTTTGTCTTCTGAAGAATAAGCCAGATGCTGTGCCTAAGGCCTCATTCCATGCATTCTGTTCCCAGTCTTATATCTCTCTCCTTGTTTGCCTGGTACTGGTTTAGCCTCCTGGTTCCTCGTGGTAAGAGGCCCTCCAAGACTTATGATGGGCAGGGAACGGAGGAGTGTTGGGGCTATATGTTATATGCATGACAATGCTGCACATCATTACTAGTGGCCCCAGGCTAGCAAAGGTTTCTGAGATGTCCTGATGTTGACAGCTTACAGTTCCAAAGGTGTGGCCTAATGTAGGAGATTCTCTCAAAGATCTACTTTTACATTAAGTTCTTACATTAACTGTTCTTTCTTTACTCATTTGGTTTGCAGTTTTACATTTTTTATTTGAAAAGTCAGATGCCAGCTTGTGTTACAATAAAAGCAGGCTATCGGAGGAGTACTTTTAAATATTATTTTATCTTCCATAAGGAATGTATTTTCTTTTTTAACTTTCTTTTTATTCAGATTTTCCACAAATGCAAACACACAACTGTGCTGAGTACCTACATGGGCAGTCTTTAAAAAGTACAGTACTACATACATTTAAATTTATCTAGGCATCAGTAGCTGCATAGATATATTGGATAAAGATAGTCCATTTGGTAATTAATAGTGCAGAAAGTCCAAAATCCCATCCAGAGGCATCCATCAATTTTTACAGAGCTCTTCCTGAAAGTTGAGTAGCTGTTAACATTTCCATTCGCCTGATATATTTCAATCTATCAATCACATTTCCTGTAGTAGGTGACATGGGAGTAAACCATTTAGAAGTGATTGATTTAAAAGCTACAGCAATAGTAACTATATAAATATGCTTACAGCTTCTGTATATTGTTATGGGTATATATACCTAAGAATAAAGTTTCAAAGGTTCTAGGAATATCAACCAGAATAACCCGATTCAGCAGGGCAAGCACTTCTGTCCAAAATGTCTACAGATTGGGACAGGCCCAAAAAATATGTTATGGTGTGCCCTCCTGACCGCATTCTGTCCAGCACGTGTCTGACCCCTTAAGTGTATAATGTTTAGTATGTGAAGGTTTAAAAAAGAATCAGATCAAGGCGTCCCATTTAAATTCCTGTAACTAGGGGAAGCAGTTGTTTTTTGGTTCACCCTAACTGAGGTGTCCCAAGTCCGATCATCAATGATTTTCCCACTTTCTCTCTCTCTCCCAGGTGGCCCTTGCTCCCCATGACTAGCGATCCCCAGAATTATGGAGTAGGGCTGCCAGTGCCATAACCGACTTCAGAAGTATGCCTAAGTTTCCAGTAGAGTTTATGAACTCTCCTAAAGGTGTCAAGGGATGCAGAACCTGGTCCCTGATCCCCATTTGTAAATACCCGAAGAGTTCACCTCTGCCTAAGCCAAACTCTGCCTGAAGCTTAGGAAGGATTTAAGGGCAGTCATGTCCAGATTTAGTAAATGTTTTAGGGAAGTTATTGCTTTCTCCTTGCATTGTCTAACTTCTGCATCTGAAAAGGTTCAGGCCCCATCTGGAGTGTTTGTAAAGCCAAGTAAGGGACTAGGGACATTACCATCACCTAGATGTTGTCACTTCACACCCCATGT
Organism: Neoceratodus forsteri; assembly: GCA_016271365.2. NCBI lineage: Eukaryota > Metazoa > Chordata > Ceratodontiformes > Ceratodontidae > Neoceratodus > Neoceratodus forsteri. Next base: position 1,358,002,772 of record CM028132.1, read on the forward strand.
CTTCAAGGTATGTTTCACCCAAAATTGTCTATTGATTGGAAAAGAGCTGGTGTTAGGCAAAACAGAGGAAGGAATGCTTGCCAGCCAGGAGGTAGGCCTGCAGACTCTTTTCTAACCAACCAGTCTCCCTTTTCCCAATATGCCTGTGCAACCCAGTAGTAATGCTTGTAGTTTGGCAACCCCAGGCTGCATCTGTCTTTGTGTTACTTCAACAGGGCCAGTTTCACTCTTGGGTGACTAGTCTCTCAGACACATTTGTGTGTGGCTTTTTCCAACTGTTTCCAGGTAGTTTGGGGGTAAGACTATAGGAAGCATGCAGAAGCTATACAGTAACCTTTGTTAATATAGTCATCCATACTGTCTGTACCCTTCTGCCAATCGACAGCAGTAGTGAAGCCCATCTATGCAAATCAGCATATATTTTCTTTAGCAAAGGGTCATAATTGGCTTTGTACAGGGCATGTGCATCCTAAGACTGTATATTCTTTGGAACGTAGGCGGTTGTCCACCAGGTCTTTGGGATTACTGTGGAAAAATATGTCTTGGATTTTCCCCAGGTGAGGAGCCATGTGTTGTGTTTCTCTCTGATCTTTCTTTACATTACACTTTTTTGTTAAATTGCTTCTGCTATTGATTAGCTTATTGTAAATATTTGTGTGGTTTGATTCATATTTTTGCATGTTGGATTATTTTATATAAAAAAATTCTCCTACTCTTCTTCAATAATTACCACGTGATATTTAACTTCCACCTCAACCATGACCAGAGATGGGCAGAAGGGACCTTGGTTAATGTCTTATTTGAAGGATGGCACATCAACAGTGCAGCACCCTCCTTATTGCCCCAACTACCAGGTGTGGGGCTAGAATTCACAACCTTCCCATGTTCTAGAATTCTCACCGAAGAGTTGCTGTAACCTCTCTTGTGATTACCTCCTTGATGTCTGGAGTGGGACCTGGAGCATCACCTGCTATATGATCTGCATACTCTGTTCCAGGAAGATATTTGATCATTTAAAAAAAAACTTGTGGCCATGCTGCAGGGACAGACCTTGAATATATTCTTTATTTACTGCAAACTAGTGAATCTCCCTCAGTGTGTATAGTCTTGCGGTGCAGCTGCAAGTTCCTCCTCTGGTGGGTTGCTCGCTAGTAACCATTGATGGTCTTTCACAGGCATTGAAAAGGTGTTTGTGAGGGCTAGGGTGGAGATCTGATCTTCGCACAGCTAGAGTCTTTGTGGATATTTTTTTTATTACTGACGTTTTTATTTGTGTACAGAAGTTACAACATTCTTAATCAAGCTTTACAGTACATTTCCAATTGTACACATTAACCAGTGGATGTCATTCTGTGTAAACAATACCTAGAATAATACATTATTCAGCGATGGTGGAAAAGGTGGTAAAACCCACAAGGGAGTCCAGAACAGTCTCTCTTTGTTTTTTTTTTTGTTTTTTTCCTCTTTATAGGAAGTTGAAGGTTGAACAACAAGTGTAGGTCATGCAGAGATAATAGCAGGCCATCACTGTTGACCAGAGCTGAAAGAAAAGGATTTTGGAACCAGTCAGATCCAGTCTCACTAGGACTGTTAATAAGAGAGCCCTTTGATGCAGCTTAGTGTTCTAATATGTTCTTAACATTGAGTTAAACACCACTGAAATGTATGGGTCTTGTAAAATTGTAGATGTTATCTGAGAACGTTAACCTTAATAGACATCCAAACCTATTTTACTATACAAAACACTATTAAAAACCAATAACATAATTATGTACAACTGTGAGTACTCATCACAAGTCTTTTGTATACATAAGGTGAATACTAAACTCACCAGTAAACTTAAAAGGAGACTTAAGGGGTTGTGACCCTGCTAAATACTTAAAAGTTTAATGGGTTACAATGGGTTTTAATTTGCTGTTTACTGCTTACTGTGGATCTCCCCTTACCTGCTCCACTGAGTCCTCCCCTAGGTGTCACGGTCTCCAGACCTCCTTGAAATTTTCTATACGGAGTGTAAGAGTGGCTGTAATCTTTTTCCATCTCTTCCAACTCTTGTATTTTACCTTTCCATGTTTGGATGGGGGGGGGGGGGTCACTGTGAGCCAAGTCAAAGTGATGCAATTCAGGGCTGCCAATCTGAGGAGACCCAGGAACAAATTCGGAAAGGTTCCAGGGAGAGGCACCCCTAATATGTCTTGGATAGAATTATGAACCTGCTGCCAGAAGGGCCTAACCCTAGGGCACTGCCAGAAAATATGGAAATGAGACCCCACCATACCACAACCCCTCCAGCAGCGATTGGTATGACTGGGGTTGAAGTGATGGGTAATCACTGGAGTTTTAACAAATCTTATTAGTATTTTCCAGTGGTATTCATCCCATGAGGAGGAGGCAGTTATGTGCCAGACCATATTTAAAGCTCTTTGCCAGTCTAGGGGGGTGATCTGTTGGCTGGAGTCCTTTTCCCACCTTAGCCGTACTAAGTCAACCTGCTCTGATTGTCATGTACTTAACAGTTGATAGACTTGGGAGATGGGGTGCATTTTGGCCCTCAGGGTAATACAGCTATAAAATAATTGTTCAAGATCTACCAGTGGTCTCTGTAATTGTTGCAGATGAGGAGTTTGCTGGATGAAGTGCCTGACTTGCAAGAAGTGAAAGTGGTCTTCTCCCCTTAAACCATACTTTCACACTAGTTGCTGGAAGGTAGTACAAGTTCCTTGGTTTAATAGGTGGGTAAACCTGGTAAGGCCTTTGTGTTCCCAAAATGTGTTTTCTGGATCAGTACTGGGGGGGGCTAAATGATTCTTGATGGCGGATGAGAACTAGGGGGCTGACCCCCTCTGGGATCCCCAGCCCTTTGAACAGCTGTAGAAAGACCCCTAGGGTGTGTCTCGTCCAAGGATTTATGATTTTACTGAGTATTCTTGGAGAGATAGAGGCAGTGGACAATGTCCACAAAGGGAAGTCAGGAGCCTGCTCCAGCTCCATAATATACCATCTAGTTTCCTCTCTTTGCTTCATCCAGGAATAGAACCATGGGGCCTGTGCAGCTAAATAGTAGTCATTAAAGTCTGGGAGGCCCATTCCCCCTGACTCCCTTGGGATGTGAAGCAGTTTTTGTTTTAGTCTGGGCTCGTTCCCATTCTACAGGAAACGGTTAATTGTGGTGCCTAGGTCCTTCTTAAAAAGGGGAGGTAGAGAGATATAGGGAGGGTTTGAAAGAGTAGGCGAGGGACAACATTCATATTTATAGTGTGAACTCTTCCATACAAAGTCAAAGGGAGGGACGAGATACACCCTAGGGGTCTTGCTACAGCTGCGTAAAGGGCTGGGGATCCCAAAGGGGGTCAGCCCCCTAGCTCTCATCTGCCATCATGAATCAGTCATCTGGCCATATCTTGTTTCAGGGATTCTAATAACCGTTGGTAATTAATAGAGAAGAGCTGCGTTGTATCCGCAGCTACTCTAATTCCCAAATATCTGAAGGTGTTGTGAGAGGTCCAGGTAAACTGGAACTGGGATTGAATCTCTGGGGGAAGGAGACCACTAATCTGCATAGCCTCAGATTTGGTGGGGTTGATTTTGTAACCTGCCAGGGTTTGGAATCTGTTTAACGTCTCTATCAAAGAGTGTAAGGAGTTAATCGGATCTCCCAGGTGTATCAAGGTGTCATCTGCGTACAGTGATATCTTGCAAACCTGGGATCCCACTGCAATTCCAGTAATCTGGGTGTGATGTCGAATTTGTGTGGCAAGGAGTTCCAGGGATATGGCAAACCACAGTGGGGATAGAGGACATCTCTGATGGGTCCCTTGATGTAGTGTGAACCTTGAGGAAGTGCACCCATTTACTTTGATCGTGACCTCCTTCTGGGAGTACAGCGCTGAAACAGCCCAGGGAATTTTTCCCCGAGATTAAATTTCTTTAGCACAGCTTGTAAAAAGCTCCAATCCACCCTGTGCAATGCCTTCTTGGCATCAACATTAACTGCTATTTGAAATGTGGGTGCCCACCTTTGTGATGAAATGATATTGAGCAGACGTCTGATATTGTCTTGCAGAAGTCTTCCAGATATGAACCCCATTTGGTCTGGGTGGACCAGATCCCTGATAACTGTTTGTAATCTCAGGACCAGGATACCCATAAAGATTTTTAAGCCTGTATTCAAAAGGAAAATAGGCCAGTATGAGCTACGGGATGGGGGAATAGAATGGCTCTGTCTAAGGATGGAACTGAATGTTTCAAGTAGCAAGGGGAGAAGGTCTGATTGAAAGGATTTGTAAAATTCAGCCAGGTATCTGTCATGCCCAGGTGCCTTAACTTGTTTAAAGTGGGAAACTTGTCTTTCAAGTTCCTGCAGGATGATGGGTTGCCCTAATGTCTCTGCTTGTGTCTGATTGAGAGATGGGAGAGGGATCTCTGCCAAATACCGTGAGACTTCTTCCTCATGGTTTGGACCTCACTCTGCTTTATACAGCTTTTGGTAGAAGTCCGCAAAGCATTTAGTGATGTCTGACTGTGATGTCAGCAGAAGGCCATCAGAGTCTCGTTTTAGCTTTACAACTGCCCTAGAGGCTGCTTCTTTGCTCAAATGTGTGGCTAGCAGTTTTCCCGCTCTATTGCCCTGATCATAAAAACTTTGCCTGGCATAGCGTAACCTGGCTTCTATTTTGTGATTCAGTATCTGGGCTAGTTCAGATCTAGCTGTGTCTAACTCTTTTTTAATATCCACTGTAACCTGGCTTTTCTGCTGTGACTCAAGTTCAAAGATCCGTTTCTCCAACACCCTTTGAGCCTCCTTTCTTTCTTTATTAACCCTGGAAGCGTAGGAGATTATGCTACCCCACAGGTATGCCTTCAGTGCATCCCAGCACATTGGAGGTGATGTCTCTGCTGGTGTGTTAAGGGTTTGGAATTGTTTAATTTCTTTCTTATTTATTTATTAGAACATCAGTTTAACAACCTTTGAGCCACAGGCTCATTTACAAAGGTACCTTGTCACAGTGAGGACAAAGACAGTGCAAGAAACAAAATCAAGGCAGACAAAAAATCAGAGTACATTTAGGAATCAGCCAAAAATACAGGCATTTGTCAAACAGCAGTATACAACAGGCTTACAAGTGCGCTTTACAGAGTAGACAATATACAGTAGTTACATGGAGATTGATTCAGTGGGCAGAATAAAGGTAAGGCTGGGTGGAAGACATCAGAAGAGGAGTGTAGGGAAGATAGTAACAAGTAAAGGTAGAGCTGGACAGAAGGACAGAGAGCGGCTCAGTGAGCCTTGTCTGGGAGGATAGGAGGTTTAAAGGCAGGTACAGCTGCGTGTTGAGAGCAGGTGATTTCTAAGACTAGATTTAAAATAAGATAACGAGGCGGCATCAGTGACTCCGGCGGGGAGGGCATTATACCAACAGGAGGCTCTGTAGGGGTAACCCTTTGACCTTGTGAGGTTCTCGCCCTTGGTATAACCAGTGCAGTTTTGTGGGATATTCAGGTATGCACTGTAGGGTTTGCACGGTGGATAGTGGTTGACAGACCTGGTGGGGATAGCCCAAGGAGTGATTTTTTTGTTAGGAGGCAGGTTTGGTATTTGAGGCGCTCATCAAGGTTGAGTAGATTAGCCATGGTGTACAGACGGCAAGTGTGAGTTAGACTAGGAGCCCCAGTTATGAGCCTGCAGGCCTTGTTTAAGGTGAGGCGGATCTTGTGCAGGGCAGTCTGGTCTGCTGCACCATACACAGGTAGGCCATAGTCAACCAGAGAAAGAACAGAGGTTGTGACTGCAAGTTGGAGGGCATCTGTGGGGAGGCAGTTTTTATGATGATAGAGGATACCCAGCGGAGTGTTAGAGGCTGAGGCAAGGGCAGAGATGTGGGCATGAAAAGAGAGGGCAGGGTCAAAGGTCATACCTAGGTATTTATAAGAGTGAACTAGCTCAATAGGGAGTTTAGAGGTGGAGTGGACTGCCAGAGGATAGTTACTGGATTTATTTTGGGGGTGGACAAAGAGCATGGTTTTGGTTTTCTTTAGATTAATTACGAGCCTGTGCTCAGTAAACCAGGCTTCTGCGCCATTGTAGGATTCCTGCAGAGAATCCTGAGGTGAGATGGGATTACGGTCGGAGGCAAAGAGTACAGCATCATCTGCATAAAGAAGGATTTTACCAGTGCATACACTGGGCATGGAGTTGAGAAAAAGGGAAAAGAGCAAGGGCCCAAGAATAGAGCCCTGAGGGACTCCGGAGCAGATAGGGCAGGTGCTGGAAAGTTTCCCGTTGATTTTCATACGTTGTGAGCGGGCCGACAAGTAGCTGGAGCACCAGGAAACAGGCCCAGTGGCAAAGCCTAAGTGACTAAGGGTAGTTAGCAGGAGGGGGTTGGAGACAGTATCAAAGGCTTTTGATAAATCAATGAACACTGCACCTGCTGGGGAGCCAGAGTCCAGTGAGGTGTGAAGAAAGTTACAGAACTCCAGGAGGGCAGTATTGGTGCTGTGGCCTGCTCTGAAACCATGTTGTTCTGGGCAAAGAATGCTATATTTATTGAGGTACTCAGAGAATTGGGTGGCCACAATTTTTTCTAATGCCTTAGAGAGAGGAAAGAGGATTGAGATAGGTCGATAATTGCTAGGGAGGGTCCTATCACCACCTTTGTGTATTGGGGTGACAGTAGCTATCTTCCAGGCAGAGAGGAATTGCCCTAGACAGAAGGATTTGTTAAAGAGGGTGGTGATTAGTGAGATAACCAGATCCAGAACCTAATGGAGAAGACTGGGATCAAGGGAGTCATTGCCAATTGTGTTACTCTTTAAGGCCTTGAGTAGGTAAGGTCTGACTTCCTGGGCAGTGACTCGGCACAGGTAGAATAAGGGGTGTGGAAGAATAGGGACAGACCTGGAGGGAGAGGGAGCGAAGAAATTATCAGGAAGCACTGGGCTAAGGTCTGTGAAAGATTGTTGAGGTGGTTGGCAATAGGACAGGGTCTGAGAGGCGAACCATTAATGTTGATAGCGAAGGTGGGGAAACGCGTGCCACTATTCAGCTGCTTAATGTTGTCCCAGAAGGTCCTAGTGTTCCCCCATGAGGAAGTGAGGGAGGCTTGATAGTGCTCAGCCTTCGCTTTGCGGATGGCCCAAGTACATTTGTTCCGGGCAGCAGCATAGGTCAGCCTGTCAGCTGGGTGGCCTGTTTCCATGGCAATGTGCCATAGATTGTCCCTATGTTTAAGAAGTTGGCGCAGGGTGGGGGTAATCCAGGGAGCATGCCTTATTTTGGACCGACATGCAGTTATGGGTGCAAAAATATCGCAAGCAGAGTTGAAGGTGTGGATAAAGAAGGCAAGGGCCGTGTCAATATCCAGGGCATTTACTATAGGGGACCAGTCTTTGAGGGCTAGGAGTTGCTTAAGGTCTTTCAGCCCACCAGGTCTAAGATGTCGCCAAAGGGTAGTTTGTGCTGTGGGTTTGGGCAAGGAGGTTGACCAATAGAAGAGAACGGGGAGTGGTCGCTAAGGCAGTCTGGGAGGATTTGGATATTGCGGATGCTGTTAGGGCGGTTTGTGAGGACCACATCCAGGAGTGTGCTAGAGCCCATTCTGGGATTCACTCTAGTTGGTTGGGAGACTAGTTGGGTTAGGTTGATGACTGTAAAGACGTCATGGGAGGAAATGGATGAAGGGCTGAGCCAATTGATGTTCAAGTCCCCCACAAGGATTTGGTCAGAAGAGTGGAGTAGGGAGGTAAGATAATCGATTAGTGGGCCTAGTACTTGTGCTTGATTTTTTGGAGGTATGTATGCTGTAGTCAGGTAGATGGGACCCCTAGAGGGATCAGGAGATAGTTTTAGGGTTAGGGCCTGAGCCCTGAAGTCAAGGACCGGGGCTGGGAGGGCTAGTCCAACGAGAGGGTCTTTGACATAAATGGCACAGCCCCCACCTCGCCTACCAACACGGTCCTCGCAATAGAGGGAGTAGCCCAGGAGTGAGAACAGGGAGTCAGGGGTAGAGTCTGACAGCCAAGTTTCAACTATTGATATAACGTCAGGTTTATGAACCTCAACCCAGCAATTGAGAGAGTCAAATTTTTTAAGGAGGCTACATATGTTCATGGAAGCAATATGAAGCCCGATGGATTCCTTTGAGGAATCTTTGCAAGCTGGACCAGGATTGGGATGTATGTTACCAGTCAGGAGCAGAAGGAGGAAAGCTGCTCTGGACAGAGCAGACTATCCTTGACAATAAACTTAAACTCTTCCTTATTTATTAGATTGAGATTTAATTTTCAGGAGGGGTTACAACAGGGGGTCTCCAAAATCAGCTTCGTGGAGACTAGGGCATGGTCAGATAAACTAAAGCTACCTATCTGAACTGAATCCAGTACCCAAGCCCAGTTAGCTGGCAGCAATAGCAAATCTATCCTGGTATACAAGGAGTGTCTAGGGGAATAAAAAGAGTAGTCCCTGGCTGAGGGGTGAGCAAATCACCAGGTGTCCATCAAACCATATTCATAAAGGAGCCTGTGCAGCGTTGTGGGGGCTTTAGATCTCCTGCCTAAAAGACTGCCAGACTTATGGAGCTGTGGACTAAGAACAGTATTAAAATAGCCCACAATGATTTCCAGACCCAAATTAGCCGTAGCTATTTCTGACAAAACTTTGAGAAGAAAGGGAGGATGAAGATGGGAGCATATATGTTTAGGATGCTGCACTGCTGTGCCCCAAGTTCCCCTTCCAAATAAATGAATCTGCCCTCAGAATCAGACCTCACCTTAAGTATCTGAAGTAGTAAGTTTTTCCTTGTCAATATGGCAACCCCCCCCGTTTGTGTGCTTGTTTCTGATTGTGAGAGGCATAAACCTCTCCCACCCAAGATTTTTTCAGTTTAGTAAGCTCAATCTGAGTAAGGTGGGTTTCTTGAAGGAGGGCTGTGTCGGTCTTAAAATCCCTTAGTTTCTTTAACAGCCTAGCCCTCTTTATGGGACTGTTAAATCACTTTGCATTATATGAAGTGACATAGATTTCAACCATTTCAAACAGTCAGAAATTTTGGTTTGGTCTAATCCTGTGAGCTCACAACCCCTTCTCATTATTTTGTATGCCATCACACACAATAAACTCACAACTGCGTCAGGCCAACAGTTATAACCATTCTGAAACAAAACTATGTAAAATTTAAACAATGCACCAGCCATTTTCCTAAGTTGTGCAGTGTTTTTAATTTTTTTTTTATATTTTAAATTTACCTATATGTACTTCAAGGTGAAAACTGAGATGTAATGAGAAATGCCCAAGAATGTGCCTCCCTTGTGGAGTTGGATGTGGAAATTGGGAGGTGACTGGGAATCTGCACAAGAGTTCCCTTATTCTGACAGCTGCTTTGTGTGGCAGTCAGTGGGGCAATTAAAGAGTCCGTCTCCTCTAAAGTAACTTAAGATGCTTACAGCACAGAGCTCCAGTATAACCTGCTCCACCTAGAGGGGTATGAATATGCAAGGATAAGGTTAAGTCCAGAACAGGAGACAAAACTCCAGACCATGATGGCCTCATTAACACTAAGAGATGGGTAGGGGTTTAGGAGGGTAGAGGTTTAGGACAGATGGAGAAAATGAAGGTAAACAGCCACAGTTGGGTAGAAAGAAAGAAGTGAGGAGATTTGGCTGCTGGGCTTGGAGGGGAGACACAGGGCTGATACATTCTCTCTTGAGTAGGGTGTCTGCCTAAGACCCACCCTCCCCCCTAGAGTTCTGTTAATTTATAGGGGAACACCTGCCCTGCAATTGGAGGAAAAGGCTGCAGGTGCAGCTCATGTAGTTCTAGCTGCTGGGGGTTGGATTTAAAGGCTGGGAGAGAGGAGCTTAGGGAGTTGTTCATTTCCCTTATAAGTTTACTGTGTTGTACTGCACTGCACCTAGTAACAGGGTTACTGGTGTGCTGTGGGACTGTATCTACGATTAGTGGGTGACCTGATTAGGCAGTAGGGGTGTATCTTGGACTGGGGGGAACCTGGTGGCTCACCCAAGGAAACCTACTTGGAAGGGAATGGAACCACACAGCGTTAGGGCCGGCATCTTTGGGAGGGTGGTGGGTTGCACAGGGTGTGGAGCAGCCATGATACTGGACTGGGCTTGGAAGTTTGGTGGTTGCCCAGTGTGCTACCAGCTGGCACAGCTTAGGGAGGAGGTGTGGGGATTAGGAGACAGCTGGGGGAAGGGGGGAGGTATGGTTGGGGAAGGGGGCAGGGAATCTCCCACAGGGTTGCACCAAGCACTGGGGGCAGCGGCATAGGGAAAGGAGTGCAGGAGAATACTCAGGGATCACATAGGGACCCTGGCAGTGGGGGTCCAAAAGGATACTACCAAGGAAGCAGGCAGGAAACTGGGGACCCTCACAAAGGAGGGACAGAGAGACAACATTCTCAGGGAAGTAGGCAGATGGCCAGGACTGGACAGAAGGAAGCAAGGCGGGGAGGTGGATCAGACCTTACACTCCTGTAAATTCTCTTCTTCTGCTCGAGGATGAGGCGGTGATGTAGCCATGACAGGGGTGGTTAGAGACAGAAAGGGAATGGGGGCAGGAGGCAGGGGCCAGATAGCGGGAAGAACAGGGGATCCTGGAATGCAGGAAAATGGGGAGCAGTGAATCAGAGCAGGAGGGGCAGGGGGAAGAGGGAGGAAAGCATAAGGAGAAGGACCAGTTGGAAGGAAAGGTAAAGAAGGACCAGTTGGGAGGAAAGGTAAAGGAGAAGGACCAGAAGTACAAGGAGGATTCAGTAAAGGAAGCTGAAGGTTTAGGCCAGGGGAGCACAACAAGCAAGGAGGGACTAAATGGAGACAGCAAGGAAGGGAGGACGAGCCAGGCTAGTTTAGCAGATGGGGGAGAAGGACCAGTTGCGAGCAGTGAGGGGGGAGTTAGCAAGGTACAGAAGGATACTCAGGAGGAGGAGAGGCATAGGATTGGAGGGGAAGGGGTGGCCAGGGTAAATAAGGAGGGGGTGGGATGTGGCACCCAGATAGGGGGAGGAACAAGGAGCTGGCTGGGTGGAAGGGCCTCTAGAAAGGATGAGGGACATGGAAGGGCGGGAATGGAGGAAAAGGAGTGGTCAGAGTGCTCCTTTTGGGGGATTCTATGATCAGGGGTATCAAATAGGATAGGGAGGGAGAAACCTGGCCAGTTAGAACAAAATGCTTCCCTGGACTAACGGTGCACAGGGCTAAACACGAAGTGTATCAGCTAGCAAAGGATTGTGGGGGGTTCCCCGGACATACTGGTCCACCTGGGTACAAATGACATTGAGGGAAATAGCGAGCTAGAGATACAGGCAAGATTCAGGGAGCTTGCCAGGGTCTGTCATGACATAGGATGCACAGTTTCCTTCTCAGAAATCCTGCCGGTGCCTAGGGCTAGTGGGGAGCACAAAAGGAAGACTAGGGAGATAAACCAGTGGCTCAGGGAGTGGTGTGAGGCCAGAGGGTATGGGTTGATGGGGGATTGGGGGGAGACCTGGGAGGATAAGGAGCTGTATGCTAGAGATAGACTCCATCTCAATTTGGAAGGGAAGGGAATCCTTAAGTTGAAAATAGAGGGGTTTATTAGTGAAAAGTGGGGTTTAAACTTGTGAAGGGGGAGGGATGGGAGAAAAGGCTGTCAAGGGGGTGCCGATAAAGGAGGGACTCTGTCTCCACCCCCCTGGGGAGCTGGAGGATTGCAGGAAAAGGCCGACTGGTAAAGTGCAGACCAGGGGAAAACAGAATCCACATGGGAACACGAGCAGGGGAAATGGAAGTATAGGGAAAAGGTGGAAGGTAGTCCTGCTAAATGCCAGGAGCTTGGGAAATAAAATGCCTGAGCTTCAGGCAATGCTAACTGAGGGAGCAGTGGATGTGGCAGTGGTCACTGAGACCTGGGCCACTGCAGGACATGACTGGGACCTGAACTTGGAGGGTTACACTATGTTCAGGAAGGACAGGGGGAGGGAAGGGGAGGAGGGGTAGCAATGATAGTTGAAAACTGCATTGGCATAGGGGGAGTAGAGGAGGCGGAGGGAACCGTGGAGGCGATTTGGGTCACCTTGATAACAAGGGGGGGCAAGAGAGTAAAAATAGGAGTGGTGTATAGACCCCCTGCCCTGGCGGAGGTGCTGGAGTAGAGTCTGGTGGCAGATGTTGGGAGACACTGTAGACTGGGCAGAGGAATGGTGGTGGTGTTGGGGGACTTAAACATGCCAGGAACAGACTGGGAGACTATGACATCTTCTGTGACCAGGGAACAGAGGTTGTTGGATGTCTTTCAAGGTGCGTTCCTATCTCAGCAGGTGGGGGAACCAACCAGGGAGGTGGGGGTACTGGATGTGGTCCTGGCAGACAGTGACCAGATTAGGGGCCTGGAGGTAAGGGACCCACTGGCAGGGAGTGACCATACCACGGTCTGGTTCTGCCTGGACCTAGGAGGGCTAGAAGGCTGCACAAAGATGGAGATAACTGACATCAGGGGAACAGATTTTAAGGAAATGGGATGGATCCTTAAGGAGCATTTGGATGAGATTGGGTCAGACATGGACGCTGATAGTAGGTGGGAAATCATAAGGAGAAGGGTGCAAGATGCTACCAGCACCTGTGCAAGAGTAAGACGAAAATGCGGTAGGGCTCGAAAACCCTGCTGGTGGACCAGGGAGGTCCAGGAGGTGGTGCGGCGGGGAAAGAAGGCAGCCTATAGGCAATTCAAGTGCTCAAGGAGTGAAAGGGATTGAGGGGAGTATGAGCTGATGGCTAAAAGGGCCACTAGGGTGATGAGGGTGGCTAAGGCAAGGAAGGAGCAGAACCTGGCCAGGGAAATTAGGAGAGGGAACAAGGGGTTCTTTAGATACATTGGGGAAAAATGAAGGGTGAAGGGGCAGATTAGCAGGATTAAATCAGGGGAAAGATGGGCACAAGACCCGGGGGAGCAGGCTGAGGTACTAAATGAGTACTTCACCTCAGTTTTCACCAAGGAAAATGGGGGTGCTGCATCATACATGGGAGGAGACAGAGATACTGAGGAGGGGGGACCCTTACCGATCGGCGGGTCTGGGGAGAGGGGGAGGCATCACTGGCAGGAGGGGGGGGGAGGGCTAAGTAGGGAGAAGAGGTACTGGAAGTGGAAATCACAGCAGAGAGAGTGAGGGAAGCCCTCAGCTCCCTTAAGATGGAGAAAGCACCAGGCCGGATAAATTACATCCCAGAGTGCTGAAGGAACTTGCGGATGTCCTGGCAAAACCCCTGGCAGAGCTTTTCACCATCTCTCTGAGGACAGGGTGGGTGCCCCAGGACTGGAAGGGGTGCATATAGTGACTATCCACAAGGGGGGATCAAGGGAGGTGGCAGAGAACTACAGGCCTGTCAGCCTGACATCGGTGGTGGGCAAGGTGATAGAGGGCATTATCAAGGAGAGGCTGGGGGGGGACCTGGAAAAGTCAGGGTGCCTGGACGATAGACAGCATGGATTCATCCCGGGGAAATTATGTCAGACACACCTTGTGGAGTTCTATGACTGGGTGATGAGTGCCTTGGACCTGGGTAGACCAGTGGACATCCTCTTTCTAGACTTCTGCAAGGCATTTGACTCTGTCCCTCACATGGGCCTGTTGGATAAGCTGGGAGAAATGGGAGTGGGGAACCAGATGATCAGATGGATAGGCAATTGGCTCCAGGACCGGACCCAGAGGGTCGTAGTTAGCGGAATAGTCTCATCCCCAAAGAGGGTCATTAGTGGGATCCCACAGGGATCAGTCCTTGGGCCCCTCCTGTTCAACGCCTATGTCTCTGACATGAGGACAGGAATCAGGAGTGAGATGAGTCTATTTGCAGATGACTCAAAACTGGGGGCAGTGATGGATGGGGAGGAGGGGAGGGTGGCCCTACAGGGGGATCTGGAGGCTCTGGAAAGATGGTCTAGAAAGTGGAAACTGAGGTTCAATGCAGGGAAATGCAAGGTACTCCACCTGGGGGCCAGAAACCCGGGCCAAGTGTACACTCTTGGGGGGAAATGCTACAAGTCTCGATGGCTGAGAGGGATCTGGGGGTGGTGGTGGATGTCAAGATGAACAACTCGGAGACTTGTAGGAGGGCAGCAGCCAAGGCCAACAGGATGCTGGGATGCATCGCTAGGGGGATCACCTCCAGAAGGAGGGAAGTGATACTCCCTCTGTATAATTGCTTGGTGAGGCCACATCTTGAGTACTGCGTGCAGTTTTGGAGGCCACACTTAAAGAGAGACATTAAACTCCTGGAGAGGGTCCAGAGGAGGGCAACCAAAATGATTTGGGGCTTGGGGGACAGGACCTATGAGGAGAGGCTCGAAGAGCTAAATATGTACACATTGGAAGAGAGAAGGGACCGAAGGGACATGATAGAGGTCTTCAAGTACAGGAAGAGGGTTAATAGGGGAGGAACAGTCAGGGTGCTTCGAAGGAAGGAGGAGGGGGCCACTAGAGGGCATGGGTGGAAACTGGAGGGGGGAAGATCCAGGGGAGAAAAGAGGAGGTGCTACTTCACTGAGAGGGTGGTGGAGCCATGGAATGCACTGCCTAAGGGGCTGGTGGAGGCAGAGACAGTGGAGGGGTTCAAGAGGGGCTGGGACAGGTACAGGGGAAGGGTTCTGGAAGCAAAATCCAATGTAGCAAGAATATCCAGAACTGGGAAGGGAGAAGCCAGGGAAGGCTGGGGGCAGCAAGGTTAGCACCCAGGGTGGGGGCTGACCAATCAAGCAGACTCGAAAGACCATTAGGCCTATTCTGTTGGCATTTTAGTATGTTAGTAAGGGGGGATGGAAGAAGGAGAGCGGGAAACGCGTCACTATTGTATCACAGCAAGGCACTGGAATATTATAAGATTTAGATAGTAATGATATTTATGTGGTAATTAAACAGTGTATAAATGTTTAAGCTGGAACAGAGTGAATCCCCCCTCACCCCCCTCAACAAAAAATTAAGTTGCATTGAGCTGCCTTGCAGTGGACCAACATGCGGCCACTAGTCCAAAGATGACCGCGATGTCAGTTGCGCTATGCAACAGTCAGACTGTTCAACCTCTCCCCCAGTATGAAACAGAGTAAGGTAAGCCACAGTACAGTAGAGGAATATAAACGTGCACGGGACCAGAGACTACCAATTAAAGTTAATGACCCTTACCAGACTAATTCACATCATCCTGGTGATATGTATGACTAAATCGGATGTGAGGGCTGATCTATTACCCTCTTAAGCAGTTTGGGTGGCAGTTGCCTCCAAAAGGTAGAGTTTTACTGGGATCCTGGAAAGAGTCTCAACCAGCTGCTTTTGCATTCAGGGATGATGAGGGGGCATGACTGGATGGAGGGTCCTGCTTTAGTTCAGTGCTGGGAGTCTTCATGGCATTTTGGATATCATTCTATAATCCTGCCCGTGGCTTGTGAGGTTTTGACCGTGTGGTTGACTGCCAGGTCGATGATCACAGATCCTACCCTGGGAATCTCGCTAGAAGATCTTCTACTTTTATGCCTTGGTCTGCCAAGAAACTGCTGGCATCTGATATGCCATTGAATTGCTTTGTTATGCCTTCCTGAGTCTTCACCCAAAGTCGGGCTGGGGAATCAAGGTAGGCTTTCAGCCCTAGTTACTTTAGTTGTTTAACCATGGTGAGGATCAGTTGTCTGCTCTGCATTGTTTTAGTAGCAAAGTCATGTTCAAAGAACGGGCATTGGTCACAGAAAATGATTTCTTTGTGACTCCAGGCCATTTGTAGAATTTTTTCTTTTACTCTGAAATCTAAGAAGACGATAATTATGGACCTGGATCTTGCTTTGGGGTCTCTTGGTGAGGCAGTCAGAGCCCTGTGCGAACGGGCGATGCTCGGCAGGGAGTCTTTAGGCTGACTTAGCAGCTCCCTCAAGAAACTGCCCATAAATTCAAGCATGTCCCCAGATTCTGTTTTACCAGGAGACCATGAATCCTTATATTTTTACGTCTGTGGTGATTTTCGAGCTCCTCCATTCTCAGAGCAAGCTCGTGTTCCCTGTAGAGGAGATCTAGGATCCCTGTATTACGCAGATCCGTGGTGCTGCAATAGTCGGCAAGGCACGCCTCGACCACCCCCATTCTCTTTTCTACCAGAAACATAGAAACATAGAATTTGATGGCAGATAAGGACCGCTTGGCCCACCAAGTCTGCCCATTTCCCTACCTACTGGATAAGCTGCAGATCCTAGTTAACCAACAGCCTACTTCCTCCTACCCCACCCACCAGAATTGTCTTATGTCTGTCCCATGCATTCTTGAATTCCCTCACTGTTTTTGACTCTACAACCTCCTCAGGAAGGCTGTTCCATGCAACTACAACCCTCTCTGTGAAGAAATACTTCCTTACATTAGCTCTGAGCCATCCCACTCTATCTTCAAAATTGTTCCCCCTTGTTCTTTCACATCTCTTTTACTGAAAGATGCTACCCTTGTGGACTTTGTTGATTCCCTTGAGGTATTTGAAAGTTTCTATCATGCCCCCCCCCCCTTTCCTAGAGGGTATACATATTAAGCTCCTTTAGTCTTTCTTCATAAGAAAAAGAGATCTCTGAGGGTGTCTGCAGTCACGGTCTCCATTCATTGCAGGATATCCCCTATTTTGTTATGCTGGATGCAGAGCTGTCTCGAGGTAATGGTAACTCCAATTCTTCCTCTGGTTGTGCTTGTTCGGTGATTGCATGTTCCATGTTTCAGATTGTGGCCGTGGCCTATCAGGCATTTGGTGCCAATCCAAGGTTTGCTATTTAAGCCCTTTAGAAATGCTGGGGGCTACAAATTGTTTAAGCCTGTGTCTAGTTGCCATATGGATAGCAGCAGATGTAACTTTTTACCCTTTAGAGGTCATTCGGGTGCCAGGATGAGTTAGATTCTTGCCGGGTAGAGCTGAGTAGATAGCTCAGGCAGCCATATAGGATGCTTATGTCACTGGAAGTCTAAATCATCTTTGTGGATTTTTAATCTTAAAGCCACATTACCCCTGGGCTCCAACTGGAAATTGTCCCATTCTTGTAGACAATTTCTTGAGTGAGCCACTCCTGACCATCTTCCTTTGGTGTTACTGTCTGCAATATTTTGTAATCATTGCTAAATTGTTTTGCATTTTTTCGTTTGTCTTGCTGATGTAACAGTTTCATGTTTTTCAGATCCCTTCAAACATTGTCAAAGCTATCTGTGCCTTATTATTTGCAAGCTCATATGTCAGGATGAAATATTTACCAATTAATATTTTAAAAATGCTCTTTATCTTTACATTTAGGCTGTCAGTCTAGCCTAGAGGTTAGAGTAATGACTTGTGAATGAATTTGGTACATCTAGCAGACCTGACTATGATTCCCACAACTTCTACTTGCATACTGTGTGACCCTGAGTAAGTCACTTAACCCCCAAGTGCTTCCAGGTGGCCCTGAAAACAGGCATTGTGCCTAGTCGGCCTTACCTGCTTACCAAATAATAAAAAGAAAAAAAAGTATCTAAAGGAAGCATTGAGTCTGTGTCTCAACTTTTTGTAACTTTTGTAATATTGTAGTGCACTTTTTCATACTTAGCACCATTCACTTTATTTGTTACTTGTACTTTTTTTGTGTTATCTATTTTTCCTCCTTCCCATATCTCCCCCGTTGGCCTCTCCTTTGGGCCATCTATGGTGTTGTTCCTCTCAAATACTCGCTTGCAGCCCCACCCATTGCCACCATTCACTACCTCAGATGGCAGTCACCCTCAGAGTAATCTAGTGTAACCTTTCACCAGATGGGTTCTCCTCCTCCAAGGAGTAAGGTTCCAGGAGGGACCAGCCAGTGCAACTTCTTGGCCCCTCAAGTGCTACTGAGGTGGTCTCTGAAGCCCAACTAGGGCACTTATGGAGGCAGAAGGAGTGGATGGCCACCGTCAGGTTGAGTGGAGGAGAGTTTTTCCCCTTTTCTCCCCGGGGACGCAGCATGCCATACATATGCCAACATCTGCAACGCCCCCCAGTTTGTCAATCGATGTGCTGCTATATCCCCAGTCTCCACTGGGAGTTAGCAGATGCCAGACCACATCCCCACCCTTCCCCCTGGAGAAGGTGAGCAGTCATTGGATGCTCAAGCCTTCTCCCCCCGGCCGTCTCTCCAGTGACCTGGGTCCACTCCCAAACCTGGGTTGTCGGCGTCACAAGTAGAAATCCAACGGCTACGCCAATGGGCCTTGTTACTTGTACATTTACTTAAAAAGTTTCTTCAACTCATTTTGGTTATTTCTGCTATTATGCTCATGTCTCTTTATGAACTGTCAGTATTTAAGGCATTTGCACTGCAACCATGACTACTAGCATCTTGACAAAGTCCATAAGCGTGAAACAGGGTATTGCAGCTGCACTCTGGAATTCCTTCTTGTATTCGATGATGCACTGAATGAAAGCAAGCAGTTCAGCACATCTGCTTCTATAATGGGGCCATCTTGGATGCTCTGGACCAGATAGCTCCATCCCGTGTTCGCCCCCTTCTGTGCCGTCCCGTCGCCCCTTGGTTTGATGGGACATTGAGAGGGCTGCAGAGGTTGGGGCGTAGGTTGGAGTGTCGCTGAAGGAAGACTGCCTCGGATGCCAACCATCTTATTTTGCTAGAGCATTATAAGCTCTATCAAACAGAAATTTCCCGTAAGAAGGCAGAATTCCTGTCCAGGGAAATCTCTGTCGCTCGGAATCGACCGGCTCAGCTCTTCAGAACTGTCAACAGACTGTGCAACCCAGCCTGTTGGCAGCTCCGTAGAGTTTTTACGCAGGTTGACTGCGAGGAGATTGCTCGATTCTTTGCGAATAGGGTGGAAGGCATTCGGAGGCAGTGTCCCCAGCCTCACTCCATGGTTGTTGCAGTTGATCGGGGTGTTTTCCCAGAGCCCGGAGTTTCCTGGAGCTCCTTTGATCTTCCTGACCTCGTGGAGACTATGAGGATTGTCTCTGAGATGCGCCCAACTTGTTGTGGTTTGGATCTGGGCCCCACCTCCTTGATTTTAGGATGCAGTGAACTTATTGGCCCAGTCCTTGCTTGAATAATTCGGTGTTCGTTGGAAATGGGAGTTTTCCCTAGCTCTCTGAAAAAAGGGGTGGTGACTCCCCATCTGAAGAAAGCTTCCTTAGACCTGAATGATTTCGCCAACTACCGTCCAATCTCTAATCTCCCTTTTTCAGGGAAGGTTATTGAAAAGGTTGTAGCGGCTCAACTTGACAACCATTTGACCATCCATAGTTTATACGAGCCTCTCCAGTCAGGTTTTCGTAAGAGGCATAGCAATGAGGCTGCTCTGGTTTGGGTGCTTAATGATCTCCTGGTAGCCAGAGATCGGAGACACCGCTCTATCTTGGTTCTCCTTGATCTATCATCAGCTTTTGATACTGTGGACCATGGGGTTCTGCTCGAACATCTGAGGTCCATCTGTGGGCTCTCAGGTGTTGTCCTCAGATGGTTTTCATCTTACCTCCTGGGGAGAACTCAGAGAGTGGTTTCCAGTTTACAATCATCCGGGGCTGTCTCTCTTTCTTGCGGGGTACCTCAAGGTTCGGTGCTCTCCCCCATGTTGTTCGCAGTACATATGCTACCCCTTGGAGACATTGTAAGACAGTATGAGCTGAGGTTTCATTGCTATGCCGATGATACCAGCTCTACCTGTCTTTTGCACCCAACCAGGTTAGTGCTATCTCGGTGCTGAATAACTGCCTCGCTGATATCCAAGACTGGATGAATATCAGTGGATTAAAGTTGAACCCGGGAAAGACCGAGGTTATGGTGGTGGACCCCGGTCGCAGGGCTGAGGGTTTGGGGATAGGGTCCCCCTCTGGATTAGTTCTTGGGGTAGACCAGATCCCCACCTATGAACGGGTGCGTAACCTGGGTGTGGAGCTTGACACTGGCTTGACCCTTCGTTACCAGGTGTCTGCAGTAGTCAAGACTTCATTTTTCCATCTTAGAAACTTTTCTAGGATTAGGCAACTGGTTCCACCTGGCGATTTGCCGGTTCTGGTCCATGCCTTTGTGACATCATGTCTTGATTATTGCAGCTCCTTATACCTAGGGCTTGCTGGGGTTGAAATCCGCCGCTTGCAGCTAATGCAGAATGCTGCAGCACATTTGTTGACTGGGGTGTCTAGAAGATCTCATATCACTCCTGTGCTGTGCACTCTGCACTGGCTGCCTATACAGTGGCGGATCACCTTTAAAGTGGGTCTTTTGACCTACAAAGCCCTACATGGGTTAGGTTCCGACTACCTGAAAGAGCTTCTGGTGCCTTACACCCCCCTGAGACAGCTCCGCTCGGCTGACGAGGGGTTGCTGGAGATTCTGAGGGTGAATTTGAAATCCTCTGGAGCCCGTGTGTTTGGCTTTGTGGCTCCCACCCTTTGGAATTCTCTGCCCCGCCAGTTCTGAGAAAGTACAACTGTGGATAAGTTTAAGAAGGCCTTAAAATCATTTTTATGGATTCAGGCCTTCCCTGTTGCATTTTAAATCGTTTTATTTATTTATCTGTTGTATTGTTATTGTTGGTTTGGTTATGATAAATGTATGAAGTTTGTACAGCGCCTTGAATTATTTGAAAGGCTCTTAATCAAATAAATTTTATTATTATTATTATTATTCCTAGAATGTTTTCAGGTTCAGCATGAGTGTGTGCATATGGGTCTGTTTCCTGACTGTTCCTGTGTACCACTAACACCACACCACCGGCTCAAGTAGCCCTGCTTGTGTTCTTTCTTTCATGCTCTCTCAGTCTCATGCCTCTTGCATAAATAGACATATATATATATATATATATATATATATATATATATACAGTATATTTATATATGTATTTCAATACAACAAAAAGACAATCTACACATATAAGGTAATCTTTGCAGACTCAGTAATAACAACATGTTTGCATGTATTTGTGTCCTAAGCATAAAGGCAGCAGTTATTTGGGTGGGGTTGGTCCATATACCCCATAGCTCAAATTAATTGGTTTTATAAATGCTCATTTACATGTTTTTGAAGGGGAGTTGTAGAAGGGGTTGAGTTCAACAAGGTCTGTTAATCAGGGGGAGGAGGAGGCTGCCTTCTTCCAGATGTTAGGAGGGGTGTTTTAATCTGAGGACGTGGGGTGACTGTTTCAGCGGGCGTTGCAGAACATTTTGTGTGTGGTTTACTGTGATTACACTGGGGTACCTTAAGCCCATGGGCCTGTGTTTCATTGTTGTGTAGTTGGGGATATTTCAGGTGGAGTTATTGCACTGCATTTGGGCATGCTACATTAGTGTGGGGGAGTGCATTTCAGTGGGTTTCAGCCTATATTAATTGTTGAGGATTACTGAAATTACTTACTGTTGTTTTTTTTACTGCTGGGTTTCTGGCCTACTCCTCGAGGCCTTCACCCCCCCACACACCAGAAAGTGATGCATGCACAGTAGGTCAGGCAGGGCCTCCATTGTTCCAACTTCCTGCCAGGCCCTGTATGCTAATTCCATCCTCTGCTTCCTTCCCTTGTAAAAGGCTGCTTCTAGGAGCCCCTGCCACACCACTCACAGCAATAGGGAAGAGAAACCCTGAAGCCACCTATAGGCTGAGAGGGGACTTGCTGGCAGTGACAAGGGAAGAAAGAGACTTGGGTATCATCCTCACAGATGACCTGAAATCATCCAAGCAGACCACCAAAGCAGTAAGTAAGGCTAGGGGGATGCTAGAGTGTATTAGTAGGAGTATCACAAGTCATAAGAGGGAGATAATAATCCCTCTTTACAAGACACTGGTTAGGCCCCATCTGGAGTACTGCGTGCAGTACTGGAAGCCACACTTTCACAAGGACATTAACCAAATTGAGACAGTCCAGAGAAGGGCAACCAAAATGGTGCAAGAACTGCATCAGAAAACATTTGAGGACAGATTAACATAGCTCAATATGTATACCCTAAAACAATGGAGGGAGAGAGGTGATATGATCGAAACATTTAAACATGTTAAGAGCATTAACAAGGTGAAAGAGTCTAACATACTTCAATATAAGAAAAATAGCAGGACAAGAGGACACAGTATGAGATTAGAGGGAGGCTGATTAAGGGGCAATGTGAGGAAGTTTGTTTTCACAGAAAGGGTGGTGGATGCATGGAACGGCCTACTTCAGGAAGTGGTAGATATAAATACAGTGCAGGGCTTCAGACAGGCATGGGATAGGCATAAGGGAGCAATACAGATGAGTATGAATAGATAGGCCATTGACAGAGCAAAGGCCGATGGCACATTTATAAGGTAGAAAAAGAAATGGGCAAACTGGATGGGCCTTGTGGTCCTTTTCTGCTGTCAATGTCTATATTTCTAGGTTTCTCCTGATTGCGACCTTGTTGGAGTTGCAAGAAACATGCTTATTTTCTTGCAACTCCATCTCTTTCACACTTAGCTCTTCAGTCTCTCTCCTTGAGCAGCTCCCGACAGACTGCATCCAATCTGGAACACCCTCTGCTGTTCAAAGGGAAAGTCCAACTCTCAAATGGTTTGCTGAGCAGTCACTCACTTGCAGCCAAGCTGATGGTTGATTACTTGACTGGCTATGGTTAATTCAAGGGTGTCTGAATTACTGAGGTCCTTGTCAATTCCATGAGCCCTTCATGACTGCTTGAGTAGGTTCTAGGACCTGATTGCCACATGCCCAGAAAAGTTGAGGTGTTGGTCGAGTCAGAGCCTGAGATACCTAAAGGAGATAACATCCTCTATTATGGTCCTGTCCAGGGGGTGGAAGAAAGGGGGTGGCCTAGAGAATGTCTCTGCCTAGTACTGAAGGACATGAAGACAGTCTTCTTGGCATTTAGGAACAATTGATTAGAGCAGAACCAGAGTTAAACATTGTCAAAGTCCAGTGGGAGTCTGGTCAACATGTAAGAAAGGGAATGGCTGGAGGTGTACAGGACAGTGTCATCCACGTACATGTGTATGGAGGTAGTGGAGCAAATAGTAGGGGGGTCATTTAATAAGACAGAAATGAGGAGCAGGATGGAGCCTTGTGGGACTCCAGTCCTGATGAGGAGGGGGGATAGGGAGTCACCTACCTTAACTGATTGGGACCTGCCCTCTAGGTAGGAACAGAACCAGCTAGTGGCTGAGGCTGAGATTCCTGAGGTTGCTAGTTTATCAAGGAGGAAGGAGTGGAATAGTATGTTGAAAGCCTTGGCTAGGTCGACAAATATAGCAGTGGTGATAATTTCCTTTTGATTCTTTGTCTTTTCTGTCTTATTTCATTTTTTCTGTATTTTTTCTACTTTTTTCTCCTTGTCTGGCATTTTCTCTTTAATCTAATAACTCTTATCTCCTTTTGTAAGCAATAAAAATAACTGGTTTTGATTTGATTGAGTACCTTGCTTATGTTGTTTGCTGTATAATATTTTTTCCTACTTATGTTTGTTAAGAAAAACTTCCCCTACTCTCCAGTAAGGGGAGCCTCTGGCCATCTAGCAGGCTTCCAAGATGGCCAGCTGGCTGGTGTGGGAGTGGAAGCTGTAAGTGTAAGGCAGCCAACCCTCCCCCCACTACTGATTCTGTAGAGGTCCTGAGAATCCTGTAGTTTGTCTGCCTGATGAAAGTGCTGATTGTGAATAGAAATGTTGAGTTGGACCAAGTCACCCAGCAAACTGAGCAAGCTTCCCAGCACAGCATCAGATTCCTGGAAGAGGAGGAGGAGGAGGAGATGTTAAAGAGAGTCATGGAAATGAGAAAGTAACTTCTCCTTAACTTGGTGGCTGAGGAGAAGGCTTATTTCCGAATTGAGAAGGAAAAGCTATCAGTAGCTATGTCTTACCCTATGTCTTAAGCTGCTTTAGTGATAGACAGTCATCTCAGACTGACAGCTGTAGCAGCATCTGTTTCCACCTGTGATACACCTTCATCATGGGTTCACCACTATATATCCAGGGCACACTGCCTCTAGGGTAGCTGGTCCATTCCACTGGGGTGTCAAACAGACAAGGCATACTGATGAGTCCTGGTAGGACGAAACACGTGTCTATGTCTTCTGTTAGCACCCTTTGCAAACTGTGTGAGAGGCCTTTCGGCACCATGCAATTCTGCTTAAAGTTGGACCAGCATAACATTCTGTGGTGATTTGCATATGTAGCCCATGATGCTTTGTATTGTGGGGGCATGTGCGATTTTGTATTTTCTTGAAACTTGGCTTCCCAGCCAAATGCCCTTTAAGGTAACCCTTTCCTCAGTGTTTGCGCACAGAGGTTCTTTGTCTTTCACCTGCATCAAAGACACCAACTGACAGTTTTACACAGAAGCTGTCAAGCCCTGAAAATGGTGTAAAAACATCTCCGAGCGCTGCAAAACAAGTGGAGTAGTCTTACCAGATTGAGATTGATTCCTTATAACTGCTACCTCTTCTAAAGACACTGGGAGCACAGACCAGACCCTCAGGCCCCTTCAGGAGGGAGTAAACAATGAAGCTGAGCTGTAGCTGTGCTCTAGTCAGGAGATGGAGGACACACCAATACTGAGAACCCAAGCAGATTTCAAAACTAGTCAATAGCACAGCCGTGATCCCAGACGTGATAGCGCTAATTCAGCCAGGTCACAGAGATTTGGAGCAGCCAGCACAACTGGGGTGGGAAAAACTGGCAAGCAGCTTGGTCTAAGAGGAGACCATGCAGCTCCCCGGAATCTACTGATGGAACTGGAGCAGCAGCCTGTGAGGTGTTCCATGGAGTTGGCCCTGAATGCAGCCAACTGGATCAGAGCCCTTGATGGTAAATTGTGGCCCCCAGAAACATGACAGATTTGGTAGCACAGGGTCATTACAGCCACCATTCATGTACTGACTTACATCGGGAGCAGTCTAGACAGAATTGGGGGGGGGGGATGGTGGCTGTAGTTCAGGAACAATAGACCCTGTGGATAAGGTCATTACTCCTGACAGAATACAGAAGGACAATGCCTTAACTGCACAGCTCTCTGATGGAGGTGATGGAGAACACAAAGAACCTGTTATACAGCCAAAGAATTGTGTGAATGGGTGTCACTACAAAATACCAACACTTGGAATCCTGACATTCAGGATCCCAAGTTCAACAGACCGACACACACCCGACAGAAGGAAGCTGGTGCCTGCCAACAGAGGTAAGGTAGCAGATGTGACAAACTGCTACCCTACCGTTAGTCGAGCACCACAAGGAAGGGGAAAATGTGAAAGCTGGCCAAGCTGCTCCTGTGACATAGAGGGCTAGGCCACTAGCAGCTTGGCCAGCATGGCACTTTCGACCTGGGTTCTGTTCGTGGAAGAGAAAATCTTTGCACTGTTGTTACCCCAGTAACATTTTTAACCTACTCCGAGGTCTGCTTCCCCTCAGAGTTGGTTATTTTAGTTATGGGGAGTGCGTGGGACAGTTGATCTCCTGAACTTGGGCTTATGGAGTTCAGAAGACTGACTGTCAGGATTTCGCAGTAAATCCTGTGAATTTTTTGTCCCAGGCAGTCCTTGCAATCTTACTAGAAACTGCTCCACAAAGGAAATGGAAGCTCTCTGTTTATCTGGGACTAATGCCCCCCCCTCCCCAATGAGTGCATTCCTTGCAGCAAGAACCAACTTGGGGGGGGGTATAAATCCTCACAAATGGAGTTTAAAGTTGAAGAATCTGACTCGGCAGGCAAGGCAAATACCACAGTTCGGATAGCAGTCCGGATGCAATTCACAGTGTCCCTGCACAAACCATACGCTCTGCAGCAGTCTCTGGTCCTGACAGGCTGATCACACCAAGGCAAATCTTCAGTCCACTTCAGGAAAATCCAGTTTGTCACAAATCAGGTTCCAATCACAAAGCTGCAAGTTTGCATGAAATCCGGTCTCAGGATTAAAGCCTCTTCACTTGTGAAGATGGTGGCAGACAGGCTAACGATTTCCCCTGCACAGTACACAGGAGCAGTACTCGAATCAACATAGAAACATAGACTATGACGGCAGATAAGGACCACTTGGCCCACCCAGTCTGCCCATTTCCCTACCTACTGGATAAGCTGCAGATTCTAGTTAACCAACAGCCTGTTCCTGCAACCCCCCACTATAATAGCTTTGTGTCTGTCCCATGCATGTTTGAATTCCCCCCACTGTTTTAGACCCAACGACCTCCTCAGGAAGGCTGTTCCATGTATCCACTACTCTCTCCATGAAAAAGAATTTCCTCACATTATCCCTGAGCCGTCCACCCTCTATCTTTAAACTGTGCCCCCTTGTTCTTACACATCTGTTTTTCTGAAAGATGCTACCCTCCTGGACTTTGTTGATTCCCTTGAGGTACTTGAACATTTCTATCATGTCACCCCTGTCCCTCCTTTCATCAAGGGTATACATATTAAGCTCTCTCAGTCTCTCTTCATATGGTTTCTGATGTAGACCCTCGCCATTTTAGTTGCCCTCCTCTGGACTGCTTCCATCCTGTCTATGTCCTTGCGTAGATGAGGTCTCCAAAACTGCACACAGTACTCCAGATGGGGTCTCACCAACTGTCTGTATAGAGGGATAACCACTTCCCTTTTTCTACTTGTGATATCCCTTCCTATGCATCCCAGTATCCCCTGGCTCTCCTTACCTTTTCACATTGCTTACCCACCTTTAGGTCATCTGATATGACTACCCCCAGGTCCCTTTCCATTTTGTTGTTGTTAGTACCTCCCCTGCTATTGTGTACTCTTCTCCTGGGTTTTTGTTTCCAAGGTGCATTACTTTGCACTTCTTTGCATTGAATCTAAGTTGCCATATGTCTGACCATTCCTCCAACCTTGCCAAGTCCCTTCTCATCTTTTCTACCCCTTCTTGTGTATCAGCTCTGTTACAGATCTTTGTGTCATCTGCAAAGAGGCATAACTTTCCCTCCAGACCCTCTGCAATGTCACTTATAAAGATGTTAAAGCGGATTGAACCCAGTACTGTGCCCTGAGGTACTCCACTAATAATCCCCCTTTCTTCGGAATGTATTCTATTCACTATTACCTTCTGTGCCCTGATGTGCAGCCAGTTTGCTACCAGGCTACCACCCTGGGACCCACTCCCAGGCTGGCTAACTTGATTATTAATCTTTTGTGTGGGACTGTGTCAAATGCCTTGCTAAAGTCTAGGTAGGCCATATCCACAGCCCCTCCATGGTCTATTACTTTGGTCACTCAGTCAAAGAAATCAATTAGATTAGTCTGACATGGCCTTCCTGCTGTAAATCCATACTGCTTTGGGTCTTGTGCCCCACTGGCCTCTAGGTACTCAACAATTCTTTCTTTCAGAAGTGATTCCATCATTTTCCCTACCACTGAGGTCAAACTTACTTAGTTTCCTGGTTCTGCCTTGCTCCCACTTTTGTAAAGGGGAATCACATCTGCCCTCCTCCAGTCCTCAGGTACCACCCCATCCTGCCATGATTTGTTAAAAAGTGTGGTCAGTGGTGTCACTAGGTCCCCCCTTAATTCTTTTAGGATTCTGGGGTGAATCCCATCAGGCCCCATTGCTTTGTCCACCTTGAGGTTTAGGAGTTCTTTCAGGACTCTTTCTTTTGTGAATGGACTGGTATCAACCCACCTACCCAGAGTGCTTCTATTGTCTGGTTTGAGTAACTGCTCCTCATCTTCTTTTGTGAATACCTGAGCAAAAGTATTCATTCAGTATCTCTGCCTTTTCACTGTCTCCCTCTGCCCACCTCCCCTCTCCTTTAGTAATCTTCACTATCCCTCCCTTAACCTTTCTATGCTCCCTAATGTACCTATAAAAGGTTTTATCCCCCTTTTTAACCGAGTTGGCTATCTTTTCCACGGTTTGTGCCTTTGCTATTCCGATTGCCTTTCCTACTTCTTTCTGCTTTAATAGATACAGTTCCCTGTCGTGCTCCTTCTGTGATTCCTTATACTTTTTGAATGCAGCCTTTTTCTCCTAAACCTTCTCTGCCACCTCTTTAGAGAACCATAGTGGTTTTTTACTCCACTTTGTTTTATTTATTTGTTTTACACAAAGACTTGTTGCCTCTATGATGGCAGTTTTGAGTTTTCTCCATTGTTCTTGCACCCCTCCTATTTGGTTATTTGCTAGTGCATTCTTCAGGAGTTCACCCATTTTGCCAAAGTCAGCCCTTCTAAAGTCCAGTATCCTTGTTTTTGTATGGCTTATCTCCATGGTTCTGCTCACTGTGAAGCACACTGTGCAGTGGTCGCTTGTTCCCAGATGTCTACTGACTTCTAAATTTGTGATCTTCTCTCCATTTGAGAGTACCAGGTCTAGTATTGCTCCCTCCTGAGTGGGTTCCAGCACTAGCTGTCTAAGGTCTGCTCCCTGCAGGGCATCGAGAATGGCCCTGCTCTTGGATGTGGCTGCAGTACATGTCCTCCAATTGACATCTGTCATATTCAGGTCCCCCATCAACAGTATCTCCCCTTTTTCAGCCATTTTGAGAATGCCCTCTATCATTTTCTTGTCCATTTCCTCCCCTTGAGACAGGGGTCTGTATACAACCCCTGTGCGGATTGCAATGCCATTCCCCATCTCCAAGGTGCCCCAGAGTGCCTCTTGTCCTCCCCCTTTACTTTTTAGTTCTGTAGCTTTGATCCCTTCCCTTATGTATAGAGCTACTCCACCTCCTCTTTTACCTTCCCTGTCCCTTCTGTAGATTGTGTACCCTGGTATGTTGACATCCCAGTCATGGGTCTTGGTGTACCATGTTTCTGTGACTGCCACAGTATCTAATTGTTCATCTTCCATCAAAGCTACTAGCTCAGAAAGCTTGTTTCCCAGACTACGGGCATTGGTAGTCATTGCCCTCCATTTAATGTTGGCTTTATCCTTTTTTCCCCCATCCCTGCTCTTATTGCTCTTATCTGTTTTACCATTTACCCCAGTCCTGCCCTGTGTTGAGCTCTGTACCTCAGTGTTTACCCTACTACCTGCCATGTTTGTGGGGGGAGGTTTGACTTTTCCTGCCTTTATCAGTACCTCCCCCTTATCTAGTTAAAAGCTTGCCAAGGAAGCATTTAAATCTGTTACCTATGAGCTTGGTCCCCTTTGTTGACAAATGCAGACCGTCATACCAGTATAGACCTTTATCTCTCCAGGAGGCCCCCCAGTCCCCAATGAAGTCAAAGCCCTGTGCTGTGCACCAGTTTTGCAACCATTCATTAAACTGCATGGTGTGCAGTACCCTAGCCTCACTCCTGCCATGGACTGGTAGCACCTCTGAGAAGGTTACTGTGCTTGCTACCTGTCTGAGGCCCCTCCCCAACTCCACAAATTAATTCTGCACTGCACTGATCCCATGCCTAGTTAGGTCATTTGTTCCAAGGTGGACAATGACATCTAGTTTTCTCTCCTGTGATGCTGCTTCTGCAATTGTGAGGATTCGCTTATTGTCCCTCTAAGCCATGGCACCAGGCAGGCAGCTTACTTCCTTCTCTCCCTTCCCCAGTTCTACCCCCCTAACAATTGAGTCCCCTATCAGTAGCTGTTTCCTTCCCCTGTGGTGTCCCTTGCCACCCTTTTGTGGGTCTCCCTTGTGGATGTCCTCAGCATTCTTCTGGGTCTCCACTGAGGGTGCCATCATAGAGGAACCTTGGTCTGCCAGAATGGCATATGATTTGTGTAGAGGTACAACTGGGGGGCTTCGCCTCTGGTCCACCACCTGCACCCTCCCAGAACCCACTGTGGTCCAACTGCTCTTCATACTCCAAAACCTCTGATTCAGGGGTTGTGGCAGTGGTGCTCTTTGGCAGGGGGAGGCCTCCTTAGTCCTTGCTAGTTCAGCCTGGAGGTGAGCAACCTCCTCTCTCAGAGCTGACCATTGCCTGCAAATAGGGCAGCAATGCAGGTTCCAGAATGTCTCCCGGAAAACTGCTGCCCCACAGTCAGTGCATTGCACCACCCCCACATGTCCCGCCTCCCTTATTATATACAATATGTAACTATATATACATATATATATATATATATATATATATATATATATATATATATATATATATGTATTATTTGTTTTGTGTACCTACTCTTTATGCAGTTGCAGGGTTATTAGGAATATGACAGTCACTCAAGCTGTTCACTCTTTGAACTCCAAACTCAGACAGACTCTTGACTCACTGTACCCAATATTCAGGGCACAGCAAAAGTACTCGGAGATGAAGTCCAAATTAAGGTTTCTCTAATCTTTTCATGCGGAAGAGCTGTAGGCAAGCAGACCAGACTCGGTCTTCCCACCCAATCCCCATGTTTCTCCATGGGGCAGCAGCTCGAATGGCTCAAACTGCTCACTCTTCCAACTCCATCTCACATCTGCCTCAGTGCTGCAGGTAGCACAAGGATTTACATCTGATCCAAAAGGTTTGGTTGGTTGATCCACCATCTGTCAAAGCAAGGGCTTCCCATCCAGGTCTGTTTTGGCACCAAAATGTAAAAACTACAATTCCTACAGAAATTCACTCCCATAAGACCCCTGGGGACAGTCTCCATTTTAGGGTCCCCAAAGGCACT
Source organism: Neoceratodus forsteri (assembly GCA_016271365.2). Lineage (NCBI taxonomy): Eukaryota > Metazoa > Chordata > Ceratodontiformes > Ceratodontidae > Neoceratodus > Neoceratodus forsteri. The sequence goes on from CM028132.1 coordinate 1,358,033,281, forward strand.
GATTGGTCCCATGAGACAGTTCAGAACCAAGATGGTGGTGAAATGCAGAAAGTCCATCCTGCAATGGAAGGCAGGTTAGACAAACTACAATATTATACTGGCTTGTTAGGGCCAGTATAGTTAGGGTTTGTAGGAGTGTTTAATGTTAAAGAATAAATTTTCCTGGTTAATAACTTTAAATTGGTTTCACAGATTTTACTGACATTTGGCATGCATCAGCCACTGGGGTAGGTCTGTTGATGTACCAAATTTGGTTTGAATCCCTTTTAAGAATGTTGAGATATAAAGTGTTGAAAATACAGAGATTTCCCTGTTTTTTGCTATTTTTTCAGCCACCTACATCTCAGAAATGACTTTAGGTGCTGGACTGAAAATTTAAGGGGAGAGAGCCTTGGCCTCACAGATGTGCTGTTTGAAGGTTTGGTTAAACAATAGTAATCCATTCCAGATTCATTAAATCTTGAATTTGACATTATTTCCTATGGGAGAATATAGATGTAAAAGTGAAAGTGTTTTTCGCACACTGTCATCCAGTTTTGCATACTTTGCACCTGAATAATTCTGCAATACTCCAACAGATTTGCAGAAAATTTGACACACATCAGCCTAGGGCACAGGTCTCTTTACTTGACAAATTCGGTTTGAATCCCCCTTTTTTGGTTTCAGAGATACATAGTGTTGAAAAAAAAAAAGATTTTGAGAGGTTTGCTGTTTATTAATGTTCAAGGGTAATTTTTGGATCTTAATAACTTTGTAATGGCTAAAGTGATTTCATAGAAACATAGACTTTGACGGCAGATAAGGACTGCTTGGCCGACCTAGTCTTCCCATTTTCCTACCTACAGGATAAGCTATAGAGCCTAGTTAACCAACAGACTATTTCCTCCAAACCCCTACAAGAATTACTTTATGTCTGTCCCATGCATTCTTGAATTCTCCCACAGTTTTAGACCCCACTACCTCCTCAGGAAGGCTGTTCCATGCATCCACCACCATCTCTGTGAAAATATAATTCCTCACATTGCCCCTGAGCTGTCCCTCCTCTATCTTCAAATTGTGACCCCTTGTTCTTGCAGATTTCTCTTTCTGCTAGATGCCACCCTCTTGGACTTTATTGATTCCATTGAGGTACTTAAATGTTTCTATCATGTCCCCTCCCTTCCTCCTTTCCTCAAGGGTATACATATTAAGTTGCTTTAATCTTTTCTCATATGGCTTCTCTTGCAGACCCTGCACCATTTTAGTTGCCCTCCTCTAGACTGAATCCATCCTATGTAGCAGCGGAGAAGGGGTCTCCAGAACTGGATGCAGTACTCCAGAACCAGTCTCACCAACTGCCTGTACAGAGGGATAACAACTTCCTGTTTTCTGCTAGTGATACCTCTCCGTATACATCCCAATATTTCCAAGCCCTCCCTACTGCCTTCTCACATTGCTTACTAACCTTAAGGTCATCTGATATGATTACCCCCCAGGTCCCTTTCCATTTTTATGTTGGCTCGCGCATGTGCAACCAGCTTGTTGTGGTAGTAGCAGATTTGGAGGCACGGTCACTGTTGGGTGAATGCAGGGCATTCATCAGTAGGTGCGTCCCTCATTCCCCAATCAGTCTGCATGCCAGCACCACACCATGCATACATAATGTGGCAAGCTCATCTAACGAAAAGTCCACTGCAATGCGAGCAAAGCTTGTCATACACAGCGGCACCTCCCAATGTGTTTTCCCTGGCGAAAAAACATTTAACATGGTGTCACACTGCCTGCCATAATGCCGACTTTGGGGATGCCCAATCCCCTGTTGGCATGCCCTGCCCCAATGTATGTGCCAATGGGGAAGCTCACTCCCCATTGGCATAAGGCACCCCCCCATTTATTATGTGCCGAGGGGAGGTGGCCCATCCCCTTTGACTCTTGCCCCCCTTTTGTTGTGTGCCAATGGAGGTGCCCAATCCCCCGTTGGCTACAGCATCCCCCAAAAACACTTATGTGGCACACTGGGAACCCACCCCAGCAGGCCAAATCCCCTGAAAAATAAAATCCATTCCACTTTTTATGTTTGCTTGCATGCATGCGCAAGAAACATAGTGCCATCATCCGAGTTTTGTAAGTGTGGCACCCTGTCTTCCAATTCAGTCAGTATATTTGCAGGCACGGCCACAGCTCACTAACCAATGCTGCAGCTGTCTATGACAGCAGTTGAAAATGCAGTGGCGTACACTTGAAAGGGAGAGACCACTTCAGTGAGCAGTGATAAGATAGTGTTGATTAGCATATTGCCAGCAATCCTGCTTGTATACGTCTCTGCTTTCTCTTCCTGGAACATAAATTCAGTTTGAAGTGAACTTTTCCTAGGACTATCTTTCTGGGAGGAGGCAAGTGACTAAAATGACACCCTTGGAATGTTTCCAACAAAAGATCTAATTGCCGTCTTTGGAATGTTGAGTCAGAGATCAGGGTAGGAGCGGCATTGACAAAAGCATGAAAACAGAACCCCAAAGAGACTGAAAAAGTAGACATAGTTTTCATCTGTTGGCACACCTGATCAGTATTGTAATAATATTCCCCAACCCTCTGAGTGTCTCTGAATAGCACTCCACTCGTGGCACACAGTGTGGTTGATAGGGGTGCCCAATCCCCCATTGGCTCCATGCTCCCCCCCAGAGTTCTAGGTGCCATGCTGGGAGCCCACCCGAGCATGGCATAAGTGAGGATGGTGATGGGGTGCCCAACCACCTGTCAGCTCAATTAAACCCCCCCAAAAGAAACATACTTCCAGTTGCCTTGCTGGGAGCCCACCCCAGCTTGGCACATGTCTGTATGGCCAAAGGGGGTGCCCAATCCCTGTCGGCTCCACTGACCCCCCAAAAAAAATCTTCCAGCTGCATGCTGGGAGCCCACCCCAGTGTGGCACAAGTCCTACGTTGTCTTCCAAAAAAGAAAACAAACACCTGAAAAGAAAAAAATGGTCCCTCATTGATTGTCTTGCCCCCAATCCGTACCCACCCTCTGCGCATCCACCTCCTCACACCATCACCTCACCCAATATTTACCTCCGGAGGATGGCGCGACGATCTTTGGTGGACCGGGTACACGTCTGCACTCTTCAAAGTTGATCGCAAACTGAAGAAATGCCAGTAAGCTGTATAATGGAACAAATAGGGTTTTTTCAACTTTGATGCATATCTCAGGTATTTGGAATTTTGGCACCAAATTTTCAACATGGGGTTTTTGAAATCCCTCCTCATGAATTCTGGCATTGTCATGGTGTTAATTGGCCCCAAAAGGTGATTTTGCAGTCACTGCGTGGAACCACCTTTCGGGACAGATTGACAAAATGACAGTGTCACAGTTCATGAGTTAGGTCCCCCAAAAACCCATGTTGAAAATGTGGTGAAAAAATTCCCAAAAATGTCTGATTTATGAGTGTGCATTGCGCAGTTCCTACGCACACTCGTAAGTTTACAAATTTTTTATATTTTCACACCAGATTTTCAACATTGCCATTATACCACACCTCCTTATTAGCAGTACTGCTGTCATTTTTCACATTTCACCCAAAATGTGTTTCCGTGCATGTAGCGCACAATGGTGCAGTCGGTGTGCAAAATCAATGTTCAGGACAGAAACATAGAAACGTAGACTTTGACGGCAGATAAGGACCGCTAGGCCCATCTAGTCTGCCCATTTCCCTACCTACAGGATAGGCCCCAGATCCTAGTTAACCAACAGCCTATATGTTCCTGCCCCCCACAAGAATTGCCTTATGTCTGTCCCATGCATTCTTGAATTCTCCCACAGTTTTAGACCTCACAACTTCCTCAGGAAGGCTGTTCCATGCATCCACTACCCTCTCTGTGAAATAATACTTCCTCACATTGCCCCTGAACCACCCTCCTTCTATCTTTAAATTGTGTCCCCTTGTTTTTGCAAGTCTCATTTTCTGAAAGATGCTACCCTCTGGGACTTTGTTGATTCCCTTGAGGTACTTGAAAGTTTCTATCATGTCCCCCCTCTCCCTTCTTTCCTCAAGGGTATACATATTAAGCTCCTTTAGTCTCTCCTCATACGGCTTCTCTTGCAGACCCTGCACCATTTTAGTTGCCCTCCTCTGGACTGCCTCTATCCTGTCTATGTCCTTGAGGAGATGGGGTCTCAGAACTGGACACAGTATTCCAGATGGGGTCTCACCAACTGTCTGTACAGAGGGATAACAACATCCTGTTTTCTGCTGCTGATGCCTCTCCTATACATCCCAGTATACCCCGGCCCTCCTACTACCTTCTCACATTGCTTGCTAACCTTAAGGTCATCTGATATGATTACCCCCAGGTCCCTTTCCTGTTTTGTTGTTGCTACTACCTCCTCACCCATTGTGTATTCTTCCCCTGGGTTCTTGTTTCCCAGGTGCATTATTTTGCACTTTTTTGCATTGAATCCTAGCTGCCATATGTCTGACCATTCCTCCAACCTTGCCAAGTCCCTTTTCATCCTTTCCACGCCTCCTTGTGTATCAACCCTGTTGCAGATCTTTGTGTCATCTGCAAAAAGGCATACTTTTCCTTCCAGTCCCTCTGCAATGTCACTGATGAAGACATTAAAAAGGACTGGACCCAATACTGAACCCTGTGGTACCCCACTAGTAATCGCCTTTCTTCAGAGTGGACTCCATTTACAATTACCTTCTGTGTCCTGTTGTCCAGCCAATGTTTTACCCAGGCTACCACCCTGGGACCCACTCCCAGGCTGGTTAATTTGACTATCAATCTTTTGTGTGGGACTGTGTCAAATGCCTTGCTAAATTCTAGGTAGGCCATGTCCACAGCCCCTCCCTGGTCTACTACTTTGGTCACCCAGTCAAAGAAATCTATTAGATTCATCTGACAGATTAAGAAAATCACAGTGACACTGTTATGAGCAGAGGTCTTAAAATGGCTATGTTAAAAATTAAGTGACAAAAGTCCATAAAATGACTGTGTTCCGAGTGAGCATTGCGCAGTTTCCACGCACCTTCATAAGTTCATTGAATTTGTAATATTTTCAGTCCAGATTTTCACCACTGGCATTTTTCCACACTTCCTTATGAACAATACAGCTGTCATTTTTCTCACTATAGCCAAAATGTGTTTTCGCACTTCTAGTGCAGAAATGCGTGGTCACCGTGGGAAATCACTGTTCGGGACAGATTAAGAAAATCACAGTGACACTGTTCATGAGCGGAGGTCCCAAAATGCCTGTGTTGATAATCTTCTGTAAAAAATCCCCAAACTAATTACATTATGGGTGACACTGTTATGAGCAGAGGTCTTAAAATGACTATGTTAAAAATTTGGTGACAAAAGTCCATGAAATGACTGTGTTACGAGCGAACATTGTGCAGTTTCCATGCACCCTCGTAAGTTCATGAATTTGTGATATTTTCAGTCCAGATTTTCACCACTGGCATTTTTCCACACTTCCTTATGAACAGTACAGCTGTCATTTTTCTCACCATGGCCAAAATGTGTTTTCGCACTTATGGTGCAGAAATGCGTGGTCACTGTGGGAAATCACTGTTCGGGACAGATAAAGAAAATCACAGTGACACTGTTCATGAGTGGAGGTCCCAAAATGCCTGTGTTGATAATCTGCTGTAAAAAATCCCCAAACTAATTACATTATGGGTGTGTGTTGCACAGTTTCTATGCACGCTCATGACTTCACCAGTTTTTTTTTTGTATTTTCACTGCATACTTTCAACATTGCCATTTTTTGCATCTCCCCATGAACAGTACAGCTGTCATTTTTCACATCCTGTTCGAAATGTTCTTATGCACCTGTGGTGTCAAATGGTGTAGTTGCTGTGCAAAATCAACTTTCGGCTAACAAACTGATATTGCCACTGTTCCTGAGGTGGGGGTCACAAAAAAACCATGTTGAAAATTTGGAGTGAAAATACCAATGAACGCCTGAGGCATTAGGGTTTCCGACCATAACACCCCACCCTGTAGAGACTGACAGGCATCAGGGGTGGGACTTGGGATTGTCACCTGTAATGCTCATACCATTCCACACCCACCCACACCCTGCAGCCAGTGAGAGGCATCTAGGCCTTGGACTCTTCAGCCCCAAAGTTCACCCCATTCTCCTAAACACCACCCATCTCACCTTATTTCCTGATGGAATGAGGTGTGCATAAGGGCCAAAGACCCCAAGGCACACCGTGACACTTGTCAGTGTCTGCAGGGTAGGGTGTGGTGAAATGGCATGGCCATTATGCCTGATGACCCAAAGGCACACCCCAATGCCTGTCAGTATCTGGAAGGTGGTGGTGGGGTTGGCTTCAGTGCAATACTTCACTGCCATTCCTATTGTGCAGCTCTGTAACTCCTACACTACCAATGCCAATACCAGCAAGCAAACATTTGGCATTGACAAATGCTTGTTTTTTTTCTTTTAAACCTATGAAAAAAGAAAACGTTCCCTCGCTGTCTCCCTGCCCCCCCACAATCCTCCCTCACCCTCTGTGCACCCTGCCTTCCCACACCCCCCTCACCTTATAATTATCTCCTGAGTCTGGTTCAATGATCTTCAGTGGACCAGAAACACATCTGCACTCTTCAAAGCTGACCACAAACTGAAAAAATGCCGGTAAGCTGTATAATGGCATAAATATGGTTTTTCAACTTTGGTACATATCTCGGGCATGTTTTGGAATTTTTGCACCAAATTTTCAACAATGGGTTAGTGGGACCCCTCCTCATGAATCCAGTCACTGTCATGGTGTTATTCAGTCCCAAAAGGTGATTTCGTGGTTACAGCGTGGAACCACCTTTTGGGACCAAGTAATGAAACAACAGTACCACTGTTCATGAGGGGGGCTCTCAAACAGCCTATGTTGCAAATTTGGCAAAATAAATCCCAAAAATGGCTGTTTTACTAGGGTGTGTTGTGCTGTTTCCATGCATGCTCGTAACTTTGTGAATTTGTAATATTTTCACTCCAGATTTTCAAAATTGGCATTTTTCCACACCTCCTGATAAACAGTGCAGCTGTCATTTTACACATCCTGGCCAAAATGTGTTTTCGCATGTCTGGCGTGGAATAGCATGGCTGCTGTATGAAATCAGTTTGAGGAAATGACGGTGACACTGTTCATGAGCAGAGGTTCTAAAATGCCTAAGTTGAAAATTTAGTGCCAAAACTCCATAAAATGACTGTGTAACAAGCGTGCATTGTGCAGTTTCCACTCACCCTTGTAACTTCACAAATTTGCAAAATTTCCATGCCAGATTTTCAACACTGGCATTTTTTTGTACCTCCTTATGAACAGTACAGCTGTCATTTTTCACATTCATCCCAAATCTGTTTCCACATCTGTGGTGCACAATGGCACGGTCACTGTGGAAAATCAACTTTTGGGACAGAATAACAAAATCACAGCACCATTGTTCATGATAGGATGTCCCAAAATGCCTATGTTAAAAATGTGGCTAACAAACTCCCAAAAATAATTGGGTTATGGACGTGTGTTGTGCAGTTTCTATTCATGCTCATGACTTCACCAATTTTTCTTGTTTTCACTCCAGATTTTCAACGTTACCATTTTTTATGCCTCCTCATGAATAATACAATTGTCATTTTCCACATCCTGACCAAAATGTGTTTTCATCCCTGTTTCGCCAAATGGTATCGCCATTGTGTAAAACCACCTTTCTGCTAACAAACTGATTGTGCCACTTTTCATGAGGTGGGCTCACAAAAAAGTCTATGTTGAAAATCTGGAGTAAAAATACCAACACACACCTATGATCCTAGGGTTTCCAACTGTAGAACCCCACCCTGTAGAGACTGACAGGTGTCAGGGGTGTGACTTGGGATCACTGGCTGTAATGCTCATGCCATTCCACCCCACCCCCACCCTGCAGCCAGTGACTGTCATCGTGGTGTGCCTTGCACTGTTTGGCCACAAAGTTCACTCCATTCTCCTATGCTACACCTACCTCAGTGTATTTCCTTATGGAATGGGGTAAGTATAACACCCAAAGACCCCAAAGCATTCCATGATGCTTATCAGTGTCTACAGGGTAGAGTAAGGTACAATAGCATGAGCGTTATAGCTGACGACCCAAAGGCATACCCCAGTGCCTGTCGGTCTCTACAGGGTGGAGGTGGTGATCTGTCAGGCTTTGTTTTCTGCAACAATGTGAACTGAGATTTAAACTTACTATAGGACTGAATAAAGTGCTGACTATTTTGCTGGTTTTCCAGCTCAGTGCTTTTCAACTGAGTTTAACACTCTGGTAAGTGCACCTCATTCTTGAAGGCTAAAAGTTTTGTGCCATTAAGCAACTGTGTTTTGTGCTTTTTGCTATTTCAATAACTTATTACCCCCACCACCACCAGCACAGTTGGACATTGCAGAGCCCACTCCCAGTGTCCCAGATAAAGCACCCACCCACTCCCAGTGTCATGAAATATGTAAGTAATGGTTTTGCCAACAGCGGGATGTCCAATCCCCATGCCAGCACTACACTCACTTCCACCAGCAGTGTGTGACTTTAGGGAGCCCATTCTCAGTGTACATTGTGTACCCAGTTATGTTGTACCCCAGAGCAGTGTGGGACACTGGAGAACCCACCCCCAGTGCCCTGAGAAATGGTTCTACTGTTCCTGTAAAAAAGAAAACAGTCCACAACATCTTTTTTAAACTCTTGTAAAAAAAGGTCTCTCATTGTTTCCCCATCCCCCTCTTGCATCCTAATCCTCCAACTGAGCAACCAACCACCCCACACCCCCTTGCCCTATACTTACCAACTGAGGATGATGGCTGTCATTTTCTGTGGAATGGGATACGTTTGCACACTTCAAAGTCAAACAGTGAACTGAAGAATAAAGGTAAGTGCCATAAGAGACAGTCAATGGCATTTTGAACATACTGTATGTTAATATCTCAGCCATTTGTAAGTATTTTACATATATATATATATATATATATATATATATGTATACACATACAGACATTCAAACACCTTAAGGGAATTAACAAGGTGAAAGAGTCTAACATGTTTAAATATAAGAAAAATAGCAGTACAAGAGGACACAGCATGAAATTAGAGGGAGACTGATTAAGGGGGAATGTGAGGAATTTTTTTTTCACAGAAAGGGTAGTGGATGCATGGAATGGCCTTCCTCAAGAAGTGGTGGCTATGAATGCAGTGCAGGGCTTCAAACAGGCATGGGTTAGGCATAAGGGAGCAATACAGATGAGTATGACTAGATAGGCCACTGACAGAGCAAAGGCCAATGCCGATGGCACATTTATAAGGTAGAAAAAGAAATGGGCAGACTGGATGGGCCTTGTGGTCCTTATCTGCCATCAGTTTCTATGTTTTTATGTAGCTACATAGACACTGTTGGCAGATAAGGGTCTATGGCCCACCCAGTCTGCCCAGTTGAGCTTGTAAGTTCACTATATGTTTTTCTAGAAGTGTGTTGCCCCTTACCCCTGACCCCCAGAATGTCCTTATGTCTATCCCATGCATTCTTAAATCCTGTGATTGTTTGTCCTCTGCCACTTCCTCTGGCAGGGTGTTCCACTTGTCCATCACCCTTTCTGTGAAGAAATTCTTCTTCATGTTTCATCTGAATTGCCCTCCCTCTCTAACTTCATCCCATGCCCTCTAGTTCTGGAATATCCTTTTCACTGGAAAATGGTGTATTCCTGCACCCTGTTTCTCCCTGTAAGGTACTTGTATGTGTCTATCATATCCCCTCTCTCCCTCCTCTCCTCTAGGGAGTACATATTCAGGTCCTTCAGCCTGTCCTCATAGGACTTGTGATGCAATCCCTGTATCATCTTTGCTGCCCTCCTCTGAACCTTCTCTACCCTGTCTATGTCCTTACAGAGGTAAGGTCTCCAGAACTGCACATTGTACACCAAGTGGGGCCTCACTAGTGTCTTGTATATTGAAATTATCACCTCCCTTTTCCTGCTGGTGATGCCCCTTCCTATGCATCCCAGCATCCTTTTTGCTGTACCTGCTCCCTTGTTGTACTGTTTCTCTACCTTGAGATCACCAGAGATGATAACCCCAAGGTCTCTTTCCTGCTTGGTGCATGCTATATCCTCACCCCACCGAACTGATATGTTGTTCCAGGGGTTTTGTGCCCCATATCTTGGACTTCTTTGCATTAAATTTCAACTACCAAACCCTTGATAATTTGTCAAGCTTCTGCAGATCCCTCTTCATTCTGTCTATACCCTCTGGCATGAACCAAATTTTCAATGTGGACTGTTTGGGACCCCACCTAATGAACACTGGCACTGTCATTTTGTTACTCTGTCCTGAAAGATGATTTCACTGTGGCTGAAAGAAATCATCTTTTGGGAGTGAGTAATGAAATGAAAATGCCATTGTGAATGAGGTGGGGTCCCAAAAAGCCTATGTGGAAAATCTGGTGAAAAAAATACCCTAAAATGCCTGAGTCATGCATGGTTGTTGACATTTTCCTTTGCACGGGTGTAACTTTGCCAATTTATATTTGCATTCCAAGTTTTCTGCATTGCTACTTTTCACACCATCTCATGAACAGTATAGCTGCATTTCTCACATCCTGCCCGTAATGTGCTTCTTTGCATTTTGCAGAGAAAGGGGAGATATTGCTGATGGGGGACCTGAATGTGCCAGATATTAACTGGAGCAACTTTGCTGCAGCCACATCCAAGAGCAGAGCCATTCTCAATGCCCTGCAGGGGGTATGCCTCAGACAGCTAGTTTTGGAATCCACTCAGGAGGGAGCAGTCTTAGACCTGGTACTTTCAAGTGGGGACGGAGAGAGGATCTCAGATCTAGAAGTGGGTAGCCATCTGGGAACAAGTGACTACCAAGCAGTGTGGTTCACGATAAACTTAGCTATAGAGTCAAGCCATACAAAAGTGAAGGTACTGAAATTCAGGGGGGCTGATTTTGTCAAAATAGGAGAGTGCCTCAGAAAAGCACTAGCAAACAGGCAAGAAGGTGGGCTGAAGCAACAATGGGGATACAGGGGTGTAGCCAGAGATTTCAGATTTGTACACAAAGCTGTCACACTGCTACCCCCTGTTGTTCAACCCCTCCCAACTCAAACGTTATGAAGTCTGCGTCGAATACTGTAAATACAAACATAAAGGTGTAGTGCGCATACTCGCATTCCTATACTGTCAGAAAGCCTTTCACTCACCAACAATGTCAGACTAACAGACTGGCATTTAGTTACAATGTTTAGGATACATTGTGACAAGCCTCTGTACCACATCAAAATAGCCAGTCCCACAGAGGTCCACTCACACCAGCAAAAACTCTCTTATATATGTCCTCATACCCAAACTGAATCAGCCACAAATCTCTCATATACTTCCGCATACCCAAACCATATCACGCAGTCTTGTAACATAGTAACAGTGGAATAATATTGCCAGTTACATTATGATTATACCTATTTACATTACTGACTGTACAAGAGTACTGGGCTGAACTGGCTGGTGCTCTGGTTTTGGTTCAGTTAACACCTAAACCATTCGCATCGAACAGCTCCATGCCACCCAAACATTGAAACCTTACCAGTTCAGCACCAACTACAATATCAAATACCAAGATAAAAAAAAAAAAACACAGACACAACAGCGGAGCTACGACCAACCACAAATGTGAACATGAGCAGCCCACGCATACCCAAAGTACCTCAAATCACCCCATACGACAACATGGTAATATACCCAACTACCCAGAGCAGAGTTTTACTAATTACCTTAAAATTACAGTAATTATTTGCATTACAGTACAGGAGGGCTGGAGTAAGCTAAATGGTGCTCTGGTTTTGATTGATTCACCTTAACCGCTTAAAACCATTTGCGCCAAAAAGCCCAATTCCATCCAAACTTTGTTGTATTAGCAGTTATACAATAATAAAGTCATTACAACTCACATTAGATGCAAAACAAAACAAAACACACATTACATGTGCTGCACTCCTACCGAAAGCAACCAAAGTCATCCACTCATTAAAACAAATCACAGCAGTGTATGGCACCACTTTGCAATTTAGAATACCAAGTAACGCTAACCAAAAAGTTATACTGTGATATACACATTGAAGCACATTAGAGCAGTACTCATGCTCATGCACCATTTGCTATGTACGAGAGCAGATCACCTCCAGCTGGCAATCATTCACATAGTCACCCATACACGCAGAAATCATTAACAGTCACCCTTACACATAGTACCCAAAATCACCCAGTTAACAGAATAACATCGTAATGTATAGTACCCCACAAACAGTGTACAATTACTGATTAATTGCCTTAAATTTATAGTAACTATATAAGACACCAACAGCACACAGGAACCCAAATTAAAAAATAAGACAACTTAGACATGGTGGCAACAAAATGAACTTTGACTTGACTAGAACAGCAACAACAAAGGGCTGGGGTGGGCGACATGATGCTCTGGTTTGGATCTGATCAACATAACTACTTAAACCACTCTGCACCAGATAGCCACAAACCATCCTATGTATAGTATGCCAATAATTCACAATTTAACAATTCTGAAACAACCGAAGACACCATAATGAAAAAAGAATTCATTGTAATTCTGTAATACATCATCACTTTGAAATAAAGTTTATGCAGCAATCATTGCATGGATCAAACTCTTTTAAAACTTGAACAACATCAGCTTATCAGCTTCAATGTTTTGATGGATGTGCAACAGAGCCAAACCAGTTAATCACATTTCACTCATGGTGTTCCTTAGCCAGGTCTTCAATCTTCTCAGTGCACTGAACAACCTCTCTGCCAATGCAAAACTGACTGGCATGGTTGCCAAAATGCATAAAGCAGTGTTGATTTCCAGATAGAATGCAGGGTTTAATTTCTGTAGAGTATCAAGGATCATAGTTAGCCACTCTTCCCTGCAGACCATTTTCCATTTTGCTGTCCATCTCTACAGATCCTGTTTCAGGTTTGTTAGACTAGAAAGATCAATCTTGTAAGATTCATAGAGTGCAGTCACCTTACTGTCATCCTGAAGAACATGCAGGGTACTGGGCACCAAAATATTGTGTCAGGAAACGTGGGCGGCATTCAATGAGTTGCTCCTTTAGTTTAGATATAACATGATCCAAGAATGGTATGAAGGTGTTCCGGCAGTAGTACTCCTCTGGATCTGCTGCAGTGATGTTGCTCCTTTGAGCCTGCCTTCTACAGATTCTGGGAACCGAATCTTCGACTAGGGCACTGTCTGCTAGCTGCTTCACCTCTTCATACAGGCTTGCAAAACTGATTTTCTGCATCATCCCTCATGCTTTTCAATGTCTCAGTGATGACAATTGCTTCCTCCAATGCCTGAATTAGATCAATTTGTTCACACTGAAGGTAGAAATGAAGTGTTTTTGTTGTTGCAAGCACAGATTCCACACATACCAAACAAAGTAACAAAAAAATCAAACTTCCTAATGGAGAATAAAAATCTTTCTGCATCATTGTCATAAAACCCCGCAATCTTCTCCAAGGTGCTGGCTATCACAACATATTTAGTTTTGAATCTGTGAAGTGAATCAGGTTGGCTCATCCAACATGTGTTGCCAGGTGCTCGTAAGGAAGTATTTCTATCCTCCTCCACGTCTTCATATACACATTGTGACACTTTGCTAAAGTCTTTAATGAAGAAATATGTTTTCTGCATGTGTCAGACATGTTGAACACTTGACACATTGCTCAAGAATGAACAATGGCTGTGTTGAGGTTACATAACTTACAGGCACTATACATTGCTTCTGGAAGTACAGCATGAATTCTTGCCTGCACCTCATTGAAATGACCACTCATATTACTTCCTCTGTCATGACTTTGACCTCTCAGGTATTCGGTTTCAACATCCCAGGCTCTCAGTCATTGTAGAAAGAGATCTGCAAGGCTTTTTTCAGTCATGTCAAAGGCTTCCACAAGTTCAATAAAGTCTTCTCGGAGTTCCACATTCCCATCTTCACTTCTGTGTACATAACGCAAAGCCATGGTGATCTGCTCCCTGTGTGAAATATCAGTTGTTCCATCCGCTATTAAACTGAAGAATTTTGCATCTTTGACTCTGTTGAGAATTTTCTGTTGAATCTGCAAACCGATGAGCTGAATCAGTTCATTCTGGATTTGTACCAAAATGTGCTATGCATTTCGTGGTGCTTCCTTCAAATGTTCTTCAAATAATGGGTCCAGTTCTGTAGTGTTGCCTGGCAAAACCTTGAAATTTCCTGTACTGTAGTCTCTTCCACGCAATGCAAAATTTTGTCTTCCACAAAGAATGATTATTTTTATGATCTGTCTGAGTGCATGCTTGGTGCGTACAGTCAATTTTGTTTCCTGTTGCACAATGGACTGATATGTGGTCTTCATTCTGCCACCACAGACTTCAACAAATGCCTCAGCCTTTACAATTGCTTTCTCATGTCCCTTCAACTTGCTGCGTCACTCCAGTATCTTCTTTCCATTGGACCAGTCAGTCATAGGCATAGAGACCAAAGCAACTTCTTTACCTGTGTTGAAAATGAAGCAGGGGCCACAGAAGACAGCATACAATTTTTGAGAGTACTGTGCAAACTTAAATTTGTGGAGAAGATGCAGATTAAATCTTCTGTACTGTTGGCTGCCAGTGTATCCCATCAGTCATTTCAGGAACTGGAAATTGGGAGATGGTTGCCATTGTGTTGTTAGGATTTTCTTCTTCTCTCCATCAGTCAGGTTCATGCACTTATACAAACCGATGTCACCATCATTCTGCTGTGGGGTGTCATGGTCTTCGTTTGTTTTGCTGCTTTCAGGAGCAGCTGGCTTTTCACTCTGTGTAGTTGGTGCAAGGAATACTGGCTGGTTCTTCATGACATGACTTTGATGCACCCATAGCAGTACGGTAGCTGCATGATACAGTATCCAGTTCTTCACACAGCAAGACTTAGGCATCCGAGGTAGTTATATTCCTAAAAGGAAAGGGAAAAAAGAGAGAGAGAGAGACAGGGAGAGAAAATACCTTGTTAGATTAACATAATGAATAAAGCAACATACAAATTATAGCCTAATAAAATTCATATTTTACAAATATACCAATACCAGCAGCAATAAGAACATGCTGCAAGTATAATTTTGGCATCAACGTTCCTATAATAAAACAAAACACTGTTACTAAGCCTGAATTACCATCATAAACATGTTTGCATTAGGAGCATGCAGTGAGATATGTAGCTGGAAATGTGTAAATGGGCACCGTCAGCTTTGGCCCTTTGTTTTAGGAGTAAAGTGAGCAGTATGCCTCTTGGCACACATCTATCCTAGATGCACCCCACAGTGCCCCTACATGTACAAACTTGAAGCCTTTTGGATAGTTTTTCAAGATTTGTGTAAAAATATTGGGACACTTGGTCAGACAAAAACTCACCTGCACAATGTGGTTGGGAACGCACCTCTGGCATGAGTGCTGTCCTAAACAGTGATTTTTTTCAGAAGAAAACTAAGATAGACTAATAAGCCTGCTCCTCATGTTGAAATAAAATGTTGCTGGTATCTCCATGGAAAAACCGAACGCTGTACAATGCACAATTTTGAATTTCTTGTTGTTGCCAAAATCATGCACATGCACTTCAGAGGCACAAACAGAGATCCCATGCATGTGCAAGAGGATGCCTCTGATGTGCAGGTGCGAGATTTCGGCAACAACAAGAAATTCAAAATTGTGCCCTGTACAGCACTCGTTTTTTCACAGAGATACCAGCAACATTGTATTTCAACATGAGGAGCAGGCTTATTATTCTAACTCAGTTTCCTTGTGAAAAAATCCCTGTCTGGAACAGTACTCATGCCAGAGGCATGTTCTCGATCTCATTGTGTTTCCGGACATGGGTGAATTTTCGTTGGCCCGAGTGTCCCAATATTTTTGCTCAAATCTCAAAAACCGGCCAAAAGACTATAAGTTTGTACATGCAGAGGCACTAGGATAGATGTGTGCCAAGAGGCACACTGCTCAGTTTACTCATAAAACAAAGGGACAAAGCTGACTGTGCCCCTTTAAGAAATACCACTTACAACCAAATCTTGTTCAAGCTTGCCTGCCTCCCCTACCAGCTCCCCTTCCCCCAGTTAAGGCTGGAATAAGCTGTATTGTTACTGTCCCACCAAGTGTCCCAGTTAGCAAAAAGTCAATATATACATTTACAAAAACAAAGCAGTATGCTTACTGAGTCATGGATGGGTCCTCTGGGAGATCTTGTGCCACATCAGGAACAGGTTTCTCAGCAACAGGCCCAAAACAAGCATTTGTCAATGCCGAATGTTTGCTTACTGGCATTGGCAGTGGTAGTGTAGAAGTTACAGAGCTGCGTAATAGGAATGGCAGTGAAGTATTGAACTGAAGCCAACCCCACCACCACCCTGCAGAGAGTGACAGGCATTGGGGTGTGCATTTGGGTCGTCAGGCATAACGGCCACGCCATTTCACCACACCCCACTCTGCAGAGACTGACAAGTGTGACGTGTTCCTTGGGATCTTTGGCCTTATCGCCCCATTTTCATTAGAATACGGTGAGATGGGTGCGATATAGGAGAATGGGGTGAAGTTTGGGGTCAAGAGCCCAAGGCATACCTTGATGCCTCTCAGTGACTGCAGGGTGTGGAATGGTACGAGCATCACAGGCAAGAATCCCAAGTCACACCCTGATTCCTGTCATTCTCTATAGGGTTGGGCGATTTAGTTGAAAAGCCTAATACCTCAGGCATTCGTTGGTATTTTAACTCCAAATTTTCAACATGTTTGGTTTGTGACCCCACCTCATGAACAGGGGGAATATCAGTTTGGTAGCCGAAAGCTGCTTATGCACAGTGACTACGGCATTTAGCACCACAGGTGCAAAAATATTCCGAACAGGCTGTAAAAAATGACAGCTGTACTCTTTCATGGGGAGGTGTAAAAAATGGCTATGTTGCAAATGTGTAGTAAAAATATTTTACAAAAAGGTGAAGTCACGAGCGTACATAGAAACTGTGCAACGAACACCCGTTATATAAGTAGGTTGGGGATATTTTATAGCAGATTGTCAACTCAGGCATTTTGGTGCCTCCGATCATGAACAGCGTCACTGTGATTTTCTTTATCTGTGCGAACAATGATTTCCCACAGCGACCACGCATCTCTGCACTGAAAGTGTGAAAACACACTTCGGCCATGTTGTGAAAAATGCCAGCTGTACTGTTCATAAGGAAGTGTTGAAAAATGCCACTAGTGAAAATCTGGACTGAAAATATTACAAAGTCATGAAGTAACGAGGATGCGTGGAAACTGCACAATGCTCACTTGTAACACAGTCATTTTATGGACTTTTGTCACCAAATTTTCAACATAGCCATTTTAAGACCTCTGCTCATGAACAGTGTAACTGTGAGTTTCTTAATCTGTCCTAAACATTGCTTTCGCACACCAACAGCACCATTGTGCGCTACATGTGCGATAACACATTTGGAGACATATGAAAATTGCAGCTGGACTGTTCATAAGGAAGTTTAATAAAATGGACATGTTGAAAATTTAGAGTGAAAATATTAAATCTGCAAACTTACGAGCATGCATAGGAACTGTACAGCATACGCTCCGTTAAAGTAATTTTAGGCATTTTTCACCAAGTTTTCAACATAGCCATTTTAAGACCTCTGCTCATGACCAGTGTCACTGTGGTTTTGTTAATGTGTCCCATACATTGAGTTTGCATACCGACTGCGCCATTGTGCGCTACATGGGCGGAAACACGTTTTGGGCAGGATGTGAAAAATGACAGCTGTACTGCTCATAAGGAGGTGTGGAAAAATGGCAATGTTGGAAATCTGGAGTGGAAATATTGAAAATTCGCAAACCTACGAGCGTGCGTGGGAACTGTGCAACGCACACTCATAAAACAATCATTTTTAGGAATTCTGTCACCAAATTTGCAACACTGCCATTTTAAGATCTCTGCTCATGAACAGTGACACTGTGATTTTCTTAATGTGTCCCATACACTGAGTTTGCACGACTGCGCCATTGTGCGCTACATGGGTGGAAACACATTTTGGGTGAGATGTGAAAAATGACAGCTGTACTACTCATAAGAAGGTGTAGAAAAATGGCAATGTTGAAAATCTGGAGTGGAAATATTGAAAATTCGCAAACCTATGAGTGTGTGTAGGAACTGCACAATGCACGCTCGTAAAACAGTCATTTTTAGGAATTTTTTCACCAAATTTTCAACATAGCCATTTCAAGACCTCTGCTCATGAACAGTGTCACTGTGATTTTCTTAATTTGTCCCGTACATTGATTTCGCACACCGACTGCGCCATTCTGCGCTACAAGGGTGGAAACACATTTTGGGTGAGATGTGAAAAATGACAGCTGTACTACTCATAAGACAGTGTGGTGAAATGGCAATGTTGAAAATCTGGAGTGAAAATATTGAAATTTCGCGAACTTACGAGCCTGCGTAGGAACTGCGCAATGCACGCTCGTTAAACAGTCATTTTTTGGAATTTTGGCACCAAATTTTCAACATGGGGGTTTTGGGCCCCCTTCTCATGAATGATGTCACTGTCATGGTGGTATTCAGTCGAAGGGTGATTTCGCAGTCACTGCACAGTCACTGCGAAATCACCCGCCGGGCAATAACTCCATGAAAGTGACATCATTCATGAGAAGGAGTCAAAACCCATGTTGAAAATTCTAAAATACCTGAGATATACAATAAAGTTGAAACCCCTATCTAGCCCATTATACAGCTTACCTGCATTTCCTCAGTTCGCGGTGAAGAGTGTAGGCGTGTTCCCGGTCCACGAAGATCGTCCACACGGTCGGAGGTAAGTATGGGGTGTGGGGGGTGTGGGAAAGGCTGGAGTGCGCGGTGGGTGGAGTGCGGGTTGTGGGAGGGACTTCAGGAGGCGCGCCCGCAGGACCGTTTTGTTTTACAGGAAAACAAACAAAAAGACATTGTGGGACGCTTGCCGCTGGGGTGGGCTCCCAGCATGGCACCAGGACTTGGGAGGCGTTCAGCTGATGGGGATTGAGGCACCCCGTTGGCAAAATTTAAAAAAAACAAGCAGCGGGACCGTTTGCCGCGCTGAGGTGGGCTCCCAGCGTGGCACAAGACTTTGGGGAGGGCATGTTCAGCCGGCGGGGTTGGGCACCCGTCAGCAACAGAGCGGACTGCCACGCTGGGGTGGGCTCCCAGCGTGGCATCAACTCTCGGGGGACCGAGGCGATGCAAGCGCGGCCGGCGGGGATTGGACACCCCGTCGGTTATCGCTGCATGCAGGGGTGCGCACCTGCGGCTGGGGGGGAGCTGCGTGTGAGCAGCTTCTTATCGCTGCTCACTCAAGCGTAGCTCCCCCTTTCAACTGTATGCCACTGCATTTTGGAGCGTGTCATAGACAGCTCCAAAATGCATTGGCTTACAGGGGCCGCGCCTGCCAGCACAGTGCCTGAATTGGAGGAGGAGGTGACACACCTCTGAAATCTCCGTTCATGGCACTATGTTTCTTGCACATGCGTGCAAGCAAACATAAAAATGGCAAGTGTACTATTAGAAATAAACATTTATCACAGAGACAAAATATTATTCACATGCTACAGTATACACTGGTTAGAGTCACCAATTCAATTAGCCATTACATTTTGCCATCAGTCAGTAACAGTTTTGCAAGTTATTACACAAATCTACCACTTGATCAAAAAGAGAATTCAGAGTGCAAAATCAGGCATACAGTTCCTGTAGTAAAAAGAAAAAAAAAATCACAGAACAGCAACTAGACATACTTTAAGCATCATGAAAAAAGATGTTTTTGTACTTTAAGCATGCCTCAAGATATTTTTACATGCCGACTTAGGAAAGAAGCCATAACTCTGGACAGTTGTGGTGTCCCTTCCTGTCTAGCACATTTTGCTTTCCTTTGCTGTGCCCCAGACACTTACTTCCTCTTCACGGAGAACTCCATGCTGTGCAAGAAGGACAAAAATAATTAGTGATACCATACTGAAGGCTGAAAACTGAAAATTAATGGGAAAAAAATTATTCCAATTCCAACTTACATTTTTTGGGACCAAACGAAGTTCACCACACACATTGGGTAGAGGCCAACAAGGTTGATGCAAGACAACACACCACAGAATGGCAGTTTAAACATGGGGAGTAAAAGCAGAACCATATAAAAAGTATGACATTCCAGTCAAGTGACTGTCAAAATAGAACATTTGCAGTGAGTCAGAGTGCCAGTTAGCACTTTCTGGTGTCAAAGTGACACCTAATTGAGTAACTTTGCCTACCACACATTACATAGCTGCTAGCGAGTCAACAGCTTTCTGCACAACACATACAAACATTGTGAAAAGGTTCTGCATTGTACTATGAAATCTGTCTCATGTTTACTTGTAATGACTGCCACCAGCCTGGGAATGGGTCCCAGTGTGAAGAATGACTGGGGGCCGGGGTAGTCATATCAGATTACCTAAATGGTAAGCAAGCAAGCAATGTGGGAAGGCAGTGAGTAGGGCAGTGGGATACTGGAGAGATATCACCAGTAGGAAATAGGAAGTTATTATCTCTCTGTACAAACAGTTGGTGAGACCCCAACTGGAATAGTGCATGCAACTCTGAAGACCCCATTCCTGCAAGGACAGGAGGAAAGGAGGGAAGGGAGAGGGACATGATAGAAACTTTTAAGTACCTCAAGGGAATCAACGAAGTCTAAGAGGATAGCACCTTTCAGAAAAAGACGTACAAGAACAAGGGGACACAATTTGAAGATAGAGTGGGGATGGCTCAGGAGCAATGTGAAGAAGTATTTTTCCACAGAGAGGGTGGTGGATGTATGGGATGGCATTCCTGTGGAGGCTGTGGGGTCAAAAACAGTGGGGGAATTCAAGAATGCATAGGACAGACATAAGGCTATTCTTGTGAGGGGTGGGAAGAAGTAGGCTGTTGGTTAGCTAGGATCTGCAGCTTATCCAATTGGTAAGGAAATGGGCAGACTAGGTGGGCCAAGCAGTCCTTCCTTATCCGCAGTCAAAGTCTAGGTTTCTTTTTCTATTGTGAAACCAGCAAGGGCATGGCTTCTACAAGCTTTCAGCACACAGATACCCCCACCAAGCATGAAATGACTTCCTTACCGTTCCTATGTTTTATTTCAAAACAGTGCCCACAGGGGAGGACTTTGACGTAGTGTCACTGCTTTTCACCAACGCTCCCCTTACTTTTCTTGGATGGGACACAAGGTGGTAAACTAAGTCAGAAATTGGCTTAACTTCACAGAGGGCGGTGGTAAGAGGAGTTCAATTTGAAGAAAGGAAAATGCCCAGAGGTGTGCCACAGGTCTCGGTACTGTATAACTGGAAAGGGACCTGGGGGTAGGTATAACAGAATCGATGATCTAAAAGTAGTCAATCTGAGCAGTCAGTGAGGAAACTGGGGAGGGGGGTGCATAGTTAGAGGTATCACAAGTAGAAAACAGAAGGTGGTGATAACGCTGTACAGGCAGTTGGTGAGGCCTCATCTGGAGTACTGCGTGCAGTTCTAGAGACCTCCTATCCAAAAGGACAGTGTTGCCTTCTCCACTACAAGTCCGAAGGGCTAGTTAAATGAAAATCTTTCCAGCCTGACATAAAGTCTACCTACATTTGGCTCATGGACTGGTGCCAGTTTTGACACTGAAGAGGACAGCATCTCTCAGAAAAAAATGTGCACGAACAAAGGATCACAATATGAGGTGGGGGGGAGACCCAGGGGCAATGTAAGGATGTACTGTGTAACAGAAAGGATCGTATATACAAGGAACATCCTGCCTGACAGGGTTTGACCTTAACATTGTTTTACTTGCCTTAAACCTAATGCAAATTGGCCAGGGCTAGTGCAGCTAACCCTCTACTTGTCTGTCTTGACTAGTGCAGGTTTTTCATGGCTGTTAATGAAGTTGAAAAAGTCCCTGCTTTAGCAGGCTGTAGTTCTTTTGCTAATCTCCCTCAGTGTTCCAGGTGGCCTGGTGTGATTAGCAGCTCATTAAGAGCTGCAATTATCTGACAGTTCAAGAGGGGGATCCAACAAAAGACTTGATGTGAGTCATCATCACTCAGTGGTTGGGACATTCAGCTAATGTGCATGCTGTGATCAAAGGTAGAGTGGTTAAGTCACTAGCTTCCAGTTTGCTGAACTTGTCATTGATTTGTCCCACAATATTAAGACCAGTATGCCTCATTTCACAACCTTTTGAGTGTCTGCTTCCAATGCTGCAGTGGCAGAATGCTATGATGCATACACGGTATGTCCAACCAGATGGTCTGTCCACTCTATACTTTCTCTGTAAACCACTGCTGACTAGACTCTGAAGTGGCCATCCATAAACCCATAGCTGCCATTACTGACTGGTGTAGGGGTCCACAGCTCCTCTTAATGGATCACACCAGTCAATGCCATCCATGCAGTATCACCCTTATACCACCAGCATGTCGTTTCATCCTAAAAACAATGCTTTGGAGCATGTATGGTACAAAGCAAAACCTTAGTAAAATGTAGAATTTTAAAAGTTAAAATAGGTATTCCAGGTGTGCATAGATCATCATATATAGAAACAGAGGTATATAGCATCATGCCTGTATACTGCTCCCCCTTTGACTGATGAAAGGATGCTGTTATAAAAAATCTGTTGTTGTTAGGGCAGACCATGTTAAAGCAGCAGTGCAAGAATCTGATGAAAATGTTTACCTATTGTTTTTTATGCTATTTTACACTGCCACTTACCTCCTGAGTCCTGACTTGTATGAAACCCTTCTTTCCACAATTTGATCCCCACCCTGATCACCTTTTGGGACCGATTAATGAAACGACAGTGTCACAGCTCATGAGGTAGGCCCCCAAAAATCCCATGTTGAAAAAATTCCCCAAAATGACTGTTTTACTAGCATGCCTTGCGCTGTTCCTAACACACGCCCATAAGAGATATGCAGAGACCACAGGTTGGGAAACCATATGAGCTTACCCCCACCCCATAACAGTGACAAAGAACAAATGGTAAGTACTATTGGTGATGCTATGAAATGAGGGCAGGATGGGAGGTGGGGAAGGGTGGAAAGTGGTTACCCTTAATGCTAGGAGCCTTGGGAGGAAAACTGCAGAGTTACAGGTGCTCATGGCAGAGGGAGAGGTGGACATTGCAACCATCACAGAAACATGGGCCTCCCAATACAATGACTGGGACTTGTCTGTACCAGAGTACAGGTTATTTCATAGGGACAGGGTGATTGGGAAAGGAGGGTGTGTGGCACTATATGTGAAGGAAGGACTGAAGTGTGTAAGGGAGGAAGGGGAGGAGGGTAGTACAGAGTCACTTTGGATGCAAATCCATGATTCCAAGAGTAGGATTCTTAGAATGGGAGTGGTGTACAGGCCACCATCTCAAATGGAGGAGTTAGACAGGGAACTAGCAGAACAGATCAGGAGGACCTGCGAGAAGGGTAGTGTGGTGATTGTGGGGGACTTCAATATCCCAGGAGTGGACTGGAGTACCCCAACAACCAGGAGCAGAAGAGAGCAGGTACTGCTGGATGCCTTCCAGGACAGCTTCCTGCTGCAAATGGTCAGTGAACCAACCAGGTTAGGAAATATCCTTGACCTTGTGCTGGCAAATGGGGACTTTGTGAGAGAACTTACAGTGGAGGAACCGCTGTCAGGGAATGACCAACACTAAGTATGGCTCACATTGGATATGGGCAAGGAAGGAGTGGAATCAGGCACAAGAGTGCTGGACTTCAGGAGGGCCGACTTTGGGAGGATGGGGGAAGTAGTAAAAGGGTACCTGGCCAGACTTCAATCTAGTATGAACACTAACCAAAGGTGGGAGCTCATAAAGCTGGGGATAGTGGAGGCAACCAAAACCTGCTGCAAGGCCCAGAGCAAGAAGGTTAGGGCTAAAAAACTGAGCTGGTTGAGCAAGGAGGTCATGGAAAAGGTAAAGAAAAAAAGAGCTGCCTTTAGGAAGTACAAGAAAACAGGGAGGGGGGAGGACAAGGAGGAGTACTTGACAGAATTGAAGGAGGTGACAAGGGCAGCAAGGGGAGCCAAAGCATCTACAGAACTCAGGCTGGCACAAGGCATTAGAAGGGAGGAGAGGACTTCTTTAGGTACATCAGGGAGAAAAGGAGCTGTAAGGACCACATAGTAAGGATTAGGAAGGGGGGGTGGGTGGAAGCAGGGTGTGATAAGACAGAGGCACTAAATTAATACTTCTGCTCAGTATTTACTAAACAGAAGAGGGGGTGACACCCAAGGGGGGAGAAATGGCAGAAACAGGGGGGAAGGGGTGACAGATGGGGAAATCATGGAGGACAGAGTTCGGGAGGGTTTGAAGGCACTGAGGGTGGACAAGGCACCAGGCCCAGATGGTATGCTCTCCAGGGTACTGAAGGAGCTGGCAGAGGTCCTTGCAGGACCTTTGGCAGACATATTTAATGCCTCACTACATTCGGGGTGTGTACCTCAGAACTGGAGGATGGCTCATGTGGTGCCCCTCCACAAGAGTGGCCCCAGGGATGAACCAGGAAACTACAGACCAGTGAGCCTCACATCCATCATGGGTAAGCTAATGGAGACTATCCTGAAAGAGAGACTGGTGGCCCTCCTAGAGGCCAAAGGACTACAGAATAACAGACAGCATGGCTTTATACAGGGCAGATCCTGCCAAACCAACCTGGTGGAGTTCTATGACTGAGTAACTAGGCAACTGGGCAGGGGCCATGCAGTGGATGTCCTGTATCTGGTCTTCAGTAAGGCATTCGACTCAGTGCCACATGGAAGACTGGGAAGTAAGTTAGTAGGCACACTGGTGGGTGCAAAGCTGGTGAAATGGGTAGGAAACTGGCTTCAGAGATGGCAACAGAGGGTGGTGGTGGGTGGGGAGCTCTCACACCCAAGGGTAGTGATGAGTGGTGTTCCACAGGGCTCAGTGTTGGGACCAGTGTTGTTTGGGATATTCATTGCAGACATATCATGGGACATCAAGAGCAAGATCAGTCTGTTTGCTGATGATACCAAGGTAGGAGCAGTGGTGGATGACCTAGGGGGGTGGCAGGGGTTGAAGGATGATCTGGCAAAGCTTGGAACCTGGTCAGACACCTGGCAACTGGGGATTAATGCAAAAAAGTGTGAGGTGCTGCATTTTGGGATGAAGAAGCCAAGGAGGAGTTACCAGCTGGGGGGAGTGCAGCTACCCCTGACAGAGGAGGAGAAGGATCTGGGGGTGCTCATTACAGGGTCAATGAACAACTCGGCACAATGTAGGAAGGCAGCTGCAAAGGCCAACAAAATGCTGGATTGTATTGCAAGGGGTATATCCTCGAGGAGGGAGGAGGTGATTCTGCCACTGTATAGGTCATTAGTTAAACTGCACCTGCAGTACTGCGTGCAGTAGTGGTACCCTTATCTGAAGAGGCACATTAAGTTACTGGAGGGAGTGCAGCGCAGGGCGACAAAGATGATCAAGGGGCTGGGGGACTTATCATACGAGAGGAGGTTGAGGGAGTTGAACATGCACTCACTGGAGGACAGGAGGGACGGGGGGGACATGACTGAAACCTTTAAATACATGAAAGGAATAAACAAGACAGGTACAGAGGGGCTGTTCAAAGTAAGGGAGGGAGGACACCAGGACCATGATATGAGACTGGAGGAAGAAGGTTCAGGAGGGAGATGAGACACTTTTGCAGAGAGGTAGTGGCTGGGTGGAATGCATTACCTGCAAGTGGTATCCAGTAGAACAGTGGACTGCTTCAGAAGGGGATGGGACAGGACAAGGGGGAATGTTAATGAAGGGGAAAGGTGGAAGGGAGGGGCAGCTGCAGAATAAAGGGGGCTAGCTGCACATTCGAGCAGACTTGATAGACCTCTAGGCCTTTATCTGCTGGCAAATTTCGTATGTTTGTAAGTTCGTGAATTTTCAATATTTTCACTCCATATTTTCAACATTGACATTTTACCACACCTTATGAGCCGTACAGCTGTCATTTCTCACATCTCGCCCAAAATGTGTTTCTGCACATGTAATGCACAATGGCGCAGTTAGTGTGTGAACTCAATGTATAGGACACATTAAGAAAATCACAGTGACACTGTTCGTGAGGAGAGGTGTTAAAATGGCTATGTTAAAAATCTGGTGAAAAAATTCCTAAAAATGACTTGTTTTACAAGCATGAGTTGCGCAGTTCCTACACACGCTCATAATTTTGTGATTTTTTTAAATATTTACACTCCAGATTTTCAACATTGCCATTTTACCACACCTCTGTATGAGCAGTACAGCTGTTATTTTTCACATCGCCCAAAATATGTTTCCGTGCATGTAGCGCACAATGGCGCAGTGGGTGTGCACAATCAATGTTTGGGACAGATTAAGAAAATAACAGTGACACTGTTCATGAGGAAAGGTGTTTAAATGGCTATGTTGAATATTTGGTGAAATAATTCCCAAAAATGACTGTTTTACAAGTATGCGTTGCACTGTTACTACGCACGCTCGTAAGTTCGTGAATTTTCAATATTTTCACTCCAGATTTTCCACGTTGCCATCTTACACACCTCCTTTTGAGCAGCACAGCTGTCATTTCTCACATCTTGCCCAAAACATGTTTCCACCCGTGTAGCGCACAATGGCGCAGTCGGTTTGCGAAATCAACGTTCGGGATGGATTAAGAAAATCACAGTAACACTATTCATGAGCAGAGGCATTAAAATGGCTATGTTAAAAATTTGGTGAAAAAAGTCCATAAAATGTCTGTGTTACGAGCAACCATTGCACAGTTTCCATGCACCCTCGTAACTTCATGGATTTCAAATATTTTCAGTTCAGATTTTCAACACTGGCATTTTTCCACACTTCCTTATGAACAGTACAGCTGTCATTTTTCATACCATGGCCAAAATGTGTTTTCGCACTTCCAATGCAGAAATGCGTAGTTGCTGTGGGAAATCACTGTTCAGGGTAGATTAAGAAAATCACAGTGACACTGTTCATGAGCAGAGGTTCCACAATCCCTGTGTTGACAATCTGCTGTAAAAAATCCCCAAACTAATTGCATTAGGGGTGTACGTTGCGCATTTTCTACGCACGTTCGTGACTTCACCAATTTCTAACATTTTCACTGCAGAATTTCAACATTGCCATTTTTTGTACCTCCCCATGAACAGTACAGCTGTCATTTTCACATCCTGCTCAAAATGTGTTTTCGCACCTGTGGTGCAAATGGTGTAATCAGCTGCGCTGAAATCAGCTTTACATTAACAAACTGATATTGCCACTGTTCATAAGGTGGGGGTCTCAAAAAACCCATGTTGAAAATTTGGAGTGAAAATGCCAATGAACACCTGAGGCATTAGGGTTTCTGACCATAACGCCCCAGCCTGTAGAGATTGACAGGCATCAGGGGTGTGACTTGGGATCCTCGCCTGTAATGCTCATACCGTTCCACACCCTGCAGCCAGTGAGAGGCATCGAGGTGTGCCTTGGACTCTTCAGCCCCAAAGTTCACCCCATTCTCCTATACAGGACCCATATCACCGTATTTTCCTGATGGAATGGGGTGAGCATTAGGGCCAAAGACCCCAAGACACACCATGACACTTCTCAGTGTCTGCAGAGTAGGGTGTAGTGAAATGGTGTGGCCGTTATGCCTGACGACCCAAAGGCACACCCCAATGCCTGTCAGTCTCTGCAGGGTGATGGTGGAATTGGCTACAGTTCAGTACTTCACTGCCATTCCTATTATGCAGCTCTCTAACTCCTACACTGCCAATGCCAATGCCAGCAAGCAAACATTCGGCATTGACAAATGCTTGTTTCTTTTAGGAAGACAATGTGGGACTTTTGCTATGTTGGGATGGGCTCCCAGCGTGGCAGATGGAACTTTTGGTTTTGGGGAGCACTGGAGCCTATGGGGGATTGGGCACCCCCGTCGGCCATACAGAGGTTTGCCACGCTGGGGTGGGCTCCCAGCATGGCACCTGGAAATGTGTTTGGGGGGCAGCAGACAGACATTTGCCATGCTGGGATGGGCTCCCAGCATGGCACCTGGAAGTATATTGGGGGGGGTGCTAAGCCGATGGTGGATTCAGCACCCTCGTTGGCTGTACGGGGGAGCACATGAGCATGCTAGGGTGGGCACCCAGCATGCACCTATGTGTTTTTGTTGGGGGGGGGATCTGTCGAAGACAGACAGTTCAGATGCACTGCTGACGTAGGCAATTTGCATACTGCTGATGACAGTATGCAAATTGTCTGCATTTTTTTCCTTTCAACTGTACGCCACTGCATCTGAACGACTGTCATAGAGAGCTCGGACATTCATTGGTGCAGTGCACCCGTGCCTACAAAAGGGAGCAGGGCATTGGAAGTGGGGGAGGCACACTTACGAATTCTCATATGGTGGCACTATGTTTCTTGCACATGCGTGGAAGCAAACATAAAAATGATTTTGAGGGGCTGGGGGGTTGACACCAATATTAGCACTGCATTCCAAAATTTGCAGCACATCTTGGTGGTCCATCAACATGTAACTCTCCCCGGGCCTGTTATTCTCACAGTGTGTTGGTTTATGGAATTATAGTGCTGATGACAGAAAGATGCAAACATTTGTTATGTGGTTAGCAGGGCAGAGAAAAATACTAGGGCAATAGCTGCTGCTTTATCTGCAATATTAAGTAAACCAACAGTGGAAAGCAAAAAAAAGAAAAGTTGTTCTTTAATTAAGCCCCCCCCCCGCATTGAATGCTACCCACTGCTGCTCCACAAGTAATACTTACACTGTGCATGCAACAGAAACCACTTCCTAATTTTCTGAACTAGCAGCAGGCCCCATTATGAATGCAAAGAGGAAAGCTTTCTGCATCCCCTACAGAGCACCAGGAGAATTAGACTGTGTCACATTTAGGCCCCTAAACAAAAGCAGTATCGCTTACAGACACGATGTTAATCACAAAGCTCAAGTAGACATTGCAGTGGAATACATTGATTTACATCTAACAAAACAGAAACATTTTATTGATTTGCATTTCATTTTATTTGTTAACCAATAAAAATTCATAAAGTCCTAAGTGAATAAATCAGCTCTATCTGTGGGGTGGGGAAGAGGAGAGGGCTAAGCAGAAACAGTGGACACACAAAAATAGAGATGGTGCATGCTTCATATTTATCTTTCACATCAGTAATCATCCAAAACGAGATGTTGAAAAGACCGCTTAAACAGAGCAAGTGTGGCTGAGGACAGATCATTAACTGGAACACCACCACCACCACTGTAAGGTCACAGTCCGATAATCAGTCATTAAAAAAACACACACTTGATTTCTCTGTTTAAACTACAGTAAGAAGGACCGCCTCATTTTGTGTGTGTCCACTGTGTTTATATGCCTTAGGATGTGCCTCCTCCCCCTCTCCCCCTCTTCTCAGGTCATCATAACAGTAGGCAATGGCACTGGGTACTAGCATGCCAGTCTTGTCCCTGGCTGCCCCTCCTTACTTGCTCTCTCTCAGTTCCTAGGCATTTCCTCCCAGTTTATTCATGGAAAAGTTTTGCCAGGAAATAATTTCTGCACTCTGCACCCCCCCAACACATACATGCTTGTCTGTCCCCACCAGAAAAATAATAATTTCTGCACCCCCCAACACACACACACACACACACACACACACACACACCATGGGGGCTGGCTTGTCTCCCCCCCCCACAAAGCATAAGCATAGTCTCATTTCCTCATACAGTTGTGGCTGCTCCCCCTAGCCATCATGCAAAAAAAGAGGGCAGACTCTTCTGTTTATTTGTTTATTTTCCAGCTAAAACCAGTGGCTTCATTTCTGCTGCATCATACCAACTCAACTCAATCTCAGAGGGAGTGAAAAAGGTGGAGATAATTACTTGTCAGGCCACATATGTCAAGGTAAAGTTTTGTTAGCATAGCACCAAGAACACTACCAAGCCGGGCAAGACAGACTGAAACACAGTCCAGACAGAACAATAGTCTTAACACAAATAAACAAAAACTGCCACTTGCCTAACTTGCTTTGAATCCCATCAGTAGCCAGACATGGGCTAAAAACTTTGCCTCCTGTACCCCACGTGAACTATAGAGCACCTGGCACTGCTGAACTTACTCTACCAATATGGTGTACTACTGTACCAGCTTAAGTATGTACTACAATCAGTGATGCCTTGCCGGACAGGAAAGCGGCAACCGCCAAGACCATCCTGGAGGTGAGGCTCCTCTCCAAATACAAGCCCCCCCCATGTCAGTAATAACAGTGCCCATTTAACACAAATCAGAAGTTCAGTTCCCCCTCCACCCTTTGAACTGGAGCACCTTGAAGGTGCAGCGTCTCACGTTGGGGAGCTACTGGTACTTAATTTCACTAATTAACATAGAGATAAAACACAGCAGCTTATAGACAAAATATAAAGATCCATTTAGGGGTGTTATGGTCTTCCCCCTACATAGCAGAGGAACATTTCCAGCCCACACCCCTACAATTCCCCAGAGAAAAATGCTAACTAAGTTATGATGTGGAACCTTTGTAAAAGAGCCTCAGCTCAAAGGTATTTGTAATCCTAGAACAAATAAATAAAAATAAATAAAAAAGTAGTACTTACATTTAGTGAACAGGTCGTGCCAATCACCTTCAAATGTGTTTGTGTGAACCCCAATCCACACTGTCGAACAGTGACCCTCATTGTCACAAAACCATTTCCAGGCTATAATCTTTCTAAACCCCATGTGCCTGATTGCTTATCTTCTCTCCCCCCCCCATTAAATACCTGCATTAAAGTATGTCCACTCTATGCCTAAAGTGTAACCTTGTAGTAATCAGTCTGCAAGAGACCTCTTTGTCAAATAAAACCCAATGATTTCTGTACTAGAAAGTGCCTTTAAGGAGCCATGGTCTGACTCCCAAACTCCTAACCCCAACTTGCAAAATGCTAATTGTAAGGCACAGAATGGAGACAAGCATTTGTCAATGCCAAGTGTTGCTTGCTGTCATTAGCAGTGGAAGTGCAGGAGTTAGACAGATGCAGTATAGGAATGGCAGTGAAGTACTGAACTGATACCAACTCCACCCTCACCCTGCAGAGATGGACAGGCATTGGGATGTACCTTTGGAGTTGTTGCCCATAATGGTCACAACATTTCACCTCACCCTACCGTGCAGCTATGTTCCCCCTAAGGTGTGCGCACGTGCTCCCGCACAGCAGTTAGAAATAACCCGCACAGGGCTTCTGTAGTAGTGCACAAAGCAGCTGACAAGGATCCTTATGTTCATGAAGTAGTGACTACAGTCATCACTTCGATTTAAGACTCAGACAGCAGGACATGAAAGTGAATGGGAAAGAAACATTGTATGCCCACCTGAGGCCTACAACCGTTAACTTTAATGACCAGCAGTCTCACTCTTGCTCCCTTATTGAACAATGGGAACTGATCAGCAAAATTCCAACCAATCGGCTTTGCAGTTACAACAATGTTTTCAGCTTGACACCTCTTTTCAGTAAGACAGTCCTTGATAATGAACACTGTTCCCCTGCTGTTTATAGAAATGGCATGTTTTATTTGTTTGGTAGATCCCCCCCAACAAAGCAATGCGAGAGATTCTCTGACATAGGGTGTATATCATATTATTTCAGTTTTAAAGCTGCACAACTTCAGTGTAATCTGCCTCCTCCCAAACAGCGTCCACACATACAAAATGTGTTTTAATGGATTTAAAGCCTCGCCGTTGAAAGAGTGTTAATTTTTTTTTCAGTACAAAAAAATGGGAAAACTATACTTTTTGTTTACAATAAAAGCATCAAAGCAACATGCTGTCTGTTTGTGTCCTTTTTTATGTATTTGTTGGGGGCCAGGATGGGTATAACCTTCTCAATTAGCAGGCTGAGACACTGACTGTACATATGTCTAGAGAGATAAGATTGCACTTTTCTTTAAAACAGGGTCTCACATTATACACCCATTTGAGATTCAATGAATCAGTACTTGTAAAAGGTTGCCCATGTTGGCTACATGGGGATAGTAATTCTAAAATGGACTACAAAAATAGCAGTGCAAAAAATATCCTTTTCATTTAATTTCATAAATTCAGACTGCGCTTAGTATGGATCCAGAATGGAAGAGAAATACAGTCTCTTAAATGCATCTCCTCTCTCATATCACACTGACTCACTCACTACATAGCAAAAATACATTTTAAAACCCTCACTGAGCTTGACAATACCCAGCATAGTTACTGTAAACCATACCTAGGGTAAATGACATCACATACAATTATGCATGTATCCGTCAAAGATCCAACTGCTAAGTACTACTTTAAGAAACTATCCAACCTCGAATACCACATTGCCATAACAGTATTAAATGATGCACTTCTGGAGTTTGCAGAGTTGTCTAAGATGTTTCAGAAAGTGGTCTAACAACAGTTGAAGTTGTACGGATTGCTAGGGCAAAAATAAAAAAGATCAGAAGCCAGTACCTGGGTGAAACTGTCTACTGTAGCCCACCAGTAAAACTGCTTTTGGCTAATTGCACAGCTGAAGGAACAACAATTTTGCAATTCATTGGCCTGTTATGTGACTATCTGGACAGCTGATTTCCTGCAGGTGAACTTTCTGACTGATCTGCCTTTGATTTTGCAGCAGTGCCACATTGCAGCTTTGAGTTTGGCTTATCAAATATTTAGAGACTGTACAGCAAATATCAGGACTATTTATTTTCATCAGCGGACTAGGCAGAAATTGTTAGCCAGTACAATGACTTCAGATTTATAGTTGCTGAAAAAATAAAGGGAGGATCATTAAAATCCTTTACTGACATGATCCACTTTGCTTTGACTAACGTGCATAGGGAGGTGCAGAGTGAGAAGGCTACGATAGCACAGAGAAAAATCTTGGGAGTGATAGAAGATCACGTACTGAAGCAGAGAGAAGTATGACTAACTAAGTAGGACCATAACTATCTTTGGGTGGAAGGTTTCACTCAAGGACTCTCATAGGAAAGTTAGGGAAGATTTGTTGCTGCTCTTGGAAACAGCATTAGGATTTTATATCTCCAGAAACATGATGGAGTCCATAAAGTTATATGGAGACCCTGAGCCCATAACACAGATTGATATTACATTTAAAAATCCTCATACAACTAGCAGCTTTCTTTCTCTGGCCAGCAACCTGGATTGTTTAGGAATACATTTAGTTAACATGTTAGACTTGTGTGAAGTCTTTTCATGGTTTAAACAGACTAAGGATAGTCCAGAATCAATCTTAGAGGCAGATAACCCCGATTGACTTTGGAAACCTAATTGACCCTAATACCTACTCGTCGCTGACAGTTATTGATTAAGCCTGACAAATGCAGCTTGCAGATAATATCAAACAAATGAACTCTGAATGCCAGCTGGATTTGGATAAGGGAGCTTGGGATCGAGATGTGGATGCCCTTTCTATACTTTCATGGAATACTGAGGGCATCCATCTTAAAATAATTGACCATGAAGTAGTGAGATTTCTGAATAATTTTGATATTATTGGACTACAAGAAACATGGTGTACAGAAAATGTAACTCCCAAATTGGTTGGATATTCTGTCTTTACTCTGCCAGCAACTAAAGCTAAAAAGTTTGGACAGTTTAAAGGGGTATTTCCTTTTTATCAAAACTTTGCTAAATTTTCAGATCACTAACATTTCTACTAAGTCAGAGAGTGTTTTGGCTCTAATGATTAACAAGGGAACAGAAAGATCATTCTCTGCAATATATACTTGCCCCCCTCATATTAGAGCTACTGATCCCTGACCTTTTCATATAGGATCTGAAAATGGCACTTGACAAATTGTCAGATAAGAGTATATCTTGTCCTATAATTATTTTGGGAGACTTTAATGCCAGAATTCCTTCTCGTTTCTTGGAAGATGTATAGTCAGATATAATCCATACAATATATATATAATTAATCCAAATACCTCATATACTAGGACTGCTCAGGATCTAAAATCTAACCTCAGAGGTAGGAAATTGCTTGTGGGCTTGGCCAATAGAAATTTATATATTTTAAATGGTAAAACTCAGGTCGATCTAGGTGGATCCTTAATGTGTAGAGGACCTACCTGATCTTCAACCCTTGATCAGGTTTGGACCAATTTGGAAGCAGTAAAGCTTTTCCAAAAGTTAGAGGTCATGGATAGATTGGAATCAACACACTGTACTATTGTAATTAACTTTAAATGCCCTTTTGGAACTTTAGGGAGTAAGGCACAACAGGAAGACAGTCTGGAAGTCATAAACAAGAGAAGGATTGGATGAGAGCCGATTCATCAAGCTAGTTTCAAAGAAATTCTTAGTACAGGAGTCTTACGTGATATTCACTAGTTGGTCCTGGACAAAAGTAAGGCCTTTAATATTTTGGAGAAGTGGAAACTATTCATTCTTTACTTGGACCTAGATGTAAAACAACGTACCATCATAAGTCCCTTTATAAAAAGTCTTAGTTTAATTTGGTATACCTACAGGCAAAGAAAGAGTTTGGGAAAACAAAGAGCATAAGATAAAAGAAATAAGTCTGCAGCAGATTTTAAATTACTAAAGACTGAAAGTGAAAAATATAGGAACATTCTTGAACAGGAGAGACATAAACATACTCAGGGACTTTAGGAAAAACTGAGGCAGGCTGTTTTGGATAGGGATGGAAGGCGATTTTGGAATATCGTTGCCCAGGGATATAATAGATATGCCAATAGGATTTAAGCCTATATTACTCCTGAAGTGTGGGCATCTCATTTCTCCAAGCTCTATTATTCTCATGAAGAGTAGGAGACACATAATGCTTTCAAAATACAGGAGGATGACATTTTTCCAAGACCAATCTTGATCACAGAGGATGAAATCCGAATGGCAATGATTGGCCTTAAGGCAAATAAAGCACCAGGGCCGGATGGGGTCCTAGGTGATCTCTATAAGGTTTTTACCAACTGATGGATTCCTTTTCTTCTTTTGCTGTTTAATTGCTTGGTTCAGGGGTACTCTTTACCCTGTCAGATTTTCTCTATGATACTTTTGGGCAGATTGCTGTCATAGGTCAAGGAGAACTCAGTATTGAATGAGGCACAGAATGGTTTCCGGAAGAATGGTTCTACAGTACAACACTATTATGTGCTTCAGCACCTGATCTGGAAGTATACTAAAGTGAGAAAAAGCAGGTTATATTGCTGTTTTGTGGACTTCTCCTTGGCCTTTGACAGCATTAGTAGAAAAATTATTTGGGTTACATTAAGGGATCTGAAGTTGGAGGCCTCACTTCTTGATGTTATTAATAGATTCTATGAAAAATATGTGGGCAAGGGTCCAGTATAATCAATATGGTCATCTAACTGATAGATCTGAGACAAATGTGGGGGGTAGACAGGGGTGTATTTTGGTCCCCACTCTATTTAACATCTACATTAAAACAGTCTTGTATCAGCTAGGTAACCCAGTTTTCATACTCCAAAATTAATGATCAAAAGTTGAATGTTTAGCATATGCAGACGATTTAGTCTTGCTCTCTACTTCAGTCCTAGGTTAAAATTGGTTCACTTTGAATCTCTCTGTTCTCAAAGGAAACTAAATGTTAATCTCAACAAGACCAACATTGTAGTTTTGGCTCTCAAACCAGAATACAGGTAGACTTTAGGTTAAATGGTAATCATATAGACACTGTTAAGTGTTGTGACTATTTAGGTGCCTGTTTGCCTATAGCCTATTTTGGACCAAACATTTGGAGGCTATTCAATTTAAAATGGGATCTTCTGTAAATGTCCTAAAAATATTTGACTGCAAGATGGGAAGTCATCGTGCAATGAGGGTATTAGAGTTGTTAATGCCAAAATAAGAACAAGCATGTTATGTGCCTCTGAAATATGGCATTATACTAAGGTTAGAAAATTAGAAATAATTCTGAATAAACTCTATAGATAAATCTTAATATTTTTAAATGGAACTCCAAGCTGTATTCTTGCCTTGGAGGTAGGACAACGTTCCTTGACTTCTCTCATCTGTGAATGACAGATTATCTTTCTGTTGAAACTTTATATTTTGCCCCAAAAGATATCCCAGAATGTGTGTAGTGGAAGCCATCAAATTGGCCAGCATGTGCTATGTACATCCCTTTATTCAACTTATTAAGAAACAATAATACGGCGGATTGGGCAACCTCTTATATAAAATTTACATGAGACCATTTGAGGAGATTAGGCAGGATGTCAAATTGAGGCTTATTGACTTAAGACATACATTCTTTCTATGTTCAGCTCTCCAAGCTTAAGCAATATGAATTTTATAAAAAAGTAAAGATTTCATGGGGACATGAGCCATATCTCTCTTTTTTAACCCATCCTAAACAAAGAAGAATCTATACAAGATTCAGAACTGAAAACTATAATGCTCAATGCATTCATTTCGGACAAAAGAGAGGGGCTATTTTTTCCATATTGTAAATGTGAAGTGGGGACTATAGATGATCTCAAACATGTGGTACTCTTATGTCCTAGGTACGAATCAACTAGGAAAAAACTGCTAGTGGGATCTTAGCCTCCTCCGGAGATCTGTTGGAATATTTGTCTAACATGAAGAGAGAATGTGAAAGAGATCTT